>CM066988.1:94683545-95953961 GCA_033977485.1 Hydrangea macrophylla | reverse complement strand
GTCCTAAAGGTTGCGTGTTTGTTTGTGTCCCAAGTATTACCCTAGTTTCAGATAGTTGTGCTGTGACCCATACATTTTTTGAACTACTTAACCAATCTATACTTAAGTCTTTTTTTTTTTTTTTTTTTTTTTTTTTGGTGCCTTCTAGAAACTTTTGAAAAATCATACTTTCCATGTATTTAGAAGAAAAAAAAAACAAAAAAACAAAAAGAAAGAACAAACACTTTTTCTAAGATTTTGGAAAGAACCAGAAAAAAAAAAAAAAAAACAAAAAAAAAAAAAAAAAAACAAAAACAAAATTAACCAATCTATACTTAGCCTTTTTGGCCTTTTTTAAAGTTTCTGGAAGGGAAAAAAAAAAAAAACAAAGACTTAAGAGACATGAGTGATATATGGGTCTCTCCATTTGGGGTTTAGGGGTGTGTGTGTGTGTGTGTGTGAGAGAGAGAGAGAGAGAGAGAGAGAAAGAGATTGGGGGTGATTAACTTATTAAGTGAGGGAGAGAGAGAGAGAGTGGAATTGGAAGGTATATGATTAAATTGAAAACTGATTTGGTGTGTGTGCATGTTTCCATTTTTTGTGGACTAATGATCGGAAGATTTAAAATATATAGAAAATTAGTCTAAAATACCTATGTATAACAGTTTATTGTATAAAGGTTAAAATGGATTTTATTTTTATATATACTCCTCCATAGCGGCAACATTTTTGTTGTTACTATTTTTGCGCTATTTCAGCTTTTTAATTTGACAAACCTACCCCTAGAAGCTTGTTATCTGTTGTAGAGTTTTATTTTGAAAGTCACAGAGAGAGAGAGAGAGAGAGAGAGAGAGAGAGAGAGAGAGAGAGAGTTTGATTTTAATCTGATCTGATCGTTCCACGAAATTATAGGCAGGGATCGACGAAGATAATCATTGACTTGCGATATTGATTTGTAAAAGATTGATTGTGATTAAGAATTGCGAGATTGATTGTGTTGATTGCGTAGATTAGCTAAGTAATTTTCAAGTAAATTTCTATTGTTGATTAGGAATGTTGTAATCTATAGTTCTAGGGTTTCTATTGTAATCTATACTGATCGATGATGAATTTTGATTGTCGAAATCATAAGACAGTGCAGATTGCGAAGTAGAATCATTTTGTAGGTTCAGTTTTAGTGCGATTTTTGTATTTGCATATTGAAGTGTGTAGCTTATGTATTTTTGTGTTTCAATTTGCATTACGTATGGAATCTGTGGTGTTATTTTTTTTAAATTTTATAGAGGACGAAATAGATTCAAGGTATTAGTTTTGAGTTGTACTTTAAGTTTTAGATTATCGATATTCATGTGTATTGAGATTCAAGTGTGTAGCTTAAGTATGCGAAGTGCTTAAGTATTTTTTTTCATAGAAGCAGTGTGAAATTTCACAGCACATAATAATAGTTATGTTATGACAAGTTTCATATGATATCAGTGGGATTAATAAATGTGTTATGATATATTTGACATAACACATATTAGAAACAAGATTATTTAGGGTTTATACGCAAATAGGTTTGGAAATATATTTGTACTAATTGGTATATGATTGACATACAAAATATTCTTATTAGTATAGTGACTATGTGATATTTAAGATTATTGTGTAAAATGTAGTAATTCTGGATGCATTGTGAAATTTTAAATAACTGCTGACAAAAAATTTGGATGTGATGTTGATGATTGTAACATAAGTGATAAACTTTTGGTTAATTTTTGTAATTGTTTGGTTGATTGTAACAGTTTTGTGAATTCTTAATGCAGTTGCAATGGAAAAACAAGAGTTGTTATTATGTACATATGGGACTGATACAGCTATTACTACAGTATCTGACATTGGTGGATTTAGTATGTTGACACAGTTTATATGTTCAAAATGGTGTAAGCTTGATAAGGATTCAATGTCGTTGACATATCAGATACCTGGTTTTGCAAATTGCATGTTGGATAATGAAGGTGACTTTAAAAATATGATTTGTTTGGCAGCTGTTATGAAATTAGAATTCATTAATGTTCAGGTTGTTGATGATTTGAGTGATTCTGATGAAGAGTGTGTTGAATTGCCGTTGTTGAGTTCTAAGAATCAGCTAGAGTTGGAGGCCGATTTGCTGCCTACATTTTGTGCAGAACAAAATGTTCCAGTTCTCTATTCTTCATGGAGTCAGGGGATTGCTGAGGTTGGACAGTGCTTTGAAGGTGGTGCTGCAGATTTTCGGTTAGCGCTAAGAAAATATAGTATTGAACTTGGTTTCAATTTTAAGTATCTAAGGAATGATAAAGGTCGAGTAACGGCGGTTTGTAGTTGTCTAGAGGCAACTGGTTGTCAATGGCGAGTACATGCTTCAACAGAGAGTGTGAATGGTTTTTTTTTACATACGCAATTTGAATAATATACACACGTGCGGGTCAGTTGTTCGTACTTCCAAACATCCACAGTTGAATTCTGAGTTGGTGGGGAATTTGATTTATGGGAAAGTATGCCGAAAGCCATTAATATCACCAATGGATGTGATTGATGATATCAAGAAGGATTATGGTTTGGACATTATGTACCATCATGCATGGCTTGGTGTTGAAAATGCAAGGAAGGAGATATATGGTCACCAAGCATTATCTTTTGACAAGCTTAGGTTGTATTTTAATGAAGCTTGTAAAGCCAATCCTGGTAGTAAGTTGTTAATTCAATCTCATCCTGAAACACGACGATTTGAAAGATGTTTTGTAGCCTTTGCTGCTTGTATAAACGGATTTAATTTTCTACGGCCAATGATTTTCCTAGATGGAACTTTCCTTAAAGGGCGTTACAAAGGGGTACTTTTAGGGGCGACTTGTAAAGATGGAAATCAAGGTAGTATTTTTATGTTTGTATTGTTAACTTTATGTTAAATTGCACATACATGTTTTTATATTGGTTATGTGTTGTTATATTTATGTGAAATTTCACAACAGTTATATTTATGTGAAATTTCACAGATGTTTAATTAGTTGTTTCAGGGTATCAACTGTGTGTGAAATTTGTTACATAACTGTTTTTACGTTGTTTCATTATTGTTAAGTTCATGTGAAATTTCACACAGGCGTTATAACTTTCACACATATTTGTTTAGTTAATTTTTTGGTTATTGAATTGTCTCAGAAGTATCTCACAGATTTATTTTGCTCGGTTATGTATTGTTAACTTTATTTTAAATTAATAAATGTTTAATTAATTGATATTGATAGTAGCATTTTGGATGTGATGTTATCTTGCTTATGTCTTGTTATCTTTATGTGAAATTTCACAGATGTTTAATTAGTTGTTTCAATGTACTCAACTCTGTGTGAATTTGTTACATAGGTAATTTTATGTTCTTTCCTTATTGTTAACTTCATGTGGAATTTCACACATATTTGTTTACTTAAATTTTTGGCTAATTTAATGTTATTTCCTTATTGTTAACTTCTTTATTTGTACTTTAAATTTTTGAGTGAATATTTTCAAACATATGTTATTTCTTTGTCATTGTAGGAGTTTATAGTCTTGCGTATGCGGTTGTTAGTTCCGAAGATACCGATAATTGGATGTGGTTCTTGAAGGAATTACGTGGTGTAATAAATCTTCAACGGACGATTACCTTTATTTCTGACCGGAATGCTGGTCTTCTTGAAGCTGTGAGGACAGTATTTCCAAATGATTTCCACTCATTTTGTCTGCATCATTTGAAGTACAATCTTCAATATAAGTTGAAAGGGGTTTCTGCGAAATTTAGGGAGCGGATGCTTTATAAGTTTCGTGAATGTGCTTATGTCCCAAATGCTGAGCAATTTCGTTTTTTGGTTGAAGCATTAGTTGATGAAGGTGGAAAGAAAATTGCAGATTTTTTGGTTGACTTACCGAAAGAAAACTGGTCCAATGCACACTTCAAGGGAAAAATATATGGGGAGATGTGTTCAAATATAGCTGAATCTTGGAATGCAAAGTTTAAGAAAGCACGGCATTTGCCAATTACAAATATGATAGATATGATTCGTATAAAAACAATGACTGACATTGCAAAGAAGAGGGCTGAATGCAAGAAATGGACTAGGATACTTTGTCCAGCTATGCACAAGAGGCTTCAAGCTGCTTTAGATAAAGGTAAGACATGAAACATTAGTATATCGAGCGAAGACATATTCGAGGTACACTGTCAGCCTTCCCAATTGGTTGACATATCTTCTCGTACTTGTTCTTGTGGTGGTTGGCAGATACATGGTTTTCCATGTTCTCATGCTGCTGTCGTTATTCACAAAAGTACTCAGATTACTGGAAGGGCGTTGACAGATTATATTGAGGACTACTTTTTTGTTCATTATTATGAACAATGCTATTCAATGTCTATTCATCCAGTTATCACGAGTGAACAACCTAGCAGTAGTGCGTCTATTGTGGAAATATTTCCACCAGTTTGCAAGAAGTTGCCTGGCAGGCCCAAGAGTAAGAGGATACCATCTAGAGGAGAGAAGATTCGAAAGATACAGTGTGGGAGGTGTAAAAAGAAGACAAATCATAACAGCAAGACTTGCGGTGAGGTAATAGATAATTGAGAAGATATAGTTAAATCACCTTGATTGTTGGTTATTTGAAGATTCTGTGACATTGTGTATGAAATTTCACATATTATGCTTTATAATTTTCAGACAGTTTCATTGATTGTTGATGGAATACATTTCATTGATTCTAGAACTCTATTATGGAATTTTTTTTTTATAATGCTGAATTTTGAGTAAATGGTGGATTTTTTAGATATTGTTTTGGTACTTGAGATGTGTTTTATACCCTTTCAAAGCATTGTTGTTTACAACAGTACTCCTCTGATTATTCAGTGCTTATTAATTTACTGTTTGGTTCATGACACTTAATGTGGATGTTATGCTTTGTACACTGTGATCAATGGTGAATGTACACTGTGTGACCAATAGTCCATATATAGTTGTGTTTGTGGGCTTTCTCATCTGTAGTCTATGCATACTTGTTTTGAGGTTGATTACACTTTTTGAGGTTGATCACATCACTGAAGTCCACCAATATATGCATACATATACCAATGTGCTCACGCATATTGAAACAACATAAAATAAAGAACAGATGTGTTTAGCAATCACTGCAAAATTACTTTAGTGAGCATAAGATAAAATTTTCTTCCTCTCATCATTGCTGCTGAACGGAATCAATCATATAAGTGATAGTTATGAGAAATTTCACACAGTTACGATGTTAAGTTTATGGTGGTGACATGATTTTGATGAAATGTATAACTAAACGGAATGTTATGTGAAATTTCGCATAGTCACATACACATTGATGAGATTTTGTGGTATTTTATTTGACATTTCACATAGTGCACCAATATATGCATACATATACCAATGTGCTCACGCAGATTGAAAGAATATAAAAAAAGAACAGATGTGTTTAGCAATCACTGCAAAATTACTTCAGTGAGCATAAGATAAAGTTTTCTTCCTATCACCATTGCTGCTGAACAGCATCAATCATATAAGTGATAGGTATGAGAAATTTCACACAGTTACGATGTTAAGTTTATGGTGGTGACATGATTTTGATGAAATGTAGAACTAAACAGAATGTTATGTGAAATTTCACATAGTCACACACACATTGATGAGATTTTGTGGTATTTATGTGACATTTCACATAGTCCACCAACTTATGTGACATGTGGAATGCTTGTATGAAATTTTCGCAATTGCTGATGGGAAGTTTAACACAATTATCTCTCTCTCCCTCTCTCTCTCTCTCTCTCTCTCTCTCTCTGTGACTTTCAGTTTGTTATGAACCGAGGTGGTTTAAAATAAACAAGGTACGTGATAACAGATATTTATGCTATAATGATTGAATATCTGAGCTTACTTTATGTAAGGCAAATGGTTTATTATCCATTTATTGTTTATACCTCAAAGTTTCAAGTTTATGATGCTGGCAAGATTTTCATCAAACGCCGAACTAATTGAATATTATGTGAAATTTCACATTGTCAGATAGACATGCATGGTTATGATAATTTATTACACATGCAAATATATTTAGAGGCAATAATGAAATATTAACTTGTGTTATTAATTATACTTACAAGATGAGATACAAAAAACCCTAAACCCTAAACCCTAAACTTAAGGCGAACAGGACTGCAGTTGCACATATTACTAAATGCTTCCATTCAGAGTCCTCTTTGTATGTAGAATCATCCAATTATGTACTCAAAAGGAAGCACCCAAATTTTTCCTCGAAATGGAAAACCTCATTTCCATCAAGAACCTCCATCCCTTCGGAACAGCACCCAGTAGACGAAGGCGATAGATGTTCCCTGGTAAATACAAAGACTCTTTTGTTTTTCCCTGAGAAAGACAAAGACTTACCAATTCAATGGCATAACAAATAATCAATGATAGAATTTGATCCATAACTGAACCAGTTACCCATTTTGGTAGAAGCTTAGTAAGTAATTGGTGAAGTAGATCAACAGCTAACCCCTTTTTATAGGGAAAAAAAGAGGACCAGTCTATGCATTTGAAGAAACAATGTAGCCACGTGAACTTTATGTGAATAGGTATTGTAACCTTTATGTGAAATTTCACATACAATAATTGACCTTTGGTATGTGTTTTAGTTCTATCAGTGGACTGCTTTTTTATAACATATAACACTGTTCCCATGTGAAGAAGCAATGTAGCCACATGAAGTTCAGACTTTGCAGGCATGTGAATAGTTATTGTAACCTTTATGTGATTTGACAGATCAGTAACTAACCATTGGGTTTGTATTTAGTTCTGTCAATGGACTGTGATCAGCACTACTCCCATGTGAAGACGTACAGAAGGTATGTGAGATGGAGGACTGTAGCCATGTGAACAAGGTATTCACACATGAAGTTTGGAGTGTCTAATTTTTTGGACACAACCTGCACACAACTTTTACACAATTTTCTTAAAAATGTGTCTATCTCTCTCCTGTATCACTGTGGGGTCCAGTGACATCATAAGAGAGAGATGGACACATCTTTTATGAAGATTGTGTGGAAGTTGTGTGAAGGTTGTGTCCCAAGAATAACTCGTTTGGAAGTTGTGTGAAGGTTGTGTCCCAAGAATAACTCGTTTGGACTATGTACCCATGTATTGTTTTTGCTCATTAATATAGTCAATACCATTTTGAATGTTATGTGAAATTTTGATAATGGTGACATGGTGGTTAACTCAAGTTTGAATGTTATGTGAAATTTCACATAACATAACAAGCATAGCATTTAGGCCACCAGCATAAAGTTAACATTGAAGATCTATCAAAAATTTCAGATATGAATAAGTCAAGTCATAAGTGATTTTCCATGTATATTTCAGATTTAAATAAGTGTATCGTTTGTTGTTATTCACAAAACCACTTAGATGACGAGAAGGGTGTTGATAAATTATATTGAGGTATATTTGTTTGCTCGTTAGTATAATCAATACTATTTTGACTGTTATGTGAAATTTCAATAATGATGACAAGGTGGTTAATTGAACTTTGAATGTTATGTGAAATTTCACATAGGTTAAATTTTGTGATGATTGTTTTGATTTTGTATAAAGTTTGTTATGTTAAGGAATTTTGATAGAGCTGCAATGTTAACTTTATGCTGGTGGCCTGAATTTCGTCAACTATGGAAAGAATGAATGTTTGATTTTGCAGTTGTTGTTATTCACAAAACCACTTAGATGTGTAAAAGGGTGTTGATATATTATATTGAGGTATTGCTTTTGCTCATTAGCATAGTCAATACTATTTTGAATGTTATGTGAAATTTTAGTAATGGTGACATGGTGGTTAATTCAACTTTGAATGTTATGTGAAATTTCACATAGATTAAATTGTGTGAAGATTGTTCTGTTTTTGTAAAAAGCTTGTTATGTTGAGTAATTTTTGATAGAGCTGCAATGTTTACTTTATGTTGGTGGCCTGAATCCTATGATATATGAAAAGAATGAATGTCTGATTGTCACAAAAAATTCATAGATGTAATACTCTATGCATGTGATTGTCAATAAGATTGTTAACAACATTTGAAAAGAATCATGTAAAACCAATACAGGTCAAAACACGAAAAATACTGAATTCATATATGGTTCCGAGACAACCAAGTTTCTGTATACGTAATCATTACATATTATAGAAAATCTTCACATATTGTTCGACATTTCTAATTTTCACAATTCACTATTGTTCACTGGTAGTTAGCAGAGGTACCCATTGAGAAATTCATGGACAAGTTCGACACGCATTTTTTTCACATCACACAACACTGTGACTGGCTCATTGTAGAAAATACTTCTGATGACGTGACAAACAATAACTCCACAGTCTACTGATTCACTAGCTTGCTGTGGGGTGTGCTTTATGTTTATTATTGGACTGATTTTCTCTTGTACTTTCCTTCGGATGTGATAACTATCCACATAATCTCTCTGGATAACATGAAAAAGCAAATTATGTATAATATTCTGTATTAAGTGGTTGTGTTGGAAATAGATTCATAGGTTTGAATCTTACCATAATCTCAGCATCCTTTCTGTATGGATCTCTGGTATTTGAAGTCCTTGGACGAAATGAGTTGTAATAATTCCACAGCCCTTCTTCAGTATCATTCACTATAATTGTCCAATGATTTGCAACCCTTGAGTTGCCTTGTGAAATCAATGGGAACATATGGTATCGTGTTTTCACACTCAAGAATTTGTTTATGCAGTTTTTTATGTTCTCAAGGTCATATTCTTTCACCCATTGCTGTATATTTTTCAAAGTAAGTGTTAGTAACATAGTGGAGTAAAACAAGTACTGTAATATAGGAAATTTTAGAGGTGACGAAGAATTTTACCAAGCATAAGCTCTTAAACACAAATGATGTCCCAGATGTTTCGGTGTGTTCTTGTGAAATCAATCCACTCTTTTGATCCTTCATCAACACTTCTGTGTATACATCGATCATCTAGTAATAAAAATTCAATTTACAATTAGATTGTGTCTGAAGACTAAAAGTATGATTGAGATTTTAAGATGACAGTAAGATACATTGTTTGAGATTTCCCTTTCAAGTATGATTGACATAATGTCACCAAATGTGACAAACTCTGATTTATCACCCAATGAGTATATACGAGTCCTGTCATACATAAACAGAGAATTATACAATTGTAGATTGTAGTGAGATTTCAAATTCAAATAAAAATAATAGACTTCAAAACTTACATTGGATGACCATTAATCCGTAAGTTCTCTATCTTTGCCTTATCTTCTTCTGTCAACATAAGATAGATTGGAGAACTTTGTACAGAAGGCATAACAATGTTCACATCTGGAATTTGTTCGAGATCGATTATTTCTTCAACTATATTGTCTTGTTCATCAATCTCATCTCTGACATTTGCTTTCCTTTCTTCTGAATATTCTTCATCTGAGTTTGGATACAGATACCTTGGATCCTTGTTCGGAACTCTTTCTTTCATTTTCAAACGTTTAACATATGATTTTGGTGATTCAATCTTGGACTTCTACATGAATTAGAAATATCAAAAATGTCAAGTACAATTATAAAGTTATGCAAACCAGCTCTATTAACAAATTTTACCATAGCTCTTGTTTTTGGACCAGGATTCTCACAATCAACTTGTTTGCCTCTCTTTGTATTCTTTTTCTCAACTTTTTGTTCCATTGGTGTCTCAAAGTCTGACTCCTGCTGAAATAATAAATGTTACAATAGTATTATACATGGAAGTATTAGATAGTTATGAGAAAATAAAACCCAGTAGTCAATATTAGGCTTATGAGAAATGAAAGTGTTTTAGAAAATCATATTTTACTATGACATGTTTTACCATTGCTGTTGTGTTTGGAGTAGTTTTTTCCAATTGTACTTCTTGCTCAACAGACGACTTCACAAACTTATCAGCCTTTCTCTTTTTTGTTTTGTTTTCCAACTTTGCTTCTTCAGTCTCCAAATCCTCAGCAAATTGAAAGTCATAAATAAAAATTATTAATGATAACTATTAATGTTATGTGAATTTTCACATAACTATTTACTAGTGTTATGTGAAAATCATATTTTATTATGACGTCTTACCATTGCTGCTGTGTTTGCAACAGTTTTTTCCAATTGTTCTTGTTGTTCAACAGATTTCACAAACTTATCAGCCTTTCTTGTTTTTATTTTCTTTTCCAACATTGCTTCCTGAGTCTGCAAGTCCTTAATGAATTGGAAATCATACATGAAAAATATTAATCATAACTTTTAATGTTATGTGAAATTTCACATAACTATTGAATAGTGTTGTGTGAAATTTCACGTGAGTATTAACAAACATTATGAAGGCTTCAATTAGACTAATATTTTTTAAAATTTCACATAAGTATGAAGTTATTGTGATAGGGATATGTTAAAGTTGATATACTGTTATATGGAGATTATGAATTGTATAAAAATATTTATATATTAGTTTTAGGAGCTGCAACTAAAGAATGTTACGAGAAATTTCACAGAACTAATATCTAGCTTATGTAGCTCTTTTATTTTTATTTTTGTTTTCAAAGTCTCTTACAAATTTGGTCTTTCTGTTATAGCAAAATAGCGATTTTTAAAGCAATGTGAAATTTGATATAGGTAGTAACTACAATCTTGAATGAAAAGTTCACAATACTATCATAATAGTTATGTTTGACAAGCATAACGTAACAAACTTTAATCAAAACTTGAGCCCAGCAAATTTCAATAACCATGCAATCTGAATTTTTTAAGTATATTATTGAGAACAATAATGTCAAATTTCAAATAAGACAAGTAAACTACTTGATGCAAAATGAGGAGTCATACATGTAGATGTACCTCTTTATTCTTCTTTGTTTTCACATCTCCCAAATTTGATATCTTACTCTTGGAGACCTAAACAAATAATAGATCATTTTACATGTAGTATAAAATGCATGTCTTTTTGAAATTGTTGTTTTCAAAGTATATTTCAAATTTGCAGAGCAATTTCGACAACCATCCAAAATAACTTTCATAAGTATTTTTTTCAGAACAATAATGTGAAATTTCACATAAGCAAAGTAAAGTATTTGATGAAACATTTTAAATCATAAATGAAGATGTACCTCTTTTCTCTTTTTTGTTTTCACAATGTGCTTCAAATTTGGCCTCTCAGTCTTTGAGTCCTAAAGAAGTAAAAGATCATATATTAAAAAAATAAATAAATAACACATTTCTTGTTGATTAGTATTCAAAATTTCACATAACATTCACAAAGAATGATGCTCACATTTTTTACTTTCATTTCAGAACAAAAAAAATGTGGATTATAAAATTCATGTGTTTTCTTGATGATTTACCTCTTTAATTTTATTTGTTTTCACACTGTCTTTCAATTGTGGTTTCTGAATCTCTAAGTCCTAAACAAATAAGAAATCATAAATCAAAAGTTTCAACAATAAGGATTGATAATATCTTGTGTGGATGTACCTCTTCATTTTTCTTTTGATCACGCAGTTGTGATAGTTGCTCAGCTAGACTGGTATTCCTGTTGTGTGCATATCATCCAATGCTTCTTTCAAAGATGAAATTTCACAATCCTTTTCTCTTAGGATCCTAATATTTCTCTTCTCAGATGCAGATTGTGTTAGCTTGTGGACCTCAGACTCTGCTTCGTCTGCTATTCTTTGTGTTATTTGGTGTGTCTCACATTCTTCTATTCGCTCTAGTAGAAGTTCATTTTTTTCATCCTTCTGTTTAATGATTTTTCTCGATGCTTCCAATTGTGTCAAGTCATGCACAACATATTCATCCTCAAGTTTCCGAATATGGGAAGCCATTTTTCGCATTTGTTCTTCCATCATAATATTAAGCTCCTGAATCTTCTTAAGATCAGTCAATGCATTATCTTTCACATTGATTAACTCTCTCTCTTTCAATTCCATTTTTTCATTTGTACTTCTTAACAATGAATTTTGCATTTTCAAATCATCAACTTGTTTTTGCTTATGCTCCAGATTCTTTTTTTCAACTTCTTCCTTTTCCTTTGTCACCATCTCTTGCAACAAGCTCAGTTTTTCATAGGCACGTAGTTTCCTCAGTTCTTGCTCCATTTCCATATTCTCCTGCTGAAACTTCTTCATATCACTCAATGCTTTGTCTTTCTTCTTGATTATCTCAATCGTTTTCATCTCTTCTTCTTCAATTCTGAACCTCAATAAAGTATTCTCTATTCTCAAGTCAGCTTCTTCTTTTTCTTTCTGCTCCATTGACTGTTCAGCATCAACATGTTTTTTCCCCTTATTCAATTTCTTCTTTAATGAAATGAGCGTTTCATACTGATCTTCATTATCATCATTCCACTGAATCTTGTTGAGAGAAGTAGTTGTGTAGTCAACAAAACTATCATTATCAAAATAATCAGTACAGGGATCATGCTTATCACCTGAGTAAGATTCTTTGGTATTACCCTTATCTTGATAATCCATGCAAGCTGCTTTTCTTTCATTTCCATATGCATTACCATCATCTTCATCTTCATCTCCATCTGCATCAGAACTATCACCATCATCTTTAACACTGGAATTGTCATCCTTTTCATCAACTTCATCTCCATCTGCAGTATCTGGAACAAGTGTGTCTGACTCATTCTGACTTTCATTACATTGCTCTTCACCAGAACCATAAACGTCATCTTTAACACCAGAATTGTCATGCCTTTCATTTGAGTTATATGTTTGCAGTGAAACTGCAGTCTCTGGAACAACTGTGTCTGACTCATTCTCAGTTTCTTCAGATTTTGCAGTAGCCATATTATCACCATAGTATGCGTACTCAGGCATTGTGATGCTGATGTTCTCATTAATCTATACATTGTATGCATACTATATTATTATCATTAAGAATTATGAATGTTATGATTATGACTGACAAAGTACTATTCTAAAATATTGACGTTATATGAAAAAAGGAATGTTATGTGAATTTTCACACAGCTGCAATGGACTCTTTTTTTTCATATTGTCCAGCTGTAAAATGATATGTTAGGCTTATAGTGCTTGCATAAATTTCATTAAATTCAGAATAAAGGAACGTTATGTGAAATTTCACAGACCATTACAACTAATGTTGTGAAATTTGTCAGACAAATACAATATTTCCTCTGAAATTTCACATAACTATTAAGAAAAAGTATTCATTTCACATTACTCAGAATGTCATAAAAGTATGCTAAATAGAAGAATGAGTTTCTTACGTGTTTTTCTTCCACCTGAGATAGATCTACGTCCTTCATAGTCTTGCTCAATTTAACCAAATCCCATTTTTGAAATCGTGGAATTTACTGTGGAAATGATGGTTGCAATATTTTTGTGTGCTCACATAGCCAGTACTAGTACATATAGAAATAAGTAAAATTAATAATCTGAGTATTATTTGTAAGAAAAAAATAAGAATATGAAAAAGTGCAAATAACTAATTATTGTTATATGTTACCTGTAGTGCAATACTACACCCAGACACCTTGTTTTCAGTTCCTTTTGTTTTATGCACTGATTCCATTATTGTTTCAGCTATTTTCTCAGACCACGAATAGCTTGCCATTGCATCTATATCTTCAATGTAATACACAAATCCCCACTTCAGTGTGTTCCCGGTTGTTGCAAACAGGAAACAAACACAGACGAATAAGCAGAGCAACCGAACGACATCCTTCATAGCCGTTTTAGTATTCTTCTTAATAGCTTTTTGTAGTGCAGCTTTGATGTTTTTGGTATCTGGCCTGCTTACTTCTTTGAATCGCCGCTTGACAAATGGAGTTAATATCTTTTCTCTGTATGTAAGATCCATTTTGCCAGATGCTGATGGTATTCCAAAGAGTAGGGAGATATCGGCCCTACTGAGAGTTATATATTTATTACCAATTTTAAACATTTTCTTTGTTGGCTTGTATTTTCCAACCAGCTTTGTTGTCACATCATCAAATTTTCTAAGCCGCTTAATGTCCATTTTCATGAAACTATGTATGAGCTCATAGAATGGAGTCTTCTTGAGTATAGAAATATGTTGTTTACTCAGTTTAAGAGCTTTAACAACATTCGCAAAACCAACCATAGTGCAACGTGAATTAGGAGTTGACTGGGAAACTTTTTCATTTTTACCCTGTGGACGACTCGGTCCAGCTTTTCCAATTGCTGCTACCATTAAAAGCAAAAACTATCATAAATGACAATCCACTAATGTATATAAGATGAGTATAAGCATAAACTTTAATATAAAGTCTTTCATATCAGTTTCAAGTTCATGATGTTATTCAACAACCAAAATCATAAGTAACATTAATCAAAAATTTTGATCATAAATTTCACATAAATGTGTTTTGTGAAATTATAAATAACTGACAATTTTGAACATAAGTTTCTTTAGAGCAGCAGTGTCAAATTTCACAGAATAGCCAAAAAATGAATAAAAAAAAAACTTCAAATATTTCATACTGTCTTCTTAAGATTAACAAATGTCTAATGACAAAATTTCAAATAAGTACTGAAAAAACCGTTGAATAAGAAACCACGCAACTCAAAATTAAGGTTTGAAATATATTCAAACATTAATTTGTTATATGAGTGTAGTGAAATTTCACAGTTGTGGAATATGATAGCATTTTCATAACAGTAGCAGAGTCAAATTTCACATAATACGCAAAAAAATTCAAACCGACGTGTGAAAAGAGATTTCATACAGTAAATGTCTAATGACAAAATTTAACATAAGTACTGAAAAAAACTGATATCATAGAACTGTTGCTGTTGTGAAAATCCTATTATATCCCACAATTGTGAATTTTCACAACACTCATATGCCAAATTCTGAATAAGCTTGTCGATTGATGACAAATTTCATAGAGTCTAACTTGGATTACTGAATATACTTTGTGTATGAATTTCACATCAATCATAAATGCAACTGAAAATTATGTTTTGTAACAGACCATGAGTTCAGAATTATGGAACAGCATAATAGCGAAAACATGAATCAAACATAACAAATTCAAATAAATGTGTGAAAAGAAGTTTCATACAGTCTTCCTTGCAACGTGATTCTGAAGTCGTCTGTGAAACTTTTTCCTTTTTACCCTGTCCATATCTTGGTCCAGTTTTTGCAATTACTGATAGCATCAAAGACAAAAAAAATATATATATATATATATATATACAAATAACTATCAATTAATGTATACAACATGAGTATAAACATAAAACTTTAATATAATAGTCTTTCATATGAATTTCAAGTTCCTGATGTTAATGTAACAGTCTTTCACATGAATATAAGAGTCTTTCATATCAATTTCAAGTTGTCAAAAGAATTTGTATACGGTCTTCGTTGAATTGATAAATACCTAAGCGCAAAATTATCATTAGACATTATGACTTGTGTTGTTCTCTCTCTCTCTCTCTCCTCTCTCTCTCTCTCTGTAGCAAGTACTGGCGAATTCCAGATTGTCTTTGATTTATATCTGTAATATCTACTTGCCTAGTTTCGCAGTACTGGCAGGATATAGAGGCTGAACCTCTACATAATCTTATCTAATGATAAATTTTCACACAACTACTTAAATTTAGATTTACAAAATATAATGATACAAATTGTTATATAAGTGTTGTGAAGTTTCACATTTGAAAAATAATCATTTATTCACACCAGGAATGTGAAATTTCACATAATAGCCAAAAAAATTCAAACCAACGCACGTGTGAAAAGAGATTTGAAATGCTAAATGTCCAATGACAAAATTTAACATAACTACTGAAAAAAATTGTTGTATAAGATATTATAGAATTGGAAATTAGTTTCTGAAATATATTCATAGTAATTGCTATATGAATGTTCTGAAATTTCAAAATCGAAATATTTCACAATTGTGAAATATAATAGAATTTTCTTGACACCAACTGAGTGAAATTTTATACTGTCTTATTCAAATGATCATGTGAAAAAGATATTTCATACTGTCTTAACATTAATAAATATCAAATGACAAAATTTCACATAACTACTGAAAAAATTATTGAATAAGATACCATGCAACCCAAAATTAAGGTTTGAAATATATTCAGAGCAATTTGCTATATGAGTGTTGTGAAATTTCACAATTGTGGAATATAATAGCATTTTCACAACAACACCAGTGTGAAATTTCACACAACAGCCAGAAAAATTCAAATCAACGTCTGAAAAGAAATTTCATACGGTAGTATTGATATATGTCTAATCACAAAATTCACAGAACTACTTAAAAATATGTTACATAACATATCATACAACTCAAAATTAGGGTTTGAAATATACTCATAGCAATTTCCTATATGAGTGTTGTGAAATTTTACATTCAAAATATAAAACTCATACAGTCACTATGTCAAATTTAAGATTATTGTCAAAAAAACATACACAGAGTTTTTAATGTATTTTCAAAAACTACGGTTTAATTCAAACTAGTTTTGATTACATGAACTTTAGGAAAATTTGACAGATATTCAACACTTTTTTTTTACCTTTTCTTCCCATTTTTTACACGAACAAGATGATCGAAGAGTTTGCGAAGGTTATGATCGACTTCGAGAACATCAAATCGGAAAGATCGAGAAATCAAATGAAATCATGCAAGGGCTTTTCATTCAAACTGTTCCCCAATTCTGTTTAAGCTCGTCGAGAGATCGAGTTTAGTTCCAAAAGTTTTGTATTTTTTTTTTTTGAATATCGTGCAAGGACTTATAAGATATTTAACAAAGCGTGAGGGGCAAATTTGTCCAAGTAAAAGATAATGGAGTTGACTGCAAAATGTTTTATTGACTGAACTAAAAAAACAAAAAGTACAGTATTAAGGATTTTCGAGTAAATCTCCCTAAAATATATAAATTTGTCTGAATGACTCGGATTAAAAATTGTTAATTTGTAAGGGACTCACACCGCTCTAACTTATTATATAAATATTTGACCAAATTACATAGAATTTTAGTATTCTTGGATATTTGATTTATTTTTCTTATTTTTCTTCAACTTATTCACATATCACAGGATCCTAGAAGAGATTTGATTATTTGTGCAAGTAATCAAATTTCCAGTACATCTCTATGGACCAGTAAATGACTTTGTCGGTGCTGCATATAATTTTTTTAATGCAAAATATCTATATATATATATATATAGATATAAAATAATAAATAAATAAACATTGTTGTGGTGGGCTCTTTTTCATTGGACATATTCCCGAAAAAAGACAAATACTAATAAATGAATAAACATTATTGTGGTGGGCTCTTTTTCATTCGACATGTTCCAGGAAAAAGACAATACGGAGTACTAATTACACACGGCTATTCTTTTGATGGACCTTTTTTTTTTTTTGTGACAAGTCACAACCCTTTCTTCTCTCCATTTTTCACGTTTTCAAAATTAAAGGAACATCTCCCAAAGATGCGGAAGCGAGAATCTTCTTTCGTTTCGGCCTCTGGGTGCTGGAAAAGTGTAGACTTAGCGGTCCCGCTAAAATGTGTTTATAAAGTGTGTATATAAGGATTTGAATCTTTTATTTTGGTAAATTTTAGGGTCGGCCCCGATTATTTGGAGGCATGGGACGAGTTACTAAAAGGGAAGCTCTTATACCGTGATTCGCTGTCCATGAGGTGATTTTTTTGAGTCTACTATATATAATTGACAATTTTTTTTTAGGTTTACTTATAACATGAGTCTGTTTGTGAAACTTAAATGTTGTATATTGTCTTTTAAAATTCTAAAGGGGCTAATTTCTAAAACTAAAAAATTTCTTATACTAAACGTGTAATTTTTAAAATTCTAGGGACCTTTGTTTTTGAGTTTTATACACATCTATATCAATATATATGCAGTTGATGACACTAAATTGAGTCATGGGGAGGCCTAAATGTAACATACTAAAAAATCTCAAGAGAAAAATATAATTATGAAAATTTCATGAAGACCCTCAAAATTTTGAAACTTTGGTGGCAGTTGATGACACTAAATTGAGTCATGGGGAGGCCTAAATGTAACATACTAAAAAATCTCAAGAGAAAAATATAATTATGAAAATTTCATGAAGACCCTCAAAATTTTGAAACTTTGGTGGCCCGGGGCGGTTGCCCCTTTTGCCCCCACTTTGGGCCGGCCATGGTAAATCCCATGTATCTAGGCACATGCTCCACCAAAATGAATTATTCAGATCTTTTTGTGCACGCTTTATGTGCACATAAAAATATACACATAACATTACCCTTAATTTTTCTTTTATGCACATCTATGTGAATTTTTTCCTTTCACCTTTTAATTTACAACAATTCCACTGGGGGCGGGTGCTCCTCACTTTCAATTTCTCTTCTCCCTCCATTCTACTATAAATCCATCACAAACTTATGATTTGTATGGTAACGTTGCAGTTTTTTATTTTTATTTTTGTATTAATGATTGCCTCTAATTAATTCAATATAAAAAATGAAAACCAAAACCGAAAATCAAAAACTGCAACGTTACCATGTACACCCTTACTTGTTTACTTTTGATGTAAAGAACCTTATTTATTTATTTATTGGGTAATACTTGGGGCACAACTTTCATACAACTTTCATACAACCTCTCCAAAAGATGTGTCTATCTCTTTCTTGTGTCACTGTGGGGTCCAGTGACATCACAGGAGAGAGATAGACACATCTTTTGGGGAGGTTGTATGAAAGTTGTATGAAGGTTGTGTCCCAAATATTACTCTTATTTATTTATTTTATTACTTTTTTATGGGAAACTAAATTACAAAAGTATGTCATTTAACTACCAACACCAATTAATTATACCGTCGCTATTAAAGAAAGGGTGCAAATACCCCTAATGTATATACCGTTTTGGATTTTACACCTTAATATTTCAATTTTCTCAAATTGACCCTTAATGTATATAACAAGTTGCAATGTGACCATTCCGTTAGAATTTCTGTTAAAAAATAACAGAAACTCGCTTATGTCCTAGTCATGTGACTTATTTAAGGGTATTTTAGTCATTCTCCATAAATTAAAAGTATTTTGCACCCTTGATGTTTGGTTCATTTGGCGATTTGCACCCTTAATGTTTAGGTCGTTTGAACAAGTTTTAATTTAATTTTTATAAAAAAAAAAGGTTTTTTGACATAATTCTTGGATGCCTCTACTGCTCTACCGCTACCCTTTAATAATAGTAAGAGACCTAATCCAGATAAAATGAAACAAATCTAAAGTTACCCAGTCTATATATCCTAATTGGAATTTTAAATAAACTTTAATTCTAAAATTAAAGTAATAAATTACAAAGAAAATATAATAAAAGATTTGTAAACGAGTTAGATAGAGTATTTAGGGTGAATAAATGCATAAGGAAAAGAGACATGAT
Organism: Hydrangea macrophylla; assembly: GCA_033977485.1. NCBI lineage: Eukaryota > Viridiplantae > Streptophyta > Magnoliopsida > Cornales > Hydrangeaceae > Hydrangea > Hydrangea macrophylla. Next base: position 95,934,478 of record CM066988.1, on the reverse strand, counting down.
TTATATGTTGTTTATCGCTTTAAACTCAAAAATCTCACTTTGATCCACAATTATTTTATTTTTTTAACTAAATAAATGACTCTGATCCATAAATCTCACTATGATCCTAAACTTCTAAAGATTTTTTTTTTTTGTTTTGTAGGTGAAACTAGTGTTAAAAATAAAAGAAGAAATAACACATATGATCATTTTTATAAAAAAATAAAGAGATTTAATTATTTGTCTTTGGATAATTCTAAAACTTAGAATAATGATGCAATTTTTTAAGTCCAAAGGTACAGTTTCCCAAAAAATAAAAATAAAAAAGAAAAAGAATAATAAGTCAAGGGTGCTGCCTCCAAGCCACCCCCAAGTTCAAACCATGGCCCTGCCTGCCACTGGTTATAACATTTCTTTGTATAAACACTAATTTCCATTGTAATTAAAATATATACATATTTGGCAAAAGAAAAAAAAAATCAAAAATTGAGGGGATGCAGATACATATAACCTAAAATATATTAGGTAAAATGCTACACCATATGGGTAAGTTTGTAACAGACAGTTTTTTAGATTTGTAACGAATATATCCGTTACAAAATTGGAAAAAATTTGCTAATTACCATTATTTTGGTAACTTAACGGGTGTATTTATATTTGTAACGATTATATCTGTTACAAAATTGATCCAAAATAATAATAATAATAAAAAAAAATATTTTTTACAAAGAAAAAAGAGAGACTCAGAGAGAGAGAGAGAGAGAGAGAGAGAGAGAGAGAGAGAAAGGAGAGGGAGAAATGGAGAAAGAGGCGAAGCCCTCTAGATCGCCGCCGACCGCCGTTGCCGACCTCCCAGTAACTCCTTCTTCCTTCTTTATTCTTTCTTCTTCTTTGTCAGATTTAACCTAGATCTAAATTAATATAATCCCCTTCTTCTTCTTTCTTCTTCTTCTTCACACCATGTACTAATCTGTTCGGCTAGGAGGTTGCTTGCTGTGTGTAAATTTTGTTCTTTTTCTGGAGCAATAGTTCTTCATCTTCTTCTTCTTCTTTGTCATACACTCAAACTGAAGGTATACTGTGGGCATTAGCTGTATTTTGGGTTGGAATAGATTTATACCTGTACCATTAAAAATGATTTTATCAATCTTTGATTTGGTCATACGAAATTGAATTTGAATACTGTGTTTTGGTTTTTCAAGTTTTTTTTATTTATTTTTTATTTTTTGCAAAATGTTCATCAGGGATACCCAGCTGAAACTCTAGCCCGATTCTTAAGAGCCAGAGAGGGAAATGTTGCAAAGGCCCACAAAATGGTTAGATCCTCTTATTCCTGCCTAAAATATTTCAAAACGCGTTTGTTGTTTGCGGCCTATAAACTACCAGTTTGGCGATATTTACAAAAATTAATGAGATGGCACATGGAATGTTTCAGTTGGTGGATTGTTTGAGGTGGAGGGTACAAAATGAGATCGACGATATGTTAACAGCAAGTTCATCTTCACCTTAAATGTAAAAGTATGTTCAGTTAGATGCTTGTGTATCAGTCACATTAGTACGGCATAGGAATTTTAAACTCAATGAGTGCTTATTTTTTGATCTGGCTGATACAAAAACCCATATTTCCTACTGATTTGTACAGAGCATTGCGTGATTCACAACTCATAGGATTGTCAGGTTATATGAGAGAGGTGCTTAGTCTTTATCCAGTTCAATCTGATTTGCAGCATTTAAGTTACCCAATCGCTGCTATACTTGCTGCATGTTGTACCTTAATATAACCATAAGTACTCTTTACTTATTATATCCTCTCTGATAGGGCCTTCCGGTCTTTGCTATTGGTGTAGGGCTCAGCACATATGACAAAGCATCTGTAAGAACTATGATTTCATTGAAGTACATATGATAATTACAATTCCTTAGCTAAAGAGATGTAAATAATTAATAATTTTTTTGCAGTATTTGCTTTTCAATTGCACTGGGGTGATTTGTTCACTGTCGATACAAGGCTAGCTCAAGGGTAAGGCAACTTAGGTAGTTGCCTAAGCTCCCCTTGAACCATGGCCCCACATGAAAGAAGATATATATATATATATATATATATGTGTGTGTGTGTCTGTGTGTGTGTATAAAAGGTGCTTTTATTTTAGTTATACTCTTAATTGTAGATAAATTCTAACCAAGTCATCAATCCACTTTTAACCAAACAGTGACCAATGTTTTTTTGGTTAAATTCACAGAGTTGAATCTTATGATTCATTTCAATCATGCCAGTTGCGGTGGTAATTCGCTCTAATAATTTTGTTTTATGTTGGGGTTGGGGACTTCTCTGCAAACAACTTATTTTTTTTCTTGCAATGACTCTTCCACTGTGTCACTTAAATTTAATTTTCTTGATTTCAGGTCCACTACTATATGCAATCTTACATTCAAACCAATGAGTATCGAGATCGTGTAGTTTTCGTGAGTATTAGGGCAGGAATGTTGTGGTTGGCTTATTCTTCTGGCTTGGAAAACTTATAATGCAGCCTTGAGCCTTCTGCCACAAAAAGTATGGAAAGCATATAAGCAAATGTGTGAAGGTTTTAGATATGACTAGCCTAAAGCTTTCAGCATTAAGCCAAGTAAAGGTATGTCTTGACGCCGCTGAAGCTTCACAATTTTCCGCCATCTTTCTCGGTTGCAACAGGAAATTATGAACTTGCTGGAGCTAATTATATTGGAACACATCATTTGCATTTGAAGATTGCAATCAGATTTGGTGTAATGACCCGGAAAAATTAGGAACAATATTAAAATTTATTATTTCTTTTTCGTCAAAGAAAAATACCAGATTTGAGATATTTGCAGTGTAATTTTTACCTGTGTGTGTGAGAGGAGGCGTGAGCTCAACACACACAAGGTTTTCCCTTACTAAACTTGGAGCCCAATTAAAATTTTGTGCACAGTGTGTGCAGTGTGTGTAGGAGTGTGTAGTGTGTGTTTTATGTGTATGTGTGGGGAGCTTATTCTTGAAGCCTCTTGGAGGCCAAGTTATAGTAAAGCTTATATATACACACCCTCCCAACAAATCTCTCCACAACTCTCAGCAACTCACTGTCTCTCACAGCTCTCTCTCACTCCGCTATGTACACACACACATATTATTACATGTGTACACACACCACACATATATAGTCAAACCTTTATATATTCAAGGAGATTTAAATCAAGGCTTGATTTCTTATTGGGGAATTCTCGTCAATTCTCAGCAAATCAATTTGGGTAAGTTATCAATTGTGATATATTGACTTCATTTTTGTAAGAGTTGCTGATATATATATATATAGAATTTCATATATATATATATAGTGAGAGAAATTAGTAATATTTAACCCAAAAGATTGGATTGCCAATAGATTCTCTGTCTTTCTCTATAAATTCAATTGGGTAAGTTTTCCAATGGTGATTTGTGAATTCAGTTTATTATAAGCTGTTAGTATAGATATATAAATTACTGAGATTCCAGGTATATATCGTTAAGGGGCCGAAATATAGCGGGCAGAAAAACTATAGCAGAAATTGGATTTCTATATATCAAATGAAAGGTCTCGATCCCACGAGGCTCCCTTTCGAATTTCAAAAGCTAATTCATAACGGTTGCGACGAACAGTCGAATTAAAGTTTTGTCGCCTTTCGGATTTTTGATAAAATCAAGAGCTGTGTTTTGATTCTTGAAAAATTGATTTCATATTTGAAATCTACGCGGAAAGAGGAAGAGATTCATATATTGGAAGTCTATTTTTGATTAAGTTTTCAAAGTGGGTAAAAACCAACCTTTGATTTCAAAACAGGGGAAAAAGAAAGAAGAAGACGACACTGTGACATCTCGCGCGCGCGACCCGCGCGAGCGAGGGGTCGCGCGAGCGGCCCGCGCGCGCGACCAGGCTTTTTGAAAACTGTTTTTAAATGACCACGTGGCCTTACTGAACACATTCCGCGCGAGCGATCCGCGCGAGCGAGGCCTCGCGCGAGTGGCTCGCGCGAGCGGCCCGCGCTCGCTACCTCAGGCAGTTTGATGAAATCTCCTGTTTTGTTGTACTTGAGTATGTTATGAGCTAAGGGGCCTTGTACCATATGCTTTAAGAGTTATACTTTACTATAATAGTAGTTGTACTTGTGCTTACAGGTGTTGTACCTCACTGATATACGTGCATTATTGTATATCGAGATTTATAACAGATTGAGCAGTTCCGGTTTCTATTCTGATTAATTATTCAGGCTATCCTCGGTGAACGGTAGTTCCATATAACACTCAATAAAGTTGTATAACATGTTTAATAGTATACTTACATGTTTACCTGATCTGTGATGCTTTAAGTGTTTACTTGAGCTGCTATGCCTTAAGTGGTTACTTGAGTTACTATGTGTTTACCTGAGTGATTTCAACATGTCTATTGTGTTGCTTTAAATTAAAAGCATGGATTGATAATCTGCCTTATGAAATATTGAATATGTCTGGATGCTTAGAGCTCGCATATGTCATAACATTTCATAAGCATGCATGATCACGAAAATCATGAAAATGATTTTGGGATGAAAGACCTTAAAGGCTTTCGATTTTGAAAAAGGAAGATCATAGAGACTTCCAGGTTTTGAAAAAGGAAGACCTTAGAGGCTTCCATGCATAAAACCCTCTAGGAGGGATTTTGATTTGAAAAGATAGAAATCCCGGATTTGTGGGTAGGCATATGAGATGGGTACCATTAGGAACTCGAATTGCGGGATGTGCTGCATGAAACCCCCGTAACGGTAAAGGCTAGGCCTCCGTGTAATTCGTAAGGCCCAAAGTCCCGCACGTTTGAGGCTAGGCCTACGTGGACGGGAAGCCCATGGTCCGGGTAATGATATTGACGATTGAGGGTGAGTGTTTGAAAATGCACGAAAAGTGATTTTCATACATGACATTGGCATTCATTGCACTCACGCATGTTATATAACAGATGTTATTGTGCGGTTATATGACTATACGAGCCTTTTTGGCTTATGGACTATCAAACCTTTCCTTTTCAGGTGATATAGATAAGGGTAAGGCTCCCGAGATTTGATGAACTTCCGCTTTGTTTGAAGGTCGAGTTTATGGGATTTTAATTTAATGATGGTTCAAAGAGCATGTTATGATTTAATTGGACAAGTGTTAGTCCACCCGCTTTAAATAGCATGATAGTTTAACTCTGATTTTTTTCGTTGCTTATCTTGAAAACGATTTGTTTCAAGAAAGAATAGTTTTCAAATGAAAACTTGATTTTTGTGTTTTCCAAATGATGGATATAATTTTCAAGCCAGAGTAGAGTTGACTAGTGAAGATCCCGCTTAGGGAAGAAATTGTGAGATCATGATATTTTGTATTAATAAAAACCTTGGGTTTTATTTTAAGAGTTTTTGAAGCTTGAGAAAAAGGAAGTAAATCATGGTATTATTTTTCAATATGTGGAACCAAGTTTGAGTTTCTATTTAAAGATTGTATTATAAAGTTTGAGGAGGAGATTGATAAATGTTTATCAAATCTATATATTTCTGCTGCACTGTTGTTCATTTGATGAACCGATAAAGATTTTCTGTTAATGTCTTTTAAATTGACAAGCAAAGCTTTTCAAAAGACTAGTTTAATGCTTCCGCGATTGTTTTAATCATATCTGTGAGTCTTTAAAGATTTTGATTTTTCATCAAAGATTTCCAAAGACTATTCTATGCTTCCGCAGTAACCCTCGGAGTCTAGGACTCGGGGCGTTGTAAAATGGTATCAAAGTTTTGAGATTTAAAAAAATTTAAATGTTTCAGAGCTTCGGACTTTAAATGATTTTAAAGTTTAAACGTTTTTTTTCTAAAGAGAAAGTTTTCAGGTAAGCTTCGGGTCTAGGACTCGGAGCATTACAAGTATGTTCAATCTTTCCACTCGCTCCTTGTTTATTATTTTATTTTATTCTTAATAGCACCCCCTCGCCTTCGGGACTCGTGTCGTGTCGGGGCGGGGCGGGGCGTTACAGATGGTATCAGAGCATACCGGGTCGAATACTTCGGAACGCCGGGTTATGTGCTCATATTGATTGAGAAATTGTTTTGTTAACATATTAGTCGATGACTTGAGAAACGTATTATCATGTACTAATCTGTTACTTGATAACTTGTGATGTGTTGTTTAAAGTTTTAACTGCAAGTATCTTTGAGAAGATGAATTGAGCATGTTTACTTGCCTGAGGGACTATGTGATTTAACATGCCACGTTGTTTAAAATGCTTATATGCTTACATGTTTAGTTAAACGACAAGCATGATAGAAATACGTCTTTCTACGAATATGTTTATGCCTTTATGCATACCAATGAGATGTATAGACGATTGTGTTATACCCATGAGTGCGGCTTGAATTAGAATTCATGTGTGATATGGGTAGTGAGAGAATTTGCATAGTTCCTATGCCCTCTCCTGTTTTGGAAGTTCAGCTATAGGTAACCTCTTGACTTTTTGGAGTAGTCTCTCCTTTGGGTTAGACCTCGGTACTCCTTATTCCTTGGGAATTCTTTTGAACGGTTGAATTCACTCCCTTATGAGTTGGGTATGCTTGCCTTTACGGATTCTCTCCATTTGATTTTGATGACTGGTTATGTCAGTGGAGCTTCTTGGTGTGACTATCTTTCTGTGCAAGTTCACACGCTTTTCTAGAAATAGCGTATCTTTCTGTGATCATATTATTTTATGATCGTGTCATTCTATGGAATCTTTGAGGTTATTATATCGACCTTTCGATGTTTGAAGAATGTCATTAGAAGAATCGTATACAGAACATCTTAATATGCAGTTATATGTGCTATGAGCACAGGAATTTGAGACGGCACGTGAGGTGGAACATAAAGTACATTTGCTATTTTTCCTGGACTTGGTCCTAGTAAGTATTTTGTGGATTCACACATTGAGAACATTAATCTCTGTTTTAAACTTGGGTTATGTGATGTGACGTGAGTACATTGGGATATGAGTTGAGTATATATCAGGGATTGACAGTAGCATCATTGGAGATATTTTGCATTTGAGATTAGTATATTTATGTGGATATTGGACGGTTGAGGAATCTCTCAACCTATCTTATGGTATTATCGTACGACGTGGTATTGCGGTATCCCTTTACGAATTCGTTTACGGTTCATGGTATATAGATGAGGAATCTCTCATCTTATATTACGGTGTATTCTAATACGGTATTATCCTAATGTATTCTAATATGGTGTATATGGATGGTTGAGGAATCTCTCAACGTATAGAGAGTATTATCTCAAGACTATTCTATTATGGTGTATATGGGATGGTTGGGGAATCTCTCAACCTATTTATGGTGTTATCATATTACGGCCTATATGAAGCGATTGAGGAATCTTTCAACCTATTTACGATGTTATCATATTACGGCCTATATGAAGCGATTGAGGAATCTCTCAACCTATATTACATTAGATGTTGGACTATGAGAATTGAATCTCGTTTGGAATTTTGAGGATGCGATTTGAGGATAGGATACTAGACTTTTGAGAAAAATTACTTCAGGGGAGATGAAGTGTTATAAGGTTCTTATGATTCGACATTTCAGAATGAATATCCGTGTTGTAAGACGGAGTGTGAAACTTTCCTTAGGCGGAATAGCGATTACTTGGTTATCAGATTAACCTTACTTGAATTTCGCGGACGAAATTCTTTTAAGGGGGGTAGAATGTAATGACCCGGAAAAATTAGGAACAATATTAAAATTTATTATTTCTTTTTCGTCAAAGAAAAATACCAGATTTGAGATATTAGTAGTGTAATTTTTACCTGTGTGTGTGAGAGGAGGCGTGAGCTCAACACACACAAGGTTTTCCCTTACTAAACTTGGAGCCCAATTAAAATTTTGTGCACAGTGTGTGCAGTATGTGTAGGAGTGTGTAGTGTGTGTTTTATGTGTATGTGTGGGGAGCTTATTCTTGAAGCCTCTTGGAGGCCAAGTTATAGTAAAGCTTATATATACACACCCTCCCAACAAATCTCTCCACAACTCTCAGCAACTCACTGTCTCTCACAGCTCTCTCTCACTCCGCTATGTACACACACACATATTATTACATGTGTACACACACCACACATATATAGTCAAACCTTTATATATTCAAGGAGATTTAAATCAAGGCTTGATTTCTTATTGGGGAATTTTCGTCAATTCTCAGCAAATCAATTTGGGTAAGTTATCAATTGTGATATATTGACTTCATTTTTGTAAGAGTTGCTGATATATATATAGAATTTCATAGATATATAGTGAGAGAAATTAGTAATATTTAACCCAAAAGATTGGATTGCCAATAGATTCTCTGTCTTTCTCTATAAATTCAATTGGGTAAGTTTTCCAATGGTGATTTGTGAATTCAGTTTATTATAAGCTGTTAGTATATATATATATATATATATTACTGAGATTCCAGGTATATATCGTTAAGGGGCCGAAATATAGCGGGCAGAAAAACTATAGCAGAAATTGGATTTCTATATATCAAATGAAAGGTCTCGATCCCACGAGGCTCCCTTTCGAATTTCAAAAGCTAATTCATAACGGCGGTTGCGACGAACGGTCGAATTAAAGTTTTGTCGCCTTTCAGATTTTTGATAAAATCAAGAGCTGTGTTTTGATTCTTGAAAAACTGATTTTATATTTGAAATCTACGCGGAAAGAGGAAGAGATTCATATATTGGAAGTCTATTTTTGATTAAGTTTTCAAAATGGATAAAAACCAACCTTTGATTTCAAAAACAGGGGAAAAAGAAAGAAGAAGACGAACTGTGACATCTCGCGCGCGCGACCCGCGCGAGCGAGGGGTCGCGCGAGCGGCCCGCGCGCGCGACTAGGCTTTTTGAAAACTGTTTTTAAATGACCACGTGGCCTTACTGAACACATTCCGCGCGAGCGATCCGCGCGAGCAGCCCGCGCGAGCGAGGTCCCGCGCGAGCGGCTCGCGCGCACTACCTCAGGCAGTTTGATGAAATCTCCTGTTTTGTTGTACTTGAGTATGTTATGAGCTAAGGGGCCTTGTACCCTATGCTTTAAGAGTTGTACTTTACTATAATAGTAGTTGTACTTGTGCTTACAGGTGTTGTACCTCACTGATATACGTGCATTATTGTATATCGAGATTTATAACAGATTGAGCAGTTCCGATTTCTATTCTGATTAATTATTCAGGCTATCCTCGGTGAACGGTAGTTCCATATAACACTCAATAAAGTTGTATAACATGTTTAATAGTATACTTACATGTTTACCTGATCTGTGATGCTTTAGGTGTTTACTTGAGCTGCTATGCCTTAAGTGGTTACTTGAGTTACTATGTGTTTACCTGAGTGATTTCAGCATGTCTATTGTGTTGCTTTAAATTAAAAGCATGGATTGATAATCTACCTTATGAAATATTGAATATGTCTGGATGCTTAGAGCTCGCATATGTCATAACATTTCATAAGCATGCATGATCACGAAAATCTCGAAAATGATTTTGGGATGAAAGACCTTAAAGGCTTTCGATTTTGAAAAAGGAAGATCATAGAGACTTCCAGGTTTTGAAAAGGGAAGACCTTAGAGGCTTCCATGCATAAAACCCTCTAGGAGGGATTTTGATTTGAAAAGATAGAAATCCCGGATTTGTGGGTAGGCGTGTGAGATAGGTACCATTAGGAACTCGAATTGCGGGATGTGCTGCAAGAAACCCCCGTAACGGTAAAGGCTAGGCCTCCGTGTAATTCGTAAGGCCCAAAGTCCCGCACGTTTGAGGCTAGGCCTACGTGGACGGGAAGCCCATGGTCCGGGTAATGATATTGACGATTGAGGGTGAGTGTTTGAAAATGCACGAAAAGTGATTTTCATACATGACATTGGCATTCATTGCACTCACACATGTTATATAACAGATGTTATTGTGCGGTTATATGACTATACGAGCCTTTTTGGCTTATGGACTATCAAACCTTTCCTTTTCAGGTGATATAGATAAGGGTAAGGCTCCCGAGATTTGATGAACTTCCGCTTTGTTTGAAGGTCGAGTTTATGGGATTTTAATTTAATGATGGTTCAAAGAGCATGTTATGATTTAATTGGACAAGTGTTAGTCCACCCGCTTTAAATAGCATGATAGTTTAACTCTGATTTTTTTCGTTGCTTATCTTGAAAACGATTTGTTTCAAGAAAGAATAGTTTTCAAATGAAAACCTGATTTTTGTGTTTTCCAAATGATGAATATAATTTTCAAGCCGGAGTAGAGTTGGCTAGTGAAGATCCCGTTTAGGGAAGAAATTGTGAGATCATGATACTTTGTATTAATAAAAATCTTGGGTTTTTATTTTAAGAGTTTCTGAAGCTTGAGAAAAAGGAAGTAAATCATGGTATTACTTTTCAATATGTGGAACCAAGTTTGAGTTTCTATTTAAAGATTGTATTCTAAAGTTTGAGGAGGAGATTGATAAATGTTTATCAAATCTATATATTTCCGCTACACTGTTGTTTATTTGATGAACCGATAAAGATTTTCTGTTAATGTCTTTTAAATTGACAAGCAAAGCTTTTCAAAAGACTAGTTTAATGCTTCCGTGATTGTTTTAATCAGATCTGTGAGTCTTTAAAGATTTCGATTTTTCATCAAAGATTTCCAAAGACTATTCTATGCTTCCGCACTAACCCTCGGAGTCTAGGACTCGGGCCGTTGTAAAATGGTATCAAAGTTTTGAGATTTAAAAAAATTTAAATGTTTCAGAGCTTCGGACTTTAAATGATTTTAAAGTTTAAACGTTTGTTTTCTAAAGAGAAAGTTTTCAGGTAAGCTTCGGGTCTAGGACTCGGAGCATTACAAGTATGTTCAGTCTTTCCACTCGCTCCTTGTTTATTATTTTATTTTATTCTGAATAGCACCCCCTCGCCTTCGGGACTTGTGCCGTGTCGGGGCGGGACGGGGCGTTGCATTTGGTATCAAAATTCAGAATTATTGGATTTGGACCACATTTGCCTGTGAACACATCCATGCGTTGCTTTGTATTCAACTTTTTGGCTCCCCTTATTACACTTCTCATATAAACAAAATATAAAATCAATGACCAATTGAATTGTTCAATGGAATCTCACTTTCCTTCTTCCAACTTTCAACTAAACCATATAAGACTCAATCAATTAGGAAGAAGCTAAAACCTTATAGGTCCCAAAGGGACCAGAACCATGAAATCAAATTGTTGAATATCAAGAAATTCAATGGCTTTTATTTAAAATTTTGCCTTCTTGGACCATTTAAACAAAACCATTTGCTTATTTCTTCCTCTTCTCTGATGTTCTTCATTTTTAATGTTCAATTCTACGTCTAACAGGTGTTATAGGAAGCAATTAGTCTAAGTTTTAGTCTTCTTTGGTGCTATTTTTTCTGTCTTAGGGTCCATCTAATTGAGGGATGTCTTTATGTTAATGTTTCCTATGAAGAAAAGAAAACCCTCTAAGTCATCAAAAGACATTGTGATTTCTTCGCCTCATCCACATGTTTTACTCATTTTCGCTTTCTAATTTGATAACTAACGAATGAATTACACAATAGATCAGAGACGGAGGATAGAACCATTGAGGTGATCATATGAAGCACAATTAGGTATTGAAATAATCCTTATATTGTCTTATACTTTTTTATTTGTTTTTAATAGCTGTTAAATTATGTGATCATGTGTCAAATTAGCACCTTTTTCCTTTCCCCCTTTTTTTTTTTTTTTTTTTTTAAAAATTTTTAATTTTTTTTTAATTTTTATTTATTTATTTATTTTATCTATTATGTTAAAGAAATTTACTTTCATTGTAAAGCTTGCAAGCAAGACATCAATTACTTTCTTCTATGTTGTTGCTTGTAATACAATTAGATTATGTGATACTTTTTTTTTTTTTTTTTGGTTCTATTTGTTTCTCCCTTAGATTTTGCCACATGGTCCATCCCTTGTGATTTTGGAAACAAACAGAATTATTGGGATTCTTGGAGGTTCCTTAGTGGAGAAGAACTCTGATGAAATTTTGGTATTTAAATATCTTAATAATAGTTTGGTCTAGCTTACGCATCTGTGGCATTACCCTATCAACCTAATACCACTTGGTAAATGTAGGGAAGCAACCATTGAGTTAGTAAATTTGGAAAACGTAGTTTTGAAGATATTCATCTCACCATTCAAATTCTTTGCTTTAATGGTGAGAGATTGTTTTCTTTGTCTTTTCCTTGTTTTTTTTCTTGTTCTGATCAAGTTCTCTGCCTTTTGAAATTTGATTTGCACGATTACAAAGCTATGCGAAATGAATGAAGTTGATTCTCATTTCTTGCACGAATAAATGTGTTGTTCTATTTCTTGTTTGACATGTCCTCATACCCGTACCTAAATTTTGGATCTTTTATGGCCTTTATTCTAAAATATTGGGATCTACCGAGCCCAACTCCCGGATTCATATCCACACCCAACACACATACCCGAGTCCAGGTAACATAGACTTGAATTGTAACATAGTTTTTAAGCATGGGTTGAACTTAAGGAAAATATTAGGGAAATTGCTTGAATTGTTACACAGTTTTTGTTTGGGTAATTTAGTCTCAATATCCTCATGTGTTTGTAATCTATGTGCAAGGGGGTGAATTTCATTTGTCATCCTCAGTTAGTTATTGGGCCAGTCAATGGTGATTAATTGGGTTGCAGTTTATAGTGCTAATATGAGCGAATTATAATAGTATTCCTTCCTTCCAAAAGTTGGGCTATCATTCAGATCGCGATGTCTTCCTCCTACATAAATTTCTGGAAGAATTTGACATTATATGATTATAGGAGTAACCTTAGGGGCTGTTTTGGAAGCCTCAGATTTGGTTTTGTGGTGCCACTCAGATTGTAGTTTCACATATTGACTATGATCCTATATTGGCGAGAATGAGAATAAGCAAATAGAAATAGTTTCATTTGCCCTGGGTAATTAATCAATTTTTAAAAAGTTTGTTTACATAGTTTCCATGATACCGACAATTCCTATATTAGGATAACATTTAGTGTTTAGTGTGTAGTTAATTTATACTTCTTTAATTGTTAGTTTATTAGATTGTTGTGCAAAATTCTCCCAAAAACTTCTCCCAAATTGTCATGGGATTCTCTCTTTCCCTATAAACCTTCCCTACTACTCTCTCTCATTAATTGTATCCTTAATTGTGTGTGATTAATGTTTAAATTTTCAGTTACAAACTTTAAAAGATTATACACCAATGTATTTTGATTACAAACTCTATATTTATTTCAGTGACTCATGTATAATGAAGTTGTACCTATTATTATGTTAGAAGCAATAGAAAACTCTATATAATCATTGGATATAGTCGTTGTCTCAAAGAGCCCGTGCACTTGGTGTGAATTTGGTTGTTTTTGATCTGACCATCTTGTAGATTTAATTTCATACCCAATGACTCTCACTTCCACTACTTCCACTATATTCAATGACTGACATTTTTGCAAAGGTGAAGAAGGGAGTTCACATTTTAAATGTTGCCCGGGGAGGTGTTATTGATGAAGATGCATTAGTTAGAGCATTGAATAATGTAGTTTCTACACAGGTATGCACTTTGATCCATGCCAATGATTTTGAACTTTCCTCTCAATGTATCTCTCTGTCTCTCCCTAATCTCTCTCCTTTCCTCTCCCTCAGCTGCCTGTCTGTCTCTTTCTCTCTCTCATCTTTCACCATGTCTTTCCCTCTCTTCTCCTCAGATTTAGAAACTTCCAAAAATGCAACAAGGTGCACAACAGCATGCACGGGGCCGCGCACAAACAGCAGCACATGGCCGCACTGCTGCGTGCACAACAGCACAGCACAGGTCCATGCACATTGTCGTGCCCAGCAGCACATGGTCGTACATCAGCGTGTACATCAATATGCACAGCACAGCAGCGTGCACAGTAGCACATGGCCGCACAACGGCGTGTATAGCTACACAGCAGCGTGCACAACAGCACATGGCCGCTGTATTCACATCTACATATATATCAACCACTATGTGTAATTTCTACGGAAGTACTTTTAATGTGACAACACTTCTTATGGATTCTTTTTTAGGAGAAGCAAGAGGTAGTTATCGAAAAGGTAGTTCGTAACAAGCGAAAGTGTATTACCATTGTGAAAGGCCTGGAACTTTTTGGTGAGCAATATATTGTGCATTAAATCTTGTGTTCCTTACACTGTGAGTTTATAATCATCTTTTTTCTACATCTTATTATCTCTCACCCAATTTGACAATGGTGTATTTCAAATTACAGTATGAAAGCTATTATGCTAAAAACGTGCCTAGTGTCATAATCTTATGTATTTTTTGAATGATTTCTATTAGGGGCCCACTGAGAAGGAGCAGATTGATGTTCAAGCAGACATAGCCTATAACACCGTGGAGTTTATTACAGATACCTGGCCTGATGTAATTACTCCACATTGGCTTCTCCGTTTAATTTCATATTTTTCCTCTCTTTAAAGTAATGTGTCATGTTTAAAGTTATGTTGTTATGACAAAATTGGAATGTGCAAATTTAAATGTTTTTCTTAGTTTTTCACTTTTTCTAAAGATAAGACTTTAACTGGAAAAAAAAATCTTTGAGATTACTCAACCATTAAAGAGGTCACGCCATTTCATATGCAAAACTTCGTTTCAAAATCCAGTCAAGTATGTACAAGAACCAAACCTTATGATGCTTCCTTTATGATCTTGGAAATTGTTTGGATCTTCTAGTCCTCACTAACTGAGATACATAAATGTCAAGCTATGAACGGACATGGACAAGACACGACTAACTTCTTGATGATATAAATGACCCAAGTAATACTCTCTCTATTAGATTAGCGTTTTAGCTATGAATGGACACGGACACGGCAAATCCTAAAAATGCGCACGTCGACACGCCATTAAAAGTGTAAGCAAAGTGTTGGACACAGACATGTGACACATTACCTCATTACCTCTTAGAAGTGACCGTGCTTCCTAGCTTTTCAAAGTAGCTATGATGTTTAGATGGCCTTTAGCAGGAAAGTCCTGTGTTCAAATCCTGACACGTCCCAGATAATGATGCATGTTCTTTTAGGCTAATTCATAGAAGGGAGTTCAACAATTAAACTTGTTAGGGGGCATGTAATGATATAATAAAGTTGCTCTACCTCTCTATCATCTATGTTCTTAGGATTGTTTGACTATTGAAATAATCAATTTTCTGAGTTTAAGATTAGTTTTCTTTTTTGGTTATACAGAATTGTTGAGTTCGGTCTCCACATAATAATAATAACTCCTATGGCCCGTTAGCTATTGAAAGGTCTTTTCCATCGGCTTTTTAATTCTTGTTATGGTGAAAAGTGATCTATGTTATTTTCGGTTTAGTGCGGTGTATGTTGAAGAACTAAAAGAATAAATGAGAGAGGGTGTACCTTGGGGATACATGAGCTAACTATCTCTTGCATGTGTCTTTCAAGTGCCAGAATCTGCAATTTTCTTTATTGAAGATGGTAAAAAGGTTTCAGCCGCGTAAACGCGGAGTTGGAATTGTGGTGTATCATGTTCCATTAGCGCAATTCTCACCTATGTAGTTATAGTTAGGTTAAGTTTGATCGGATGAACTCTTTACTTATTATGATTAGTACTCCCTCTGTCCCTTTTTTTGGAGTCCTATATTCTATTTTGAGATGTCCCAAAATTAGTGTCCACTTTCCTAAATTAGTATACAATTTTTACGTACTTTCTAAAACTACCCTTTCTTGAAATCTAAACCAAGACAAAACTAAAAAAGTTATTGTAATGATTAGGGACAATTGTGAAAAGTGGGTGTACATTCTTTTTGTCCCCTTAATAAGTTGAGTTCCCAAAGATGGACTCAAAAAAATGAACAGAGGGAGTATGAATTATGGATTATGTTTGTTGTATTTGATATGGATTATGTATTATGGATTATGTTTGTTGTGTTGGTATGGATTATGGATTATGTTTATTGTTATTTTTTATTTTTGTGTTTCATATGGATTATAATGCTTGTTAATCAGGTGGGAAAAAAAATTGGGAAACATTTTAAATAAATTTTTTTTATTTGTAATTAAAATTTGTAACGGGTATATCCATTACAAAATCTGTTACTAATTTTTTGCATTTTGGATATTAGTAACAGATATATCCGTTACTAATCTATTACAAACCGTTAGTATTTTTAATGGATTAGTAAATTACTAACGGTTAGGTATGGATATTACAAATATGGATTAGTAATGGATTAGTAAATTACTAACGGTTACAAATATTAGTAACAGATAGATAGATATTTTAAAAATACTAACAGATAGATAGATATTAGTAACAGATATATTAGTAATGGATTAGTAAATTACTAACGGTTACAAATATCTATCTATCTGTTAGTAATGGATTAGTAAATTACTAACGGTTAGTAACGGTTTGTAACGCCATTTTGGATATTAGTAACAGATATAGCCGTTGAATATCTACCTGTTAGTAAATTACTTAAAAATTATATTTGTAACGTGTATATACGTTACAAAAATCTGTTACAAATTTACAACGCCATATTTGTAACGAGTATGTCAGTTACAAATAATTTTTGTAACGAATATTCCCGTTACAAATCGGGCCATATGGTGTAGTGAAAAATCCTATACCGTGGTAAAGTATGGGACTCTGTCGCCCGAAAGGCGGGAATTGGAGCACCAGCGACCTCGGCCTCTTCCCCACCTAGCGGATTAAGGGCCCCTTCTTCCCCCATCGAAGAGGAGTTAGCGCTCTCTGAAGAAGTGGAAGAGGAAGATTGGGCCAGATCTTGTAGTGCCACACCTTCCCGATCCGCGAGATTGTCGACAAGATTTGGCCTAGGGAACGGTCCATCACTACAGAATCTGTGAGAAGTGGAAGTATAGTTTTTGTTTCTCCTGGCGACCTAGCACCAATGCATTCGAGAGATTTCAAGTCACATACCTTGGTGGGAAGAGCAGCGGCATCCTCAAGCTAAGCTATGTCATCCACAGGTCATGGAAATCAGGACGTTGTTTCATCTCAAATTGAAGAACCGGGGCGCGTTCCCTTCATGACAAGTAGAATTAGTTCGATTCCCAGTTAGTCGAGTGGTACAATGAAAACTTCCGGACACTCATGCCCGATCGTGAGACTGCCTGTTGAACGTCCGATGGCACCTTGCTCCGACCTTGCAAAGTTGAAGTCCTTTACCTCAATAACCCATTCCAGATTTCATTTTCTTCCCTTACTCTGGGGTATATATAATAGTAAACCTATCGACTGAATCACTCTAAGGGTCTAGTCGGTGGAACAGGTGAACCACGCAAGGTCTCGTTGGACGGCAGCACTTTCATTCCTTCATTGGTCTTTGCGCGGCAGGCGAACTGCTGTATTAGTGAATTTAGCAAAAAAGGTGGTAGATTTAGCCAACTTTTAGAATGAGAGCTTATTTAAAATATCAATTATAATTGGTTGGATAACTTTAGATTTGTTTTATTTTATTTAGATTAGTTCTCTTACTATTATTAATGGGTAGTGGTAGAGACACCAAAAAATTATGTCAGAATACCTTCTTCTTCTTTTTTTTTTTCATAAAAATAAAAATAAAACTTGTCCAATCGACTTAAACATTAAGAGTACAAATTGCCCAATGAACCAAACATCAATGGTGCAAAATGCTTTTAATTTATAGTGAATGACTAAAATACCCTTAAATAAGTCACATGACTAGTACATGGGTGAGTATCCGTTAGTTTTTAACATAAATTCTCACGGAAGAGCCACATTGCAACTCGCTATATACACTAAAGGCCAATTTGAGAAAATTGAAAAATTAGGGTGCAAAGTCCAAAATGGATACATTAGAGGTACAAAATGCTTTTTATTTTTTAAAGAAATGAGCAATTAATGTGCTTTTTTGATAGGACCATGGTCGTATCTTGTGGCAAAAGTCCACAATTCCCATCCAAGTGGTGAGTGTTTAAATCCACCTCCCCCTCTCGTATCAAACACAAAAAAAAAAAAAAATAAATAAATAAAAAATGTACTTTGGTGAATAAGGTGTAGGACTGCAACTTGGGCAGGATAACCTAACTCCAACTCGTAATTTTTTCAGGTCTAAGTTAGAAAGTTCAAGCCCGAATTGACTTTGGGTTGGGCTTGGGCTTGGGTGAGAGATTATCAACCCGAGTCCGTACTTGTACATATAATATGTTTATTACTATAAGGATTATAGTGACAAAAATAAGTTAAATATCATTGAAAAACTAAATTGATATACGGAAGGCTTTTTTTTTTCAAATCGAACCGACAAAAAATTTAAATTAGATTTTTCTTCTACATATTATTGTTTATCAATTGTAATTCGGACTTGAATGGGGATCAGGTATCAATAATAAAACACAAGTTGATCTCGGTTTGGGTTGGGTTGGGTTGATTGGGCTCAAGTCGAGCTCGGGTTCGGACTTAGACAAATTCTACTACTGAAACTCGGGCTAAGCCCAAACATAATAAAATGAACCGCAGCTCGGCCGAGTTGCAGCCCTAATTAGACATGAACCACATCATGTGGTCCATTTTGAAAATCGATGTGCTATTGAGCTTAGCAAGAATGCATGTTTACCATTCCACGACAAAGCATATATAGGTATTCTGTACCATTGGATCCAATCTGTTTTCTAGCTGAAAAAACTCGATGTCAATTTTCAAACCTTGCAAGGAATATGAAAACACAACAGCGGATATGATATGAAATATGAATAAACCTTGAATAATTCCATTTAACTTCATAAATATAAAATATATTACAATTTGCGAATGATCCGATTCAAATACATGACTACACAACCAGACTCTAACTAAATTACAAGTGCCCATGCAACATGTCTTTGTAAAATTTGTAAAGATATCTCTACAAGAGAGGACAATGATGAGGAGATTGGAAAATATGAGCTTTTATTTAGTGCATTTCGTCATCAAGAAAACTTGCTTGAAATAATGGATTTGTCAAGATTTGAAAATCTATGACAGTTCCATTGGGCATGTTATTATATACATCCAACAATTAAGAAAATACTTTTGTTCACCCAAAATATAGTACACCAATGCTCATCCAAACATCCCATTGGAGTACCATTTTTTGGGTGAGCAAAAATGCTCTCAACAATTAATTAGCCGCATGACGACATTGGGAGACAATGTGGTTGATGATAATATAAGAAACTTGAATACATCATCTTTCACCATTTCTTCAGCATGTTCAGGAACTCTTCTAGGAATTTTCCTCCTATGGGAAACAATTAGAAAATCAGTTACCACGAAACAATTAAAGACCGGAAATCACATTTAAGGTAATTATAAAACTTTTTATGTAGTTAAATTTAATGTTACATGTTCAGTGTAGTTGATGACATTGACATCCTCATCCGTTAATTTATTTCCGTTCAGATCAGTCACATGGAAAACAACAGATAGATAGTTAAAAAAAAAAATAGCACTATAAAAAGACGTTTGACTATACTAACTTGGGCCTAAGAGTAGACACAAGTTAGGAAGCAATTCCCTAAACAAAGAGGTAAAATGCTTCACTATGCTTACAATCCATGAAGAACCTTCCGACTAGGAAATGCAAGCCTTCTTAATTGTGGGATTTTTTTTTTTACTAAATGTGCATTATGAGACTTATTTTGTAGCTAGGATGTCGGATATATGAAAATTTATGGTATATTTGAATTTTTTTTTTGTGACCTATTATGTATTTTTCAGATATATGAAACTTGTGTAATGTTGGATGTGACATTTAATATTATTTTATGTTGGACAAGTTTGGATTATTCTATATTTATAAGCTGAATAAGCTTTGAAATATTAGAGGATTTAAAATAAATATTGAACTGCACAAGTATTGTTGGAATTACTTTTAAGAGAATAAAATGGGTAAGGAACTATATAACACAAAGACAGGTTTTTTTTGCAAGGAAATTAGGTATTTGGCAACGAAAAACTTGAGCGCACACTAGCAAGGAAAATTTTCCTTGCCAAATGTAAGAATTTGCAAGAAAATTTGTTTTCGTTGCTAGAAGCTTTAGAGAGAAAACTTCTACAAGGAATTGAGCAACAAAAAATTTTTCTTGCAAAAGGATTTTGCAACGAAATTATGGCCTTTAGCAAGGAACTTTTTCTTTGCAAAAAATCATTTTTGTTGTAGTGACTTTGTCGTTGGTGCACAGGGCCGGCCCTGAGATGACAAAAATTGTCCGAGGCTCCAAGCGAATTTTCAAAGGGGCCGAAAAAATGAGACCTCTATACTATGCTTCATTCAAATTAGGAAGAAATTAGAAGAAAATAGGCTTAAAAGCGATAAATTTCATAGAAATTAGGAAGAAAATAATGATAAGCTTCATAGAAATTAGGGAGAAATTAGAAGAAAATAGGCCTAAAAATGATAAGTTTCATAAAAATTAGAAAGAAATTAGGAGAAAAATAGGCCTAAAAATAAGCCCTAAAATTGAGGCCCCATGCAATCGCTTTGCCAAATTGGCTCAAGGCCGGCCCTGTTGGTGCATATAGTTTTTTGGGACACTTAAAGAAAAGGACATGATCATAAGTTTTCTTCTTATTTAGAACAACTTGAATATTAGTTTAATCAAAACTCCCTTACAAAAAACACATCTTTGATGTCGGTGTGTAATGTTTGTGCACATTTACTTTTTTTTCTCCTACCAGTTAATTGAGTGAAATTAAATATAGTACATATGTGTACATGCTTGTGTGTGTGTGTTTAAAAGATTTTTTTTTTGGTAATTGTTCAGTTCACAACATTTACTACAAAAATTTTGAGCTATTCCTACTACTGATAGTAGTAGTTTGGTCATCATTAATTACTAGTTTTCGACCCGTTGTATTTGCACAGAATGGTTAAAGATCTAATAATATTCACTTTATTTTTTTTATGTCTAATAAATTAAGGTCTATTGTATTCTAATATGATTACAATGTTTGCAATATGGCTTAATTTAATGAAATTTGTTAAAAAAAAATCTTCGTTGGATTGGATCTAATTAATTTACATCAACAATAAAAGCATAAGATTCTACATTTGTTTATTGAAGATCATAGCTATCATATTTGGTGTGATTCAATTTTAAGTTGTAGCAAAATTTTTACGGAGTACTTTACAATGATAAAATAATTAACTGTATTAGAATAATAAAAAATATCTACACCCTAAATATTTCTGAACATTGGCAAAAAAAAATGCAGCTCATTTTGAGCTATTCCTAATAGTGATAGTAGTAGTTTGGTCATCATTATTATGGCTTTACATGAGACTTTGAAGAAATAGTTGTTTTATTTTGTTATGGAAATTATGGAAGTTTTGTTAAAGGTTCAGGATATATGAAGAGGCAGAGATCAAAGTAGAGGTGAAGGAGTAGGCGGTGTTGGTGGTGGTGGTGGTACGTAGTAGGTGGAATAGAATTCATAGCAATTTCTCTACAATGTGTGGCTAAAGCTTTTCTAGGCCCTCCTCTCCACTATTGAAAGCATAATGATATGCTTTTTAGATTTAATATTCTATAAATAACTTTCAAATGCTTTTGAGAGTAGGATCATCTTCAATAATGGAAAGACCATTTTAAGATTCTCCAATCAAAAATATCAAAAATATTTGAGTCCACTATTACGTGTATTTATGAAACATTTTGAATACAAAATTTGGGAGACATCTTATTAGGGTTGTAGAGCCTAATAACATCATAATTGTTTCCTAAAATGTTTCTAATCAAAGGAGGAAGAATCTGGGAGGAGCAGTGTCGCACGCGTAGGCCGCGCGAGCGGACATGGATACGAGGATAGGAGTGAGGATGGTCTTGGACATTCTGAATTGTCCGCACTCTGGGAATCCACGCGTGCAGGATCGAGGAGTAGCCACAGTTTTTTCTAGTTTCCCACGAAGTATTAGGTTTAGGAAAGCTATTTTGATTAGCAAACTGTTTAGCTATTCCCATCTGGTTTAGAAAAAGATGATTTGTTTCCTATTGAATTAAGAAACTGTTTAGGGTTAGAAAACTGTATAGGTTATATATATATATTCATGATACTCATTGTATTTGTGTGTGTGTGTGTGTGAGACACCAGTATAATGAGATACTGCAAAGTGTGAACATAGGCATATATATATATATATATATATATTTGACCAAATTACTTAAAAATTTAGTATTTTTGTATGCTTGAATTATTTTTCCTATTTTTCTTCTGCTTATTCACATCTCACACGATCCTAGAAAAAATTCTGATTATTTGTGTAAGTAATCAAATTTCCATCCCATCTCTATGGAATAGTAAATGACTTTGTCATTGCTGCATATAGTTTTTCTAATGCAAAAAAAAAATATTTATATATATATATATATACATATAATAAAAAATAAATAAATAAACATTATTGTGGTAGGCTATTTCATTGGACATATTCCCTGAAAAAGACAATACTAATTACACACGGCTATTCTTTTGTTGGACTTTTGTGACAAGTCACATCACTTTCTTCTCTCCATATTTCACGTTTTCAAGATCAATAATGTTACGCACATTATATTTAAAACATATAATGTGGTTTGAGATGTGATTTGAGATGTGTGTCTGGCATTTCTCTTCAAGATTACCAATAATGCGGAAGCCTCTGGGTATTGGAAAAGTGTTGACTTAGCCGTCCTGCAATTAATTTTTCTTTTATGCACATCTGTATTAATTTTTTTCTTCACCTTTTAATTTGCAACAATTCCACTGGGGGCGGGTGCTCCTCGCTTTCAATTTCTCTTCTCCCTCCATTCTACTATAAATCCATCACAAACCTACTTGTTTACTTTTGATGCAAAGAACCTTTTTTTTTTTTTTATGGGAATCTAAATGACAAAAATATGTCATTTAACTATCAACACCGGTTATAACACAGTCGCTATTAAAGAAATGAGCAATTAATGTGTTTTTTGATAGGACCATGGTCATGGCAAAAGTTCACAATTCCCACCTAAGTGGTGAGTGTTTAAATCCACCTCCCTCTCCTGTATCAAAAAAAATATATATATGTGCTTTGGTGAATAAGATGTAGGACTGCAACTTGAGCGGGACAACCTGACTCCAACTCGTAATTTTTCCCGGTCTGGGTTAGAAAGTTCAACCCCGAATTGACTTTGGGTTGGGCTTGGGTGAGAGATTATCAACCCGAGTCCGTACTTGTACATATAATGTGTTTATTACTATAAGGATTATAGTGACAAAAATAAGTTAAGTATAATTGAAAAACTAAATTAATATGGAAGGTTTTTTTTCAAATCGAAACGACAAAAAAATTTAATTAGATTTTTTTTCTACATATTATTGTTTATCAATTGTAATGCGGGCTCGAATGGGACTCGGGTATCAATAATAAAACATAAGTCGATCTCGGATTGGGTTGGGTTGGTTGGGCTGGTTGGGCTCAAGTCGAGCTCGAGTTCGGACTTGAACAAGCTCTACTGAAACTTGGGCTAAGCCCAAACATATATAAAATAAAGCACAACTCGGCCGAGTTGCAGCCCCAATTAGACATGAACCACAGCTTGTGGTCCATTTTGAAAATCCATGTGCTATTGAGCTTAGCAAGAATGCATGTTTACCATTCCACAACAAAGCATATGCATATAGGTATTCTGTACCATTGGATCCAAAATAACTTGAAAAGTCTGGGCTCGCAAATTGTAATTCATCATTTGGCTATGATGATCAAGGTCCATATAAAGGTTTTAGCCCAAAAAAATAAAAAAAAAAAATAAAACCCCCAAATATGGCCCAGGAAAGGTTTTGTAATGATTTAGATCATCTATAACAAACTCTTCAAATGCAAGTACTTTTTCAACTAACAAGTTGCAATTATGTGATAATGCTATTGACAAACTGTTCTAGCTGAGAAAACTCGATGTCAATTTTCAAACGTTGCAGATATGATATGAATAAACCGTGAATAATTTCATTTAACTTCATAAAATACATTACAATTTGCGAATGATCCCATTCAAATACCTGACTACACAAACAGACTCCAACTAAATTACAAGTTCCAATGCAACATGTCTTTGTAAAATTTGTTAAGATATCTCTACAAGAGAGGACAATGATGAGAATATTGGAAAATATATGAGCTTTAATTTAGTATATATATTCCGTCATCAAGAAAACTAGCTTGAAATGATGGATTTGTCAAGATTTGAAAATCTATGACAGCTCCATTGGGCATGTTATTATATACATCCAACAATTAAGCCACATGACCACATTGGGAGACAATGTGGTTGGTGACAATATAAGAACCTTGAATTCATCATCTTTCACCATTTCTTCAGCATTTTCAGGAACTCTTCTAGAAATTTTCCTCGTATGGGAAACAATTTGAAAATCAGTTACCACGAAACAATTAAAGACCGGAAATCACATTTAAGGTAATTATAAAACTTTTAATGTAGTTTAATTTAATGTTACATGTTCAGTGTAGTTGATGACATTGACACCCTCATCCGTTAATTTGTTTCCATTCAGATCAGTCACATGGAAAACAATAGATCACAGATAGTTAAAAAAAAAAAAAAAAAGAAATAGCACTCTAAAAGGACGTTTGACTATACTAACTTGGGCCTAAGAGTAGACACAAGTTAGGAAGCAATTCCCTAAACAAAAGGTTAAATGCTTCACTATGCATACCATCCATGAAGAACCTTCCGACTGGGAAATGCAACCCTTCTTGAAAGGTTGGACTTGAACGATATCCAGAAGAATCTCATGTTTTCTCAATCTATCATCAATTACAGATTTAGGATACATCAATATATGTAAATGCCTATTTATACTAGAATGAAGAGGAAGAATAGTCATAGCAAGAATAGTTCCGGGAATGCATTCATTTTAATAAAGCATTTTTGGAATCATGTGAATTATTAATATTTATTAATAATTGAGATGAGATTGACCAGTGGCGGACTTAGGATTTTGTGCTGGGGGGGCTGGGGGGGGGGGGGGGGGGCTGGGGGGGGGGGGGGGGGGGGGCAAGTTCCATGCAGGGGTTTGGGCGCAGCCCCCCACAAGTAAATTTTTTTTGGGTCATTTATACATATTTTTTATTTTTAGTGAGACAGAGAGTCGAATGAATAGTTGTGGCAAATTAGAGTTAGACATTATTTATCTCCTGAGCTGAATAAAGGGATATTACTAGGCGTGGGCACACTTCGGGTCAACCAAAAGTTTCGACCCGAACCCAAAATTTTAGCACAATTCAGTTCGGGTAAAAACCAAACTGAAATAAGTTCAGTTCGAAACCGAATAACCGAACTTTATTGAATATATAAATACATGTTAGGAATTAGGGCTAAAATAAAATGCTGCTGGGTTACTCTCAACCTCAACTCGCGCAGCTCAGTGCTCATGAAGCAGAAGGCGACCAAACCTCCACTCCTCGGTCGCAGACCAGCAGACCTCTCGGAGACTGCTCAGTGTGCTCAGTGCTCTCTCTCTCTCTCTCTCTCTCTCTCTCTCTCTCTCTCTCACCAGTCCGGTCTAGCGGTGGCGATGTGGCATGGCTCAGTCAGGTGACGTGTGGCTCTCGCGATCTCTGATGGCTCTCTGCCCTTTGGCCGTTCGGCGTCGACGATGAGATGTATCTCTCTCTCTCTCTCTCTCTCTCTCAAGTCACTCAAACTCTCAGATCTACCCTTAATTCTTAAAAATATATAGATATACTACTATATACAAATTAAGCACCCCCAAATTTGTTAAACTTCATGTAGATGCATTTGAGTTCTAGAGTTTTTTTGTTCATAAATTCATATGTGAAATGCGTAATGGTCAAGAAGAAAAGGGCTTTTGATATTTTTTGTTTTATTTATTTATTTCCAAGAAAAGGGATTTACTGGGTTTTTTTTCTTTTCTGTTTTCTTTGTTATCAACAAGAAAATGGCTTTTGAGCTTTCCAGAATGGTGATGAGTTGTATGACTGTATAGTGTATAAGTATTTGTGTAATAAATTTTTATTTCAGTTTAATTACAACCCGAACTTTCGAACCGAACCTGAACTTTTATTTCGAACTCGAACTATAGTTTCGAACTGTGTTTCAGTTCGGATTTCGGTACCAAAAATGCCAACCCGAACCCGACCAACCCGACCTGAACTTTTCGGTTCGAACCTGAACTGTCCGATTGCCCACCCCTAGATATTACTCTTCCCCTTCACTACTAATAGGGACTTTTAATGTCACACGGTCACACTAGTGGGTATTGTTATTAATCCTGCAATGTTATTCTTTCCAAATTTTTTTATCCCCAATGTGATTCCTAACACATCACCATTTTAACATAATGAAAGTAAAGTGGACACTATGTGTTAAGAACATCCACATGTAAAGTCACAAATTTGGGGGGGCCACTGTAAAATATTTTCAAATCTTCAAAATTATGCATAGACCCCAAAATTTCCAATTTTTTTAAAGGGCCCGTAGCCCCCCCCCCCGGTCCCTCTTTTGGTCCGCTCCTGAGATTGACTGTGGGTCAACGGGGAGTGTCTAGTGAAGACATGAGGATTTGATAATCCATGAAGCATTGACACGAGTAAATGATATTTATGTGCATTAAATGCTAATTGAGTTATCTAGTATTTTGATGAATAGTAATTGATGATGCCAAATTTTCGGTAAGAAGAAAAGAAGAATGAAACGAGAATTTGCATGTGGTTCGGTCCTATTAATGAAGAGACCTACATCCACGTGTATGTCAGAGCACGTATATTAGAATACCAAATTGCCGGGTTCTATAGTGAACCAACTGTGCGGGTAGAGCTACTAGAGACCGGCCATGTGAATGTATATGCGACTGTGTTAAACAATAGTGCAATTCTATGAGATAAGAATGTCGTCCCCCTTGAAGGGGATGTGTCATCTCTTTGATAGATACAAGAGACCTACACGTACAAGGTAAGTAATCCGATTAAGCAATACAATCTGATAGGAATTAACTAGCACGAATCATGGGAGTTTCCTAACCAGATTAGGAAACAATCTCCTCTTTCTATTAGTCTTCTAGCTTGTGTAGGAAACTGTCGAGATTGTTCTTCTACACGTCATGGGATGTGGCCGGGCTGCGTGTGTAGCTACCTGAGCCTGTACTATGTTCCCGACCTGTTGATCGAGAACGGATAACATGAGGCGAACCGCTCGAGTTAAATAGAAATAGAGCTTTTGCCTTTGCTGGATATTTTTGTACACATTAGCTGCCCCCCATTTTCAAGGCTAATATGATGCTACATCAAATGAGGGTTGAAAATTTGCACAGCTCGGGAAATTGCTTGGGTCTAGACTGGCCGCCGCGGTCCCTCGGGGTCTAGACCGATCGGTTACCTCATGGACTTGGGGTCGGTACCTGCCACATATCAAGGAGTGACTAGTCTGGTTAGGATCCAACGAGACGGGTGTAAACATATCCGGCACAGAATCCTGCGCAGAGGCTGATCTATGAGGATCACTATGACAAGGGCTTGAAAGTATTGTCAGAGCTGTCTAGCTGAAATGATGAGTGCAAAGGCAAGCTTTTCTATGCAAGAATAGTGGCTTTTTGTGCCTTGTAAGGCTCGACTGGTGTAATAGACCGGGTACTATATTATGTGTTCTTCTCTGATCAGTGTCGAGCCTTCGCCGAGGCGATACCGCCAAGTAAAGGTACAACTCCTCCTTCGGTGTGGGTGTTGAGAGCAGAGGCGGCGATGTTAGGTACTTCTTTAGTGCTTGAAATGCCTTTTCGCACTCCTCTGACCAATCAAAGGCTTTGCGGAGGATTTTGAAGAATAGAAGGCACCAGTCAGGCGCTCGAGATACAAATCTGTTCAGCACTGCCACCCGCCCTGCCAAACTTTGAACTTCTTTGGTTGACCTGGGCGACCGAATGTTGATGATTGCTTGGATCTTTTCTGGATTCACCTCAATTCCTCGCCTGCTGACTAGATGTCCCAAGAACTTCCCGAACAAGACTCCAAATACGCACGTAGCTGAGTTCAACCTCATCCGGTATTTTCTTAAGATGTTGAATGCCCCAGCAAGTGCTCGAGATGGTCGAACTCATCCCGGCTCTTAACCAGGAGTTCGTTAACATACACCTCCATGGTCTTCCCAATCAAATCTCTGAACATATGGTTGACCAACTGTTCATAAGTAGCCCCGGCGTTTATAAGGCCGAAGGCATCACCTTGTAGCAGTATGCCCCTTGGTCAGTGATGAAGGATGTTTTTTCTTCATCGTTGGGGTACATTGAGATCTGGTTGTACCCCGAGTAGGGGTTCATGAAGGAAAAGAGTGAGTGACCGATTGTGGAGTCCACCAGGAGATCTATCCTGGGTAATGGATAGCAGTCCTTGGGAGAAGCCTTGTTCAGATCGGTAAAGTCTACACAGTCTCCACTTCCCATTGCTTTTCTTAACCAGCACCACGTTGGCTAACCAGCCCGGATACTGTACTTCTCGGATTGATTTTGCTTTCAGAAACTTCTCGACCTCCTCTCGTACTATTGGTTGTCTTTCAGAGACCATTCCCCCTCCTCTTTTGCTTGACCGGGGGGTGACCCGGATCAACATTGAGTCGATGGGACATTACCCGGGGATCAATCCCAAGCATGTCCTTATGGCCCCAGGCGAAGATGTCTTGGTTCTACCTCAGGAACAGGACTAGCTTTTCCCTGAGGTTTGGTTCCAAGAATGTGCCGATGCTGACGGACCGGTCGGGAATTTCGGGGTTCAGCACCACTTGACTGAGTTCTTTAACCGGGTTGACTCCATCCCTAGCATCTCTTGGATCCATCTCCTAAATGTTCAGCGTTTCTGAAATTGCTTCTTTGCACAAGGAACTGACATTGCAGCTTCGGGCAGTGGCCTGATCTCTCCTTAGACTTCTGGGACCCTGCGGGGTTGGGAACTTGACAATTAGGCTGTATGTCGATACAATCGTTCTGGCCTTGTTGAGTGTCAGTCTCCCAAGGATGACATTGTAGGCGGACGGGGCTTTAACCACAACAAAGTTTGCATGTACGAAGGTTTGTTGCGGGTAGGTCCCCATCAGAACCAGGAGTTCGATCATCCCGAGCGGTTGTGTGCTAGATCTATTGAATCCTACCAAGGGAATGGCCATTGGTCGGAGCTGGTCACTTGATATCCTAAACTGGTTGAAGGATGAGGCAAACATTATATCGGAGGAGCTATCAATGTCCACTAGTACCCTTTTTACCATATAGTTTGCTATAGAGAGCGTCATCACCAGTGGGTCGTCGTGGGGGCAGTGTAGGTCCCGGACATCGTCAAATAAGAAAATGAGGGTATCGGTAGGTGGGGCGTTGCCCGGTTGGACTTGCAGGACATCCACAGGGATGCCCGAGCATGCCTCTTCCTAGCCGACTATGAGCCCCCTCCGTCCAATGTTCCTCCAGAGATCACATTGATGTGGCCGAGGGGTTGCTGCTCGAGAGCCCGGGTATCTTGCCTTGGTCATCTATCTGCAGTGACGAACTCGACTAGATGACCCTGCTCGATGAATTTCTCGATGGCAATTTTGAGCTTGAAACAATCCTCCGTATCATGGACATGATCTTTATGATACAGGAAGTACTTGTCCCGATTTCTCTTCTCGGGGGAACTCTTCAACTTTATAGACTTCTTAAGCAATTTCTAAGCCTCAGCAGCCGCCATGACCTCTTGAATGGGTCAGAAAAGTGGCGTGAAGGCAATCTGGGTCTGATTCGACAACCTCGTTGATCCTATTTTTGTTTCTTTCCCGAGCCCTTTTCAGAGGTCTCCCGTTTCCACTTGACCTTAGAGGAATCATCTTCTGCAAAGTTTGACTGTTTGCTCTTTAAGAACTACTCGGTATCAATGTACTTGTCGACCCTCTCTGAGAGCTCAACTAAGGTTGCCGGTTGGTTACAATAGAACGACGCGGCGACCTTGGTGTTCTGCACCCCCGAACAGAAGGTTATGATCGCAACCATCTCATTTAGATCTTGTATCTAAAGCATCTATTTGTTGAATCGGTCGACAAAATCCTTTAGGGACTCTCCCTTTCACTGCCTGACGTTCAATAACCTGGATGTCTGGCTACGGTCGGCCAAGTATGCCCACGAATTGGCTAACGAAGAGCCTGCTGAGCTCTTTGAAGTCGTCAACCGATCGAGGCTTAAGAAAGTGGAGCCATTATGTTGCTGGCCCCTTGAGAGTGCTGGGAAAGGCCACGTAGAGCAATGCATCGGCGTTAGTCGCCAGCGCCATTTGAGCCTTATATGTCCGGACGTGGTCAACCGGGCTTCTCGATCGGTAAGAACCTAGATGAGGCTACTTGAATTTATGTGGGATCACAAACCCCGTGACCCAGTCAGTAAACGGTGACTCAATCTCGGTATTGGAATAATCATGGCCCAATTTTTGGCTCAAATTCTAGATCTGCTATTGCAAGTCATTAATGTGGGCCACTATGTCTTCCTAACCAGGGTCTGGTCCGGTGTCAGTATTGTAGGTCGGGTTTGACGAAGAAGCCTCTTACTCGAAGTGCTCTGTCCTTAGGGATTGGGCTCAGCTTTGACTCTGGTTAATCGTGTGCCTAAGGTCGCTTCGGCTCCTGGCCGGGTGATACTAGGTTGATTCCCAAGCTAACCACTTTTGTCCCTCCCTTCTGGCCGCGCGCCTACCATTGATGATCTCTCTGGCGGGTTGGCCTGGAAACATTGCCGGGTTGGTATAGGAGCCCGGTCACACTCATCGTTCCCGAACTGACCCACAACTTGAGGGACTGTTAGTGCAGTTCGGGCACGTCGTCTAGGCCGCACAGGGACCTGACTACGTTCGTCGTTCCCGAGCTGTTCCGTAGTCTACGGGGGCTTATTCTATTGGGCCAGCAGAGCTTCAATTTGCATCTGTGCCTAGCGCTGGCCCTCCAGATGCTGTGTAAGAGCCGCAGTGATTTGCCCCAGGGTTATGGACGCCGCCGGTTGTGTGACCGACGAATCCCCCTGATCTGTTGGTGGGACGATTTTCTTACTCTTCTTTGACGACATGATGATCAGTCGAGAAATTTGTTTTGAAGGAAAAACTGCCGAACTCCCACAGACGGTGCCAAACTGATGATGCCAAAATTTGAGTAAGAAGAAAAGAAGAATGAAACGAGAATTTGTATGTGGTTAGCCCTGTTAATGAAGAGACCTACATCCACGTGTGTTTCAGAGCACGTATATTAGAATACCAAATTAACAGGGGTCTATGGTGAACCAACAGTGCAGGTGGAGCTACCAGAGACCGATCAGGTGAATGTATATGCGAGTATATTAAACAAGAGTGCAATTCTATGAGATAAGAATGCCACCCCCCTTGAAGGTGGTGTGTCATCTCTTTTATAGATGCAAGAGGCCTATACGTGCAAGGTAAGCAATCTGATTAAGCAATACAATCTGATAGGGATTGACTAGCACAAATCATGGGAGTTTTCTAACCAGATTAGGAAACAATCTCCTCATTCCATTAGTCTTCTAGCTTGTGTAGGAAACTGTCGGGATTGTTCTACTACAC
Source organism: Hydrangea macrophylla (assembly GCA_033977485.1). Classification (NCBI taxonomy): domain Eukaryota; kingdom Viridiplantae; phylum Streptophyta; class Magnoliopsida; order Cornales; family Hydrangeaceae; genus Hydrangea; species Hydrangea macrophylla. Next base: position 95,902,799 of record CM066988.1, on the reverse strand, counting down.
GTCATGGGACGTGGCCGAGCTGCGCCTGTAGTGACTAGCCCGTATTGTGTTCCCAGCCTGTTGGTCGGGAACAGATAACATGAGGCGAACCACTCTGGTTAAATAGAGATAGAGCTTTTGTCTTTGCTTGATATTTTGTACATATCAGTAATTATACCTATTTTGTATAATTTCTGGTAGTTTTGATCTCGACTTAGATCGTTTCGAATACGTTGGTGAGAACGTGAGAGATACGTTTCATGAAAGGTAGGTTATCTAAAAATTTCATGAGAATTAGTTTTCAGACGTAATTACGAACCCAAACGGGATTTAGACGAAAACTTTTACAATTTATAGCTTTCACTCGTGAAGTAATAATATGGACGTGTGCGACATTTCCGAGGATAATTTGAAGATTTGAGAACTCGTGGGGAGGTAAATGTAATTCTCGAGAGCTGTGCCTATAAATAGTGAAGCTCAAGATATTTTCATAAAATATCCAAACCTCAAAATATTTGTAGAGAGAGAGAGAGAGAGAGAGAGAGAGAGAGAGAGAGAGAGAGAGGATTTATTTCCTACGATCTTTCCGACGACAAACGGCAACCATTCGTCCGTTCGTTTTCAACCAGATTTCATATTCGGACTTCTTGAGGTAAGGGCTTCGTTTTAATACCTCATAAGCCACATTTGGCTAACTTTTTTAAAAAATTCTAATGTTGGAATTTGGGAAAAACATTATATACTTCTAGGAATCTTTCGAAATCTGAGATCCGACGTTTAACCGGTCTCCTAGTACTTTCTTCAAAGTTAGAGAGAATCGTACGAGGTAAGAATTCTAGACCTATGAATTATAGGGAATTTATATATTTTGAATATCTGACTTGATATTTTAGATCCAGGCAAAATTCATTTTTTAGTTAGACCCGCTAATTATGAACATAAAAGCGTATGAACAACATGTGTATATGATTATATGAGCATGCTATGTGTCTATGTGGTCAAAGGGGGATTGGTACAATTTCATTCTGGCGGTAAGCTCCTCGATGTTTGAGGATATGTATCGACGGCTATAGTGCATGGTTTGGGAGAAGGCCCTGCTAGGGCACAGTGTATGATTTGGGAGAAGGGCCTGCAAGGACACTTGGATGAGTGGTTGGGAGAAAGCCCTCTACGAAATCAATTTTTTTTTTTCATGTTCCATTACTGGATGAATGCGTAACTCTCTCCCTAGAAACTATTTGATAAAACTTGAGCACCGTGAGTCTATAAGGCTATATTGTGATCATAAATCCGCAATCAGCATTGCTCATAATCTTGTGCAGTGTGATTGGACTAAACATGTGGAGATTGATAGGCACTTCATCAAGGAGCTTTACTCCAATGCAGGTGACAAGAAAAGAGGAAAGAAGAAACGCAAAGAGTGCGGTCGATGGTACGACGAGATCGCTTTTGTATGTCTTTGTTTTCCATTCCAAAGTTGTAATTAGAGATGTAATGAACTAGAATTACATTCTGTTTAAAACTTGGAACCTCGGAATGGATTAGTAGTTTCGTAATCTGTAATATACTCTTGTATTTATGGGTTGAATGCGTTGTAATACAATGAGGACCATGTTGTAATGAGTTGGGATAATCTTAGTTTGAATTTTGCTGAATGCTCAACAACTAGGGAGAAAATAATCGACTGATATATAAGCAGTCAACTAGAGGCTCTGTTTGGACAGGCTCCTGCCCTGGAAATCGTAAGACCAGTTGACTGGGTCCCCAACACAGTCAACTGGATCATTAGGTTAGAAATATTAATTTCGTTATATGATAAAAGTAGTCAACTGGGCTGATAGGACAGTTGACAGCCCAGTTGACTGGATAATGTTTTCAAAATGGGAGTTTATGTTGGATTAGGGTCCAGTCAACCGAAAGGTACCAATCGGTTGAGAAATTGAGATCCCAGTCGACTGAGTCCCCGACACAGTCTACTGGACTGGCTGTTGAGATTTAGGTTCTCTGTATTTGCATTTCCAGTCGACCGAACCTCTGATCAGTCGACTGGATTGCTGGTTCCAAAAGGAGTGTTTCTTTAAGTGTTTTCAAATGCACAAAACTTTTTATAACTCTGAATTTTATGGATTTTATTTTGTTTTTCGTTGCTATTTACTTTAATTAAATTGGATGAGCCTTTGTGGCGTGCCACGTGTCCTATTTTCATCCGTAGTGGGATGGGTTGTGACATTTATTGGTATCAGAGCTAAGAGGTAACAAAAATTTGGGAACATTCAACGACGAGTGGAGTGTTGAGTGTTTTGACACATATTCTAGAGTGCATCCATACATTATAGAGATGTTTAATGCATATGTATGTCGTTATACATACATGTTTACATTGATTGTCATACATGTATAGTGTTTATGTATTGAGATTGATATGATTGTACGATCATGAGTGATGCTGACCGAGATCTATCGCCAAATACTCGACGAATGAACTAAATGACAGAAATGATTGGAAACATCGGAGAGTTGGTTCAGAATTTAGTAGAGCGGTTACCTCCAATACATCCATTTGAGGCAGCACCGATAGCTATGGTACATGTACCTGAGAATAGGAGTAGGAGATCTGTATCGGAACAGTTCACTGGAAAGAAACCAATGGAATTCCATGGGACATCTAACACCACACTCGCAGAGCACTAGATTATGGATAAGGAGAGGATTTCCATTCTATTCCGATGTTCGATGCAGTAAAGATAGGGAATGTAAGTGATGTACTGAAAGGTGAAGCCCAGAATTGGTGGGTGAATGTTCTGGACCAAGGGGCACTGATAATATGGGAAGGGTTCAAGTCAGATTTTAATCACTGATTCTTTCCGCGAGCCACTTACAACGCAAAAGAGAGAGAGAGAGAGAGAGAGAGAGAGAGAGAGAGAGAGAGAGAGTTTGACAATCTTCGACAGGGAGACATGACTGTAACTGAATATACTTTCAAGTACAATGCATTATTAAGATTCAAAAAGGGTTCAGTGCCAGAGGAGAAGGATAGATCAAGGAAGTTTGAGGAAGGGTTAAGGGAGAATATCCATTTGAGGGTAGAGACCTATGAACATTCAACTGTAGCAGCAGTGTGACAAACGGCGCTTGTAGCCGAAAGTGGAATAGAAAGATCGAGGCAAAACCAGTAAGGCAAGTGAGGTAATGAGGGTAGTGACCGAAATCAGGGTAGACCATTCAAGATGCCGTTTACACGAGGCTCTGGTTATCGCTTTAGTGATTCGAAGAAGACACCAAGTAACATGCCATTGTGCATACTTTGTAATCGACCACATACCGACCGATGTTTTATGACTAACTTTTAGAACAAATTTTAAGGGATGAAAAGTGCAAGTTTTATACCAAATTCGCAAATAAAATGCTTTGATTATGGTACCATTGGACAACAAGTGAAGGATTGCCCAAGGAAGCGTTCTCAACAAGGAGCTAGTTCTATGGCTTCTAGTGGTTCAAAGTCTAGACAGCCCAACGACGGGGGATAGAGGATAGAGCAACGTCAGGGAAGGTCATTTCAGATGAACCCAGGAGATATAGCTGCTTTGGAGACAGTGGTCTTAGGTATGGTGCCTATATGTTCATATCTAGCACGCATACTTGTTGACTTAGGATCTACGCATTCATTTGTATCGCATAATTTTGTTGAGCATTTGAATGTTAGATCGGTACCATTAGGATATGAATTATCCATTGTTGTACCTCTTAGTAAACTGATAGTGATGTCCATGATGTACAAGAACTGTAAGATCAAACTAGGCGAGAAGTTGATGACCGTAGACCTTAAACCGATTGTTGTGAACCATTTCGATGTGATACTAGGAATGGATTGGTTCTCTCTCAACTAAGCCACGAAAGATTGTGAAAGGAAGGAAGTCAATTTTCGATCACCGGTACACAGAAGCTTTTGTTTTCAAGGGAGTGAAGTTACATCGCCACTGTATTTGATTTCAGCTATCCGAGCGGGTAAGTTGTTAAAGAAGGGATGTCATGGATTTTTGGGCTCAGTAATTGACACTTCGACGACTAAATTGAAGGTAGAAGACATTCCAATAGTATGAGAGTATCCAGATGTATTCCCAGATGATTTACCAGATGTTCTTATTGAAAGAAAGATTTAGTGTACCATTGAGACAATGCCAAACTCAAGACTCGTATCGAAAGTACTGAATAAAATGGCACCCGTAGAATTAAAGGAATTGAAAATCCAACTACAAGAGTTACTTGACAAAGGTTTCATTCGACCTAGCATATCACCATGGAGAGCTTCAGTATTATTTGTAAAGAAGAAAGATGGTTCAATGCATAAGTGTTGATTACCGAGAGTTAAGCAAGTTGATAGTCAAGAACAAATATTCGTTGCTGAGAATTGATGATTTATTCGATCTACTTCGTGTGGCACAAGTGTTTTCCAAGATCGATTTGAAATCGGACTACCATCAGTTGAAAGTAAAAGTGGGAGATGTTGAGAAGACAGCTTTCAGGACACGCTACGGACATTACGAGTTTCTGGTCATGCCATTTGGAGTTACAAATTGAAGAAAAAGAGAGGGAGAAACTTTTCTTATTTATTCACCGAGTGTTACAAGGTTTATATATACACATTCAAGGAAAGTAATAAAAGAAGAAATAAAGAAAAAGGAAATAAAATCAAATCAATCCTAAAATCCCATAATCAACATAAACATGGGATTGACTGAAATTAAATCTCCTATGAAATAATATCTTCAACACTCCCCCTCAAGCTGGGTTATAGATATTGTACATACACAGCTTGTGACTCAATTCTTCAAAGTTAGTTCTTGGAAGAGCTTTAGTGAATATGTCTGCTGTTTGAGATTTTGTAGGGATATAAACAAGTTGAACAATTTCCTTCTCAATCTTTTCCGAAATGAAATGTCGATCTATCTCGATATGCTTTGTTCTGTCATGGTGAACAGAGTTCTTTGTGATACTAATAGCAGCTTGATTGTCGTAGAACATCTTGATAGGATTCTCCACTTCTACTCCTAGTTCACTGAGTAATCTCTGTATCCACATTCCTTCACAAATACCAAGAGCTAGAGCTCTAAACTCGGCTTCTGCACTGCTTCTTGAAACAACAGGTTGTTTCTTACTTCTCCAAGTTACGCGATTTCCCCAAACATATGAGCAGTACCCAGAAGTAGATCGCCTGTTTGAAATATCTCCTGCCCAATCTGCTTCCGAGAAAACTTCAACATTTCTATTATCACTCTTCTTGTATAGAATACCTCTACTAGGAGTCATATTGAGATACCTCAAAATTCTATTCACAGCTTCCATATGTTCTTCTGTTGGGTTATTCATGAACTGACTCACAACATTAACAGAGAAACCAATACCAGGTCGAGTATGTGAGAGATAGATAAGTCGTCCTACAAGTCTCTGATATCTCCCCCTGTCAATTGGTGCACTATCTTTTTCAGTTCCTATCTTCTTGGTTGAATCCATTAGAGTATCTGCCGGTTTACATCCAAGCATGCCTGTTTCTTTTAGGGTCAAATGAATAGATTATTTTGGTGTGTGGAAAGATTTGGAGGAGGACTTGACAAGGAGTTTGGAATTTGAGGACTCTGGAGGGCATTCTATTGATGAGATATGCAGCTGTAAGGACGACTTCTCCCCATAAATATTTTGGAAAATGAGTGGAGAACATAAGAGATCGAGCTACTTCTAGCAAATGTCTATTTTTTCTTTCTGCGACTCCGTTTTGTTTAGGAGTGTCAACACATGTACGTAAGTGAACTATGCCTTGACTCAAAAGGTAAGTGCCAAGGACATATGTGAAATACTCTTTGGCATTATCAATTTTTAATACTTGGATCTTAGAATGCGTTTGATAAAACTGAAAATTAAGTGCTGAAAATTAAGTGCTGAATTTTAAGTACTGAAAATTTTAAGTGCTTGAATTTATAATACTGAAAACAGTACTTCAACTACTAAAATAGAGTGCATTTAGTGATTATTTTCAGTAGAAAATTTTCACTTAAAATTTTTAGTGATTTTTTGGCTACTTTTTTAATTAAGTGATATGTTATCAAACGCACTGAAAAAGAATAAATACTGAATCTTTTCATTTTCAACACTTAATTGGGTTATCAAACATACCCTTAGTCTGGACTTGTGTTTGTATCATGGAATTGAAATTTTAAAAAATTTGACCAACTTCAGACTTTTCTTTCATAAGGAATAACCAGGTCAATCTAGTGTGATCATCAACAAATGATACAAACCATCAAGTTCCTGTTATATTTTTCACTTTTGAAGGATCCCACACATCACTGTGAATTAAGGCAAATGGACGGGATGGTTTATATGAGATGCTGGGATAGCTACTACGAGTATGGTTGGAGAATTGGCAGATTTCACAACTGAAAGACTTCGAATTTTTATTGATAAATAAAGAAGGAAATAGTTTTTCAAGATACATGAAATTTGGATGACCAAGGCAATAGTGCCAGTGCCATAACATAATTTCACTATCTTTATTGACATGAGAATTTAAAGATAACTGACTCTTAGACAGTACACAAATTGCATTCTAAGCTTGTCTTCTTAGAGGAGTATCATTTGAGAAGATAGAGTCCAGAACACATCTTAGCACTGCCAATTAGGGATGGCAACGGGGCGGGTATGGGACGGAGCCCCCATAACCCGCCCCCACCCCCGCCCTGCTTCAGTAAACCCTCCCCCCACCCCCGCCTCCGCCCCCGCCCCGCATAGTACCTCTCCCCGACCCCCCCCCCCCCCGCCCCGCCCCGATTATGATTTTTTTTTTTTTTTTTGGGTACACAAATTGAAAAAGCAAATTTTTTAATGCATTTTTTTCTCCAATAGTGCAGTTTTTTTTTAACTTACCCAATTAGTTCCCCAATAGTGCAGTTTTTTTTTTTTTATAAATGATAATACACAGAACTATTGAGGGGTAAAAATATAAATACAAGTATATTCGGGGCGGGTTTGGGTTTTTTGGCCCTACCCAGAACCCGACTTGGGTTTTGAAAACCTCCCCCATACCCGCCCCTAACCCTATTAAGCCCCCCCATACTCTACCTATTAGGGGCGGGGTGGGGGGGGCGGGGAACCCGGAAAACCCGCCCCATTGCCATCCCCACTGCCAATCTTCCTCCCCGAATCCAAATCCTCAAATACACACAAGTTAGGAAAGAATTTAGCAACACAATTAAGATCACGAGTCAATTTACTGATTGAGAGTAAATTACAGTCCAGATTAGGAACAAGAAGAACAGAGTCTAGAGTCAGGTCCTTTGAAATTCTGATTAAGCCTATTCCCTCAACTTTGGATAGAGATCCATCGGCAATTCAGACTGTATGGTTCTCATTACACTGATTATATTTGTGAAAGATTGTCGCATCTCCCGTCATGTGATCCGATGCTCCAGAGTCGATGATCCACGGACTTGAGTATCTTTTATTGACTGTAAAGGCTTTTGAAAAATTACCTTTTTGTGCTAACATGGCTGATCCAGGGACTGACGAACTTGATTGAGGTAGAGAATTATGGCTGAAGAGTTTTTGTAAAACCTCAAGTTGTTCTTTGGTGAAAGGACTTGTATTGGTTTGTGGAAAACTTTCATCTGCAGTGGTCGCAGCATTAGCACGGCCCTCTTTGTCATTTGCTGGTCGAGATGGCTTCCAATCAGCAGGTTGCCATGAATTTTCTAGTAATTCTCTTTGGAATACCCTGATGTGCGGCAGTGATCACACCAGGGTCTCCCTCTTCTTTGTCGATTTTCGTGGTTGTTGTTTGGGGTTCCTCGAGCTGCAAGAGCAGATCCTTCTAGTGTTGGGGCTGAGTTTGGAGATCCCATCATCACTTTCTTTCTACTTTTCTCGCACCGAACTTCTGAGAATGCTTCTCTAAGACTTGGCAGAGGCTTGGTCCCCATTACTCTCCCTCTGACTTCGTCCAGATTTTCATTGAGGCCGAGAAGGAATTTGAACATCCGCTTTTTTTCTAAAATTCTTCTATATAGGGTTGTATCTTCAGGGCATTTCCAGTGTAGACATCAAACATATCGAGATGTTGCCAATGGCGAGTGAGAGTGTTAAAGTATTGAGTTACCGTGAGATCTCCTTGGCGTAAATCGTGCAATATGGCTTCAATCTCGAATAGTTCTGAGGTATTTTCAGAACTTGAGTACATCTCCCTTGCTGCGTCCCAGATCTCCTTCGCTGTTCTATACAGGAGAAAATTTTCTCCTATTTCGTTGGTCATTGAATTAATTAGCCACGACATCACCATGTGGTTCTCCATCTTCCATGTTTTGAACTTGGGATCATTTTTCTCTGGTATGACGACTTAACCTGTGAGATAGTCATCTTTGCCCTTCCCACAAATAAACATCATCAGTGACTGGGACCATTGGAGGAAGTTTTGCCCGTTGAGTTTGTGACCCGTGATGAAAAGAGATGTGCATTCAATTCATCCATGATTGCTTACAGCTGGTTTCGTTTCTGGATTGGAGGTAACCTCGAATATAGGACTTTGTCTCTGAGTAGCCATGCCGTATTTGGTCATCGAAAAAATTAGGTTTCAGAGGTAGGCTCTGATACCATGAAAAAAAAAGAGATGGAGAAGTTTTTCTTATTTATTCACTGATTGTTACAAGATTTATATATACACATTCAAGGAATCAAGAAAGGAAAATAATAAAAGAAGAAATAAAGAAAAAGGAAATAAATTCAAATCAATCCTAAAATCCCATAATCAACATAAATATGGGATTGACTGAAATTAAATAAGAGATTGACTGAAATTAAATCTCCTATGAAATAATATCTTCAACACAAATGCATTAGCCGCGTTCATGGATCTTATAAACCGAGTCTGCAAGGATTACTTAGATGACTTTGTGATCGTATTCATAGATGACATTCTTATCTATTCGCTGAATGAAGTGGAACACGAGAAACACTTGAGACTTATACTTCAGAGATTGCGAGAGAAACAACTATTAAGGAAATTTAAGAAATGTGAATTATGGCTACCTAGCATTACTTTTCTTGGTCATGTGATTGACAAGAATGGAGTTTCAATTGATCCTCACAAAGTTGAAGCCATATCTAATTGGCAGAGACCGACTTTAGTACCAGAAATCCACAGATTCTTAGGATTAGCTGGATACTACCGCAGAGTCATTGAGAATTTCTCCAAGATTTCATTGCCTATGATAAGGTTGATGAGGAAGGGCATTGCTTTTGAGCGGAGTTGAGAATGTGAAGATAGTTTTCAAAAGTTGAAGTTGCAGTTGACGAAAACACCTATCTTGAAGATACCATCCGAAACCGAAGGATTTATAATTTGTAGTGATGCTTCGCATCAAGGGTTGGGGTGTGTACTTATACGATGTGGCAAGGTGATTGCCTACGCATCTAGATAGTTGAAGATACATGAGGTTAATTATCTGACTCACGACCTTGAATTGGTTGCGGTAATTCATACTTTGAAGATTTGGAGACATTACTTGTATGGGGAAAAGTTAGAGATCTTCACAGATCACAAGAGTTTAAAACATATATTCACTCAAAGAAACTTGAACATGAGACAGAGAAGAGGGTTAGAGTTGATGAAGGATTATGACATTTTGATAGAGTATCATCCGGAAAAGGCTAATGTAGTAGCCGATGCTTTAAGCCGAAAGACGACAATGAATTTATCCGACGAACTAACCAAGCAAAAGGAATTAATCAGAGAGATGGAACGATTAGAGTTGGATGTAATTCCATAGACGAATGGTGGCTTGATGATGGCGATCATAGCTCACCCAGACATTATAGATAAGATCAAGGCGAAACTGTTCAACGATTGTTATTTGTGTAAAATGAGAGATGAGATGCCTTTGAGAAAGTGACCCAATTTTACCTTGAAACAAGGAGTATTAATGCTTGGGAGTCGATTGTGTGTACCGAACGTAAAAGACTTGAAAGAGCAACTTTTATAGGAGGCTCATAGTACTAAATATTCAGTTCATTCGGGAAATAACAAGATGTACCGGAACTTACGGGAAAGCTTTTGGTGGAGAGGTATGAAGTGTGAAGTAGCTAAGTATGTTTCAGAGTATTTAGCATGTCAACAAGTCAAGGCAAAGAGACAAGTACCCGCGGGATTACTATAGCCGCTACCAGTATCAGAGTGGAAATGGGAATAGATCACAATAGATTTTGTTTCCAGATTTCCACAATCACCAAACAAGAATGACAAGATTTGGGTAATAGTTGACAGGTTAACAAAATCAGCTCATTAGATGACTATGCCATCGAGGTAACCAAAGTTGTATGTGAAGGAGATTGTGAGATTACACAGAGTTCCAGTAATAATCGTATTAGATCGTGATAGTAGTTTTACATCAAGGTTTTGGGAATGTTTGCAAGAGGCTATGGGTACGAAGTTGAGTTTTAGTACTGCTTTTCATCCTCAGACCGACGGACAGTCAAAGCGAATGATTTAGACGCTAGAAAATATGCTTAGATTGTGTGTACTAGACTTTGGAAGTGATTGGGAAAACACTTGCCGTTAATCGAATTCGCTTACAACAACGGATTTCAATCGAGTATTGGGATGACACCATATGAAGCATTGTATGGGCATAAGTGTCATTCACTGATTTGTTGAACCGAGGTTGGGGAATGAAGGTTGATAAGACCAGAGATAATACAGTTGACAACGAAAAAGGTGAAGCTAATCAGGAGCGACTTAAGGTAGCCCATAGCCATTATAAGAGTTTTGTGAACTCTAAACAACAACCGATGACATTCAAGGTAGGAGACTTTGAATACTTAAGAGTATCACCTTCGAAAGGCATAGTCCGATTCTTAGAAGCACGAAGCGGGGGCGGGGGCGGGGGCGGGGGCGGGAGCGGGGAAGCGAGGAAACATAGAAGAGTCTGAAGCTCGGGGCGTCTAGGAAGCGTCTATATTAATTTAATATTAAAAAATATATATTTTAGTGCCTAATCAAATATTAAAACTTAAATACTAGGACAACAGATTATGCATTCCAGAACACAACTTCAAAATAATTACAATATGCCAAAAGGCTCAAAAGAGTCAAAACAACAAAATACAACGAGACAACAAAACAATAGTATCTCAACAAAATGTTTCAACTCTAACCACAAACAAAGTGCCAAAACCCAAAAAGATTTCTTCAAATTCGTTGTTTTTTTCCACGTAATTTCTCTAGGCGCTTTCTTGCTTGATTTATTGAAGACTCTTGGGAAGTAGATGGAGGTGGACATGATCTAGGTACTGAACTAGAAGAAAAAATAGGTGGTCGTAGCCGAACTGGTGGAGAAATGGGGCTAGGTGGTTCAAAACTTAAGGTGTTATTGGAGGGATCATCATATTCACCATCAGATAGCGAAGCCCCTTCTGGTGCTTCGATCGTCCTAATATCTTCCTCAATATTGTCGCCTTCGGGATAAGCAGTTTCATAATCCTCCCTATACCTTGTCAATAATCGTTGGTTGTAGTGGACAAAAACCAACTTTTCAGCCCTATCAGCATTCAATCTATTCATCTTCACACTATGAATTTATGAATATGTGCTCCAACATCTCTCGGCACAAGAAGTATTGACATTTTGAGACAACACTTTTAGTGCTAAAGAGTATAGTTCTGGTGCCGCTCCACCATATAAATGCCACCATGAAAGTGCGCTCATAGTGGATCTATCACTCACAGCTTGGGGTAGTGCAAACACACCTTTGCTACCAATAAAGTCACTAATTTGTTGTCTTATTAAAGTAGCTTCTATTGGATCACATATCATCTTATCGACTACCTCCAAATAGCCCCTTTGAACCTCCATGTTGAAATGAGGCTTTCTTCTGCTAACACCTCCAGGAGCAGGTTTAGCTAGCCAAGCAGTTGTATAATACTTGGGTACAAGTATATACGCCAAGCAGTGTAAGGGTATGTTCATCTCGTCCCATCTTGCCACCACCAAATTTTGAACTAACTCTTGAAGTACTGGGTCATTGATCAAAATGTTTTTAATCACTCCTAATGTTGTGTCCATTTGCTCATAAACCTCCCCAATAATGGCTTTATCAGAATCAGCAAATCTTATCATCGTATAAATCGGCTTTGTAATTTTTATTACTTTTGTTGCACTTCTCCAAAAATCATCATCCATAATAGTTTTGTGGACGATGTCATGTTGCTCAGCATACATAGATTTCCTCAAGTTCTCCCATTGCTTGCTAAGTGCCATAGACACTAAAGCAGCCCTTACTTTTACAAGTCTGTGCATGACTATGTAATGGGAGCCAAATCTGGTTTTCTTTGCTTTCAAAAGTTTCAAAGACGAAAATGTCTTAAATAAAAACTGATTTGCACTGTGATTTTTTTATGTATTTAACCACAGCCTTACCACTTTTATAGGTATCACTAACAAATGAGAGCGATGGATGGCTACAACCAGATATATCTTTCATAAGTAAATTCAGTGTATGAGCCAAGCAACCTGACCAGAAAATATGTGGGTACCTTTGTTGTACGATTCCTCCAGCAGCCTTGCAGTTGGATGCATTGTCGGTGACGACCTGCACTACATTCGACGGACCAACATATTCAACTGCATTGAGAAGCAGTTCAACAATATTTTGGCCATTCTTCTCTATTGATGAAACATCGTACGCATTGACAAACATTGCCTTACCACCCGATACAACCATTATATTGATAAGAGGGACATTCTTCAAATTTGACCACCCATCAGAAATTATTGATACTCCATATGTATTCCAATCTTCCATTAGCGGACTGAGGGCTTGCTTCACATTGCTTTGCTCTTTGTCTAATAAGGCAGTTCTTACTTTTTCATAGTTGGGAGATTTATAGCCTTTTGGTGCATTATTTATGGCAGCCACCATGTCTGCCCAAAAAGGAGACCTCAAAACATGAAATGGAATCCCATTAACATAAAGACACCTTGCAATCTTCTGGTCCACTTCTTCTTTGCTTTTAATGTGAAACATTTTGTCAATTGCTCCCTTAGTAGTGGATGATGCATTATTGGGCATTGTTGATTTAGGAAATCCTTGTGTCCTTGAGTTGGGCAAGGGAAGTTTTCGCACCTTAGCATTTCTGTTGAACAAACGTTGTGCATCAAGTTCTTCTTGTTTTAGCAATTCCCTCTCAGATTTGTTCACAGCTGTACATGTCGCTATGCCTGCACTCTTTTGACCGGGTAAGATGCCAATTAAATGTGCACGAAGTCGTGAGTACGATCCTGTGTATGGCTCTGTTTTACATCCAAAGTTGCATACAAATTTTCCTGATCCACCTCCTCCTTTAGACCCAGACCCAGACCCAGCAGCAGCCATTGACAACCTTAGTAACATATTTCCAGAGTGGAGTTGCAATTGGCTCCTCTACTTCATCTACTTCAGTGGCTGCTTCTTCTCCAGTGCTTCTGTCCATCTTCTGAGTTAGTATGGAATTTTGGAAGAGGGTGTAAGTTATTTTGGAGGTTCATAGAGGTTTATGGGATGTTGTCACAAAGGTGAGGTTCCTTTATATTGGCCAATTTGGCCTCCACGGCTGTAGAGAGAGAATTTGGAAGAGTCCTTTTTTTTTTATTATTTTATTATTTTTTAATTTGCAAGCAATTTGCAAGTTCCCATAAACATTAAATGCAGCCACATGCCTTGTACAGAACTACAGATGACTTGTATCATCTTCTATGCAATCCTTTTAGCTTTGTAATCATTAGATTGAATTTTATATATATGGGGTGTCAACATGTATACACGTTTATATATGTATATGCTTATTAATATATATATATGGCCAAAAATACCACTATATAATAGGACACTATATTATAATAAGAGTAATGCTATACTTATTAAATTTTTATTTCAAAAGTGTTTTTCCAAATGATGTGGTAGTGGGGCCAAGAAGACAACTTCCAATCAAAATTCAACTAGTTTTATTGTATTAGACCATGTCTCACTGTCACGTCATTTGAGAAAAAGTTTTGGGATAAAAATTTGGGAAGTATAGCATTACTCTTATAACAAATAATCTCGTACTTCCCAATTTTGAATTCCAAATGGGATAGATATTTGGGATGTAAATTTGGAAAGCATAACATTACTCTAAAAGAAATAGAAGTTATAACAAATTATATCGTGGTACCACATGACATCCATACGGTACATGTTTTTCGGTCTTTTAATTGATCAAGCAATTCAATTAAAGAACTAGTGTTAAGTTCGTTAGAACTGATCATTTCAACAAATTGTATTACAAACAATTAAAGTTTAAACTAGACGTGATATAGTGAATTACACTGATATGAATAGGATAGTTTGTTTGATCGTGTTTTCAACTAGTTCAATAGCAGAATCGGTTCATTTAAATAACCAAACAAGACTATAGTTCACGATTCACGAATTAGTGTTAAGTTGGTTAGAACCAATCATTTCAACAAATTGCATTACAAACAATCAACCTAGACGTGATATAGTGACTTACAATGATATGAATAGGATAGTTTGTTTGATCGTGTTTTCAACTAGTTCAATAGTAGAATCGGTTCATTTAAATAACCAAACAAGACCATAGTTCACGATTCACGAATTAGTGTTAAGTTGGTTAGAACCGATCATTTCAACAAATTGTATTACAAACAATCAACCTAGACGTGATATATTGAATTACACTGATATGAATAGGATAGTTTGTTTGATCGCGTTTTCAACTAGTTCAATAGCAGAATCGGTTCATTTAAATAACCAAATAAGACCATAGTTCACGATTCACGAATTAGTGTTAAGTTGGTTAGAACCGATCATTTCAACAAATTGTATTACAAACAATCAACCTAGACGTGATATAATGAATTACACTGATATGAATAGGATAGTTTGTTTGATCGTGTTTTCAACTAGTTCAATAGCAGAATCGGTTCATTTAAATAACCAAATAAGACCATAGTTCACGATTCACGAATTAGTGTTAAGTTGGTTAGAACTGATCATTTCAACAATTTGTATTACAAACAATCAACCTAGACGTGATATAGTGAATTACACTGATATGAATAGGATAGTTTGTTTGATCGTGTTTTTAACTAGTTCAATCGCAGAATCGGTTCATTTAAATAACCAAAAAAAAAATAAAAAAACCATAGTTCTTAGTTTGGAAAGTAATTTGAGTAATTCTCTAAAATTCTAAAAATTACCAGTACAAATATAATACATTATTTATACGATCAATTTTTATTCTCTCTTTTTTTGGGTATTATTTATTTTTGTCAATTTTACTCATTTTTTAAAATAATTTTTATCACTAAAATAGTTATACCTTTAGTGCAAGAACTGGATCTTCTATGATACATTCCAATGGCTTGGTGCCAAATAGTTGTAATATCAAATCATATTCCTTTTGAAAAAAATCATTTATTTATTTATTTTAAAATTGTTATATATGTTTTTTAAATTTATATCCCAAATGTAATTCCAACAAATCTGATTTAGTATATCCATTAGATTTCTATTTTTGAATGTTGAAGTAGCTATTATTAAAAGTGGTATCACTAACACACATATATGAGACCACATTTTAAATATAAAATTTGGAAAACAAAACATTACTCTTTTAAAAATCTTTAAAAAATTAAGCACCAAAACGTTCTTCCCAAATGAATTTTCCTATAATGCATTGCATTCAATACCTGTATTATTTTCATTTTGGAACACATTTGAGTATAATTTTTTAGGTGTAATTCGTTAGATTCTCTCTCACAACAGTGAGACTCAGGATGAAAAAATAATGTTTAAAAAATTCTTTTTTTTAAAGGTCCCGTTTGTCTTGATATAAAATATTTTTCGAACAATATTTTCCGTTAGTTTTAATCACATAATTGTGAGAGGAACCTAACCAATTATGCCTAAAGAACTTTACCCAAATGTTTTCCATTTAAAAATTGAATATATTTTTGCTCACCCCAAAATTACTCACCCATTGTTCACCACTTCACTCAACTCTCACATTGGTTAATACAGTGGGTCGTATGACTAAATAATAATTAATTAATACTAGTAAAATCTCTCATTGGTAAATACAGTGAGACCATGACTAAATAAGAATTAATCAATAATAAAAAATCATGAGTCTCACAATATTAACGAATGGAAGAGTTAAATGAGCAATGAGCGAGTAATTTTGGATGAACAAAGCTACACTCTTAAAATTTTCGTCTCAACTAATGGGAAGAAACAAAGTTGCCGCTAAAAATATGAGATTACTTTAGGAGGGAAATGGCCTGATTTTACTTTTAGTTGGCACATCCACTTTTGAGAAAGAGTGATTTAAAGAACAACTACTTTATGTCATCCAAATGTCAGCCATATCAGATATGTAAATGACAAGTAAATTAAAAAACACTACCGTATTTGAAAAATGAGAGCTTTTCAATTTTCTTTCTAAAGTACACATTCTCAAAAATTTTATTTCTAAAGTACACATTCTCAAAACCCAACAGCTTCTTCTTCTTCTTTAGTCGCAGTACCCATTCCCCTAAAAACCTCAGCCTGTTTTTCCAAGAACACAAAAGCTTCCATCTCTTCTCTTTGATTTAGGGTTTCATTGACCGACGATTTAGGGATTCCATCTCTTCTCTCCGCCTGTTTTCCAAGAACACAAAAGCTTCCCTCTCTCTCTCTTCGAAGCTTCCCCCACACTCTCTCTCTCTTCCATACTCAGGCAGATTGCTGCAGCTCTCTCCCCTCCATACTTAAGGCCATGGCAAAGCAAGACAGACCTGATTGAAAATTGAGGTTAGGTTCTTTCTTTTCTCTCTTCTTCTTGTGGTGTTGTTCTATCGAACCTTCCATGTGAGAGTCGCGAGCGTTTCTCAAACGATCCTCTTGGAGAACCGCAAAATCGCGGTTCTAAGGATGATTCGTTAGCCAAACTGACGATTCCTGCTTCTAAGGTCCAATTTAGGAAGCGAAGGAAATTTAACCCGAGATTCGTAAGACCGTTTGAGATCCTAGAGAAAGTGGGACTAATGGCTTATCGCCTAGCCTTGTCATCAGAGTTGGCATTTGTACACAATATGTTTTATGTGTCAATGTTGAGACGGTGTATGACGAATGCGAGTAAGATCATCATACCAGAACCATTGCAAATCCAGGAGGACTTGACTTATGTAGAGCATCCGGTAGAGATATTGGATCGGAATGAGCAAGTATTTAGAACAAAGACAATTTCAATGGTGAATATATTATGGCGTAGTCATTCGGTTGAGGTAACTACGTGAAAAAATAAAGAAGATATGAAGAATGAGTATCTGTATCTCTTCGACTCATGAGGTATAAGTTAAGGGACAAATTTCCTTTTTGGAAGAGAGAGTTGTCATGTGAATTATTAATGTTTGGAATCATGTGAATTATTAGTGTTTATTAACAATTGAGATGAGGTTGACTATGGGTCAACTGGGAGTATCAAGTGAGGACACGAGGATTTGATAATCCATGATGTATTGACATAAGTAAATGATATTTACATGCATTTAATGTTAATTGAGTTATCTGGTATTTTGATAAATAATAATTATACATGTTTTGTATAATTTCTGAAAGTTTTGATCTCGACTAGGATCATTTCAAATACTTTGGTGAGAACGTGAGTGATACGTTGCATGAAATGTAGGTTATCTAGAAATTTCAACATAATTAATTTTCGGACGTAATTACGGGCCCAAACAGAATCTACACGAAAACTTTTATAATTTATGGTTTTCACTCGTGAAGTAATAAAATGGACATGTGCGACGTTTCGAAAGATAGTTAGAAGGTTGAGAACTCATGGGGAAGTAAATGTAATTCCCGAGAATTGTGCCTATAAATAGTATGTTTAATTACTTGTAGCAGCATGAGCAATTGTCATTAAACCTTTCATATTCTTTATATCCAAACAAAGTAAACTTAATATTTGTGTTGATTTTCCTTACAAACCAAACACCCCTTTGAAAAGTAATTTTCTTTTTCTTTTGGTATTAGTTTACTTTGCTATCCTTCCAGTACCCTTTCCAGCTAGTTAACCAAACAGAACTTAACTTAAGATTGCTAATATATAAGTAATGTGTAGTGTAATACGTACCTCAAAACGTGGATCTTACCTAATTAATTTTTGAACCACCATTCTCCTCCTTTGTTCAAGTCAAATTAGTGTTAACCTTTCAAAGCAAAAGTTAAGGGTGTGTTTGGGAATGATACAAACAATGGTTAGGTTCAAGCCAAGCACTTCGATTGGTTCTAGTGAAAACCAGTAGTATTATGTTAATTTGATAAAGATCTAGTGCTTGAATCATTTTCAAACTAGATAGGACTCCTATACATCTAAACAACCAGCTATACACAAGGGTGGACCTAGGATTTTGGATTGAGGTGGTGTGACGCCCCGTCCCGCCATGGTTCCCGGCGACAGGGTGTCAACCGACAGAAGTACAACAATAATCGTAATAACAGTAGGCTTTGATACCAATCGGTAACTCCCCAAGTCCAAGAGTACTCCGAGGGTTACTTATATTAAACGTTCATCATTTGGAGACATTTATAAAACAGAAGTCTGGTTTTCATTTGAAACATTTTTTCTTGAAACAAAATATTTTCAATATAAGCAGCGGGAAAATCAGAATTAAGCTATCCTTTTATTTAAAAGCGGGTGGACTAACATTTGTCCAGTTGAAGCATAACATGTTCTTTGAAACCAAATTTCATTACATTAATAAATGATAATCCCCACACACGGGGTCTTTAAACTATAGCGGAAGCATTGTCGAGTCTCAAGGCCTTGCCCTTATCTATATCACCTGAAAGAGAGGTTTAATAGTCCATAAGCCAAAAGGCTCGTATAGTCATATAACCGCACAATAACATCTGTTATATAACATGCATGAGTGCAATGAATGCCAATGTCAATGCATGAAAACCATTTTCATGCCTTTTCAAACACTCACCCTCAATCGTCATTATCATTACCCGGACCATGGGCTTCCCGTCCACGTAAGCCTAGCCTCAAACGTGCGGGACTTTGGGCCTTACGAATTATACGGAGGCCTAGCCTTTATCGTTACGGGGGTTTCTTGCAGCACATCCCACAATTCGAATTCCTAGTGGTACCCATCTCACATGCCTACCCACAAATCCGGGATTTCTAACCTTTTAAAACAAAATCCCTCCTAGAGGGTTTTATGCATGGAAGCCTCTAAGGTCTTCCCTTTTTAAAACCTGGGAGCCTCTAAGGTCTTCCCTTTTCAAAAATTGAAAGCCTCTAAGATCTTTCATCCCAAAATCATTTTCGTGATTTTCGTGTTCATGCTTATGCTTATGAAATGATATGACATATGCGAGCTCTAAGCATCCAGACATATTCAATGTTTCATAAGGCAGATTATTAAGACATGCTATCAATTCAAAGCAACACAATAGACATGCTGAAATTATCCAGGTAAACACATAAGGCATATCAACTCAAGTAACCACTTAAGGCATAGCAGCTCAATTAAACATGTAAGTACACTATTAACATGTTATACAACTTTATTGAGGGTCATACGGAACTACCGTTCACCGAGGACAGATTGAATACTTAATCAGAATACAAACCGGAACTGCTCAATCTGTTACAAATCTCAATATACAATAATGCGCGTATATTAGTGAGGTACAACACCTCAAAGCATGAGTACAACTACTATTAAAGTAAAGTACAACTCTTAAAGCATAGGGTACAAGGTCCCTTAGCTCATAACAGACTTAAATACAATAAAACAGAAGATTTCACCAAACTGCTTGAGGTCGCGCGCGCGGGTCGCTTGCGCAGAATATGTTCAGAAGGGTCACGTGGCCATTTAAAACAGTTTTTCACAAATGGCTTGGTCGCGCGCGCGCGCCGCTCGCGCGACCCCTCGCTCGCGCGGGTCGCGCGCGCGAGTTGTCACAGAATCGTCTTCTTCCTCTTTTCTTCCTCTGTTTTGAAATCCAACACTGGTTTTGACCCATTTTGAAAACGTAATTAAAACAGAACTTCCAATATATGAATCTCTTCCTTTTTCTGTGTAGATTCCAAATATGAAATCGATTTTTCATGAATCAAAACACAGCTCTTGATTTTATCGAAAAACCGAATAGTGACAAAACTTTAAATCGACCGTTCATCGCAACCATTGCGAATTAGCTTTTGAAATTTGAAATGGAGCCTCGTGGGATCGAGACCTTTCATTTGATATAAAGAATTCACGTTTCTGTGACAGTTTTTCTGCTCGCTATTTTGGACCCTTAACGGTATATATATGAAATCTCCATATATATATATGTATACACATGTATATATATATAACTACACTAACAATTTAAATAAACTGAAATCAAAAACATGAAATTTACAGAAGCTTACCCAAATCCAATTCCACAGCTTGAAATGAACTCACAAGAGAACTATGGTTATGTGAGTGTATAACTAATCATATGTGTGTTGTGTAAATAACAATATATGAGTGTGTGTGTGTCCCCGAGATAGAGAGGCAGTGGAGAAAATGAGAGGCTGTTGAGGAGAGTTGTGAGAAATTTGAGAGGCTGAGGTCAAGATATATAGCAATAGAAAATCTTGGTCCCCAAGTTCTAGTGAGAAAAGCTTGTGTGTGTTGAGCTCACGCAATGATACACACACAGGTACAATTTATACTGCCACAATCCAAAATTGCTATTTATATAATTAATAAAAATTTCGGAGTATTACAGGTGGGCTAAAAATATAGATAGAAATGTTAGAGTTTTGCTATGAGAGGTATTCGGGCCGTACGTCCGTTTTGAGAGCTGAGATGTTTGTGCTTGTAATCCTCTCCTCTGGTCCCTTTAATTTCACTCTGTGCATATTATTATTATTTTACGTTAACAATGGTTTATCATTAATTGTGAATTATAAAGTTCGGACTATTGGTTAAATTAAGAGGTGAAAAGAACATGTGTTAGGAAAAATATATAGAGTTGGCTAAATTACATATTAGGCCAAATATTACCTATAAACAAATTCTTTCCAAAATTTGGGGTGACTATAGTCTGGCACTAGGTTTGGAAATAATACAAACAATGGCCACCTTGATTGGTTCTAATGAAAACCAGCAGTATTATGTTTGTTTGATAAATAAAAATCAGCGTTCGAGTCATTTTCAAACCAGACACAACCCAGCACTTGTATTATCTTAATTCACAATAAACTTGCAAAGTGGTTTATCTAGGTTGGGTTTTGGGCCTACCGCACATACAATCTTATGCCTGTTTCACAAGCTAGAAAGTACCTAATGTGTCGCGTGTCGTATAGTTCAAGGACACTTTTTCTGGATTGTCGACTTGTAAATTTTTTAAGATTTTGTCGTGTCGATGTATCCATGTCGTGTCGTATCCGTATCAGTATATTATCTGTGTCTGTGTTCGTGCTTCATAGTTCATAATTCACAAGGGATGACACTTACTAATAGTAAATGATTACTACAATTTTTTATTTTTGTTTTTTTGAAAAAAAAAATGTAAATGATTAGAAGCTTTTCTTTTTGTTTCACTAGGCGAAACACGTGTGTTGCACGTGTCGACTAAGATGTTGACTAAAAATACAATTAAAAGCTTTAAACTGAAGACATTCCACTTAAAAAAAAACACAAGCTAATAGTTCTAAACATTCAACATAGCTCAAAACTCTATTACAACACCACACTACGAGTCAAATTTTCATACATGTTCCAAAGTATATATATATATATATATGTATATATATTTGGAAAAACTAAATCTAACTACAAAAATGAAAAATATAATGACCATGACCTGGCCGTGAGGGATTCATCTAGAAAGCACAGAACTTATATGATAATCGGTCCTGCAATATAGAATAGCTGATGAGGCAAACAAGCTTACTTTTTCATGTATATCTTTCTGCGCATATACAACTATACAAACTTTGTTATGAGCATATGTAAATTTATGTGTATAAAAATAAAAGCTTTCATTTTTACATCTTAAAATATTTTAAAAACTCCCACACCTAAGTCACAGGTTTAATTCCTAGCATTGTTCATTCAACTCCAATCTTTCTGGAATTGTAAAGTCCATGTTGCCTTCAAGTTGTTAACTATTCATAAACAATGTTGTGACCACCTCCTAAATGCCTCAAATAAACTGATGGATTTCCTAAACATGTAAGTTCAATTCTGCTTAAGGTAATATAGTGCTCGACATTGAAGATTTTTGTCATACTTTACCCACAAACATGAAGGTATGTTTACTAAATACCTTCGTGTTTCAATTGAACTTCCAAATACAAACTCAAAATTGGCCCAAGAGTCTTGGTAGAATTGTGGGAAGGTATACATCTTGGTTTACAACCCCTCTCCGTTAAGGTTAGATCTATAATCATGAGATATGGAAAATGCATAAAGAGATTACAGAAAGGGGAAGAAAAAAAAACCAGAGAGAAAGGGAATTATTTTATGCGCAGAGAAGAAAGCTGTTTATTGAAACTGATACAAAAACAAACTGAAGGAAGAACCATAGAGTGAATAAAATGGATACTAAAAACCCCCGAGAATTCTTTTGTTTTCAACTCAAATCAACACTGAATTTGAGCTTCAAGTAATCAGCATCTTTCAGAAATGTCATGAGTGTAACCATAGGGTTATGTTATTTTGCTTTTCCAAACCTAGATTTAAGAACAGAATTGTGCAAATAAAAAAAATTTACCTTCTTTATTGTCCTCAAAACCTTTTCCATCGGAAAAAGTTTTCAATTTTCATCTCCGTGGTTCAAGGTTCAAGCTCAACCCAAAATGAAAGTAAGCAATGATAGTTCAAAGAGGCTTGTATGTAGTGGGGTAATACCTACAAAATAAAGCAAAATCACCCAAAATTAAAAAAGAAAACCAGTTTACAAACTGAGTGATAAAGTAGAAAAAACAAACTTATCAGCTTTAAATTAGAACAGAGATAATGACAAATGGTTTTTATACCCATGATTTTCTTAGATAGGTTGCAGAAAGTGTAAAGGAAGAAATGATGTATAGAATGCCTTGCAAAATCAAAGAAATGAATCGCACATTAACTTTAAGCCAGTACAGATTCATAAATTGGTTTCACTAACATGGTGGAATTGAAAGTAATGTTTTTTCAACCTCGATATGCAGTCCGCTTCCTTCTCAAGATATATCTTGTTCAGCAAGATTAAATAGGGACTAAAAATCTAATCCCAATTAAGGAGCGATGAATAACTAATATTCTAAATATTGAATCAAATCATTGTCGGGATTCATCCCAACACTGTCTTAATAGAAAATACAAAGAAAGTGAAGATGACTGAAACATAAAATGACAAATCCATGTTAAATTCCAAGGATAGTCTTTTATGCCTTCCTTGCAAGTTAACCATTATCCTGCGAGATTAAACAAAATTAAGAGAAACAAATAGGAAAAAAATAAAAGAAAAAGATGTCTATCAAAATATGAATATATGACAAGCAACAATTCAGAAGAAAGAAATGGCTATCTATCTAGCAAGAAAAGTAAATTTCTTTTTAGATAATAGATAAAAAGAGGAAACTTAGGAAAGTTCTTTTAATCCAACAAATTAAGAAAGAACAAATTGCGGTTAACACTTTCCAATTATTACCTAAGCATGTATATAATAGTTAGTTGGCACTCACCACTTTCATCAAGTACAGTATTTTTGGTTAATTCATCTTTTTAGTGCTGTCCTCAATCTGTTATGAGCCTAACATTAAATAATCATTCTTGGACCGGACCATAGATGTTGACTAATAGATATCAACCCAACAAATGAAAACCCTTACGCAAAAATTGACAAATATAGAAGCAAAACATGACACCAGTAGTAACCAGTACTCCCCTCCAAAACTCTCTTAGCAGTCAAAATTCCCCCAAAAGAGTCAAAAAATTCGATTGCATTAGACTATCTGACAGACTGACACTGAAGCGAGGGTTTGAGGTTGTCTTGGACGAGTTCATAATTGAAGCATATACACATGCATGGTGCATCTCTCTACATATATAAATTTGTATAGGGTGAGATAGAAACCACAATCGTAGCTCTATTTACCACCCTTTCCCATTGCTATTGTAGTTGCAGAAACCCTAGATTTTAGAGCTTCCGGTGGAAGGAGGAAATTGGAGAAGAAAAGGAAGAAGCACATACCTGATTCTCTCAGATGGAATTAGAGATGGTTCTCCACAGAAAGAAAGCAAAGCAGAGAGAGAGAGAGATGAATGAGAAAGAGAAGCTACATGAAGCTTAACGCGAAAGTGCGAAAACCCAATCTGTATTGTTTCTATCAATTGACAGCTGCAAATATGAACAGTATGTCAGTAACTCAGAGAGATTCATTTTATATACTAGGACTAGCACGTGCCCCGTCGAATGTACGAGCTTTTCTCTTAAAAATAGGGTAGCACCTAATATTCGAGAATTTAATTAGTGTATTGTGGAGTATTTGTGCCTAATTAACTATTAAAAAAATATTATGTTAGTAATCATTTTTGTTGATCTTTTTCAAGTTAATTGTAATTATGATTGTAAAAGTTAGTTTTTTTCTTACAAAAATTGATTTATAGTAGCAATTTTTGTTAACTCCTTTTTAAGCCAATTGTAATTATGATTGCAAATGGCTATGTAAGTAGTCATTTTTGTTGACTCTTTTTTAAGTCAATTGGAATTATGGTTGAAAAGGGCAGTTTGAAAATTTAGACAAATTCGTAGAGAAATAAAATTGACCTATATGTAAATATTATATAAATAACCATTTTTGGGGACTCTTTTTGAAGAGAATTATAATTATGTTGTAAAGGGCAATTTGGGAATTTGGAAAAATTCGATAGATAAGCACATGTGTGTGTATATATATATATACAAGTAATATACAGCAGGGGTAATTTGGGTAATAGCAAAGATCAGAATATATAGCAGGGGTAATTTGGGTAATACCAAGATTCGAGCAGCTTGGTAAATTGAGCCATTGAGGTGCTGCGTTTTTATTATATAGTAGATATGGCATAAGGTCGCTCTACTAAATATTGTAGTGCAACCAAACAAGAAAGGAACATATTGTTTCTCTCCCCTACAAGACTGATTTTGATGAAAAATCTCAGATTCATACCAAGGCTATACCTAGCCAAATGAATTCTAAATATTTAGAACTCTGTAAAAAAGAAATACAGAGTCTTATTGATAAAAAGCTCATAAGGAAAAGTTATTCACCTTGAAGCTGTACTGCTTTTTATGTAAATAAAAATGCTGAAAAAGAAAGAGGCAGACCCAGATTAGTGGTTAATTACAAACCACTAAATGATGCCTTACAATGGATTAGATATCCAATACCTAGTAAAAAAGATTTATTGGATAGACTTTATAATGCTTCTATCTTCTCAAAGTTTGATTTAAAATCTGGATATTGGCAAATTCAGATTAAAGAAGAAGATAGATATAAGACAGCATTCACTGTCCCTTTTGGACATTATGAATGGAATGTCATGCCATTCGGATTAAAGAATGCTCCATCAGAATTTCAAAATATTATGAATGAAATTTTTACTCCTTTCTCGAAATTATGTTTGGTTTATATAGATGATATCTTAGTTTTTTCATTATCTATAGATCAGCATTTTAAACATCTTTGAATTTTACAATACATTATTATGCATAATGGACTTGTTCTTTCAGCCCAAAAAATGGATCTTTTCAAAACACAGATAAGATTCTTAGGGTTTAATATTCACAAGGGAAAAATAATTCCTATTGATAGAAGTATAGAATTTGCTTCTAAATTTCCTGATGAATTGAAAGACAAAACCCAATTACAACGATTTTGGGAAGTCTAAATTATATAGGAAATCATTATGATAAATTATCCCATGATTGTGCTATTTTGCACCAAAGGCTTCAAAAGAATCATTTACCATGGACCTCTAAACATACTAAAGCAGTTCAGAGAATTAAAATTAGAGTTAAAAAATTACCATGTCTTGGCTTGACAAATCCCCATTGGGATAAAATTGTTGAAACTGATGCCTCAGACATTGGTTATGGGGGAATTCTTAAACAAAAGAATCCCAATACTAATAGAGAAGAACTTTTACGTTTCACCTCTGGTGTTTGGAAAGGACCTTCACAAAACTATTCTACTATTAAAAAAGAAATGTTTTCTATTGTTAAGTGTGTCACTAAATTTCAGGATGACCTTCTTAACCAGCCATTTCTTATAAGAATAGATTGCAGTGCTGCTAAACATATTCTTAAAAAAGATGTACAAAATCTTGTTTCTAAGCAAATTTTTGCTAGATGGCAGTCTGATTTATCTGCTTTTGATTTCCAACTTGAATACATTAAAGGAGATCAAAATTCTTAACCAGATTTTCTAACTAGAGAATTTTTGCAGGAAAAACAAGATGCAACCTCCGGATAAAGGAGTATTTCAATTTCCTCAAAGGCGTCCCAACAAAGGGAAGGGCCATCAACAGAACCCACCCAAGGGTTCTCAGCCCAACAAAGGGTCCAATAAGCCAAATAAGGCTGCTCCTCAGCAGAAACCCTCTGCAAAAGACATTCTAATTCAAGATCCAGTTTTCCATCAAAAACAAATTTTGGAAACCTTTCTTGTTTTAGATAATATGAAAAATAGTGAAAAGGCTGATTTAGATGCTTGGGGTTTTAAAAAATGATTTCTTAACATGCACAATTTCATGACCCAAGAATCTAAGCCTAGATTTGCTTATGAGGCAATTTTAATAGAAACTGGCTCTGCTCAAATTGAACATTTCCATGTTGTTCAAAATGATAAAAAGACTCCTATAACGCATTCAAAATGTTATATTATTAGAGTTCTTCATGCAAATCAGTGGGGTCTTAACCCTTCTCAAGCAAAAACTTTAAAAATTAATGGAGCAACATATAATTATTGGGATTATTTAGAGGCTTGGAACAAAGCTTTTCTTTATACCAACCCAACTCGAAGACACACTTGGCTCTTCGTTATTAATGATCAAATTCTTAAAACAGGTCTTGACTGTTTTCCTAACTGGTTTTATCATTGGTGGGAAAAAAATGGGGCCTGAAATTGGTATTGTTCCTCAAGAAATTCTAGACTATTTTACAGTCTGGTATGATCATCATCCGGTTCTTAGAGGAAAGTCTTTAAATAATATTCCCTTTGGAAGAAATGTTTTATTCTTCTTTGCAGAATTCAGATTAGTCTGGATCTGGAAATGGGATATTATTCATACTGAGGATAATCTTAAAATCCCTATTCTCC
Source organism: Hydrangea macrophylla (assembly GCA_033977485.1). Taxonomy (NCBI): domain Eukaryota; kingdom Viridiplantae; phylum Streptophyta; class Magnoliopsida; order Cornales; family Hydrangeaceae; genus Hydrangea; species Hydrangea macrophylla. The sequence goes on along the minus strand of CM066988.1, from coordinate 95,875,412 downwards.
AGAGAACATTCTGGGTGAAATGGTGGCCTGGATTTGACATTTCAAATGCCCTTTCAAAAATTCAACCAGCAGTAAAAAATTATGTTAATTCTTTCGAGGAAGAAGAAAAGAAAAGAGCAAGCTAGTTTATGCTACAGGCTTCTCAACTCTCCTCACATTTAAATATGTTTGACCTCCTTTTCACTTCCATAAGGGGGAAATTCCCACTTCCCAAGGTATATACTTGAGGCCACCAAGGTATATACTTGTAACTTATTATGAATATTAGAAATAAATTACTGTAATAATTCTTTGGAAGTTATTAAATTCCGTTAGTCGCATGAATGCTTAAGCCTGTTTGCCAAGGAATGGCTGTTTGACTATGGCGATTGTTGACTGGAACAGACTTTATAAGAATTATTATAGAAATTTACAATAAAATTCATAATATGAAAAATAGTATATACCAAGGTTGCCTCATCTTGGTCATGTTCAAAAGAACAACCAAGCCTGGACCTGGATCATCTTCCAGATCCAGATCTAATATTATTAATACAAGACTTGTTGCGTTTGACCAAACAGAACAATTGAATCAATGGACAATTCCGTCTATATCTTCTCACAAATTTATAAAAGTGGGACTTTTGCTTTTATATCTAAAGATCATGTTAAAACTGTTGAACAGGACATTGTTCTTGAAAATGATGAACAAACTCTTAGATTATTATGTCTAAGTGATATTGAAAAAAGTTTAGATAAATATCATTACATCCATATAGGATGCATACAAGTAGCATTTAAACCTCTTACTTTACTTGGTCTTAATGCTACTATTTTAGCATACTTAAGAAATGCTAGATGTATAGACTTTGTACCATCTCTTATGGGTATTATACAAACAAGTTTGTGTCATGGACCAGTGTATTTTGATGTTTATCCAAATTTGACACTCTCTTTAAAAGATAAAAATTTGTTTGAAGCTACTACTTTAAAAATTCAAACTCAATGGTATAATTATTTACTTGGAACAAGTACTGTTAATACCACATATAGGATTTATTATAAGGTAATGGATACCTTATGTCCTAATGCTGTATTAAAAAGTATTCCAGAAAAAACAGTAGCAATAGATAGTAATTGTCTTACTACTAATATTGCTACTCCAAGATTGATAAAATGGGATGAGATAAACTTCCCAACGGATTGGACTCTTCCTAATGCAGTTCCACCAGCACCTGCCCCTCCGTCCCAATTAGATCAAATCACTCAATCCAAGGATGGTGATATTGAAATTTCATTTGCTCCTACACAATTTAGTAGATTATCTTTAAATAGGAGTAATTCAGTAAGAAGTTTTAATACTGCTCCTTCAAAACTTCCTTACACAGTTTCTTATCCGTCTTCTTCAAGACAATCCATGTCTGATCAACCTAGACCAAACATGGATCTGGAACATCTCCAGAATATGGAAAGAGAAAATGTTTTAAAAGGATTTATAAACTCGAATCACCAAATACCTCAAGGAGTTTATGGTCCAGAAGAAAGTAACGAGAATAAAGAAAAAAGAGATCCATTTGATCCCTCTTATTCTCATGATAATTCCTCTGTTTATGTCTAATGGATTTTAGCCCAAATTCATTTTTAAGACAAGTTATAAATAGAGATTTCATGTTGGATAAAATCTTGAGTTCCAACAAGAATATTTTAAAATTTTTAATCAAACAGATCTAGATCTTATAAAAAAAATATTATTACAAAGATCTGGAACAAAAACAAACTATAATCTGGTTTGTTGACTGGTTTAATAAATGGTTTCCTACCCAAAAGGTACTAAATGCCATTAATTCAACCAGATGGAGATTACATGGGGACAAAGGTTTCATAGAAAGCCTACATCCTCCTCATTTACATATAGACTTCAAGTCAAATGATAGAGATCTTGAAGCAGTTGCTTATATAAGTAAAACTGGTGGTGCTAGTGACTCTATTTTTAATAGTCATCTTGCCCATCAAAATAATTAGACAAACCGTTCCATAGAATCTATGGAGGCCCAATTAACTAGAATTGAAAACCATATCATAGAATAAGGAGAGAACATAAAAAAGCAACAGGTATTGAACAAACCTGTAGCCAGTTCTTCCTCTTTTGAAAAAGCTACTTTTAAACCTCCTATGAAAGTAGATACTTTCAGAACACAGAGTAAAAAGGAGGAAGAAGAATTCATAGAACTTCTTACTAATAAAATTAAAAGTGTTTCTTTAAATGTCCTTTCTAAAGAGGATCCCTCTTCTGATATACAAAAATCAGAAGAAGAAGAAGAAGAAGAAGAGGAACAGGAAGTAATAAAAGAGGAAGAGTTATGGAAAAAATTTTATATTACAGAAAGTAATTTTAAATAAAGACATTTTCCAACTCCCCCTCTTCAAATAAACAGGATGGGAACAACAGATAATTTACCTGTCCCATATTATTATCATAGACCTTCTCCACGGGATCTTTTATATGAAGAAAATTTTTGGAGAAATTCACAAAATTCTTATAGTGGAAAAAAATTGTATGAATGGAACATAGATGGGTACACTGAATACCAAATCTATGAGTGTATTCATAAAATGCTTATGTAGGCCACAATGAGTAAAAATTGTGGTAATAGTGAAAAGAACACTGTAATTCTTTTAACCAATGGATTTTCAGGATGTCTCAAAGGCTGGTGGGATAATGTTCTCACTACTGCTCAAAGAGAGGCCATCACCGACAGTGTTAAAATGGAAATAGATCAAGGGCAACAAACTTTTGTGCCCGATGCTATTATTACTCTTGCTCAGACTATTATCGAGCACTTTGTAGGTTCCTCACCACAAAGATTTGAAAGGGGAAGAGAACTTCTTATGAATTTGAGATGTCCTTCTTTAACCCAGTTCAGATGGTATAAGGATGTTTTTCTTTGCAAAGTTATGCATAGATCTGATGCGAATAATGAATACTGGAAAGCTCATTTTATAGATGGGCTTCCTAATCTATTTGCTGAAAAAGTCAGACAAAAACTTCGTGATCAGCATGATGGGAATAATATTCCATATGCAAGTCTAAATTATAGACAGATCATAAGTGTCTGCACCCAAGTTGGATTAAGTATCTGTAATGACATGAAATTACAGTACCAAATAAAAAAACAAAATCTCACTGGTAAACAAGAACTGGGAGAATTTTGTAAACAATGGGGTTATGATATGCCTGTTGTTCTAACCAAAAAGAGAAGGAAACAGGGAAATCAAAATATTACTATAAGGAAAAGGAATACTAATCCTCATCCTAGATCTTATTCCAATCCTAGACCACCTCCAAGAAAAACAAACCCACCCAAGAAAAGGCCTGTCCTAAAGAAAATAGGGTATGTTAAAGTAGGACATTTAGCTAATAAATGTACTACTAAGAAAAAATTAGCAGAATTACAGATTGATGAAGGCTTAAAGGCACAACTCTCTAAAATTTTATTAAATACTTCTCCAGAAATGTCTGAAGAAGAGGACATTCCTGAGGATGATTTTTATTCTCACAAAGAAGACAATCAAGAGCAACCATCATCATCTTGTGTTAATGGTTGTCCTGATGCTGATTATTGGAAAGCCATTGCAACTATGAATGGTCTTATCATTAATGTTCTTACTGCAGAACATAGTGAAATGATAAACATAATTGATAAAATTTTTGATCCTGAACTTAAGGTAAAGATAATTCAATTATGTATAAATCAAACTAAAAAGGATAAACCTGAAGAAAATCCTTATAAAATTAATCAGTATAGTATTCAGGAAGTCTTTAACAGAATGGAAAAAGTTGAAAAACCCATTACTATACAAGATTTAAAGCATGAAATCAATTTGGTTAAAGCTGATATTAGAGCTCTCCAAATTGCATTTTCTCAAATTGAAGAAAAAATTGATAATTTAAATCATCCAAGCTCTTCCATTAGTATTGGTGATAATATTCCTAATATTGAGGAATCACCTATAGATTTGGCAGCAGACCAATATTTACATCTCCTCAATAAAATTACTTATCAAAAATGGTATATCAGAATTAACTTGGTAATTCATGAAGAATATACCATTAGTAATGCTATTGCATTAGTAGATAGTGGAGCAGATCTAAACTGCATCCAAGAAGGCATAGTTCCTACAAAGTATTTTGAAAAAACTATGCAATCTTTAACTTCAGCAAGTGGAAGCAGGATGAACATCTAGTACAAACTTTCTGAGGTTTTTATCTGTAATGAAGGAGTTTGTATTCCATCTACTCTTTTACTTGTTAAAAATTTACAACAAGAAGTAATATTGGGAACTCCTTTCTTAAAGCTTCTTATGCCAATAAAAGTTGATCAAAATGGCATATTTGCAAATTATAAAAACAATGATCTGGTTTTCACCTTTTTAAAAGAACCGGAAACTAAGGTAATCAATGAATTAAATCTTTTAAATTTAAAAGAAAGACATCTTGATTTCCTCCAAGAAGAATCTAGAATCATGCAAATTGAGCATCATCTAAAGATGCCAAATGTTTCTAGAAAAATAGAAAATTTAAAAAAAGAATTTCAAAATAAAGTCTGTAGTGAGATTCCTAGTGCTTTTTGGACAAGAAAGGAACATATTGTTTCTCTCCCCAACAAGACTGATTTTGATGAAAGATCTCAGATTCATACCAAGGCTAGACCTAGCCAAATGAATTCTAAATATTTAGAACTCTGTAAAAAAGAAATACAGAGTCTTATTGATAAAAAGCTCATAAGGAAAAGTTATTCACCTTGAAGCTGTACTGCTTTTTATGTAAATAAAAATGCTGAAAAAGAAAGAGGCAGACCCAGATTAGTGGTTAATTACAAACCACTAAATGATGCCTTACAATGGAATAGATATCCAATACCTAATAAAAAAGATTTATTGGATAGACTTTATAATGCTTCTATCTTCTCAAAGTTTGATTTAAAATCTGGATATTGACAAATTCAGATTAAAGAAGAAGATAGATATAAGACAGCATTCACTGTCCCTTTTGGACATTATGAATGGAATGTCATGCCATTCGGATTAAAGAATGCTCCATCAAAATTTCAAAATATTATAAATGAAATTTTTACTCCTTTCTCGGAATTATGTTTGGTATATATAGATGATATCTTAGTTTTTTCATCATCTATAGATCAGCATTTTAAACATCTTTGAATTTTACAAGACATTATTATGCATAATGGACTTGTTCTTTCGGCCCAAAAAATGGATCTTTTCAAAACACAGATAAGATTCTTAGAGTTTAATATTCACAAGGGAAAAATAATTCCTATTGATAGAAGTATAGAATTTGCTTCTAAATTTCCTGATGAATTGAAAGACAAAACCCAATTACAACGATTTTGGGAAGTCTAAATTATATAGGAAATCATTATGATAAATTATCCCATGATTGTGCTATTTTGCACCAAAGGCTTCAAAAGAATCATTTACCATGGACCTCTGAACATACTAAAGCAGTTCAGAGAATTAAAATTAGAGTTAAAAAATTACCATGTCTTGGCTTGGCAAATCCCCATTGGGATAAAATTGTTGAAACTGATGCCTCAGACATTGGTTATGGGGGAATTCTTAAACAAAAGAATCCCAATACTAATAAAGAAGAACTTTTACGTTTCACCTCTAGTGTTTGGAAAGGACCTTCACAAAACTATTCTACTATTAAAAAAGAAATGTTTTCTATTGTTAAGTGTGTCACTAAATTTCAGGATGACATTCTTAACCAGCCATTTCTTATAAGAATAGATTGCAGTGCTGCTAAACATATTCTTAAAAAAGATGTACAAAATCTTGTTTCTAAGCAAATTTTTGCTAGATGGCAATCTGATTTATCTGCTTTTGATTTCCAACTTGAATACATTAAAGGAGATCAAAATTCTTTACCAGATTTTCTAGCTAGAGAATTTTTGCAGGAAAAACAAGATGCAACCTCCGGATAAAGGAGGATTTCAATTTCCTCAAAGGTGTCCCAACAAAGGGAAGGGCCATCAACAGAACCCACCCAAGGGTTCTCAGCCCAACAAAGGGTCCAATAAGCCAAATAAGGCCGCTCCTCAGCAGAAAGCCTCTGCAAAGGACATTCTAATTCAAGATCCAGTTTTCCATCAAAAACAAATTTTGGAAACTTTTCTTGTTTTAGATAATATGAAAAATAGTGAAAAGGCTGATTTAGATGCTTGGGGTTTTAAAAAAAGATTTCTTAACATGCACAATTTCATGACCCAAGAATCTAAGCCTAGATTTGCTTATGAGGCAATTTTAATAGAAACTGGCTCTGCTCAAATTGAACATTTCCATGTTGTTCAAAATGATAAAAAGACTCCTATAACACATTCAAAATGTTATATTATTAAAGTTCTTCATGCAAATCAGTGGGGTCTTAACCCTTCTCAAGCAAGAACTTTAAAAATTAATGGAGCAACATATAATTATTGGGATTATTTAGAGGCTTGGAACAAAGCTTTTCTTTATACCAACCCAACTCGAAGACACACTTGGCTCTTCGTTATTAATGATCAAATTCTTTCGAGGAAGAAGAAAAGAAAAGAGCAAGCCAGTTTATGCTACAGGCTTCTCAACTCTCCTCACATTTAAACATGTTTGATCTCCTTTTCACTTCCATAAGGGGGAAATTCCCACTTCTTTCCAGGGAAGAAATCCAAGTTAAAGTTATGGAAGCTCTCAAGGAACAATTCCTTGCTTCCCAAAGTTCTCAAGGTCCAAGTCCGGCTACTCAGGGCCGGCCCTAGCTGCATGCTGCCAAACGGTTGCATTGGGCCCAGCCCCTACTTGTGGGCCTGCTTTTTTTTTTTTTCCTTCTTTTGTATTAGAGGCCAAAAGCTCATTTTGTAGGCTTGTTTATTTTACTCCTTTCTCCAGCAGAAACGCAAGGGCCACTGCTTTTTTTATTTTTTTTATTTTATCTCTCTCTCTCTCTCTCTCTCTCTCTCTCTCTCTCTGTAATCTTATCGACTCTCATCTCCAGCCAAGCAGTCTTCATCGCTCTCTTAGTGACTCAGAGTCTGGCAGCCGACAGGTATGAATCCTGGCTTCTTCTTCTTCTTTTTTTCCTTATTCTCTCAATCTCTCCCTTTTTCTCAATCATCTCTCTCTCTTTTTCTCAATTGAACCCTAGCTTTTTTTTTCCCTTATATTTTCTTATAACCTTCATCATAATTTCTTGAGATTTTTTATATTCCTTCATAATCTTCTTGTGTTTTTTTTTCCCCTAGCTTTCTATTGATTGAAGCAATAAGCATATCAATCATTCACACTCAATCCAGCACTGCAGGTAATAGGTATGAACATAATGAACCCTAGCTTCTTTTTTTTTTTTTTTCCTTATTCTCTCAATCTCTCCCGTTTTCTCAATCGTGAATTGTCTATCTTTTTCTTGATTGAACCCTAGCAGCCTAGTTTTTTTTTTCCCCTTATATTTTCTGATAAGTCATCTGGGAATTTCTCCAGTAGCTAATTGGGATCATGGGATGAAAAGTACATATTGAATATTAATTAAGACAAGGAAAAGAATGCTTAGCCTCACCATGGCTCACTTCTATTTCTTCAAACCCAGTGATCTATCTACCAATATTATGAGTTACTTATATATAATCATAGAAAATATAAGTATATATATATATCTCTGTACACACATGCACTAAAATATTCTATTATGAAATTAATCGAATGCCAATGACAGTGAAATGTTGGGTTGAAGACTTGAAGTGATGGGATGCCAAATGAAAGGAAACATAGAGGTTTAGGCATTTTGTACATGTGTGTTTATATGTATTATGTATACACACCACCCAAAATTTGTGTGTTATGGCTTCGAATAAAGTATACACTCACAAATGATCTTTAGGGATCTTTTGTTTTGTTTTTTGTTTTTGTCTTTTTTTTTATTGATATGGGAGAGGGGAATGAGGTTCGAACCCCGAACCTATGTATTGGACGAGACTTATATATGTCTCACTCTTTGTCACTTGAGCTATGCCAACTTATGCAATATATCTTTAGGATCTTAATGATGGAAGAAAGGTTGATTAAAGAAAAACAAACAAACAAACAAACAAAAATGATGCCTTTATTTTTGTAAGGAAAATACTTTGGTCAGTTATTTTCTTACTGTTCAGAATTTTGACTAGTTCACGTTGGACTAATAGTATCTTAAAACATGAGAAAAATTACTTAAAAAAGAGTTTTGAAGTATTATCTTTTTCTAAAATCTTTGCTAATATCGTGTCATCCAGTGATAACCATAATTTCTACAGATTTCTTATATTTCTTCATAATCTTTTTTTTTTCTAGCTTTCTGTTGATTGAAGCATCAGTCATTCATACTCTCAGTCTCTCATGGATTCATGGTAATTAAATTGGTAAGTATTGAATAATTAAAGTATTGAACCCTAGTGTTTTTTTTATTTTTTTCCCCTTGTATTTTCTTATAATCTTCTTCCTAATTTCTTCAGATTTCAATAGTATTGAATCTATTGATTGAAGCATCAGCCACCATTCACCGAGCACGGCAAGCAGGTATGAACTATGAAGCATTTTGTGACCCTTTTTTTATTTTTTATTTATTTTTGCCTGTGAGCAATTTTAATTTTTTATGTTAGCATTTTTATTTATTCTTTGCATGTGAGCAATTGTTGTGAGCATTTTTTTTCCTTTGTTTATCTAGGTATGAAAACATTGAAAAGATATGAATCCGGAAATGAAAAAAGGAAGAGAAAAAGGAGAGAACTTGAATTGATTGAATCTCAGAAAGGAGCTCTTCATAAGTTTTTAAAAACCAATATAAATGAAGAACATAGGAACTTGAATGAACATGAAGATGTGAAAAATGTAGAAATTGTAAATGAACACAAAGATGTGGTAAATGAAGAAATTGTGAATGAACCCAAAGATGCGGTAAATGAAGAAAATGTGAATAGACTCGAAGATGTGGTAAATGAAGAAATTGTAAATGAACACAAAGACGTCATAAATGAAGAAATGGTGAATGAACCTAAAAATGCAATAAGTGAAGAAAATGTGAATGAACTTGAAGATGTGGTAAATGAAGAAAATGTTGAAAGCAGTCCAAACATAGATGACCCAGGAAATTGGAAAAAGATTGATCAAAGATTGAGAGATTTATTAGTTGAAAGAGGTCCTAAAAGAGATGACAACCTTGATTTTCCAAAGGATTCAGAAAGTAGGCATTTCTCTTATGCATATTACATTTGTCAGTTATCAAACGGCGAAAAGCATGATAGGAAATGGCTAATCTATTCAAGTTCTTTGGATAAGGTCTTTTGCTTTTGTTGTAAGTTGTTCAAACATGATGGAAACAACACTAAATTGGGCTAATTGGCAAATGAAGGAGCCTGGGACTGGAGAAATCTTAGTAGCATGCTTAAAAGGCATGAAACTAGTAGAGATCACATTGCTCACATGAGGAGTTGGATTGAATTGGAGACTAGATTTCGACAAAAAGTAACAATTGATAAAAGTGTTGAAGAACAAATCAATAGAGAAAAAGAACATTGGAGGCAAGTATTAGTTAGAATAGTTGTTGTTGTGAAAACACTTACTAAGAATAGTTTGGCCTTCCGTGGGGACAACGAGAAGCTTTATGAAGAAAATAATGGGAACTTTTTAAGTATAATTGAAATGATTGCCGAATTTGATCCAATAATGAAAGAGCACACTCGTCCAATTAAAGAGAAAGAAATTCATTATCGGATGAGATCAAATGTGTAATCATTAAAAGGGTTAAAGAAGCAAAATACTTTTCAGTAATTCTTGATTGTACACCGGATGCAAGCCATGAAGAGCAAATGTCCCTTATATTAAGATGTGTGAATGTTTCAACAACTCCAATAATTGTAGAAGAGTTCTTTTTAGGATTTTTAAAGGTGCATGGCACATCGGGGCAAGGACTTTTTGGTGAACTTGTCAATGTTTTGAAAGATCTTAAACTTGATATTGATGATGTAAGAGGACAAGGGTATGATAATGGTTCTAATATGAAAGGGAAAAGCAAAGGTGTGCAAAAAAGAATATTAGAGATAAATCCTAGAGCATTCTGCACGCCTTGTGGTTGTCATAGTCTTAATCTTGCACTTTGTGATATGGAAAACTCTTGTACTAAAGCTTCATCTTTTTTTTGGAGTGGTGTAACGTATGTATTCGTTGTTTTCATCTTCTACAAAGCGGTGGAAAGTTCTCACAGATAATGTCAAAGGTTTCACGCTTAAGCCACCATCACAAACTCGTTGGGAAGGTCAAGTTGAAAGTGTTAAAGCCATAAGATTCCAAGCTCCAGATATAAGAAATGCTTTGAATGACTTAGCAAGTACTAGTGAAGATCCCAAGACAAAGAGTGATGCCGAGTGCTTGGCGATGTATGAAATTGAGAATTTTGAGTTCTTGCTTGGCATGGTTATTTGGTTTGATATATTGAATGCTGTTAACAAAGTAAGCAAAATCATGCAAACAGAGGACATGCGAATTGATGTTGCTATAGATCTCTTAAGAGGACTCATTTCTTTTTTTGAAAGCTATAGAGAAAATGGATTTGAAGAAGCTATGATTGAGGCTAAAGAGATTGAAATTAGGATGGAAGTTGAACCTGTTTTTCGTGAACGACGTGTCATTCGTAGAAAGAAGCAATTTGATGAGACTGCTAGTGAAGAGATGACACAATCAGCTGAAGAATCATTTAGAGTCAATTACTTCATATACATAGTTGATCAAGCCCTTTCTTCACTCAAGAGTAGATTTGAACAGTTTCAACAATATGATGAATCTTTTGGATTCTTGTTGAATGTGGAGAGGTTGAAGTCTGCCGACAATGATAATTTGAAGTGTTCATGTAATAATCTTGAAGATCTCCTAAAACATGACATGGTTTTTGATATTAATGGGGCAGAATTATGTTTTGAACTCAAAATCTTAAGAGAAGCTTTACCAAGAGGAACAAAAAAGGCAATTGAAGTATTGAATTTTATAAAGAGGCTAGATTGTTGTTTTCCAAACGCTTGGATTGCTTATAGAGTATTATTAACTATTCCAGTGACAGTTGCCTCTGCTGAGAGAAGTTTCTCAAAGTTGAAGTTGATCAAGTCTTATCTACGGTCGACGATGTCACAAGAGAGATTGAATGGATTGGCTATGATTTCTATTGAAAAAATTTGTTGGAGACTCTTGATTTTCCTTCTTTAATTGATACTTTTGCTGCTCAAAATGCAAGGCGATCACATTTAGTTTGATGTAAAGTTAGAGTTTTGATTTTTGGGACTAAGATGTATGTTTTGGAACTAAGCTTAACAACACTAATGTAATTATGTACTTATCGTCTCATTTTAATGAAAATTATTACGTACTCTTATAGATTTTGCGCTTATGAAATTTATTAAAGAGGGGCCCGCCTTTGAAAGTTCGCATGAGGCCTTAGAAGATTTTAGGAACCTCAGGGCCGGCCCTACGGCTACTCCCAGTCAGACGAAATATCAGGGTCAGGCATCTCAAGCTATACAAGACAATACTTTTGCATGTCTAGCGGGAGAGGCACATGATCCTTTTGAAGATGAAGAGGAAATGGATACAGCATCCATCTCCAGCCAGACTCCTTTAATGGAAGATTTTTTCGATGCTATGATTGCTACAGCATCACAGTCCACCAATAAGCCAAATAGTAAAATGGAATAATTTGGCACCATGACGTTTGCACTTACGTCTTCATTTGATTGACGTATGCCATGACGTCTATTACCCACAGGTTTTGCCCATGGTTTGTGAAACTAGTGGTTTTGTACTAGCTTAAAGATAAAGAGTAATTTGAACGACTCCACCAACTGCAGGGACACGTATATTACTTTTTATCTTCTTTCTGTTCATCTGCAGTACCCTGTCTAAGAACTGTAGATCTTTTTCTTCTTATTTAAGATGACCCTCAGGTTTGTTGAAGGGCATCTCGCTTGGTATCCTTCCTTCTCTCTCTCTCTCTCTTTTTCATTTTAATCTCCTTCTCCAGCTACTCTGTAACTGTGGTGAAACACAAGTAAGTAATAAAATTCTCTTTTTCTGTTTATTTGATCCTGTTAATTTTTGAGATGTCCTTTTAAAACAGTTTCTTGTTTTAAGAAGTTTGTCCTTTTAAGAAGTTTGCTAAAATTCCTCAAAAAAAAAAAGTATACTGCTAAAAAATAATAATAATAGGAAAAAAAAAAGACTTATCGCGCATTAATATATATATATACATTTGTTAAAAAATTCTAACAAACTCTGAAAAGGATAGGGCGTTTCCTTTGGAGAACCTGGGTTAAGCTTAAGGGTCAATGGCGGTTGTTTGGGTATGCGAGTGGATGTAATGTAAAATGGTGGGCTCTTTGCCCCTTGATTTCTATTAATGAAATTGGCTGTTAAAAAAAACGAGCCAATATAACTCTGTCCCCCAAGTTCATATTCCTGGTTTTTTCCGAGAGAGAGAGAGAGAGAGAGAGGAGGGGGGGGGGGGGGGGGGGGGGGGGGGGAGATTGGCCAGAGTGTGAGAACATTTGGCTTTAGATATTGTGTTTAGGACAATATTTGGAACACCAAAGGGTCACAAAAAGATGCACATGGATTGAGTTAAGTGTGGTGGGTCCTACTATCACATGGGATGCCATATCCTTTTATAAGCATCTCTTTGTGATCATTATGTCCCTAGTATTACCCGTGTGTTTAACCTATGAGGGCATGGTTAGGGGTGCATACAAGCTGAGCCGCTTAATGTGAAATTCTTATAAATGGAAAAAAGGAAAATTAATCTATCTTACTTCCAGAAGACATACTCGAATTCACATCAATAAAATTACAATTTTGAAATTGTAACATTCTATGTAGTGAGAAATTGACACTAACATATGAAAATGTCAAAAAAAAAAAAAAAAAAGTGTGAGATTTTCTCACTAATGTGACCACTAACTGTCAGATGGATCACTAGTGAGAATTTCTCACTAATGTTTACCACAAGTATAAGAGATTCAAACTATTGATATCTAGCATCATTAACATCGTGAGAACTTCTCACAAAATTTGTCAGATGATAAAAGATAGAATCCAATAAGAAATTTTCACAACCCTGAATGTTTGGACTGCTATACCAAACCCAACACGCTTTCATTTTTGTTAGTGAGAAAATTTTCATTACATATTGCTACTAAATTTATCACACAAACCATGCACATATCAGAAGTGAAATTTATCAGACAAACAAATGAGAAATTCTCGCAAGATATCTTTAAAAATCACAATACAATGTTGTTAATGTACTCACTAAGTTGTAAGAAAAATTTGTGAAAAATTTCACACAATATGAAAAGAACAACAAACACAATTGACAGTCATGAACAAATGAGAATTCTCACAAAAATTGTATGAAACTCCACACCAATTAAGCTGACAATCTAATATGCATAAATATTTGAAATTTGTTACATTAACTTTAAAAAACAGTCGATGGATATAATAAATGATAGTGCCTAAAATTTAGGGAACATTATCTCCAATAAATATGTGCATAAAATTTCAGTTTCCACATTAATATAGAATCTATACATATATGTACGGTGCATATATATATATACATATATATATATTCTTATCTAACTAATTGGGGGTATTCCGGTCCAAAAATATCTACTAATTTGGGGGAAAAGGACTAATCAGTAATAATTATTGGTAGCAATCGACTAATTTTTACTTAAAAAAGTCAAATGGACTAATTTCTCCTTTGACCTATTATGAGGGACTAAACCTTATATTACTAATGTTGAAATGGTCACACAATTATTGAAGGCCATATCTTTTTTTTTTTTTGCTGAAAAGAGAAGCTAATAAAATTAAGAAACAGCCAAGAACCCTTCTTGAAGTCCATCCTCAAAAACAAAAGGAGGAATGGCTTCAACAAGGACTTGGCCCAAAACATTACACTGAGCCGCCCAATGGGCGAGATTGTGAGCAACAAAATTAGCAGAACGGGGAATCTTACAAACATTCCAAAAAGAAAAGGAGCAGTACAGACGCTCTCTACTAAGCCTAACAGAGGAATCAATAGAACATCCCGGAATAGAACTCCAATCTACCAGGGGCTAGCACACCAGCAAGGCGTCACCTTAAAAAATAAACTTGTACAGCCCAATAAGGGCAGCCTCAGAAATGGCGATAAAGGCAGCCTTTGCCTCTGACTGAATGGGGACAGTGGAGTGGTCCTGCCAAATCTTAGCAAAAGTCACCAAGACTTGGTCATTGCGAACAATCATGGCAAGAGTGGAGAAGGAGTCAGAGACAGCGACATCAAAGTTAACTTTGGACCAGTCGAGAGGAGGGGGGGTCCACACAATTTCTGACTGGTCCTCTGATGAAGGTCGGCTTCTGTGGGACTTCCAGTGGTCGCGAGCAAGACCATCAAGACGTGATTTCCATTTGGTCAAAGAAACACAAAGACCATCATGAAGGACCTTATTTCTAAGGATCCAAGCTTGTTCCATGAGGAAAGCAGCAAATATAGTAAATTCTTTAGCATCAGCAGGATCGATACCAAGAAATTTATCAAGAGACAGGGAAACCATGATCCAATGCTCCAACCCAAAACAAGACAAAGTTGCAGGGTCAATAGGCCACCGAGATGACCTCCATAAGAGCCTAGAAACACTACATTCCAGGAAAAGATGCACAAAGGATTCCATTGGGTAGCCACAGAGAGAACAGGAGACGTCCAAAGAAATGCCGCGGGATGCAAGCAAATCCTTTGAAGGGATGGCTTTGGCAGCAGCTTTCCAAAGGAAGACCTTAAGCCTTTCATGCAAAGACGAGTTCCAAATACGGTTCCAAAAAGAAGTAGTGAGGTTATGAGAAAAGAAACGTTGGGCGTAATCCGTTAGGTAGGCCGATTTTACTGAGAATTTACCAAGCTTGTCAGGGGCCCAAATCAATCTATCCTCATCCTGACCAGTTGGGAGATCAATACGAAGGATACCGTGAGCAGACTCGTCGGTAAACAAATCTTTAACCAAACTAACGTTCCAAAAATGCCCATTACTAACCATGAGATCTGAAACCGTAGACAAGGCAGGACGAGAAGCCAGCTTCAAAGATGGTCTGAAATTAGGAAGGGAAGGGACCCACGGGTCCTCCCAAATATCAGTGGTCTCTCCTTTTCCAAGAAGAGAATAGGAACCTTTTGCAAGAAGAGGGATAGAACTAGTAATACCTTGCCAGACCCAAGAAGGCGAAACGGATTTGGAATCCTTATTCAAATACTTGCTAGTGATGAGGTGAACCCACGGTTTGGGTTCTTGATTAAGCACCTGCCAACCGAGCTTAGCTAAGAGTGCAACATTATAATCCTTCATCCTCCTGAATCCCAGTCCCCCA
The DNA here is from genome assembly GCA_033977485.1 of Hydrangea macrophylla. NCBI lineage: Eukaryota > Viridiplantae > Streptophyta > Magnoliopsida > Cornales > Hydrangeaceae > Hydrangea > Hydrangea macrophylla. The sequence continues at coordinate 95,859,962 of CM066988.1, read as the reverse complement.
TAGCTCTTTGGCTGACAAATCGAATCCCACGCTTTGAGGCACATCAATTTCCTGTTACCATCCCTGTGGCCCCACCAAAAGTTCCGAAGCAGAGAATCCAAGCTAGAATAGATGGCCTTCGGAATAGGAAAGACTGACATGGTGTAAATAGGGATAGCTTGAGTAACAGTGCGAATAAGGGTGCCCCTTGCCGCCTGCGAAAGAAGAGAAGTCTTTATCACTCTCATATATATTGGGATGCAAAAATTAGAGTAACAAATAAAATTGCAAAAGAAAGAAACAAAAAAATGGGCAGTGCTTTGATCTCTCGTCAAAGCTATATTGGGATGGGAAACAAGGATGTACTGTTGAAGAAGTGAAAATAGCAATGTCCCACATCGGATGGGAAAGAAAAAGGCTGAGAGAAAAGCTATCCATAATGGCAATGTCATTTGGTGGTGCTTTGAAGTTTGATCACACATCAAAGATCTATTGGTCTTCAGCTTTTGCTTGGGCTGATTGAGCTAGAACTTGGGCTTATGCTTTTATTTGGGCCAATTGAGTATCAGAACTTGGGCTTGAGCTTCTTGCTTTGGCTGATTGAAATTCTTTAGATGCTTGGGCTTGAACTTTTGCCAGTTGAGCTTGTTTAAATCAAAAGTTTAATTGAGCCGATCTCGAGCTTGTGTATTTTTTATTGAGCCAAGCTCGAGCTGGCTCATTTCAGAGTTTGGAGAGCTGGAGCCGAGCTTGAGCAAGGTATTAATCATCCGAGCTCGAGCCGAATCTTAAAAGCTCGGCTCATATCCACTCCTAGGCATCGTGTTCTACCAGCAAACTTATGGTTGCATTGAAGGGTGATGCCAAGTCCCTCTCTCTCACATACAGACACAAAACACATTTTTTGACTGTGTCTTGGAAGCAAAATCTCCCTCCTTCCCACTCTCCTCTCTCTCTCCCTCTCTCTTTCTAGGTTTTCCAGAATTCAGTTAGGCTTTGTGAGAGATTATGGAATGGATTGTAAATAAGAACGAGAGCTTTAATGCTAAAATTGTTGGAATACAACTTTTTAGACTTATATATAAGATGGTTATGGTATATTATAAAAATCGTATATATGTGATTTCAAATCATATATTCCTTTTTCTAACATAACTGACACATTTTATATATGTTTAAGTCATATATTTGATTCTAAAGAGATGTACCATGAGTGTTAATTGGTGTCTCTCATTTACAATCCCTTTCATATTCTCTCATCACATTTACAATCATTAATTTCCATAAATCTCTTGTACTCCCCCTCAAACTCATGGAGATTTGAACTATATAAGAATTTTTTGTCAAAAATCCCTCAAAATGAGGTAGTACAAGGAAAAAAAAAAAAAACCAAAGTTCTTGCCTTTATAGCCAAGTACATTCTCTACTTTTTTTAGTACTAATTATAGTACTTCGTCACTTTTTTTTTTCCCTTTTTTTTTTTCAGTCATTTTTATCTTTGAGAGTTGGTTGTGCAATGTCATTAGTTTTCTTTAAACTTTGAAATACCATATAGTATATTTAAAAAAAATACCATTAAGTTCCAATTTTTAAACTCGTTTTTTCGTTAATTAAAAAAATATATATATATATATATATATATGTGTGTGTGTGTATTTTTTGAATCGTAAAATTAAGATCTTTAAAACAAGATACATCACAGATACGAAATTTTGAAGGGAAAAAAATCAAAATTTTCAGTTGATTATGTTAAAATCTCAACTTTAGATGGTCATAACTTTCTCATTTTTTTTTTAGCCTTTTTGGCCTTTTTTTTTCATATATTTTTTCGAGATCTATAACTTGGACTTGAAAATTGTGCAAATAAAAAAAGGATAAGTTGAAGCCTCGTTTTGAGCTTTTAACTGTTTAAATAAAGGACCATAACTTTCTCATTTTTTAGCCTTTTAGATGGTTTTTTTTTTTTTTTTTTTTCTGTTTTGACTTCGTGTATTTTTTTTTCGATATCCACACACTTATATATGTCAAATTTACCATAGAAATATTTTTTGTTAGTTTATGTGAAACACATGCGTTGTCACGTTTTAGTTTATATTTTATTTTATTTTTATCTCATAATTTCATGTTCAATATTGATCTCATTTGATAGATCTCATTTTTCTAATATCAAGACATCAAAGTTTAGAAAAAATAGAATTAATGTAGATTAAAACTTATGACAATTTAAAGTTATTTTTGGCATAAAAGAGTATGTTTGATCAAAACAAGTGCAAATGACATAATGGATTAAACAAAACACACATGAGTTTTATATCTACACCCACACAATGAACCACACACTTTTTCCACACACTTCTTTAAATACTTGTACCTCGTGTTGCTTGAATTTTTTACACTTTTTTGTGCCCCACTTATACAGCACAAGGTACAAACATTTAAAGAAGTGTACGTGTGAAAAAAATGTGTGATTTATTGTGTGGATCTAGCATTTTTCTTTTATATAGGGTGTGGTTGAGTCTAAGGGGACCTATGGCAGTATGGCTCAAACCCCTAAAAATCTATGAGTTTGCCTTAAAACTGATGCTTCTTTGTGCCTTCAATAGTAAAAATCTTTATTTAACATTGCAGATACGATCAGCCGAATAAAATACTCAGAAAACACATCAGAGGCTCTTGTGGTAAAAAAGAATAGCTCCACGGGCCGAGCCTCCTTGGGCTAAAATAAGGCATCCATGGGCTGATGAACTTGGGCTTTCCATCAAATTCCTCAACCAGTTTTCTTTCTTCTGATGCTTGTTCTCTTTCTAACTTAACAATAATCAAGTAAAATTCAACAAAAAAAAAATCAAACTATATTAAATACAAAGAAGGCTTCACAGTAAACATAATGTAATATATCAATATGGAGTAGAAGGATTGTTTTGGTAGGATATGATGAGAGAAGAACGTAGTGTACGATAAAAGAAAATTAAGAAAAATATCATAAGGCCGGACTGACCGCATAAGACCGTCCATCGATAAAGTGGAAGTGCTTGAACTTAATCCAAATCTACTAATTCTAATATCATGTAGAAAATAGAAGATTGGAGTTTTTATTAATAATTGTTGGGATACAAGCGAGTCCCTTGTTAGACTTATATATAAGATGGTCATGGTATATTATAGAAAGTGTATATATATATATATGGTCTCAAATCATATATTCTCTTTCCTACTATATATAGTTGAAACATTTTATGTATGTTTAAATCATATATTTTGATTCTAATGAGATGCATCAATATTAATTGGTGTATCTCAGTTACAATCCCTTCCATATTCTTTCATCTTATCTTTTACAATTCATTCCATAATCTCTACAGGTTCATGGATTTTGTGGGGGAAAAGGAAAACTAATTTACTCGTGTTTTCCTTCTTATGTTTTCCTTCATACACTTAAATAACATTAAAAATTAAGATGTTCGATAATATAATTGTAGTATATATATGAATGAAGGAAAGGGAAATAACTCACAACTTCAAAATAATATTTAATTCATTTCATAACTTATTCTTTTTTTTCTTTCTTATTTTCTTCAATGTTTTCCTTACTACCAAATAAAGGAAAATATCCTCCATGTTTTATTTTCTTTTCTTTTCTTTTCTTTTCTTTTTCATCATTAAATCCAAGAACCAAACAAAATGTCAATTTCATTTTTATTTTTATTTTTGATGGGAAAACATTTCATTCATCCAAAATGGAATCAAATTTTTACTTTTATTTTTGATGGGAAAACATTTCATTAATCCAAAACGGAATCAAATATCACCTCATTAGACACCAGATGTGAAACATAGTCAAAGGGGAGTTAAGTGTCCATTTTTGAATCACACGAGAGTAACGAGAAAATGGGCATAACCACTGGGGATAAAATATAAGTAACCCTTTCTTTTCCCAAATTTTGACTAGTTTATGGTCAACTAAGCCCAAATTTTCTCTTGGCTAAAGGTGTCAAACGGGTCGGGCCAGGCCAACCCGGCCCGATTGACACCTCTTCTTGGCAGTGTTAAGCACGTAACAAGAGGGCAAATTGTTAATTATACTTGATGTCTAATTAATACTTTTTCTTCGTGACTGTAGTGCAATTTTGGAAGGAAATAACTTTAACTTGCTTCATTTTCTTAGGACATTTTTCTACTGTTTTGGGAAGATGATTTTCACGTATATACAAGTGTGTTTATGTGTGACATGTAGGTAGACTAATAGAATTTTGGAATGGGACAAACTGTACCTCGAAAAATGTACTGAATTAAGTTTTGTCCATTCTAGATTATTGGTCTACCTGCGCTCCACGAGAAATTATTTTATATGATGATCATCACATAGTGTGATGGTCACTGTAATCTCTTTATTATTGTAAGATTCACATAAAACCTACAAAATACTTAAATCACGGTGTGAAAGTCATACAGATGTGACAATCACATGAGATAAAATCTCATGCTCCATAAAGGCAAATGTTTACACGTATGGATAAATCATGTCCCAGAATAGCACCGTATGCAATGGCAAGAGCAACATGGGACCAGGGGGCCCATGCCCCTCCTGAGATTTTGAAAATTAAAAATTTACCCTAACAATTTTTAGTATTTTACGTTTAGACCCCTCTCAACTTATGTTTAGGCTCCTCTCAACTTTTGTTTAGGCCCCTCAAAGGGGTCAAAGGTCCAATTTAGTGCCATCAACTATATATATATATATATATATTGATATACATATACATACAACTCAAAAGGAAAGACACTTAGAATTTTGAAAATTACAATTTTAGTGTGAGAATATATTTTTTGCGTTTTAGAAATAGCCCCCCCTCCTAAAATTTTGAAAGACACTATACAATATTTACGTGTCACTAAATAGACTCATATTATAAGCATATCCCAAAAAAATTACAATTAAATACAAGTAGACCCTAAAAAAATTTGCCCCCCGACCAATATATATTCTGGCTCCGCCCCTGACCATATGTACTGAATGAAAAGCAAGGGGGGGGGGGGGGGGTTTATAATTTCAAAAATATTTTGGGGGGTTGAGTCTATATACTTCAAGGATAGGGTAAATTATATTTCATACCCTTAGAGTTTGGATGTGATTTCACTTTGGTCCCTGCAATTTCAGTTTTGTCACTTTAGTCCTTACAGTTTCAGTTTCAGTTTCAGTTTAGGTTCAATGTAGTCCATTTATAAAAAATTTCTATAATTTTTGACATAAATAGGTCATGTGATTCACAAGTGCGGTAGTGTTAGGGGTATAATGGTGAATTTGCTTAGAGAAATTGCATTTTACACCCCTATATTGAATCTATTTCAGTCAAAAATTGTATTTAAAAAAAAAATTTGATGAATGGACTGCATTGAATCTTAACTTAAACTGTAAGGATCAAATTAACAAAATTGAAACTACATAAACTAAAATAAAATCACGCCTAAACTATAAGGGTGTAAAGTTTAACTTACCCTCAAAGATATTTATGAATATACTAGTACAAATACAGACATTTTTTTTTTTTTTTTCAAATTTAGGGGTTATTAGTTTAGCCGCCTGGATGCATCCTTGCATGAAACATGTCCTATAGTGATTAGTTATAGGATTATTAGTTTAGCCGCCTAAGACCCCACTATATATTGCGTTAAAGAAAGATAAATGCTTCGGCCAAGGCCGGCTGGAATTAATTTAGAATTGTTTCAAGTGGGGTACCTAGTACTTGGAGACCATGCATGTGCACCCATAATCAAAATGAAGAAATAAATGTGTAAATTAGTAAATGAAATGCAACATGACTTAATTAGTCTTCTTGTAACCTTCTTGACTTCTTCACCATATCACCTAACTATATATATATATATATATACCCACACACATGTACAGACGGCTGTCTCAAGATATGGTTACATATATAAGGCTTGAAGCCACAATTCTAAATAGAGACTTTTTGTTTTTTTAATACTGTTGTAAACTTTTTTTTTTTTTTTGGTCTTTAAAACTTGCAATATTTCTCGCCTTTGAGATGTGAATTTACATACAGTAATATGTTTTACAGTCAAGTTTAGGTATCATTTCTTTTTCAAGAGATAGTTTGGTAGCTAGGTAGGTAGGATTTTGTTAATTGGTAGTTTTGAAAAAAAAATATTTTCTTGCATATCAACGCAAATTTAAGGTTTGTTTGATAACTATTTCGTTTTGATTTTTTTTTTTGTTTTTTTCATTTTTTTGAAAATAGCAATAAAAAGGCATTTGGTAAACTTAATTTTGTTTCTGTTTTTTTTTTTTCAAAAATAATTTTAAAAAATGTACCAAAAATAAAAACAAAAATAAGTAGCTTCCAAAAAAAAAAAAGCAAAATCGATTTTGGTTTCCAAAATTACTATTTTGCTCTTACAAAATTTTTTTTTTTGAGAGAGCTCTTACAAATTTTAAAAGCCATAAGTATTTAAGATTAAATCAAAATTGAAGGTCATCAGGGTTTGTAAACTCTATGATTTTTTTTTTTTTTGGCTGGGACCAAAAAATATATAATCGCAAAATAACCAAATTACCCAAAATTAAAAAAATCAATTCTTCAAATAACACAAAGTGACATACCCAAAAGCTATTCAAGGTTCTGGATTTAATGGTGGGGTTCATTTGGTCTGAATTTATTTGTAAAATGATTATTTTGCCTTTCATACTTCAAAATACCATAACTTATTAAGACTAAACTAGAATTGAACACCGTCAAAGCCTATGAACTCATTCTAACATTAAAACCATTTGGGGAGCTAAAAAACATATATATGGTAAAATGATTAAATTGCCTTTGGAGCTTATATATAAGAAGTTAACATTGTTAATATCATCAATTAATACAGAGTGACCTACCCATAGGTATTTCGACGTTCTGGATCTAATGGTATGGTCAATTTGGCCTGAATATATTTGTAAAATGACTATTTTGCTCTTCAAATTTTAAAATACCATATTTTGTTAAGACTAAACTAGAATTGAACGTCATCAGAGCCTGCGAGCCTATATTTAAGATAAAGAATATTTGGGACATAAAAAGTACATATATGGTAAAATGATCAAATTGCCCTTTGGGGTTTACATATACAACGTTAACATTGTTAAAGTTATCAAATAATACAAAGTGGCCTACCTCTGAGGTTTTCGATGTTTTGGATCTAATGGTTAGGTCCATTTGGCCTAAATATATTTATAAAATGACTATTTTACCCTTAAACTTTAAAATACCATAACTTGTTCAAATAAAATCAAAATTTAGCGTCGTCAAAGCCTGTGAACTAATATTATTATGAAGAACAGTTTGGAACCTAAAAAATATATAGATTGTAAAATGATCAAATTGCCCTTGGGGCTTACATATAAGAAGTTAACATTGTTAAAGTCGTCAAATAATTCGGAGTGAACTATCCCTAGATTTTTTGAAGTTCTGGATCCAATGGTAGGTTCCATTTGGCCTGAATATATTTGTAAAATGACTAATTTGCCCTTCAAAATACCATAACTTGTTAAAACTAAACTATAATTAAACTTCGTCAGAGCCTGTGTGCTCATGTTTAAGATGAAGAACATTTGTGACCTAAAAAGTATATAGATCGTAAAATGACCAAATTGGCCTTGGGGCTTAAATATAAGAAGTTAACATTGTTAAAGTCTTCAAATAATACAGAGTGACCTAGCCCGAGATTTTTCAACGTACTAAATCTAATAGCGGGGTATATTTGCATGAATATATTTGTAAAATAACTATTTTTCTCTTATTATTTTAAAAAAACCTAGGGATAGGTGTAACAACCTGCATTTTCATTTAATTTAAATTACATTTCCATATTTAATTTAGTTTGTATTGGTTGCTTTTATTTACTTAGCAATTCTATTTGCGGTCAAACTGCTAATTTTATAAATTTAAGAAATACCTGTGTTGAATTTCAAAACTATATTTCAAAAAAGTGAAAGTATTTGTTTTCAATTCAAACTGTATTTTTATTTAACCGGAAAATTATTTCTCACGATAATATAAACTTTTTGTATTTTTGTGGTGATCACTGCGCCGCAAAAATATCAGTTTACGTTCAAAACTGTCTGCGCCGCGTTAGGCTCCTACAGTTTTGGATTCCCCATCAATCAGGAAATGACTATTGCTTTATATCTATTTAATACTTGTAATCATTGATTAGGTTTTGTTTGGGAATGCTTTTATTTTGTGTGTTAACTTAGTGCCTTAAGTAGTATTTCCAAACACTTTTGTATTGCCCCCTATGAACCTATATATGACCCTTCCAATCTGTAAAACACATACGTATGTATATATGTGTTGTGTATAATCTGTATTTATGAAATTAGCATATTAAAACCATTTTGTTAAGTGATATTGAGAGTTCTTGGCCCCCAAGTTTATCATTTTAGTTCTATAAGTATACACTCACACAACTCTCTCATTACACATTCTGTAGAAACAATTCAGAGAGAAAAGAGAGAGTTTGAGAGTTCATTGATATTGAAAATTTTAGAGAGAGAGAGAGAGATAGAGCTTCAACCTCCATAGCCAAGTTTGCAATTGGAGATTCTTATTCTTGTATTCGTTCTCAACAAACATTACTCTTCTTATCACTGTGAGTATTTTGAACTCACTCAGAATGTAATCCATGCTCTACTTACTGTTTACATATATGTAATTGTGAATCACCATTGTTATGTTCATCCATGGAAGCTTGAAGCTTGAAATCTTAATTTTTCAAACTTAACCAAAACCCATTTTGTTAGATAAATAAGAAAGATTACAGTACGTAGAGACTACGGTTCAAGTATTAGAGCCTAATTCATTCATATTGCGACGTATATTAAAAACGAAATTCCGTCACCTCTCGGTTTTTCGTAAAATCCGAGAGCTACGATTGAAATTGGTTAAATTCGATCACATATTCATAATCTTTGCGGAAAAACAGAGAGAACCATATATTACAAGTCATGGTTACATTCGGATTTCAAAATGGGTCAAAAATAGGCTTTAAATTTGCAACAGGGGAAAAACTGCTGATGCCATTCGATTGGCATGTGTGCCAATCGATCGATTGGCACTTTTCAACACTGACGACTTTTAGCAAAATGGTCATAACTTCCTCTAGAAAACTCGAAAACACGCACCGTTTGAAGCGTTGGAAACTAGACTCAAAGATATTTCTTTTGATATGTAATTCATCCACAAAAATTATAACTCATTTTTAAGGGCATTGCTTTCAAGTGGACCCACTTGTGTTCTAGTAGCGATAAAAACATATTAAAGTATTCTTTGATGAATTCACCGGTTGTTTCATATAAGATTTGATTTCTTCTCGTATATCCATAGTTATCGTTCCCAGTGCTTTATATTCTCTATATATAGTTACATGACATACATGGGGAGTCAGTTTTACATGCATGGTGAGTGTGGATCAGTGTGGAAAAGAGTATGTGGTTGAGATTGTGATTGGACACTTCCTGGTACGTGTATACTATAGTGTGATGTTTCGAGATTGAGGCTAGAGTATCTTTGAAATGCGACGGTGACAAAACTGGACACTCCCTGGCGCCTATGGTAGCGCTAAAGTGTGTGACGTCGATTGGACATTCCCTGGCACCCATGGTAGTGCTAAAGTGTGGCCTACTGGACACTCCCTAATATGCATGGTATAGTCAAAGTGTGAGGCATTGGACACTCCCTGGTACCCCGTACTAAAGTGTGAGGCAAACTGGACACTCCCTGGTACCCCTGTACTAAAGTGTGGTCATCTTATTGTTTCAAATATACTGAAGTGAGAAAGTTGGGCAATGTGTTGTCGAGAGAAAAGAGTTGGTGAGATGAGAATGGCTGCATTGTTCTCACGCATGGTCATATGTTTGTATGGATCGAAGATTTTAATATTAACCTTACTGTTTTATAAATTGAATGTATTACTATGTTCTAATCTGTCAAATAATGAAACCGTGAATTAAAAATGTTAAAGGAGTACGTTTTACATTTCAAGTGCATGTTTTTAATACTCACAAGCTTCATAAAGCTGACGGCGTTGATGCGCCCTGGACATTCGTGTCTAGGCTTTTCAGGTTATAATTAGGCCGGACCGTACGACTATGCTAATTGAGAACAGCTGCTTGTGAAGAAAAACTATTTATTATTACTGCTTTAACCAAAAAACTGAATTTGTAATATGGATTACTGTAATAGATATTAATTTGTTTCAAGGCGGGTTGTGCCTTTAGTTGACCACATGCTGTAATAATTATTAACTTAGAAAAATTTTGTAAGCCTTGATTGCTCTTACTCTGATATTAATTATTATACTGTTCGACGTTTGGGACGAAATCGATCCTTCAAACTGTTGCAACCTACGGGTCCATAAAGGAAATTAAATGCTTTCCATATTTATACTACGTCGGGACGTGACAGGATTTAGTGGTATCAGAGCCAGGTTATCTCAGAACAGTTTAGCCAGGTTAGGGTTTAACAGTATATACTCGATTCCACATTCTACTAGCTTAAGCTTTGCACACCCGATGATACGACAGGAGGATAAACCCTGTAACAACCTGCATTTCATAAATTAATTTAATTTACATTTCCATATTTAATTTGTATCACCTATGCTTATTTTATTTCAATGGTCATGATTTATAACCTTGCGGTCTATCTTGTTGTACATTGTAATTCTTTTGGGGTCAAAATGCGATTTTATAAAATTTGACAGTACCTGTGTTGAATTTAAAATCTGTATTTCAAAATGGTGAAATTAATTTCTTTTGATTCAAACTGTATTTTTATGAAACCAGGAAATCACTTCTTACACTAAAATGAAATTCCTGTATTTTTGTGGTGACCACCGCGCCCCGAAAATACCAGTTTACGAGCAAAACTGTCCGTGCCGCGTTAAACTTGCACAGTTTTGATTTGGACGTATAAGATTAAAGTGACTATACATCACTTTCCATTTATGGCAACTAATGATTGCCTTAGGCCTTGTTTGGCAATGCTTGTAGTGTGTGTGTATTCCTTAGGCCATAAGCTAAATTCCCAAACACACACATATTGCCCCCTACTAGTCTAGTGTTGCCTCTTCACAATCTGTAGAGATTGTGTATACATATGTGTATCAACCCACACACATACAATTGTGAATTGGTGGTTCTTTTAGAAATTAAGTAAAGAAAATCATTTTGTTGAGTAAATGACAATGAACTTGGTGGCCAAGTTTGGTTCTCTATACATACACTACACTCACACACACAATTCCAGCAGAATGAAACACTGAGACAAAAGAGAGAGTGCAGAGGGTTCACCAATTCAGAATTTTAGAGAGAGAGAAAGAACTTCACCTCCATAGCTTGCAAGCTTCATTGGAGTTTTCTTGATTGGTCTTATCTTTCTCAACAAACACACATCTCCTTATCACAGTGAGTATTTTAAACTCACTCTTAAATGTAATTCATGCTTAGTTATTACTTGTGTGTGTGAATTTGTTAATCACCATTGTTGATTTTAACCATGGAAGCTTGAGCTTCAAAATCACCATTTTCAAAACTTAATCTAAATTCGTTTTCAGAGTTGAATATCAAAGATTATAGTATATAGAGTATATAGTTCAAGTTACAGAGCCTAATTTGTTCATACCACAAAGCATATTGAAAATGAAGTTTTGACATGTTTTAGTTTTTCATAAAATTGGAGAGCTATGGATCAAATGGTGTTAAATTGATTATGGATTCTTAATCCTTGTAGAAAAACAAAGAGAATCATATATTATAAGGCCTAATTACTCCCGAAATTGAAAATGGGTCAAATTAGACCCTGTTTTGTTGAAACAGAGCAGTTTCTGCGGGGAAGAAGAAGCCTCAGCTTCAACTCGCGCCACGATCGCGCGCGCGAAGTTCGCGCGAGAGGACCGCGCGAGCGACCCCTCGCGCGAGCGATCCGCGCGCGCGATCCTTGCTTCCCCAGGCAGACAGAAGAGTTTATATATATAAAAAAATTTAGGCAGGTCGCGCGAGCGAGGGTCGCACGAGGGACCCTTCGCGCGAGCGATCCGCGCGCGCGACCTTGACTTTTTCAGGCAAACATAAAAGTTTATATATAAAATGAAAATTAGGCATATCGCGCGAGCGGCCCGCGCGCGCAACCTCTGGCAGATTCTGGTTTTTGTCTGTTTTGTATTTAGGGACTGTTTAGTTCAACTTTTAAGTACTGTTAAGGTTCTGTTTAGAAATTTTATTAATACAGAATGCTATTAGTTATGTTTGAAATGATTAAGGTAATGAATTATAAGTTATCAATCCTCGTACGTTCGTTGTTCCTTTAAATTCAGCGATTTACTTTATGTTTAAGTCCATGTCATTCATATGGAGTCAGTGGTACATGCATGTGGGTGTCAGCCAGTGTGGAAAAGAGTAATGGTAGTGTGGAAAGAGTAATGGTAGTATGGAAAGAGTATGAGATTGAGATTGTGGTTGTGGTTGTGGTTGTGGTTGAGATTGCGGTTGTGGTTGTGGTTGAGATTACGGTGAGGGTATCTTTGAAATGCGACGGTGGCAAATTTGGACACTCCCTGACGCCCATGGAAGCGTTAAAGTGTGTGACGCCGAACTTGGACATTCCCTGGCACCCATGGTAGTGCTAAAGTGTGGCCTACGGACACTCCCTAATACTCGAGTCTGGATACTGCGTGAGGGGTTGCCCTGATATTTGCATGGCGGTTAGGGTATTCAAAGTGTGAGGCATTGGACACCCCCTGGTACCCCGGACCAAAGTGTGAGGCAAACTGGACACTCCCTGGCGCCCCGTTGCTAAAGTGTGGCTATCTTAGTGTTTCAAAGATACCAGGAGTAAGATAGTGGGTTGTTGGGTTTTGTCAAGGGAAAAGAGTCGGCAAGATGAGTGTGGTGCATTGTCTCATACACAATTATATGTTTCATGATTGATCGACTTTTAATATATTCCTTGTTGTTGTTATAAAATGAATTTGCTCTATGGTCAAACTATTGATTTTGCAAATTGAAAATGGAAAAAGATAAATGAGTATGTTTTACATTTAAAGTCATGTTTTTAATACTCACCAGCTTCTTGAAGCTGATGACGTTGATGCGTCCTGGACATTCGTGTTCAGGCTTTTCAGGTTACAATCAGGAGGAATCTTATGACTACGTTAAATGAGAATGGCTGCTTTTGGAATGAGAAAACTGTTTACTTATTATATGTTTTAAGTTTTGGACCGTTTTGTATTAAGGATGACTGTAATAGACTTTAAGCTATTGTTTTGTTTCAAGGCGGTCTGTGCCTTTAGATGACCCGTGCTGTAATACTTATTAAGTTAGATTAAAATTTTTATAAGCCTTGATTGCTCTGCTCTGATTATTATGTTTTGTTGTTCGACGTTTGGGATGGAATCGATCCTTCAAACTGTCGCGACCTACGGGTCCATAAAGGAAATTAAACGCTTTCCTTATTTATGCTACGTCGGAGCGTGACAGGATTTAGTGGTATCAGAGCCAGGTTATTATTTATCTCAAGATAGTTTAGCCAGGTTAGGGTTTACCAGTATAGACCCGATTCCACATTCCATTAAGCGTTACACACCCGATGATACGACAGGGAGGATAGACTCAGAACCCAAACGCCTAAGAATATTCTGTCCTGACTTAAGTAGTACCTTTTTAGGTATGGATCCAGCTCAGCCCCTGTTTGTACCTGATGCTTTTGGAGGGCATTGGGTTACTGTGGGAGCGATAGTGCCGGCTTCGGCGACCCTTTATTTCACTGCTGTTGGGCAGCGTGCAGCTGCTACCGTCGAGTTGGACCTCTGGCATCAGATTCAGATATTAAGACTGGTCGACCTGTCCCGTGCTCGCCTTGAGATTCTTTACTTTATAGAGATCCAGCGCTTAGTACTCGTTGAGATGGTTCGCTTGGTTAACAGCGATGCCTTCTATTTTCCCCTTGAGGTTCAGGTTATGCAGGCCCACCTTGCACAACTGGAGGTGCCTCCACCGGTTGTCCCCGCTGTTGAGGATGACGGTGACGTTGACGTTGTGTTCGCTCCTATTTCCGAGGACGCCGAGGAGGATGGCTTAGGATGGGACGACATTGCAGTCGACCTTGAGGAGGCACTTGCACTTGAGCCAGCCTTGCCTGAGGCAGATGCCCCTGGACCTGCTTCATTGATGACCTCTCATAGCTATAACTTTAGGGCAGGCCCCTCTCATGTTCAGCGTTTTCATCAGGCCGACTCGCTTGATCTATTAATGACTACCTACGGCGATGACTGACCGTTTAGATATCGCCTTGTACATATTAACTACTTTTGACTATTCGCTCTATCTCTTTTTGCAAGCTATAATTATATGCATTAGAGTGTAGGGCAATGACCCATTTTTGTAAACATTAACTCTTGCATGCATCCTAACCCATACAGGTAGGGTAGGCATTGATCTGACCATACATGCTTTTTGTATCAACTTGACAAGAAGTTATATATATAATATACTCTTTTGGATATTATTGTCATTTGAATTGCGTCATAGTACTGTTGCATGCATGTTTCTCGATCTACTATCACTATCATGCATAGAATGGCTGGAGGACTAAGGAGGAACAGGAACTTGATCGAGGGAGCACCCGAGGCTGCCGATCCTACGGGGATGTTCGAAGCGTTTATCAGACGGTTGGAAAGAATCGGTAATACGAATGATCACCGACGAGACCGTCAAACTGGAGACAAATTGCTGGAGAGATTCCGTGCACTAAGGCCCGAGCAGTTTGCGGGTACCGCGGAACCCTGGAAAGCGAAACAGTGGTTAAGACAGATGGACCGCATGTTCGAGGCTGTCCAGTGCAATGAGATGGACAAGAGGAGGTTGGCTACGTTTCAGTTGACCGATGCTGCCGCAGATTGGTGGGATTCGATCATAGCTACTATCGGGAATGGAGCTGCAATGGGAATGACGTGGACTGTGTTCAAGGAGAGATTTCTGGAAAAGTGCTTCCCGGCTACGGAGAGGCACAGGAGAGAGAAATAATTCATGGATTTGATGCAAGGAACCAAGTCGGTGCAAGAGTATACCATACAATTCGAAAGACTGTCTCGGTTCGCTCCACACCTGGTTAATACTGAGGAGAAGAAGATCCGTAAGTATAACCAAGGGATGACACCGCAGATTCGTCGCCTGACTCTCGGCCACCTAGATAAATCGTTTGAAGGACTTGTTGGTTTGGCTACCGACCTGGAAGAGGATGCTCGAGTGAACCGTAAGCAATTTGAATTCCGACCGCCTCAGAGGGGTAATTTTGGGAATAGACCACCAATGAATCGTACCCAAGGGCAGAAGAGGAATTTTGACGGAAGCAAGAAGACCCAGGCTATTACCTATCCAACTCAACCCCGAGTAGGAGAAGGAAGTAGTAGTGGAAAATGCTTCAACTGTGGCAACCCTGGTCATCTAGCTCGAGATTACAAGGCACCAAGGCATGCTACTCAGCAAGGAATAGTCTGCTTCAACTGTGGTGAACCAGGTCACATCAGTAGGTTCTGCACTGCTCCTAAGCAGGTGACTTATGCTCAACAGGGTCAGACTCGCTTGAATGCTGTTATCCCTGATGCCGCTGGATATGATGGAACTGTGTACGAAGAAGGAGATTATGGAGAAGCTCAACCTGATCAGCAAGCAGTGGAAGGTACATTGACTCTGTTTAACTCTCATGTTAAAGTATTATTTGATACGGGTGCTGCTCTTTCGTTCATATGTGTTAATACAATTCAGAGATTGGGTATCTTATCTTATCGCTTAGAGATAGCTTTGAAGGCTACATCACCATTAGGAGCCACAGTCAGATTAGGACACGTGTGCAAGGATTGTCCTCTACGGCTAGGAGACCGTGAAATCCCTACAAGGTTGATCGTCCTATCGATGAAGGAGTTCGCCATAATCCTCGGAATGGATTGGCTCTCTCAGAATCAAGCAACGCTGAATTGTGCGAGGAAGAGAATTACATTCTCCAACAATGAGAATCAGCCCTTTGATTTTCAATGTAACCCTTCGGGAGATGTGTTCCTCACGAGATGTTTAGCCAACATCAAAGTCGTCAGTACAGAAGCGACAGTGTCGTCTATACCTGTAGTCAAGGACTTCGAAGAAGTATTTCAAGACATTTCTGGTTTGCCGCCCGAAAGAAGTATAGAGTTCTGTATTGAGCTTATACCGGGTACCGTACCGATCACCAAGGTTCCTTACAGAATGGTCCCCACAGAACTATTGGAATTGAAGGAACAAGTTCAAGAGCTCGAGAACCTAGGTTTTGTACGTCCAAGTACATCGCCTTGGGGAGCACCAGTGTTATTTGTGAAGAAGAAGGATGGGACACTCAGACTGTGTATCGACTATAGAGAATTGAACCAAGTGACTATCAAGAACAAGTATCCCTTACCTCGGATCGATGATTTGTTTGATCAACTACAAGGAGCTACGACATTTTCCAAGATAGACCTTAGGTCGAGATATCATCAGTTGAGGGTACGGAAGGAAGACATACCTAAGACTGCTTTCAGAACCCGATATGGTCATTATGAATTTCTGGTGATGCCGTTTGGAATGACGAATGCCCCGGCAGTGTTTATGGATCTGATGAACAGAGTGTTCAAGCCTTATTTGGATCAGTTTGTCATCGTCTTTATAGATGATATTTTGATCTATTCTAAGTCAGGAGAAGAACACAAGCAACATCTACGGATTGCGATGTAGACGCTCAAGGATCATCAGTTGTATGCCAAATTCAGTAAGTGTGAGTTCTGGTTGCAAGAAGTGAAATTTTTGGGACACAAGGTGTCATCTCAAGGAATTTCAGTGGATTCGTCCAAGACCGATGCTGTATCAAACTGGGTTAGGCCGAGCAACCCTACGGAGGTTAGAAGTTTCCTTGGACTCGCAGGCTATTACAGGAGATTTGTTGAGGGATTCTCTAAAATAGCCGCACCATTGACTGGATTGACGAAGAAGAATCTGAAGTTCGAGTGGACAGAGAAGCATGAGCGAGCCTTTCTAGAATTGAAAGAAAGACTTACTACGGCACCGGTACTAGCAATACCCAAGCCTGATGAAAAGTTCGCTATCTTTAGTGACGCATCATATCAAGGGTTAGGGTGTGTACTGATGCAAGATGGAAGAGTTATCGCCTATGGATCTAGACAGCTGAAGCCGAATGAGTTGAACTATCCTATTCATGATTTTGAGTTGGCAGAAGTAGTGTTCCCACTCAAGATTTGGAGACACTATCTCTATGGTGAGAAGTTTGATTTGTTCTCCGATCATAAGAGCCTGAAATACTTGTTCACACAGAAAGAGTTGAACATGAGGCAGCGTAGATGGATGGAGCTAATCAAAGATTACGACTTCACATTGGAATACCACCCAGGTAAAGCCAATGTGGTTGATGATGCTTTGAGTCGACAGACTCGTGAGACGATCGCCTCCTTAATGGTTAGAGAATGGCGAGCATTGGAGACGTTGGCGGAATTCGATGTACAGAGTGCTGAAGAAGGAGAAGGACAATTGTTCGGATGTCTCATCCTACAACCTGTTCTTATCGATCGCATTATTGGAGCTTAGAAAGAAGATGAGAAGTTTCAAGCCTGGTTCGTGAAGATGTCAGAAAAAGACCCGACGGAATGGAAGGTGGGAGTCGATGGAGGATATCGGTGCAGAAAGAGATTATGTGTGCCAGATTATGGTGAGCTAAGGAAGGATATTCTGGAAGAAGCACATAAGTCAAGATACACAGTTCACCAGGAGGAACGAAGATGTATAAAGATTTGAAGAGAAATTTCTGGTGGGAAGGTATGAAGAAGGATGTGGCCGAATTTGTATCTAAGTGTTTGATATGTCAGCAAGTCAAAGCCGAGCATCAGAGACCGTCAGGACTGTTGCAACCATTACCTGTTCCTGGTTGGAAGTAGGAGCACATAACCATGGATTTTGTAGTAGGATTGCCCCGATCACAACAGAATCATGATGCCATCTGGGTAATTGTGGATCGACTGACAAAATCAGCTCATTTCATTGCTTACAGTATGACAAACCCGGTAGAAAAGATGAGTCGGATGTACCTACAATAAGTTGTGCGACTTCACGGTGCACCTGTGTCAATTGTGTCAGACCGTGACGCACATTTTACTTCTGGATTTTGGGAAAGTCTGCAAGAAGCTATGGGAACCTCGCTCAAGATGAGTACTGCGTTTCACCCTCAGACCGATGGACAAACTGAGCGTGTTAATCAGATCATGGAGGATATGCTCAGGGCTTGTGTGATTGATTTCGAAGAATCTTGGGATATACACTTGTCGTTGGTTGAATTTGCCTATAACAACAGTTATCACACGAGTATCGGGATGGCTCCGTTCAAAGCATTGTACGGACGACCATGTCGTTCCCCTTTATGTTGGGCAGAAGTCGGAGACACAGAATTGTTGGGACTAGACTTGGTTAGAGAAACCAACAAGAATATTTCTTTGGTCAAGGAGAGGATGAGGACCGCTCAGAGCCGGTATAAGAGTTATGCTGATCGACGCCAGAAAGATCTGGAATTCAGTATTGGGGATCACGTATTTCTTAAGGTTTCACCGATACGAGGAGTAGTACGCTTTGGCCTCAAGAGAGGGAAGTTAGCTCCCCGTTTCATCGGACCGTTCGAGATTTTGGAACGTATTGGGAAAGTGGCCTATCGACTCGCGCTACCACCGAAGATGTCTGGGGTTCACAATATATTCCATGTGAGTATGCTAAGAAACTACATACGAGATCCCTCGCACGTGGTTAGTTATGACGATATTGAGACGAGTCATAACGTTTCATACAAGGAGAGACCTGTGAAGATTTTGGATCAGAGTATCAAGAAGTTGAGGAATAAGGATATTCCGTTGGTGAAGGTTCAGTGGAACCACCATGACGAGAACGAAGCTTCATGGGAAGTGGAAGCTGATATGAAGAAGAAGTACCCGGAGTTGTTTCAGGACTAGTTAGTCTTGATTTCGGGGACGAAATCTTGTATAAGGGAGGAAGGATGTAACAACCTGCATTTCATAAATTAATTTAATTTACATTTCCATATTTAATTTGTATCACCTGTGCTTATTTTATTTCAATGGTCATGATTTATAACCTTGCAGTCTATCTTGTTGTACATTGTAATTCTTTTGGGGTCAAAATGCGATTTTATAAAATTTGGCAGTATCTGTGTTGAATTTCAAATCTGTATTTCAAAACGGTGAAATTAATTTCTTTTGATTCAAACTGTATTTTTATGAAACCAGGAAATCACTTCTTACACTAAAATGAAATTCCTGTATTTTTGTGGTGACCACCGCGCCCCGAAAATACCAGTTTACGAGCAAAACTATCCGTGCCGCGTTAAACTTGCATAGTTTTGATTTGGACGTATAAGATTGAAGTGACTATACATCACTTTCCATTTATGGCAACTAATGATTGCCTTAGGCCTTGTTTGGCAATGCTTGTAGTGTGTGTGTATTCCTTAGGCCATAAGCTAAATTCCCAAACACACACATATTGCCCCCTACTAGTCTAGTGTTGCCTCTTCACAATCTGTAGAGATTGTGTATACATATGTGTATCAACCCACACACATACAACTGTGAATTGGTGGTTCTTTTAGAAATTAAGGAAAGAAAATCATTTTGTTGAGTAAATGACAATGAACTTGGTGGCCAAGTTTGGTTCTCTATACATACACTACACTCACACACACAATTCCAGCAGAATGAAACACTGAGAGAAAAGAGAGAGTGTAGAGGGTTCACCAATTCAGAATTTTAGAGAGAGAGAAAGAACTTCACCTCCATAGCTTGCAAGCTTCATTGGAGTTTTCTTGATTGGTCTTATCTTACTCAACAAACATACATCTCCTTATCACAGTGAGTATTTTAAACTCACTCTTAAATGTAATTCATGCTTAGTTATTACTTGTGTGTGTGAATTTGTTAATCACTATTGTTGATTTTAACCATGGAAGCTTGAGCTTCAAAATCACCATTTTCAAAACTTAATCTAAATTCGTTTTCAGAGTTGAATATCAAAGATTATAGTATATAGAGTATATAGTTCAAGTTATAGAGCCTAATTTGTTCATACCACAAAGTATATTGAAAATGAAGTTTTGACATGTTTTAGTTTTTCATAAAATTGGAGAGCTATGGATCAAATGGTGTTAAATTGATTATGGATTCTTAATCCTTGTAGAAAAACAAAGAGAATCATATATTATAAGGCCTAATTACTCCCGAAATTGAAAATGGGTCAAATTAGACCCTGTTTTGTTGAAACAGAGCAGTTTCTATGGGGAAGAAGAAGCCTCAGCTTCAACTCGCGCCACGATCGCGCGCGCGAAGTTCGCGCGAGCGGACAGCGTGAGCGACCCCTCGCACGAGCGATCCGTGCGCGCGATCCTTGCTTCCCCAGGCAGACAAAAGAGTTTATATATATATAAAGAAATTTAGGCAGATCGCGCGAGCGAGGGTCGCGCGAGGGACCCTTTGCGCGAGCGATCCGCGCGCGCGACCTTGACTTTTTCAGGCAGACAGAAAAGTTTATATATAAAATGAAAATTAGGCATATCGCGCGAGCGACTTGTTGTGCGTTAGGCATATCGCGCGAGCGACTTGTTGTGCGAGCGGCCCGCGCGCGCGCGACCTCTGGCAGATTCTGGTTTTTGTCTGTTTTGTATTTAGGGACTGTTTGGTTCAACTTTTAAGTCCTGTTAAGGTTCTGTTTGGAAATTTTATTAATACAGAATGCTATTAGTTATGTTTGAAATGATTAAGGTAATGAATTATAAGTTATCAATCCCCGTACGTGCGTTGTTCCTTTAAATTCAGCGATTTATTTTATGTTTAAGTCCATGTCATTCATATGGAGTCAGTGGTGGATGCATGTGGGTGTCAGTCAGTGTGGAAAAGAGTAATGGTAGTGTGGAAAGAGTAGTGGTAGTATGGAAAGAGTATGAGATTGAGATTGTGGTTATGGTTGTGGTTGTGGTTGAGATTGCGGTTGTGGTTGTGGTTGTGGTTGAGATTGCGGTGAGGGTATCTTTGAAATGCGACGGTGGCAAATTTGGACACTCCCTGACGCCCATGGAAGCGTTAAAGTGTGTGACGCCGAACTTGGACATTCCCTGGCACCCATGGTAGTGCTAAAGTGTGGCCTATGGACACTCCCTGATACTCGAGTCTGGATACTGCGTGAGGGGTTGCCCTGGTATTTGCATGGCGGTTAGGGTATTCAAAGTGTGAGGCATTGGACACTCCCTGGTACCCCGGACCAAAGTGTGAGGCAAACTGGACACTCCCTGGTGCCCCGTTGCTAAAGTGTGGCTATCTTAGTGTTTCAAAGATACTAGGAGTAAGATAGTGGGTTGTTGGGTTTTGTCAAGAGAAAAGAGTCGGCAAGATGAGTGTGGTGCATTGTCTCATACACAATTATATGTTTAATGATTGATCGACTTTTAATATATTCCTTGTTGTTTTTATAAAATGAATTTGCTCTATGGTCAAACTATTGATTTTACAAATTGAAAATGGAAAAAGATAAATGAGTATGTTTTACATTAAAAGTCATGTTTTTAATACTCACCAGCTTCTTGAAGCTGACGACGTTGATGCGTCCTGGACATTCGTGTTCAGGCTTTTCAGGTTACAATCAGGAGGAATCTTATGACTACGCTAACTGAGAATGGCTGCTTTTGGAATGAGAAAACTGTTTACTTATTATATGTTTTAAGTTTTTGACCGTTTTGTATTAAGGATGACTGTAATAGACTTTAAGCTATTGTTTTGTTTCAAGGCGGTCTGTGCCTTTAGATGACCCGTGCTGTAATACTTATTAAGTTAGATTAAAATTTTATAAGCCTTGATTGCTCTGCTCTGATTATTATGTTTTGTTGTTCGACGTTTGGGATGGAATCGATCCTTCAAACTGTTGCGACCTACGGGTCCATAAAGGAAATTAAACGCTTTCCTTATTTATGCTACGTCGGGGCGTGACAAACCCGGAACCCAAACTTCTAAGATTATTTCTGTTAAGATTAGCCCTGATATAAGTTAGTGCCTTTTTGTTAGGTATGGATCAAGTCCAGCCACTCTTTGTACCCGACAAGTTTGGAGGACATTGGGTGATTCCAGGGGCAGATATCCCAGCTTTTCTTGATTTATACCATTCAACCATTAAGCAGCTGGGTTCGGTGATAGTAGAGCTAGACCTATGGCATCAGGTCTATGTCGTGGGCATAGTTGATTTGACTCGTATTCGTTTGGAGCTCCTCTATTTTGCGAAGGCTCAGCGGCTAGTACTAATGGAGATTGTGCGGTTGGTTAGTAGTGACGCTTTCTATCTTCCTCTTGCGGTCAAGATTGTGCACGCTCATCTCGCACAGCTAGAGATGCCCCACCAGTTATTCCTGCAGAAGAGTCGATAGTTCCTATCGTGGAGGATGATGATGATGAGGGGGATGAGGACGGTATGGGCCTAGATGACTTCGCGGCCGACCTTGAGGAGGAGCTGGCTCTCGAGCTAGTCTTACCCGAGGAGGTGTCAGTTGAGGTAGATGCCCCAAAGCCTGCTTCATCGTCGACCTCTCAGAGCTATGATTTTGATGGGGGTGGGCTCCTTTTATGTTCAGCGATTTCGCCCTGTCGACTCGCTAGATTTACTGATGGTCGCCTATGGAGACGACTGACGATTTAGACATGACTTTATACGTATTAACTATATTGACTAATAGCTCTATCTCTTTTTGCAAACTGTATTTACATGCATCGGAGTATAGGGCAATGATCCCATTTTTGTGACATTAACTCTTGCATGGACGATGTACGTCCTAACCCATACAGATAGGGTAGGCATTGGACTGATCATACACGCTTTTTGTATCAACTTGACGAGAAGTTATATATATATAAATACTCTTTTGAATGTTATTGTCATTAAAACTGATTTATATTACTGCTTCATATCATTGCTTCATTCTTGTGTCTCATTCTTTTATCGTTGACATGCATTTAAAATGGCTGGGAGACAAACGAGGAACAGGAATCTGATTAAGGAGGCACCTTTGGCTGCTGATCCCACAGGAATGTTAAATCTCTATTTATAAAATGTATTAGGTAATAGTGCACAAAGTAAAAATATGTATTGAACAGTTTATGCTTGCAAGAAATCTGTTATAACAAATTCTTATTCATTTTTAACCCCTCCCCCCCCCCTCTCTCTCTCTCTCTCTCTCTCGGTAGTGATCACCGACCACCGTCAACGCCGACCACCATCACCATCGTCACCACCACCACATCGACCACCTCTCTCTCTTTCTCTCTCTCTCTCTTTCAGCACCAACCACCATCACCGTCGTCGCCACCACCACCACCAACGCCCATCGCATAACTCGGCCTGATGTGATTTGTCTCCTCCAACCAACACTAATTTCAGATCCACAACCACTATGACCAAATCTACCACAACTGGGACCACCATGAGTAGATCCACGATCATCGCATGACCACAAGCCAGTGCAGTGAGCATTTTCACGTTTTTGTGAATTTTCACGAACTTTGTGAAATTTCACAACTTTTCGGTGGTATGAGAATTTTGTTTTGTAATCATTGTATAAAAAAATTTTCACAACTTTTTTTTTTATTTGGGATCAATGTAGCTTTAATTTGGTTTGTTTCCAAGTTGTGAATGCTCTATTAAGTTGATCTGAGTTATAAAAAAAAATTCATGTGTTAAGGTTATGGATTTTTTTGATAAATTTCACAACTTTTTTTTTTTGATAAATTTCACAACATTTCGGTGGTATGAGAAAATCGTTCTATTATCATTGTATATTGATTTGGTGGTTTGGTTGTGAAGAAGGTCAATCGGGTGAGGTCATGATGGTCATCGGAAGTAAGGTGAGGTTGTGGTGGTGACGCTGCTGGTAGTGGTTGTCGGTGGAGGCAGGGATGGTCGTGATGGTGGTCATCAGAGCTCATGCGAGGTCGTCAAAGCTCAGATGATGTGATGGTGGTGGTCGCTGGAGGTCAGGCGAGGTCGTCAGAGGTCAGGTGAGGTCGCCGGAGGTGCAGGGGATAAAACTCTCGGAGTAAGACCAATATTGAGGGTAGATTTGTCAAAATACCAAAGAGTGAACTTAATGCTAAATATTTTTACTAGTTATACCTAAACCACCATATCCTTAATGTGGATTTTAATTCCTAATTGCCCCAAATTTCTAACACAAAAACAAAAAAAAATGAAAACAAAAAATGAAATGGTGGGGCCTTAGTAAGTAAAAATTTACATGTCTCATCAAAGACATTCAGACAACAACAATAATGATAGGTACACAACGAATTGCACAAATGTGCAGTACAGGGTTGGACCTTGTGCTGAAAAGATTGTACACACAAAAAGGAGTGTGTAGGCTTTTCAGCACAAGGTTTTTGTGTGTGCAGGCTTTTCAGCACAAGGTCCAACCCTATACTGCACGTTTGAGCAATTCGTTGCGCACCTATCATTCCTCCAGACAACAAATACCGTACCACAAGGGTGCTTGTAATGCAAAGGCATTCAAAGCCTCGGTCAAAGCCTTGGTACGTTAGTTAAACATCATTTCAGAGTTCTTTTTGGTTGACTTTTCTTTCTTTCTTTTTAGTGTAAATATTACAGGGCAAATTGCACTTTAGTCCATCAAACTATAACCTATTTTTAATTGGATTCATATTTTTTTTTTTTTGTAATTAGGTTTTTGAACTTCAAAAATTCATTCAATCAGACCCAAATTCTGACATTGTTAGCTTAAACTATTAGAAATTGTAACGTACGTTAATGTTTACCTGTCACATGTTAGGTTAAGACAAACATGGGAGATTGTGAATAGTGCAAAAAATCTCATTCAATTAGAACTGAAATCGCGTTCAATCAAATTCAAAAACACATTCGACTAAATCCAAAATTGCATTCAATCACACCCAAAATCACATCATTTTTTAGCCATTCACAGTCTATCGTATTTGTCTTAACCTAACATATGATAGGTAAGCGTTACACGCAACGTACGTGACAATTTCTAATAATTTAAGCTAATAGTGTCAGAATTTGGGTATGATTGAATGAATATTTGAAGTTCAAGGACCCAATTGCAAAGAAAAAAGTTTATGGACCCAATTAAAAATAGGTATATATTTTAATAGACTAAAGTGTAATTTGACCTAAATTTATATAAACACCATCTTATTTATTGCCTTTTTTTTTTTTCCAAATAACATCCTCTAAACTAAAAATCCAACAAATTGGCCCTTCAACTATTATTTTTCTTCTCGGGTTGACCCCCTCACAAATAGTTGAGTGGGTCGATTTCTTGATCTTTTTAGTTTAGGGTATTACTGATTGAGTAATGCTTATATATGTTCCCTAAATTTTGCATCTCAAATGCTTCCCAAATGTATTTGGCAATGGGACCATATTTAATAATAGTGGGGTCACTTCAACATCCTCTAATCAAAATTCAATGAGTCCACTGTTATATGTATTTGAAAAGCATTTAAAATGCAAAATTTTACTCTTACTGATTGCTGAAAAGGTGCAATACACTAGGAAGTGTCTATACACTACGTTTTTTTTTGGGCAAATTACACTGACCTCCCCTGAGGTATCTGACAATTACAGAGACCTCCCCTGTAGTTTGAAAAATGACAGTCGCCTCCCTTCTCAATGACAGAATATTTAACACCGTTAGATTTTGTGTAATATTACCAATTAACCTTCTTCTAATATGGTTGTAAGTACACTCACCTACCATTCCCATTTCCCAATTTTACTTTTCTACATAGATGGGAACATCACGAAGCTGACCTACCACTGTTGATTTCTTTCAATTGATTTCCATGCTTGGACACCAAATAGTGGTAGTAAATTCTTCACCTTTTGGCCGTTTCTTCATCAGAGCTACATATTAATTTGAATCCAGAAGGTAAATTGTTTCTCTAGGGTGTATTTTTCTGCCATTGTTCGATATATACAAACTATGTATACATATATATATATATGTGTGTGTGTGTGTGCATTAAATAAAATTATATATGCATTAACAAATTTTACAAATTTAGATCAATAGCATTTAGCCCTAACTTTTATATAAATTTTCAGATTTAGGTTTTGTAATGTTTAGCCCTAACTTTACAATAATATATTTACAGATTTACAATGTTTTATAGATTTAGGTTTTATAATATTAAGCAATTAACTTCTTTGTCCAAGTGGTTGGTGAAAGACATTAGAATAAATTTATCATAAATCGGAACAATATGTGTCTTGTTTGTCTTACACAATTTTATATTCATGTAACAGGAATGGCTTCATATGATTTGCAGGATATACAAGTCCACTATTTAACAAATATCTATTGCATAGAGAATGTTGACCCAGATAGATATAGCTATTTTGACTTGTTGGATGATGTGTGCAAAACAACACTATATCATGTTTCTCCAAAATTGGTAATGGCAATCACATTCAGTTGTGATGTGCTTGGAGAAATTGAGAAGATGTTAATTGATGGATATGGTGGCTTGATGAAAATGTTTGAAATAAATAGGTATAGTAAGAATATACATTTGTATGTTAAGTTAGGAGCAATGGGAGTATCAGAAAGTCAACCCTTGCCTCCAATATTCCCAGGAGGACCTACAGGTCAAAGTGGCATTTCAACTTCAGGTCCTGGTGGTCTTCTAGAGAATTTGGATGTAAGCTCTTCCTCTACGCATCAAAGTGACATTGGAAGTTCTAAAAGTGATGCTGAGGTAAACATAGATTGGTCTAAAGATGATGATTTTGTTGGACTTAGCTCTGAGGATGAAGAATGGGATATGAAAGGACATGTGGAGTTAAGTGATGATGGGGGTGAGGGATTAGTTAATGAAAGCAATGATGGTCTTTCATATTACGGGTCTGGGGATGAATGCAGCACAAACTCTAGTTCTAATGAGAATATGGAGGGATATGATAGGGAGGCAAGAGTTAAGGCAAGAGCTTATGACCAAACCAAGTATGGGATAGAGTACCATAAACCTCCTAAAGGCTCTAAGATTGTTTCAAAAAAAGGTTTGCTATTTGGAGATGTTCAGAAATTCAGAGAGGTTTTGAGGGACTTCACGATGCAGAAGGGTTTCAAGCTTGTAAGGGATAAAAATGATAAAAGTAGGGTGATATGTCATTGTGCAGCTGAAGGCTCTCCTTGGAGGATTCATGCTTCTCCTTTGCCGGACAAAATGACGTTCATGGTTAAGACTTACAACAGTACTCACACTTGTGTGAGAGTGAATACAAACTCTGAAGCTACATCTACATGGATTCTAAAAAAATGGGAAATAAATTGAAGGAAAATCCAGAAATGATAGTGCATGTAATGCAATCCATTGTCCACAAGAAGTTTGGAGTGGAGTCCCATTGTATGCAAATATATAGAGCAAAAAGGAAAGCTATTTGTGAGCACGAGGGAAACTTTAAAAAGTCATACACTATGCTTCGGATGTACGCAAATGAAATTAGAAAGAGCAATCCTGGTAGCATTGTGAAGATTGAATGTGAGAGGATGAGTGTAATTGAAAATCCACTTTTTAAGAGAATTTTTATTGCTTTGGATGCTCTAAAACTTGGGTTTCAAAATGGGTGTAGACCATTCATTGGTGTTGATGGCTGCCACTTGAAAGGGGCATTTGGTGATGTTCTACTGGATGCCATTGCACTAGATGGAAACAATGGGCTTTTTCCAATAGCTGTGGCAGTGGTTGAAAGTGAATGCAAGGATAGTTGGGGATTTTTCTTTCAGCATTTGCATACAGCAGTTAATGGTAATCATGCAAAACCATGGACCATAATGTCCAATCAGCAGAAAGTATGTATTATTTCTATTTATTCTTTTTAAGTTGACTTTAATTTCAGCAATGCTAGTATTTTGATATTACTTTTTAACAGGGCATTGGACCTGCTGTTATTGAATTTTTCCCAACTGCTGTTCATCGACGATGTTGTAGACATTTGTTTAGTAACTTCTAAGGGAAGTTCCCTGGCCTTTTATTACGTAAATATTTCTGGAAAGCTTACAACCAATTAAGCTTTTTAGAGGCAATGGAAAACTTGAAAGGTCTATCCACTGATGCACACCAATGGTTGGTAAATGTGATCGTTCATACATGGGCAAGGCATGCATTTGATGAGCGTGTCAAAGTTGACTATGTTACAAACAATCTGACGGAGTCCTTCAATAGTTGGTTGGGTCAGTTGAGGTCTAAACCAATACTAACAATGTTAGAAGGGATCCGCAAAAAGTTTATGGGTAGGCTACAAATGAGGTTTCAGCAGGCATGCATATGGAACAATTCTGTCACACAAAATATTCAAAAAAAATTAAACAAGGTCATAGAAGACTCAAGGTTATGCATAATTGTGTTTGCTGGAGGGGAATAATTTGAAGTTATTGACGAGGAGGGGATTTTACACGTATTGGAACTTGGTAAGAGAATATGTGTGTGTAGAGCATGGCAAATTTCAGGGATACCATGTAAGCATGTAGCTACATCAATTACTTACAAGAGATATGATATAGAGCTATATTGTGATCCTTCTTATTCTAAAGAGACTTGCTTGATGGCTTATGGAGGGATGATGCTTCTAATTATCCAGCCACCTTATCTTCAAAGGCAACCTGGGAGGCCTAGGAAAAATAGAAGAAGAGAGCATGATGAATCTCGAGCAGGGACTAGTCAATCTAGAAGGTCTTCAACGGTTGCATGTGGCAAATGTGGAGAGTTAGGACACAATGGGAGGACATGTCAAAGGGCTCCAATTAGAGGCAAGGGCAAAGACAAGGCCATACCATCTAGTCAGGTATTTTCGTACTATGAGTATTGTAGTTACCTTTTCTTTATCTTAAGTTTTTTTTTTTCCCCTCTTCAGGGACAAGAAAGAACACAACAAAGGGAGGCGTTGCAAAATGGTAGAGGCGGAGGAAGGGCGAGTTCTAGGAAAGGGATAGGGATGCTAAGCACTCGTAGAGGCAGCTCTCAACCATTGGGAAATCAATAGGGAAGAAGAAGGGGTCAAACAAGTAGCTTTCAACCATTGGAAAATCAACGGGGAAGAGGATGGGGTCAAACAAGCAGGTCTCAACCATTGGCCAATGAAATTGGAATAGGGAAAGATCAAACAAGTATATCTCAACCAAGTAGTTCTCAAACAAATTAGTTTGGAAGGAGTGGGTGGTTATAGTGCAGTGGGATGGATTTTTTATTGGGAAATAGCTGTTGCAATGAAGTGAAGCATTGGTATTTTTTGGTGGCCTAAATTTTGGCAGCATCTTTGTTTTTTTGTTGCACTGAAGTGACTTAGATGCATTTTTTTGGTGGGCTACATTTTGAAGAAATGTTGTTTCCTTGTAGTTTTTGAATATAATTAGCATATAAATTGATGTGGATAGAATTAGTAGGTAGTTGTATGTACTGAATTGTATTTTGAATGATCTTGGATATGGTACAATTTGACTTACTTCGCTGTATTTTGATGGCTGCAATTATGGAATGGTACTTCCTTACAATAGAACTCTTTGCTTCTTTCAAATTTGTACACAGAATGCAATATGAGGGTTTTAGACCATAAATGCCTTGTAAGCTTCTAAAAGGGTATTTTTCGGTATTCTGCTATACAAAACTGATGGAGTTAACAGTTCTAGCAACATTCTTTGGACAGAAGTTAGTAGAAGGGAGGTGACTGTCATTTTTCAAACTACGGGGGAGGTCTTTGTAATTATCAGATACCTCAGGGGAGGTTAGACCCAAATCCTGACACTGTTAGCTTAGACTATTAGAAATTGTCACATACGTTACGCGTAATGCTTACCTGTCACATGTTAGGTTAAGATAAACACGGGAGATTGTGAATAGTGCAAAAAATCGCATTCAATCATATCTGAAATCGCGTTCAATCAAATTCAAAAACACATTCGACTAAATCCAAAATTGCATTCAATCATACCCAAAATCACATAATTTTTTAGCCATTCACAGTCTCATGTATTTGTCTTAACCTAACATATAATAGGTAAGCATTACGCGCAACGTACGTGGCAATTTCTAATAATTTAAGCTAATAGTTTCAGAATTTGCGTATGATTGAATGAAATTTTGAGGTTCAATGACCCAATTGCAAAGAAAAAAGTTTATGGACCCAATTAAAAATAGGTATATAATTTAATAGACTAAAGTGTAATTTGCCCTAAATTTATATAAACACCATCTTATCTATTGCCTTTTTTTTTTTTTCCAAATAACATCCTCTAAACTAAAAATCCAACAAATTGGCCCTTCAACTATGAGTATTATTTTTCTTTCGGGTTGTGACCCCCTCACAAATAGTTGAGTGAGTTAATTTGTTAATCTTTTTAGTTTAGGGGGTATTAGTGATTGAGTAATGCTTATATATGCTTTTTAAATTTTGCATCTCAAATGTTTTCCAAATATATTTGACAATGGGACCATCTTTAATAATAGTGGGGTCATTACAATATTTTTCAATCAAAATTCGATGAGTCCACTGTTATATGTATTTAAAAAGCATTTAGAATGCAAAATTTTACTCTTACTGATTGCTGAAAAGGTGCAGTACACTAGGAATTGTCTATACACTAGGTTTTTTTTTTCCTCAGGAGTACCCATCACATGCACCATGTCATGTTAATGTGGTGTCATGCCTCAATGATATGAGAATATTTGGTCTCCAAAAGTAGGTGTATATTACAATTAGGGAGCTTCTATCCTAAAAATAATGAGACATGAATTATTTAACTATTTGTTATGTTCACTTAAAAATAATGATTACATGCTCTAATATAATTTAGATGTCACACTACGTCAGTAAAATAGCATAGTATGACAGGCTCGCCGCTCGCAATATAATCTCTCCTGAAACAAGGCTTTTTTGGCCTTGTGGTTGAGACAGCCATGATATAATTATTTGTGTGAGTGTGCTCACTTACTTTATGCATGTGCATACGTATGTATATCATTATGAGCATATGCAAAGAAATATATGCATATATATATATATATATACGTACACTTTCTATTTGAAGGGGAATGTGTTGGGGTCAAACACTCGACCTAGAAGGATATAATCTCGACATCATACGGGCAGGGCCGGTTCCGAGTATTTGAAGGTTCGGGACAAACAATTAAAAGGGAGAATCTTATATGGGGGGTTCGGGGGCAGCGTCCTCGAGGTGATTTTTTTGGGGGTCTACTTATACATAATTGACGATTTTTTTGAGATCTACTTATAATATGAGTCTGTTTGTGAAACTTAAACATTGCATGGTGTCTTTCAAAATTCTATAAGGGCCTATTTTTAAAACTTAAAAATTCTTACACTAAACGTGTAATTTTCAAAATTCTAGGGGCCTTTACTTTTGAGTTTATATACATTTATATTAATTAATATATATGTAGTTGATGACACTAAATTGGGCCATGGGGAGGTCTAAATATAAAATACTAAAAAACCTGAAGATAAAAATATAATTAGGAATGTTTCATATAAGCCCTCAAAATTTTTTAAACTTTAGTAACACGGGACGGTTACCCCTTTTGCCCCCTTTGGGCCGGCCATGCATACGGGGCTATACATACATGTCCATGTCTTATTAAACAAATGTACCTATAGATATAGCACGTCTATGTAATAAACGAAGGCAGGATTAGATGGCATATCTATGGAATCTTACCCATTACACCATAACTACAATTAATTAGATGGCATATTAATTAATAACTGCATTTAACAAAAGCCGATAATTTAATACTGTACAGTGCTTTACATGACCAAAAGTTTTTCTATTAAATATCTATCGAGAAAGCTGTTCCACCATATGAACCTATAAGCAAAGAGTATATTTGGGACACAACCAAAAGACACAACCTTGAGACACAATCTCTATTTTGTGTCTATCTCTCTCCTGACGGACCCCACAGTGCCAGTGGACCCCACAGTACCCACTAGGACCACTAGGAGAGAGATAGACACAAAATGGAGGTTGTATCCTAAAGTTGTGTCTTTTGGTTGTGTCCCAAGTATTACTCATAAGCAAAATCAAATAACAACTGAACTCAAAATAAAATTTAAAAAAAACAAAACAAATAACATTGAGTGTGTGTCACTACAAGAAAAGAGGCCTTTTGTGACGAAAGTTTTTGTGACGGATCAAAATCCGTCACAAAAAATGTTTTTGTGACGGACTCTGTGACGGAAATTTATCCGACACAAATAAACTTTTATTCGTGACGGTAATGAACCTATCCGACACAAATACTTTATATTCGTGACGGAAGTGTAACTATCCGACACAAATACTTTTATATTTGTGACGGAAATGTACCTATCAGACACAAATACATTGGGCAATTTCGTAAATAAATGGAACACCAAAAATTTTCCCAAAATTTCCCACCTAAAGATTTCGGGACAAACACATTTCCCACCCTAAAACATTTTCCCCAATATTTTTCTCTCTTCTCTGCCCAAAATCATTGGGGCGATTCATTATCTCTCTCGCCGACCACCACTTCCACGCCGACCACAACTTCCATGCCCACCACCACTTCCCAGCCGACCACCACTCTGCCACCGGAAGCTCACTGTCTCTCTCGGTCAGCTTCTCTCTCTCTCTCTCTCTCTCTCTCTCTCTCTCTCTCTCTCTCCTCTCTGAACTGATATATAGATCGTATAGATGATACATATATATAGATTATACACATACATATATATATATATGTATAGATATATAGATTATACACTTATATATGTACATACATACATACATTTCTGCTTCTTAGGGTTCCCAAAATAGTTTCTGAAAATAACTTAACAATCAGATCTTACTAATGCTCCTCAACCTAATTTATTGTTTAGGAATTGAAAAGCACAATTTCTTGGAAATGGCTTGACGATCAATACCTACTGATGTAAGCACCTTCTCGATCAATGCTTATGTATTTGTTTTTTTTTTTTTTTGGGTATAATTTTTGCTTTGGTAATGACTTCATGTAGAAGTATTCATTTTGAATGACATATATGGAATACTTTTTCTTGTACTTTAAATTTTTCAAATTTGACTCTGACCCAAATTGGTGGTTTTTAGTAATTTTCCTTTTTTTTTATTATATATTATTTGCTGTATTTAAGTTTTGCTCTGTCAAGTTCATATATGGATCACCTGCACTATGGCACCATGAACATGATGCCAAACTACTTCATTCTTGTTAAGCTATCTTGAACAACTGTTTAATGTTCTAATTCAATTGAAAAAAACCAAAGAAGAAAATACAAAAAGAACTATATGAGGTCAAATAAATTAGTCTATGTCAAAATAGGCTAGGATGAAAAAAATAGTAGACTATCTTATCCCTTGGAAAATTTTAGTTCAAATGTGGCTGGGAGAAGCATTCACCATGGGCATTTCATACAACGGTTGCGGGAAAAAGCTGCAAATATTTCAAAGTATCTTAACGTTACCTTTAAAATTAGACCAATAACATGCTATTACTATTAGTTCTAAGTTTATTTTTCTACAGGATATGGAATCCCACATTTTGTGTTTTGGGAACTTGAGCCATGGTTGCTAGCTTGAGACTTACTCTAAAATGTCAACTTCTGGTTTTCAAATTGTCATAACTTGGATTTTGAGTGTGCTAGTCTAAGTAAAACCAGAAAATGGATCTTGGAGAAAATGTGTGAAATCAAATTATTTCTCTGTTTTTATAGTAGCGAATTTATGTTCCATTATTAATTTTTTGCTTAGTGTAAGACTGGAACAAGGGATAGTGACATCTCTGGTTGAAAACAATGGGACTATATGGAATCCTGCTGTTGTACAACATTAAGCCATTCTGGAAGTCTTGAAAATGATAGGTCATCTTTTATTTGCGTGACCATTGATAATGATTTGTGCTATTAGGTGCCATCACTGACATCCTTGCATTGATATGTTGCTTACTGTGTTGTTTAAGAAGAATCTTAATGCATATTACTATATTTCTCTCATTATTGTTTGACTTGATGTTGGATAAGAATTAAGAGATATATATATATATATATATATTTGTCTTAGTTTAAAGGTGTAAATCTTCCTTATCTCACTATTGACTTGGTTGCAGTTGATTTTGAGTCTTGTATTTCAAATTGCTTTGGTCCATATGGAAACTAAAACATTCTTTGCTCAAAAAGTTGGTCAGTCAGTCCAACCTAATGTGGAATGTTCCAATATTTTGTTGCAGTTGGTGGACAAACTGATACGGGCATGTTTCCTGAAGTTGACAGCACTTGGAAAGTATGTAAGAATAGATTTTTCTTTCAACCATAGTCGGTATTAACTGCAACAAATCTGGATTATAAATCCTGTTGTGGTGATATGCATAATTTGTTGCCCACTTATCAAAACTTTTCAGAGTTCACTGTTCATCTTTCTATTAGGATTATCAACAAGAAGCTCGATGTCGATCAATTCAAAACCATCCATTCTTGTCGCAATAAAGTCTCGGACCGTGTTTGTGAGGTAAATTGTCTATGATTGAGTGTATATATAAATCTGCAATTGTTGTTTGATTTTTTATTGATATATTCATTGATTTTGGACTATACATAATTGTCTATGAACTGTTTGTTACTGGTATTTTAACTTGGGTTTTCCACTGCATCTCTGGTTCAAATATTATGATGTATATATATATGCGCGTCTGTCTCGCAATTATTTCATTTGGGTTATTGTAATATCTTTTGTGCATTTGATTATTAATTTTTAGTAGCAAAATGTTGTCAAAATTCCAATTTTTAGTATACCAAGCTAAAACTAATTGAATTTAAAGTTTACATAGAGTTGGGGATAAAATTCCTACTCGTTTCATTGCACGAGTGTTTGTTTTTTTTTGTCTAATTTTTAAAATTTATGAGGTTCTCTGTCTGTGACTGTTAAAATCTATTTCTGTTGTCCCAAACTTTACTTGCAATCTCAAAGTTGTTTAGACACCTTTGTTGAATAGAGTAAGAGGAAACCGATGTAAGGCATATGCAATGAAGACCAATGATTCTGCAATGAATGGCCTTGTTCACATTGAGTTTATGCCATGGAAGGTGGAAAAAAAATGTTACGAATCGGTACGAAGATCGAGTCATTGGCAAATCGACATAATTTTAACACCTTATGTTTTCTATGAAAGAGAGTGACTTGACTCTCATTAACATGGATCGAGATACTTAGAAAAGATATGGTATCCCATGCTTTGAGTGAGACTATAGTCTTGGAAAGAGCAATTTGGTGATTCACCTTTCCATGTACCAACCCAAAATAGCCGCGAGATTTTGTTTAGTTGAGTTGACTTCTTATTTATAGCAAAGTAATCTTGTTTTGCAAGGACAAAATTTCTCTGATGCTGAGGTGCAAATTTGATGATAATTGTTTGTTTTAAGGGCATTAGGCTATGGGAGTTTATGTCGACATCTTCATAGGCTGTTTTATTCTGTCATTAAAGCACTTTTTATGTTAAGAAACTCTGTAAGACCGGACATTGTTCTCCATCGAGATCTTCTGGGGCCAAATGGTTTAATTTAACTAAGACTTGAATTTAAAAAAAAAAAGCTTTTCTGGGCCTATGATTCTCTGCCACTTTTGCTAGCTCTGTTCATTCCATTGTTTTACTTCTCATGGGAGAAAAAACTTTTCCTTTCATTTTTTGTTCCCAATGAAAGAGTGGGGGTAGGAGAGAGATGGGAAGGCGGAGGAAGGAGAAGAAAGATCCTTCACATAACTATCTTACACTATTGAGATTGGTTGTTTCAAGGATGGTCAGATCTTGACATTGCTATGGATTTGATCATAAGAGAAGAAAAAGATTTAAAAAAAAAAAACGCAGAAAGGTTTCTATGAGAGCCTTGTGTCATGTACTCATGTTGACTCGATGTTAAATAAGTATGAGTTTTTCATGGAAAGGATTTTGGAGAGGGATGATACTGGGTGAGACACTATAGATTCCCGCTTTGCTATCAGATCTCGAATCACGGAAATCCTCTTTCCCTTTTTGTATACATTTTGGTTGATTTCTCGAGTACAGAGTACTACCAATTAAAATATACAAGTAATCCTGTAGTGTTATGGATAAGAGGCCTAATTTGCCAACGAATTGCAGTCATTAACTTGGCAAGTGATGTTATATATTAAATCGTATTCCTGGCTTGGTAGGCTGTGGAGGGGTATATGGTCTGGAAAATACTTTGCAGTTTGGTATTGTTGGTTTTGTAGTCTGTTGTGCTTATCTTTTACATTAGCATTTACTGTTTCCTTTCTCTTGATATATTGTTCTTCCTTGTTCCTCCTCTTTCCACCTCTAAGTTTTGGAACAATTAAGAAAGCAAAACTTTGATTGGATAATTGAGGACAAAAAAACGGAGGCACTCCTCCCTTCTGAACTTGAGACGGTGTTCCCAATTTACAAGTTCTAAATTTTGACGGCATGCTAACATGGCTTTTCTTGTATACATGCACTATAGATTGCAGGCTTGCTGCTTCTATTTCTTCTGGGGCTATTGGTTTATGTATTCTATGAGAGTAAATTTTGCCTCCCGATATCTCATATACTAGTCATAATCACAATGTGAAAACAAAGACTTGCATTTAGAAAAGTCCAATTACATCTACACTATCAAGACGTATACTCAACCTCATATTCCCAAATCTATCAACAAAAAAAAAATAGAGTTCAGACCACCCAAAAACTAACATGTATCAGAGCAAATTTTCAACATATTCAAACTTGCTTTATTTTTCTCGTCGTTGTTGATCAGTTAGCATCATTTGTATGAAAGAGGTGGTTGAGTCAAACTCCCACTAAGAATCATTGTAACCACAGGTCAATTGCCTTATTTTTCATACTTGCTCAAAAATAAATAACTAAATTTGCTCAAAAAAACCATTTTCATACTTGCTTTACTCCGTACTTTTCTAGTCTTAGCTTTATTTCTATGAAACTTCACACTCTCATCATTCATCGACATTTCCGAAAAACGGCAGAAAGAATGGAACAAAGGTTGACAGTGGCTGCTGAAGTTGGAAATATCAGTGGCTTATACACGTTGACAATGGCCGCTCAAGTTGGAGATATCAATGGTTTATACAACTCCATACGCGAAAACCCAAATCTTCTGAAGAATATAGATGAGATCCCCTTTGTTGACACTCCTCTGCACATAGCTGCAGTAACTAAGTTTGTCCATTTTTAGTTGTAGCAGATTTGTAGCAACTCAATGATTCTGCTACAAAATCTCAGGATTATTTCTTGCTTTTTTACTACTACTTAGCATTTTGTTGATTTGGTTTAGGGTTTTTCCGATCTAGTGATAAAAATTGATGCTGGGTTCATATACTTTGCAAATGTGGTTACAAGGAAGCTACGATTTTGTAAACGATCCGATCTGTTGTAATTAGCAAGTTCCGTTGGTTCTTCTGCACTGCCACTAAATTAAT
The DNA here is from genome assembly GCA_033977485.1 of Hydrangea macrophylla. Classification (NCBI taxonomy): domain Eukaryota; kingdom Viridiplantae; phylum Streptophyta; class Magnoliopsida; order Cornales; family Hydrangeaceae; genus Hydrangea; species Hydrangea macrophylla. The sequence goes on along the minus strand of CM066988.1, from coordinate 95,822,322 downwards.
TTCACTATGGGTCAAATCAATGTTCTCTCTATTTTGTGATCTCAAGATCTAAGCTTATAGTCTAGATAATTTATTGCTAGAGTAATTCCTATAATCATATATGCAATTATTGATCTGATTTTGGATATCTCACGTGTTTCTGTTGGGTGAGTGAATGTGAATCTGTTATTATACTGATAACAACTTTGTCAATTTTGCTTCTCTATAAATAAATAAATAAACTGCAGGATTTGGGTTTAAAGTAATTGCGGTATCAAATTATGGCATCAAGATCATTCAAGGCTAGCAGATCAAATCTGTCGACTACATCGGATGCATCAGATGCACAACACAATACACATACCTCCAACACCTGACAACCAGCCAAGGATGCAATCTCTCAGAAGGTACATGATCTCCAATCTAATCTTTCCTTCTTGATGATATTTTCTCTTGTTTCTAAGCTGTTATTATCAAACCTGAATGCAGAGACCTTTCCTCTCTTTCTATTTTGTTCATTTTTTAGTTCTTTGAATCGTTTTCATCTACTTTTTGACACCTTGTCCATTTTTAATCTCATCCAATTATGTGTGTTTGGGTTTGTTTGGTGATATTCATCAAATCAATTTCATTATGGGATTATGATGAGCTGCGCGATTACGTGTTGAATTGCAAATAATGACAGTAACTAAGAGGAACAAATTTAGATTACATAATCTAGTAAATTCACATCTTCCTAGGTTGCTATGGGATCATACGTTTCAGCCATGTGCTTTGTCTTTTGCTTATGGTTATGCAAGGAAGAATTGAGGCTATGCATCTCAGCATTCCAAAAAACTAGATAATTTACGGACCACTTCATCTATATGCACTCCCACCTATTGCCCTATGACCAGTTGATTGTGAATTTCTTCAACTGTCTAGATATACATTGTGCTGCTGCTTCTTCTTCTCTAGCCTCATGTGTGTGTGTGTGTGTGTGTGTGTGTGTGTCTTATAAGTATATCCGTCTAATGCTTCCGATCCCTGTATATGTATGTTTTTATGTAGTGAAACAATATGGTTGATTTGTCTTTTATTAATAAGGAGAATTGTGAGTTGTGGTGCATTAACAATTAGGGTTGGTGATTTTCGATTATTTGTTGTATAGTATGAACTAACATTAGACTCATCATGTTGGTAGAACTTTGAGAAGAAATTTGTATATATGTTGATTGTATAAAAGTGCTAAAGAGTTGTATGTTGATTTTAGATTGTGATAAATTTATTTACATAGGTTTATGAAAATATTCGGATGTTGTAGAAACAGAGGAAATTCTGCCGATTTTTTTTAGGAATCTTTGCCCTTTTTTTTTGTTCGTGTTGTTTGTTTGGATAGTTTTTATTTGTATTTTTGGTTTTGTTTTGCTCTTTAGGTTGCTAGGGGGTTGCATTATTATATTTTTAATTGAATTTTCGTTTTTTGTTTCAGGTTGTGCCAAGGGATTGAGGATTAGAGCATAATTGTCCTTTTTAATTGAACCAATAATTTATGGAAATATGAATCTGATTCAGTTCGAATTAGGGTTTCCTAATTCTATAAGGAAGCCTATTCCTTATTGACTTCTTATGGTCCCTATCGTAGCCTTTATATATGCTGCTTTGGCTCTCTCCTCAGCTAGCGTTTTTCTATATAGAGAATTATAAGTCAGAATAGAAAAGAGAGCGTAAAAGAGGGAGAGCAGAAAACAGAAAGGATTTCAAAAGAGCCCACACTCAGTTTGATATTCTGGCAGCAAAGGAATATGGTAGACGATCGTGAGCTGTTATCGAGCCCGTGTTCTCGATTCGTCTACTACAGCAATCCATTTTAGCAGTTTAAGGTAACCCTAGTTCTGCCTTTATAACACTCGCATTTGTGTTATTGCATTTGTATCATATTGTCATTCATGATAATGTGATGTGTTGTGCATCTTGGCACATGTTTGGGTGAGTTTTGACTCACGAGTTGATTTGGCCGGGTGTCTGTATTAGAGAACCCTCTGAGACTGTAGTGATGGAGTGTTGTGATATTTTGACGTCTCTCCAAATATGAGATGGTTATTGTGGAATACTTAAAATGTTTATCTGAAAATAAATGTTTACCTGTGTATTTCAATATCTGTATTATTTTCTGGCTTAAAATATATTTCTGTTGTTAGTTTTAGTATCCTGGTGAGAACAAATTAACACGCTATTAATTTGGTAGGCTAATTAGCAACTTCGGAAACGTCATGTAGAAATTCGCGTTTTAGCGACCAAACGAAACTTAGTCGAAAGCTTTTATAATTTTGAAGTTTCACTTATAAAGCTAAGAATAAGCTGTATAGAAAGTTTCAGAGACTGATTAAGAGTTTTTGAAAACTCTTGGGGAGGTAAACATAATTTTCAAAAGAGTTGCCTATATATAGATAGAGATGGATGAGATATTTTTCATATGCTTAACCTAAAATTTCAAGAGGAGGCCAAAAGGGGGCTAGAGGGAGATTTTGTTGCTTCAAGCTTTGCGACGCCAAACGACGACCTTCCGTCAGTTTGTTTTCTCCCATATTTCATATTCGAGCTCCTCGAGGTAAGAGCTTCGTTTTGATACCTATTAGGGCCTGTTTGGCTAAGTTTTCCGAAAAGTTGTTTTCTAGAATTTTTCATAAAAGTTGATAAACGAAATTTTGATTCATAGGAATTGTACTAGACGGACTTCTACACGTTCTTTGTACACGGGGTTTCTTTGGATCGAATTATAGGAGCGTTATTTGGAGGTGAGTGATTCAACTATGTTTTGGAATGATTTCTTGGTATGTATTCATGTTATGTTTGAATAGCATGTATTAATTCTTAGAGATATATTGTGTAGTTCATATTGGGCATTTGTATTAATAAGTAGGCTCAATAGCACGGTGATATGTTTTGATTACCGCGAGCATGGTGATATGTATTTGAGCATGTTAAGTTGCTTATGTGGGTCAGAAGGAGCACGTGGTCACCGTGCCATTTTGTGGAGCCGATATAGGCATTAAGGTCGCACGATTGAAGAGAAGAATCGTGGGTCTTACCCTTTCGTGTGGACTTATTGGCGAGCAGTCGCGGATTGGGAGTATGGACGGGCACGTGAGTCTCCGGCGACTAGTATGAAATGTAGAGATGTGAATGCGGACATGTTTATCATTCATGCACATATGTTGTTTTATTCACTAAGCTTTAGCTTAAACAAATTGAAATATGTGTGGTTATTCAAATAACCATTTCAGGTGTTAATGCTGGCGAGGAACCGGAGAAGTGAGCACGAGGGTTGGGAGTTCTTTTGGAAGGCAACTTGAATGATAATCTTGTAGTTTTGGGATAATAGGAATGTTGTAATAAGAATTTGGTTGTTTTAAACCATAATTAATTTGGTATGTTAGAATGGATTTAAACCGTTGTAATAGTTAGTGACATGTTGTAATCTTGCTTTAGAAATGTTTTAATACAGCTAAGATTACTTTGGTTTGAGTTTGGTTGGAGTGGTTGATCATTGGTGAAAGTTAGAAAGCTTTTCAACTTGAAATTCTGCAGTTTTGGCTGCTGTCAGAGAAGCAGTCGACGGGGTAGTCGACGGGGCAGTCGATGGGACAGTGCAGTCCAGCTATTTTCCTTATTTTGGTAAAAGCAGTTGACTGGGCCCTGCCTCAGTCGACTGGACCTCTGAAGGTTGATGTATTCTTTTTGTTTCTGCTTACTTCAGTCGACTGAGGGTCCCGACCCAGTCGACTGAACCTCTGCTTTTGAAAATGTGTTTTGTTTTCCGCTGCGTGTGTTCTTCAAATTAAACTTTTGAGAACGTTAATGAATTGGTTTAGCCTCGGTGGGGTGCCACGGGCTTCGGTTCCGCTATTGTGGGACCGGGCTGTGACATTTAGTGGTATCAGAGCATAAGTTTAGAGCCTTGGGAACGAGTGACGTTATATATGCTGAGTGACGTCGAGTGGAGTGTGTAATTGTGAAGATAATTGTTATCATTGTAGAAATGCTTCATACATTAGCATTTGTTGATTGTGATGAACTGTGCACATATATATATCGTGTGGCATAACATGCATAGCTATTATGCATTTGTACTTATCAGGACAAAAATTTGAAAAGTTATGGTTGACCCGATAAGAGAGTTATCACCACATTCGAGAATGGATCAGATGGTGGATAAGGTGGAGAAATTTCGTTCAAGTCGTAAGTGAACGAGATTAGATGAATGTTCAGGCTCCACCGGTCGAAGTTTGAAATATCACTACACTATCGGTACCAAACGATTATAGCACAGTCCATAAATGATATGAGATGTGATGGGATGAAGTGGGATTGGATGATGGTAAGACTTCTGTGTATACCGTAGACACTGTAGAGTTGCCGAAGGTGATAGATGATATCATCTTGGTAACCATTGGATTTTCAAAATCTTAAATCGTAAAAGTTTTCAAAATTAATGGGAACGAGTTTTCTTTGGGCACGAGGTGGAGATGGAATTCGGATGGTCAACAATAGAAGAAGTTCGATGGTGGTTCACATGTTGAGAGAAGTACTTTCCGTATACAGGTTGTGCGAGTGGTTGTTGAAAGTTATCGTTTCGGGACTTGTTTAACGATTGTGACGTAAGTATATGAGAGTGTGTGACATGAGTATATCGGGGACGACGGCAGAATTGATGGGATAGCAAGCATCAAGAAATATATATATATAGATATTTTTGTGTATGGTGTATAATTGAGGAATCTCTCAACTTACCCTACGGTATTGAAATAGGGGATGGTTGAGGAATCTCTCAACCTATCTTACGGTGGATATCAGATGGTTGAGGAATTTCTCAACCTATATTACGGTAATTATTGAGAATTGAATACAGTATTGGGATAGTGGACGGTTGAGGAATCTCTCAACCTATCTTATGGTCAGTATTGTGGGATGTTGAGGAATCTCTCAACTGAATTTATTATCTCTGGTTTACGAGATGATTTTTTTTTCTATCAATGGTCAATACGGGTTTGAAAATAGCCGCAATGAGAATACGATCGAAGATTTGATGAGTTATGCGACGTTAATTGGTTTGGAAGAAAGATGATGTCAGAGTGATTTGGAAGAAAGGAGGGTTGAGGTTTGAGTACGGAAATTTTGGTGTGACTTTCAAGATTTAGATTGAACGTGGAATTGATAGAACTATTGGGTGCATGGACATTGAGCTCATACCAAGAACCAATAGCTCAATCCAAGTGTGGCTTGTGATGGGTGCAGTACGGACTTGACTCTTGTGATGTTCCCAAGTAGATCTGAGGTTCACATGAAACGTAGATTGAATATTGGTGGGTAGCAATGAATGAGATTGAGAGAAGTGTATGTAAACATTATTAGGGGTTTTGACCTTTACAACTACGAAGAGAGCAAAGGAAGCAATATGTGAGATGAGGAGTTTAACAATTTATGAGATTGGTTAAGAGGTGAAACGAGTGGTGCGTAGCAGGAAAATTGTCGCGTTGTCACTGGAGGCGTTGAGGTGATAAGTGGATATTGAATTGAGAATACATTTTAGAAAGTGGAGGGCGGAGTATTAAGTAGACGATATTGAGCGATGACGTGTTTAACGAGTTCTGTGGGGAGGGGGACGAAGAAGTCGGGTTATAAGGACGTGAAGATATAGATTGGGAAGATGGTACTTGATGAGTAAGCGAACGGTATGAGTATGATGGACACTAGTGGTATGTGAACTTAATTACGATCTCGACTATGGTTAAATGAATTTGTTTTAAAAAAAAAATAGATGTATGTATGAAAACTTTATTTTGGACGATGTCATGAAGGCAACAATTGGAAGAAAGATGCAGAACAAGAATGGATGTGAAGGAAAGTTATCAAATCAGAAGGAAGACTGCAATGGGCTTGAGCGAGGGTAATGTCTTGTTAGGAAGTTACCGACGGAATATTGGGGTTACTATTAGCAAATGATCGAAGTGGTATTGAGAATGATGAAAAAAAAAAAGGAGACTGGGAAGTGACTATTGGAATCTCAAGGATAGATGTTGGCTTATGTGAGGAGATAGTGCAGGAGGAAATGGCGAATGAAATGGTTAGCTGGAATACAGATCTATTATCTAAAGGACACAGGTTTCGGACTTTTAAAACATATTTTTTTTTTGTAATGATCAAAATCGCTACTGGAAGTGGATTTGAAATAAAGGTTTTGTTTTTTTTTTTTTTTAAATGCAAACGAATGGGTTATGAGATACTTACAAAGAAATTAGAAGAACAAGAGTAGTGTTTGATGTTGATTTCAGTAGAGGGAAAGACTGGAGATTGTGAGACTATTATAGATAAATCGGTATTTAATTTAGATTGATGAAGTTGAAAGATGTGTTAAGATTAGTGAGGATGATTTCCATGAGTTATGGGATGAAAGTGAACTGATGTGTTGAGATTGATGTGACGGTCTTTGATAGAAAGATATACAGCTCGGACACGACTAGGGCGAATTCGAATTGTCACCGATAAGAGAGACAGAATATCAAAAATCATATTTTAATCTTGAATAGGAAGAACATGGGTTGAAGGAGTTGCGGGGAGTGTTGCGTAACAGGTGGATCAAGTTCTGTTAACGGTAGTGGTTGTTACGATTGACGTTGTTGGAATGGTAGTGAGGAGATATCGAAGAAAAGCTTACGAGAAATTTGAGAAGTTGCTTAAAAACAAAAATAAGAAAACGTACTTAGTTTAGTTGAAGGTTTAGATTAACATTCTTATCGTTTCCTTGGTTTGTAAATCGATGGCTTGTTCAAGTGAAAGGATAATTGGAGGATAAGATATTACGACATTTTGACTTTGCTCGAGTAAATAGGGTGTTAGTTGTGGATGTTTGATTATAGCAAAGATTTGCAGTTGGAATTCAGAGGTATTGAATGAATGGGGATATATTGATGAGTTGGTTGATGAAGTCGAAAGGGAAAGAGACGACACAATGATGGGTATAGATGTCGAGGATTATCGTTGTGGAATGGCTTAGAAGAAAATCGTTGACACATGATGAGAAATAGAAGAAAGATTGGGCGTGTATGTATTACCCAAAGGGTTTCATGGTTGGAAAAAGATAAGAGATTGCAATTTGAAGGTATCAACAATTGGTTGAAGAATCAACGCATTAATGGCATATGTACGGATGTTCGTGCTCGATTTTGGTTTCGTTCGGGATATAGAATCGGAAGAAATTGCTAGGCGGTTCGAGACAATTTGTAAGTGACTGTGTAGGTTAGAGAGGGAGAAGTGAAGAGAGATGACTCATTTTCTTGGGTTGCATATGGAAGTTTGTGGTTTCAGAAAAGGGTACGATTGAATGCGTATGAGACATTTTGGGTGTAATCGGTTATCCGAAAGGAATGAACGTGTTCTATTTGAATCCTTATATTCTTACTCGAAAGAAATGTTGATTGGTTGTATGTGTTCAAATTGACACTTTAAGTGGATACAGACAGAGTTCGGAAGAGTTATTTTCCTTACGAACTTGAAGATTTATTTTCCTTGTGAGTCATAACATTGTAGTGGAGAGATGGTAATTGTGAACAAAGTGGCAAGTGTTGGGAAGCATGTGGGAGAAGTCATGGTGGTAGACGGCGTAAGTTTGGGGACAAACTTCTTTTAAGGGGGAGAGTATTATAACACTCGCATTCGTGTTATTGCATTTGTATCATATTGTCATTCATGATAATGTGATGTATTGTGCATCTTGGCACATGTTTGGGTGAGTTTTGACTCACGAGTTGATTTGGGTATCTGTATTAGAGAACCCTCTGAGACTGTAGTGATGGAGTGTTGTGATATTTTGACGTCTCTCCAAATATGAGATGGTTATTGTGGAATACTTTAAATGTTTATCTGAAAATAAATGTTTACCTGTGTATTTCAATATCTATATTATTTTCTGGCTTAGAATATATTTCTGTTGTTAGTTTTAGTATCCTGGTGAGAACGAATTAACACGCTATTAATTTGGTAGGCTAATTAGCAATTTCGAAAACGTCATGTAGAAATTCGCGTTTTAGCGACCAAACGAAACTTAGTCGAAAACTTTTATAATTTTGAAGTTTCACTTATAAAGCTAAGAATAAGCTGTATAGAAAGTTTCAGAGACTGATTAGGAGTTTTGAAAACTCTTGGGGAGGTAAACGTAATTTTCAAAAGAGTTGCCTATATATAGATAGAGATGGATGAGATATTTTTCATAAGCTTAACCTAAAATTTCAAGAGGAGGCCAAAAGGGGGCTAGAGGGAGATTTTGTTGCTTCAAGCTTTGCGACGCCAAACGACGACCTTCCGTCAGTTTGTTTTCTCCCATATTTCATATTCGAGCTCCTCGAGTAAGAGCTTCGTTTTGATACCTATTAGGGCCTGTTTGGCTAAGTTTTCCGAAAAGTTATTTTCTAGAATTTTTCATAACAGTTGATAAATGAAATTTTGATTCATAGCAATTGTACTAGACGGACTTCTACACGTTCTTTGTACACGGGTTTTCTTTGGATCGAATTATAGGAGCGTTATTTGGAGGTGAGTGATTCAACTATGTTTTGGAATGATTTCTTGGTATGTATTCATGTTATGTTTGAATAGCATGTATTAATTCTTAGAGATATATTGTGTAGTTTATATTGGGCATTTGTATTAATAAGTAGGCTCAATAGCACGGTGATATGTTTTGATTACCGCGAGCATGGTGATATGTATTTGAGCATGTTAAGTTGCTTATGTGGGTCAGAAGGAGCACGTGGTCACCGTGCCATTTTGTGGAGCCGATATAGGCATTAAGGTCGCACGATTGAAGAGAAGAATCGTGGGTCTTACCCTTTCGTGTGGACTTATTGGCGAGCAGTCGCGGATTGGGAGTATGGACGGGCACGTGAGTCTCCGGCGACTAGTATGAAATGTAGAGATGTGAATGCGGACATGTTTATCATTCATGTACATATGTTGTTTTATTCACTAAGCTTTAGCTTAAACAAATCGAAATATGTGTGGTTATTCAAATAACCATTTCAGGTGTTAATGCTGGCGAGGAACCGGAGAAGTGAGCACGAGGGTTGGGAGTTCTTTTGGAAGGCAACTTGAATGATAATCTTGTAGTTTTGGGATAATAGGAATGTTGTAATAAGAATTTGGTTGTTTTAAACCATAATTAATTTGGTATGTTAGAATGGATTTAAACCGTTGTAATAGTTAGTGACATGTTGTAATCTTGCTTTAGAAATGTTTTAATACAGCTAAGATTACTTTGGTTTGAGTTTGGTTGGAGTGGTTGATCATTGGTGAAAGTTAGAAAGCTTTTCAACTTGAAATTCTGCAGTTTTGACTACTGTCAGAGAAGCAGTCGACGGGGCAGTCGATGGGGCAGTCGACGGGACAGTGCAGTCCAGCTATTTTCCTTATTTTGGTAAAAGCAGTCGACTGGGCCCTGCCTCAGTCGACTGGACCTCTGAAGGTTGATGTATTCTTTTTGTTTCTGCTTACTTCAGTCGACTGAGGGTCCCGACCCAGTCGGCTGAACCTCTGCTTTTGAAAATGTGTTTTGTTTTCCGCTGCATGTGTTCTTCAAATTAAACTTTTGAGAACGTTAATGAATTGGTTTAGCCTCGGTGGCGTGCCACGGGCTTCGGTTCCGCTATTGTGGGACTGGGCTGTGACAGCCTTGTAGGGTTATTGTAGTTTTCACGTAATTTTTTTGCAGTACCAACTTATACGCGCTGTCAATGGATTATGGGAACACAGTTTCCTAACAGTAGGTACCTTCATTAACAGGGCCGAACCACATACAAAAAATTGTCTCTTACTCTCCCTCTCTCCTTAAATTGCTTTACTTTACTCTTACCAAATTTTGACATCATCAGTTTGGCGCCCTCTGTGGGAAACGACAAGTCTTCTCATCAACAAATCTCTTAACTGATTATCATGCCACCGAAGAAGGGTAAGAAGACTGATCAGCAGCCCAACCGGGATGCACCTTCGGCCCCGGCACCGGCTGCGGCGGTCATAAAATCTGAGCAAATCACCGCAACCCTCACACAACTCCTAGAGGGCCAGTGTCAAATCCAGCAACAGATTGAAGCCCTGCTAGCCCAGCAAAGCAGTTCTCCAGGGGCCGGGAAACGACCCGGGAACGTTGCGTATGCTCGGGAACCGATATTGACCAGACAACGTGCCCGAACCAACCCGTCCCGTGGTGAGGATGCCAAAGACATCAACAGTGGGCGTGCTGCCTGAGAGGAAAGGCAGGAGCATATGGCCCTGAAGTCAGTCTAGGGTCACTCGGTCAAAAACTGAGTTGTCCCTAGGCGAACGGTTACCTGGAGTTATAGCTGAGCCCGATCCCAGAGGACAGCACCCCGCCATGAAGAAGCATCTTCCACCAACCCGACTAGTTCCTCAGATACCGATCGGGAAGGAGTGGAAGCTCGAATCCAGGACTTGCAGAAGCAGATCGACGGAGTGGCCAAAAAGCTTGGTCAAAATCGTGTTCCGAATCAAGTCTATACCGAGACAGAGTCACTGTTCTCCAGCCAGATCACGAGGTTCTCCATCCCGCGCAAATTCAAGCAGCCTCGCCTAGATCCCTATAACGGCTCTGGAAGCCCGGTCGACCACGTCCGGACCTACAAGGTTCAGATGGCCCTAGCCACCAACTCCGATGAGCTACACTGCCTAGCCTTCCCCAGCACTTTGAAAGGCCCGGCCATGCAGTGGTTCTACTCCTTGGAGCCCTCGATCGGTCTGTAGTTTCAAATAACTCAGCAAGCAGTTCATCAACCAGTTCGCCGGTATGCATGAGCGGCCAAAGCCAGACATGTAGCTACTGACAGTCAGACAACGGAATAATGAGTCCCTCAAGGAGTTCACCGACCGGTTCAACCAATAGAAGCTTCAAATCCGCAATCTGAAAGAGAAAATCGCCATCTTAGCCTTCTGCTCGGGAGTTCAACATACCAAGTGCTCAGCGTCGTTCCACAGAAACCGACCGGTAACCTTGGTCGAACTCGCAGAGAGGGTTGAAAAATACATCGACATTGAGAAATTTCTAAAGATCAAAGATCCCGGGCAAGAAAGCAACTAGTCTACCAGAAGCAAGCGAAAGCGAGATCAGCCCGGGAGTTCAGACAGTTCTTCCAGTTCACAGCAGTCCGGGTCAGGCAGCCCCGACCAGACCTCCAGTTCACAGCGGTCGGGCTCCGGCAGCCCCGACATGACCTCCGGTTCACAGGGGTCTAAGTCCGGCCGCCCTGACATGACCTCCAGTTCACATCGGTCAGGATCAAGCAGTTCCGATTTTGCCTCCAGCACAGAGAAATCTGGAGCCCGATGATCCTGATCCGACCTCCTATCTCCATCGGTCTAGATGAGCCCGACTACAGTGGCATTTGCCTGATCACCACATGAGGTTCCGTCGATTGTCCGAAAGCCCTTCCAAAGTCCTCGGGCCTAACCCAGAGGCATACAAAGACCTCGGGCCTAACCCCGAGGCATCTAAAAAGACCTCGGGCTCTGAACCCAGGAACTCAAAAGACCTCGGGCTCCGAACCCAGGCACTAAAGACCTTGGGGTCACGCCCAAGGCACCGGCTTCGCTTAGGTCCAACCGACGATGGGGGCAAACCCCCTAGGTGGCTGATGATGGCAAGCTTCAAAAGACCCTGCAACCACCATGTTCCAGGTCGGTTACCGACAGAGAATAGCCTCTGTAAGACCCTCGTCTTAGCGAAAGCTTGGGGGGCAAGATGGCGTAGTGAACTAAATAGGTAATCACACCAGTTATTTACAGGCCTCGCGGATAACCAAGTCAAAATCTTGGACAACCCGAGCACCTACAGTACTCAGAGGCATTAACTCCACTTAGGTCCAGACCGACGATAGAGGTGACTAAAATCTCTTAGGTTAGCCGACGATAGAGGAGCAAATAGACCCTAAAGCAACGTGATTTAGGTCGACTCCACCAACATGGTCAAGCTCTTCTCCCAACAGTCTTGACGAAGGCTGGCCGGGTGGAAGACAACCATCCTGGGGAATTAACATAAAAAAAGGACCCTAGAGCAATACGCTTTAGGTCGGCTTTTCCAACATGGTAAAATCCTTCTACCCACAGCCTTGACGAAGGTTTACGGGCAGAAGATAACCATCCTGGGAGCTAACTCAAGCAAAAAATACTCCAAAGTAGGGCGAGTCTCAACTCTCGGTCACTTCCCGAGCACTCAAAGACTCCGAATTAGGCCCGGTCTCAACTCCCGGTCAGTTCCCGAGCACTTAAAGGTCCCGAGCTAGGCTGGGTCTCAACTCTCAGTTAGTTCTCAAGGACTCACCAGGCTAAGAAGCCCCGAAGCAGCTTCCACAAGCACTCAGACAGCGACAAGTAACATCAAGCTGATTTCCAAACTTGCCCCGATATAGCATTTGGCCAATCTTGGAAATGGGGGGCAGCTGATACGCCCAAAATTGGCTCTATCCTATGACCGAGCGGTTCAAATCAGCAGCCAGTCCAATCATGCACAACTCCTCAGGAGCATCAGCCCGAGCGATTTATTCGCGACCCGGCTAACAGGTCGGAAAAACCGCACAGGCACATCCCACCGCGGGAACAGCTCATCCGGGCCCACAGGCATGATCCCGAGTATTACGGGCAGTTTCCTACTCAGGCTAGAAGACTAATGGAAAGTACACTATTCCTAATCCAATTAGGAAATCCCCATCATTAATGTCAATCTATATCAATAGGATTATATTTCCTTACCCATGTATGTGTAGGTCTCTTGCATCTATAAAAGAGACCTCTCACCCCCCATGGAAGGGGCTACCAACTCTTTAGTCTACACAGCACCTCTATAAAATTCACAATTGTACGCATACACCCGGCTGGTATTACTGGTAGTGCCGCCCCTCTTTGTTGGCTCACCAGGCCCGCCGGTAATCTGCTAGTGAACCTGCTTAGACACACACGTGGACGTAGGTACCTTCATTAACATGGCCGAGCACATACAAAAAAATAGTCTCTCACTCTCTCTCTCCTTAAATTGCTTTACTTTACTCTTACCAAATTTTGACATCATTAGACTTATTATTACACAGAGAAATTGTACTCGAGGGAAAAAAAAAAAACTAAGTTTGAAAAAAAAACCATATATAGAAACGCAATGATTGACAAAATACAAGAAATTTACCATTTGATAGATTATGACATCAATTTCAATCAAGAATTAATCAAACTCAATCCTGACACCACCAATGGTCACATCACTACTTCCATACTTCGGAACCAAAGTCACCAACACATTATCATCATCTTCAGTTCCCAAATCCTCTAACAACTTACTAATCCCCAACTTCAAGCTAGTCTTTATCTTCTTCCCATGCTTATGTTTATGTGGAACATTCACAAAGCTTCCAGCAAACTCGGTCTTGTCCGGGCCGATTGGTGCCTCATGTTCATCATTAATATAAACATCAAACTTTGCAAACACATCTCTATCGACCTCAATCCCTTCTATCACCAATATCTCCTTTTCTTCCTCTTTCTGTTTCTTACTCCTTGATTTCTTCGGCCTAGGGACCATCACTTTTATGGGTTTGTCGAGTTTCGGGGAAAAGTAGTGTTTCTCACTCTAGATGTTGATGTATCGGTCGCCTGAGCCACCCCTTGCTTTGTGATTTTTCTGACTGCCCATTTGATTTTTGGGGTTGGCCAAGTGTTGAGCCACGGAATGTCGACGTTTTGGTAGTTGTACCCGAGTTTGGGGTAATCGAGGCAATCTTTGACTTTAACTCGTACGAGCTGGGCGTTCTAATCGTAGAATAAGAACGACGCATTTAGCCAATCGGGATCGGTAAAGTCCTAGTGTCGGGGCCCGAGGGTTCTCCATATGGCCCACAATCAGTCAATGTTGGAGTGGTGGGCAAAGAATATAGGGTCACGTGCAGCCGAGTAGAAGTTACCCACATCTTCCAAATTGGGCTGGCGTCGGTCGCCGGTCCATATGTGAACCGGACCGTGTGGGATGTTCTCAATTGATCTAGCTCCCGGGTCGAGTGCATACCCCGCGCGGTATGGGCTGCCGAAAAAGAGCTGGGTGGTCCGCCCATTCGATACCATTTGACGGTACACGATGGTGAGATTGCTGGACAATTGTTGTTGATTTGTTGCATTTTCATCGACCAAATTATAGTCGAGATCGACCAGATTCTGAGGTTGGTGCTTAGTGTCACGAAGCAGGTCGTACAACGACGATTTCTGGTTTGTATATAGAGATGGCATTTGCATGCCACCCGGAGCGTAAGGCGAACTCTACACACCAAATCGTCTACTATGTAGAATGAGAGACACACATGCATAATATTAAATAAATAATATAATACAAACATTGCCCACACAGATTCTCATAAGAATGGAATAACTGATTTTACTGAATGAAAAATAAATCAACTATATAAAACATGACTTTTAGTATATATTCCTAACATCCATATACTTCAAGGATAGTGAAAATTATATTTCATACCCTTATAGTTTGGGTGTGATTTCACTTTGGTTCCTGCAATTTCAGTTTTGTCACTTTGCTCCTTACAATTTTAGTTTAAGTTCAATGTAGTTCATTCATAAAATTTTTTTATAAGTTTTTAAATAAATAGGGCGTGTGATTCACACGTGCCGTAGAGCTAGGGGTATAATGATAAATTTGCTTAGAGAAATTGCACTTTACACACCTATATTAAATCTATTTCAGTCAAAAATTGTATAAATTTTTTTTTTTAATGAATAGACTACATTGAATCTAACTTAAACTGTAATGACTAAATTAACAAAATTGAAACTGTAAGGACTAAAGTCAAATCATGCCCAAACTATAAGGGTGTAAAGAATAATTTACCCTCAAAGATATTTATGAATAATACTAATACAAATATAGGCATTTTTTTTTTCAAATCTAAAGGTGACGGTCACCCCTACTTGGTCCCCTGGATGCATCCTTGCATGAAACATGTCCTAGAGTGATTAGTTATAGGATTAATAGTTTAGCCGCCTAAAACCCCACTGTATATGTTTGCGTTAAAGAAAGATAAATGTTTTGACCAAGGCCGGCTGGAATTAATTTAGAATTGTTCACGGTGGGTAGCTAGTACTTGTCTACCCATAATCAAAATGAAGAACAAATGTGTAAATTAGTAAATGAAATGCAACACGACTTAGTCTTCTTGTAACCTTCTTCACCATATCACCTAACTATATATATATATATATACACACCCACACACATGTACAGACGGCTAAGATATATATAAGGCTTAAAGTCACAATTCTATATAGAGACTTTTTGTTTTTTTAATACTGTTGTAAAAACTTGGTCTTTAAAACTTGCAATATTTCTCGCCTTTGAGATGTAAATTTACATACAGTAATATGTACTACAGTCAAGTTTAGATATCATTTCTTTTTCAAGAGATAGTTTGGTCAATTCACTCAATCGTTCTTGTGAAATTGTCTGACTAGGTATGATTTTGTTAATTGGTCGTTTTGAAAAAAATATATATTTTCTTACATATCAACGCAAACTTAACGTTTGTTTGATAACCATTTCGTTTTAAATATTTTTTTTTTACTTTCATTTTTTTTAAAATAGCAATAAAAAAGACATTTGGTAAACTTAATTTTGTTTCTTTTTTTTTTTTTTCAAAAACAAATTTTAAAAATGGACCAAAAATGAAAAAAAAAAATAAGTAATTTCCAAACAAAAAAAAAAAAAAAAGCAAAAATCGATTTTGGTATCCAAAATTACTATTTTGCTCATACAAATTTTAAAAACCATAACTATTTAAGATTAAACCAAAATTGAAAGTCGTCAGAGCTTGTGAACTCTATGCAAATTTTTTTTTGGCTGGGACCAAAAAAGTATATAATCTCAAAATGACCAAAAAAAAATTTTCGAGTGTGCATTGTGCGTGTGTGACTGCGAGTGTGTGCGGATCTGTATCTTTGAGTGGAGAGCATATATAATATATATATATATATGTGTGTGTGTGTTAGTATACATACATAGTACTCTTTCTCTTTCATTTCATATTAATAGATAGATGGGAAAATTAGGGCTTTGCTTATCCCCACCATAGTCAGACACATGCTGCATTGCTGCTCTTAAGTTAAATGCGTTTTTCATGTTTTTATATATATATATATATATGTCTGCTCATTGGGAAATTTGATTTATGTCTTTGTTGGCTAAGACTTCTTTCAAGTTATGATTTTGCATGGAAAGCAGCAATTTTGGAAGGCAGTTTCGTTGTTCTCTAAGAATTAAAAAAAAGCCATTTGAATTCTTTAAAAAAAAAATGTATATATAATCTTAATCGGTGCGGGGCGGGCAGGGCCGGCCCTGAGATGTCAAAATTCGGCCGAGGCCTCAAGCAAACTTTCAAAAGGACCTAAAAAATGAGGCCCCTATGATAAGTTTCATAGAAATTAGGAAGAAATTAGAAGAAAATAGGCTTAAAAACGATAAGTTTCATAGAAATTGTGAAGAAAATAGGCCTAAAAATGATAAGTTTCATAGAAATTAGGAAGAAATTTGAAGAAAATAGGCCTAAAAATGATAAGTTTCATAAAAAATAGGAAAAAATTAGAAGAAAACAGGCCTAAAAATGAGGCCTAAAAATAAGGCCCCATGCGGCGGCTTGGCCGCTTTGCCTCAGGGCCGGCCCTGGGGGCGGGGCGGGTCGAGAAGAGAGACTACGCGGGGCGGGGCGGGGCGGGGGCGGGGTATAGGGCCCCCGTCCCATACCCGCCCCGTTGCCATCTCTAGACATACTCAAAAGCTATTCAAGGTTTTGGATTTAATGGCAGGGTCCAGTTGGTCTGAATTTGTTTGTAAAATAACTATTTTGTCCTTCATACTTCAAAATGCCATAACTCATTAAGACTAAACTATAATTGAATGTCGTCAGAGCCGATGAACTCCTTATAACATTAAGACCATTTGGGAGCTAAAAAACATATATATGGTAAAATAACCAAATTGCCCTTAGAGCTTACATATAAGCAGTTAATATTGTTAAAATCACCAATTAATACAGAGTGACTTATCCCATGGTTTTTCGACGTTCTAGATCCAGTGGTAGGGTCAATTTGACCTGAATATATTTGTAAAATGGCTATTTTGCCCTTCAAATTTCAAAATATCATAGCTTGTTAAGACTAAACTAGAATTGAACGTCGTCAGAGTTTGTAAGCTTATATTTAAGATGAAGAATATTTGGGACCTTAAAAGTACATATATGGTAAAATAACCAAATTGCACTTGTAGTTTACATATACAAAGTTAACATTATTAAAATCTTCAAATAATACAGAGCAGACTACCTTGAGGCCTTTTTACGTGCTGAATCCAATGATATGGTCTTTTTTTATTTTCTTTTTTTTAAAATGCACACAAAAAATTTTAACACAAAAATAAAAAAATAAAAAATAAAAATGAATAATGAAATGGTGGGGCCTTAGTAAAAATTTACATGTGTCATCATGTAATACAAAGGCATTCAAAGCCTTGGTGAGTCAGTTAAACATGATTTCAGAGTTCTTTTTAATAGACTTTTCTTTCTTTCGTTTTTGTATAAATTATATAAACACTCTATCGTGTATTGTCTTTTTTTTTTTGAGTTAATTAGTATAAAGTCTAATCTAGTCTAAGATTGTTGCAATAGGCCCAACCCAAGATACATTTTAGTGAGAGGTCCACACACAGATTTTTGGACCGAAATACCCTTTGTGTGCACCATATCACTTTCCCCTTCAAAATCCAGCATTTAAACTCCAACCCATTTACCAAAATCAAGCCAAGATTCTAGGATTTTTCAAAATTCAAAAATCCAATAGATTTGTGGTGAAAAATTAGAAAGAGGAGCAAATCACACATGCTAGCATGGCTACCCATCTCTCTCTCCATGGATGCCCCTACCTCGGATCCGACGTTGCGTTGTGCCTCTGTCTGCGCTTCCGCAGCCGCTATGCTCCGGTGATGCGCCTCCGATCCGCCACTATGCTCCGCTACTTCTCTCTCTCTCTCTATATATATATTGTTATATATCTTGAGTCTATTTATCATTGATTTATTTATTTTTTGTTTTCTTTTGGTGGGATGCACAGATTTGAAACAAAAGGAAATGGAAACATCTCTTGATGCCACAACAATAAATAAGCAAAATGAGGACACAATGGTGATCGATCGAATAAGGGAAGCCAAGTGTACGTGCCAAAGCAAACAAGAATAGCAATAACATCAATAACAGAAGATGAAGAAAGAAAAACAGTGATTGGTCTCCGGTTATGGATGGAGTACTTCCTATTCCTATTCCTTCATCTTGGAACACCTGTCAGAAAACATACACACGCACACACAATCGATACGATTTATAGTGTGAAATTTAACACTCATGTTCTTGATTCCTATATTGTCGTGCGAAATTGTATACTGCTAGTATGTACTATAATTTATTATTTGAATGATGACTGCTTACCAAATTAAAAAGAGTCAACTGCTAATTGAATCTCCATTCCAACGTAATGCTAATTAGTTTGTTCCAAAAACAACTCCACAATTCAAAGGTTGTAGTGTGAATATTAACACTCATGTTCTTGGTTCAAAGGCTATGTGATTTATGGCACAAACACCAAAACGGAAAGCACTATAATTATGGGATAGTAATACAAAATGAGATATTGACAAGTCAAAATGCTATCATTACTACCAGAATTAATGTGTATATATGGCAAGTCAAAATCCGGTTTAATGAAAGCAGTGAAATTTTGCAGTATAAAATTTCCCTAATAAACCAGTTGCAGTGTCAAATTTCACACTAATAAACCAGTTACAGTATAAAAATGATCTGTTTGCAGTGTAAAATTCAATACCCGCAGAAAAACTCGTTTATGATGTGATATCTAGATTGAATATGCAATACACTGAATTAGAAATGATGAAATTCGTTTGTAACCGTTGTGTAAAGTAATATCCTAAAATATTAGGATAAAATTTCTATATATATTGTAACCAACATCAATTGGGATTTGATAAGATTTGGTTAGATTTGGTAACTGATTCAATCATTAAATCTGAATTAATATATGTATATATGTATATATATATAGGTTAGGGGTAGAAAAGACATCTAATAATTCTATAATAGGAAAATTTGGACTAATCTCTAACAACATTTACAATTATAGGGTCTATCATTAGGAAGTACCAAACGGTGGGTCTATTACAACAAACGTTAGTAGAATGGGATTTTCCACTAAATTTTTCTTTTTTTTTTCCTTCTTAATAACATCCTCTAAACTAAATATTCAATAAATTGACCTCCACAATTATTTTTTTTCTTCTTAGCTTGACCCCCTCACAAATAGCTGAGTGGGTCAATTTGTTGATCTTTAGTTTTGGGGGTATTATTGATTGAGTAATGTTTATATATACTTCTCAAATTTTCCATCTTAAATACTTCCTAAATACATGTGACAATAGGTTCATCTTCAATAATGGTGGGATCACTTCAATATCCTCCAATCAAAATCCAATGAACTCACTGTCATATATATTTAAAAAATATTTAGAATACAAAATTTGAGAAGCCTAATATTACTCTTAGTGATTGCTGAAAGTATGCAATACACTAGGAAGTGTATACACTAGGATTTTTTTTCCACCCCCCTAATTAAAAAGAAGTACTGTGTAGATTAAGTTGCTTCCGCTCTTTACTTTGGACGGCCTAAAACAAGAGAGTTATTTAGTGAGCCGTCTCATACACCATGTTATGTTAATGTGGTGTCATGCCTCAATGACATCAGAATATTTGGTCTCTAAAAGTAGGCGTACATTACACTTTGGGAGATTCTGTCCTAGAAATAATGAGACATAATTTATTTAATTATTTGTCATGTGTTCTTAAAAATAATGATTATATACTCTAATATAATTTGAGTATCACACTACGTCAATATAATGACATGATATAACATGCTCATTATATAATCTCTCTTGAAACAAGGCCAAAACAAGGCTCTTTTGGCCTTGTGGTTAAGACAGCCATGAAATAATATTTTGTATGAGTGTGCTCACTTATTTATATGCATGTGCATACATATGTATCATTACGAGCATATGCGAAGAAATGTATGCATATATACGTACACTTTTTATTACAAAGAAAATGAGTAGGGTCAAACACTTGACCTAGAAGGGTATAAGACCCAACTCGACAATATACGAACTATATACATACAAGTCCATATGTCTTAATTAAACAAATGTTCCTATAGATGTAGCATGTCTATGTAATAAACGAAGGCAGGATTACATGGCATATCTATGGAATCTTACCCATTACACCAAAACTACAATTAATTAGATGGCATATTAATTAATCACTGCATTGAACAAAAGCCCATAATTTAATTAATACTGTACAGTGCTTTACACGACCAAAAGTTTCTCTATTAAATATCGTAACGAGATAGCGGTTCCACCATATGAACCTATAACCAAATCAAATAACAACTCAACTCAAAATAAAATTAAAAAAAAAAAACAAATAACATTGAGTGTATATATGTATATATATATTTAAAAAAAAAACGCAGCATATGAATATACAAGTCTATGTGCAAGAAGCAAGGGCGGAGGGTAGGGAAGGAATAAGGATGGAGGTAGGCTGCAGTCTCCACCCAAAAAAAAAATTGGAAAATAATAAGTACATTAAATTTGTTCACCTAAATTATTCAACTGCTAATGTGTTGTGGCAGTTTTGAAATTAATTCAAACTTTGTTTGATAAACTGATGAATAATTTTGAAAATCCACAGTATATGGATTGTTCTGTGTCCCGTTTAGGTGTACGTACCTAGCATTACTCAAACAAGTACATAATTTACATATAATATGTGTAATCAGTCCTTCTCATGTTTTGGAAGGGGAAAAAAAAAACTATCTTTACTGTATTGGTTCGTTGTAATTGAACCACGTTAAATACTTGTTCCACCACACCTATTCTTATTATTTTTAATTTAGCTGAACTCAAACTCATGTTTTATCATTAGTCAAATTTTACAAAATGCAATAAGCGACAAACTCTTATTATTGAAAAAAAAATGTATTTATAAAACTCTACCCAAAAATATATAAATATACATATATATATAAGTAGATAAAAAAAAAATCATCTTGAGGCGTTTCTCCCAACCCTGATAAGTCCACCATTGTATACGCGCCATTGAGTCCCAACCCCCAATAAAATACCTAACTATGCCCTTATATATGTGCATTTATGTATATGTAGGTGTGTTTTTTCAGTCAAGATGAAATCAAGTATCTCTCTTTATTTTGTTTCCAACAAGTTGCCAAATAGACTTATTATTACACAGAGAAATTGTACTCGAGGGAAAAAAAAAAAAAAAAAAAAAAAAAAAAAAAAAAAAACTAAGTTTGAAAAAAGAAAAAAAAAAAACCATATATAGAAACGCAATGATTGACAAAATACAAGAAATTTACCATTTGATAGATTATGACATCAATTTCAATCAAGAATTAATCAAACTCAATCCTGACACCACCAATGGTCACATCGCTACTTCCATACTTCGGAACCAAAGTCACCAACACATTATCATCATCTTCAGCTCCCAAATCCTCTAACAACTCACTAATCCCCAACTTCAAGCTTGTCTTTATCTTCTTCCCATGCTTATGTTTATGTGGAACATTCACAAAGCTTCCAGCAAACTCGGTCTTGTCCGGGCCGATTGGTGCCTCCTGTTCATCATTAATATAAACATCAAACTTTGCAAACACATCTTTATCGACCTCAATCCCTTCTATCACCAATATCTCCTCTTCTTCCTCTTTCTGTTTCTTACTCCTTGATTTCTTCGGCCTAGGGACCATCACTTTTATGGGTTTGTCGAGTTTTCGGGGAAAAGTAGTGTTTCTCACTCTAGATGTTGATGTATCGGCCGCCTGAGCCACCCCTTGCTTTGTGATTTTTCTGACTGCCCGGTTGATTTTTGGGGTTGGCGAGTGTTGAGCCACGGAATGTCGACATTTTGGTAGTTGTACCCGAGTTTGGTGTAATCGAGGCAATCTTTGACTTTGACCCGTACGAGCTGGGCGTTCTCATCGTAGAATAAGAACGACGCATTTAGCCAATCGGGATCGGTAAAGTCCTGGTTTCGGGACCCGAGGGTTCTCCATATGGCCCACAATCGGTCAATGTTGGAGTGGTGGGCAAAGAATATCGGGTCACGTGCGGCCGAGTAGAAGTTACCCATGTTTTCCAAATTGGGCTGGCGTCGATCGCCCGTCCATATGTGAACCGAACCGTGTGGGATGTTCTCAATTGATCCGGCTCCTGGGTCGGGTTCATCCTCGGCGCGGTATGGGCTACCGAGGAAGAGCTGAGTGGTCCTTCCATTCGATACCATTTGACGGTACATGATGGTGAGATTGCTAGACAATCGTTGTTGATTTGTTGCATTTTCATCGACCAAATTATAGTCGAGATCGACCAGATTCGGAGGTTGGTGCTTAGTGTCACGAAGCGGGTCGTACAACGACGATTTCTGGTTTGTATATAGAGATGGCATTTGCATGCCACCCAGAGCGTAAGGCGAACTCTACACACCAAATTGTCTACTATGTAGAATGAGAGACACACATGTATAATATTAAATAAATAATATAATACAAACATTGCCCACACAGATTCTCATAAGAATGGAATAACTGATTTTACTGAATGAAAAATAAATCAACTATATAAAGCATGACTTTTAGTATATATTCCTAACATCCATATACTTCAAGGATAGTGTAAATTATATTTCATACCCTTATAGTTTGGGTGTGATTTCACTTTGGTTCCTGCAATTTCAGTTTTGTCACTTTGCTCCTTACAATTTTAGTTTAAGTTCAATGTAGTTCATTCATAAATTTTTTTTATAATTTTTTAAATAAATAGGGCGTGTGATTCACACGTGCCGTAGAGTTAGGGCTATAATGATAAATTTGCTTAGAGGATAAAATTGCACTTTACACACCTATATTAAATCTATTTCAGTCAAAAATTGTATAATTTTTTTTTTTTTGATGAATGGACTATATTGAATCTAACTTAAACTGTAATGATCACTAAATTAACAAAATTGAAACTGTAAAGACTAAAGTCAAATCATGCCCAAACTATAAAAGCGTAAAGAATAATTTACCCTCAAAGATATTTATGAATAATACTAATACAAATATAGGCATTTTTTTTTTTCAAATCTAAAGGTGACGGTCACCCCTACTTGGTCCCCTGGATGCATCCTTGCATGAAACATGTCCTAGAGTGATTAGTTATAGGATTAATAGTTTAGCCGCCTAAAACCCCACTGTATATGTTTGCGTTAAAGAAAGATAAATGTTTTGACCAAGGCCGGCTGGAATTAATTTAGAATTGTTCACGGTGGGTAGCTAGTACTTGTCTACCCATAATCAAAATGAAGAACAAATGTGTAAATTAGTAAATGAAATGCAACACGACTTAGTCTTCTTGTAACCTTCTTCACCATATCACCTAACTATATATATATATATATATATACACACCCACACACATGTACAGACGGCTAAGATATATATAAGGCTTAAAGTCACAATTCTATATAGAGACTTTTTGTTTTTTTAATACTGTTGTAAAAACTTGGTCTTTAAAACTTGCAATATTTCTCGCCTTTGAGATGTAAATTTACATACAGTAATATGTACTACAGTCAAGTTTAGATATCATTTCTTTTTCAAGAGATAGTTTGGTCAATTCACTCAATCGTTCTTGTGAAATTGTCCGACTAGGTAGGATTTTGTTAATTGGTAGTTTTGAAAAAAATACATATTTTCTTACATATCAACGCAAACTTAACATTTGTTTGATAACCATTTCGTTTTAAATATATATATATTTTTTTACTTTCATTTTTTTTAAAATAGCAATAAAAAAGGCATTTGGTAAACTTAATTTTGTTTCTTTTTTTTTTTTTCAAAAACAAATTTTAAAAATGGACCAAAAATGAAAAAAAAATAAGTAATTTCCAAACAAAAAAAAAAAAGAAGCAAAAATCGATTTTGGTATCCAAAATTACTATTTTGCTCATACAAATTTTAAAAACCATAACTATTTAAGATTAAACCAAAATTGAAAGTCGTCAGAGCTTGTGAACTCTATGCAAATTTTTTTTTTGGCAGGGACCAAAAAAATATATAATCGCAAAATGACCAAATTTTTTTTTTCGAGTGTGTATTGTGCGTGTGTGACTGCGAGTGTGTGCGGATCTATATCTTTGAGTGGAGAGCATATATAATATATATATATATATGTGTGTTAGTATACATACATACTCTTTCTCTTTCATTTCATATTAATAGATAGATGGGAAAATTAGGGCTTTGCTTATCCCCACCATAGTCAGACACATGCTGCATTGCTGCTCTTAAGTTAAATGCTTTTTCATGTATTTATTTATATATATATATATATATGTCTGCTCATTGGGAAATTTGATTTATGTCTTTGTTGGCTAAGACTTCTTTCAAGTAATGATTTTGCATGGAAAGCAGCAATTTTGGAAGGCAGTTTTGTTGTTCTCTAAGAATTAAAAAAAGGCCATTTGAATTCTTTAAAAAAAAAAAATCTTAACCGGTGCAGGGCGGGGCGGGTCGAGAAGAGGGACTATGCAGGGCGGGGGCGGGGTATGGGGGTTCCGTCCCATACCCGCCCCGTTGCCATCTCTAGACATACTCAAAAGCTATTCAAGGTTTTGGATTTAATGGCGGAGTCCATTTGGTCTGAATTTGTTTGTAAAATAACTATTTTGTCCTTCATACTTCAAAATGCCATAACTCATTAAGACTAAACTATAATTGAATGTCGTCAGAGCCGATGAACTCCTTATAACATTAAGACCATTTGGGAGCTAAAAAACATATATATGGTAAAATGACCAAATTGCCCTTAGAGCTTACATATAAGCAGTTAATATTGTTAAAATCACCAATTAATACAGAGTGACTTATCCCATGGTTTTTCGACGTTCTAGATCCAGTGGTAGGTTCAGTTTGACCTGAATATATTTGTAAAATGACTATTTTGCCCTTTAAATTTCAAAATATCATAGCTTGTTAAGACTAAACTAGAATTGAACGTCGTCAGAGTTTGTGAGCTTATATTTAAGATGAAGAATATTTGAGACCTTAAAAGTACATATATGGTAAAATAACCAAATTGCCCTTGTAGTTTACATATACAAAGTTAACATTGTTAAAATCTTCAAATAATACAGAGTAGACTACCTTGAGGCCTTTTTACGTTCTGAATCCAATGATATGGTCTTTTTTTATTTTCTTTTTTTAAAATGAACACAAAAAATTTTAACACAAAAATTAAAAAATGAAAAAAAAAATGAATAATGAAATGGTGGGGCCTTAGTAAAAATTTACATGTGTCATCATGTAATACAAAGGCATTCAAAGCCTTGGTAAGTCAGTTAAACATGATTTCAGAGTTCTTTTTAATTGATTTTTCTTTCTTTCTTTTTTGTATAAATTATATAAACACTCTATCGTGTATTGTCTTTTTTTTTCTTCTTAATAACATCCTCAAAACTAAATATTTAATAAATTGACCTCCTCAATTATTATTTTTCTTCTCAGCTTGACCCCCTCACAAATAGCTGAGTGGGTCAATTTGTTGATCTTTAGTTTTGGGGGTATTACTGATTGAGTAATGTTTATATATACTTCTCAAATTTTCCATCTCAAATACTTCCTAAATACATGTGACAATAGGTTCATCTTCAATAATGGTGGGATCACTTCAATATCCTCCAATTAAAATCCAATGAACTCACTGCCATATATATTTAAAAAATATTTAGAATACAAAATTTGAGAAGCCTAATATTACTCTTAGGGCACGTTTGGTAGGCAGGAATGAAATAAGGCAGGAATGGAATGGACTCAGGAATGGAATGAAACAGGAATAGAATAGCAATAGTCATTACATTCCTCTATTTGGCTAAGTTTCTAGGAATTAAATGCCAATTACATTCCACTTTGGGTTTCAAACAATCAATTAGTGGAATAAAATCATATTTAAGCAAAATATTTTATATTTGTACAAAATATTTATGGTACAAACATTCAGTATTATTTATGCAATATTTTGAAATTTTGAATTTTTTAAATATTTTTTTAGCTTAAATAGTTAATATTTAGTTTTTTTATGAAATAATATTACATTTTTAACAATTTTAGTCCACCTTATTTTTATTCATCTATTTGTAAAATCTCTTCAAAAATTTAATACGTTTGCTAGTTATAATTAAAAAAAATTTTAGTCCAATGTTAAGTTTAATAAGTATTTTATGATTTTTTTAGTATGAATAATATTTAATCACAATATTTTATATTTTATACAAAAAATTAATATTTAAAAAAGTATTTGAATATATTTTTTTAATATTTTAAATAATATTTAATATATACATATTTTTATAAAATATATTTTAAGAAAAGTTTTATAATTTACAATTATAGTCAATCATGTAGAAATGGAATGAGCATTCCTTGGGTTTTGGCAAGGAATGCCCATTCCTGCTTAAGTAGGAATGACCATTCTAAAAGGAATGCTCATTCCACTGCATTTGGTCACACCAAACACAGGAATGAAATGAACCCAGGAATGACCGTTTCATTCCAAAATGCATTCATGCCTACCAAACGTGCCCTTAGTGATTGCTGAAAGTATGCAATACACTAGGAAGTGTATACACTAGGATTCCCCCCCCCCCCCCCCCCCCCTAATTAAAAAGAAGTACTGTGTAGATTAAGTTGCTTCCGCTCTTTACTTTGGACGGCCTAAAACAAGAGAGTTATTTAGTGAGCCGTCTCATGCACCATGTTATGTTAATGTGGTGTCATGCCTCAATGACATCAGAATATTTGGTCTCTAAAAGTAGGCGTACATTACACTTTGGGAGATTCTGTCCTAGAAATAATGAGACATAATTTATTTAATTATTTGTCATGTCCTCTTAAAAATAATGATTATATGCTCTAATATAATTTGAGTATCACACTACGTTAATATAATGACATAATATAACAGGCTCATTATATAATCTCTCTTGAAACAAGGCCAAAACAAGGCTCTTTTGGCCTTGTGGTTAAGACAGCCATGAAATAATATTTTGTATGAGTGTGCTCACTTATTTATATGCATGTGCATACGTATGTATCATTACGAGCATATGCGAAGAAATGTATGCATATATACGTACACTTTTTATTACAAGGGAAATGAGTAGGGTCAAACACTTGACCTAGAAGGGTATAAGACCCAACTCGACAATATACGAACTATATACATACAAGTCCATATGTCTTAATTAAACAAATGTTCCTATAGATGTAGCATGTCTATGTAATAAACGAAAGCAGGATTACATGGCATATCTATGGAATCTTACCCATTACACCAAAACTACAATTAATTAGATGGCATATTAATTAATCACTGCATTGAACAAAAGCCCATAATTTAATTAATACTGTACAGTGCTTTACACGACCAAAAGTTTCTCTATTAAATATCGTAACGAGATAGCGGTTCCACCATATGAACCTATAACCAAATCAAATAACAACTCAACTCAAAATAAAATTAAAAAAAAAAAACAAATAACATTGAGTGTATATATGTATATATATATATATATATTTTAAAAAAAAACGCAGCATATGAATATACAAGTCTATGTGCAAGAAGCAAGGGCGGAGGGTAGGGAAGGAATAAGGATGGAGGTAGGCTGCAGTCTCCACCCAAAAAAAAAAATTGGAAAATAATAAGTACATTAAATTTGTTCACCTAAATTATTCAACTGCTAATGTGTTGTGGCAGTTTTGAAATTAATTCAAACTTTGTTTGATAAACTGATGAATAATTTTGAAAATCCACAGTATATGGATTGTTCTGTGTCCCGTTTAGGTGTACGTACCTAGCATTACTCAAACAAGTACATAATTTACATATAATATGTGTAATCAGTCCTTCTCATGTTTTGGAAGGGGCAAAAAAAAAAAAACTATCTTTACTGTATTGGTTCGTTGTAATTGAACCACGTTAAATACTTGTTCCACCACACCTATTCTTATTATTTTTAATTTAGCTGAACTCAAACTCATGTTTTATCATTAGTCAAATTTTACAAAATGCAATAAGCGACAAACTCTTATTATTGAAAAAAAAAAATGTATTTAGAAAACTCTACCCGAAAATATATAAATATACATATATATAAGTAGATAAAAAAAAAATCATCTTGAGACGTTTCTCCCAACCCTGATAAGTCCACCATTGTATACGCGCCATTGAGTCCCAACCCCCAATAAAATACCTAACTCTGCCCTTATATATGTGCATTTATGTATATGTAGGTGTGTTTTTTCAGTCAAGATGAAATCAAGTATCTCTCTTTATTTTGTTTCCAACAAGTTGCCAAATAGACTTATTATTACACAGAGAAATTGTACTCGAGGGAAAAAAAAAAAAACTAAGCTTGAAAAAAGAAAAAAAAAAACCATATATAGAAACGCAATGATTGACAAAATACAAGAAATTTACCATTTGATAGATTATGACATCAATTTCAATCAAGAATTAATCAAACTCAATCCTGACACCACCAATGGTCACATCGCTACTTCCATACTTCGGAACCAAAGTCACCAACACATTATCATCATCTTCAGCTCCCAAATCCTCTAACAACTCACTAATCCCCAACTTCAAGCTTGTCTTTATCTTCTTCCCATGCTTATGTTTATGTGGAACATTCACAAAGCTTCCAGCAAACTCGGTCTTGTCCGGGCCGATTGGTGCCTCCTGTTCATCATTAATATAAACATCAAACTTTGCAAACACATCTCTATCGACCTCAATCCCTTCTATCACCAATATCTCCTCTTCTTCCTCTTTCTGTTTCTTACTCCTTGATTTCTTCGGCCTAGGGACCATCACTTTTATGGGTTTGTCGAGTTTTCGGGGAAAAGTAGTGTTTCTCACTCTAGATGTTGATGTATCGGCTGCCTGAGCCACCCCTTGCTTTGTGATTTTTCTGACTGCCCGGTTGATTTTTGGGGTTGGCCGAGTGTTGAGCCACGGAATGTCGACATTTTGGTAGTTGTACCCGAGTTTGGTGTAATCGAGGCAATCTTTGACTTTAACCCGTACGAGCTGGGTGTTCTCATCGTAGAATAAGAACGACGCATTTAGCCAATCGGGATCGGTAAAGTCCTGGTTTCGGGACCCGAGGGTTCTCCATATGGCCCACAATCGGTCAATGTTGGAGTGGTGGGCAAAGAATATCGGGTCACGTGCGGCCGAGTAGAAGTTACCCATGTTTTCCAAATTGGGCTGGCGTCGATCGCCCGTCCATATGTGAACCGAACCGTGTGGGATGTTCTCAATTGATCCGGCTCCTGGGTCGGGTTCATCCCCGGCGCGGTATGGGCTACCGAGGAAGAGCTGAGTGGTCCTTCCATTCGATACCATTTGACGGTACATGATGGTGAGATTGCTAGACAATCGTTGTTGATTTGTTGCATTTTCATCGACCAAATTATAGTCGAGATCGACGAGATTCGGAGGTTGGTGCTTAGTGTCACGAAGCGGGTCGTACAACGACGATTTCTGGTTTGTATATAGAGATGGCATTTGCATGCCACCGGGAGCGTCCCAATTCCAAAATGGTAAAGCGAAAGTCGGGTCATCAATTAGTTTTCCCAATATTTTCTCATGGAAGTAGAGGTAGTATCGGTGAAATGGAAAGAAGAGCCACGAGTTGTGAACTTGGAGGTCGAGATTGGGAAAGCCGACTTGAGAATAAGCACCATCGCAATAGGCACAATGGACATTGGCCTGTTGGGTGAAATTGCGTGGGTCATCTGCGGGGAGTGCTTTCATGAGCTCAATCGCCCTAGAATACTTTGCTATGTATTCGCTATCAGCCAAGTGAGCAGCTGGCCTAACACGGATGGTGTTAGATGGTGTCGGAATCTTGAAATCGATGATTTTGTCGGTAATCGGTGGGCAGCAATTGGTGGGTGTTGCACCGGAGGGTAAATCTGGGAGCCCGCATTCTGTTATTTGCGGGGCTTCAATAGGATTGGCCAAGGCTAACGGGTTGGTGGGGCCACCAAGACTGGCGGCACCATAGAGCCCTCCTAGACCAAGTAGAACATTCCTCCTATCAAACTTCCCCAGTAAATTTTCCCCATTTTTGGAGCTACTAGTATTTGTAGAATTTTGGGCATCATTTGTGGCTTTGCAGGACACTTTGAAGAGGTTGCTTCGTTTTTTGGTTATGGAAATTTGGGGCCCTTTTTGAAAGAATGACAAGGGTGAGGTGGTGGAGGGGAGAGAAGTCATGGCGGTGGATCTGATGGCTGTCGCGGTGGTTGCAGGTGGAAGAGAAGTAATGGTCCGTTTTCGGTGTCATTATAAAGGTAATGGTGTGAATCGTTTGATGTTTATATAATGTTCTGGTCAAGACTTTTCGTAACATATTTGGATCTCAAAGTTGACAAAGACTCTTAAAAAAATAGAAGTACCTACGTGGAGATAAGTGAGATTTTAATCACAATCTGAATTTGCTATCTAGAATTAGCACTTTATTTTTTCATTTGTCAACACATATATGGTTGGTTTTTGACCCACAAAAAAAAAAAAAACAACAACAAAAAAAAAACGCATGGTTGGTTAGATTCACCATCCTTCATTTAAATCAAGCATCACTTCCCATTAAAGATAAAATAAAAAAAATTAAGCATTGCTTAGTTTAATCGTGATTAAACAATTTTATCTTATGTCAATGAAAATTGGAGTACAATACATCTTTATGTATTCTACAACTATTTTGTAGCTGCCTACTGGTAATAAGGTACCATTCCATGTAATTTTCATTCAGTTGTAATTTTTTTAGGTATAATCTATCAACAATATTAGGCACACATCTTCAATCACACCCTAAATTAATTACAATTATACTTTAAATGCATGTACCTTGTGCTTCCCAATAAAGTATGGGTCCTGTGTGAAAAAATTCACACAGCTCAAAGTACATGCATTTAAAATATGTGTTATGGTTTGGGTGTGATTGAAAGTGTGTGCCTAACATCATTGATAATCTATTTTACACATATAAAAGACAGCAAAATCTTTTCTATCATGGTGCCACATGGTACCCCTCGATCTCTTTTTCCTCTTTCAGTCCTATCTAATTATAATTTTTCTTTCCCACATCCTATTATGAGAATCTGATTATTCTTTTTTTGTTTTTGTAAATGATATATACATATATGAAACTCTCACTCTTCATCCCCGTAACCGCAACCATTGAATTTTGAGTAATATTACTAGGTATACCTAAAAAGAATACAAGTTGATATAGAGATCTCACTCTTCAACTTGTATTCTTTTTGGTATAATTAAAATTCAGTCTACTTTATGTAGAGTATTAAAAAGTCAATCTACTACTTTTTGTAAATTAAAAATACATCAACTTTGGGGTAAAATATCTAAAGTACCTCTCTTAGGTCTCTTCTCTCTCTCCTCACATGGCCACTACCACCACCACCGGCAGCCGCCGCTGCCACCACCACTGGCCACTGCCGCCGCCACCAAAGGGCCACCACCACCACTCCCACCCTAACCTCTCTCTCTCTCTCTTTTCACAACCACCACCACCCCAAATCCAAACCCAAACCCAAATCAACCCCCCCCCCCCCCCCTATATATATATATATATGAATATATATACATATCTAATATATGGTCACCACACCCCAAGGTCTCTGTATCTCTTATCTCTCTTCTCACCATCACCACCATCACGGGCCACACCCTTCATCCACCACCGCCACTGTAGAAAGAAAAAAAAAAGAGTTACAGGTTTTTGGAACAACTGTTTAAATAGAAAGAGCAACTCACTAAACGTATCGGGAGCAAATCACCAAACGTGTAAACTCCTTACGTTTGGTGAGTTGCTCCCGATACGTTTGGTGGGTTGCTCCTTCTGTTTGGACAGTTGCTTCGACCTACAACTTTTTTTTCCTTTTCTGCAGTGGCGGTGGTGGATGAGGAAGATGGTCCGTGGTGGTGGTGAGAAGAGAGATGAGTGATACAAAGAGGTTGGGGTTGGGGTTTGGGTTTGGTATTGGTGGTGGTGGTGTTGTTCCTAGTGGAGGTGGTTGTGAGAAGAGACAGATGAGATCAAAGATAGAAAAGAGACAAAGAAGTTGGGGTGGTGGTGGTGGTGATGGTGGTAGTGGTGATGGCGGCTGCCGGTGGTGGCGACGGCGGCGGCCATGATCGGTGGTGGTAAGGAATAACATGTTTGGTGAGTTGCTCTCGATACGTTTGATGAGTTGCTCCTGATCCGTTTGGTGAGTTATTCCTTACGTTTCGTGAGTTGCTCCCGATACGTTTGGTGAGTTGTTCCTTCGGTTTGGACAGTTGCTCCAAAAACTTTAACTCTTTCTTCTTCTTTTTTTTCCTGCAGTGGTGATGGTGGATGAGGGAGGTGGCTCGTGGTGGAGATGGTGGTGGTGGTAAGAAGAGAGATAAGAGACAGAGAGAAGAAGGGGTGGTGGTGGCCATATATTAGATATATATACTCATATATATATATATATATATATAGAGAGAGAGAGAGAGAGAGAGAAAACAGGAAGGTGGTGGTGGTGGCCAGTGGTGATGGTGGCGACGACTGGTGGAGGTGGCTGCCAGTGGTGGTGGTGGTGGCCATATGAGGAGAGAGAGAAGAGACCAAAGAGAGAGGGGTATTTTAGGCATTTTAGACAAAAAAAAATTGATGAATATCTAATTTTGTGACTTTATATAAACTTCTTTTTATTTTAAATAATGTACTTGCTGACTTTTAAATACACTATATAAAATAAACTGAATTTTAACTATTTCTATTTTTTTAGGTGTACATAGCATTACTATTGAATCTTTAGTATATTACAATTTCCTTATAAAGCCTCCCCAAAACCCACCTGGCACTTCCATCCTCTGCTAAATGATGTTTCTCTATCATCACTCTCTCTCTCTCTCTCTCTCTCTCTCTCTCGTTTACCCCTCTTTCTTTCACTCTCTAGAATTATCAGGTAGCAAGCCATGAAGTCCATGCAGTTTTTTTCTATCTCTGTCGTGTTCATTACTCTACTGTGTGCAGTGTTTTCTGTTTGATGCCAACTGAAATAAATAAAAATAAAAAATGAAAAAACGAATTTCGAATCTCTTTGAATTTGTAGATGAATTGTTGCAGGAAGTTATATGGGTGACCTGTTAAAAGGATTTTTGTTGCTTGTGTTAAAATGTTTCAGTCAAATTTTTTTGAAAAACTAATGTTTCACAATATTAAGAATAATGGTATATTTTTCAAATTTCACATTTCAAATATTTTTCAAATATATGTGACAGTGACACCACTGTTAATCTAAAGTTTTTGTTTATAGACATTAGGTGATCGTTGGCTCAACACGATAAAGTGAGGCGGTTTTTAAAATTTTTTAAATTAGGTTAATTACAGAAACATCCCCTGTGGTTAGGCCTTTTATTAAATACCCCCCTGTACTTTAAATTTTATCACTAATACTCCTTGTGGTTTGGACTAAAGTGAAACAGTCACTTTTTCCGTTAAAGTTAACGAAAAATTGATAAAAGTACAAAATTACCCCTATTACATACTAATAATAACACCCTTATATGCTTAAATGTTTATTTAGGCATAAGTGGAACATTATTATATTATTTTGATATTACATTTGTTGTTAAAGACCATTATGTGGTCACTTAGGGGTACCTTTGTGAGAGGGAATTTGACACACACACACACACACACAATTTTGGGGATAATTTTTTTTTTTAGATCTTAGCACATCACTACACTGGATTTCACTGTGTGTGTGGTCAAGAGTAGATTAAAAAAAACTTAACATATCACAAAGATTGTATGTGTCTAAGAGTAGATAAAAATAAAAAATAAAAAAAATAACATATCGCCAAGACTGTGTGTGGTGTGTGTGTGTGTCCAAGGGTAGATCAAAAATAAAATAAAAAATTAAATAAATTTGCTCTCATGAATATACCTCAAAGTGACTACAGGGTGTCTCTAACAACAAATATAATATCAAAATAATATAATAGTATACCACATATGCCTAAATAAACATTTAAGCACATAAGGGTGTTCTCATTAGCATGTAATAGGGGTAATTTCGTATTTTTACCCATTTTTCGTTAACTTTAACGGAAAAAGTGACTATTTCACTTTAGTCCAAACCACAGGGGGTATTAGTGATAAAATTTAAAGTATAAAGGAGTAACTGATAAAAGGCCTAACCACAGGGGGTGTTTCTGTAATTAACCCTTTTAAATTTTACTTTATACCTCCAATTAAAGATGTTGCAACTTGCATTGTTATATCTTTTTAATTTCTACCATTTTTTTAATAAATTTTCCTTCCCCGTGCAATGTATAGATTGTCGACTAATTTAATTAATTCTTAAGGAGTCCGTCAATGTTAACTCCATTGGTGCTTTTTGTTATATCTTCTTCGATTGCAACTTAAGAAATATATTACTAAGGGTCTGTTTGGGAATGACACAAACAATGATCAGGTTCAGACCAATTCTCCACTTTGATTGGTTCTAGTGAAAACCAAACAATGGTCAGGTTCAGACCAATTCTCCACTTTGTTGGTTTGACAAATAACTAGTTTTGGAGTCATTTTTAAATCAAACACAAACTTCTATGCATCTAAAAAACTACACACTTTATCGAGAAAAAAAAAAAAAAAAACCTACACAGAAGGGCGGGCAAAGAATTTTGGATTGGGGTGGGTTGAAAATAAAGATAGAAATGTTTTAGTTTTGCTTGTAATCCTTTTCTGTAGTCCCTTTAATTTCGCTCATGTATATGTGCATATTATCATTTTTTTTTATGCTAACAATGGTTGATCGTCAATTGTAGTCTTTAAAGTTTGGACTATTGGTAAAATGAAGAGGTAAGAAGAACATGTATTAGGTCAAATATATAGAATGGGTTAAATTACCATAAGGCCAAAATATTACGTATAAGCAAAAAAATTTCCAAAATTGGAGTGATCTATATATATAGTCAGGCTCAATGTGGCCCTAGGTTTGGGAATAATACAAACAATGGTCACTTTGATTTGGTTCTTATGAAAACTAGTAATATTGTGTTGGTTTGATAAATAAAAAAAATCAGTGTTTGAGTTGTTTTTAATCCAAACACAGACTCCTATACATCTAAAAAATCAACTAGAGATACAAAACTATTTAGAATCAGTTCTTCTTTAAACTACACAATCAGTTATTGTGTTATTTCAGACAGTCTCTCAGACTCACAAGCAGCTGATGGCTATCAGATGCTTACAGTCCAAGTTGATGGTTATCACGTGCTGATTATTGGATAAGCACTTTGCTAATTTCGATTTTCTCCCAATCAAAGAGTATAAAATGCGCAACCCAGCACTTATATTTTTTTAATTCACAATAAACGTGCAAAGTGGTTTATCTAGTTTGGGTTTAGGGCTTATCCCAATTGCAACTTGCAATCTTCTGTCCGTTTCACAAGGGATGGCACTTAGTAATATAATATAGTAAATGATTAATCCAAAAAAAATTAATAATAAATAAAATAAAATAAAAATGCCTAAATGATCTGAAGCTTTTCTTTTTGTATCATATGGAACAAAGTCCCTCTATTAAATACAGTAGTGCAATCAACCAAACTCGTTGTCTACTTGCAACATTTCTACATATGGATTAATCATATTTTGAAATAGCACACTATATATACATATCGTACTAAAAGTACTGTAGTCTTGTCTGTTCGATCGGTTCAATCTAAGGGGCTATGTGTGAATGCTTAAAATGTGATTTGGTTGAATCTCAAACTTGTTATCTGTCTGATTTTTATGAGATGCTTAGAGAGAGATTAGACTAATCACAAATCATTGTGCAAGAAATAAATAACAATATTCACCAAACACTTTATAATAGTTGTTCTTAACCTTCCCTATAGCCACAAAAAAGTGTAGGGGCACGTGACACGTACACGTTATTTAGCTAAGATTGATTCAATTAATAACTTGGATCTCATGCATTTGTTGTAGTTATTCAACATATATATCGACATTCATATTTATTAGTGCTAATTACTAATCAAAGTTGGGTGATTCTAATCCTAAAGTCAAGCCATGAGTGCACCTTGGAATGTTGAATTTTCACCTTACCTAATTAAGTGCCGTCTAAATTTGCTGCTTGAATTTGTGTGGCCAATGTGTCTATTTTGCTCTTCTTAGCGAACACGCCGCGCGCACACAAAATATTTAACTGTCAAGTATGTGTCATAGAGTTTGACATATGGTGGTTAAAGATGCAATATTGTGCAATACACCCCAATCAATATATATAACTACTGTCACCATCTCAAATCTTTTGATTTCGTGGTCTTTTTGAACTGTACGTATAAGCAATAAGCATCAACGGACAATGATATATGCAGTCAAAAAAATTAAAATTAAAGATTTTTGTACCAAGGTCGATCAGGCATAAAAAATTAAAACCCCATAATTGATTAGAAACGGAGTTCTGAGCAGAACTCACTGTATTCCACGGTGTTATATGAGCAAAAAACACTTTATTTGGGTTTTATGAAAGTATTTTTTCAAAAATAAAAAATAAATTTATTTGAGAAAGATATTTTTCTTTGATTGTAAAAGCAATAAGCAACCCAATTGTTTTGTACTTAATTGATAACATATCCTATGATCACAAACAATTTTCTAAAATTTTACTTCTCATACCACGGAAAAGTAAAATTCGTGAAGATTTACCCAAAAAAAAATTGTGAAATTTTACCAAAAAAAAAGTTGTGAAATTTTACAAAAAAATATAAAATAAAAAAATATAAAATCACACAGAGGTTGTTTCTGCAAATCCGTAAGAAGTACAGAGAGAAGAGAGTTAAGGCATTCTAATTGTAGATTGAGCGATTTTTTACCACAAAGTTAATAAATTTCACAAGAAGAGAGTTGAGATATTTAAGTTGTAGATGTTAAAATATTTTACCACAAATATATCAAATTTCACACAACTAATGTTGAGAAAATTTTCAAACATTTTGTTGAGAGATTTCTCAAACTTTTTGTTAAGTTTGATAGGTTGCTTGTCTTTTGGTTATGTTTCTTATGTTAATTACCCTTTTTTTTGTGTTCAATTTAGCGTAATAAAGGTGTTGATTTGGTATATGGATTACAATTATTTATAGATATGTCTATAAGGTTTTGAGGGTGGCTGGGTTAAGGTAAGAGGGCAGTGTTGTGACTACTTCTTTGGGGTTGGTTTTTGGCTTTGTTTTTCTTATCAGTTTGTAACACTACCCTGTTTTTTGAGGTCTTAACGAATAATAATATTTTGTTGAGTGAAAAAAACATACACATATATATATATATATGTATGTATTATTTGTTGCTGAACAACATGCATTGCACTCTGGGTAAAATATATTCTGACTTGGGTCATTGACCATTTCATGAGTTTTTGAAGATTCTACAATAAAATTTGTGGATAGGAAAAAGTAAACGTACTCACTTTTACCAGAGAAGATCTTTACCTAAAAAAAAAAAAAATAGAAATTGTCTTGATTACGAACCTGAACTTATATCACTTCAAAAGATTTATTTTCTATTTCCTTGAGTAAATTTTGCCAAATTTTTTTAGAGATCCTTCAATTTTTTCAAATCTTTGTCATTTTGTTAAAGATTGTTGAAGCAAAATATCTTCGTGTGCTTATGCATGCATTGCTTCAGCTATATGGCTTGATTCAATGGTGATGTGATCTAGTAAATGCAATAAATCTCAGTGTTGTGATTCAAGGTTGGCTCAAGTTAAGAAGTAAAATAAATGATAGAGTTGCTAAAAGTTTGAAAAAGATGGGTGACAGTGGGCTCATAGAGGAAATACGACGGATAATTTGTAGGGAAAAATACAGTTAGGGAAGGAGAACAATCTGATCTTGTCAATAGTATGACCTAACACTAAAATGTTGACATGGTAGAAAATGGTGGATGCAGTAAACCAAGTTTACGGATCATCCATGTAAAACTTAAACTCTTATATTTATTCAATTCAAGATTTTTCTTCTAATTTTGGATTTTCTGTTGTATCTCTGCATGAAAATATATACGTAAGTGGAGGACTAAGATGACAACTCTAAGATCGAGCTTACTACCAAGGTTCCAGTAGCTTCTATTTGGCAAAGGAGCTATCGATCCCTCTCTCAAACTAGACTCTGAGCATGTAAGTTCTTCAAGCATTCCCTTCCCAACTAGACGAGTGTTTATATGCACATACACATATCTAATGGTATTGTGTTTGGTGTGGCATAATTTGTTTGATTGGTTAATCACTCGACTTTGAATTATATTTTGGGGCATCGGGTTTGATAAGGGATTTTTTGGTTACAACCATTATGTCCAAAATAATAGTTAGTCTAAAATCAACTATCCTAAGCAAATTAAGTAAAGTAATGATTTCTAAATAAGAGCTTCCAGAATAGTGTAGCCACCACAATCCTAAGCGCACTTTAGATTAAGGAGATATAGGTATCGAGTTGTACTATATGTTGTGGTAGTGGTTAGTGGTACCACATACCACTATATGCGGTATAAGTAGTTAAGCATTTAGGAACCAAATTTTAGGATTGTAGATACCCCATTTTGCCCTACCAAAAAAAAGAAATAACTATCACAGGGGATCCCATCAGGCATGCTAACCGAGAAAAAAGAAGCTGGAGTCCTAATCAGAATATCTAGAGGTCAAATTAAATGTCAAATCAAGTTGTCGTCAATTTGAATACCCACCAGCATTGTTTCAAAAGCATGTCAGATCAGTTGTAGACACCCGATTTTTGCCCACCTACAAAGAGGCGGACAGATAATGAACATCGAGTCCGACGGGTGTGAAGAGCTCATAAATACAAGGTCCCTAGACTTCGAATCATCAAAATCGGACCATGGGCGAAGAAATAATCATTGTTTAAAGTTCGGACGAATCTGCTATTTTGCCAAAGAGGGACCGGGATTACTTTTTTAGCTTTTCGAGTGTCAGAACAAGCATTTTTTATGACAGAATGGAAGTGTGTGACATTAGCGAGGACTGTCTAAAATTTCATCTCAATTGAACACCGGATTTGAAAAAAGTACTTTATCAGGCATGGGAATCAAACGGAAAAATTCTGTTTCGTCGCCAAAAAACTTTGGAAAGTTTAAAATTGATGCCAAAAATCCATATTTGTCAAGATGAAGAGCCTTCAGAAATTTCGTTGCCATCAAACGAAGAAAGTTGCAAAACTGCAATAAGATCGCTCACAGGCGCGTCAATTTATACTGATAAATCATCAGAAAGCCTTGGTCTTCAAGATCAAATCAGTTGTGGTATTTCTAGTCTGGATTAAAACACCTTTTACATCGAGATGGATAAATCCCTGTAAACTCCGTCTTAATCTGATACCAGATTCTGAAAAAAGTGCATTTTAATTAACGGATTTGTCAAGACAGATGCTTAATACGAGTCAGATGGCATTTCAAGAATTCCATTTTTGCACTAAAATTCTACGTTTGTCAAGAGGATCGCGAATGTCCAAGTTTTCATCGCACTGCCTTCCAGAAAATTCGGAAAGCGCGGCGCTTGTACAAATATCTAGATGTTTTCTTTGCTTAGCGACTAAGTAATCCAGATTTGAGCCAATCGCGCCATAGGAGTCACTTTCTGATTTGAGGAAAATACTCTTCACATCGAGATGGAGAAATCCCTAAAATTTCATCTCAATCCGACACCAGATTCTGAAAAAGTACATTTTAATTAACGGATTTGTCAAGACAGATGCTTAATACGAGTCATATAGTGTTTCAAGAATTTCATTTTTGCACTAATATTTTGCGTTTGTCCAGAGGACCACGGAAGTCCAAGTTTTCGTCGCACTGCCTTCCAGAAAATTCGGAAGCGCGACGCTTGTACAGATATCTAGATATTTTCTTTGCTTAGCGACTAAGTAATCCAGATTTGAGCCAATCGCGCCATAGGAGTTACTTTCTGATTTGAGAAAAATACTCTTCACATTAAAATAAAGGGATCCATTTGATTTCGTCTCATTCCGACAACGGATTTTGGACAGTGCACCTCGATTGGCGCGTTCTGCCATAACTGGTGCCGAATGAGGGCCAAACAACGTTTTAAAAATCCAATTCCGACTTCAAAATTATGTGTTAGTCGAGAGAACCCACCGGTCTAGTTTTCAATCGCGTAACTTTCCGAAAATCCCAGAGAACGCGGCGCACACACACAATATCTAGATATTTTATTACTTTATTATTATTATTTTTAATTAATTATTTTTTAAATCAAAATTTTTTCCTATAAATAGGAGGTTCCCCTTTCCAAAAAAAAAAGGCCAATTTACTCTCTCCCTTAGGCTTTGTTCGGGAATCCCTAACCTTTTTCCTCTCCCAAACCCTGTTTGGCTACATTGATCAAATAAAATTCAAACTCTATCATAAGCACCTCTAATGTCATACATAGAGTATACATACGTGCACTATTCATACGTATAATACTATTCATACATATGGTACTATTCATATATACGGGCACTATTCATACATACAGTATGCGTACGGGTACTATTCAAACGTACGATTTACATCTTGACTATTCTGGCCCTTCCGGACCCAACCATGACGTCCATTTGAGTCGATTTTGTGTCAAAATACGACTTGGGCCTTCTCGAATTATTTCCGCAACGTTTCTCGGATTTCTTTCATTCTTTCTCAACAAACAACGATTGAACTTCAATAATCGCCTTTGCACAGGTAACATCTTCAACTCATACTCTTAGTGGTGTGGGCTCCCTATTAATCCACTGGTCGGATATTCCGCCTTTTTCTTTTATTTTTTTCGCCAGTCGGAAGGAGGCCTCAAACTCTACCCGATTGGACTTTATATCCTGCATCAGCCGGAAGGAGATCTAGTGACCCACCCGGCTGAACTTTATCAAACTGTTATATCTTGCGCCAGTCAGAAGGAGGCCTCGAACTCCACCCGATTGGACTTTATATCCTGCGTCAGCCGGAAGGAGATCTAATGATCCACCCGGCTGAACTTTATCAAACTGTTATATCTTGCGCCAGTCGGAAAAAGGCCTCGAACTCCACCTGATTGGACTTTATATCATGCGTCAGCCGGAAGGAGATCTAATGACATACCCGGCTGAACTTTATCAAACTACTATATCCTGTGCCAGTCGGAAGGAGACCTTCGAACTCCACCCGATTGGACTTTATATCCTGCGCCCGCCGGAAGGAGATCTAATGACCCATCCGGCTGCACTTTATCTCTTGTTATAGATTTTCGTTATTAAAATCAGGAAACACAAAAAATGATACTTCTCTCCATTTGCATAGGACACCGACCCGTACTTCCGGTAAAACACATCACATTTTTTACATCACTGGGCACCGACCCATACTTCAGGTACACTCTTTTTTCACTGGGCACCGACCCGTACTTCCGGCACCTTTTCAAAGCACTGGGCACTGACCCTTACTTTCAAAACACTTTCTCACTCACATGGGCGTCGACCCTTACTTCTGGTTACTTTTTCAAAGCACTGGGCACCGTCCCTTTCTTCCTGTATAAAAATAAAAAATGCAAACAAGAAGACGAAAAGAAAAATAAAAAAATGGGCTTTCTCAAAAATAAAACTCCAAATGCCACCTTTGCTTGGAATCTGCAAACAGCACATGTAAGACAGGTAAGTCTTCACACTCTTAATGGGCACGGACCCTTACTTCGGCACATAAAACAAAAGACAAAAAAATCATATAAACAAAAAAAATACAAAACACGCATCACACGGTTGATCTACTCCGTCTTTTACTCAAAACACTCTCTCATAACTCATTACTTTCTCAAGGTTAAAGTCTAGGACTACATCGTACAGGTTAAAGTTCCTAGCTACACCGACTTTACTCAAACATTATTTTATACACTCACGGTCTAGATCGACCAAACACCCATACATATACACAGTATTGAACTACGTACGACCTAATTCTCGAGTTGAGATACGTATGCAACCCTTACTCGGGTGCGGCCATAATTATTTTCTTTCAAACTATCTCGTGTCGAGATACGTACATACTTTCAAACTCTCTCGAGTCGAGACGTATACATAATTTCAAACTATCTCATGGCGAGATGCGTATACATACTTTTAAAACTATCTCGTGTCGAGATATATAAATCGGCAACCGCGTGTCACGGATACTCGAATCTAATTCTTGTATCTATACTCTATTACTTTGTACTTACGCCCCGTTACTATGAAAATCACTAAAATTGGCAACCGTGTGTCACGGATGCTCAAGGGTGCCTAACACCTTCCCTCGGCATAATCGAGTCCCCGAACCCACTTCAAGAACTTTGGTTTCGCATGACTATTCAAGTCACACTTCTAAAGGGCCTTACTGTTCCAAAACGTTTTTCAAAAGTCAAAGATGATCATGTCGATTGTCTTTATAGGGATCCTAACTCCCGAATAAATGTTAGGTGGTGACTCTGAACTCTTACATGGCCCTACTCCCACTTTTCATACACCTCACCTACTTTTACGCATCTCGACGTAAACGGTCGCGGCCCACGAGGGGACTGCCCCCCACCTTCGGGGCGGGCGCGACAAGGATCATAATTTATTCTTTTTTAAATCGTTCTTATTTTGTTTATTTTAAATGTAGGAAGGGTAATGTTGGAGGGTAAATGAAATATATGCATTTAAGAATCAAATTTGATCTTTAGCTATGGGACAGCGAGAAAATGAAAAGTGGTCACATAAAATGGCACGGTGGGAGTGTATTTTTCTTACAAATTTAACCTTGATTTGGCTTTTTTCCCCGGGTGCATGAAAGCTCATACTTTTTCTTTTTCTTTTCCTTTTGTGGGCTCGGATGGCGTAATCTCATTGATATTTGATAAGACAGTTTTGGAACCCACATTCTGCCCCACATGTGCCCTTTTCTATTCTGACTCAATGCAAAGCTCCCATCAGTCATTCGATGAACCTGGTGGAAGAGAATTCACATTCAAGCGAGGCCTCTAGAATAATTGTCAGAATGCATTTAACGTTATTAACAAACTCAGGGCAAAAGCTAGGTAAGTGACCGCTCTAGAACAAGAGTAGGAACATAGCGATAACTAAAGAATATCACGCTTCTTACTCTTGAAAATATCCATCTAATTGCAGACCTTTTGAAGCAGAGGAGGTTTCAAAGAAGATTGTTTGTTCATGTACACAACTTTTGTTAGGATTTGTCGTGTCGATGTGTGAGTGTAGTGTATTTTTTAAATTTATAGTTAATGCGGGTTATAAGCTTGTTATTATAATATATAAGCCAGAAAGTGTCATATGTCAAACTAATGGGCAAATAGGGCAAATCTATATTGAGGATTCCCAAATTATTCTACTAGCTTTTCAACTCGTGGAATGCACGGGAGAAATTGTTAAGGATGAATTGAAAATTGAATTGAGCGGTATTATAATTGATAAGGAAAGAAAATCTCTAACGGACCTAATTAACGGTGAAATTTAGAAGAAATAAAATGTATAAAATAAATTTAGGAAGCCTCAATATGGATTTACCTTGGTTCCCATTAGTTTGACGCATGGTATTTTGAGGCTTCCATATTATAATAATACTAGCTCTTGACCCATGCAATGCACGGAAGAAATATTTAATCAAAATTTTCTGGTATTGAAATGATATCTTATTT
The DNA here is from genome assembly GCA_033977485.1 of Hydrangea macrophylla. NCBI lineage: Eukaryota > Viridiplantae > Streptophyta > Magnoliopsida > Cornales > Hydrangeaceae > Hydrangea > Hydrangea macrophylla. Next base: position 95,778,300 of record CM066988.1, on the reverse strand, counting down.
TTTTAAAAAATATATATAAAAGAAAAAAGTCGATAAATCACAAGTGGTAGAAAATCCTACCATGATCATATAGTTTTGGTGGTAGTATTTTTATATCTAGGTGCATATATGTGTATGTAGTCAATGGTGTATTGGGTATTGATGTTAATAATGAGGTGTTTGTAGTAATTTAATGAACAAAATTTTAAAAAATTTCTACTGTTGCCTCTCTTTATGCCATATGGCACTTGAGACTTCCATGTTATAATTATATAATAAGATAATAAGATACCTTTTATTTCTTCTTAATTACACCATTAATTAGGCCCGTTACACATTTTCGCTTCTTTATCAATTATAACACCACTCAATTTAATTTTTAATTCATATTTAAAAAAAAAAAAAAAAAATTCTTCCGTGTATTGCACGGGTTGAAAAGCTAGTTTATATATATAGATAATAGATTGTTTGAAAGAGAACCATTGACATCTCTGGCCTGAAGTTTGTCATTATATCAGCGACCTCCTTTGTATTTTGAGTAATATTAGCCTTCTTAAAATAAGAATTTTGTAACGGTGACCACTATTAATAGAAGTGCATGAAATCTTGCCATGTTAAAAATTGTTAAAAAAGAATTAACAATCATTGCTCTCGTTTATGTATTATTTGACAACTATCTAGAGACAAGGACATAAATGCCCTTATAATTGGTACTCTAACTAGCCGAACACCCATGTATATGCACGAGAATTTGTCAATAAATAGAAATGCATAAGAAATTTAATAGCATAAATTCCATCCAACAATTTTAAATTTTCCATTTAAACCATATTATACAAATTTGTACACATAACAGTAAAAACATTCTAAAACTGGAGCTTAGAGATTGAAAGAAAATAAATGCACTTACAGAGAACATCCTACAAAGATTTATCACAACTTACAGTCTACTGAATAAAATCCAATTATATTTCAAAATAAATAAAATTAAATAAAATCAAATTAATATGTTATCCCAAGAGTGCCTAAATAAATTAATTTATAGTATATCATAAATATGAAATAGATACACATGAACAAGTAGGATATTTGAAAATGAAAAACTAAGATAAACACGTTCTAAGGAGAATGAGATTTACACACTGATGCTTCTATTTCAATTCGTTGCTTGAATTATTCAAATAACAGGATTACATAGGTATTTATAGGATCTGAAACATAATGTATCTATCCAATTTCGTGTATCCATTACATTTAAATATCATTATTCTTTCAAGACTACTTTAAGACTAATACATGAACCTATGTAATACATGAATAAACAAATGTAAAAAATAGATTCAATGAATTTAATTGTAGAAAGATATATATATATATATATATATCTTGTATGCATGAACCATCTAATCTATACTATACTATAAAAGAGCATATGATCGAATATTCCCTAGATGTCAAATTAATTTGGCCTTAATGGTCATTTTGCCTAAAATGGAATATTCCTTAGATGCCAAATTAATTTGGCCTAGCTTAATGGTCATTTTGGGTTTATAATTTAGTTGTTTGGTAATTTCACATCACTCTATCTACCTCAAGTTACTAGGAATAGTAACTTGAGACTTGTTTTGCAAAATTTGTTTGAGCCTTAAGGCATGTAACGCCCCAAGTGGTTCACTAACCCAACAACTTGACGAGCCTGCCACATTGGCCCTTAAAATGCTTAGTAGCCCCCTTGGTTTTACATATATCAGACTAACTTTTTGTATCTATCCGATGTGGCATGGGATCTCACAATCTCCCCCACTTAAAGACGTGGCATCCTCGTCGCGTAGGCCCAATTTTCCCCTTGGCTAGTCAATGTGGAAGCAGATCATTAGTGACCACAGAGTAGCCCATTAGTGTGCACAAGGTGTACTACCTCGGGGCCTATACCCCTCTTCAAAGCCTCTACTCCTCTGCCACACTGTCCATGGCGCCCTTACGAGACCAGGGTTGGATCTGATACCATTTGTGTCGCTCCAAGTGGTCCACTAGCCCAACAACTTGACAAGCCTGCCACATTGGCCCTAAGCCCAAGTTATTAGTAGTAGTCCCCTTTGGTTCTACATATATCAGATTACTTTTTGCATTTATCCGATGTGGGACGGGATCTCACAAGGCATCTTCAAGGAACCTTTGCATTACCAAACAAGCCTCAAATTAATTTTGTAGATTAAGGCTTGTTTGATCCTTAAGACATCGTTTAATGAATCTTTAAATTACCAAACAAGCCTTAAGTTACTTTTGTAAATTACGTATATATACATATACGTATACATACATACATACATACATATTATAATTTATTAATATTCTTAATGTATTTAACGTATGTACAATTATAAATTTAATTATCAAATTACCCTTTTGCTTTTTGTTATTACCCTTGTGTGCATATTTATACATATGCTATAATGTTATATATATATACATATACTATTTTATTGTATTATTAAAATTACTATTTCGCCTTATGTAATTTGTCAAAGTTAAATAACCAAATTCCCATTTTGTTAAATTTAATTACTAAATTACCCTTTTGCCTTTGTAAATTACTCATTTGTATCTATGTATACTAGCGTTGGCCCGTGCTATGCACGAGTATCATTGAATTATTTTTTAATTTACTCAAGAAGTCTAAAAACAAAATTTAAATTAAAAAATATGAAAAAAAAGATATATAGTGGGAGAGAGGCGGTTACAATGAGTGTGAGAGAAGTTACTACAAAAATGTAAGAGTGTAGCAGGTATTTTTTTTTTTTTACTTTTTGAATATTATTTATTTTCAATTTCTATATATATATATATATACAATTGTGTATCTATACTATACTATTGTGTAGTAATGTCATGTGGCATCCCAACAATATAGGAGTGTCACATGGCACCTACATTGCTATTTATAGATATGTAGATCTATAGATATCCATATTATAAATTTATTATTATTATTATTATTATTATTATTATTATTATTATTATTATTATTATTATTATGTATTTAAAGTGTATACAATTATAAATAGAATTACTAAATTACCATTTTTCCTTGTTGTAAATTACCCTTGTGTGTATAAATATACATATATATTTTTTATTCTATTATTATTATATATAAATTACCAAATTTTAATTTATGTATTTAAAGTACCTAAGAAGTCTGCAAAAAAAATTTTAAATTTGAAAAGTGAAAAAATAGAATAGATGATGAGAGAGAGGCAGTTACAATGAGCGTGAGAGAGGTTATTACAAAATTGTAGGAGCGTATGAAGCATGCTTTTTTTTTTATTTATAACTTTTTGAATATTATTTTATTTTAAATCTATATATGCAATTGTATATCTATAGTATAGTATTGTATAGCAATGCCATATGGATACCCAATCACATGAAGAGTGCCACATCACACCTACATTGCTATTATATATATATATAGATATTATCTATACTTTAAAAAAATAGCCTTAAATTGTTGGTTGAACGTCAATTAATATAGTTGTTCAGGCATTTTTTTTTCTAACACCATCTTGATAATTAATAAAACATATTTCTCTTTCTTGTACACATGAAAAAATACATTACATTTTTTCTACCAAATCTAATGCACGTGCCTTGCACAGGCAGTCTTCCTAGTATCTAATAAAAAAACACAAATAAATAAATAATAATGCCACATAGGATTTTTAGTGCAAGGAGAGTTGATAATGTTGAAGCTTGTAAAGGATTCATTTACTTCGGTCTATATATATATATTTATATATATTGTTTGGATAATACATGTATATCACATATATTTTGCATGAATAATCATGACAGAGTCATGACCCATTTAGTAGTTAAAACAAAATGGGAGTATCGAATTGTGTAGCCTTAGAACTTCTGGAAGTTGTGGTTGACAAGAATTGATTAGTCCAACAAATCAATTGTGTTCAAATTAAAGTGAACTTTTTCACTTGTTCACACGGATGGGACTTGCTAAGTGGTGATAAATATGTGTATAAATATGTCATACATTGTAGAAGAGTGTGATAATAGACAGGGTGCCCCTTTAGAGCATATGACATTAATCATTGAGATTTTTTGTGAGGGGTATTCACAGCGTTATAGGGATGTGAGATAGATAGGGTATTTCTTTGTCTTTAAGATTTCTCTATGTAATACAGTAATTATGTCAGATTTTTTAGGGTATTGAGTGGGGAGTGTACAAGGGTCTTGTATTTGGGTTGTGGAGTTTAATCCATGTAACTTGTACCATGTTTTACTCAATAGTGAAAGAATGGATCTCTCGGGTGTGGACATAGGCAGATGTTTGGCCGAACTACGTAGAAATCTGTGTGTGTCACACCCGTTCCAAAAATTTCATAGTTTTATCATACATAAATGAAAAATTGTGAGTATATCAATGTTAATTTATATTGGATTGAGATGGGGTTGACTGTGAGTCAACGATGAGGTGTCAGTGAGGACACGGGAATATGGTAGTTCATTTTGTTTTGGCATGAGTAAATGACATTTACGCGATTTAAGTGTTATTTGACTTATCTGGTATTTTATGAATAGTGAATTATACCTGTGTAGTATAATTTCTGATAATTTTGATATTGTTAGATATCATTTTGAGAACTGTGGTGAGAACGTGAGCGTTACGTTAAATAAAAAGTTAGGTTGTGTAGAGATTCCACATAATTTAGTTTTCGGACGTAATTTTGAACCCAAACGAGACTTAGTCGAAAACTTTTATAAATTTTAATTATCACTCGTAAAGGCATAAAATGAATGTGTGCGACGTTTCGTGGATTAATTAGAAGTTTGAGAAACTCGCAAGGAGGTAAACGTAATTCCCGAAGAGTTCGTCTATAAATAGTTGATGATGAGTTTGTATTATTTGCAAAACTCATATAATATCTTGAGAAAGGAGAGAGAAGAGGAGATTTGTTGCCACGGGCTTTGCGACGACGATCGGCGACTTTTCGTCCGTCAGATTTTCACCAAATTCGAGATTTGAACTCGTGGAGGTAAGATCTATGTTTTGATACTACTTAGGCCACGTTTGGAAAATTTTTATAACATTCTAATTTCTAGACTTTTGGGGAAAACCCAGTAAAACTTGAAGGAATTATCTCAAATTTGAAATCCGACGATTAATCGGCCCTCTAGTCGATCCTTCAAAATTTGAGAGGAATCGCACGAGGTATGAAGTTCTAACTTGTGAAATATAGAGAAAAACATGTTTTATATTTCGACGATGAAATTGAGATCTGGGCAAAATCCATGTGTTAATTGTAGGCCCGTTAATTATGCACACGCTAAATTGTGAAAAGCATGTCTAAATTTACGCGAGGACGTTGAGTTGTCTATGTGAGTCAAAGGGGGTCTTATACAAATTCATGCCGGAGTAAGCTTCTCGATGTTTGAAAATTTTAGTAGCGACGGCTACTATGCATGGTTTAAGGCTTGGACTTGCCAGGGCACTTGGGGATGTAATGGTTGTAGGCTTGGACTAGCCATTGACATCGCGGTTTAAGGCTTGGACTTGCCGCTACCGGATGAAGGCGTATTTTTCTCCTTAGCGACTATTTATGTGATTTATGAGATTAAAGCATGTTCATCATATATTGCATATGTTAGAACTTGTGCACTCAGCATATAGCTGAGCAGTGGAGATTACTCCATTGCAGGTAAGAAGAAAGACAAGAAGAAGCGTTTGGAGTGAGGCCGAGAAATGCCGGGGGAATAACTTGGTTATACTTTTGTTTTAATCCTAAACTTGTATAAGGATTTGGGAAATTGTAATATGTTATAATAGAACCATGGGTTAGTTGTAATACTTGTAATTCCTAGTAAACAAGGTTGTATATATGTTGAATCGTAGGTTATAATTGTGTTGTTGTTAGAAATCGATTTGGAGATCCTTGTGTTTGAATGCTGCAGAATTGGGCCTTTCTGAGAAAAAACAGTCGATTGATCTATGTTTCAGTCGACTGGTTTGTGAGGAAATAGTCGAATGGAGGGGTTTTCGGTTGATTGGTTTATGCACGAAAACACCATATTCTGCATGCATAGTATTTAGTCGACTGGAAAGGGCACCAGTCGACTAATAAATTAAGGCTCCAGTCGATTGGGTCCCCGATACAGTCGACTGGAATGGACCCTTGAACTTTATACACTTTTTGCTTCAGGTCTTCGGTCGACTAGACCACCGATCAGTCGACTGGACCTCTGTATTTCAAAACTGTTTCTTTTGGACGCATTCCAATTCACCAATTTTTTTTTATAACTCTGATTTTAATGAATTTTTAATAATGTTTTCCACTATTATTTTACTTTAATGGAACTGGATAAGCCTTGATGGCGTGCCACGTGTCTTATTTCCACGCGTAGTGGGATGGGTCGTGATATTTAGTGGTATCAAAGCGAGAGGTAACAAAACTTTGGGAACATTTGACGAAGAGTGGAGTGTGGAGTGATTTAACACGTGTTCTAGATTACATCTATACATGGTAGAGATGTTTGATGCATATGTATATGGTTGTACATACATGTTATACATATCGTTGTATATGCATAGTGTTTATGCATCGAGATTGCAAAGCGGGGGTATTTGTAAAATACAACCGCGCTAAAAGAAAGAATTGCATTAGTTTTGATCACAACTTCCCGTTTTATCTGCAATTTGAATTACAATGCTAGTTTTAGACAATATGATTAATCTATGATAAGTTGTATTGTTTTAGCTACTAGTTGTGCAGGTGAATGCTGCTGTATAAAAGACTGAAAGATTTGATAAAAAGGAGATGCTTTGTTTCAAAGAAGGAAGATTGAAGAAGAATTGCAGAGTTCGATCGATCGACGGAAGTTCAAGCGCTCGAACATTCAAGACGATCAATCGATCGAGAAATGTTCGATCGATCGAAAGTCCCTTTTATCAGATTATACGCGCATGCAGCAGTTGCGGGTTTTTAACCCTAGCTCTTAGGTTTACTATATATCCTCTTGTTGTATACGTCCAGAGGGGAGGCCCAACTTTGTTTTATCAGTTTTAGATAGAGAAGAGAGAGTTTTTTTCTTTGTTTTTTAGGTTTCATTGAAGATTAAGCATTGTGAACTAGATTTCTTTAGTTAATACAAGTTATCTTCATTCCAGGTTCTTGATCTATTGTTTATTTGTTTTCTGCACTTAGTTAATCGTAGTATACTTATTAATCTCGAGTAGTTTTATGTTAATTAGATCGTACTCACTAGTTTTATAGTTTTAATGCAAAACTTTCAAACAAACATCGTTTCAATGAACTTTTACGTTAAATATCAATCTGTGGTACTCCAGACAATGTCTGAGTAGTCCTAGGGTTGGGAAATCGCGATGAAATCGTGATTTCTTGCCTCTGCCATGCAATATTTTTTTTCCCTGTGTTCGATCGATCGAAAGTATGTCGATCGATCGAGACAGTGACTTAGTCGAGCGATCGAGGAAATATCGATCGATCGAGAGATGAAGATATTCGATCGATCGAAAGCGCGTCGATCGATCGAGGATTCTGATTCTTGAGAACACCCAAAACAGTATTCTAAGACTTTCTGTTTTAAGGATTTGTTATCAAATTGTCCCTAAATGCTCAGTTTGTCAAAACAGTCTTTAAACTTAAGGCCTTAAAGCATTTTCTTTCAATATATTTTGCAAACCACCCTCAATGCTAACACCATTGTAGGTGAGAGTCTTAACTATTGGATTAAACCGTCTTCATGTATTTCAAACTTAATTGTGATGATGTAGTCCCGGTCATGAAAGGGCTATTGATTTTATATCTTTAGAGAAGTACAGAATACTGTAGTAGGTGTACTCCTTTGAGCTTAATTGCAATTGCATGGTAGAAGGTTAGGTCACGGTGGATTCGCGTAATCCCAACACTTTCTTTTATTAAGAAGAACCGTTTCTTTTAGAATCTTGCTTAGTTAGTTAATCGTTAGTTAAGTTAATTTAGTTGTCTTTAATTCTAGTAGTTGTTAACTGTGGAACTTTGTGTTCTACACTTCATTTTAAATATTGATTTTTGTTTTCTTTTTAGAGTCTAATCTAGGTATTTTAATTCAACACCTTCCCTGTGGGATCGACCTGGACTTAATCCAGTTACTACTTGCACGTCTACCTACACTTGGGTATTGCACACAAGCGCACACAGAAAAATATTCGTGTCAAGTTTTTGGCGCCGTTGCCGGGGAAGACGACGAGTTAATTCTTAGATTACCTCAATCTCTCTTCATCTATTTCTCTTTTTGTTTTCTTTATTCTTTAGTTCTCTAGGTAAACCTTCACCCTAGGGACTCTCCTAGTTCATGTCCGAGAATTCTATCGAAGGATTCTTTGGAAATCCATTCTACTGCTCTGACTCTGATAGTTCCATCAACCCGATTATCACTCCAACTGCATCAATGGATGATCATCAGAGTGAAAACGGTGACAATGTTGTGGTGCCAATCGATGAGGCACTCCGTCCTCTTTGCGATCTTATGCAACCAGAACATGCACCTACGCCCTCTTGCATTCAAATCCCACCACACAATGGCGAATTTCAGTTTCGCAATGGGATGATTCAATTGCTTCCCACTTTTCATGGGATGGACAGCGAGAAGGCGTATTTACATGTCACCGATTTCGAGGATGTTTGCAAAACATTCTCGCAAAATTGTCCTAGGGAGGTGACGCATTTAATGCTATTCCCCTTCACTTTGAAAGATAAAGCGAAGGCGTGGCTTCACTCCCAAAAGCCTAATTCAATTTTCACCTGGCATGCGATGAGCACCGCATTTCTGAAGAAATTCTATCCTACTCGCATGACCACAGATCTTCAGCGTCAAATTAATTCCTATAAACAAAAGAGCAATGAAACCTTCACACAAGCGTGGGAGCGTTTCAAAGATTTGCTGCTCTCATGCCCACACCATGGGTTTGAGAAATGGCGAACGATCAGCTTCTTTTATCAGGGATTAAATGGTGAAACAAAGAAGTTGGTGGAAACAATGAGCTCTGGGCCATTTCTGCGAAAAAACACTGAAGAGGCTGAGGCCCATTTCGAATGGTTAGCTGAATACGCTCATGAATGGTCAAATTCTGACAATATCTCACGATCACAGATATCCTGTGTAGAAGAGAAAAGCTTATATCAGCTAACCAATGAAGATCGCCTCATGACTAAGTATGCAGAGCTAGCAAAGAAGGTGGAAGAGTTAAGCATGAAAGGAGAGAGTTCTAGGCAAGTCATGCCTGAAGAACCATGTGGCACATGCAACATGTTGGGACATACAACTCAGTATTGTCCTAATGTGCCATATTTTCAAGAGCAAGCCCCTGTAGAGATGAATGCCATGCAAGGTTTTCGAGGGGCGGGGAATTCCAATAATACTTTCCAAAGCAATAATAGATGGAATCACCCCGGTTTTGATTGGAGAAATAACGCTGGGGCCCAAAATCAATATCAACAGCAGCCCTACAACAATAATCAGTATCAAGGGCAAAATAATAGGCCGCCCCAGCATTACAATCAAAACAGAACTAATAATTACAATCAAGCTCAACCCTCCAATGCACCACAAAGCAATGCCTATGTGCCCCCGCACAAGAAGGTACAAGAGGAGGAGCCACTTGCTAATGCCAATCTAACGCAACAACTCATCCAAATGATGAGTAAAATGTCTGCCACGTTAGAGAGGATAGATGCACGGCAAGAGAGCTCAGGAGGAACATTCCCTGCCCAACCACTTCCGAACCCCAAGGGACATAACAATGGTCCTAATAATCAAGAACATGCTAAAGCTGTGACCACACTGAGAAGTGGAAAAGTCATAGAAAAAGGCATACCTCTGTCCACTCCCGAAGTGTACAAAGAGGGGGAAGTGTTGGATGAAGAAGTTGAGCTACCATCTACTCGAGAGGAGGAGCCGTCTACTAATGACGAACCAATAAAGGAAAACCTTGAAGCTCCTAGAGTAGAAGAAGAAGTTGAGCGAAGGCCGGGAAAGGAATCTGTTAAGGAAGAACCACCAAAATGCCCCTTTCCTGCACCTTATCCTCAACGGTTGAAGAAACCCAAGAATGAGACGAAGAATCAGGAGTTTTTGGAATTGTTTAAGCAAGTTAAGATTAACCTTCCACTCCTAGATGCTATCAAGCAGGTGCCGGCTTATGCAAAGTATCTCAAAGATCTATGCACGGTCAAGAGGAGGCAAAGCGTGAAGAAACATGCTTATGTCGCGTGCCAAGCTAGCGCGATCATTCAAAACGAGTTGCCTCCAAAACTCAAAGATCCCGGTACACCTACTGTCTCATGCAGAATTGGGAATCAAAAGATAGACAACGCACTCCTTGATTTAGGAGCAAGCGTGAATCTGCTGCCATATTCAGTCTATAAACAGCTAGGGTTGGGTGAACTCAAACCCACTCGAGTTGCTTTGCAGTTGGCAGACAGATCCGTGAAGTACCCTAGAGGGGTATTAGAGGACGTCCTGGTCCAAATAGACTCGTTTGTATTCCCGGTGGATTTTGTGATATTGGACACGGAACCTGTGTCTAATCCTGGTGCACATATCCCGGTTATCTTTGGACGGCCGTTCCTCAACACCATCGATGCCACAATCAAAATTAGAAGTGGTATCATGACAATCGTATTCGGGAACATGACATTGAATGTCAAGATCTTTTCTAATCCCCGACCTGAAGAATACGATGATGAGGAGGAAGTCCATTATATAGACACGGTTATTGAAGATGAAGTTGATTTGGTCGACTACAAAGATCCTTTGGAAGTTGTGATGACACAATTTGGCGATAACTATCAGCCTGAAGAATCAACTCCATTGGATGCTGACCTAAATCAGACGTGTCTTATGATGGATACGATAGAGGAGGATAGAGCCGATTGCATGTGGGTCATGCCATATGAACAACTGCCTCCTAAAACCAAATTGGTAATGCCCTCTAGTTTCCAGTTCCCGGAGTTAGAATTGAAGGAGCTCCCAAAAGAGCTGAAATATGCATTCCTAGGAACCGGAAAAACTTATCCTGTAATTATTTCATCAGCTTTAACTCATGAACAGGAAAGAAAGCTAGTGGATATGCTGAAAAAGCATAAGGATGCTATGGGATGGACAATTGCTGACCTCAAAGGCATAAGCCCATCCATATGCACGCATAAGATATATCTGGAGGAAGACGCCAAACCCTCAAGGCAAATGCAAAGGCGTCTGAATCCCAACATGCAAGAAGTGGTTAAGAAGGAAGTGCTTAAACTACTTGATGTTGGGATGATATATCCAATATCTGACAGTCCTTGGGTTAGTCCTACCCAAGTAGTTCCAAAGAAAGCGGGCATAACGGTCATTCCGAACAAAGAAGGTGAATTAGTACCGACACGTGTCCCCACTGGATGGAGAATGTGTATTGATTACAGGAAGCTAAATACTGTGACCCGAAAGGATCATTTTCCTTTGCCATTCATGGATCAAATGCTGGAACGAGTGGCGGGTCATAAGTACTACTGCTTCTTAGATGGATACAGTGGGTATAATCAAATTGAGATTGCTCCTGAAGATCAGGAGAAAACCACGTTCACGTGTCCATTCGGTACTTTCGCCTACCGACGAATGCCATTTGGCTTATGTAATGCACCGGCTACATTTCAGCGGTGCATGCTAAGCATCTTTAGTGATATGGTCGAAAACATCCTTGAAGTTTTCATGGATGACTTTTCAGTATTCGGCCATAGCTTCGAGGATTGCCTCAGCAATCTCGAACAGGTTTTAATGAGGTGTGAGGACAAACACCTAGTCTTGAATTGGGAGAAGTGTCACTTTATGGTGACCAAGGGTATAGTTCTAGGCCACATAATATCCGATGAAGGAATCCAAGTGGATAAGGCTAAGATCGACATAATCTCAAACCTACCCGTCCCCCGTACAGTGCGAGACATTCGTTCATTTTTGGGGCATGCGGGTTTTTATCGTCGATTTATCCAGAATTTCAGTGCAATCTCTCGACCCCTTTGTCAACTTCTTGTCAAAGATGCACCTTTCGAATGGTCAGAGAGTTGCCAGAAGTCCTTCGAGGATTTAAAAGATCTCCTCACCTCCGCACCTATAATACAGGCACCCGACTGGAGTTTGCCTTTTGAATTAATGTGCGATGCTAGTGATTACGCCATTGGCGCAGTCCTAGGCCAGAGGAAGGACAATAAGCCGCATGTGATATACTATGCCAGCCGAACCTTAAATGAAGCTCAAATGAATTACACTACTACTGAAAAGGAGCTGCTGGCCGTAGTATTCGCTCTGGACAAGTTTAGGTCTTACCTGATAGGGTCGCCAATCGTCTGCTTTACAGATCATTCGGCCCTCAAGTATCTTTTGTCAAAGAAAGACGCTAAACAACGGCTTATCCGCTGGATACTCTTACTCCAAGAGTTTGATTTAACAATCAAGGACAAGAAAGGAGTAGAGAATGTGGTTGCGGATCATTTATCCCGGTTGACTTTTACCGATAACACTGAATCCCAATTCATTAAAGATGAGTTCCCAGATGAACAGCTACTGGCAGTAAGTAGTCTGCCTTGGTATGCTGATGTGGTAAACTACCTGGTCACGGGTGAAACACCGACCCATTGGTCGAATCAAGATAGGAAACGGTTCCTCTCGTTTGCACGCCATTTTTTCTTTGATGACCCATACCTTTTCAAATACTGTGCTGATCAGGTCATCAGGCGTTGCGTACCCAACGAGGATATAACCGTTATCTTAGCGTCATGCCATTCTGAGGCATGCGGTGGCCATTTTGCGTCGCAGAAGACCGCACAAAAAGTGTTGCAAAGCGGTTTTTACTGGCCCACAGTCTTCAAAGATGCTTATTCCTTTTGTAAGACATGCCAACGCTGTCAAAAGCTTGGAACCATTTCTAAAAGGAATTCTATGCCTCTAACCCCTATCATCACAATTGAAATATTTGATTGTTGGGGCATAGATTTTATGGGCCCATTTCCCAAATCGAATAACTGTGAGTACATACTCCTTGCTGTGGAGTATGTATCGAAATGGGTAGAAGCGATACCAACGAGACGAAATGACCACAGAACGGTCATGTCATTTCTCAGAGAACATATTCTGTCTCGTTTTGGTACTCCGAAAGCTTTACTAAGTGACCAAGGCAAGCATTTCTGCAATAGGCCCTTGGAGTCACTTCTCAAGAAATACGGAGTCCATCATAAAATCGCTCTTGCTTATCATCCACAGTCAAATGGGCAAGCAGAATTGGCTAACCGAGAAATCAAGCATATTCTCGAGAAAACGGTTAGTTCCAATCGAAAAGACTGGGCATACAAATTGACTGACGCGTTATGGGCATACCGTACTGCCTATAAGACGAATCTTGGAATGTCCCCGTATAGACTAGTTTACGGGAAAGCTTGCCACCTTCCGGTTGAAATTGAACATAAAGCTTATTGGGCGACACGCTCATTGAACTTTGATATTCAAGAGGGAGGTCAGCTACGCAAGCTCCAACTTGCAGAGCTAGAGGAAATACGACGAGATGCGTATGACTCTGCAAAGTTGCATAAGGAAAAGTTGAAGGCTCGACACGATCGTACGATTTTTCGTAAATCATTTGAGCCAGGGCAGAAAGTGTTGCTGTATGACTCTCGCCTCCATCTTTTCCCAGGAAAACTCCGTTCCCGGTGGACAGGCCCGTTCATCGTACAGACTGTTTTTCCACATGGGGCGGTTGAGATTGTCAATCCCAAGAACGATGAGTGTTTCAAGGTCAATGGCCAAAGATTGAAGCCGTTCTTGGAGAATTTTCGCACTGAAGTGGAGCACATCCAGCTGGATGAGCCCACCTATTTCACCACTTAAAAATCTCAAGTGGAATTCCAACTTCTTGTTGTATTTCTTTTCTTTCCTTGCATTTTAGTTCTTTCTTTCTTTTGTGTTTAGTTGTTCTTTCTTTCGTAATTGTGATTTAGTTCTAATCCATTATTCCTTAAACCACTCTGCTGCAGGTGAATATGCGAGGAGATGATGTCCATTCTATTGGTTCATGGGCTGATTCCGAGTGTTGTTGTGGCACCTGGACTGAGGGTGAACCCACGCCCTGCCCCTTGCATCCTTATGATCCTGAGGTTCACACTCGAATCAATGGTTCCATCGGATATATCCCATTCGACCCTGCTCTCCTGGACATCAATCCGTTTGAAAATATGGATTTTCCTAATGAGGAGGAGTTGGATGACGAAGACGACCTGTACATGGGGAGAATGGTGGATGATGCCCTCATGGCCCAATGGGAAAACGATGATATGTGGGAGCCATGGGAAGATCATATCCTCCAGGATGTCGTCCCAGAACGCCACAATGCCGTCTTTGTTTTCGTGGATGATTTCCTCATGCTTGAGTTGGTCCCATACCGCTATGTGTACTTGAGCTATTTGCTTTTCAGGCTTCAATGCCCCTTGCCTGCTAGTGCATTTTGGGAATCTCTGCCGATAGTGAGGTTGGAACTTGGTCATTTTTCTGTGTTTTGTTTGTTTCTGTTCCTTGTTTTTCCTTTCGTATTGTATTTCTTTTGTTCCGTTATCTTGTTGTCGTTTTGTTTATTTTATGATTTTTGTTTTTCTTTTCTTTGTCAGGATTGTCACTATGAATCTTCCGTACCCACCTATTTTCCTTCCACATCAGCTCTTTCATGGCTTATACATTCAACGGCCACAGACTCCGCCACAAGAGGAATGTCCATTGCGCAATATCACTCCGTTATCTCTATCTCCATGCGGATCACCTCTTGATAATGCTATCACTTCCTTAGAGACTCCAGATTTGTTCGATGATGTCCTTGCTGCTTTCCGACTATTCTGGGAAAGGGAATCATCGAGCCTGGACTCCGTTTTTGAAGATTTGGTGCGGCATGAAGCAATTGTGGAAGAGGATCTTTTCACACTCGAAGAATAGTGCCACCCTCCAGTTGTTTTCATTCATTTCCTTTTATGTTTAGCCATTGGAGTGTAATCTTTGACAGACATGTTTTTGGTTTTAGTTTTATTTTAGTTTTCTTTAGTTAAATAAGGTTTAAGTACCAATTGGGAGGCAATACTGTGTAGTTTGGATGTTTTTAAAAGGTTTTATTTCTATCAAATTGCGATTTTTCTAGTGTAAGGATGAGTTTTTGGCTTACAGGCCCTGTTTATGCACTGTTTTTTCTTTTTGCTGTTTGTCCAGAATATTTTAGATCTGTTGGGGGTACTTATTTCATCCATTCTGTGATATCTTGGAATTTCCAAGTTCGATCGATCGAATGTATCTCGATCGATCGACGATTTCTTATCCTCGATCGCTTGAACACTTTCAATCGATCTAAGTTTCGATCGATCGAACAATCTCGATCGATCGAGCTTTGTATTTAACCGAGGCTTCCAGCGTACATTTCCTCAGTATTTTCATCTCCTTCATCACTCTCGAGCGATTGAGCGCAGAGGAGCACACCCGTGGCGATTTTTGGTTTCCCTTCATTCCACTCGGTTATTCAAGGAGCTCTCCCTCCCCAGATCATCACCCTCCACTCCGGCATCCTCACCACTACACGCAACTCGAGGTAAGACCTCGAGTTCCCCTCCCGTTTCACTTGTTTCCATTTCTTGAGGGCGTGCCCCCATTGTGTTTTTAGGCCTCTTCTTTTCTTATTTGTCGTGTTTTTGTTTGTGTTTGGGGCCGTTTCTGTTCTCGGAAATGGTTCCCGCACATTCGCTGTTCTCGATCGATCGAGATAGGTTCGATCGCTCGAACCTTGCACATTCTCAATCGATCGAACTAGTTTCGAGCGCTCGAACTTTGCCTTTTCTCAATCGATCGAACATTGTTCGATCGCTCGAACTCCAACAGTTTCACTTTCTTTTCATTTTTGTCTTGTTTTGATTTCTTTTCTGTTTCTCTTCTATTTTCAGGGGCCCACAATGAACCCTGTTACGGGTTACCACAGGGAGAAGCCCTTTGACCTTGCTATTCCTGATCCGATCCCACACCATGGCTTCCGGAACACCCCCGACCGCCAGTGGTTCACGAGATATTTTCAGACTAGGCCGGTCATGCTAGAGCGACCACTCGAGACAGTCTGGCTCGATATCCCCTGGTTCCTCGCCCGCATCCAGGCCATGCCACACTGGTACGATTTGCTCTCTCGGGCAAAGAGAGTGAATCTCGCATGGATTCGCGCAGCTTGCGCGACGATGATCAGAGATCCCGGTGCCGCATTCACACTACGATCATTCTTTCGCGGCCGGGAGATCGTGTTCAGCCCTGCTACCGTTTCCGCTGCTATTGGAGTCCCTGAGGTGCCTGATTGTGTTTGCCCACACCGTGACGGTACACCAGTGCTCTCACCCACTGCTGTGATCCGAGAGCTTACTGGAGGTGCATTACCGAGCTGGGATGGTAGGGCACTGATTGCTGATATTTACTTGACCGATGATTACCATATGCTCCACCTCGCGTTGAGCAACTGTTTATTGGTCACCTCCTACCGGGAGAAGATTGCCCCCTGGTATGCTCATGTGTTATATGCCATAGGGACGGGGTTGCCTGTTTGTTTGCCTCGCTTATATATTGACTTCATGAGGCACCCCACTCGCTACACTGCTGCCAAGAAGCACCTGAAAGGTGCTTGGGCTATACACAGAGTGATTGAGCATGCTGGCCTCCTTCCCTTACCTGGCGATGCGACATCACAGGCTCGCAGTCGTTTTGGTGAGGCTGCTTCTCGCCGCTCAGATGCTCAGAGGAGGAGAAGAAAGGGCAAGGGGAAGGCGAAAGTTGGAGGGAAGAGGAAGAGAGCTGATGGCACCGATACTGAGGGTGCGGCTTCTGGGACGCCCACTGAGGCTGAGTAGCCAGATTCGGAGGAGGATGATCCCGTTCAGGAGGTGGCACGTTTTGAGCTGAGACAGAGATCTCAGGCTCCAGCCCAGGGAGAGTCGTCATCTGCGCCTCCCCCGACTATTCACGATCTATTATTGGAGGAGAGGGAGGCACGGATGCGGCTGGAGGGTAAGATTGATCATATCTCTACCCTGCTGACTACACTGCTGGTCCAGCTTGGGTTTGACCCGTTTGTGCCCCCATCTGCTGCCACTGCACCACCACCTGCTGCTGATCCATCCCCTACTGTTGTTCCTGTTACCACTGCTGCTGATCCATCATCATCCGCTCCATCCACGACCGATCTTCCATCTACTTCTGCTGATATTCCGCCAGCTACCGTTCAGCCACCGCCTGTTCCCATCGACATCCCGTCTGATGTGGCTGAGGATGCTCCGTCTGGAGTTGATTAGTATTCTTAGGGGAGGTGGTGTTTCTGTATTTATGTTTTTTTTTTGGTATTTTGGTTTGGTTTGGTTGGACAGGTTGGTTTCTGTTTTTATGTTTTTTGTTTTGTGGTTGTTTTTGGTATGTATGGATATTACTACTGATATTTCATTTCTCTTGATTCCAGTGGTTAATGTTGTTGGATCATAGTTTTTTTTTTTTTTTTTTTTTGTTTTATCTATTGATCTGTTGTTTTGGAGATTGTGTTTTATATTTCTATGCCAGGTTGCTATGCTTCGTATCATCGCGTTACACTATACAGGTGATACCTATCTATTTTAATTGTTGAAAATCAACTTCTGGGACTATGTTGTTTTCAGTTGGGGGTAGGAGATAATAGATAGGTATACACCCGTGACGATTTAGTTTTGCACTTGGATATGCTTTAAATTTAAGAACACAGTTTGTTAAAATTTTGAAATTTTGAAATTTTATTGGATCGTATTGATAGAATAACTCTGAATACTCTCTCCTGCTGGTTAATTAGGCAATGATACATTTGTAGTATTCTTATCTTTTTATGGATTAAATCCATCACTGAAATAAATTGCATTTGTAAAGCTAGTATGTACCCAATATTTGTGCACACTAATTGATAGCTATGTAGAAAACCTGAAAATTGAGTTAAAATGAATATTGTACGAAAAGAACAAGTAGTGGAAGCTAATAACCCTTTGTGAGTTTTTGAACCAATCTTCATTTCTGAGGGAATTCTCATACATTGTCGAATGGTTTTTCTTGCATATACTGGTGAATTCGTTGTTAAGTCTCAGTTTTCGTTAAAAGTTTTGACTGCTTGTTAGAGGAGAATGTTCAGGATTTACCAATTAAACTCAATGAACACTTAAGTGCTAAAAATTGAAAGTTGAGAAAATGATTCAAGCCATCGTATTACCCATTCCTTTACTTAATATAACCCACCTACATTCATTGCTTCGTTTCACCCCTTGATCCCACCTCAGATAAATATTTCCAATAAAAATCACAAGAATCCAAATCCTTGATTTATACCTTGACCTCATCGAACTGTTTGATAAATTTTATTGAGAATGAGTCATCAAAGTATGTGAAATGGAAGGAAGTTGTTGTGGGACATTCCAAAAAAAAAAAAAAAAAAAAAAAAAAAAAAAAAAATGATGATGAATGAAGGAGTTATATATATATATATATAAAAAAAAAAAAAAAAAAAAAAAAAAGCATATGAAATGAATGGGAGATTGGGTGGAGAAAAGAATGAAGAATAAAAAGAGAAGTGGAAATTCCATCACATACTAAAGAAAAAAAACACACTCTTCTCTACAACACCCCCACCTACTAAATAAAAGCCATAATTCAAAGTCTTGAAGATTCTCAACAATTGATTTGAACATGGAAGTGTGAGTTGAGTTATCCACGGTATTTCGCTCCTCTAGTAAGTAGTATTCCGTTCATGAGACTATACACTCTTAAATGTCCGTTTTTCATAGAGTCAGGTATGAAAGCATTAGCACTTAGAATATCATCTTTATCAAAGCTTTCATACTATGTGCGATCATTATAAAGCAAGTTTCTGAGAGACGTTGTTTGTGAGTGTGACCAATGTGAGAATTGAGCTAAAACTGCAAGTTTCCCAAGTACAATAATCTAGATAACTCTTAATAAGGGTTGGGCGCATGGTTGTTGATTCCACACACACACGGGTGCATGATGGTAATACATTTGTATATTTTACTTGGTAATATAGGGGAACATGTGGATCTCTTTCATGGGTTGATAGAGGATATTATATCCTTGTAGAGTTGAATTAACAGTTTAATGGGGGGGAGATGTCATAAGTGATTCTAAATCTTTTTGAGCTTAAAATTGGAGAATTTTGTGGGTATATTCACTGCAAACCCTCACGAGACAACACTCGTCCACTAGGGGGAACCTAGGGGTTTAACGGCTTGTTGCATTCGCTAAATGCAACCGCGATTCCTGCGAAAGTGAGTTAGGATTTTTTTTGTCTCTCTATCTTAGTTTAGGTTGTTTTTAGTCTTTCATTGTTTCTTAGTTGTGGTAGTATTAGTTTAGGAGTTTTTTATTTTATTTTATTTTCGCTTTATCGCTAGGGACTAGCAATAAGCTAGTTGGGGGTTGTGCAAAGCGGGGGTATTTGTAAAATACAACCGCGCTAAAAGAAAGAATTGCATTAGTTTTGATCACAACTTCCCGTTTTATCTGCAATTTGAATTACAATGCTAGTTTTAGACAATATGATTAATCTATGATAAGTTGTATTGTTTTAGCTACTAGTTGTGCAGGTGAATGCTGCTGTATAAAAGACTGAAAGATTTGATAAAAAGGAGATGCTTTGTTTCAAAGAAGGAAGATTGAAGAAGAATTGCAGAGTTCGATCGATCGACGGAAGTTCAAGCGCTCGAACATTCAAGACGATCAATCGATCGAAAAATGTTCGATCGATCGAAAGTCCCTTTTATCAGATTATACGCGCATGCAGCAGTTGCGGGTTTTTAACCCTAGCTCTTAGGTTTACTATATATCCTCTTGTTGTATACGTCCAGAGGGGAGGCCCAACTTTGTTTTATCAGTTTTAGATAGAGAAGAGAGAGTTTTTTTCTTTGTTTTTTAGGTTTCATTGAAGATTAAGCATTGTGAACTAGATTTCTTTAGTTAATACAAGTTATCTTCATTCCAGGTTCTTGATCTATTGTTTATTTGTTTTCTGCACTTAGTTAATCGTAGTATACTTATTAATCTCGAGTAGTTTTATGTTAATTAGATCGTACTCACTAGTTTTATAGTTTTAATGCAAAACTTTCAAACAAACATCGTTTCAATGAACTTTTACGTTAAATATCAATCTGTGGTACTCCAGACAATGTCTGAGTAGTCCTAGGGTTGGGAAATCGCGATGAAATCGTGATTTCTGGCCTCTGCCATGCAATATTTTTTTTCCCTGTGTTCGATCGATCGAAAGTATGTCGATCGATCGAGACAGTGACTTAGTCGAGCGATCGAGGAAATATCGATCGATCGAGAGATGAAGATATTCGATCGATCGAAAGCGCGTCGATCGATCGAGGATTCTGATTCTTGAGAACACCCAAAACAGTATTCTAAGACTTTCTGTTTTAAGGATTTGTTATCAAATTGTCCCTAAATGCTCAGTTTGTCAAAACAGTCTTTAAACTTAAGGCCTTAAAGCATTTTCTTTCAATATATTTTGCAAACCACCCTCAATGCTAACACCATTGTAGGTGAGAGTCTTAACTATTGGATTAAACCGTCTTCATGTATTTCAAACTTAATTGTGATGATGTAGTCCCGGTCATGAAAGGGCTATTGATTTTATATCTTTAGAGAAGTACAGAATACTGTAGTAGGTGTACTCCTTTGAGCTTAATTGCAATTGCATGGTAGAAGGTTAGGTCACGGTGGATTCGCGTAATCCCAACACTTTCTTTTATTAAGAAGAACCGTTTCTTTTAGAATCTTGCTTAGTTAGTTAATCGTTAGTTAAGTTAATTTAGTTGTCTTTAATTCTAGTAGTTGTTAACTGTGGAACTTTGTGTTCTACACTTCATTTTAAATATTGATTTTTGTTTTCTTTTTAGAGTCTAATCTAGGTATTTTAATTCAACACCTTCCCTGTGGGATCGACCTGGACTTAATCCAGTTACTACTTGCACGTCTACCTACACTTGGGTATTGCACACAAGCGCACACAGAAAAATATTCGTGTCAGAGATTACAGGAGTTTACAATCATGGATGATCGAAAATTATCACCGCATACCCGACGTATGAATGAAATGCCAGAAATGATGGGGAATATTGGGGAAATGATACGGAACATAGTAGAACGATTACCTCGAACACCTTAAATCGAAGTGGAACCAACAACTATAGTGCATGCACCCGAGAATAGAGGTACGAGGTCTGTGTTCGAGCAATTTACTAGAAAGAAGCCGACAGAGTTTCATGGGACATCTGACACAACGCTAGTAGAGCATTGAGTCATGGATATGGAAAGAATATTCTGATGTCTTCCGATGACTGATAGGGAAAAGATTGAGAATGCTAGTGATATACTCAGAGGCGAAGCTCATAATTGGTGGGTGAATGTTCTAGATCAAGGGGCACCGATAACTTGGGAGGGATTCAAAGCAGAGTTTAATCAACGATTCTTTCCAAGGGCTGCTCTTAATGCAAAGATAAGAGAGTTCGATAATCTTCGACAAGGGGAGATGACTATGACAGAGTATACCTCAAAGTATAATGCCTTACTAAGATTCGGAAAGGGGAATGTGTTGACCAAGGAAGATAGAGCAAGAAAATTTAAAGGAGGTTTAAGAGAAAATATTTGTTTGAGCGTGGAGACCTACGAGCACTCGACTGTGGCGTCAGTGCAACAAACGGCGCTTGTGGCCGAGATTGGAATGGAAAGGGCGAGACAGATTTACCACGGAAAACGGGGTAATGAGGTGGTGATAAGAACCAAGGCGGATCTTTCAAGAGGCAGTTTCAACGAGGCTCTGGTTCTAGTTTCACTGATTTCAAGAGGACGCCAAGTAACATACCGTTGTGTTCCCTTTGTAATCGACCACACTCAGGCCGATGTTTCATGAACAAACCCCAGAATAGGAACCAAGGAGGAGGTAGTGCCATTTCTACACTTGATATGAGAGGCAAGTGTTATGATTGTGGGGTATTTGGACATCAAGCCAAGGATTGTCCGGGGAAGCATTCTCAGCAAGGAGTTAGTTCTATAGCTTCCAGTGGGTCGAAGCCTAGACAATCCAATGACGGGGGACAAATGACTGAACAACGTCAAGGAAGAGCATACCAGATAATCCCAGGAGACATGGCTACTTCAGAGACAGTAGTCTCAGGTACGGTGCTTGTATGTTTTCATTTAGCACGCATACTTGTTGACTCAGGATCTACGCATTCATTTGTATTGCATGCCTTTGTTGAACATTTGAATGTTAAATCGGCACCGTTAGGATATGAGTTGTCTATTGCTATACTACTTAGTAAATTGATAATGACGTCTACTATATATAAGAACTGTGAGATCAAACTAGACGAGAAGTTGATGACCGTGGACCTTATACCAATCGTTGTGAACCACTTTGATGTAATACTGGGAATGGATTGGTTAGCTCTTAACCAAGCTACCATATACTGCGAACGGAAAGAAGTTAATTTTCGATCACTAGTACATGGGAACTTTTTTTTCTATGAAAGTGGGGTTATACCACTGCCATACTTGATATCAGCTATCCGAGCGGAAAGATTATTGAAAAAGGGATGTCAAGGATTCCTATGTTCAGTGATTGATGTCTCAGCGACCGAATCAAGAGTAGAAGACATTCTGATAGTGCGAGAATATCCGAATGTATTTCCTGATGATTTGCCAGATGTTCTGATTGAAAGGGCAATTGAATTCACCATTGAGCCAATACCAGACTCAAGACCAGTATCAAAGGCACCGTATAGAATGGCACCAGTAGAACTGAATGAATTGAAAATCCAACTACAAGAATTACTTGACAAAGGTTTCATCCGACCAAGTATTTCACAGTGGGGAGCTCTAGTGTTGTTGTAAAGAAGAAAGATGGTTCTATGCGGATGTGCGTTGACTACCGAGAGTTGAACAAGTTGACAATTAAGAACAAGTATCCGTTACCGAGAATCGATGATCTATTTGACCAACTTCGTGGGGGCACAAGTATTTTCAAAGATAGACTTAAGATTAGGTTATCACCAGTTGAAAGTAAAGGCAGAAGATGTTGAGAAAACAGCTTTCAGAACGCGTTATGGACATTACGAGTTCCTAGTCATGCCATTTGGGGTTACGAATGCACCAGCCACGTTCATGGATCTTATGAACCGAGTCTTCAAGGACTATTTGGATGATTTTGTGATAGTGTTCATCGATGATATTCTTATTTACTCACCGAGTGAGATAGAGCGCGAGAATCAATTGAGACTGATAATTCAGAGATTGCGGGAGAAGCAACTGTTTGGAAAATTCAAGAAATGTGAATTTTGGTTACATAGCATTACTTTTCTTGGTCACGTGATTGACAAGAATGGAGTTTCAGTTGATCCTCATAAAAAGGAAGTAGTATCAAATTGGCAAAGACCGGCATCTGTATCCGAGACCCGAAGTTCTTGGGATTAGCAGGGTACTATCGCCATTTCATTGAGAATTTCTCAAGAATCTCGCTGCCTATGACTAAGTTGATGAGAAAGGGTATTACGTTTGAATGGAGTTTGGAATGTAAAGACAGTTTTCAAGAGTTAAAGTCACGATTGATGAGAGCGCCTATATATATTGACGATACCATTAGGAACTGAATGATTTGTAATCTATAGTGATGCTTCGCATCAAGATTTGGGATGTGTGCTTATGCAAGGTGGCAAGGTGATTGCTTACGCTTCAAGACAGTTGAAGACACATGAGGTAAACTATCAGACTCACGATCTCGAATTGGCCGCAATAATTCATGCTTTGAAAATTTGGAGACATTACTTATACGGGGAGAAGTGTGAGATATTCACGAATCACAAGAGTTTGAAATACATTTTTACTCAACGAGACTTGAATATAAGATAGAGAAGATGGCTAGAACCGATGAAGGATTACGATCTTTCGATAGAATATCATCCAGGAAAGGCTAATGTAGTAGCCGATGCGTTAAGCTAGAAGAAGACAAGGAATTTAGCAGACGAGCTCACTAAACAAAAAGAATTAGTAAAGGAAATGGAATGTTTGGAACTAGATGTGATTCCAGAGACGAATGGTGGCTTAATGATGGCGATCATAGCTCATCCAGACATTATTGATGAGATCAGGAGGGAGCAGTTTAACAATGTCTACTTATGCAAAATGAGAGATGAGATACCTTTGGGAAAGCGACCCGATTTCGTATTGGAACAAGGAACCCTAAAACTTGGAAATCGATTATGTGTACCGAATATGAAAGGCTTGAAAGAGAGGATTCTAGAAGAAGCACATAGTACCAGATACTCGGTACACCCGGGAAGTAACAAAATGTATCAGAACTTGAGAGAAAACTTTTGGTGGAGAGGTATAAAGCATGACGTTGCCAAGTTTGTATCCGAATGTTCAGCGTGTCAACAAGTCAAAGCAAAAAGGCAAGTACCTACGGGGTTATTACAACCATTACCTGTGTCAGAATGGAAGTGGGATGAGATTACAATGGACATTGTTTCGAGATTTCCATGATCGTTCAACAAGAATGATAAGATTTGGTTAATAGTTGACCGATTAACAAAGTCAGCTCACTTCCTACCAATTAAGACAACTAAACCATCCAAGTTAGCGGAATTATATATGAGAGAGATTGTAAGACTACATGGGGTTCCAGCAGTGATTACATCGGATCGTGATAGTAGTTTTACATTGAGATTTTGGAGAAGTTTGTAAACTGCTGTGGGTATGAAGTTGAGTTTCAATATCGCATTTCATCCTCAGACTGACGGGCAGTCAGAACGTATGATTCAGACGTTAGAAGATATGTTGAGACTTTGTGTCCTAGATTTCGGGAGTGATTGGGAGAAACACTTGCCGTTGATTGAATTTGCGTATAGCAACGGGTTTCAGTCAAGTATTGGAATGGCACCGTATAAAACTTTGTATGGGCGTAAGTGTCAATCACCGGTTTGTTGGACCGAGGTTGGAAAAAGCAAGTTGTTAGGACCTGAATTAATACGGATGACTACTGAGAAGGTGGAGTTGATTCAGGAGCAACTTAAGGTAGCTCAGAGTCTTTATAAGAGTTATGCAGACTCGAAGCGACGACCGATGACCTTTGAAGTGGGAGACTTTATCTACTTTCGAGTATCACTTTCGAAAGGTATTGCACGATTCAGAAAGAAAGGAAAGCTAAATCCGAGATTTATAGGACTTTTTGAGATCCTATAGAGGGTAGGACCAGTGGCTTACCGATTTGCCGTATCATCAGGGTTGGAACATGTACACAATGTATTTCATGTATCGATGTTGAGACGTTGTATGACAGATACAAGTAAGATCATTGTACCTGAACTGTTACAAATTCAGGAAAACTTGACTTATGTGGAACAACCGATAGAGATTCTAGATCGAAAAGAGCAAGTCTTGAGAACTAAGACAATACCGATGGTGAAAGTGTTATGGCGTAGCTATACGGTGGAAGAGGCTACGTGGAAAAATAAGGAAGAAATGAAGAATGAGTATCCGTACCTGTTCAACGTATGAGGTAAAGTTTGGGGACAAACTTCCTTTTTAGAGGGGAGAGTTGTCACACCCGTTCTAAAAATTTCATAATTTTATTATACATAAATGGAAAGTTGTGAGTATATCAATGTTAATTGATATTTGGATTGAGATGGAGTTGACTGTGAGTCAACGATGAGGTGTCAGTGATGACACGGGAACATGGTAGTTCATTTTGTTTTCGCATGAGTAAATGACATTTACGTGATTTAAGTGTTATTCGACTTATTTGGTATTTTATGAATAGTGAATTTGCCACGCCCCGACGTAGCATAAATATGGAAAGCGTTTAATTTCCTTTATGGACCCGTAGGTCATGACAGTTTGAAGGATCGATTCCGTGCCAAACATCGAACAATATAAAACCATAATCAGAGTAGAGCAATCAAGACTTACAAATATTTTTCTAACTTAATAGTTATTACAGCACGGGGTCTCTAAAGGCATAAACCGCCTTAAGATAAAACAATATCTATCATCTATTACAGTCATCCTTATTACAAAACAGTTTATAATTTAAACATAGGGTATTAATAACATTTCTATCTTCCAAAGCAGCCGTTCTCAGTTTGCATAATCATAGGGCCCAGCATAGTCATAACCTGAAAAGCCCGAACACGAATGTCCAGGGCGCATCAACGCCGTCAACTTCAAGAAGCTGGTGAGTATTAAAAACATAACTTTGAATGTAAAACATACTCATTTACCTCTTTTCATTTCTCAATTAATTCAACAAATTTATATTAAAACAAGGAGTTCATTTTAGGAAACAAGCACAATATCATATGAAAGATATAATTCATATATGTGACTGTGGATGAGAACAATGCACCATCTCATCTTACCGACTCATTTCTCTCGACAAAACCCAACAATCCACTATCTCACACCAGTATCTTTGAAATACTCCGATAGCCACACTTTAGCACAGGGGTGCCAGGGAATGTCCAGTTTGCCTCACACTTTGGTCCGGGGTACCAGGGAGTGTCCAATGCCTCACACTTTAATACCTAATCTGCCATGCAAATACTGGAGGAACCCTCACGCAGTATCCAGACTCGGGTATCAGGGAGTGTCTGTAGGCCACACTTTAGCACTACCATGGGTGCCAGGGAATGTCCAAGTTCGGCTTCACACACTTTGACGCTAGCATGGTCGTCAGGGAGTGTCAAGTTTTGCCACCGTCGTATTTTAAAGACACTCTCACCGCAATCTCAATCACAACACACTTTGGTACTCACTTACCAGGGAGTGTCCACAACACAATCTCAACCGCACTCACTATGCCATAGTGACCATTACTCTTTTCCATACTGACCAACATTCACACTCACCAGGCATGTACAACTGACTCCATATGTATGTCATGAAACTTTAAAACATGAGGCAAATCACTAAATTATATAAACGATGTGCATACGGGGATTGTTAAATCGTGGTACATCATTTCAATCGTCCATACATAAACAAATAGGATTCTGTTTTAGTAGATTTTCCATACAGAGCTTTGAAAGTCCATGAAACATCACCCAAACTGTCCCTTAACATAAAATAAGCAAAAAGCATAAACTGCCCAAAGTTGCGCGCGCAGGCAGCTCGCGCGAAGATCCCTCGCGCGGGCCACTCGCGCGATATGGCCATTTTTCGTTTTATAATAAAAACCTTTTCTGACTGCCTGAAACCAGCCACCTCGCGCACGCAGGTCGCTCGCGCGACCCTCTCTCGCTCGATTGCCCGCGCGAGTTCTTGCAGTGACTTCATCTTCTTCGTTGAAACTCCCCTGTTTCAGAAATCAGGCGGTCTTTTGACCCATTTTCAGAACTATCAGTATATACATCATGTTATATATAGATCTCTTTATTTTTCAACAAGGATTAAGAATTTATGACTAATTTTACAAGAATCAATCTATAACTCTTGAATTCTATGAAAAACTAAAAGTTAACAAAACTTAATTTCTTATATACTTTCTCGTATGAACAAGCTAAGCTTTAATACTTCAAACATGACATATAGGATGTGCAATCTTTCATTTTTGACTCTAAAAACAGAGTTTGGTTAAGGTTGAAAAATTGTGATTTCAAAGCTATGGAGATTTAACAAAAAAAAATCAACAAGGGTGATCATCAATTAAGCTACACAAGACAGTAAATATAATATGAATTACATTCTAGGTGAGTTTGAATTACTCACTGCTATTAGAGATAGAGATTTGTTGAGAAAGAAAGTAAGATTAAGCAAACCCAATAGAGCTTCAAGCTATGGTGATCAAGCTCTTTCTCTCTCTAGAAATTCAGTAACTATGAACTCTCAAACTCTCTCTTTTCTTTCTGTGTTTTAATGCAGAATGAGTAGTGTGAAAATTATGAGATGTGTGTGTGTTTAAATAGAGTTACAAGAACTTGGTGCCCAAGTTCTTTTACCAAGGCTTAACCCACAAATTAAACCCACAAATTGCAGATTAACAAGGTTAATACATTTTAAAATATACACACGCATAGCTACACTGATGTATTAGCTCAATAATTCACCTAGGGTCAAGTAGGTGTATAGGGGTCCAATTTTAGGTGTTTGGGAAATGGAACTTATGGTACAACATCACATATACTAGTTGTATGTCTCCAAACAAGGCACAAGGCAATCATTAGTTGCCATAAATGGAAAGTAAAGTGTATGTCACATCTAGCTTTACATCACTTCCACAATCTGTGGAAGTTTAACACAGTGTGGATAGTTTTGCTCACAAACTGGTATTTTCGTGGCGGGGTGTTCGTCACAAAAATACAGAAAATTCATTTTAATGTAGGAAATGACTTTCCGGTTTTATAAAAAAAAAATACTGTTTGAGTCAAAAGAAATTATTTTCACCGTTTTGAAATACAAATTTGAAATTCAACACATGTGCCACTAAAGTTTATATAGTTGCAGTCTGGCCCCAAAAGAATTTCAAATATGAAACAAGTCACAAGATTTTAACACATGGGAATTGTAATTGAATAAAAACAGACATTATAAATTTGATATAACATTAGGGACAATAATTAAATATGAAATGCAAATTTGAAATGAAATGCAGGTTGTCACAGAATTATACCTGCATAGTATAATTTCTGGTAATTTTGATACTGTTATATATCATTTTAAGAATTGTGGTAAGAACGTGAGCGTTACGTTAAATAAAAAGGTAGGTTGTGTAGAGATTCCACAGAATTTAGTTTTCGGACGTAATTTCGGACCCAAACGAGACTGAGTCGAAAACTTTTGTAAATTTTAATTTTCACTCGTAAAGACATAAAATGAACGTGTACGACATTTCGTGGATTAATTAGAAGTTTGAGAAAATTGCAGGGAGGTAAACGCAATTCCCGAAGAGTTCGTCTATAAATAGTTGAGGATGACTTTACATTATTTGCAAAACTCATATAATATCTTGAAAGGGGAGAGAGAAGAGGAGATTTGTTGCCATGGGCTTTGCGACGACGATCGGCGACCTTTCGTCCGTCAGATTTTTACCAAATTCGAGATTTAAACTCGTGGAGGTAAGATCTACGTTTGATACTACTTAGGCCACGTTTGGAAAATTTTTGTAAAAATCTAATTTCTAGACTTTTGGAGAAAACCCAGTAAAACTTGAAGGAATCATCTCAAATTTGAAATCCGACGATTAATCGGCCCTCTAGTCAATCCTTCAAAGTTTGAGAGGAATCGCACGAGGTATGAAGTTCTAACTTATGAAATATAGAGAAATACATGTTTTATATTTCGACGACGAAATTGAGATCCGGGAAAAATCCATGTGTTAATTGTAGGCCCGTTAATTATGTATGCACTAAATTGTGAAAAGCATGTCTAAATTTACGTGAGCACGTTGAGTTGTCTATGTGAGTCAAAGGGGGTCTTATACAAATTCATGCCGGAGTAAGCTTCTCGATGTTTGAGAATTTTAGTAGCGACGGCTACTGTGCATGGTTGAAGGCTTGGACTTGCCAGGGCACTTGGGAATGTAATGGTTGTAGGCTTGGACTAGCCATTGACATCGCGGTTTAAGGCTTGGACTTGCCGATACCGGATGAAGGCGTATTTTTCTCCTTAGCGACTATTTATATGATTTATGAGATTAAAGCATGTTCATCATATATTGCATATGTTAGAACTTGTGCACTCAGCATATAGTTGAGTAGTGGAGATTTACTGCATTGCAGGTAAGAAGAAAGACAAGAAGAAACGTGAGGAGTGAGGCTGAGAAATGCCTGAGAAATCACTTGGCTATACTTTTGTTTTAATACTAAACTTGTAAAAGGATTTGGAAAATTGTAATATGTTGTAATAGAACCATGGGTTAGTTGTAATACTTGTAATTCCTAGTAAACACGGTTGTATATATGTTGAATCGTGGGTTATAATCGTGTTGTTGTTAGAAATTGGTTTGGAGACCCTTGTGTTTGAATGCTACAGAATTGGGCTTTTATGAGAGAAAATAGTCGACTGATCCATGTTTCAGTTGACTGGTTTGTGAGGAAACAGTCGACTGGAGGGGTTTTCGGTCGACTGGTTTCTGCATGAAAACACCATGTTCTGCATGCATAGTGTTCAGTCGACTGGAAAGGGCACCAGTCGACTGATAAATTAAGGCTCCAGTCGACTGGGTCCCCGATACAGTCGACTAGAATGGGCCCTTGAACTTTATACACTTTTTGCTTCCGGTCTTCAGTCGACTGGACCACCAATTAGTCGACTGGACCTCTGTATTTCAAAACTGTTTCTTTTGGACGCGTTCCAATTGACCAAAATTTTTTTATATCTCTGATTTTAATGGATTTTTAATAATGTTTTCCACTACTATTTTACTTTAATGAAACTGGATAAGCCTTGATGGCGTGCCACATGGCTTATTTCCACGCGTAGTGGGATGGATCGTGACTGTGTGTCTTTTCTTTGGTGTGCATGTTTAATTATTGCCCAGGAGTGTGTTTATTTGAGGGAATTAGGTTCCACATGTTAAATTCCCAACAAGTGGTATTAGAGCCAGGTTGGTTAGATTATGGTGACAGAGGCGCACGGTGACAGTGGGGATTAGTAGCACGGTGGTTAAAAGATAATACAGGATGAAGAAAAAAAAAAGGAACAAGTGAACATGTTAGTAACGTGGTGACAGTGGTCATGGTTGTGGTCCCGTGAATGATAGGCTTCAGATTTGTTTTTTTTTTTGAAGTTTGTCATGGTAAATTATTCCATGTGGCATAGTGTAGCGAAACTTGAATCATTATGTTGCTTGGAATTTGGGTCAGAGATTGTTCTTAAGGTTTTTGGGCACTGCAGATTCATTTGTTAGTGTGGATTTATGAAGCACGGATTGGAATTTGTTTTTCTTTGGTGATAAATCCTATATATATAGCCAGTGGCGGATGGAAGTGTAACTCAAGGTTGGCACAGGCCCCCCCTGAACTTTTGAAATTACATAACTACATGTAATATTTTACAAATTTTACAATTAAACCTTCCTAAAATTCACACAGAACCCTCTTGAACTTTTAAAAATTCTAAATTTATGTACAATATTTTATAGGTTTTAGACACAGGCCCCTTGAATTTTGAAAATTCTAGATTTATATGTAATATATTACGGGTTTTAGAAATAGGCCCCCTAAAATTACATTATTTACCCCAAACTAGGGGTGTTAAACCAATTTTACAATTTTAGATATAATTGTGTATAAATAGACCTAAAAAAATTCGCCTCAGGGGCAGCACCCCCATATAATTTTGGCACCCCTGACCAAAAATCCTGGGTCCATCCCTGTATATAACAGCAGGTTGGTATCTAGGGCAGAAAAATTATTTTGACGCTACTATGATTGTAGCAGATTGCGTTTGGTGTAGAGGCACTCACATTCACTCATACGGGCATTTCTTTTGGGTTATTAGGTTTCGGGTACGGTAAGTATGTGCTTCTGGAGAAAATAATTTGATGTGTTCTAAGAAGACGAGAGCAGACACAGGCGCAATCACCCGATAGAGGTAATTGTTAGGATACTGCACGTAAGATCAAATATTTTTGGAGCAGGTTCGCTATTTGGGTGGTGTGATATTAATCCCAAAGTTGAGGAGGAATCTAATATTGTTGTTGAAATCATACACGGTAGTTGAGGGAAGTGTGAATAGTTTGTGTCGTCTGATTGGTCCTCGATGGAAAATTCTTGCAAGTGCGTGAACGGTTATTTCTACGGTTCAGACGATGGTGAGGGGAAATCCCACTTTGGGAGAAGGTATTCATCTCTAGTGGATTAATGCGTATAATTAACTTGGAGCAATTGAACATGTATTGGTCGCATTGTTCGAGACCTTGTGGATTCGAAGTATGTGCAATTTGATATTGGTTATGGTCAATGGTGAAGTGTTTGCGATTTGTCAAACAGATGAGTAACAGTGGGCTTTATGGGAACTTCAGTTGAGGGGGTGTGAGCACAATGATTAGGGGGGTACTGGTGATGTGTGGTGGAGTAATTACCCCATATGTGATATAAGGGGTGATTGTTGGGATAATACATGTATATCACATATATTTGACATAGATAATCATGACAAAGCTGTGACCCATATAGTAGTTGAAACAAAATGGGAGTGTTGAATTGTGTAGCCTTAGAACTTCTAGAAGTTGGGGTTGACAAGAATTGTCACAGCCCAACCCGCCCCAGCAGGCTAGGATACGTGTAACAAAGAATTACCCAAACAAAACGCCTCTTAGTAATAGTAAAACAAAAATTAAATATAATAAAATGGTTTCATTGAATTAAATCAGACCAAGGGTAAAATAGTCAGTAAGAAAGTATTGCAAAATTTTACATCGAAAGATAGCCATTCGAGTCTCGGTTCCAACACAAAAAATGGTGCGCGAATCCGAATTTTCTAAAAAGAGTTATGTCCATTTTCGTAAAAGTCGACAGACCAAAATAGACCTGCGGATTCTGCAGATCAAATTTCTACACCAACTCCCAACCCAAATGAGTACGCCCACAAATAACGTATTAAGATATACGACAAAAGAAACATACTCTCAAGTTGTCCAGAACCCGTGGTTCAACGCTTCTCACTATGATGTTCATCTGAACCTGCGTGGTTATTAGCCAGAAAATCGAATAAGCTTTCGCTCAGTGAGTACGTGGTACTAATCATGCAATTGGAGTATTTAATGATTCATAACACCAATTAAACATTCACAACAATAAATGGTCGTATGCGTGTCAAGTAATCAATCATCATCGTTTTGGACCCCTGATTCTGGGCCATTCTCACTTTGTCGTCGCTTTAAAAGCGATATCACTCACTCTCATCTGACCGTAGTCAATTCGTTGTGGTCGTCACCACCGTCTCCTTTTCTATGAGGACTTCATCATTATCCTCCTTTTCTCTGAGGAATGGGCGTCCCTTATATATGGGCTAAATAATGGTGATTATCACTTGAGACCCTTTGACCCAAATAAGCACATAAACAACTCAACATGTCCACATGGCAATTTCAACATTTTAGACATGTTAAATACAAACTAATCACATGCTTTTCTACTTAATTAATAATAAGCATTTAATAATAAATAAATAACATTAAATATCCAATTTTGGGATTAGGACGCTGACCTCACAAACAGGTCCAAAATAAGCCTAGAACTGCCAAATTCCCTCGCAAAACTAACTCCTAATGATTCCAATGAAATCCCTACATATACATATCACATATATGTGTCACCTCTTAAAATGGGTCATGAAAAAATATTACAAAAATTGAAAAAGAAAGACATAGAAATAACCCTCTCACCTTCACGAGTCTGAATATGATTTCAGTTCGCGAAATAGAGGTCGAACGACGAAGTTGTGGCGAAGAAACGACAACGAGAAACATTTTTTTCTTCTTTTTCGTTTAGCCTCTCTACAGTATCTCTACATCTTTTGTGTTTTTTTTTTTGAAATGATATGAAGACCATGTGCCTTGTCCAAGCATTTAAGGTTATGATTCTTAGCCATAATTATATTTACACCCCCAAAACTTTTAAAGCTTATTATAAGATCTCCTAAATTTTATCTGAGCTATCCAATATCTAAGTGGATATGTGTCTATATCACGTATGAGTCCTAAATGTGGTCTCAAATATTTTTTGAAGTTGCTAATTAACTTGCTAGTTATGAATAATAATCCAATTCGCTCTCACATGGGTACCTAAACTGGTACCATAAAGTGTCACAATTAACAATAAAATATTAAAAATACTTTAACAAATATTCATTTAATCATATAAATATAACTAAATGCAATTTATTTAATCTAGACCTCCCTTGGTTCCCACTTCATATCTATCAAACTGTGCTCTTTATCAAGCACTTATCACATCGGGGTGACTAAAACTCACCCAAATCATCGCATGCAATTAATCACACTAATTAATGCATGAGAAATAAATATTACTACATTTTTCCGGGTACGGATATTACAAGAATTGATTGGTCCAACAAATCAATTGTGTTCAAATTGCAGTGAACTTCTTCACTTGTTCACACGGCTGAGACTTGTTAGGTGATGATACATATGTGTATAAATATGCCATACATTGTAGAAGAATTTGAATCACTCTGGCAGAGTGTGGTGACGAGAGAGGGTGCCCATTTGGTGCATGGGATATTAATCATTGGAGTTTTCTGTGATGAACATTCACAGCTTTATAGGGATGTGAGGTGGAAATGGTATTTCTTTGTTTCTATGATTTCTCTATGTATTACAGTGATTATGTCAAATTTTTTGGGGTATTAAGTGGGGAGTGTACAAGGGTCTTGTATTTAGGTTATGGGATTTAATCCATGTAACTTGTACCATGTTTTACTCAATAGCAAAATAATGGATCTCTCGGGTGTGGACGTAGGCAGGTGTTTGGCCGAACCACGTAGAAATCTGTTTGTCTTTTCTTTGGTGTGTATATTTAATTGCTGCTTATATGTGTGTTTATTTGGAGGAATTAAGCTCTGCGTGTTAAATTCTCAACAAGCAATAGATTTGCGCAATTTATCATTTGAAATTATAAAAAGGGCATGGTTGTGCTTTTTATATCGCCTTCAATATAAATATGTAGACATGTAATAATTTCTTCAAATTCACATACTCATGTACCAACATTTACAAACTGTTGCAAGCGAGATAGGTCGTTTGATATTATTCAAAATCAAAAGGAGTTCCTTGGAATAATGATAACCTCATGGGAGGGCAATGGTATTTGAGTAATTATGCTTCCTAAATTCAAACAAATTCACATCATAAATGATGTGGCAGTAGATCCACTGGATTTTTATTAGAAGATATTAAAATTACTCCACAATTGTCTCACTGCCATATTATTTGAGATGTGGATTTAGAAAGCATAGCATTACTCATGGCATTTACCCTAATTTTTTTTAAGTGAACACATACATGTGTGTATACATATGTATATACATATATATATACACGCGCGTTATATAATTGATAACTATAATCCATAGGTGGGATAGGCGACTGCCTAGGGCCTCCCAAATTTGTGAATTTTTTACTCTTCAAAAGGGCCACGGAAAAAATTGAGTAGGACTCAAAATAAAATTTTCATATGTAATATGTTGATTCAATTGGAATCGAGCCGACCCAAATATTGAAATATATATATATATATATATAAACTTGTAATGTTTTAACCTTAAATATTTGCCAATTCTTCTCTTCTCCCTTTTCTGTTTAGTACAATCCAAATTATTTTACTTCAATTGACTTAACTTTAGAAATTAATTAACGATCAACCCGTATTATAAAAAATAAAAATAAAAAGGCAGATGAAAATACAAAGGGGCTGGGGGAGAAGATATTCAAAACTCACTACATACATTAGTTATTGCAAGCACTAAACCTCTCAACTCTCTAAATGGCCAAAAAAAAAAAAAACTCATGAAGCAAAACTGTAATCTTTCTAATTTAGAAAAAATCCTATCTGTAAATATGTAATCTTTCTGACATAGAAAAAATCATATCCTATATGATTTAATGAGCCTGCCACACTACATCAGCATATTGATGTGGTGTAACCATTTAATTTAAGTCATACACTTAGCCCCTATTTCTAGGGGATCATGAAAAGTAGTTATCAATATTTCAATTTGCCAACTACTATCCCCCTGGAAAATAGGGGCCCATGTATGATTTGGATTAAATGATCACACCACATTAACATACTAATGTGGAGTGGCCGGTTAACTGAAGTAGGGATTTCTTTTTAACTATTAATGGCATAGAGCCCCAATTTCCCGAGAGGAAAAATTTTTGCTCATCTCATTTTTTCTCACTCTTGCTTATTCAGATTTTCACTGAATAACATGTGTCTTATTTCAATAATTATATTAATAATATATGAACAAAATAGAACACGTGTTATCTAATAAAATCTTGAGTAAACAAAAATAGGATAAGCAAAAATGTGCAGATCTCGTTACCCGCCCAACATATATATTTGAAGTTTACAAAATAAGTACACGCTTCATGTCCAGATCTGACCCTTAGGTGGTGTTGATCCGTGATCACAATTTTTGGGTCAAAACAAATCCAATTAAGAAATACATATAAATCTCAAAATCAAAGCCCTGGCATTACATTTTGATCATGGATTTCTCTTAAAATTTATTAAACAATTAAGAAGCAACCCCACCTCCAACCCCCCCCCCCCCCCCCCCCCACACACACACACACACACACACACACACACACACACACAAAATAAAAATAATAATAATAATGATAGATCAAACTCTAAGAAAAACTGTCAATTCAAGACTTATTTGGTAAAGTTTGAAAGGAAACTACCAAGAAAATTGATTGTGATTTCATTTTCTTGGATATAATATATTCAATTAAGAGGTTGAAGGAAACTACTGAGAAAATTAAGAGGAACCATGTTTACTTTCTTTTTTTTTTTTTTGGTCTAGATTTCAGGTATCTGGAACTACATTGGGCTCCGACTAATTCGGATCGAGCCGGGTAGAACCCATAAGGTCACAAAGCTCTCCCAACAAGAATTTAAACGCAGCTGCATATCCAAGACTCGCAAAAGGAACCATGTTTACACTTCTATTTATAAGGCAACTTTTTAACATTACCTGGTGGGTTCATGAAAGAACAATAATAATAAAAAAAATTTAAATCAATGTTTTTCCAAGTATAACGGCGCAAGTCTGCTAGATAAACGGGGGCTGAGGTTATAAAATCCTTCTTTGCCAAAAAAAAACAAAAAAAGTTTTTAAAATCCCTGGTTTGGGCTGATACCAAAAGGCTGGGTCATTGTGGCCCATTATGAAATCATAGATGTTAATGACTTAGCAGGCTTGAGCTGGGCTCAATCCCCCATAACCATTACCAGACAATTAATGATACAATAATGCTAGGGACACTCCACAAAGCACACCCTAAAGCACATCATGCTTTAAATGCATGTACTTTGGGCTGTGGAACTTTTTTACACAGGGCCCACATTTTTTTGGGAACCGCTAGGGAAGCCCAAGGTACATGCACACAAAACATGAGGTGTGCTTTGGGGTGTGCTTTGTGGTGTGTCTCTAGCACCACTCTTAATGATATAGGCCTTGACTATATTTAAAGGAAAAGATTTGTGTACATTTTTTCAAATAAATTATGAGCAATTATTGTGACGTCCTGAACTACCTGCTCAGTTAATTGATTTGGTGGTGATCTGAATCACACAAAAAATATCAAATAGAACAACAAATTGGTTAGGTACTTAGGTTAGCTCTGAGCACAAAGGTCGAGAAATATACAACATGGATAATCATGTTGTAGCATTTAATGTAAGGGTTAATTACACGGATCTCTCCCGAAGTTTGACTAAATTACACAGACCTCCCTCGTATATTACAAAATTATACAGACCTCCCTTGTAAGAGACAGACTTGACGGTTGACAGTGAATTTACTATTGTATCCTCACTTTGTTTTCAATATTACATGCTAAAACCCAAAATCAAATTGGGTAAAGCCAAACATGGTTTTCTTCTTCCCCAATTTCTTTGCACTAAAAGATATATATACATACATAATGTGTATATGCACAGGTTCCAAAGTCAAAATTTCCAAATCTAAACCCAAAATCAAAATCAAATCAATTTGTTTCCCAAAAAACCTAAATCTAAACCCAAAAATGAAATCAATTATTTCCAAAAACCTAAGATTTAAATTGGGTATGACATGTCGATTTTAGAGATAGAAAGAAATAGACCACATTTGGGTAAAATTGACACAAACCCATTTGTGTGTATAATTGTATATGAGGAACTCCCCTGTACAATTCATATTTTGTTTGGAAATTTTCGTTCCTTGATTTGTTACAGTGCAAGTTTGTGATTTTGTGTGCATATATATATATATATGTCTGTGTGTGTTATGACATGTATACATATCACACACACACACACACACATATATATATATATATATATATATAGAGAGAGAGAGAGAGAGAGAGAGAGAGAGAGAGAGAGAGAGAGAGAGAGAGAGAAAAGGGGCTCAACTACCCTTCTCCCCACTTCACCGCCACCGGCACCACCATGGCATATCTGACCACCACCACCATCCTCACGACGACCACTCTCACTCAGTTGCGTCACTACACCAGCACTGCGACATCTTTGACCACCACAATCATTCTCGGATCCATCCCATGTGCAATGGTGGGTGTCAATTTTTAAGAGGGGGGTAATGGTGTTTGCGATGTGGGTCTTGGTGGTGGTGAATCGGTGATGATTTGCAACTGGGTCTTGGTTGCAATCTTGTATAGGAGAGAGAGAGTTGGAGAATGGGTATTTTTGGCATAAGTTAATTAAAAACTTGATTACATCACCAATTGTCGTTTGGGTTGGACGGATTATTAACGGAGGGGAAGTGTGTGTAATACAAATTTAAACCTCAAGGGAGGTCTGTGTAATTTTTCAATATACGAGGGAGGTGTGTGTAATTTCGTCAAACCTCAGGGGATGTCAGTGTAATTAACTTTTAATTTAATTATCATCTTTTGTATGATCCCGACTACTACATCAGCTAGTTAAGCTAGTGATCTAGAACCACGCAATAACTTTTCGCATATTTCTTATTGTGAAGAGATTGGTATACATGTACAAGTATATCTATGTGATACGTATGTAAAACATATGAGATATGTAGGTAGACCAATAATACCTTAAAACACTAAAATTGTACTGAAGTGTCGTCCATATTTAGAATGCATGTGCTGTTATAGATTTCCCTTTTTATGAAACAAGCAATTATTGGTTGTGTGTCATTTCCTGCTAATGGGGTTGTGGAATGCATAATAGAGTAATTAATTCAGTGTTTTCTGAAAATAGGAGGACATACATGGGTTTGGGCTTTTATGGGCCTAGTAATTATTCTGCATTCAAACAAGAAATACTAAAAACAGTCCCGTACAAGTTGATCCGCTAATGTGTAAGTGTCTTTCTAAGTTTTTATTCACTCTTTTAGAAGCATGACATTGTTGAAGGTAGGAATGACAATATGGGAGTTGGTACGAAGTCACCACCGTTTCTGACTCGACACATTCAGGGACGAATTTAGAAATTTGGAGTTTCAAAGATTTGGTTGGGTGAAATGAGTAGCGAGTTATGGGAGTTTGGGAGCAGCGCTCCCAAGGCAATTTTGTCGGGTCAATTCACACATTTTTTGGATGGATGAAGAAATTAAAAAAAATAATTACTGATTGACACTAAACATACAATAAAATGACACCTTCTCACTACAAATTGAGACCAAAAAGTTGAGTTTTTCATACTTGAGATGGGGCTTAAATGTAAAGTAGAAAACTTTTGAATTTGAGAGAGGGGATTAAATGAAAAAATACATGTATTTTTAGGGTATATATATGGAAGAAAAAAAATTTTAAATCCAGAGAGGGGGGGGGGGGGGGGGGGGGGGGGTGTTGGTCCTTGAGTCACCCCTTGCCCTACATTACTCTATCCCACCTTATGAAGTATACCACTCTTACTACACTCCATTTCACTCCTACTCTATTTACTTGTTATTCATCTGTATTAAACAATCAAAAACTGCTACATTCAGAAGTCCATCATCAACAAAAATCATTTGGAACATAATATATAAATATATATATATAAACATAAGTAGAGTATTGAGTGTCAGTAGAACATAACATACGCAAGTTTTGGAACGTGGGTTTATAACATAGAGAGAAACACCTTAATCCAAGAACACTTTAGGCAGATACATGGGATGGAATGATAATGGATTGGCAATGAGTTGAGGCATACAAAGCCAACAAATATAGCGCTCAACCAACACAAAGAAACTATAGAGGTATTTTGCTAAATTTACACTATAATTGAGTCGAAGTCAGGGTTATAAGATGTCTTTCCCAAGATCACTCCTACTCCTAATGGAGTTTCGTATGAGCAAATCAACTCTGCTCCTATACAATTTGGATAGACTACAAATCCTTCCTATTATAGACAGAGTATACCGGAATAGGACAAATTGACATCCCTAGTTGAAGGACGTGTAATTTAGGAATTTGAAGGTGTCCCACATTAATTAAGAGGCATCACATACAACTATACAAGATTTAAAAAAGAAAAAAAGAGACATTCTTTATTTCTCTCTTTGTTTTCCCCAATTACTGAACCGGTGGAGACAAGAGTAAAAGTTTATGAGCCTGATAAGTCTCTAGCACACTTCTGAAAAAATAGCTCTTGTTACAAAAGACTTTATTTAGAGATGTGTAGAAATAAAAGAAAAAGGAAAAAGGAAAAAAACTATTATTGAAGAATCAAAATCTCAATCTCTTGGAGAGATCCATAGGGGTAGGGTAGGCATGTAAACAGATCGGATTACTACAATTCGAATTCAATAAAAAAAAATCCACTAAGAAAATTTGAATACGAATTCGATAAAAATCCGATTAAAAAAAATATGAATCCGAATTTGTTAGGATTCGGATATCCGAATCCAAATTCAAAAATGTATGAATACCAAAATAATGACAAATTGATTGTCCATTATCATGAGATATAGGAAACCCTAATATGTTCACTAAATCTGATTTTTTTTTTATTAAAAAAAAAAAAAAACAATAACAACATCAACAACAACAACAACAACAACAACAACAACGTACAACTTTGGATTCGGATCCTTATCGGATCGGATCCATTAAGTATGTATATATTCGGATTCAGAGTCGGATTCTGATTTGGATTTTTATAATCGGAATCGAAGTTGAATATTTCTATCGGATTCGGATCAGATCTGGATAAATTCCAATCCGTTTACAAGCCTAATTGGCAGGGTGTATGTGGGTATAAAAGGCTTTAATTTCTCCAAAAATGTGTGAGTTTTTTATTTTCTAAATTAAAAGAGAAATGGTAACAAATTATTAAAGGGTCAAAATTGTGCTAAACTGATATGACAATGCCACTGATTAACCCTATCAATTCAAGGGGAAAAAATTTATGAAGAAATTGTTATTAATTACATACTTGGACTACCAAAGAAAAAAAAAGACCATTTACCTTGCTTGTCGTGCCTTTCAAACTGATTGATTAATATAAATACGAAATAGTTGGGATAGTGTCCACAAATTCATAATCAACTTCCAATGAACTTCATACTGGATGGGCACGCCGGAGAAATTATTCAGTGATACCGTCACGGCGTAGTGTAACATCCCAATTATAGGAGTCTTTGTGCCTTCTATTTTCTGACATAACAAGTAATTGATTAGCAACATCTTATTCACCCACTACTTGTCATGTGCCCCTATCTTTAGGGGCCACATGGCTCCAT
The DNA here is from genome assembly GCA_033977485.1 of Hydrangea macrophylla. Classification (NCBI taxonomy): domain Eukaryota; kingdom Viridiplantae; phylum Streptophyta; class Magnoliopsida; order Cornales; family Hydrangeaceae; genus Hydrangea; species Hydrangea macrophylla. Next base: position 95,736,738 of record CM066988.1, on the reverse strand, counting down.
GCTATTACAACGTCACACCAATATGGTGTGTGCTTGGTCTTAGCGAATAACTTCTGGGCACTCTTACACCAAAGTGTGAATTTGGTAAAGATGAGTCCACCGTTAAAAAAAAAAAAACATCCAATACACGGTCGATGTGGAACAATGCACTGCATCAGTTACCTCTGCTTGATCTTGATGTTCACGTCAGAAGTCTGTTTGTCAGTCACCACAGGCGGCCCCACACGGTAGTACCCCTGAGTTGACTGAAAAGAGTGACAGTGTAAAACAGAGAGAGATTAGAGAGAACACAAATATTATTGTACAAGGGATAATTTCCAAAGAATACAAATGGTCCTATTTATAGTTATCTAATCCTAGCATATACAGGGCATCTTCCTAATCTAAACTAGGAATGTAATCACAAGGATATTATATGATTTATACAATATATGATAGTATTACACAATATATGCTAACAACCCCCCTAAAACTCAAGATGGTAAAATAGATATCAACTTGAGTTTGGAAACTAAATCTTGAAGGCATCCTGGAGAATGAGCTTTGGTGAAGATATCAGCAGTCTGATCAGCGGAAGAGACTGATACAAGCTAAATGGTGCCACTAATTAGATGATGACGCACAAAATGACAATCAATCTCTATGTATTTTGTGCGTTCGTGGAAAACGTCATTATGAGCAATCTGAATAGCACTCTGATTGTCACAGTCGATAGTAGTGGCGATGGAGTGAACAACTCCTAAATCCTCGAATAACCAGCAGAGCCAAAGGAGTTCTTGGGTAGCATCAGCTAGGGCACGATATTCTACTTCTGTGCTAGAGCGGGCAATGACAGTTTGCTTCTTGCTTCTCCAAGAAATAAGAGAGTCACCAAGGAAGAAGCAATAACCTATAGTGGAGCAACGATCAGTAGGATCTCCTGCCCAATCGACATCAGAATAAGCACGAAGTTCAAGTGAAGAATGGGCAGAAAAGTGTAGACCATGAAACATAGTTCCTTTGATATATCTGAGAATACGTAGCACAACTGCAAAATGGGACGAGCAGAGAGCAGAAAGGAACTGGCTTACAACATGGATAGCATAGGCAATGTCTGGTCGAGTAACTATAAGATAGACAAGACTGCCTACCAGCTGGCGATACAGAGTGGGATCATCAAGAGGAGTACCATCCATAGGAGTGAGCTTAGAATTGAGTTCAAGAGGGGTAGGACTAGTTTTATTATCAGTGAGTCCTGCACAAGAAAGAAAGAAGATCAAAAGAGTACTTTGCTTGGGAGAGGTAATATCCATCAGTAGTAGAAGTAATTTCAAGTCCCAAGAAGTAGTTGAGTTTCCCAAGGTCTTTCATCTCAACATGCTGACTAAGATATGCCTTGAGATCTGAGATGCTGGTTGCATCATCCCCCATAATAATCATATCATCGACATAGAGAAGGAGTAGAATAGTTCCTTCCTTACTCTTGCGAATAAAGATAGCAGAATCATAGGAGCTAGAAGTTAACCCGAAGTTTCCAACAATAGTGCTAAATTTGACAAACCATGCACGAGGAGCCTGTTTGAGACCATAAAGAGCTCGATGAAGTTTACAGACCTAATGAGAAGAATGATGATAACCAGGAGGAGGGCGCATGTAAACTTCTTCACTAAGTTCGCTGTTAAGGAAGGCATTGTTTACATCCATTTGAATAGATCCCAACAACAAATTGCTGCAACCGCAATAAGGCTACGAATTGAAGTAAGGCAAGCAACAAAGGAAAATGTCTCCTCATAATCAATACTGTACTCCTGTGTAAATCCCTTAGCAACCAGACGGGCTTTGTAGAGTTCAATGGACCCATTAGAATGAGTCTTGACTTTTTAAACCCATTTATACCCATAACATTTTTCCCATTCGGAAGATCAACTAAGTCCCATGTGTGATTTTGATCCAATGCCTACAATTCATCATTCATCGCCTTTTGCCAAAGCGGGTCAGAACAAGCCTCTTGGTAGGTCTGAGGCTCATGATGGGAAAAAATGGTAGAAAGAACAAAAAAATATGAAGACGAACTGATTGTGTTCTTACCAGATCACTGCAACGAGGATGATCAACGGAAGCTGGTGCAGATCCATCAGGCAGCTCAGGAGAGTGTAAGGTGGATGACTCAAGTTCATTTTTTTCATTTGGGTTTTGAATTATAGGTGTTGGAATTTGTAGTTCAGGTGAGGGTGAATGGGATAAAGACGGATTTGTATTAGTGGTGTCAGGGATCAAGTCAATAGGGTCAGTGAAGAAAATGGGAGTAATGGTAGGTGAGAGGTAAAACTGGGACATGGATGAGAACATTTTGTGCTCCCAAAAGACAACATGGCGAGATATATGGAGATGCTTTGAGGAGGGATCCCAGCACCGATAACCTTTGTGTTCAATGCCATAACCTAAAAATCAGCATAGACGGGCCCAAGGTTCTAGCTTAGTACGTTCATAAGGCTGAAGGAGAATAAAACAGGCACAACCAAAGGTTTTAAGAGTGGTATAGTCAGGTGAATATCCATATAGACGTTGATAGGGGGACTAATTTTCTATAGTGGGAGATGGAATACGATTGATGGTATAGATAGACGTAAGAGCAGCTTCCCCCAAAAACTTTCAGGACATGATATAGAGAGGAGTAGAGATTGAACAGTGTTGAGAATATGTCTGTGTTTGCGTTCAGTATGCCCATTTTGTTGGGAAGTGCCAGGACACGACCGATGAGAAAGTGCTGAGAATATGTCTGTGTTTGTGTTCAGTACGCCCATTTTGTTGGGAAGTGCCAGGACACGACCGATGAGGAAGTGTTGAGAATATGTCTGTGTTTGTGTTCAGTATGCCCATTTTGTTGGGAAGTGCCAGGACACGACCGATATGGATGTGTTCCATGCTGATGAAGGAAGTGAAGAACTTTAGAGTCCTTATATTCGACAACATTATCAGCACGAAAGACTTTGATAGGACATAAAAATTGTGTTTTGACCATATTAGCAAAGTTAAAATATATGTGTGGAAATTCAGAACGACTATTCATAAGATAAAGTCATGTATAACGAGAGTAGTCATCGACAAAAATCACATAGTATCTAGATCCCCCCATAGTGGTAGTGGGAGAAGGTCCCTAAACATCATAATGTATTAAGTCAAAAGGTGCAGAGGAAACAGAAATACTTTTATTAAACGGCAATGCCGATTGTTTGGAAATTTGACAAGAGAGACAATCAAAATTGTCGTTATTAACTGACCCTAGTTGACCACTACACACGAAAGTTTTTATACGATCAACAGAAGCATGTCCCAATCAAGCATGCCAGAGACTGAGAGAAGAAGTTGATGTAGTTGAGGCTGCCTTTTGAACTGACTGAGTTAGGTATGATGGAATATGAAGGCTGATCAGTTTAAGAGGCGTCCAGTCTTACGACCTATCCCAAGAGTATAACACCCGCATATGTGTTGTTGCATTGCATTACAATATCATGCATGATAATGTGATGTGTTGTGCTTTTTGGCATATGTTTGAGTGAATTTTGACTCACGAATCGATTTGGGTATCTGTATTAGAGAAAGAGGCGTCCAGTCTTACGGCCTATCCCAAGAGTATAACACCCGCATATGTGTTATTGCATTGTATTACAATATCATGCATGATAATGTGATGTGTTGTGCTTTTTGGCATATGTTTGAGTAAGTTTTGACTCTCGAATCGATTTGGGTATCTGTATTAGAGAACCTATTGAGACGGTGTTGCATGAGAGTTTGGATGTTGTGAAGTCTCTCCGAGTATGAGACGTTCACTGTGGAATACTTAAATGTTTATCTGAAAATAAATATTTACCTGTGTATTTCAATATCTGTATTATTTCTAGTTTAGAATATAATTCTGTTGTTAGTTTTAGTATCCTGGTGAGGACGAATTAACACGCTATTAATTTGGTAGGCTAATTAGCAACTTTGAAAAAGTCAAATAAGAATTTGCATTTTAGCAACCAAACGGAACTTAGTCGGAAACTTTTATAATTTTGAGGTTTCACTTGTAAAGCTGTGAATTAGCTGTGTGGGAAGTTTCAGAGACTGATTAGGAGTTTTGAAAACTCGTAGGGAGGTAAACATAATTTTTGGAAGTATTGCCTATATATAGATAGAGATGGCTTGAGATATTTTCACAAAGCTTACAACCTAAGTTTTTAAGGACGCTAAAAGAGGAGATTTAGTTGCTTAGAGCTTCTCGACACCAAACGACGCCCGTTCATCCACTGGTTTTTCGCCAAATTTCATATTCGAACTCCTCGAGGTAAGGTCGTCGTTTTGATACATGTTAGGCCATGTTTGGCTAAGTTTTCCGAAAAGTCTTTTTCTAGAATCTTTCATAAAAGTTGATAATCGGACTTTTGATCCATAGGAATTATACTAGACGAATTTCTGCACGTTTCTTATGCTTGGGTTTTCTTTGGATTGAGTTATAGGAGCGCTCTTTGGAGTTGAGTGATTCAACTATGTTCTTGGAATGATTTCTTGACATGTATTCATGTTGTGATATGAAAAGCATATATTAGTATAGATATATATATTGTGTAGTTCATATTAGGCAAGTATATTGATAAATAGGCCCAATAGCATGGTGATGTGTTTTGTTTACCGCGAGTATGGTGATATGTATTTGAGCATGTTGAGTTGCTTATTTGGGTCAAAGGAGCACGTGGTTACTGAGCCATTTTGTGGAACCGATATAGGCATTAAGGTTACACGATTGAAGAGAAGAATCGTGGGTCTTACCTTTTCGCGTGGACTTATTATCGAGGAGTCGCGGATTGGGAGTATGGGATGTACACATGAGGCTCCGGAGACTAGTATGAATTGTAGAGATGTGAATACGAGTAGGTTTGTCATTCACGTGCATATGTTGTTTTATTCACTAAGTGTTAGCTTAAACAAATTGAAATATGTATGGTTATTTATATAACCATTACAGGTATTAATGCTGGCAAGGAATCGCAGAAGTGAGCACGTGGGTTTGGGAGTGCACTTAGAAGGCGTCACATCATGTTTATTTCGTAGTTTTGAAAATGGAAGTGTTGTAATAAGAATTTGTATAACTTTTGGTTATGTCTAACTTAGTAGATTAGAATGGATCTAAAAGGTTGTAATAGTGAGTAGCATGTTGTAATTATGCTTTGATAATGTTTTAATGCAGTTAGGATTTCTTTGGAGTACTTTTGGAAGTGTGTGTTTGATCCTCGGTTGAATTCGAAAGCTTTTAAACTTAGAATTTCTGTAGAATGGGCTACTGCCAGGGGATCAGTCGACTGGTTTAGTGTTCAGTCGACTGGACCCTTGTGCCTTGCTAGCTACTGCTTTTTAATATGGCAAAACCAGTCGACTAGGCCATGTTTCAGTCTACTGGACTCGTGATGACAAACTGTGATTTTTGTTTCTGCTTGAGCTTAAGTCGACCGGAGGCATTTGGTCGACTAAAAATTTGAGACCCCAGTCTACTGAGGTCCCGACCTAGTCGACTGGATGGGCTGTTAATCCTTTGAACCCTTACTGCTTCAGGTCTTCAGTCGACCGAACCAAGTATCAGTCGACTGGACCTCTGGTTTTAAGTTTGTTTTATTTTTCCGCTACGTGTGTTCTTAGAACTAAAATCTTTTGGGAATGTTAATGAATTGGTTAGCCTCGATGGCGTGCCACGGGTTTCGGTTCTACTATTGTGGGATCGGGTTGTGACAAAGAGTCTGTCCCGTCCTTGGATCCTGCACACAACAACCAGAAGCAGAAAAATTTATAGTGAGTCCAAGATCACAAAGTTGACCAACAAAAATGAGATTCATTGTGAGATTGGGAATAAAGTAGGCATCAGGTAGGGATGTGTGAGAGGTAGAGATATCTCCAATATGATTGACAGACATATGAGAACCATCAGCAGTATGGATGGTTCATGTATAATAGCGGAATATTTGGTGGAGAAGATGGTGGGATCGGGTGTCATATGATTACAACAGGCAGAATCAAAAAACCAAGAAGAGGTACCTGGAGTGACAAACATGGTTGTGGAGGGTACATTACCAGAATGTGATAGAACCTATTTCAGAAGGTCTTCAAGATGGGCAGAAGAGAAGACCTCAGTAGGGACAGTGACTGATGGACTCTCGGTAATTGTGGCAGCAGACTTATTTAAACCTTTGTAACTGGACTTGGATTAACCCCCTCGAGACGTGTTGTTACGAACGGTCCTACCAGGATTCTTAAAGCAGTCACTTTGATAGTGACCAGGCCCTATCGTCTTACAATGCTTGTAGACATGGGTGGGATAGTCCAAGAGAAGGTGACCAGGGAGTTTGCAGTAGTTACAGAGGATTACAGAAGAGTGAGATTGCTGCAATTGATGTTGCTGATTTTTATTACTAAAAGAGGACCCTCCGAGAACTGATAGGATTGCATTGGTATGGTAAGTCTTGCGACTAGCAAGACGAGTTTCGTCTAATAGAAGCTCGGCAACAGCATGCTCCAGTGTGGGTAAAGGAGTGCGATGGAGAAGAGATGCTCGAACGGGCTCAAATTCATCGGTAAGGGCCATCAAAAATAGAATGAGGTGTTGTTGATCCCTATATTGAGAGAATTTTTCAACATCAGAGGGGTCGGCCCATGTTGGTTCTGAAGAGGCAAGTTAATCCCAGACATAGTGGATTTTAGAGAGAAATGTGTTGATAGATTAACCAGGTTGTTGTTGGATACGATGTAGATTCCGAAGAAGTTGATATTAGTTTGCAAGATTAGCAGTGGTGTACCGTTTTTCCAAAAAATCCCAGACAGACTTAGCAGTGGTGAATCTGCCAAATTGAAGGTGGATAGAACTAGTAGAGGTATTTCGAAACCACGTGATGATTTGGTGGTTCTTGCTGTCCCAATCTTCAAGACGTTCAACGAATTTGACAGCCTCTTCCCCAGTAGCTTGTTTTGGTTCAGGGACGTCTCCCGTGACGTATTGCCAGAGCTTGTGGCCTTTCAGAGAGCTAGATATAGCCTAGGCCGAAGGTATGTAGTTGGTTCCATCCAAAATGGTGAAAATGGGATGAGAAAGGGTGGAAAGATCATTACGTTCCATAGTGAATAGAAAGGGTTAGGTCGGGTGGTTCTAGTTCTGGTTCGGGCTGGGCAGAAACGGGTTGGGTGAATCCGGGTCGGCCGAAGGCGTGTTATATGGTTATTGTTTGATATGGTATAGAGGATCGATCAACTATAGCACTGAGATATAGTGGGCTGGGAATCGGTGATATTGGAATTGCAGAAAAATATGACCAACCATAGGACTATTAATAATAATAAAATATGAATCTCTTTGATTTGGTCAACAATCAAAGCAACATTGTCTTGCTTATTGACTATATGATCAATAAAGGGCTAATAGACAAGGCTTTGACAGATCAAATTGATGGATGGTATCAATGGTATGGAAGATTGGGTTTGTGGCAGATATGATAGGCGATGGTGTTTATGGTGATAAATGACTGTGGCGGCGATTTGATGCTGATGATAGATTACCAGGAGCAGAGAAGGAGAGCGGCACTTTACCAAGAGTTGTTTGGCTCTGATACCATGAAAATAGTGATAGTGTAAAACAGAGAGAGATTAGAGAGAACACAAATATTATTGTGTAAGGGATAAATTACAAAGAATACAAAAAGTCCTATTTATAGTTCTCTAATCCTAACATATATAGAGAATATACCTAATCTAAACTAAGAATGTAATCACAATGTATTATATGATTTATAAAATATATGATAGTATTACACAATATATGCTAACATTGACTTTGATACAAAATAATGTAGTAATATTCACTCCCAAAAATCTAAATTAATGAAAGGAAGGGATCACCCACTATATTTGCCCAAAACCAACTCAATACAAAGCTGATGTTTGACATTGCATTCCATCACATTCTCACATCACCTCTTTTTTTTTTTCTCTCTTTTTGCTAGAATTTGCTTAGTTCAGCTCTATTCTCGTACATATTGCTGCCAATGCAAAGGTACAAGGTGTGTTCAAAATATATGTAAAAATGAGCATATTTAGTAAAAGCTGACCCAAGCGGTCACCACCACCATCATTGGGTATAACTTTCAACATTCTCAACATTGAGAAGCAATGAAACTGCACCAAGTGCCCAATGCTCATATGCAAACAAGGCAGGCTGGCCCACCTTGAGGTTACACTCTATTAATTTTAGTTTGATTCATCTTATGGAGTAATTAGCAAGCAAAGTAGTCTTCACGAGTTTATTATCGAGAGTTCCATTACATTACGTTATTTTACAAGAACGGTCTGGCATTTAACATCTCGATGTTGCAAGACGAATATCAGCTCGTCATCGGTGGTGGACTCAGAATTTATGTTATGGGGGCAAAGTTAAATGAACTAAGGTCCCCTTTTAAACAAGTTCGGGTGTAGTGCCCTTAAAGTGAAATTTTTTTTGTCTATTTATACATATTTTTGGTGCGAGACAAGAGAGTTAAAAGAATAATTTGGTCGATTGGATTAGTCCTGCAAAACAAACTTTGGTCTTAGGGCTTTTAATTTTTACATTAATTTTTTATCGATGGTTTATATTATAAACGTTAAATATTTTGGAGGACCAATTTCTAAATTAATTTTCAAATGTTACAATTACATATATATCCCATAAATATTTTTAAAAAAATTAGGGGGCCATGGCCCCATTTGGTCTTCACTCAGTCCGCCCCTGCTCATTACTCCAAAACAATTTGGAATATATAAAATAAAGTAAGAATACCATAGCACAAGATTTAACAAAAATACCCAAATCAGGGGTATGCCCACAGGCTAAGAACTTAATGAAGAATACATTCTCACAATGATTCTCAGTAGTATCAATTACTCTGTATATGAACTCACATATATAGTACATTCCCATAGTGTGTACTACTTCTCTCTTTTGTGTGTACTCAACACTAGGTCTGTTCACAAAAAATCGTACCCCGAACCGATCGACTGAACCAAAAGAAACCAAGGCTATTGGTCAGTTTTCAAAAATATATTCAAAGAAGGAAATCGAACCGATTGATCGAAAGTGACAAAAAACCGACCGAACCAACCGAATTAACCGAGCCTATTGGTCGGTTTTTAAACATGAAAAACCCGATGGAAACTGAACCGAACCGACCGTTGTTCACCCCTACTCAACACCTTAATCGAGAACCCTTATTCATATAAAGAGCTCTTTCCCGTTCCTAATTATATTGGAATTATCACAAGGTAAGTCTTCTATAGTAAGGAAATCATCTCCAAATTAAACTCTATAATATTGATGTACAATAGAAAACCATTAGCCAGTAGGAAATATAATCCTACAAAGAAACCTGTTGCACAAGGAAATGACTTGCAAAATAATGTCAAATTCTCCGAACGGCCCGAGAACCGTCCAAACGGCTATCTAACACCAGATTATATATTGCCTCTGCATCTGGTACACCATCCGAGCGACCATAATGTCATGGTGAGTTTTGGAATCCAACATGATTGAATGAGGGAAAGACAAAGGAATAAGGGGAGGAAAGGGAGAGAAGATGGTAGAACGTTTTGTATGATAGAAGAAAGAAGAGAAAGCAAGAGTTGTGGGAGACGAAGAGGGGAGTGAAACCTCTTTCATCAAGGCACACAAATTTCAAATGGCCAAAGTGGACATGCATATTGAAGAAGGAAGGACGGAATGTTCACATGATGACTTTTGTTTCCTTAAGAAGTTTAGATAATTTAGGACGCTTTGGACTTTTGATGTGCGTCATTATCTATGGGTCTAAAATTCTTTTAACTCTTCACCACTTTCTTAAATTTAGATTTTGAAAATGTTAAAGCTCCCTAACTTTTTACATCTTTTGCATTTTTCTCCCCTCTCTTAACACTCTATTTCACTTTCAATTAAATGTGTATCTAAATATTACTAATATTCAAATTATTTTTATAACAATATTGTAGAAAAATCATATGCACACAAGCATAGGGTCAGGTTCAAGGCATACCTTGAGCGGAACACTCAATTCGGATCGTCTACGGCATTGTTACGAGCCTGGCAACTTCAACCACGAACTACTGCTCCTTCCTCGCTTCTGTGTACTCTCGTATTCTTCGTCTATGACCTTTAGAGAGTATATACTAGATTAATTACAAAATGCTATGCAAGAAATAAATTATAATCACCAAAGACTTGAAATTTACAAAATCTGTTCCTAACCTTCCCCATACAGGTACTAAAAAGTATAGGGATTCGTTGCACACGTTAATTAAGATTGATCCAATTAACTCAGCTATGACCCTTGCACCTAGTAATTTTAAATATGTTTACTAAAGTTGTGGACTAGGTCTTACCATTGAAAATTTTGCATGTGCTACTAAGATATTGTCATGCCCCGTAGTAGCCAAAATATAGAAAATATATTCCTTTTTGGACCCATAAGCCATGACAGTTGAAAGTCATCACATTGTCCATAACCAAAGTCAAATCATCAGAGTAATGATTCAAAGCACGCATTGGAAAGTTCTAAGGTTGATATAGAAATAGAAAATCATAGTTCAACATTGACTATTACAAAACCATGAGTGTTTGCAGAAACATACATAAAGTATTATGGCAACATACGACGATTACAAATTCAACTATTACAACAGTCTCTATAACATAAACATAAACTATCTACGACAAGCTCCAAGTCTTCAGCTTGCGTAGTAGTCAGCACTAGCATAGCCTCCGTCATCATAGGCTCCATCCTCATAGTCCCTATCCATGTATGCATCTCCGGTATACTCATAACCCTGGCCAGCTGGACGTCGAATATCCGGCAGTATAAACGCCATCAGCTACGAAAGCCGAGTGAATGCAAATACTAACAGAGTATCTATAGATATGAAGTATACATAAGCAGTATTGAAAAAGGATAATCTCATCGTTCGCATGCATGTATGCACCAACTCAATGTATAACAACGGACATCGTCCTAACCAGTCCCAATACATAACATAGACTCTCGGGTCCACATTAATCAGACATGTAGTCCCATACCTACGGTTTGTCAAACACCGACACACAGCCCTAACATTTTGGCCAACTTGCCCTGATATAATACGGCATGTAGTCCTGACATACTATAGCACTCAGCTCTGTCATGCTACAACACTCAGCTCCACCATAGCACCAAGCAATACCACCGCACTCAGCAATACTACAGCACTTAACAATACCACCACACTCAGCAATACTACAGCACTCAGCAATACCACCATACTCAGTAATACTACAGCACTCAGCAATACCATAGCACTCAGCTCCATAATACTATGACGGCATGCAGCCCCGATATGCTACTATGGCATGCAGCCACAATATTCTATGGCACGTAGCCCTGATATACCACGGCACGCCAGCCTCAATACGTTACAGCCACCAACCTTGATATATTAGACTTGACACGAAGTCCTACATCACATGACCTCCCAAATCTGACACGCAGTCCAACTCTATCATACGTAAAACTTGACACGTAGTCCTACTCTATCATACATTAACTTGACATGTAGTCCTGATCCTATCCCAGCATCTTGGGATCCTACACCAGACATCATACGATCTTAGTGACGGCATACATATACACCAACATAAATAGTATCAACCTTTGCGGTCTATAGACCCACTACTATGCACGTCGACTTCTCATTCTGATTTACAATATTATACCATCATTATACTATTGGTTCCACTGTTCAATACATTAAGTCCATTATTCCATGTATGTATTATTCTAATACCGTTTCCAACGCATGATAATATATAGCTTAACTGTTCATTCGATACAAATAACAAAACATTTAACAAACTATCATGTTCGATCGATTGAAGCCATTTCAATCGATTGGCAAGAGTAAAGTTTGATCGATTGAGAATATTAAAGTTCGATCGCTTGAACTAAGTTTGATCGATTAAGATCGATCTGTGTTCAATCGCTCGAAATCAGTTCGATCAATTGAACGTTGGTTTTCTTCCCAAATTAAACTGGACTTCCCATGTACGTTCGGGGTCCTTCCATCTTGCCAAAACACATATATACATATATAGCTATACTAAGTAAGTATAGGAACTCATAGTTAAGGTCGGTGATGTAAGTGAGCTCGGGGTTGCCACGGGTGGTCTCAGGGTGATCTCCTCTCTTTCTTTCCTCTTTTCTTTCTCATTCTCTATCTCCTCTCTTCTATTCCTCTCCTTCTTCTTCTTTTTTCTTCTAACTCAAGAGTATGTGTGAGTGTGTATATAGATATATATATATATGGCTGTGTTATATATATGTATGAGTGTGTCTATATAATATGAGTGTGTATATATATTATGATGTATCTCTCTCAAAGTTCAGAACCTTAGGAGTGTATGTATATACTACATATATATAGAGGAGATGGAGAGTGCAGGTGGCAAAACACGTAAACTGATAATAACAAGTTTGATCGATCGAAGTGAGTTCGATCGGTTGAGAATAGGTTGGTCAGGGTTCGATCGATTGAGAGCATGTCAATCACTTAAGAATGGAGGCACGTCATAAATTCAAGTCGGTAGAGTTTTGATCGATTGAAGAATGAAATTCTCGGTCGATTGAAGATCGGTCGATCGATCGATCGAAACTGAAATTACAGGAAATGTAATGACAAGTACACTGAATCTTATTTATATAAAAGGGTATAAAATTACAATAAAAATATAGGGTAATACATCATCCCCCTCTAAATAAAGATTTCATCCCCAAAATCTGAGCTAAGTGTCGTTGAACAACTCTGGATACTTTGCCCACATCTCTGACTCCAATTCTCAAGAAGCTTTTCCTTCGTCGTGAAACTTCCATTGGATCTTTACCAATAGAATCTCCTTATTCCTTAGCTTCTTAACTCCCTGATCTAGAATTTACACTGGCCCTTCGTTGAAGGAAATATTGTCATTAACCTCAATGTCTTCAAAGTTGATCTCATGACTCGGATTGTAAGCACACTTCCTTAACATGCTGATGTGAAACACGTTGTGTACTCCTAACATCTTAGGCGGTAACGCAAGTCGCTAGGCAACCTTTCCTACATGTTCGAGGATCTCAAATGGTCCAATGAAATGCGGTACTAGCTTTCCTCTCTTCTGTCCAAATCTGACAATTCCTCGTACCGGGGATACTTTGAGTAGCACATGATCTCCAATAATGAATTCCAAACTCATATGATGTTTATCCGCGTAACTCTTGTGTCTACTCTGCATCGTTCGCATCCTTTATTTCACGATCTAGATCTTCTCATTAGTTTCCCGAACTAATTCAAGTCCAAGCAGTTGATTGTCTCCAACCTATGCCCAGCACAAAGGCAATCGACACGGTCATCCATATAATGCCTCAAAGGGTGCCATTCCTATATTCGAATTGTGGCTGTTGTGGTACGCAAATTCTATCAGTGGTAGATGAGTCTCCCATGAGCTCTCAAAATCAATAACACATGCTCGTAGCATGTTTTCCATTACTTGGTTAACCCGTTCAATCTGTCCATCGATTTATAGGTGAAAGGCAGTGTTCAAGCTTAATGAAGTACCCAAAGCTGTTTGTAGATTTTTCCAAAACTCTGTAGTAAATATCGAATCACGGTTGGATATAATAGAGACTGGTACACCGTGCAGTCGCATGAGTTGTTGTAAGTACATCTGATTCAAACATTCTACTAGGTACGACATACTATATACTATGAAATGCGTCAATTTGGTAAGTCGGTCCACAATTATTCAAATAGCATCGTGGTTTTGCTATGACCTCGGCAATCCTACCACGAAGTCCATAGTTATATGTTCCCACTTCCATCTAGGAACTGGTAACGGTTGTAGATGTCCGGGTGGTTTTTGATATTCAGCTTTCACTTGCTTATACGTAAGACATTGAGATACGTGTTCAGCAACTTCTCGTTTCATTCATTCCTACCAAAAGTTTCTCTTCAAATCTTTGTACATCTTTGTACCTCCTGGGTGGATAGTCATAAGTGACTTATGCGCTTTGTCCAATATATCCTTTCTAAGATTATCTTCATCCAACCCACAAAGTCTGCCTCTACATCTGAGTGCTCCATTTGCACCAATACTCCAATTATCAAGTTCTTTTACTGCATTGCCTGCAAACCACTCCTGAATTTATTCTTCTTTGGTGCCTCCAATACAACTGATGAGGTCGGTTGCACCATGAGACATCCAAAGTGTCGTCCTTTACTTGGATTTGAGGCCTGAATACCAAATTCAACTAAGGTTTCTAATATTTTCCACTCTTTGACTATAAGAGAAGCTACTACTACCTTTTAAGATTTTTGACTCAACGCATCAGCCACTATGTTCGCTTTCCCAGAGTGATGTTGCAATGTGAAATCGTAATCCTTTAACAATTCTATCCAATGTCATTGCATCATGTTCAACTCCCTTTGAAAGAACAAGTATCATAGACTCTTGTGATCCGAAATTAGATCAAGCTTCTCACCATAGAGGTAGTGCCTCCAAATCTTGAGTGCAAAGACAATCTCGGCTAGCTCCAGGTCATGCATAGGGTAATTCATCTCATGCGGCTTCAATTGTCATGATCCGTATGCGATTACCTTCCCATCTTACATCAAAACACATCCGAGTCCTTGGTGTGATGTGTCGCTATAAATGGTGAACTACTCACTGCTCTTAGGTATCGTAAACACTGGTGTTGTGGTCAATTTTTCTTTTAATTCTTGAAATATGCGTTTATGCTTGTTAATCCATTCAAACTTCAAATCCTTCTTCGTTAGTCCAGTAAGAGGAGTTACGGTCTTGGAGAATCCTTCCACAAATCTCTGATAGTATCCAGCCAAACCAAGAAAACTTCTTACTTCTGTTGCGGTGGTTGGTATATTCTAATCCAACATTGCGTCTGTCTTTGACGAGTCTACGACTATTTCATCCTGCGAGACAACATGTCCTAGGATCTTAAACTCTTTCAACCAGAACTCGCACTTGCTGAACTTTGCATATAATTGGTTATCCCAGAGGGTCTGTAGTACGATCCTTACATGTTCCTTATGTTCGGCCTCAGTCTTTGAGTAGATTAGATATCATCTATGAACACGATAATGAACTAGTCCAAGTAAGGTCTAAATAATCTATTCATTAGGTCCATAAATATTGCTGGGGCATTGGTTAATCCAAAAGACATAACCAAGAACTCATAGTGCCCATATCTTTTCCTAAAAGTAGTCTTTGAAATATCTTCAAGTCAAACCAACAGTTGGTGATATCCAAATTGTAAATCGATCTTCGAGAAAATCATTGTTCCTTACAGCTGATCAAACAGATCATCGATTTTAGGGAGTGGGTACTTATTCGTAACCGTGACCTTGTTGAGCTCCCTACAGTCAATACAATGTTGCTGAGTTTCATCCTTCTCTTTAACGAACAACACTGGTGCTCCCCAAGGCAATGTGCTAGGTTGAACAAACTTGGGATCTTCCAATTCCTGAACTTGCTTCTTCAGTTCTTGCATCTCCGTGTTGGGGTTAAGCCCTCAAACCAGTTAATAATTGTAATCAGACATCTTTGATTCATATTTTTATAAGCATCTTTACATATTTAGATATGTGTTATTCATGAGTTGAATGGTTTGGCATGTTTATCCATAAACAACATTGTCAGATTCATTTGTGCTAATAAGATTAACATATGGGTGATATAAATTATATTTGACAATTATTTCAAATTGTCACAGTCAATGATAAGGTATGGGTAGCTTATCAGGTTTAGACTATAGTACATTAACTTCTACATGATAGAGTGATGAATCTCATTCATTAAAGTAGTGACTCTAAGTTCATGTGTTAGTGCATTAAATGCATTGACGAACATTGAGTTAAACCTATTAACGATTAACTTTCATAGGTTAATAGGTACTCAAACTTGAATATGACATAAGTTCTTAATCCTGAGATGACTGTGAACATAAGTTGTTGACTTGATTACTTTGACTTATCAATCAGTGAGGTCTTCACAGATCAACACCTAGATATCTTGGGTAGTTAAGTCAACAATATTGTGAGCACTAGTTGTCAATATGGAATCTACCCTCTGTAAAGAGTAAGCATTCTCTTGAGAATGTAACTGGGTTAATTACTGAGAACTGCAGACTTGTCAGCAATTCATTGTTGACATGTTCAGTAATTTATGAGAAGTGACTAGGGCTCAAGGATAATAAGAAGTAATTAATTCTGGGTTGGCAGTATAGTTGATACACTAATCCCGTACGAATACATTGGTAGAGGAACATCACTGTATTTATTATACAAGTCTAGGTTTTATCTTCGGGTAATTTTGTCTATTAAATCTGGAGTCCAATTATTATTATATAGTGGAATTGATAATAATTAATTAAAATTATTTTCTTATCTTAAGAGTTAAGTTAGATGGAAATTAGTTTTAATTTAGCTGAGTTATTAGAAACTAGAAGTCCCATCTCTAGCTTAACGGGTATTTAGTTGCAAGGTTAAGGTGACTAGGGTAGAGATAGAGTTGTAACAAACTCTATATATATGTTCTATAGAAAGAGGGGCCGACTACTTTTAGCCTTGTGAGTTCTCGCCAAAATATCTCTATCATATCTCTACATTCACCTTCTCCTATTAGGCTTGCCCACACAAACCCTAGCCTCCATGCAAGCACCAAGAAGATATAGAGGTGAAGATTGCTAGTGGAAGAAAAAGTCGAAGTGTTCTCATTTTAAGATTTAGATAATCACAAAAGGTGAAGTTTTTGTTCATTTCTCTTTCAATCATACGTAATTGAATAAGTCTCAAGATCTATTTTAAAATAAGTCTTAAAACCCATTTTTTCGCTGCATTTGGAAATCCTTTCCAACAATTGGTATCAGAGCTTAACTTATTCCTTGCGTATGATTGTTTTATGGATTTCAAAAGTGATTTGTCTACATGATTAAGGGCATTGGGGGTTTTGGCCATAGGGTTTTGGTTCCCTAGTAGTTTCAGTTTTTGGGTTTTTGAACCCTAAGAGTTTTGGCCCTTATGATCTCCAATCCTTGCATATTTTGATGTATGGTTTTAATCCCAATATGTTTTCTTTTCCAAATAATTATTTTGATCTCAAAATATTTTTATACTCACTGTTTGTTTTATAATCTTCAAAGGATTTTGACTATGGTGTTTTTCGGCTATGGTGTTTGTTAGCTTGCAAAAGTTGTAAGTGTATGAAGCATAACCCATTAGGGTTTCGGCCATGGTGGTCCTTGGTTTGCAATAGTTGCATGCAAAGAGGACAGAGATTATTAGGGTTTTTAAACCTTGTAAAGGGATCATCCCATGGTGGCTGCGCAGAGACTGCTGCATGCAGGTTTTTGTCAAAAGTGTCCGTGACCGATCACAAAACACAGGCAGGACCGTTCACGACCATGACCGGTCCCGAAACATGGGTATGACCGGTCGCGGCCATGACCAGTCCCATAAAACTAGCATGACTGGTCATGCCCTGTAGTTTTTAAATATATGAGATCAGATGTTTTATTTTTTATGTTTTAAAAACAGTATATACACATGTATGTATATATAAACATATATATTTTATTAAAGGTTATTTTATTTTAGACTTAATAAAAATATATGTACATAAATATTCTTTGAATACATAAAAGGAATAATTTTTATTCATAGTAAGTTTGAATAAATTTAAATCCTTGCCTTATTTTTTTTTAAGAAAGTTTTTTTTGGAAGGAAAAGGGATTAATTGTTATTTTATTGCTTCAGAAGCAAGTACATAATCATGTTGATGTACTCATGTTTATTAGTCCAAATTAGATTTGGATTATTTTTGGAAATCCATAAATTAATGTGTTAGTCTTTAATTATGAATGTGATTCAAATTGTGTGGTAGCAATTTATGTATATTGTGAATGTATATGCTAACCTCCTTCAAAACCCTAATCTCTCATGACGCAATTAATATATATGTATTTAATTTTAATTATGGTTTTATGGCAATTGTAAAGGGCATTGCAGCTCCATTCCTCTGCATAGGAGAGATGTAATGGTTTTCCTAGGCCATTTTGCAATTTACTTTTCCTTAGAATATTGTACACCTCGCAAGAGGTATAAGAATGAATGTAAATTAGCATACATACTACTTTACACTCAAGAAAGATGGAGCAATCATGAAAGAGTTCATGAAGAGTTCATGAAGACAGTCATAAAAGAGAAGGGTTTTTAATTGCATTTATTTTTATTTATGCATGCTCTTTATTTAATGTTCATAATTTTATATGCGTGATATAAATATGTTAGACATCAAATATGGACCCATACTTCACTTAAATTTTTTTTAAAAAAAAATTGTTTATTTTAAAAGGAATTTAAATTTTAATATATTACTGAATATGAGATATTTAAAATTTAAACGTGTAATTATGGATCACATAAAAATGCTCTATTACAAATAATCTAGTGGGAGGGAGGATTGCAATTCATGTAACCTCACAGTCTTCCATCCATAGTTCATTGTAAAATGAATAGGATACGACGAGTCACAAATTCATCTGTGATCATTCCCTTCAGACAGTATTCTATTCGTCGGTTACTAGATATGAACTTCTTAGAGGATAGAATTAATGAGACATATTAGAGGGTGACTTCCCCTCGGAGGCACTACTTGAAACAGATATCATTGATTCTAATTGATAATAAAACCCTAGACCAATGTTTCATTAAGAGACTCCTCTCGGAGTTCTAATGAAGTCATTGGAGACTGAAGTGTCAGGAGTCACAAATCAATTTGTAAGAGTTATATAGCGGTTGATTGTGATGGGCTTCCCAATCAGTTTATAAAGTAATGACCACTCCCTCGGAGGCATTGTTTTATAAATTGATATTCTGACGACACTATATTTTGTATTATTTTATAAGGATTTCAATATGATATATTATTGTCAAATATCATGATGTTCATTTATTTATACGTGTCTGTTATTTAATTTTTGCTATCATAATGTCTGGATTCATACCACTTACCACTATCTCAACCAAAACAAGTTAACTGGACCTAATTATGTGGATTAGAAAAGAAACTTAGACATAGTTTTGATTGTTGAGGGGTACAAATATGTTCTCACCACACCTTGCCCTGCCCCTCCAGCTCCCGATGCTCCTGCTGGGGCTAATGATGCTTATGCTCGTTGGCAAAAGGCTGATGAGATGGCCCGCTGCTACATATTGGCATCTATGTCAAATGTGCTGCAGCACCAACATCAGTCAGTTGCCACAACTAATGATATGATCTTTAACCTTAATGAGATGTTTAGTTCCCAAGGTCGCACTGCTAGGCAAAGTACCATGCAGATGATCTTAAACAATAAGATGTCGGAAGGAACACCAGTACGAGAACATATGTTAAAAATGATTGGTTATTTTAATGTACTGGAAGTTCTGGGTGCCGAAATCAACCTTGAGACTTAGGTTGACATTGTCCTGAATTCGTTGCCATCATCTTTTACTCAGTTCAAACTGAACTATCATTTGAACAAGGTTGATTATTTATTGAGTGAATGATGAACTCTTTAACGGCAACGGAGGGGATTGTCAAGGAAGAGTCTTCAATTCTCAATATTGAGAATGCTACCTCTTCTAAGCCTAAGCCTAAAGATAAAGGCGCTGGAAAAAGAAGAAGCAAGGGAACAAGGTTCATAAAGTCACACCGGGTCCTACTGATAGGATCAAGAAGGAAAATGGCAAGAAAAAGGAAAGGTAGGTACCAAGCAACCCAAAGGAAAATGTTTCAATTACGGGGAACTAGGGCACTGGAAGAGAAATTGTCCTATATACTTGGCTACGAAGAAGGCCCAAGGTATAGTCGAATCACTTGTAATTGAAGTAAGTTATTTAACGGATACTTCAACTACCTAGTGTATTGATTCGGGAGCCACTAGTCACGTCTGTAATTCGTTGCAGGGGTTCAGGCAGACCATCCAGTGCAGTGATGGGCAAATCAAACTTACCTTGGGATCTAGTGCAACAGTTTCAGCTATTGCAGTTGGAGTCGTAGTTTTAGTATTTCTTAATAATAAAACTTTGGTATTATCAGACGTTTTGTATGTGCCTACTATAAGGCGCAATCTTATTTCAGTGTTATTACTTGCGAATAAAGGTTATTCAGTTAGTTTTGGTTCTGGAGTTGTGGTTAAAAAGAATAGTTATTTTATTTGCTATGGTAATTTATCAAATGGTTTATTTTTAGTGACACCTGTATCTTATGAATTATATGATATAGAATTGAATAACTTAGTGGCAAACACGCCTACTAAAAGAAAGGGACCTTCACATAATCCAACAAGACTTTGGCACATGAGGCTAGGACATATTAATCTAAACAGGATTAACAGGCTGGTAAAGGAAGGTATTTTAACTTCCTTGGTTGTAGAACCTATACCTGTCTGTGAATCTTGTTTGGAAGGTAAAATGACAAAGAGACCTTTTTCTTCAAAAGGCAAGTGGGTGTAGACACCCCATTTTGTCGGCTATCAGATTTAGGAGACCCATAGCTTGGTGGTTCACAATGATCGAAAAAGACTCAAAAGGACTCTTGGAAGTTAGCTATATTTCTCAAAATGCTCAGAATGACCAAAATGCCCCTGAAAGCCCGAAAACTCCCAGATTTGGTCCAAAAGTTCTGGAAACATGCTATGTTGTAAGAAAAGTAAAAAAATGAGTTTTTAAGTAAAATCAGATGAAATCGTCAGCTCTCAGAGACCCAAGGAAGTCCCGGAAGTTCCCGGAAAGTCCTCGTTGATCGGTTTGACCAAGGTTTGACCAAGTTTGACCAAAATCATCCAAATTCACCGAGATCATTCTAGATCATGTGGAAAGTATTAAAATGAGTTTTAAAAGAAGATAGCACGAAAACGTCAGCTCCTGGGAACTCCCGGAGATTTCCAGAACTTCCCGGGAATCCCAGGTTTGACTAGTTTGACCAGAATTTGACTTTAGAACCGGGGCATTGTAACAATTTTTAAATATTTTTCATGGATACTAGAGGTCAATAGCTTTCCAACGGTATATCGCACATAATTTTTGGATTTAAAACGAATTTATTATGAATTCCAAAAGGCAAAAAAAGGCGATCAAATCGGCTTTTATCACGAATA
The DNA here is from genome assembly GCA_033977485.1 of Hydrangea macrophylla. Taxonomy (NCBI): domain Eukaryota; kingdom Viridiplantae; phylum Streptophyta; class Magnoliopsida; order Cornales; family Hydrangeaceae; genus Hydrangea; species Hydrangea macrophylla. The sequence goes on along the minus strand of CM066988.1, from coordinate 95,715,499 downwards.
CCGCAAACCTTTTCAAAGTGACCTATCCCCGAACTATTTTTTATGTAAAGTAGACTCCATTACCTTTCCAACGGTATATCACAACCTCAATTTGGAGTTTGTATGCATTTTTTGTGAATTTCGGACGAAATAGGGCCTTTTTGCGAATACCGGAACCTCTGGGGGCCTAAATAGCATTATCTGGACGAAGGAAGAGCTGTGCCGCCGCGGCACTGGCCCACTGCTGCCGCGGCACAGGCCCAGTGCCACCGCGACACTCTTCCCCAGAACAGTATGTTTTTATAATTTATTTTGGGGGTCCAATTTGATATATTAGAAATCAAAACGACGTAGTTTTGGTTCCTAGCTTATTTTGGACCAATGGGAGACCATTTTTAACTTTTTAAAACTCCATTTACCACCCCAAGTTGGCCTATTTAAATCCCCCATTGCTCTTCATTTTGGAGGAGTCAAATGCAAGTTTAGAAAAAGTTTGGGAGAGAAAGTTGTAGAGATAAGGTTAGAATAGAGAGAAAAGAAGCTTCCTTCTTTGATTTTCAAAACAAAAGTGAGTTCTAAACTTTGTTTTTGCTACATTACTCCCATGTACTTCAACATTCAATACACCCAACCACCATTTTAGTGAGCATTTAAGAGAGTGGAAGCTTCTTCCATGTCCAATGTCATTACATATGAGTGAAACACCAATCTACAAGTTCAATACTTCATGAATATCATCTATTGATCATTATCTACTTGCTTATTTATTCATTGTTTATCTCTTCTTACCTCATTTCTTTTTTGATTTTCTTTATTTACTTACTAGTTCATCATCATCTAAATGATGACATGAAGTTTGGGGTGAGTGAATCCTTATGGATAGTAGCTCTTGACCTCAAAAACATGTTTGATAGATGATGATCATAACTTCAATACCTCCAATGTATTCTTGAAGTGTATTGAAGTTATGTTCAAAATAAAAATAAGTTTCTCCAACAATCCTGGAGGTTCTTGATGATGAGTTGAATGTTGGCATTTTAAGTGGTTGTAATCTTTATTGAGTATTAAAAATACACTTTCAAAACCTCTATTTCAAAACCCCCCTCAATCCCTCTCATTTTGATTTCAAGAAAGAAAACCTTATTTTCCCCAAAATCTTCAAAACAGTGAGTCAAAACAGTGAGTGAGCTGAGTTCAAAGATTTCTCTAGAACTCAATACTCAACATATAGATGCAAGGCCACTTGTAAAGTCTTCCTAACTCATTGGAGAACACCCATGATTTTTGGTTTGACTTGGAAGTACTTGAAAATGGTCCATTTGGACCCAAACATTCCTTCCAAACATTCTGCCTCTGCTGTCACAGCAGCTTGACTAACTTCCAACTTCTTTTTCAGAAATAGTTTCCAAAAAGGGTGGTCCCAACTTATTTTTCCCTTAAACTTCAATGTCTTAGGGAACACTCTGTATAAAATGGGCCTCTAGATCACTCGTTTTCATTTTCTAAGATATTTCAACATTTCAGTCGACAGTACGGACTCTGTTTCTGAGTGACCTTCATTATTTATATGATTTCTCTCAATCTGTGATAGTTATTAAAGATTGGATTTTTGGGTTATGTTTTAGACACAATAAGGAAGATCCCCATAAAAAATCATGCATTGAAAATATTCCTAACCCTTCGTTTCAATTTTTACAAGATCATGTTACTGTTCTGTCCACTATTCACAGCAAACACATTTTAACTTTCATTCTTTGATTTGATGCTTATATACATTCCAAATTAGTTCATATCTTAGGAAGTAGTTCATACTACATTTGTACATATCCCATGATGATTTCATTCGTTCATTCATACACATTATAGACTTCTAAGTCATCCTAGGAATCCATGAACACAAAGCACACTACAACCTTGGCACATTCTAGATACATACATTGCATCCATGCAAGATTTGGGGCCTTCATGGCTCCTAATCTAAGAAGATTATAAGGAATGAAATTGATCACACGTTGATGCTTCCCCCGATCTAATCATCCTTTCTCATCCATCCCGGGGATTGAGAGGTCTTCTTTTCTCAAAGATTAACATGCATCATACTAGCTTGCTAAGCATATTTTGATTTCTTTGTTTATTTGTTTCAATAACAATTCATGTCCCCCTTTAGATTAAGGAAACTTAATTACTTGATACATGATTAGACGATTTTTCCTAGGTTTATTTGTGTGATCTTTCACTTTACATTGCATGATATTTGACTTAGATCTTATGAATGATATTTTATCTTTAAATTTTCTATTTAAGTTTCTTATGTGATGTAATATACTATCATAGTATTAATTGCCGAACCATACATAGTATAAGATGATTATTTGGATGCTAATTGAGGCCCGTTGAAAGACGGGGCGAGTTGAGGGTGTTTTAGTCGCGACAAAGGCTCCTTCCTCTCTCGTACCAAAACCCCGAACCAAGTTCTTTGGTTATGAAGGGCCGGTGCCCTTTATCCATTTGGATGAGTCAAATTAGGTTTTTTGGTTCCTTAAAGACCAAGTGGCGACTCTGTATCTGTTTTCAACAGACCATTTTCTTTCCTTTGATTTAAACAAGTTTCAAAAGCTAACAAAGCGGTGGAATTCTAGTGTCCACAATCTGGCGACTCTGCTGGGGATTTTTATTTTTAAAACAAAATAATACAGAGGTTTGACTCATAAGAAGCATCCTTAAAATCATCTTTTTACTGTGTTTGGTTCACCGCATTGCACTCTTGCATTTTCTCCCTCCGACTGTGTCTGAAACGTGGCGCTGATATTGTTCAGGTCTTGCTGTGCCAGGGCACAAGTCACCATTGATACTGTACCTTCCAAGGTATATCAAAAAGAGTAAAAACCTCCGTACTGTCTCTCTGACGGTATATTGGAACTCTCGTCAATGGACCCTCTTTGACTAAACCCAGCCTTTGCATATAGACTCCTGTAGAACCTTTCATAGGACTGTTCATTTATCTTTTCAGATAGGACAATGTGATCTAACTGCTGTATGCCCTGATGGGATTACCTGAGCGGTGTAGACGCTTATGTGGCATAGAACAGAACCTCTTTCTTATGATTCCCAAGGCAATCACTCACATGTGATTACATTGAGTTGACATGTCTAGGTACCATGATAAGGATGTCTACTCCATGCTCACAAAGATATACACCGCAAACCTTGTTTGTCGGTCCTAAGACATAGGAGTATGAAAACCTGCTAGACAGTATGATCACTATCACCACATGTTAACCAGGAACTCCCAGAAACTCTGTCCAGATATCCCAGATATAACCATATTAACCAGTTTCTCCCAAAAACTCTGTCTAGATATCCCAGATATAACCATATTAACCAGTTTCTCCCAGAAACTCTGTCCAGATATCCCAGATATAACCATGTTAATCAGTTTCTCCCAGAAACTCTGTCCAGATATCCCAGATATAACCATATTAACCAGTTTCTCCCAGAAACTCTGTCCAGATATCCCAGATATAACCATATTAACCAGTTTCTCCCAGAAACTCTGTCCAGATATCCCAGATATAACCACACTACACCAGAATGGCCGATTTGTCACTGCTCTGGGAGGTGACAAAGGGCCTTTGTCACTGCCCTTGACCGTGACAGTTTCGGGGGTGACAAAAAATATTTGTCACTGCTCTGAGCAATGACAAATTTGTTTGTCACTGCCCATTAGAGGACCCCTTAAAGGGTTAATTTCCTTTCCTTTGTCACTGCTATGAATCGTGACAACCATTTTAAATTTGTCACTGCTCTTAGCGGTGACAATAATTTTAATTTTGTCACCGCTAGGAACAGTGACAAATTTGGTGACAATAATTTTAATTTTGTCACAGCTCGAAACAGTGACAAATTTGGTGACAATTCTGAAAAAAAAAAAAAAAAAAAAAAAAAAAGGCGCCCTTTTTGTCACAGTTTTTGAATGGTGACAATTCTAAAAGAAATTGAAAAAAAAATCGAAGAAAAAAAAAAAAACCTTGCTATGCAATTGCAATTCAATACGATTTACTTATAAACACAAATTTCAACACGACATAAACAATAAATATAAATAAAATAAAAGTAAAAGACAAAATATTGGATATTTAGAAACAAAATTTAATTTACAAGCAAATGAATTTAGCAATTAGAATACACACCAGAGTTGTTACAATATTGGAACTTCCCAAAATCTCAAACAAAAGAAAATAAAATACTTGTCTGAGCAGCCATAGTTCTTAAGGAGTCATGAACTGCTTTAGCTTCAATTGGGATCTCTATTGAACTAATCTTCTAAGTTTCCAACTAACAAAACAAAAACAAAAGACAAAATTAGGAAGTTACTTGTGAAGCTGAATCTCCCATAACAAATTGCAATAGTTATGTTCTAGGATAAGAAGCCAAAAGGACATAATTATCAAGGATAGAAGTACGATCAATGGTAAAATATAAAGAGAACCATATAATTCTAACAAGTGACATGACTAAGTTTTAGGTTTATGGAACAACTCAATAGGGACATGTTATCAGGAAGAAAATTCTATATATCCTATTAATATCGGGTAAGACCAACATAAGGGTCCTAAGCTGGATATTTATTTATTTATTTACATCGGTAACTCATATTTTATTTCTTTGTGGTAGATAACATGAACCGGGCTGAATAGGCCAACTACAATAAACATGAACTGCGTGCTATGCGTGTGCATTGCACGCGTGCTGTGCACGTGAGCTGATGTGCACATGTGCTATTGTGTACATGCTGTTGTGCTGTGCACGTGGATTGCTGTGTAGTTGTGCGCGTGCTGCTGTGCACGTGGGCTGCTGTGCTGTGTGCACGTGTGCATGTACATGTGTGTGAGAGAGAGAGAACATCAAATACATGTGCTAGCATGAATGGTTAGAATTTACAAACATAATAGTAATAGTAATTCGGCAAGCATAGCAATACTCCAAAGCTTAATCACATTATTTGGAATGGTTATAATCCCAGGACTGGCAATACCCTAGTTAGAATACTCTTTATGACTCTATAAGCTATATAACCAAATACAAATGCAAATCTTTCTAAACAACAACTCTAGGTCAGTCAGCAAGCTTATGTACATTTTGAATCTACGAATTACAAAGGGGAAAAATCAAAAACATAAATTTGGTTGAGTGACACGACTAAAAAGTTGTGCGCTCTTGTGCAACACCCAAGTGTAGGTGATCGTGCAAGTAATACTGGATAAGTCCAGGTCGATTCCACAGGGAAGGAACAGGAAAAATATATACTAAATTACAACCAAAAGAAAAAGAAAAGAAAATAAGAATATAGAAGTGGAGTTGTACTAATAAATCCTAATTAATCAAATTAAACTAAATAATAAACTAAATCATAAAGAAACATAACTAATTAAATAGATAAACTAAAGGTGTTGGAAATACGAGAATCCACATTAATCCTAACCATCTACCATGCATACTCATTAATGTTCTATGGAGTTCATTCTTCTTCAGTATTCCTTATTTTTCTAAAGATATAGAATCAATAGCCCTTTCGTGACCGGGACTACATCATCACAGTTGATTTAAAATACTTGGAAGACGGTTTAAAACAATGGTAATTACTTGCACTCTAAATGGTGTTAGCATTCAAAGTGATTTTCAAAAGTCATTGAAGAAAAGGCCTTAAGGCTTTAAGTTCTAAAAACTGTTGTGACAAACTGAGCTTATTGGGACAATTTGATGACAGATTTCTAAAACAGAAAGTCATGAAATACTTAAGAGAATCATCTCAAGATTTAACATGTTCGATCGATCGAAGCGCTCTCGATCGATCGGACTGCATCATCCTTCAATCGATCGAAATGCCTCCGATCGCTTGACTATGGCTCTGGTTCGATCGATCAAAATACCTTCGATCAATCGAGCCCAAGGTTTCTAAAGATTACATGGAAGAGGTTGGAAATCAATGTTTCATCACCTATTCCCAACGTCTAAACTATGGAAACATGATTAAACTAATACAGAAAGAGTAAAACCAAATAATCATAACAACTAGAGTCGTAAACAATCAAATAAAAAAAAGAGAAAGTAAAACCTGGAATAAATCTGAAAATAACTTGTAATAATCTTGAACCTTCAATAATCTTCAGTATAATAATGAAAAAGAGGAAGAAAAAGATGAATCTAACCTAACCTACTCCTAATCCAACCCTAAAACTACCCTAAACTGTTGTTTTCTGCGTTCTGGAGCGTCCTCCCTTCGTCTGGCGTCAAAACGACTTATATATAGGGTTCCCACAGAATTTACGCAACTTTTGGGTGAATATAAAGTTCGATCGATTGAGCTTAGTTCGATCGATCGAAGGTTCGATCGATTGAACTCTCTTCAATCGCTTGAACTTCTCTGATTTTGACAACTCTGCACACCGATGGGAGAATGGCCATAACTTTTCACTCGAACCTCGGATTGACCTCCCGTTTGCGGCCACGCGACCGTAACTCAAAGATCTATATTTTATCTCTCTGGAAACATCTTCCAAATCTGAAATCTTCATTGTCAAAATTGGCATTTTCGCAGCTGCTTCTGTTGTTCTATCCACCAGAATCACTTTTCTTTAGCTCCACTTCATTGATTTACATCCTAATACCTATAAAACAATGCCAAAAACATATGTTTTAGCATTAACACAATAAAAAGATCATTGTTATTAGAATGCACCTAAATGTAGGGACTTTGGGGATAAAAGTATGCATAAAAGACCATATAATACACTATAAATATGCACTTTTCACCTCGAATCACACCCCCAACTAGCTCGTTGCTAGTCCCTAGCAATGAAGCGAACTACAGCAATGTTTATTTGAACTCTAAAAATTGAAAACAAAAGAAAGTAAAAATCCTAAATCACTTTCGCAGGAATCGCGATTGCATTTAGCATATGCAACAAGCCTTTAAACCCCTAGGTTCCCCCTAGTGGACGAGTATTGTCTCGTGAGGGTTTGTAGTGAATCTACCCTCAAAATTCATGTTATTGGTAATGGTTCTAGTTTAAATGTTTTCAAGAAATTTTTCCTCTCTCATTTAGCAATATAGTTAAGCTCAACAGTCTTATGAAACTCTCTAGTAAGCCATAGCAATGCAATACACAAATTACAGTTAATCTACTATCAAAGTCATTAGAATGTTCCATACCTATTAATCTTCAAGTGTGTGTGTGAATGGACAACCAAAATCCAAAACTTTAATTTCAAAGCTTGCATAACCTAAGATACTATCAAGACGTTCATTTTGACTCAACTCTCACCGGGATTACACTCTCAAAACGAAATCACTCCGAATTAGGTGTAATAATTGTCACTCATGATATGGAAGCTATAAAGAGTAAATGTAAATGGAATCTAATGCTTCTCATATCTAAATAGAAAAACAGACATTTTATAGTGCAAAAAGTCTCATGAAAGGATACTTTTCACTAGAAGAGCAAGATACCGTGGAGAATTCTCTCGTTACCTTAATTTCAAATCCAATTTACCTAGAATCATTAGGTGTTGGAAAAAGAGGTGTTTGATTGAGAAGAAAGAGGCTTGTGATTTTCTATTGGGTTAAAGGATGTGATTGGAATGTCTACTATAACTTTTTAAACTCCCCCACATCTCCAATCTCTCTCTTTTCTTTTCTTTTCTTTTAATATATATTTTTTTTCACTCTTCTTTCTACTATTATTTTATTTCTTTTGTAACAACCATTGGCACTTTTTTTTTCTTTTCATGCTCTTTTTTTTTCTTTTTTTTTTTTTTTTTCTTTTTCTTTTTTCTCTTTTTTTTCATCATTTTTTTTTCTTTGCCAACTTTCCCTTATTCACACTACTTAACTTCTTGTCAAGATAACACATCCCAATCATTCCAAGGTAGAGAACTAAGGCTTGAACTCCTAATTTGGAGTTAGGTAAAGACTTTAGGATTGTGAACACAAGGCAAATATGGTAAGGCTCAAGAGGTGAAGTAAAGAAATAACATGTAGGTAGGCCAAGGCTGTATTATCCATGTATGGTCAAAAGATAGCCTAAATTATCTTCTAAGTTCGTAGGATTATTCATTTTAGTAAATTCAAGAGCTCTAAATTTTGGTAAATCCTGAACGTTCTCTTCTAGTGATCAGTCAAAATGAAGAAGGAAAATGAGACTTTCAACGAGTTATAACGCTTTTCAAAAAGTAAGAGTAATTTTATAAAACCCTCAAGAATAAAGAAAGGCACAAAAGCTCACTTGGGTTATTAGTCTCCACTACAGTCTCTCAAGACACCTAAATTATGCTTACTAATCCATTTTAGCTAAGTACAAGGTTGTCACAACATGCTCAAAGTTGTTTGAAGATTAAAAGGCATAAAACATACTATAACTAAGATAGTAAACAAACTATCATTGTGTATCACATACTAATAACATACAGAAAATAACACTAATGCATCATAACTAACTACATTAACTAAGAGAGAAATACAAGAACCATTTTATTATATTTAAAAATATATATATATTAAAATTTTTAAAATTTTACAATTTTTAATTTACTGAGTCTTGTGCTGCTAAGTAGGTATATGACACTAAAGCATAAAAAGAAAGAAACGAGGCATGCAATGACTCACTCCCCCCAACTAAAACTAAACATTGTCCTCAATGTTCTAAACTAAGCACATGGATATGTAAAGTAAAGCAAGAGAAAGAAGGATGTTACCTCGAGGCATTAATATCCACATATTTTTTTTTTATTTCTTTGTTAAATTACCTGCAAAATCATTAGTAGCAACAAGGAAAGAAAAATAGAGAATATACTAAACTACTCAGTAAATAAATTCGGTTAATCAAGATATTTATCATATAGTAATAACCGAAATTTTTGAGGATCCTCCCAATGAAATAATTTAACAGTGAGAAGAATGTTGGGGTCCTCATAAAAATGCAACTCCCCCCAACTAATGTCAGGCTCAAGGTCAGAGGAGATGATGCAAAACCAATGGCTTCCAAAGTCATTGGAGTCAGTTATAAGAGGAATACCACACTTTTTAGGAATTATGCTCAAGGAAAGATCTTTGGTGTTGGTATTTTCTATAACAGCCTCTATTTTTTTATTATCAAAAATAGGCGGAGGCCATGGTTCAATAAAAGGGGCAGGGTATAAGTGATATTCTAATGAAGCTTTATATACTTCGTCGTTGTAGTATAGTGCTAAGTATTCCCGCCTGTCACGCGGGTGACCCGGGTTCGATCACCGGCAACGGCGCCAATAACTTGACACGACTAAAAAGTTGTGCGCTCTTGTGCAACACCCAAGTGTAGGTGATCGTGCAAGTAATACTGGATAAGTCCAGGTCGATCCCACAGGGAAGGAATAGGAAGAATATATACTAAATTACAACCAAAAGAAAAAGAAAAGAAAATAAGAATATAGAAGTGGAGTTGTACTAATAAATCCTAATTAATCAAATTATACTAAATAATAAACTAAATCATAAAGACACATAACTAATTAAATAGATAAACTAAAGGTGTTGGAAATACGAGAATCCACATTAATCCTAACCATCTACCATGCATACTCATTAATGTTCTATGGAGTTCATTCTTCATCAGTATTCCGTATTTTTCTAAAGATATAGAATCAATAGCCCTTTCATGACCGGGACTACATCATCACAGTTGATTTAAAATACTTGGAAGACGGTTTAAAACAATGGTAATTACTTACACTCTAAATGGTGTTAGCATTCAAAGTGGTATTCAAAAGTCATTGAAGAAAAGGCCTTAAGGCTTTAAGTTCTAAAAACTGTTGTGACAAACTGAGCTTATTGGGACAATTTGAAGACAGATTTCTAAAACAGAAAGTCATGAAATACTTAAGAGAATCATCTCAAGATTTAACATGTTCGATCGATCGAAGCGCTCTCGATCGATCGGACTGCATCATCCTTCAATCGATCGAAATACCTTCGATCACTTGACTATGGCTCTGGTTCGATTGATCGAAATACCTTCGATCGATCGAGCCCAAGGTTTCTAAAGATTGCATGGAAGAGGTTGGAAATCAATGTTTCATCACCTATTCCCAACGTCTAAACTACGGAAACATGATTAAACTAATACAGAAAGAGTAAAACCAAAAAATCATAACAACTAGAATCATAAACAATCAAATAAAGAAAAGAGAAAGTAAAACCTGGAATAAATCTGAAAATAACTTGTAATAATCTTGAACCTTCAATAATCTTCAGTATAATAATGAAAAAGAGGAAGAAAAAGATGAATCTAACCTAACCTACTCCTAATCTAACCCTAAAACTACCCTAAACTGCTGTTTTCTGCGTTCTGGAGCGTCCTCCCTTCGTCTGGCGTCAAAACAACTTATATATAGGGTTCCCACAGAGTTTACGCAACTTTTGGGTGAATATAAAGTTCGATCGATCGAGCTTAGTTCGATCGATCGAAGGTTCGATCGATTGAACTCTCTTCAATCGCTTGAACTTCTCTGATTTTGATAGCTCTGCACACCGATGGGAGAATGACCATAACTTTTCACTCGGACCTCGGATTGACCTCCCGTTTATGGCCACGCGACCGTAACTCAAAGATCTATATTTTATATCTCTGGGAAAATCTTCCAAATCTGAAGTCTTCATTATCAAAATTGGAATTTTCTCAGCTGCTTCTGTTGTTCTATCCACCAAAATCACTTTTCTTTAGCTCCACTTCATTGATTTACATCCTAATACCTATAAAACAATGCCAAAACATATGTTTTAGCATTAACACAATAAAAAGATCATTGTTATTAGAATGCACCTAAATATTTGGGGATAAAAGTATGCATAAAAGACCATATAATACACTATAAATATGCACTTTTCACCTCGAATCATTGGGCCGAAGAGAGCTTAAGATTCAGTCAGAAAATTTGGTAGAACCAAATTTAAATATTGAGTCAAATTCAGTCAAAAACTCAGTCCAAAAATTCGGCAAAGAGAGCTTAAGATCATCTCAATCTCAATAAAAATTCTCAAACTCACAGTGGCATTTTTAAGGGCCAGTACTTGAGCTTCAGGACAAAGGCATTGACATAATGGAGGTTTACTTTTCTTTCTAAACCTAGAAAACCTGAACCTTTTTTTTTTTAATGAATAAGCCTTCAATCAACTCCATTGGGGACTTCCAAACATTTATCTACAAAAAGTCCTATGCTTTCCATATCACAACTTATCAATAAATAACAATAATTCTGGAGTAAGAACAAAAAGACAATAATCCAAAACTCATTTTGTACGAATGTTAACTTATGGTCTACTTGAAAAAACAGCAAGGAAAACTGTTTACATATTAGAGAACGAAACAGAAAGTGCAGACTTGGTCACTCACTCCATCTAAGAGTTTTACTTCTTCAAGCAATAAACCTAATGATCTTTCCACGACAAAAGAGAAAACAGACTTGCCCACCATCTCCATGGGTACTAATATCAGGAAGAACAATAGGAGCTCAAATAGCTTGTGTCTTTAGAATTTGGGCGTAAAACATATCTGTTTCATTTTAGTGTGTATATATATAGAGACACTTTATCCATAGGAACACTTTCGTTTCCTAAGGATGGAGGTTTCTTTGAATTCTTAGGGGGTGGGTTAGAATATATACTTTAAACACTATAAGTGTACTTGACATGATTCTTCGTCAGGGGGTATGCTTTGCCTATTGCTTTCAATTTAGGCTTTAATCCTTACTCCGTTCATAATTCTAAGGTGGGGACAAAACATACAAAGCTAACCCAACACTGCATTCTTTTCTTTTTGCTCAATGAATATCAACCAATCTTAAATTATTCTAATTGAAATAAAATGTTTATACCATCAGGTCATGACTAAATGGTGGCTTATTGAGTCCTAATCATTTGAAATCGAAAGACGCTCATATACACATTCTGTCTTTCTGGTCAGTAATGGAAGCAATTGCATGTCCCTACCATCATAAAATAAGATTTACTCAAGAAGTTTGAATGGTTTTAGTGATATATATTACTAATTGTCAGAGCTTTTATAGTCCAATTGTAAATTCATGGTTTGGTATTTCAAAAAGGGTCCTTTTTTTTTAAACGAGTATGTAATACCATTGAAATCTGAATATCTCAATAAGGCCTTTAATTTTTAGCAATATTCATAAAAGGAATACTCTTCAATAAATCTGATTCAGCTTTATATATACTAGCTCTATCGCCCTCCATGTTGCCCAACAACAAATGACATATATAATTCCAACTAGATTATTTTCCTTCGTCGCTGACCACAGATAAAGTTATGGCTTCTCAATAATTCAAACTTTTAAGGTAGAATTCATAAGAAAACTAAGCGAGAATAACATTGCATTCTGACCACAGATAAAGTTATGGCTTCACATAAGTGATTTTCTTAATTTTAGCACATAGAAAGAGTAGTTTTGTGTGTCAATTCAAGAAAACTATAGTTCTTTGCTTCATTTACCTCATTAACTCATCTGGTTGCCTTTGAGAAAGAAAGCTTAAGCTATTAGAGAATGGGCCCAACAAGGTATATCAAGCTTCAACAATGTTTCGTAGTTTAAAGAAAAAGGGGAGAAAAAGGTAGCATTGATTTTCTTGTGTCAAATATACACCATGGAAAAAGAAAACAAGAAAGAACAGAAATTTCGTATACCTCATTTGAGGTAAAGGATGAACCTTGTGAAGTATGTACTCTCGAAGTTTGCAGCAGCAGAACCGAACAGAGCCCCCGCAAACTCCTTAAGATGTATATGCATTTATGTGAGTGAAGGGGAGAAAGAAACATCAATAAATGTCAAGTGTTAAAGCAGAACTAGGGGTTTGGCATGATTTGGAATTTTGACCATTCTACAAGCAAACCATTAAGCACAAACTTGAGACACTAAGTTTACACAAGCTTTGCCAAAGGCTACAGATCAATTAATTAGACTAATAGAATTATTTACACAGTCAAGAACAACCCACCGTAAAGTCCAAAGTAAACCATCGTAATTGTGCTCCATATTTGCATCATTTGTTATTCTGCAATGAACTCGCAATACATCAGTCCCTAAATTTTATGGGATTAAAGTATCTGTAATCTTTCTGTAGAATGTTTCATGGTAGATCTAAGGGAAATTTGGGTGGAAAAACAAACAGAACATTGTATATTTGGATGCACTATAGGTGTTGCTATGCATAAGCGGAAAGTTATGAAGATTTCCAAATAAATTCTATAACTGTACTTTGACAACCATTTTCTTTTTAACAAAAGTGAAGGGCTATTTCTCATGGCTAAATATACAAATCACAAGGCTTTTTTGTTTTGGTGTGTAAAAGCAGCAAAGAGAGGAAATAGAAAATCGAGAAGCGTATGAGAAAACAATCATCTTCGCAAGAACTAAGAAAGGACACTACCGACCATTTGCAACATGCCAAAGGAGACTTACTTTTCAAAGTTTGCAGAGATGCCTTCAAACCAGTAGATGAAAAGATCCTTACTGATTCTGGTACAGTAGTTGCGAGTGAGACAACAAAAGGTAGCATTCCTATCATACAACCCTCCCAATGAGTTCATAAATGTACATCAGGGATAATAAGAACAGATAAAGTTGGTTTTGGAAATAGACACCAGCATTTTGCATACACACATAAAAGGGCAATTTGCTAACCGCGACAGGTTGTTCATTTTTTAGAGTGAGGCCTTTAAAGCCCTAAAAAAGGGCAATGCTGTAATTTTTGGCAGTAACAAAAAGCGTGCACTTCAACTTAAAAGACATAAAAGGCGAGCCTTATATGCTGTAATATAAGCCTTGTGAAAAAGGCGATAGCCTTGAAAAAGGGCAAGTTTCAGGACCAACGCTAAATTTTTAGATCCTTGAGGCGTTTTAGCCACGCCTCACCATGAGGCTAGTCTCAAGGCATAAAAGGCACGCCTTTTAAAAGCAAGAATGTTTACACATCTATTTGAGCTTTTTGCAAAAGAAGATTACAGGAAGGATCAAACTCTGCCCTTAAGAAACTCCCTCAAACTCATTCACTAAAGGAATAATCCAACCTTGGACATAACTTCTAAGATCAGTTTGCCTATGACCAATCATTTATCAATTTGAACAAACTTTATGTTCTCCTCTACAAATACAAGTAACAAAACGATGTACTTTTAAGCACTTCGATAGGGACAAATGATATTTTTTAACATTAACTTATGTTAGTAATAGTATATAGGATCATATACAAGCAATAATATATGTCAGTATCTATGTAACATGTATTCAAAGTAATAAATGCATGTATATAGGTATGATTAACTTATGTCAGTAATATGTATATATGCACAAGTATGTGTGTATTTGCACGTATACATATATTTCTAGCACTTCATTTTTTAGTCTTCTTCTAGAAGATGACTGAAATTTTTCACAGAAATCATTTCGCTACTTCCATTTTCCCGAAATTCTTGTTACGGGCAACCTAACACCAGAAAATGCTGATTACTTTTTCCAAACAAATGCAGCATAAGATCTTTTGGGGTTGTTAACAAATTATAAATCCCAGTCAGCAGATGAGAGTCTGACTAAATCTGGATTTTTAACTTATGAGAAGTTTACCTTCCTATAGCTTAGCAGCAGTATTCATGACCAAAGTTGGAGTTGGTTCCCTCTTGGAAGAAAACAATGCAATGTGTATAACCCCCTGCTAAATTTGTTACTAAATTCATTAAACAACCCATAACTATTTATATATACCAAAATATCCCTAGTAGTATGGAAGGCGATGATTAGCACAAAGAGCAAACACACTAGGTTGCTAACCTTGCAAGTGTCAGTTTTAAGATGACTTGAAACTCTTCAAGACTTGAAATCTTGAATCTTCAAAGTGAAAACCAACATCAATTTCCTTCCAATCTTCACTACCATTAACATCATTTTGAACAAAATTCTTTTTACTTGACCTGTCTCGACTCTCAACTTAACTATAGGTGTCTTCAAAACTTTTATTTCACTGTTGAATTTCAACAACTTAAAAGAACAACCCAAGTTGAAATAATAAGGTTAAGAAGGCATTCGTCAAAAATTAAAGAGAAAACGAAGAACAAAAACGAGAAGTGCTTTACATTTGAAACACAGATACAATAAAGGGGCCCTTTATTCAATATATATTAGTAATCTAGAAATCACGAGGAGTGCAAGCTCACCCAGTATGACAATCTCTTGGAAGATAAAAGTCCTTGAGAGGACCAAATTGCCCAAATGGTCTCCGAAGGTCTTCTGGCCTGCTAAACAAAAAGATTAAGAAACAAGTAACACCAGGGGAGAACCAAATCAAATCAAATTAATACTTAACTGAAAACACCTGTCTATATACGATGCAATATTTGAGGATTAAAATTAGAATTTACTATAATGTTATGCTATCGAAAAATAATATAGATAACTGGGGATTGTTTATTTTCACATAACACCGCACACAGAATAAACAAAACTCCAAGCTTGTGAAATGCAATACGTAGTCAACTATGTCTTGAATCACTTTACAGTTTAACACTTAACAGCATATCTACTTAACAGAGGAAAATTGGATAAACCAGCAAGTAGGAGATCAATCACTATGCACCAGCCAAGAACCTTTGGATGTTGTTTATCCATGCTTTAACAATACACCAATAGTTATAGAGATAATCTACCACGCAGATAAATTAAGTATGAATAACATACAAACTTTCATGACTTGGCTTTTTCCCTTTGTTTCTTTTTCATATTAGGGAGATACGCACAAATGCAGCTCTTTGCATCGTAGATTCATAGGAGCTGCTTCAGCAGCGGCCAAATCTGGTTAGTTATTGCAAAGTCTAAAATAACATGTATACTGGGTAAGGGTCTGTTGAACAAAACCATCTAAGACGAGAATAGCTATGGGTACAGACACAGTCACGATCAGACAACTTAGTAACTTCTAAAAAATTAGGACACGACAAAGTCATAAATATCTATCAAAATAAATACTTATGATCCTGTTTGGTAAGCAAATCACTTAACTTATGTGAAAACTAAAGGCATATTTAATTCCAAATGGTGCAATTATTTCTAATTTTAAAAGCTTATTTTGTGACTACATGTGCAACTAGTGCAGTGGCTTGGAAGCAAGCTACCTTGACGATCTTTCGAAGTTCTAAAGAATCTACTGATTAAAGGCTGTAAATAGTAGCCTTTGATCGGAGACTCTAATTACCAAATTCTAAAAAGGACACGAACCTGTTTTGGACATACATCTCTCTCTCTCTCTCTCTCTCTCTCTCTCTCTCTCTCACCTAAACCGAATACAAGCAAACTCATCCATACCCACAAAACTTCAGACATATATATGTTGACCTAAACCAAATACAAGAAAAATCATCAATACCCACTAAATTTCAGACGTTTATACATATACATATATATATAGAGAGAGAGAGAATCCAATATTAAAGCGTGCCTGGAAGAGACTACAGTAATTGTCCCATGAATTGATCCTCTGCTTGAAAGTGGGGGACAACTGAGAGTACAAATGTCGAAACCACATCTCGCGGTAGAGCAAGCAGAAGACATGGTCATTATTGATGTACTGAGTGACGGCTTCAATGGAGGGCCAAGATAGATCTTTGAACATTCGGTCGGTTAGGGTTTGGAAAGAGGTCTCGTACATCTGCTGGATCTCGTACACATTCTTATCACAGATGTGGTGGTATAGAGGGCCCACGAACAACTTCACAGAGTTAGGGATGAAGTTGGGGTCGTAGCCGAGTGAGTATGGTTGTTGCTGAGAGAAGGTGGAGGTGGTGGTGTCTTCGTAGTCGAATGAGGACGCCATTGTTAAGATGTTTGGTGATTTTTGTTGCTCTCTGTAGAAATAGAGGTAAGATAGATTGAGATAGAAGTGAGGGATTAGGGTTTTACTGATAACAGTTGGGGATTAGGTCGATTCTCTCTCTCTCTCTCTCTCTCTCTCTCTCTCTCTCTCCGCTAAGGGTTTTGGTAAACCGAGGGTATAGAAATGGTTGGGGGGAAATGAAATATTTGGGGGGAGGAGAGGGGGTTTGTTTCAATGCATTTTTGAAATCATTTACACCATGTTTGTCACCGTCTGTGGCGGTGACAATTGTACCATTAGTATTGTCACTGCAATTGGCAGTGACAATATATTACTTTGTCACTAATTCTAACTTGTCACTGCTCTGGACAGTGACAATTTTGTCACTACTGATGACTGTGACAAAGTTAGCGAATATAAGGGTGACAAATTCGCTATTTTGGTGTAGTGATATTAACCAGTTTCTCCCAGAAGCTCTGTCCAGATATCCCAGATATAACCATATTAACCAGTTTCTCCCAGAAACTCTGTCCAGATATCCCAGATATAACCACATTAACCAGTTTCTCCTAGAAACTCTGTCCAAAATTACCCGAAGTATCCCAGAAATCCCAGTTATTCCTTGGTGGTCATACTGGAAGGTCAGGTTAGCATACTCTGTATGGTTAGGACCTTATTTGATTAACTGCTATCTGATAGAAATAGAAGCATCATATAGATTAGGGCTTACATCCGCATGCTTGTCCCATTTGCATGCACCATCCTCCATCAATCTGCACGCACTGTCTCGAATCTGTCCACATCACTGTCTTTGTCTGTCTAAAGTCACCACTATCAAGATCTAATCTAGTCCTCTCAAAATCTGTCAGGTCAGTATAGATTCCCAAGGTCAGCAGTCAGGGTCCTCTTCGTGGGTCAGGAGTTTGGATAATCGATTGATCATAATCAGTCCGACAGCTTACTTCAGCATGAATAGGGAAGAGTTGGAAAACAAGGTTACTGAATTGGGAGCAACCATAAGCCAGCAGTCCGACAACCTAGCCCAAGTTTTGAAGTTCATGGAAGAACTGAAGCAGCAGCAGCCGCAACCTCCACCCGGGTTTCCACCACCAGGATTTGAACCTCCCCCGCGTGAGAATAATAGGGAGGAAGACTTGGTTCAAGGGGTCCCACCGCTTATGTATGAGAAAAAGCTCCAAGAAAAGATGGATAAGGTTGACAAACTGGAAAGCGTACTGAGGAAAAGCAAGGGGATCGATGATTACATACTAGACCTGGAAGGCCTCTTTGAGCCTGTTAAGCTGAAACTGCCAGAGAATTTCAAGATGTTTGCCATCGACCGCTTTGACGGAACTGGGAATCCGAAAAGTCATGTGAAGCTATGTATGAGTATCTTCCAGTCCATGGGTTGTACCCACGAGCACATTGCGATGTTGTTCCCACAAACTCTTGCAAAGTCTGCACTATCATGGTTCCTAACCTTGGAAGTCTCCAAAACCCGGGCCTAGGAAGACATCGTTCGAGTCTTCGTCGATCATTACTCCTACAATCAAGAGCTGGATGTCACCATCAGGGATTTGGAAACAACCCGGCAAAACCACAATGAATCCTTCGCTGTATTTCTGAGTAGATGGAGGAACAAGGTAGCCCAAATGACCCACCGGCCGATTGAAAAAGAACAGGTAAGGATGCTCATCCGGAATCTGTAGCCCCTCTACCATGAGAAATTATTCTACCAGTCCATCTCCACCTTTGAGGAATTGTTTGAAGTCAGAACCCGAATTAAAGACGCTATCAGAGAAGGAAAGATAAAAAAGGAAGAGTCCCCGAGTCAGTCCAGAAGGCCCAATTACACCAGGAATCCCCCGGATGTCAATGCCCTTAGTAGCCAACCCATGGCGTACCCTCTTAGGCCGTACCAACCCTCTAGCCAGGCAAACCCCTCCAATCGCCCCTTCCAGAAAAAGCCCCCTCGCAACTTCGCCAAGTTAGAAATCTCTCTCTCCTCAGCTTTAGACCGCCTCCTCAAAAAGGGCCATCTCCAACTACTCCAACCCTGAAACACCCCGCTCCCGCCAAACTGCGATATGTCCAAACGGTGTACCTACCACCAAGCCCCGAGCCACAACACTGATGATTACGTGCGCCTCCGCCATGACATTCAAGACCTTATTGACCAGAACATCATCGAGCCACCACCAAAGCAGCCCCATATCACCCAAAATCCTCTACCAAACCACCAAAATGTCAACCTCATTGAGTCCAACCCCGTATCCTTCAACCCTGCTACTTATATCACCCCCCTAGGACAAACCTTACCCCTCATTGACATCCCGAACTCTGTGGGAATTCATCTGATTGAAGGGGAGAATGACGAGTGGCAGCAACAGTTAGACGATGAGCAAGACTTGTTCTTTCTGGAAAAGCATGATCTAGGGGTGGTGGACCTCAAGTGGTATGACCCTAATAATGAAAGTAATGCTTCTATCTGGGATGAGCTGGAGAAACCAATTGTGGGAATGGATTGTGATTGGTTCAAAAAGGATGGGACTGTAGAAGGGCCTACTCCTGCTGAAATTGATCATCTGACCAGGTCAGGCCATCACTACCAGCCTCTGCAGCCTACTACTGAAGCTGTCGAGAAGGGTCCAGTTAAAGACAAGGGGAATGGTAAGATGGATGAGATTATTAAAGAAGATAAAGAGTTGATAAAGTAGCTAAAGAAGACCCAAGCACATCTCTCGATGTGGGACATCATGGTAACATCCTATAAGCATAGGCAAGCCATGTTGAATGCCTTGGCTAGAATTGAAGTCCCTATCGACACTGCACCGGAGGACATGGTGGCTTTCTTGGGCGCACTTACCCCCGACCCAATCATTACGTTTTCTGATGAGGATCTGCCACCAGGAGGATCCGCACATAACAAGGCATTATATATCACCGTGGGATGTAAGGAACAACAGGTGCCGTTTTGTCTAGTCGATACGGGCTCTGCCTTAAATGTCTGTGCCCTAAGGACTGCCACCGTCTTGGGGGTCAATGTCCTTGACATCACACCATCTGTGCAATCTGTAAGGGCCTATGATAACACCAGGAGAAATATGATGGGAACCATTTCTCTCCAAATCCGTGTAGGATCTTTGGTGAGCACCGAAGTCTTTCAGGTCATGGACATACCTGCCTCTTTCAACTTGCTGATCGGAAGGCCCTGGTTGCATGTCAACAAAGCTGTGTCGTCCACTGTGCATCAAATGATCAAGTACATCCATGAGAAGGAAGTGGAAATCATCCTCGGTAATAGTTGGGGTAATGAAGCTTTCCCAAACTACGCTCCCATCTTTGAAATCCAAACACCTGAGTTAGAAGAAGGAGAAATTGGGGGATTCTTCATGGAAGAAGTCCACATGATCAATGATGAAGATAGGTTCCCCGAGATCCACTCTGCGGTTGTCAACATCGTCCGCAAAATGAACTACTTCCCTGGAATGGGATTGGGCCGACGCCAGCAAGGGATTCGAGAGTTGCCTCAGATCAAAGGGCAACAAGGCACTTTTGGGTTGAGGTACGAGCCCACTGAAGAAGACATCGAGCTACAAAGGCCATGGAAGAAAAGGGTAAAGGGTCTCCCACCATACCGCAAGACCTTGAATGGACAATTCATCAAAGAGGGGGATGACTTCCCTTACTTCGGGTTCCCCGAACCCTGGATCCATCAAACCACTGGGAAAAGGCACCCCGGGCTTGAAATTTTTGCTGACTGCGAAAGGCCTCCATATCAAGATCCATTCTATCCCGAAGGAATTGAGAAAACCCCGGAGGAAGACTGGTTGAAATACCTGGACACTGAAGCCATCGAGAAAATGTAGGAGGAATCCGCTGAGACGAAGGAAGAAAAGAGGGCCAAGAGCCAAGATGATCAGATCAAGCCAACTGAGGAGGGTCTGAGCAACCGGGCTGTAGAGACATCTGTCTGTGTCTCCCTATCCCCTATTCCCCCAGAGTCTGTACTACCAATTATCGAGTCTGTACCAGAGTCGGCTGCTGTAAGCCACCACTATCTAATGTAGTCACTTCACCTATCATGAATGAAATGAAAGACGATTCTGCTTACTCCTCTGTGTCTAATACTTGTGAATGCACAGATCCCTCCGAGGATCTCCCAATTAAACTTAAGCAACTAATTGAAAAACCACCTGCTTATGGAATAATCGAAGATACTTTATCAGTTAACCTAGGTGAAACAGATAATCCCCAAATTGTGCAAATTGGCTCAACTCTTAATGAAGAAGAAAAAGAAAAATTAACCCTCTTGCTAAAAGAATTCAAAGATGTTTTCGCTTGGTCTTACTAAGACATGCCTGGGGTCGATCCCGACATTGTCCAACATCATATTCCCCTCTTCCCTAATTCTAAACCTGTCAAGCAGAAACTGAGGCGCATGAGGCCGGAGTGGGCACTCAAGGTTAAAGAAGAAGTGGAAAAGCAATTCAAGGCAGGGTTCATCATTGTCACCGAGTATCCGGAATGGGTTGCCAATATCGTGCTAGTCCCGAAGAAGAATGGAAAAGTTTGCGTGTGCGTCGACTTCCGTGATCTAAACAAGGCCAGTCCCAAGGATGACTTTCCGCTTCCCCACATTGATGTTTCGGTAGATAACACCGCCGGACATGAGCTACTATCATTCATGGATGGCTTCTCAGGGTATAATCAGATTCTTATGGCGCCAGAAGATCGGGAAAAGATGACATTCACCACCCCTTGAGGGACCTACTGTTATAGAGTAATGCCTTTTGGACTCAAGAATGCTGGGGCAACCTACCAAAGAGCTGCCACCACTCTGCTGCATGACATGATTCACAAGGAAGTAGAAGTATACGTAGACGACATGATCGTGAAGTCCAAGGATAGAGAAGGACACCTAGTGGCACTGGAAAAGTTTTTTGAAAGGTTGCGTAAGTACAAGATGAGGTTGAATCCAAAGAAATGCACTTTTGGTGTGACCTCCGGTAAACTCCTTGGTTTCCTCATCACACAAAGGGGGATAGAGGTGGATCCCTCCAAGATCAAGGTAATACTAGAAATAACACCACCACGGAATGAAAAAGTGGTAAGGGGGTTCCTCGGAAGAATCTAATTCATCAGTCGCTTCATTTCCAAGCTCACAACTACGTGCGATCCTCTGTTCCGATTGTTGAGAAAAGGGGAGAAGTTCCAATGGGATGACCAATGTCAAGCCGCTTTCGACAAAATAAAAGCTTACCTTTAAAATCCGCCTGTCCTTTCACCACCAATGCCTCATAAGCCCTTATTCCTTTACCTATCCATCTCTGAAAATGCCATGGGTTGCATGCTGGCCCAAGAAGGAGAAGAAAGTCACTCTGAAAAAGCCATATATTACCTCAGCAAGAGGATGCTAGGTATGAGCTCAACTACTCTACCCTCAAAAAAACGTGTTGGGCCTTAGTTTGGTGCACTCGCCGATTAAGGCACTACATGTTAGCCTTCCCGGTTGTGCTCATATCCCGCATGGATCCTCTAAAATACCTCCTCGAAAAACCCGCCCTGACCGGTCGTATATCCCGTTGGTTACTTCTACTATCGGAATTCGATATCAAGTATGTTACAAGCAAATCGGTAAAAGGGAGAACCGTAGCTGAGCATCTTGCGGAACACGCCATTGACTCCGAAGAAAGTAGAGACTTCCCATTCCCGGACGAAAATATCATGGAAATCAAGGAAGAACAATGGAAGTTGTACTTTGATGGAGCAGCCAACATGAAAGGCTATGGAGTAGGAATAATTCTAGTATCACCAAACGGGGACCACACCCCACTGACAGTCAAGCTCAATTATAACTCCACCAACAACACTGCTGAATATGAAGCGTGCATTCTGGGGTTGGAAGTGGCCATAGAATTGAGAATTCAAAAGATAGATGTCTTCGGAGATTCGAATCTCATCGTGTCACAAGCCAGAGGGGAATGGAAGGTGAAGGAAGAGAGGTTGAAGCCCTACCATGACCATCTCGATGGACTCAAGAAGCACTTTAAGAGCATAACGTTCTTCTACTTGCCTAGGGAAGAGAACCAGCTAACTGATTCGTTGGCTACCTTAGCCTCCATGATCAAAATTCCTGTGGGAGTCAGGATGATGCCTTTGGTAATCGAGCAAAGGTACGAGCCTTCGTTCAACATGATCGCCGCAATCGAAGCAGAAGAGAATGAAACACCGTGGTATCAGGATGTCTGGAACTTCATAGAAAATGGAACGTATGTAGGAAAAATAGGTTTAAAATTAAATCTAAACGCGCAGCGGAAAACAAAGTTCAAAACTTTTATTGGTAGCCTTGGATCTACTACTTATTAACTCTATAGATGCGCATAACAAGATGGAGAAGATTCTATACCTTAGGTCTTGAACCCAATTCTGATTTTTGTCCTTCTCCTTGTGTGTGCAGCAGCAACCTCTAGGAAATCTTCACCCTTATGTCTCCTTGAATGCTCCCAGAGTGGCTAGGGTTGGTAGGAACCCTAATAGTGAGAATAGGGAAGGTTTGGGAACTCTAAACAGGTTCTGCAGCAACTGGTACGTCAAAATGACGAACTTCTAATTTCTGGACGTAGCTGCCCTATTTATAGATTCCCAGAACCGACCTAACTTTCGATCGATCGAAGTGACTTCGATCGATCGAACTGTCGATCGATCGAATCTCGTTCGATCGATCGAACCTGTCTAGACTTCAATCGATCGAAACAACTTCGATCGATCAAACCAGTCTTGACAGCATTCTCATTTGCCTTTCCAAGCATTCTGGCGGAGCTAAGAGTGGGACCTCCTAGGTTCTTAATTACTGGCTCCGATTAATTATTATTCCATCTAGTCAGTACTCTTGACTAAGGAATCAATAATTAATCAATTATCATTAATGCCACTATAAAATGATAATTGCACTCCAGTGCATAAGAACATAATCACACATACATAAGTGATTGCTAGACTTGTATAATATGATACGCATGTCCCTCTACCAGGCAGTATTCGTATCTATCATTGGGATGTATGTCTTAAGATACTGTCGACCCAATAGATAGTACATCTTATATTCCTCAAGTATCATTCACTACTCTTGGATTACTAAACATGTCAACAACAACACTTTGTTGACAAGGCTGGCCAGCTCTCAGTAATCACTCCTAGTGACATTCTCGAGGGAATACTTATTCTTCGTTTGATTGAAGAGGGTAGAATTCCATCTTGACAATATATGTTCCCAACGTTGCATACTTGATTTACCCAAGATACCCAGGTGTTGATCTTGCAAGACCTCACTGATTGGTAAGTCAAAGCAACCAAGCATACAATTTGCGTCCATAACTGTCTCAGGATTAAGGACATGTATCCCTATACAAGTTTTGAGTTCCTATTGACGGTGACAGCGTTTAGGTGTCAATAGGTTTAACTCAGGTCCGTCAATGCACCGAGTGCACTAGCATATTAACCAAGAGTCAAAGACTCTTATGAATGAGATTCATCATTCTACCCCGTAGACGTTAATCATGCTACAGTGTATACCTGATAAGTTATCCAGACTTATCATCCACTGTGACTTATTTGAAACAACAAGGATTTGTGATTCATATCTCACATGTGTAATCACATACACAAATGAACCACATACAATGTTGTTTAAGGATTCCAGTCTAATATTCATCTCATGAACTAACATGCATAAATGCATTATGATATTCCATTGTCCAACTAACTGGTTTGAGGGCATATTCCCAACAAACTCCCACTTGCACTCATAACCATATAGCGTTAGTACTAACACTAGCATAGTCTCTGTGACTTGTCAAAATCCTTAACCCGTAAGGTTTTGCATAGGGACTGATGATCATCGACTGAAACAATCCATAGTAAAACATCTTCATGTTATACTATATCCCTAGACAAAAGACGTCACATGACATGTATCCAGTAAAGCTAATTTGAACATTGTCCAAAACACCATCACCCTGCATATATCCGCTAGTTCTTTCTCAAGCCCTAGAGAATATATACTTTATGATAGTTCAGAAAACTGAACATTCATTTGGACTGATATCTGTGAACAACCTCAACGGTATAACTGATATCCATACCTAACATCACATACAAAGTTTATCAATAGCGAAGGCTTATGATATACCTTTCATGTGATCTCTTTCATCTTGTATCCCTAGATACAAATCTTGAAAGAGCAATAGGTTATGTTCAAAGGTGAAAAACCTTTATCGAAACGTTCCACGTTGAATCTAGCCAGCAACTTTATGATATAGAAGTTTGAGACAATCTCATTATCTTAACTTTCTGATCTTGAATGAGCAAAAATCATAAGATTATAGCTCGCCTCACCGAGATCATAAATATCAAGTATACTGTAGAAACTTAACCTTAATCATTGATGATACTACTTTAACATATCGCAATGATAAAGATGTCATCAATATATGGAACCATAATCACCACCACACTTCCTTTGCGCAAGGATCCTTTCATCCACTTAAGCTACATCCACACTTTAGATGAATCCAAAGTATTTTGACCAATATGTCAAAACAGATGTCCTTATCTCTGGATGATTGCTTTAGTCCATAGACTTATGCAAATCACATACCAGAGCTTCCTTATCACAAAACTTCAATGCACCAGGGAATTTCAACAATGTTGAAAATTCTCCCACTGCAATGAAGTACCAATGTAGGAATGGATGAAGAGGTAGTAGATTTTAGTTCTAGATGATTTATAGATTGCTTTAAGATATAAATTACTTTACTCTTTTATATTATCTTTCCTTTGCAAAATTTGGTCTCCAACCAACTTTTGTTTTCTCTGGAAACACTACAAAAGTATTATACTTCTAATCTAGATTCAAAAGGCTCATCATTTCTTTACACCAAAGTGCTAGACATCCTTATCCAAAGTTACCATGAGAAAGAAGTCGCATTCTTTTCACAACTTTGGGGATGTCTATCGAAAAGATTTGCTTTTGAATAAGATCCAGTATATACATTGTAGTTCCATCGAGAAAAACAAGGAATAGTAGTAACTCTAAATAACTCATCCCATGACCCAGTCATATCTAAAAGAAGATAGTTCTTTCTACCTGCTACACCATCCCGTGGAGGCGCACTAGGTGTAGACTGTCGAGAAAGAATCTCATTCTTATCTCCTTTGGACAATAAATACATTAGATAGATACTCACCATTTTGATCAAATCAAAAGGCAATGATATTCTTTTACCAATTACTCTTCATTCCAAAACTTTTGAATTTCTTCAAAATTGAGGATGAAGATGCAATAAGTAAATGTATATCAGTATCCAAAGTAGTCGAAACTTCTTTTCAACTCTAATGTTTATTGCCCTACATACATGAGTATGTCCTAATTCTAATAAGTCCTTGGTCGTGTGATTTTCAAAAGAAAAGTCACCTGATCATATTAACCTCTAAATAGGATTGACAAACAGGTAGTGGTTTCAACAACCAAAAAACTTTTAGGATCCAATCCTTTACTCCCAATTTATCCTAATTTAGATTAATATGATCTGATCACATTTACTCTCTAAATAGGATTGACAAATAGGCATTGGTCTTAGCAACCGAAAGAGTTTAGGATCCTATCCTTTACTCCCCATTTATCCTATTTAGATTAAATATGATCTAACCTCAAAACCAAAAAGTCATAGAATTAGTTGAGGGTGCTATCCTTTTAGATGGTAAAATACCCATGAGTCATTTAAATACTACATTAGATAATATATGAGAAACAAGAGTAAATTGGTGAGATACTTGCTTGACAAGTTATTTAGATCACATAAAAGAACGCTTTCTTTTAATCAAGAATTTCAGTACCAAAATCAAAAGAATAAATATTATTCATTAATTCAAAACTGAAATCCATCTAATAACTCCAAAGTTTTATTACAATATAAAACTATTAATCTAATAGCAACTCTTGCATCAGATCCCAAAAGGCAATCAAGATCTTCTAATCACTGCACATTCTTATTTTCCAATTCCCTGCAACAATTACAGATATAATTTAGAAAATATAGAATTAGTGCCCATAGTAGTTGAAGTATCAGTTTTTCAACTTACTTCAAAAACTAGTGAAAGGATCGTACCTTGCCTTTTGGCAGTCAAGTATTCCACACAGTTCCTTTTCCAATGCCCTCTCATGCCACAATGGAAACACTTTCCTTTTGGCACGGCACCAGCCTTTCCCTTTCCAAGTCTTGCCTTCTTCCCAACAGTTGGTTTAGGCTCACCTATCCTTGAGTCTTGCTTCTCCTTCTCTGAACATATGCTCTTAGGCTTAGTTCCAGAAGATGAAGCCATTCCAATGTTCTGAACATTTGACTCCTCTTTGACTATATCCATCGTTGCCTCAAGAGAGCTCATCAACTCACTTGTTGAAAAAACTGTTTTACTCATTTTAAAAACCTTTTTAAATTGAGTGAATGATGAAGGCAACGAATGCAAGATTATGTCAACTTGAGTCTCACCATCAATGTCGGAACCAAGAACTTCCATTACTTTGAAATAAGTAATCATTTTAAAAACATGCTCTCTTATTGAAGTTCCTTCCAACATTCTGGTGTCCATGACTAACTCCAAGGCTCTAAGCCTTGCAGTACGGCTCAGATCCCCAAACATCTCCTCGAGGTTCAATATTATAGCACGGGCAGTGTTCAAAGGTTGATGTTGCTGCTTCAACACATCAGACAAAGAGTCTAAGATGCTAGAGCGAGCTATACCATCAAATCTTATCCACTGCCAATATTGATCCGCAAGATCAGTTGGGGTGTCATGGTATGGAATAGGTGGACAGGGAATGGTAAGAACGTATTTACATCCATTAGCAGTTAACAATTCATCCAGTTCCAGTTTCCATTCAACGTAGTTATTTCCAATTAGCTTATTCTGGATCATGGTTATAGCAAGTGGGCTAGACATTATGAATCTGAAATACAAATAATGTAACAGAATTACAATATGGAAATCATGAATATGACAATTTATATGATACATTGGAATTCCCTTAACCAACTCATTAATTGTCTTCAGGATGTCAAGCCTATGAAATTAAGTCTCCGTGTGGCGATCATAACCTCATAGCCTGATTGGGAAACCCATCATGAATGTCATGCAACTCTTACAAAACAATTCATGACTCCTGAACTTTTGGTCTCTAAGTTTCTGGATAATGCTCCGTGTGGAATCCCTTACCCATAGCTTAGCTAGTGTTTACCATTAACTAGAATCCAATGACAACCGCCTCAAGTAGTGCCTCAGTGTAGTGGTCACCCTCTAACGCGTCTCATTGATTCTATCCAAAGGAAGTTCATATCTAGTAACCAATGAATAGTCTATCCTCCGTATGGAATGATCACCCATGGCTGGGTGACACAGAATATACTACCCACCTTACAATGAACCGTTTATGGAAGACCGTGGGAGTTATAAAATAAGTCCCTCTCCCACTAGATTTTTATAAGAAGTTCATATCTAGTAATCAATAAGAAATACCCTCCGTATGGAATGATCACCCATGGCTGGGTGACACAGAGTAATTCTCATACTTACAATGAACTAATAGGAATTTTTCAATTTGATCAAAAAATTTCTTCACATTGCCCATAAACATCAAGTGTTTGCTAATGTGTTGGAAAAAAGGTTTTTGAATTTCATTTTAGAAAACCTGTTTTACGTGCATGCAAGTAGTAACAATATATAAAATTCCAATCACAACTAAGCACATAAAACAAAAACTAAAATGAAATAAAAGCATTCAACAATGCCTCTATCTCCCATGACTCTA
Source organism: Hydrangea macrophylla (assembly GCA_033977485.1). Taxonomy (NCBI): domain Eukaryota; kingdom Viridiplantae; phylum Streptophyta; class Magnoliopsida; order Cornales; family Hydrangeaceae; genus Hydrangea; species Hydrangea macrophylla. The sequence goes on along the minus strand of CM066988.1, from coordinate 95,686,751 downwards.
TCTCCATAGAACCTTCTTCTTGGTTTGATTGCCTCCGACTCCATCTTCATGGACAACGACTTGCTCCTCCATCTTCATGGATTTTCTAATTCTATTACATTGGTCCTATACTTCTCTCGAAGCTTACAATTTATCTAGAAATAGAAATAACAACAATAAAATAAAAGGCTAGGGAAACCGGTGCGACTTTCCTTTTCATAGGATTGAAGTCGCAGCGCCCTTTACATAAGCCTTAAATCCAAACCAACAATTAAATACAAAATTTAAAAGTCTTGGTGCCATGGGAGATAGCGGACTAAGCTTGCTGCAAAAGGGTTAGTCACACGCACAACTATGCATATATATAACAAATATATGTACCATTGGAACCCCTAATTGATTCACACAGTATATAAACTCTTTACATACTGAATTAGAACTTAAAACAGCATCACTGCTCTGTCACACTTCGATCGAACGAAAAAGTTAGATCGATTGAACCTTCGATCGATTGAACATAGTTCAATTGATTGAACTTTCAGTTTCACAGAATGTTTTGAAAAACTTACAGCATAAATAAAATTTTAAAGTAAATATTTTTAAAACCATTAAATCTGTAAACTGAAAACCTGGACAGAAAAGCAGTCTCGATCGATCGAACACCATTCGATCGATCGAACAGAACCAACGTTCGATCGATCGAAACTAGTTAGATCGCTTGAGAACAGATGATGTTCGATCGATCGAGACTACTTCGATCGATCGAACCCACCTTGCATCCAATGCAATCACAGATTTGTATTCTGCTGCATAAACACTGCAGAAACGGATCTGTGACGATGCAGTTTTGAAAACAGTCCTAAAATCAACATGCAAATCAAAACTAGTGTTCCAAAACGCATCTATAGATCCAAATAAGCGAGGCTCTGATACCAATTGTAGGAAAAATAGGTTTAAAATTAAATCTAAACGCGCAGCGGAAAACAAAGTTCAAAACTTTTATTGGTAGCCTTGGATCTACTACTTATTAACTCTATAGATGCGCATAACAAGATGGAGAAGATTCTATACCTTAGGTCTTGAACCCAATTCTGATTTTTGTCCTTCTCCTTGTGTGTGCAGCAGCAACCTCTAGGAAATCTTCACCCTTATGTCTCCTTGAATGCTCCCAGAGTGGCTAGGGTTGGTGGGAACCCTAATAGTGAGAATAGGGAAGGTTTGGGAACTCTAAACAGGTTCTGCAGCAACTGGTACGTCAAAACGACGAACTTCTAATTTCTGGACGTAGCTGCCCTATTTATAGATTCCCAGAACCGACCTAACTTTCGATCGATCGAAGTGACTTCGATCGATCGAACTGTCGATCGATCGAACCTCGTTCGATCGATCGAACCTGTCTAGACTTCAATCGATCGAAACAACTTCGATCGATCGAACCAGTCTTGACAGCATTCTCATTTGCCTTTCCAAGCATTCTGGCGGAGCTAAGAGTGGGACCTCCTAGGTTCTTAATTACTGGCTCCGATTAATTATTATTCCATCTAGTCAGTACTCTTGACTAAGGAATCAATAATTAATCAATTATCATTAATGCCACTATAAAATGATAATTGCACTCCAGTGCATAAGAACATAATCACACATACATAAGTGATTGCTAGACTTGTATAATATGATACGCATGTCCCTCTACCAGGCAGTATTCGTATCTATCATTGGGATGTATGTCTTAAGATACTGTCGACCCAATAGATAGTACATCTTATATTCCTCAAGTATCATTCACTACTCTTGGATTACTAAACATGTCAACAACAACACTTTGTTGACAAGGCTGGCCAGCTCTCAGTAATCACTCCTAGTGACATTCTCGAGGGAATACTTACTCTTCGTTTGATTGAAGAGGGTAGAATTCCATCTTGACAATATATGTTCCCAACGTTGCATACTTGATTTACCCAAGATACCCAGGTGTTGATCTTGCAAGACCTCACTGATTGGTAAGTCAAAGCAACCAAGCATACAATTTGCGTCCATAACTGTCTCAGGATTAAGGACATGTATCCCTATACAAGTTTTGAGTTCCTATTGACGGTGACAGCGTTTAGGTGTCAATAGGTTTAACTCAGGTCCGTCAATGCACCGAGTGCACTAGCATATTAACCAAGAGTCAAAGACTCTTATGAATGAGATTCATCATTCTACCCCGTAGACGTTAATCATGCTACAGTGTATACCTGATAAGTTATCCAGACTTATCATCCACTGTGACTTATTTGAAACAACAAGGATTTGTGATTCATATCTCACATGTGTAATCACATACACAAATGAACCACATACAATGTTGTTTAAGGATTCCAGTCTAATATTCATCTCATGAACTAACATGCATAAATGCATTATGATATTCCATTGTCCAACTAACTGGTTTGAGGGCATATTCCCAACAACGTACCCCCAAGAATCTACCGAGAAAGACAAAAGGGCCATTCAAAGATTCGCAGCACAATTCGTCATTTGCGGTGGGAAACTGCTAAAGAAGGGATACAACGGTCACAACCTGACTTGCTTGTTTGGGAAAAGCTCCAGAAGAATGATGGAGGAAATACACGAGGGGGTATGTGGCCCGCACATGAACGATCACATGCTGGCCAAGAAAATCGTAAGACAAGGGTACTACTGGACAACATTGGAGAAAGATTGTTGTGAATACATGAGAAAGTGTCACAAGTGCCAGATCCATGCAAACATGATGCATGTACCACCATCCCTTCTATACAACATGACCTCACCTTGGCCGTTCTCCACCTGGGGAATCGACATCATCGGTGAAATCATTCCGAGAGCCTCGAACGGAAATCGGTACATCTTGGTGGCCATCGATTACTTTACGAAGTGGGTAGAAGCTGCACCTTACACCAAGTTAGGGGCTAAGGAAGTGGCCAAATTCATCAAGAAAAATCTAATTTGTCGCTATGGAGTCCCCCATGAGATCATTTCAGATAATGGTAGTCATTTCAAAGCGGAAGTCAGGGATCTGTTTGAGGAATACAAAATCACTTATCATAAGTCATCACCGTACAGACCACAAACTAATGGGGCAGTCGAAGCTGCAAACAAGAATGTTAAGGCTATACTGTAGAAATCAGCTGATACTTACAAAGACTGGCATGAAAAGCTACCGTTCGCACTTTGGGGATACAGAACATCGATAAGGACGTCCACAGGAGCAACTCCTTACTCACTGGTGTATGGGATGGAAGCGGTACTTCCAGTCGAGATAGAACTACCATCCCTACGTGTAATGGCAGAGTGTGAAATTTCAGAATCAGATTGGTTGAGGGAAAGGTATGAAGAATTGGCCCTCATAGATGAAAAGCGCCTAGCGGCAGTCGATCATGTTCGAATCTATCAAAAGAGGATAGCCCGTGCTTTCAACAAAAAGGTTCGTCCGAGGAAGAATGTCAAAGCTGACCTTGTCCTTAAAGAGTTGCGAGCTCCGATCTTTGATCCCCATGGGAAGTTTAAACCTAAATGGGTCGGCCCTTACATCGTCAAGACTGTTCTTTCCGAAGGAGCAACTTATCTCATGGACCTCGATGGTGTCGAATTCAAAGAACCAATCAACATGGACATCCTCAAAAAGTACTATGCTTGACTATTCAATAACCTTTTCTTTCAAGCCTTGCCTTGAACTACGCTCGACCTGATTCCCACTCGGGGATACGTAGGCAACCACATCGGTTCGGTCGCCCCACTCACAAAAAATAACTGATTTCTTTCAAGCCTTGCCTTGAACTACGCTCGACCTGATTCCCACTCGGGGATACGTAGGCAACCACATCGGTTCGGTCGTTCCACTCACAAAAAATAACTGATTTCTTTCAAGCCTTGCCTTGAACTACGCTCGACCTAATTCCCACTCGGGGATACGTAGGCAACCGCATCGGTTCGGTCATCCCACCCACAAAAATAGCCCAATTTATTTCCAACCTTGGCCCGAACTACGTTGGACCTGATCCTCGTTCGGGGGTACGTAGGCAGACTTTGAAAAAAGAAAAGAAGGATGGCTCGCTAGGTTGAAAATCCGAAAGGACGCCTAGAAAAAAAATTAGAGCTAAATCCAAAGTGAGCAATAACAAAAGAGAGAAAAAAGCTCGTTAGGTCACCTCACTGGTGCCTAGGCAAAAGTTATGAGCATTTGAGAGATTAAAGTCATGGTCCTTGCCTCAAGCCAGAAATCACCTTCCACACGAGGGGCAAACTTTGGCTACTCGCCTCGTTTGCCTAAATTTTACTATCTACCCTTCATACAAGGGGCAAACTTCGGTCACCTACCTCGTTTGCCCAAAACCTCCAATGAACCTTCCTCCAAACTAGGGACAAATTTCGGTCATTTACCTCGTTTCCCTACCGATCCCACTTCATGCCCTTCAAACTAGGGGCAAACTTCGTTTGCCACCCGATCCCTATACACCAATGGTAAGCCTTCAAGTCACAAACATTGTCTTGAACAGATGGAAATGGAGCATCTTTTATTCTATAAGCTAAGGCATTAATTCAAAACACATCTTGGGAGAAGCAAAGAAATTGATTAGATTAGTAGGGAGGAATTTTCAAAAATAAGATTCACCATCAAAGTGATGCCACGTTAAGGTAAGAAGTAAACACAAAAGAGAAATGGTACATCATTTATGACAAGAGCACATTAAGTTTTGGAAAGTCGAGCTTGTTTCATTTCAGTGTCGAATGTGTTGTCCTCGTGTGTTGATGTCTGTTAGTCGTCAAGTCTGTCGTAGTCTCAAATAAGTAAGTCAACAGTGACGAATAATGAATTTTTCAAATCAAGTTATAAAGAGCATTCCAATGACAATACAAGAAGGAGTACTAAACATCATTACTGCCCAGACAAGGCGTCAGCATGAGAAGTGTCCAAACTTAGGGCAAATGCAAATTTCATCCCTTTCCAAACTGCCAAAAGTTAACCATCCTCGTTCATGCAACATAAGTCCATGAGTGGCTGTTGATGACCTTCCTTTCTCCTAGCAACATAAGTCCATAAGTGGCTATTGCTCATCTTCGTTCATGCAACATAAGTCCATGAGTGGCTGTTGATGATCTTCCTTTCTTCTAGCAACATAAGTCCATGAGTGGCTGTTGATCTTTCATCTTTCTTCATGCAACATAAGTCCATGAGTGGCTGTTGATCTTTCATCTTTCTTCATGCAACATAAGTCCATGAGTGGCTGTTGATCTTTCATCTTTCTTCATGCAACATAAGTCCATGAGTGGCTGTTGATGATCTTCCTTTCTTCTAGCAACATAAGTCCATAAGTGGTTGTTGCTCACCTTCGTCCATGCAACATAAGTCCATAAGTGGTTGTTGCTCACCTTCGTCCATGCAACATAAGTCCATAAGTTGCTATTGATTATCACCCTCCATCAGTGTCAAACCACCGCAAATCATCTCTATCACAAACAAAATGATACCTTGACTCCCATTTAATGGGCGTATTTCCTTCTTCCTAGCAGAGTACATTTTCCTTTAGCTCCCGAAGGCCCTAATCGGCTCTTTTGGATTGAGCGTTGCAGAATCTGACCAACCACGAGTGATTCAGAGATGAATCCTGGTTCTAGGTCAAGAATTGAAGAGAGATTCTCAGAGAGTCCATCAGCTCCCGAAGGCCCTAACCGGCTCTTTTGGATTGAGCATTACAAAATCTGACCAACCACGTGAGATTCAGAGATGGATCCTGGTTCTAGGTCAAGAATTGAAGAGAGATTCTCAGAGAGTCCCCTACCATCCCCAGCAGAAGACAATAGAAGTCCGAACCGATTCTCCGTACTTGTCATCATAAGGATTGGCCAACGATTGAAAACATCACCCGCAGTCAAATCACCCCGATTCCCAGGGCAAGCACTGTCTATTCACAATTCAAGGATCCGTGTCCACTGATTATCATGAGCTTTCTCACCTGTCAGTCATTATGAATTTCCTCACTTATCGTGAGCTTCTTCGCTCCGGTGATCTCACTTGTCAATTATCGAGAGCTACCCCACTTATTATGAGCCTCCTCACTTTGGTTATCATAAAACTGTCGCTTATCATGAACTCCCTCACCTATGGGTTATCCTTAGTTGTCATCCTCAAAGACACCACATCCGATCCCATTCGCTTATAAAGCACACTTCCCGTAATTTAAGAAGTTTGCCCCGAAACCCAGAGTCTTTTCAGACCGTGGTCGGCCACTGTATCATAGTCAGAAGCACTAGCACAACACAAGTCCACTAGGAATGGCACATACCCCACAGCACCTGCTCATACTAGGGTCATAACACTAGACATGATAGGATTCATAACACAATTCATATCACATCCATGCATTACATACCATCCTCATAGCATAGCATCCGCTTGGTTGTTGTGTATGTACATGTATGATTCATTCCTTTGTGCCCCGAACTACGTCCTAGTCTGATTCCCCTTGGGATACGTAGGTAGCTCACGAAAAGCATGACCAGCACTAGCCTCAGCATCATTGCATCTTTTGCAACGTTTTTTTTTATCCTAAATCTATAGCCTCCAAAAGACCTGTCTCTTCAAAGCTTTGACACTCGCTTGCGACATGCGTTGCCTCGCAAGTTCATGCCAAAGAGGGGCAAACTGTAGACACCCCATTTTGTCGGCTATCAGATTTAGGAGACCCATAGCTTGGTGGTTCACAATGATCGAAAAAGACTCAAAAGGACTCTTAGAAGTTAGCTATATTTCTCAAAATGCTCAGAATGACCAAAATGCCCCTGAAAACCCGAAAACTCCCAGATTTGGTCCAAAAGTTTTGGAAACATGCTATATTGTAAGAAAAGTTAAAAAAAATGAGTTTTTAAGTAAAATTAGATGAAATCGTCAGCTCCCAGAGACCCTCGAAAGTCCCGGAAGTTCCCGGAAAGTCCCCGTTGATCGGTTTAACCCAGGTTTGACCAGGTTTGACCAAGTTTGACCAAGTTTGACCAAAATCATCCAATTTCACCGAGAACATTCTAGATCACGTGAAAAGTATTAAAATGAGTTTTAAAAGAAGATCGCACGAAAACGTCAGCTCTTGGGAACTCCCGGAGATTTCCAGAACTTCCCCAGAATCCAAGGTTTGACCAGTTTGACCAGAATTTGACTTTAGAATCGGGGCACCGTAACAATTTTCAAATATTTTTCATGGATACTAGAGGTTAATGGCTTTCCAACAGTATATCGCACATAATTTTTGGATTTAAAACGAATTTATTATGAATTTCCAAAGGCGAAAAAAGGCGATCAAATTGGCTTTTATCGTGAATACCGCAAAACTTTTCAAAGTGACCTATCCCCAAACTATTTTTTATGTAAAGGAGACTCCATTACCTTTCCAACGGTATATCACAACCTCAATTTCGAGTTCGTATGCATTTTTTGTGAATTTCGGACAAAATAGGGCCTTTTCGCGAATACCGGAACCTCTGGGGGCCTAAATAGCATTATCTGGACGAAGGAAGAGCAGTGCCGCCGCGGTACTGGCCCACTGCTGCTGCGGCACAGGCCCAGTGCCACCGTGACACTCTCCCCCAGAACAGTATGTTTTTGTAATTTATTTTGGGGGTCCAATTTGATATATTAGAAATCAAAACGACGTAGTTTTGGTTCCCAACTTATTTTGGACCAATGAGAGACCATTTTAAACTTTTTAAAACTCCATTTATCACCCCAAGTTGGCCTATTTAAACCCCCCATTGCTCTTCATTTTGGGGGAGTCAAATGCAAGTTTAGAAAAAGTTTGGGAGAGAAAGTTGTAGAGATAAGGTTAGAATAGAGAGAAAAAAAGCTTCCTTCTTTGATTTTCAAAACAAAAGTGAGTTCTAAACTTTGTTTTTGCTACATTACTCCCATTTACTTCAACATTCAATACACCCAACCACCATTTTAGTGAGCATTTAAGAGAGTGAAAGCTTCTTCCATGTCCAATGTCATTACATATGAGTGAAACACCAATCTACAAGTTCAACACTTCATGAATATCATCTATTGATCATTATCTACTTGCTTATTTATTCATTGTTTATCTCTTCTTACCTCATTTCTTTTTTGATTTTCTTTATTTACTTACTAGTTCATCATCATCTAAATGATGACATGAAGTTTGGGGTGAGTGAATCCTTATGGATAGTAGCTCTTTACCTCAAAAACATGTTTGATAGATGATGATCATAACTTCAATACCTCCAAGGTATTCTTGAAGTGTATTGAAGATATGTTCAAAATAAAAATAAGTTTCTCCAACAATCTTGGAGGTTCTTGATGATGAGTTGAATGTTGGCATTTTAAGTGGTTGTAATCTTTATTGAGTATTGAAAATACACTTTCAAAACCTCTATTTCAAAACCCCCCTCAATCCCTCTCATTTTGATTTCAAGAAAGAAAACCTTATTTTCCCCAAAATCTTCAAAACAGTGAGTCAAAACAGTGAGTGAGTTGAGTTCAAAGATTTCTCTAGAACTCAATACTCAACATATAGATGCAAGGCCACTTGAAAAGTCTTCCTAACTCATTGGAGGACACCCATGATTTTTGGTTTGACTTGGAAGTACTTGAAAATGGTCCATTTGGACCCAAACATTCCTTCCAAACATTCTGCCTCTGCTGTCACAGCAGCTTGACTAACTTCCAACTTCTTTTTCAGAAATAGTTTCCAAAAGGGGTGGTCCAAACTTATTTTTACCTTAAACTTCAATGTCTTAGGGAACACTCTGTATAAAATGGGCCTCTAGATCACTCGTTTTCATTTTCTAAGATTTTTCAACATTTCAGTCGACAGTACGGACTCTGTTTCTGAGTGACCTTCATTGTTTATATGATTTCTCTCAATCTGTGATAGTTATTAAAGATTGGATTTTTGGGTTATGTTGTAGACACAATAAGGAAGATCCCCATAAAAAAATCATGCATTGAAAATATTCCTAACCCTTCGTTTCCATTTTTACAAGATCATGTTACTGTTCTGTCCACTATTCACAGCAAGCACATTTTAACTTTCATTCTTTGATTTGATGCTTATATACATTCCAAATTAGTTCATATCTTAGGAAGTAGTTCATACTACATTTGTACATATCCCATGATGATTTCATTCATTCATTCATACACATTATAGACTTCTAAGTCATCCTAGGAATCCATGAACACAAAGCACACTACAACCTTGGCACATTCTAGATACATACATTGCATCCATGCAAGATTTGGGGCCTTCATGGCTCCTAATCTAACAAGATTATAAGGAATGAAATTGATCACACGTTCATGCTTCCCCCGATCTAATCATCCTTTCTCATCCATCCCGGGGATTGAGAGGTTTTCTTTTCTCAAAGATTAACATGCATCATACTAGCTTGCTAAGCATATTTTGATTTTTTTGTTTATTTGTTTCAATAACAATTCATGTCCCCCTTTAGATTAAGGAAACTTAATTACTTGATACATGATTAGACGATTTTTCCAAGGTTTATTTGTGTGATCTTTCACTTTACATTGCATGATATTTGACTTAGATCTTATGAATGATATTTTATCTTTAGATCTTCTATTTCAAGTTTCTTATGTGATGTAATATACTATCATAGTATTAATTGCCGAACCATACATAGTATAAGATGATTATTTGGATGCTAATTGAGGCCCGTTGAAAGACGGGGCGAGTTGAGGGTGTTTTAGTCACGACAAAGGCTACTTCCTCTCTCGTACCAAAACCCCGAACCAAGTTTTTTGGTTATGAAGGGCCGGTGCCCTTTATCCATTTGGGTGAGTCAAATTAGGTTTCTTGGTTCCTTAAAGACCAAGTGGCGACTCTGTATCTATTTTCAACAGACCATTTTCTTTCCTTTGATTCAAACAAGTTTCAAAAGCTAACAAAGCGGTGGAATCCTGGTGTCCACACTGGGCCAAAGAATTATTGAATTTAATACATACAAATGTATGTGGTTCAATAAACATTAGAGCTAGAGGTAGATATGAATAATTTATTACATTCACCGATGACTTCTCTAGATATAGATATGTTTACCTACTTCACAACAAGTCTGATTCTTTTGAAAAGTTTAAAGAATTTAGGGCTGAAGTGGAGAAGCAATTAGGAAAAAATATCAAGACCATTCGATCAGATCGAGATGATAAGTATCTATCTAATGAATTCATTGACCATCTAACATAGAATGGGATTCTGTCTCAGTTGACTACACCAGGAACACCTCAACAGAATGATGTAGCAGAACGAAGGAACCGGACACTTTTAAACATGACTAGGTCTATAATGAGTTATTCTGAATTGCCATTATTTCTTTAGGGTTTTGCTCTAGATACAGCAAAATACATACTAAATCATGTTCCAACTAAGTCTATTCCCAAGACACCCCGAGAGTTGTGGAGTGGACGAAAACCCTCTTTGCAACACTTTGGGATATGGGAATGCCTAGAACATGTGCTAAAGGGGAACATTGGGAAGTTGGAATCAAGATCGAAAGTATGCTATTTTGTGGGATATCCAAAGGGAACAAAAGGATGGTACTTTTATAATCCTAGGGAACAGAAAGTGTTTATAAGCAAAAATGCTATTTTCTTGGAAGAGCATTATGTTATGAACCATAAACCCAAAGGAAGGATAATTCTAGAAGAAGTTCAAGAAAAGCCCTCAGAATCCCTAGTAGTCATAACTAATCAAGAAACTGAAACTACCACATCCTCACAGATCCTGTAGAAGAGCCTGTCATAGTGGGAGGACTATCAGGGCACCTGAAAGATTCATGTTCTTGGGAGAAGCTATGAAGTAGTTCCCGAAAAACCTGATTCTGATCCGAACACTTGTGAGGAGGCAGTTGCTGACTAGGATTCAGAATCCTAGAGACTAGCTATGAAAGCTGAGATGGAGTCCATGAAGGAAAAATTATGTTTAAAACAATTTTAAATGCGCAGCAGAAATATTAAGTTTAAAAAACTTATTGGTATGCCCGGATCTACTACCCGTTAATTCTATAGATGCGTACAAAGGGGGACAAGAGTTTTATGTTTGTGTCTTGAACCCAATTCTGAAATCTTCAAACTTCTTGATGATACAGTAGCTTCCACTAGGTTGTCTTCACTCTTATAACTCTTGTGGATGCTGCCAGAAAGGCTAGAGTTGGTGGCAATTCCAATGGGGAGGATAAGGAGGTTTGGAAAACCCTAAATAGTCTCTGCAACTTTCGTATAGGAAAAGCGACGATCATTAAACCCTGTACATAGCTGCCCTATTTATAGATTTCCAAAACCGACTTTGACCTTCAACCAATCGAAGTGTCTTCAATCGATCGAACTACTTTCGATCGCTTGAACTTGCCTAGACTTCAATCGATCGAAACCTATTTGATCGATCGAACCTGTCATGACAAGATCCTCTTGTACCTTTCCAAGCATCCTAGCACAGCTAAGAGTGGGACCTCCTAGGCACTTTATTGTTGGCTCAAATCAGTTGTTAATTCCCATGACCAAACTCTTTGATTAGCAAACTAATCAACTGATCAGTTAACGTTTACTCCACTATAAAATGATAACTGAACTCCAACGCAAAAGAATATATCCGAAGCGGTAACTAGACTTGTATTATGTACTAATGTCCCTCTACTATCAGTATTCGTAATCATATTCAGGTAGTCGGATAACCATTATTGTCAACCTAAATCATGAATACTTTTTTTATTCCTTGAGTCCCATTCACCTCTCATGATTACCAAACGTGTTGATAACCACTTATCAACACGACTGCAATTCTCAGCAATCAACTTGGTGACATTCTCAAGGGAATGCTTGCTCTGAATCAGAGGGTAGATTCTATCGTGACAATATATGTTCACAACTCTATGAATATGACATACCCAAGATACCCAGGTATTGATCTTTTATAGACCTCACTGATTGGTAAGTCAAAGCAACCATATTCACAGTCTGTGTTCATAATCGTCTCAAGATTGAGAAAATGTACCTTATAGAAGTTATGAGTTCCTATCGACTATTGACAGTCTTAAATGTCCGTCAATGCACTATAAGCACTAGAATATTAACTAAGAGTTACACTCTAGTGATTAAGATTAATGACTCCATCCAATGGTAGTTAATCATGCTATAGTGTAAACTTGATGAGATATCTAGTCTCATCATCCACTGTGACAAGTTCTAAGTATCAAAGAATAGTAATTCGTATCTCACTTGTATGTATCTCATACACACGCGAATTACCTACTTTGATACTTAAGGATTAAACAATCATCTTATGAAAGACACATACACAATGAAATATAAAACTGATATCCATATATTAAAATGTCAATGTCTCATACATAAAGTAATGGTTTGAGGGTACAAACCCAACAAGAACTCATAACCATACAGGACTACATTTGAGACCTCGACTATCTAGATGACGATCAAAGACCTTCTATGGCAAGGCCTTTGTAAACGGATCAGCAAGATTGTCAGAGGTGGCAATCTTGGTAACAGTCACATCTCTACGTTGAACAATATCTCGGATAAGATGATATTTTCACTCTACGTGCTTTCTCTTCCCGTGGTTCCTTGGCTCCTTAGACTAAGCCACTGCCCCCACTATTATCACAATAAAGCATAATAGGTGACAGCGACACTGGTACTACCTCGAGCTCCATAAGTAACTTCTTGAGCCAAACAGCTTCCTTTGCGGCTTTACAAGCAACCACATACTCAGCTTCTGTAGTTGAGTCTGCAATGCAATTCTACTTAATGCTCCTCCAACTAACAGTACCACCTCCCAAGGTAAAGAGATGATTGGATGTCGACTTCCTCGAATCTTTATCTGACATAAAGTCCAAGTCAGTGTATCCCACTGGAATTAACTCACTACCACCGTACATAAGCATGTAATCTTTAGTCCTTCTCAAGTACTTAAGAATGTGCTTAACAGCTGACCAGTGCTTTGGACCTGGATTCGATTGATATATACTAACCATGCCAATGGCAAAGCAGATATCTGGTCTAATACATAACATCGCATACATGAAACTTTCCACTATCGATGCATAAGGAATTCCTACCATGCGATTCCTCTCCTCCTGTGTCGTTAGACACTGGTCCTTGGAATTATCCATTGAAAACCTAGTTAGAACCTTATCGATATAACCAGCTTGAGATAATCCCATTATCTTTCGCTTACGATCCCGAAATAGTTTTATTCCAAGAATATAGCTCGCCTTTCCTAGATCCTTTATATCGAAAGTATTAGCTAGCCAAACCTTGACCGTTGATAATGCCGCAACATCATTTCCAATGAGTAGAATGTTGTCAACGTAAAGCACAAGAAAAGCCACCACTTTCCCTTCACACTTCTTGTATACACAAGGTTTATCCAGATTATGTATGAAACCAAATGATTTGACCGCTTGGTCAAATCAGATGTTCCAACTCCTGGATGCTTGCTTAAACCCATAAATGGACTTTTGCAACTTGTATACCAAGTTACCTTTCCCATCAGCTATGAACCCTTTTGGTTGTTGTATATAGATTTCCTCCTCAAGTTTGCCATTCAAGAATGCAGTCTTGATGTCCATATGCCAGATCTCATAATCTAGGCATGCAGCAATGGATAAGAGTATTCTGATGGACTTAAGTATGGATAGCAACGAGAAGGTTTCTTCATAATCAATGTCCTTCCTCTGAGTATAACCTTTCTCTATAAGCCTAGCCTTAAAGGTCTCAACCTTTCTAGCAGATCCTCTTTTCCTCTTGTAGACCCACTTATAGCCAATGGGTTTAATATTGGCTGAAAGTTCTACAAGATCCCAAACTTGATTGGAATCTATAGATTACAATTCAGCCTTCATAGCTTTAGCCTAATGAGCTGAGTCTACATCAGCCATTGCCTCTTCGTATGTGGTAGGATCAAATTTGGATTCTATGGAGATAGCTTTAAAAACTTCTCCTAAGAATATGTATCTATCAGGCTGGTTGATAAACCTCCCACTACGATGAGGTACCAGTGCGAGATTAGGTGAAAAAGTGGTATTTTCTTGTCTTACATCATTATCAACTGCGAATAAGACCGAGGGCTCTCCTTCTATCTCTCTAAGATCAATCGTTCCCTTAGGTTTATGGTTCATGATATAATCATCCTCCAAGAAAATAGCATTTGTACTAACAAACATTTTCTGTTCTCTTAGATCATAAAAATACCATACATAAGTACCCTTTAGATACCCTACAAAATAATGCACTTCCGATCTAGAATCCAACTTGCTCATCTTTCCTTTCAACACATGTGACGGACATCCCCATATCCGGAGATGTTGCAAAGAAGGCTTGCACCCAATCTACATCTCCCGTGATGTCCTGGGAACATATTTACTTGGTACTAGATTCAGTATGTACGCTGCGGTTTCCAAAGCATAACCCCAAAGGAATATTGGTAACTGAGAATAGCTCATCATCAACCTAGTCATGTCAAAAAGAGTCCGATTCCTTCTCTCTGCTACACCATTCTGCTGAGGCGTACCAAGTGCAATCAACTATGATAGAATCTCATTCTATACGAGGTAATCAATAAACTCATTAGAGAGGTACTCACCACCTCAATCAGATTGAATGGCTATGATAAGTGTGCCCAATTGCTTCTCCACTTTAGTCTTAAACTCTTTGAACTTTTCAAAGGCTTCAGACTTGTGCTGCATTAGGTACACATATCCATACATAGAGTGGTCATTAGTAAATGTTATGAAATACTCATAACCACCCAGTGCTCTAATATTTATTGGTCCACACACATCAGTAAGAACTAATTCTAACAATGCATTGGTCATGTTGCCCTTTGAAGAAAAAGGCCTTTTGGTCATCTTACCCTCCAAACAAAACTCACAGACTTCCATTGGTTTGAGAACCAAATCGCCTAAGACCCCTTCTTTGATTAGTCTGCCAATCCATTCGACTTCTTCAATTTATCGAACTCGCATCTGGCAGCTGCCAAAGCATTTGTCGCAGGTTCTTCGGGGCATGGGGTGGCGAGGGCATATATGTGATCCTCCGTAGTTAAAACGATGTCAAGGTTTCGTTTCCATTCAGTTTATTTCTAGTTAACTTGTTTTGAGTGAGTATGGTGGCAAGTGGATTAAATGTAGATCCGGACATTATGATTTATTGAAAAATCAAAAGACAAAATAAATATGGATATCAGAATTTGAAAGTTTGAAATAAAAGAATCCTTAAAACTCTTATTTTAAAAATAAAGTCGCCGAAATATCCAAACGAAAGAACAAAGCCTCCGTGTGGTGGTCAATGTTCGATCTTTCGATTTATCATGACTTGTCCGCTATGCGACTCTTGCAAAACAAGTTATGACTCCTGAACCTAATTGATCTCTAAGTTTCAGAATAATGCCCCATGTAGGATCCCTTATCCATACCTTAGCTAGTGTATACCATTAACTAGGATTCAATCACAACCGCCTTAAGTAGCACCTCTGTATGGTGGTCACCCTCTAACACGTCTGATTGATCCTATTTATAGGAAGTGCACATCTAGTAGCCAATGAGTAGTGTACCCTCCTCCGTATGGAATGATCACCTCTGGCGAGGTGACACAGAATGCACTACTCATCTTATAGTAAACTATTAAAGGAAGATCGTGGGTGTTATAAACAAGACCCTCTCCCACTAGATTTGGTAGTAAAGGATTTTGCTTTTGAAAAAATTATTTCCACACATTACCCATAAACATATAATGTTTACTAATGTGTTGAAACGATTTTTGAATTTTATTTTAGAAAACTTGTTTTACGTGCATATAAGTAGTAACAATATAATTAAATGTCAATCACAACCAAGCACATAAAACAAAAAACTAAAATTGAAAAAAAGCATTCATATGCCTCTATCTCCCATAGCTCTATCTCTATAGAATCTCCTTCTTGGTTTGATCGCATCCAGCTCAATCTTCATGGACAACGGCTTGCTTCTCCATCTTCATGAATTTCCTAATTCTATTACATTGGACCTATGCTTCTTTCAAAGCTTACAATTTATCTAGAAATAGAAATCAACAACAAGAAAAATAAAGAAGGCTAGGAAAACCAGTGCGACTTTCCTTTTCATAGGATTGAAGTCGCAGCGCCCTTTATACATGCCTTGAAACCAAACCAAAAATTAAAACAACAAACACCAATCTCAAACAGTCAAACACAAAAAATTCAAAACGTTCTTGGAGCCATGGGAAAAAGAGACTAATCTTGCTACAAGAAGGTTAGTATATATAACAAATGTATATAATCCATTGGAACCCTCAATTGATTTACACAGTACAGAAACTCTTTACGCACTGATTTAGAACATTAAAATAGCATCTAACTTCTCTGTCACACTTCGATCGGTCGAAGACCATTCGATCGCTCGAACCTTCGATTGATTGAATATTGTTCAATCGCTTGAACATTCAATTTCATAAAATAATTTGAGACATTCCAGAATAATTTAAAATTTAAAACATACGATTTTAAAAACTTTTGAATATGTGAAAAGTACACCTGGACAGAAAATCATTCTCGATCGATCGAACAAAATCAAGTTCGATCGATCGAAGGTATGTCGATTGCTTGAGAACAGCAGGGTCTCGATCGATTAAACCTAATTCGATCGATCGAACACATCATGCATCCCATGCATTCACAGATTAGTATTCTGCTGCGAAAACACCGTAGAAATAGATCTGTGATGATGCAGTTTTGAAAACAGTCTTAAAATCAACATGCAAATCAAAACTAGTGTTCAAAAACGCATCTATAGATCCAAACAAGCGTGGCTCTAATACCAATTGAAGGAAAAATTAGGTTAAAAATGATATAAATGCGCAGTAGAAAGATTGAGTTTCAAAAACTTATTGGTATGCTCGGATCTACTACACGTTAATTCTATAGATGCGTACAAGAGGGACAAGAGTTATACCTTTGTGTCTTGAACCCAATTCTGAAATTTTCAAACTTCTTGATGATGCAGCAACTTCCACTTGGTTGTCTTCACCCTTATGACTCCTGCGGATGCTGCCAGAGAGTCTAGAGTTGGTGGGAACTCCAATGGGGAGGATAAGGAGGTTTGGAAAACCCTAAATAGTCTCTGCAACTTTCGTATAGGAAAAAATACGATTATTAAACCCTGTACGCAGCTGCCCTATTTATAGATTTCCAAAACTGACTTTGACCTTCGACTGATCGAAGTGTCTCCGATCGATCAAACTTTCGATCGATCAAACCTGCTTAGACTTCAATCGATCTAAACCTATTTGATCGATCGAACCTATCATCAAAAGTTCCCTTTGTGCCTTTCCAAGCATCTTAGCACAGCTAAGAGTGGGACCTCCTACGCACTTTATTGTTGGCTCAAATCAGTTGTTAATTCCCATGACCAAACTCTTTGATTAGCAAACTAACCAACGGATCAGTTAATATTTACTCCACTATAAAATGATAACTGAACTCCAACGCAAAAGAAAATATCCGAAGCAGTAACTAGACTTGTAGGTGTACTAATTTCCCTCTATTGCCAGCATTCGTAATCATATTCAGGTAGTCAGATAACTATTACTGTCAACCTAAATCATGAATACTTCTTTTATTCATTAGGTCTCATTCACCTCTCATGATTACCAAATATGTTGATAACTACTTATCAACAAGACTGCAGTTCTGAGTAATCAACTTGGTGACATTTTCAAGGGAATGCTTACTCTGAATTAGAGGGTAGATTCTACCTTGACAATATATGTTCAAAACCATATGAACATAACAAACCCAAGATACCCAGGTGTTGATCTATTATAAACCTCACTGATTGGTAAGTCAAAGCAACCATATCCACAGTCTATGTTCATAATCATCTCAAGATTAAGAATACGTACCTTATACAAGTTATGAGTTCCTATCAACTATTGACAGTCTTAAATGTCAATAGGAAAGCTCAGGTCCGTCAATGCACTATATTCACTAAGAGTTTCACTCTAGTAATTGAGATTAATGACTCCATACAATGGTAGTTAATCATGCTACAGTATAAACCTGATGAGATATTCAGTCTCATCATCTACTGTGACAATTTCTAAGTATCAAAGAATAGTAGTTCGTATCTCATTTATATGTATCTCATACACACACAAATTACCTACTATGATACTTAAGGATTAAACAATCATCATGAAAGAAACATACACAATGAAATGTAAAGCTGATATCCATATATTAAAATGTCAATGTCTCATACATAAAGTAATAGTTTGAGGGCACAAACCCAACAGTCCATGTACTCCACTCATGCTAGGGAACTTGTGGATCCACCTGCCAATATTAAGCCCATTGGCTATAAGTGGGTTTACAAGAGGAAGAGAGGACTGGATGGAAAGGTAGAGACCTTCAAAGCTAGGCTTATAGCGAAAGGGTTTACTCAAAGAGAGGGCATTGACTATGAGGAAACTTTCTCGCCAGTAGCTATGCTTAAGTCCATCCGAATTCTCTTATCCATTGCAGCGTGTCTCGATTATGAGATATGGCAATTGGCCGTTAAGACGGCATTCTTGATGTTATCTAGACGAGGACATCTACATGTTGCAGCCCATGGGGTTCATAGCAAATAGTCATGAAGGTATGGTATGAGAGCTGCATTAGTCCATATATGGGCTTAAGCAAGCGTCCAGGAGTTGGAAAATTCATTTTGACCAGGCTGTTAAATCTTATGGATTTAAATAGAATATGGATGAGCCTTGTGTTACAAGAAAAGTGAAGAGAGCGTGGTGGTGTTTCGAGTTCTATATGTTGATGATATCCTACTCATTGAGAATGATATAGGAGTATTATCAACAGTGAAAGTGTGACTAGCCAGTAATTTTGACATGAAAGAACTTGGTGAGGCAAGCTATATCTTAAGGATTAAGCTTATTCGGGATCAAAAAAATAAAATAATGGGATTATCTCAAGCTTCCTACATTGACAAAGTACTGACTAGGTTTGCCATGGATAAATCCAAGAAGGGGTTTATACCTTTTAGGCATGGACTTTCACTATCTCAAAGCCAATATCTTAAGACTCAAGAGGACAAAGATTGCATGGCTAAGATTCCCTGTGCTTCTGCGATGGGTAATCTTATGTATGCAATGCTCTGTACCAGATCAGATATCTGTTTTGATGTCGGAATGGTCAATAGATATCCATCCAATCCTGGTCTATATCATTGGATAGCAGTGAAGCATATTCTCAAGTACTTGAGAAGAACTAGAGACTATATGCTCATTTATGGTGCAGAAGACTTAGCTCCAATTGGCTACACAGATTCTGACTTCATGTTAGATAAGGACGCAAAGAAGTCGACATCTAGATATGTGTTTACTCTTAGGGGTGGTGCTATAAGTTGGAGAAGCATCAAGTAAAAATGCATTGCAGATTCCACTATAGAAGCTGAATATGTTGCAGCTAGTGAGGCAGCTATGGAAGCTGTCTGGCTCAAGAAGTTCTTGATAGAACTAGAAGTGGTACCATTAGCATAGTCCCCTATTACTCTTCATTGTGATAATAGTGGGGCAGTTGCTTAATCCAAGGCGCCAAGGAACCACAAAGGAGGAAAGCACATGGAAAGAAAATATCGTCTTATTAGAGATATAGTACAACGTGGCAATGTTGTAGTGACTAACATAGGCATGACTGAAAATCTTGCTGATCCCTTTTAAAGCCTTTCCTTCTAAGGTTTTTGATCGTCACTTGGACAATCTAGGCATTAGATGTAATCCTAATTAGTTGTGAGTGCTAGTGGGAGTTTGTTGGGGGATAAGCCCTCAAACTAGTTAATAATTGTAATCAGACATCTTTGATTCGTATTTTTATAAGCATCTTTACATATTCATATATGTGTTATTCATGAGTTGAATGGTTTGGCATGTTTATCCATAAACAACATTGGCAGATTCATTTGTGTTAATGAGATTGACACTTGGGAGATATGCATTATATTCGACAGTTATTTCAAATTGTCATAATCAATGATAAAGTATGGGTAGCTTAGCAGTTTAGATTGTAGCACATTAACTTCGATATGATAGAGTTGTTAGGAAACTGCGTTCCCAGAATCCGTTGACAGTGTGTATAAGTTGGTACTGCAAAAATTTCATGAAATCTATAATAACCCTACAAGGGCGGAACTAGGGTTACCTTGAACTGCAAAAACGGATTGCTGTAGTAGACGAATCGAGAACAAGGGCTCGATAACAGCTCACGATCTTCTACCGTATTCCTCTGCTGCCAGAATATCGAACTGAGTGTGGGCTCTTTCGAAATCCTTTCTGTTTTCTGCTCTCTCTCTCTTTTCTATTCCGAGTTATAATTCTCTATATAGAAAAACGCTAACTGATGAGAGAACCAAAGCAGCATATATATAGGCTACGATAGGGACCATAAGAAGTCAATAAGGAATAGGCTTCCTTATGGAATTAGAAAATCCTAATTCAAACTGAATCAGATTCCTATTTTCATAAATTATAATTCATACCACTAAAGAATTATAATTGCACTCCTACCCTTATCTCAAAAATATATTTTGAGCTCCATGTTATTAAATGCTTATTATCTCCCCATGTTAAGATTATAGATATCCATTAATTAAATATAATTACTGACAATCATATTTAATTAATTTCTTAAAATTCCTTGAGATCCTCTGCTTAACTTATCTGATATGTCGGATACAAAATCCACCTGCAGGGTTTGACATAATCAAAACTTATAAGCTTTCTCAAGGGGATATCATCAATCCCAAAATTGAGACATGGATTCCATCATTAATTAATATCCACCACACAATTAATATTGCCACCCAATCCAATGAGATATTGACCCATTTAAAGATCTCACCCTTTTGGGGATCAAAGTGTAAATATCAAATGTAAGTGTCTACAAATTAACTTAGGATTTAGAGTATAAGCACTCATAATAGCCATGAGGTATTAATTATCTTATAAGTCAGTATAAAGATAATTACCCCAAGTCAGTCCCGTTTAATACACAAAGTGTACCAGCATAGTGAGTTAAAACTATACCGTTTTCCGTAGTCAAGACAAACCTACTACAACACCATGCTGCAGTCCTACCGATGGTGTGTCCAATCCCATCTAAGACTGTAAATCAAAATCTTACATTCTATAATATCTTATGACCTGATCTTCCGTATGTAAGCCGAACTCTACACACCAAGCCACCTACTATATAGAATGAGAGACACACATGCATAATATTAAATAAATAATATAATACAAACATTGCCCACACAGATTCTCATAAAAAATGGATTAACTGATTTTATTAAATGAATAATAAATCAACTACATAAAGCATGGCTTTTAGTATATATCCCTAACAAAAGTGATGAATCTCATTCATTAAGGTAGTGACTCTAACTTAATGTGTTAGTGCATTAGATGCATTGACGGACATTGAGTTAAACCTTTTAACGATTAACTGCCATAGGTTAATAGGTACTCAAACTTGTATATGACATATATTCTTAATCCTGAGATGACTGTGAGTATAAGCTGGTGACTTGATTAGTTTGACTTATTAATTAGTGAGGTCTTCACAGATCCACACCTGGATATCTTGGGTAGTTAAGTCAATAGTATTGTGAACACTAGTTATCAAAATGGAATCTACCCTCTGTAAAGAGTTAGTATTCCCTTGAGAATGTCACTGGGTAATTACTGAAAACTGCAGTCTTGTCAGCAAGTCGTTGACAAGTTCAGTAATTTATGAGAAGTGACTAGGGCTTAAGGATAATAAGAAGTAATTAAGTAATTAATTCCGGGTACAGTATAGTTGATACACTAATCCCGAACATAATTACGAATACATTGGTAGAGGAACATCACTATATTTATTATACAAGTCTAGGTTTTATCTTCGGGTAACTTTATCTATTAAATCTGGAGTCCAATTATTATCATATGGTGGAATTGATAATAATTAATTAAAATTATTTCCTTAGCTTAAGAGTTAAGTTAGATGGAAATCAGTTTTAATTTAGCCGGGTTATTAGACCCTAGAAGTCCCATCTCTAGCTTAACGGGTGTTTGGTTGCAAGGATAAGGTGACTAGGGCAGAGATAGAGTTGTAAAAAACTCTATATATATGTGCTATAGAGAGAAGGGCCAGCCACTTTTGGCCTTGTGAGCCCTAGCCAAAATTTTTCTCTCTCTCTCTCTCATATCTCTACATTTATCTTCTCCTATTAGGTTTGCCCACACAAACCCTAGCCTCCATGCAAGCACCAAGAAGATATAGAGGTGAAGATTGCTAGTGGAAAGAAAAACTCAAAATGTTCTCGTTTTAAGATTCAGATAATCACAAAAGGTGAAGTTTTTGTTCACTTCTCTTTAAATCATACGTAATTGAATAAGTCTCAAGATCTCTTTTAAAATAAGTTTTAAAACCCATTTTTCCACTGCATTTGGAAATCGTTTCCAATACTCCGTTGGTGCCATCTGATAAAAAGCCTTTGATTGTGATAAAGTACCAGGCACTAACTCGATATAGAAGTCAATCTCACGCTTAGGTGGCAATCCTAAAATATTCTGAAACACATCCTCAAAGTCTCAGATTACAGGAATCTGTGAAACAGTGAGTTCTGAACTCGAGCTCTAGATAGCTACAAGACGGCTAGTAAGGAAAGCATCACTAGAGAGGTTGCACTGAAAATCAAAAGGCTGACTTCCTAGTACTAGAAATGTAATCATCTTATTGGCACAATCCAACTTAACACTATACTTCATGAGCCAATCAAATCCTAAGATGATGTCAAATTCCTTCATTGACAAAACGATTAGATCTGCTACAAGAATCCTATCCTCAAGGGTTAAGGCACAGTCCTTGCACACTTTTCCTAATCTTACAGTTACTCCCAAAGGTGATATCGCATTCAAAGCTATGTCAAGCACCTGGGGTACTAAACCCAAAAGTTTAACATTTGCGATAGTAATAAACAAATTCAAAGCACCAGTATCAAATAGAATTTTAACTCGAGTGCTGAATAACGTAAGAGTACCTTCTATGTTTTGCTGTTCAGCCTCATTAAATCCTGCATTCTCTAGGAGGATAGCATTCATATGAACCTGTCTAACTTGGCCCTGACCAGCTGGTCTATTATATGCCCTACGAGGTGCTCTATAGTCCTTGCTCATGTGACCGTGATTGCCATAGTTATAACAGCGAATGCCCGACTGATTATAGTCCTTGGGAGCTTGGCAATCCTTAGCCACATGGCCTGGCTTCCCACAGTTGAAGCATCCACGAGTATTTCTTCCATTAGCAGTAGGGAGTCCTTGTGGGAGAGGTGCTTGATTTACAACATAGCAATTCTGAGGAAATGCAGGTTGTTGCTTCCTCTCTCCAGTCCAGTTACCGTTGTTCCCTTGGAACTACATCGGAGGTCTTGGTCCTTGGTTACCCCTAGGTGGTGGTCGATTCCCAAAATGTTCTTGCGCCCAACCATTAATATCGTCATGACCGACTGCCATCCCTACCATAGCTTTAAATGTTTAACCCTGATGATTCAACGACATCTGTTGTAGTGGCAGCGAAAGACCTTTGTGATGCTGCCTATTCTTCTTCTTGAGGGTATCAATCATATGAAGGGCAAAACGAGATAGTCGTTCAAACTGTACCGTATACTTTTTCATGGTTAGGTTTCCTTGTCTGAGCTCAATGGATTCCCTCTCCTTCTTATTCATCTCCATTTTAGGAAAGTAGTTCTCCAAAAATAGCCTTTTGAAGGTGATCCAGGGCATTCTTCCTGCCACATCTTCTCCTACGATCGCCTTCTCTGATTCCCACCAATCGGATGTCGCATAAGTTAATTGGAATGTCTCTAATCGACGTTTCTCAATCTCGTTACATCCCAGGGTGTCAAAGATTGCTTCCATCTTTCAGAGCCACTGTTCTACTTGCCATGGCTCAGTATTCTCATCATGCTTTTCTGGACAAAAATGGCAGAAACGCTCCACTATTCTATCCACAATTGGCCTTGGAGGTGGTCCATGATTATTACCATTGTTCACATTAGGATTATTGATACTTCCATTCTCTGCACAAAGGCTTCGAATTGTCCAGTTGGATCAGTAGCTTGGGGTGCATCCTCAATCTGTGCAGGACGATTTCGGGCATGCATTCTTGCCATCGACGCAGTATGATTGGGTACCTATACAGACATCTGTCGGTTAGTCGTTAATATAGAAATAATCATAGAAAGTAATTCACAACTAAACATAATAGTTATAGCTATTATCACATTAATAGCAAGAGAAACTCCATATAGATAATCTCAAGAACACAAACTTAGAGTCAACCGTATCTCACGGAATCTGAAGGTTCAAACTCAAGAAATGTTGGACATTTGGTGAACAAAGATACTAAACCTAGGCTCTAATACCAAAAATCTTGTCAAGCCCTGCACTAGCAAAAATAGAGAAAATAAATTCCTTTTTGGACCCGTAGGCCATGATAGTTGAAAGTCACCACATTGTCCATAAACAAAGTCAAACCATCAGAGTAATGAATCAAAACATGCATTGAAAAGTTCTAAGGTTGATATAGAAAATCAGAGTTCAACACTGACTATTATAAAATAATGAGTGTTTGTAGAAACATACATAAAGTAGTACGGCAACATATGTCGATTACAAACTCAACTATTACAACAGTGTCTAGAACTTAAATATAAACTATCTACGACAAGCTCCAGGTTTTCAGATTGCATAGTAGTCAGTACCAGCATAGCCTCCGTCATTATAGGCTCCATCCTCATAGTCCCTGTCCATGTATGCATCTCCTGCATACTCATAACCCTGGCTAGCTGGACGTCGAATATCCAGTGACATAAATGCCATTAGCTACAAAAGTCGAGTGAATGCAAATACTAACAGAGCATCTATATATATCCAATATACATAAATAGTATTGAAAAAAGGATCATTTCATCGTTCGTATGCATATATACACTAACTCAATATACAACAACAGACATTGTCCCAACTAGTCCCAATACATAACATAGACTCTTGGGTCCACATTAATCAGACACGTAGTCCCATACATACGATCTGTCACACACCGATACACAGCCCTAACGTTTCAACCAACCCGCCCTGATATAATACGGCATGCAATCCTGACATACTACATCACTCAGCTTTATCATGCTACTGCACTCAACTCCACCACAGCACTCAACAATACCATAGCACCAAGCAATACCACCACACTTACCAATACTACAGTACTAAGTAATACTACAACACCCAGTAATACCACCGCACTCAACAATACTACAACACTCAGCTCCATAATACTATGATGGCACACAGCCCCGATATGCTATTACGACACGCAGCCCCAATATTATACAACACGCAGCCCTGATATAACACAACATGCCAGCCCCAATATGTTACGGCCACCAGCCCCAATATATTAGACTTGACACAAAGTCCTATATTATATAACCTTCCAAATTCGATACACCGTCCAACTCTATCATACGTAAAACCTAACACGTAATCCAACTCTATCATACGTCAAACTGACACGTAGTCCCAATCCTATCCCAGCACCTTGGGATCCCACACTCGACATTATACGATCTTAGCGATCACATATATATGCACTAACATAAATAGTATCGACCTCTGTGGTCAATAGACCCACTACTATGCACGTCGGCTTTGCATTCTGATTTACAACATTATACCATCATTATACTATTGGTTCCACTGTTTAATACATTAAGCCGATTATTCCACGTGTGTATTATTCCAATATCGCTTCTACCAATCAATGCATGATAATATACAGCTTATCCGTTCATCCGATATAAATAATAAAAGATTTAACAAAATATTATGTTTGATCGATTGAAGCCATTTCAATCGATTGACAAGAGTAAAGTTCGATCGATTGAACTAAGTTCAATCGATTAAGAATATTAAAGTTCGATCACTTGAACTAAGTTTGATCGATTGAGATCGGTCTGTGTTCAATCGCTCGAAAGCAGTTCGATCAATTGAACGTTGGTTTTCTTCCCAAATTGAACTAGACTTCCCGTGTACGTTTGGGGTCCATTCTATCTTGTTGAAACATATATACATACATAGCTATACTACTAAGTGAATATAGGCACTCACCATTAATGTCGGTGACGCCGGCGAGCTCAGGCCTGCCGCTAGTGGTCTACCGGTGATCTCTTCTCTCTCCTTTTTCTCTTTATCCTTCTCTATCTCCTCTCTTCTATTCATCTCCTTCTTGTTCTCTCTTCTTCTAACTCGAGAGAGTGTATGAATGTGTATGTAGATATATATATACGAGTGTGTGTATGTATATATATATGAGTATATATGTATTATGAGTATGCATATATATATTATGATGTATCTCTCTAAAAGTTCAGAACCTTGGAGTGTGTGTATATGCTACATATTTATAGAGGAGAGGGAGCGTGCAGGTGGCAGAACAGATAAACAGATAATAACAAGTTCGATCGATCAAAGTGAGTTTAATCGATTGAGAACAGGTCGGTCAGGGTTCGATCGATTGAGAGCAGGTCAATCGCTTGAGAATAGGGACACGTCATAAATTCAAGTCGACAGAGTTTCAATCGCTTGAAGTGGGCTCGATCAATTGAAGAATAAAACTCTCAATCGATTGAAGATCGATCGATCGATCAAAACAGAAATTACAAGAAATGCAAAGATAAACAGGCTGAATCTTATTTATATAAAAAGGTCTAAAAGTACAATGAAAATATAGTGAATTACAAATATATACTATAGAAAATTGGGCAAAATTTTCTTAAAGCTGAGATACCGCTCGAGCTGGTTACATGATTGGGAACGGGATTTCTGGGCAAGTTAACAACTTTCCTATGTGGAGTAGGTAAGTTTTGGATAAGTTTCCATGGACGAATTCGTTTCTTAATTATATACAATTACTTATAAGGCTAGATTTTCTTGGTGAAGAAGTATTTTCATATGGGTAAATATTCTTCTACTGGGATTAGGTAATGTATACTCTATATATATAGGATAATATGATGTATAAAATTTAAGAAAGAGAAAAAACTCAGAAAATATTATAAACCTTGTGTATGTGGTGAGGCATTGATTGAGGGTTAGGGTTTGTAATCTTCAAAGATTAATAAAGTTGTTTTTCAGTGCGTGGTGGATTAACCTGGATTATGTGAACCACTTGGCAATTTTTTACACTCTCTCCGAGTTAGGTAGAGACTCATCCTCACTCAATCTAGCTCAATCACAGAGTTAATCCAGATAAATAGCTCATCACATAAGGTGTTGTTAGTTAGGATAGCTCAGCTAGAAGTTGTTTACCTTGTATTAGCTTTGTTAACAAGGTATGAATTTTGTTTCACAACTTGATCTCTCTTCTTGAGTGCATATTAGGGGAATTGTTTCTATTTTGGGAACAATAGAATATTTAATATAAAAAAACCCTTTTCTCTCTCTAAACATCTCAGGCTCTCTCTCTTTCTTCCCTTCTTCTTCTCCATTTCTCTATAACTCTCAAGTTCCTAAGTTCAATTGCAAATTAAGCTTAACAATTTGTATCATAGCCAGAAATCCTCAGATACCACGGCAGACGACATGCGATAAAATGATGTAAATAAATTGGAAGAGGCGATAAAAAATGTCAAGCAATTGCTGACACGACTGAAAATGTATTCCCCTAAGAGTACGTCCAAGCGTAAAAGGTCGCGTCGAGTGATAACCGATAAGACCGGTTCATATCCCAAGGGACGGGAAATTGGGAGCAGAAGAATATAGATTGAGTCCTACAGAAAATAAAAGATGATTTTTTAAAATGGAGGTTCTAACGATCCTACTAAATTCGAGATTGAAACTAAATAAATTAAAGTAAAGCAACAATTTAATTAGACAGAATTAAGTAATGTGACTTTGAATTATATATAAAAAAAAGGTGTTGGGAACATATGAGTCCACAATGAACCAACCATTTCCATGACTTAACGTTAACGTACAACTGGGTTTCATCCTTCTAGTATTCCTTATTTCGAAAACGATTAAGTTAAGTAACTTAGACACTAAGTATGTGAACTTCACATAACTAGTGGTTGAGTTACCTTACTTACAATGAAAAACTGTATTAACAACTAATAAGAATTATGAACTATGATAAACAAATCAAATATAGGATATTTGACGTGTTCGTCATGTATGTTCATTTTTTTTAACTAATTAGCCGAAAGGGCCTATATTTCAAAATCAGTTTGCAATTTGAACTTTGGAAGATCAATTTAAGTTTAGTTTCTGAAATAGAAGTGATTGGAATACTAAATGGATGCTGCGCAAGACATAAGCATACCAATCGATTACTATGAGTAGCAATCGATTGGCATGGAATGACTTCCAATCGATTGGCATAACCACCAATCGATTGGCTTGGAATCTATGACAATCGATTGGATTCTGTGTCCAATCGATTGCCATTGATTCTCAAACAGAATCATGGTAGTGGCTAGGAATAATGTTTCTTCACATTATTCCCAACCAGGATTCTACTCTAGCATGTTTAAAATTGTGGAAACGAAAATAGATTGAAACATAATGTTAAAATTGAATGTAGACATGTGGATTAAACTATGGAACTAGAAATTTCAATAGGTTATCCAGATTAAACTAAAACTGCAATGAGTTTGCACTTAAACAAAATCTAGAACAATGAAACTAAAGGAATAAACCTGAACTTTGCACTGAATTTGAACTGCAGAATCCTTTAATCTTGAATTTGCCTAAAAAATGGAAGAAATCCTACAAAACAATAAAATGTGAGCCAACCCTTGACTCATCTCACTCTCCTCCTTATATACTGTGATATTCACGAGCTTAAGGCATCCAGGTTCACAATGTAACAGTTAGTCGTCGTCATAAACCTTGATTTACTGAGATTCTGCTCCATTAAAGAGATTTGACTTCCACCCAATCGATTGGTAACTGCACCCAATCGATTGGAAAACCAATCGATTGGTTAAACTAGCAATTGATTGGTTTGGATCTATAGATGGCAATCGATTGCAATAATGGAAATTGATTGGTACTTGGATTTCATCTTCAAGTTGTTCTCTTTGTTTCTTGAGCTATCCTTTTCCAACTTATTATTCATTCTCGCTTTAGTACCTGCATCCAAGGGACTAAACACAACAACATACCACGAAAATCACATCATTGTGTAAAAAGATAGGTTAAGACACAAGTGTAGGTAAAACTAGAGATATGGGGCTAAGTTTAACCAATTTTACTCTTTATCGGGCCAATATTTTACAAATATCAGCCCTCATCACGACCCCTAACTAGCGTATTGCTAGTCTCTAGCAATGAAGCAGAATTAGAATAAGCTGAGATCAACAACAACCAACGTTATAGTTTTATTGAATTAAATCAAAAGAAAAATCCTAACTCACTTTCGCAGGAATCGTGGTTGCTATTAGCGTTTGCAACAAGCCTTTGAACTTTTTCCTTAGTGGACGAGTTATGTCTCGTGAGGGTTTTCAGAGAATATACCCACAAAATTCAAGTGTCAAGCTTGTAATACTTATCAAAGAATTTCAATCTCTCCTTTATGCTAAAAGTCATGCTCAACAAGGACATAGATTACTTAATCATACCATGGAAATAAACATGTTACAAAGTAGCTTTTCTAGTCAAAACTACATCCATAGCCTACATATATCCTTGTGTGTATGTGTGGAGTCAACAACTACGATCAAAATCTTTGTTTCAAAGTTATTTAGACTGAGCATGTTGATCGGGAGAGAATAGATCCTATTTATACGCCTTAACCTACGTTTGCTAGTATCTTTTTATCATGTTTTTGTATATTTTTACT
The DNA here is from genome assembly GCA_033977485.1 of Hydrangea macrophylla. Classification (NCBI taxonomy): domain Eukaryota; kingdom Viridiplantae; phylum Streptophyta; class Magnoliopsida; order Cornales; family Hydrangeaceae; genus Hydrangea; species Hydrangea macrophylla. The sequence continues at coordinate 95,656,764 of CM066988.1, read as the reverse complement.
TCGTTTTCTATTTTCTGACAGGTTTTGGAAGAAAACAAGGAGATCTGGTTAAATAAGGTGAAAAAGCAGAGCAAAAGAAGCTAAAAAAATCACATCGCGCGCGCGACCCGCTCGCGCCAAAATCTCAGAACTCGCTCGCGCGAGGTCCCAATATCGCGCTCACGCGGCCCGCTCGCGCGATCCGTACAAAAATCAAAGTTGCATATTCTGCTATACTGATGATTCCTACACGAACGAAACTGCCTAATTACGTCTGAAAAGCTAAATACAGCTGTTTTAGTGCGTTTCGGGTTAGGAAAGCTTCTAAAAACTTGTTGTAAATCTATATATACCCTATTTTACTTCAATTTAGGGGTTGGCAATTATTATACACACAATATACAACCATACTTTCAGCCATTGAAGAGGGGAAAACAAGGAGAAGAAGAAGAAGACCAAGGATTTCAATGGCCTTCTCCATCAACTACTTGCCATCTACCACTTCTATGGACAACTAGACTCTAGATCTAGGGTTCAATGAAACCCTAGCCAAGTAATAGGGTTTTATTTATGTTTTTATTTTAGTTGTATTATGTATGGATGATGATTACATGTTTCGAGGATTTTTATAAATAAATCGTGCTTCTATTGATTAAAATCATTACTTTCAAAGTTTATTCTTGTCTTAGATCTATTTTGACTGTGATGTGCTCAATGATCTATGCTTGCTGTGCTTGTTTAGATTATTTACATGTAATGGTGCTTAAATTGAATTGTGCTATCAAGTATCCGAATAGTCCATGCCTAGATTAGACGGATTACACCACAACCCTAGTTTAGTGTGGAATAATTCGTGCTAACCGAAGATGGATTATGTTGGTGCTTGAACCATAGTTATTTTCTTGACGGAGGAATTGGGCTTGTAGCTACAATTCCCCATTATCATCCAACTTAATAGGCTAAAGTAATTCATAAATACCCTTATTATGAAGCTAGTGGTGGATTTGTAATCCTAGGTTCACTTTAAATATCATTAAAAACACCTATTTTAAGTGCTTTCATAATTTAAATTTATTTTTATGTTCTTTGTTAAATTTAAATTAAAATCAAATCCATTTTCTTAATTAGCTAAATTTAGGTTTTAAAATTCAAAGAGCTGTAGTTAATCAATCTCAGTGGGTTCGATCTTTACTTCCACACTACAAATCCTTAGAAAAGTAAAGCATAAATAGAAGTACACTTTTCATATCTTGATATTGACGCATCAATTTTTGGCGCCGTTGCCGAGGATTGCATTACTACCTTTAGTTTTAGAATTCTAGTTTAGTTAATTTAGTAAATATTAGATTAGGTTCTCTTTTTCTTATTTTTTGTTTTATTTTGAGTCACTAACTTTTCTTTTTATTTTGTAGTTTCTCGAGTCGTCAAAATTCTAACGTTTTTGAGTGGATTAGCTAATCACATCAAAGGAGCTTACGCGAAAAAAAAAATTAAAAAAAATTAAATAAATTGCTCCTTTTGAAATTCGCTTTAAACCACTGTAAGTCAGGGCGCTATGACGCAATATTTGCATTAGTTTAGGGTTAATTGCACTGCATTAGCTAGGAAACCCGGGGCGCTGGGCTTGACGCGGTCACTACATTACAGGATAATTTTCATGCATCACAGTAGTTGAGTGCTTGTTATCTTAGTTGCGTGATTGCTAGTTTTTTTTTTATTTGAGTCAGTTTTTATTTTAGATTAGTTTTCTTTTTTAGTTTATGTTTGGTACGCGTCCAAATAAACCTGAATTAAAATCTTTCAATCTTGAACTTGAACGTACCCTTAGAATTAATAAGTCCGCAACTCAAGCTTCTAGAGCTAGGTTACAATACGACGAATCAACGCCGACTCCAAAACCATCGTCGTTGTTTGAGGCCCAAATTCAAAGTACCCTTAAACGATTAAGGAGAACTCGAACTTTTAAAATAGAACCTATTCCAATGGCCGACATTGGAAACAACGGAAATAATATGAATAATCTTAATATACTGCCACCTCCTCCACTTAAAGATTACTTTATTCCTACGACTTACACGCCACAAACATGTATTGACTTACCAGAGGCGACGGCATCTCACTTTGAGATAAAGTCATCCACCATCTCGCTACTTCCATCTTTCCATGGCCGTCTAAATGAAGATCCATATCAACACTTAGGAGATTTTCAGGATATATGCTCTACTTTAAAAATTCAAAACTTAACTGATGATGAATTGAAATTGCGGCTCTTTCCATTCTCTTTAAAGATAAAGCTAAATATTGGCTCCAATCTTTGGAGCCAAACACTATAAAAACAGGGGAAGCATTACATACTTCATTTTTACAAAAGTTTTTCCCAATCACAAGAACTAATCAGATAAGAAAATCGATAACAAACTTTGTGATGCAAGATGGGGAAACACTTTATGACACATGGGAGAAATTTAAAGAATTATTACGCTCATGCCCACATCATCAGGTTCCTAAGTGGCAGTTGGTACAAGTCTTTTACGAGGGACTTATTCCCTCAGTCCGTAATACCGTCGACGCTGTTTGTACGGGTACCTTCCTACACAAAAGTGCCAACGAGGCCTGGAAAATCTTTGAAACATTAAGCGAGAATTCGATGCATCAGGCTGTGTTAGTACGTTCCGAGGGATACCATTCGCAACCTAAGAGAGAGGTAAAGTTCGAGTCAAGCCATTCAATTGAACTAAAAGAACTATCTAAAAAACTTGACTGACTTTTAATAATGACACCCGCTCATGAAATTTGTGCATTATGTTCTGATCCGTCACATTTTATCCTAGCATGTCCATCGGCGAGTCAATTTTCGGAATTCGTGGAGCAACACATTAATTCTATTCAACAATACCCACGAAATAATTATAATTCGACTACTAATAATCCGGACGCACCATGGAGAAACCATCCTAATTTCTCGTGGAAAAAAATAATAATAATAATAATAATGAGATGAGTAATTTCCCTAATGCTTATAGACCTCAACAATGTCAATACCAACAACCTCATTCTCCACCTCCACGTAATAATGCATTTGAGGAAAAGGTGTTGGCATCACTTGAAAGTTTTGGTCCGGTGATCCGGTTAGTTACCACACCCAGTCCATTGCAAAACTAGTTAACACGCTAAATTGTTTAACCGAGAATAAGTTGCCAAGTCAACCTATTCCGAACCCTAAGGGACAATACGAGGTGGGTGGTACGAGTGAGCAAGTGAATGCTGTGTCAACTAGGACGACTACTCGAGAGGAAGAAGTTGTTGAGATTCCGAGGGAGGTTATGAGGGATGAAAACGTTAACTCGAAAAAAAAGAGGGGTGAGGACATGAATCAAAGAAGAAAGGAAAAAGAACCGGTCCTAACTAACTATGTTCCAAAGTTACCTTATCCACCAAACGTTGAGGGACCGTCACATTTGTCTAAGAAAGGGTCAAAAACGGAAGATATACTCGAGGTATTTTAACAAGTTAAAGTTAATATTTCATTCCTCGATGCTATAAAACAAATTTTCGCTTACGCTAAATATCTAAAAGACCTTTGCACGCAAAAACGTAAATTGTGTAGTCACACTCCGAAAAAGGTCTTTCTCATGGAAAAAGTAAGCTCAATTTTTCAACACTCACCTCCAAAGTATAAAGATCCAGGTACGCCAACAATTTCATTTGTCATAGGTGACACTATCATCCATAGGGCTCTCCTTGACTTAGGAGCTAGTGTTAATCTCTTACCTTATCACGTTTATAAACAACTAGGTTTAGGTGAACTTAAACCTACGGTCGCTACTATTCAATTAGCGGATCGTTCCGTCAAAGTACCTAGAGGAATCGTCGAGGACGTCTTAGTTAAAGTTGACAAATGCTTTAAAGTTGACAAATGCTATTATCCTGTTGATTTCATGGTCCTTGATACTGAACCCGTACTAGATGCTAGGAAGCACACTCCTGTCATTTTAGGTCGTCCATTCTTAGCCACAGCTAATGCGCGTGTCAATTGTCGGATGGGGGTAATGAAGGTGTCATTCGGGAACATGAACCTTAAAGTAAACGTTTTTAACGCTGTTGATCAACCTCCTAAAGATGACGATTACCTATGTGAGGCAGAGAGTGAGGTAAGGCGAAAAACTGAACTTAATAATGTAATAAAGGTGAGTGAGGAGAATAATATATTGGAAAATGAGCGGACGAATTTGAATAATTTAGACCCTAATGACGAATTTACTCAAAAAGTGAAGAATCGATTTGCAACCGAAAAGGATGAACCATTGAATGAAGTAATAAAAAGCGATATTATTTCGGCTTACCACCGGGCTCTTCCTGATATCCTTAGGGGTACAAAGTCCAATTTTCAGCCTCCATAAAATCTTGAGCTAGAACGGTCTAGCTGAAGACGTAAAAATTAGCGCTTCTTGGGAGGCAACCCAAGCTTTATTTCGTCCGTTTCTCTGGTTTTTGGGTCTTTTTGGGTCAGTTGTGGTCTTTCTGAACAGGTTTGGGGGTCGGAGTAAATTTATATTCGGCTTATCTAAATAAAAAGAAAAAAGTACAGAAAAAGAGGAAAAATGGCATCTCGCGCGCGCGGCCCGCTCGCGCGAGCTTGCCCCTTAGAGAAAATTTTTAAAACTTTTATGATATATAGCCTCAGTATCACCTCGCGCCACAATTCGCGCTCGCGAGGGGTTTGCTCGATCGGTCCGCTCGCGCGATCTGAGGACTTAGAAATTTTTCTTTTATAAAACGTAAAAAATGCTTCTGCTTAAACTCGCGGAGGGATTCGCGCGCGTGAGGCTCGCTCGCTCGGTCCGCTCGCACGAGGTAGGGTTTTCTGGTTTTTCTCTTTTGTTCTCTTCTCTTCTCTCTCCATACCTGGTCAGTGTTTTTTTTTTCTGTTTGTTCTTTTAGCCCTGTTTAGGTTCGTCTGTCTTTGTTTTTATAAGCTCTGTTTGTTTCTTTTATTTTTGTTACGTCTCTTGGTTATAGTTTAGATTCTATTATGCTATTTATTACCAAATTAAATAAAAAAAATTCTAAATATTTATATATATATATATTAGCTGTTATTGTTATTATTCTGTTCTTTTATTCCCTATTGTTAAGTATTAACAGGTAACATTGAACTTTATTGTCATATTCCTTTGTGTTTACCTGCTCTATGCTTGTCACGATCGAGGTAATATCGTTCCTTGTTTACGTACTCTCCTTTCTTTCGCTTTATTGTTTCATTGGGGGCAATGAAAGGTTTAGGTTTGGGGGTATGCACACACATGCACATTATTATGCACTAATTTTTTTAAAAAAATTTGATTCTTGTGCTTAAATCAACGATGTGACCTACGATTTTGCAATCTCTAGTCGATACTTCTTGTTATGTAACTATGATTGTTATAGAATGGTAAACAAGAGAAGATGTGATTAAATATTTGCTGAAGTTATGATATGACGTTTTAGGTCATGTATCGTTCAAATCGTATTTTTATATCATAGATTTGCACACAAACCTATGCACTGCACGTAGTTGCTTGAATACATGTTTGATGTGAACTATAATATGATTCGGATTTCTAGATAACACAAGGTGGAGACTAAACCCGGTAAGCTTTTGAGCCTATCTTTTCTTTTTAGAGGGTTATAAATACATTGTGTTTGTCGAATTTCATTGAAATAGCGCATCTACTTGTTGTTTAGTCTCATTATTCTTGTTTTGGTTGATAGTCAAGTTAAAATATTTGTTACCATACTAAATAATCTTCTGTCATAAATGTTGAAGAACCAAATAATCCTAGGACATGATGGTAGGCCTTCTTTGTTTATTACCGACCGATAAATGATAAAATTTCCTTAGTTCGCCCTTTGAGCCGTTAAAATGTCTTTTTCTTTAACTACCATTATCCTATTTTTGCTCTGACTTGACAAACTTGGAGTTCACCACTGAGAGAGTTGTCAACTTTTAGTGGTGTTAAGGCGATGTGTGATTGAGAAGAAAAAGAAGATAAGATGATGTTTGGGGTGATTGCCTTGTTATTTACTGAATATTCATTTCAAAAGCAACAAGGAGAAAAAGAATAGAGAAAAAGAAAAGAAAAAAAAAGAATAAGGTTGAAAAAGAAACAGAAGGAGAAAAAAAGAAAGGTGATGAAAAGAAGAATATGAAAAGATGAAGTTTGTAGAAGAGCGAATGAAAGAAATCGAACATGCCTTACAATGCCATTCTAAAACTACCTAATGAATCCTTTCTATCCTTTTCCATTGTCTGAGCCACATTATAACCTTTGAAAAGTCCTACTTGATCCTATGAAACATGGTTTGGATATGAAAACGATTGGAGGGGGATTAAAACATGGTAATGAATAATTTTTCTTAACTGTTGGCGTCCTATTCATGAGACTACTGTTCTTTCGTGTCATGCGTCCTTTTCGAGTCATATATGAGCATTTCTCGTTTTGAAAACATATTTTCTTTACTCACATATTTTAAAAAATTACACCTGTTTCTGAGTGTTTCATTTTAGAGTGTAATTGACATTGTGAGATTCGTAGTCGAAGCATAGTTAGATGGTCATCCAAGTTATATTCCAAGTTCATGACATACGCGTGTTCATTTGACTACCACATCACACACGTGCAATTGTATGAGGAACTCTATTGATTTATACGATGCATGTGCTTGAGATTGTTTTTCGTGATTTAGGTGGATGTTTCATTATGTTTCTTTATGTTCGTTATTCTATTTCAAATCTTTGTTATATGATAAGGAGTATTGAATATTATGTTCTTTTTTTTTAATAAAAGTTTTAAATTGATAAGTTAATAAATATGGTTGTGGGTGACTTGTTGACGAGAACCCTCACGAGACTTCAATCGTCCGACTAGGTACACCTAGAGGTTTAAAAGGCTTGTTGCATAAGCTAAATGCAATCGCGATCCATGTGAAAATGGAGTAGTATGTTATTAGTAGTTTAGTTTTTATTTTTAGTTTTGCTCGAGGACTAGCAAAATGTAGGTTTGGGGGTGTGATCGGGAGAGAACAGATCCTATTTATACGCCTTAATATACGTTTGTTAGTATCTTTTTATCTTGTTTTTGTATATTTTTACTTCGTTTTCTATTTTCTGACAGGTTTTGGAAGAAAACAAGGAGATCTGGTTAAATAAGGTGAAAAAGCAGAGCAAAAGAAGCTGAAAAACCCACATCGCGCGCGCGACCCGCTCACGCCAAAATCTTAGAACTCGCTCGCGCGAGGTCCCAATATCGTGCTCACGCGATCCATACAAAAATTAAAGTTGCGTATTCTGCTATACTGATGATTCTGACACGAACGAAACTGCCTAATTACGTCTGGAAAGCTAAATACAGTTGTTTTAGTGCGTTTCGGGTTAGAAAAGCTTCCAAAAACTTGTTATAAATATATATATACCCTATTTTACTTCAATTTAGGGGTTGGCAAATTATTATACACACAATATACAACCATACTTTCAGCCATTGAAGAGGGGAAAACAAGGAGAAGAAGAAGAAGACCAAGGATTTTCATGGCCTCCTCCATCAACTACTTGCCATCTACCACTTCTATGGACAACTAGACTCTAGATCTAGGGTTTCAATGAAACCCTAGCCAAGTAATAGGGTTTTATTTATGTTTTTATTTTAGTTGTATTATGTATGGATGACGATTACATGTTCCGAGGATTTTTATAAATAAATTGTGCTTCTATTGATTAAAATCATTACTTTCAAAGTTTATTCTTGTCTTAGATCTATTTTGACTGTGATGTGCTCAATGATCTATGCTTGTTGTGCTTGTTTAGATTATTTACATGTAATGGTGCTTAAATTGAATTGTGCTATCAAGTATCCGAATAGTCCATGCCTAGATTAGACGGATTACACCACAACCCTAGTTTAGTGTGGAATAATTCGTGCTAACCGAAGATGGATTATGTTGGTGCTTGAACCATAGTTATTTTCTTGACGGAGGAATTGGGCTTGTAGCTACAATTCCCCATTATCATCCAACTTAATAGGCTAAAGTAATTCATAAATACCCTTATTATGAAGCTAGTGGTGGATTTGCAATCCTAGGTTCACTTTAAATATCATTAAAAACACCTATTTTAAGTGCTTTCATAATTTAGATTTATTTTTATGTTCTTAGTTTAATTTAAATTAAAATCAAATCCGTTTTCTTAATTAGCTAAATTTAGATTTTAAAATTAAAAGAGCTGTAGTTAATCAATCTCTGTGGGTTCGACCTTTACTTCCACACTACAAATCCTTAGAAAAGTAAAGCATAAATAGAAGTACACTTTTCATATCTTGATATTGACAACATCACATGTTCAAGATTTAATAGTTTCAACTCAATTCTCACATGGTTTACGCTCAAAATAGAATCACTCTGAAATCGGCGTAAAAGTTGTGCACTCATAGTATGAAGCCCAAATGAGTAAATGTAGAGCAATCAAACATGCTTTCATACTAGACACTAAAAAATGCTTATTTTAAAGTGTAGGAGTCTCATAAAAGGAATACTATTTGCTACAGGAGTGATGTACCATGGAAAACTCATTTTGTACTCGAAATTTAGTAAATTTATCTAGAATCTTAAGGACTTGTGAAGGAATGAGGCGCAGTGGTCAGGATGGTGAGATGTGATTACAAGTTCTAGCATGTGGTTGGGTATCGTCATTTTCAACTTCATATATTTTTTATTCACCCAATCCTCCAACATCTATATATGTATTTCTCTTCAACCCACCAATTTCTGTTTATCCTTTTTCTTTTGCTCTTCTCTTTCAATATAACTTTTTTTTTTGTAACCTCTTCTTTTCCTCCTTTAGCCATCCACACAAAATAATCACATGCTCAAACTATAAATATATGATTTCAGGTAGAAGCATTATTTTATGATAAGTAGGTGGAATTTTAACTTGATTGAGTATTGAGGTGAGCTATCGATGGCCTAAATCATTTTCTAGACACTTTAACTTATTTTGAGTATTTTCAGAATTTTTAAATTGGTAGATCCTGAACGTTCTCCTGAAGCAACTAGCCAAATCAAACGAAAAAATGAGACTCTCGACCATTTATTAGCGTATTTCAAGGAATGACACGAGATTTTGTGATTAACCCTCAAAATAAAAGAATGGTTCAAAACTCGCCAGGGTTCAAAGTTTTCACTATTAATCCAATCACATGACAGTCGTTTTTTTTTTCACTTTAATCAAAAGATTTCATTGCAACTGTCAACTCGTGCAAATGTTTTTTGGATATATTCATGCTATGGATATACAACCAAATTGGCGACAAAGTAACATGTAATCAAAATCCATAATACGACAAGAAAGAATATGCATGCGTCATTGCACAATGATATTAGCTAGGAGAAAAGAGATTTTGAAAGTCCGAAGCTTAACAACAGTTTTTTTTTTCTTATCGAGAAAGAAAATAAACCAAACCACACATAAACATGGACATTGTAATATTTAACAGGTGTGCATTTTTATTCAAAAATCAACAGGTGTGAATATCTACCCCCTACCCCCAACTGAAATAAGCATTGTCCCCAATGGAGGTGTTTCAAGCAACAAAAGGTAGATATCACTTGATACACGCTTTTTAGTACACACATGAGAATTCTCCTGTTTAAATACAGCAATCTCCACAAACAACCAAGTTCAAGAATATCATGGATAACAACAAAAAATATGGACAATTAAAACACAATCCATGAGCAAAAATATTATCTATATCATAACGTCCAAAAATTATATCAAGTCCATGTACATATATAAAACCAAAAGTATCCATCCAACCAAATTATCACATGACCAAAGATAGAAACATAAGAGAGGGATAACAAGATAAAATATGACAACAACGCTCTATCGCTCCTCAAATCCAATTCTAAGGCTCAATAGAAGTTGGGTCACCAGAGGTCAGAGGTGCACTGTCGAGAACAGGATCTGCAACCTCACTACTACCCTCAACAGCTATCTCAATCTAGACAATAGCTTCCAGGTTACTCTCAGCCAGTGTGGGAACAGCAGCTGGAGGTGGTGGTGGTGGTGGTCACGTCCCTGATAAGATGACATCTGGAGGTGCGAAAGTGGATGCCGAATCAGAAGGTGGAGCTGTCGGTGGAGGCGGCATGGGTGTGGAATGCAGGGACTGGTCTACCCCCAATAGTATCAGGATCTGGTCAATCTGACCACCAAGATGCTCGAGTCTAGAATGGATGAACTCATGATCTGAAGCTAACTGGGTGGCCATCAACTCCTGTTAAGTCGTCAGCTCCCAGACCATCCCATGTAGCTGCAATCGTACCTTTCTATCCTCTAAAAGATGATCGTAAATGATCTAGAGAGTCGCGGGGGCTGCGGAGTCTACAAGTGGCTCGCACCTCCTTAACTCGTACTGACCCTCAACCGCTGTCGACATCCCTGGGTCCTCCTCCTCTCATCCTCAACTAAAACAATATCCTGACCCTCCACCGTAGGCATCCCTAGGTCATCTACCTCTTCCTCAGATGATTATTCTCCTCTCTTTATCTTTTTCTTTCCTTTCTCCTTCAGCTTTTTACTTCCTTCTCCTACCTTTTTCTTTTCTTTTGACAATTTTTTGAATTGTGCTATTGATCGTCTAGCAGCAGACTCACTAAAAACTCTAATCTTCAATTTCTGCAGGGCCTCTCCTGCAGGTATCACCAATCCAGCTTCCTCATACACTCTATGGATCACCCAAGCACCTTTGAGGTGCTGGGTCTTACTGTTATGGCGCGTAGGCTCAATAAGAAACTCAATGAATAGACGAGCTAGATAAACAGTGAGATCGGTTCCTATGGCATAAAGGACCTGTGTATACCACCCGGCCAGTTCTGATTTATATATCATAGGAAGAATACAACTGTAGAGCACCAGGTGGATGAGGTGGTAATCCATCATCAGACTATGATCATCAAAAGCTTTTACCCCTGTTTATTTCTTCACTTTTTCCCCAGAAATTTCAGTAGCAATCACATCAAAAGAGGAAAAGGGCCGGTAAGCATGAATAGGATACATTTGATCTTTAACCTCAGCAACGCCCAAATCTCTGGCCACACTAGCTGGGCTAAACTCAATCTGATAGCTCTGAACACATGAAAAATAAGTATAAGGAACACCCGGGGCTTTAACCATGCTTGCACAAGCCGATCGAATCCAAGAAGCATAAACTTTTCTCTAAGTCGTGATAACTGGAAGCCAACTCAGGTAAGTGCGTAATCGAGTGAGGCAAAATGGTAACTTGTCGTGCTCTAGAGGTTCTCGAGCTGTCGCTCTACCATGACCTCCTGGGTTTTGAAATACTTCGTGAACCATGTGTTTTCTTTGTCGTTCCTAAACCCATGGGTGAGCGGTGAATCGGGAATGATGAGAGAAGTGGACTTTTCTAGGTGGGGGCCACTGTCTTTTGGCTTTGGAGCCATGAGAATTGAAAATGAAGAGAAACAAAGAGTTTAGATGAAAGAAAAGAACTAAATGCCTCTCTGCTAATGCCAATTGATTGGCAAAAATTGGCAATCGATTGATAACCAATGCCAATTGATTGGGCCCTAATGGCAATCGATTGCCATTAGCGAATCAAAGGGGGCTGCCCATAACAAAGGTCTCACACCCCCATTACTTTTTTAGTGGTCTTATGACCATGAGGGGTTCCCTCAAGAATTCTGATCAATTGAAGGGTATAAAAGGTTGGGGTTTGCAGATTTACCTCAATGGATGCCACGGCTTTGAAATGGAGATGAAAAATGAGGGAAGATCAACCCCAACTAATGATGATGTGGATGAATGATGAAGATGTTGGAGGTGATGAAGAACTGTAAAACCCCCTCCTCTTCCTATGCACGCTACGACGGTGGTGGTGGATATGGTGATGATGATGATAGGGGCAGTGGTGGTTTTGAATATAATGATAAAAATGATGGTGGTGATGGAAAGGATGAAAGAAAATGGAGGGTGGTCTCCCCCTTCTCAAAATCGCCTCCTTCTCTATCCCTCCATGAGTTTGAAACTTGTGAAAGAGAGGGAGCAAAATAGACTTTACGTCTGGGAAGAATGGCAATCGATTGCCATTTCTTGGTAATCAATTGGTATCAAGATTCAATCAATTGATAAAAGATACCAATCGATTGGTTATCCAAAGTCATAGGGATTAAGAAATGGGTCATAACACCACCTCCATCTATTTACGAATCTCTTATGATGGAATTTTATCACAAATTTGGGATCTAGATAGCAAGAACACCCACCAACACACACATTTGAAAAAAAACTAATTCATAATTCATCAATCTCATTGCTCAAAAGTGAATTCTCAGTATCAAAATTACAAGATCTTGGTTAGAAAGCAAACAAACAGATAGAAAGAGATTTTTTTTAAATGGAGGTACGTCCAAGCGTAGACAGTCGCGTCGAGTGATAACTAGTAAGACCGGGTCGTATCCCAAGGGACTGGAAATTGGGAGTAGAAGAATCTAGATTGAGTCCTAAAGAAAATAAAAGATGATTTTTTTAAAATGGAGGTTCTAACGATCCTACTGAATTCGAGATTGAAACTAAATAAATTAAAGTAAAGCAACAATTTAATTAGACAGAATTAAGTAATGTGACTTTGAATTATATATGAAAAAGGTGTTGGGAACATGTGAATCCACATTGAACCAACCACTGCCACATTGAACCAACCACTACCATGACTTAACATTAACGTACAACCAGGGTTTCATCCTTCTAGTATTCCTTATTTCAAAAACGATTAAGTTAAGTAACTTAGATACTAAGTATGTGAACGTCACATAACTATTGGTTGAGTTACCTTATTTACAATGAAAAACTGAAATAACAACTAATACGAACTATGTACTATGATAAACCAATCAAATATAGGATATTCGACGTGTTCGTCATGTATATTCATTTAACTAATTAGCCAAAAGGGCTTATATTTCAAAATCAGTTTGCAATTTGAACTTTAGAAGACCAATTTAAGTTTAGTTTCTGAAATAGAAGTGACTGGAATACTAAAAAGATGTTGCCCAAGACATAAGCATACCAATCGATTGCTATGAGTAGCAATTGATTGGCATGGAATGACTTCCAATTGATTGGCATAAGTACCAATCGATTGGCTTGGAATCTATGACAATCAATTGGATTCTATGTCCAATCGATTGCCACTGATTCTCAAACAAAATCATGGCAGTGGCTGCGAACAATGTTTCTTCACATTATTCCCAACCAGGATTCTACTCTAGCATGTTTGAACTTGTGGAAACGAAAATAAATTGAAGCATAATGTTAAAACTAAATGTAGACATGTAGATTAAACTATGGAACTAGAAATTTCAACAGGTTATCCAGATTAAACTAAAACTGCAACATGTTTGCACTTAAACAAAATCTAGAATAATAAAACTAAAGGAATAAACCTGAATTTTACACTGAATTTGAACTGCAGAATCCTCTAATCTTGAATTTGCCTAAAAAATGGAAGAATCCTACAAAACAATCAAATGTGAGCCAACCCTTGACTCCTCTCACTCTCCTCCTTATATACTATGATATTCACAAGCTTAAGGCATCTAGGTTCACAATGTAACAGTTGGTCGTCGTCATAAACCTTGATTTGCTGAGATTTTACTCCATTAAAGAGATTTGACTTCCAACTTTCACCAATCGATTGGTAACTACACCCAATCGATTGGTAAGAATGCCAATCGATTGGTTTGGATCTATAGATGCTAATCGATTGCAATAATGGCAATCGATTGGTGCTTAGATTTCATCTTTAAGTTGTTCTCTTTGTTTCATGAGCTATCCTTTTCTAACTAATCATTCATTATCGCTTTAGGACCTGCATCCAAGGGACTAAATACAACAACATACCACGAAAACCACATCATTGTGTAAAATGATAGGTTAAGACACAAGTGTAGGTAACACTAGAGATATGGGGCTAAGTTTAACAAATCTCACTCTTTATCGGGCCAATATTTTACAAATATCAGCCCTCATCAATTGCCTCTTTATTCTGATCAAAAACATAATCGAATGGTTACGGAGTTGTGTCAGAAACACGAAAAAGACCTCGCTGATCTTCGGAGCATGATGACTGGGTTGAATCTTCAACATAATGTAATTCGAAGCCAATCATAGAGAGCTGATTTTCAATCGCAACCATTTCGGTCAAGATTGACCAAAATTGATTTCTTGAAGTTTGATGGAGACGATTTAGAAGGCTAGTTATTTCGATGCAATCAATTTTTTGAAATTGATTGAACTCTAGAAGAATTGAAAGTCAAGACGGTAGTGATTCACCTTGCAGGAAAAGCTTTGCAGTGGCATCAAAACTATATGAAAGGAAAAACACAAATGGAAACCATTAAATGGCATGATTATATTCAAGCTTTAGGTGCCAGATTTGGGGAACTTATCTATAAAGATCCTATGTCTGACCTCAAAAATCTCAGGCAAGAAGGTACCCTTTAAGACTACAGAGAAAATTTTGAACAAGTACTTCACAAAGTTAATTTGAGTCTTGAATATCCTGTGAGTTGTCTCTTGGCAGGGTTAAGAACCGATATTCAGATGCCTGTGCATATGTTCTATCCCAAAACCTTGTATGAAGCTTATTCTTTAGATAAACTTCAAGAAGCCATCCTTGTAGTCAAAAACCCATATTCAAGATTTCCTCCTGAACCCATACATCTACCTTTACCCAAGCCTACAATCAACCAAGCCATATACCACAAACCCAATCTTAATTCATCACATCAAACCATCACAAGAGCCTCTACCAACATCTCCGCCATGGGCCCCAGGGCCCTCCCCTTGACTCTTGGGCCTACTGTAACGGACCCATTACAATATGAGCCATACCCAACACTTATCCTACCTCGTCCACTTTCATCCTTGAGGACAACGATCATTTCATGGGGAGGGTATTGTTACACTCTCTCTGAGTTGGGTAGAGACTCATCCTCACTCAGTCTAGCTCAATCACCAAGTTAATCCAAATAATCAGCACATCACAGAAGCTGTTGTCAGTTAGGACAACTCAGCTAGAAGTTGTTTACCTTGTATTAGCTTTGTTAACAAAATATGAATTCTATTTTACAACTTGATCTCTCTTCTTGAGTACATATTAGGGGAATTGCTTGTATTTTTGGAACAACAGAATATTCAATAAAAACCCCATTCTCTGTCTGAACTTCTCTGGCTCTCTCTCTCTTTCTTCCCTTCTTCTTCTCCATTTCTATGTAACTCTCGAGTTCAGGAGTTCAATTGCAAATTGAGCTTAATAATCCTGTGCGTGCTACCTTTCTTTTGTTTTCTCTATTTCATGTGATTGTTCTGGATTTGATTGTTCCATGGACTTGGGCACAACATATACTACAAAGTATAATAACATATCATGTTAGAACTAGGGCTGTCAAAAAAATTGACAGATTGACTGAACCGATCGGTTCAGTCGATTTTCAAAATATTACTCTAGTGTAAAAATCAACTTGAACCAACAATTTATACTAAACAGAATGAAACTGTACCAAAACTGATCGATTTGCTTAAAAATTGAACCGAACCTAACCGTTGAGTCATTGACACCCCTATTAGCACACAACTTCTCTACTATACATAAGAGAGAGAGAGAGAGGGAGGCGGAACATAAGAGGGACAATGGCCCCCCTAAATTTTTTGAATATTATAATTTACCCTTTTAAGTGTTTGAAATGTTAAATATTATATATGTTGGCCTTTGCAAATGGAAATAATTTAGCTATTGGTCCCTCTAAATTTTTAAGTATTACTAAATGGTCAATGTAAATTTTTTTTTTTTTTTTTTTTTGACTTTGTGTATTTTTTTTTTTCGAGATCCACACACCTATATATCAAATTTGGGGCAATTAGTGATAAATCTAAATTACAAAAAATACAGTGGTTTAAATATAAGTAGGAAAAGTTTTTAGAATTAGATCCACTCCTTGCTCTTTTGACAAAACTACCCCCAACATTGCTCTACACAAACAGTTTCAAAGTTTCTGTACCTTCAGCGACCTCACCTGAGCTCCGGCGACCACTACCATGACATCGTCTGAGCTCCGGCGACCTCACCTGAGCTTGTCTGACCCCCGGCAAGCACCACCACCACCACACCAAACCCCCATCGACCACCACCACCACCACCACATGCACCGAACCTTTGCCGTTCACCACCAAGGCCACACCAGACCTCTCCTAATCTCTTCACAACCAAACCACCATAGCAACATAAAAATGATCATAAAACAAGCTTCTGGAAGATAATTTATCAAATCACCGAAAAAAGTTGTGAAATGTAAAAAAAAAAAAAAAAAAAAAAAAAAAAAAAAAAAGCTGTGAAATTTATCTACAAAAAGTTGTGAAATTTCACAGAGTTCGTGAAATTTCATGAAACCACCACTGCCACACCAGACCTCAGCCGATCATCACCACGACGTCACCTGATCGATCTCTTCACAACCAAACCACCACATTGTGGATACCGGGAATCGGACCACTTCTCTCTTGTTTGAGATTGTTTTGAAATTGATTTGAATCAAGGAAAGAAAACGAAAGGTCTGTTGAAAACAGATACAGAGTCGCCACTTGGTCTTTAAGGAACCAAGAAACCTAATTTTGACTCACCCAAGCGGATAAGGGCACCGGCCCTTCATAACCAAAGAACTTGGTTCAGGGTTTTGGTACGAGAGAGGAAGGAGCCTTTGTCGCGACTAAAACACCCTCAACTCGTCCCGTCTTTCGACGGGCCTCAATTAGCATCCAAATAATCATCTTATATTATGTTTGGTTCGACAATTAATACTATTGTAGTATATTACATCACATAAGAAAACTTGAAATTGGAAGATCAAAAGATAAGATATCATTCATAAGATCTAAGCCAAATATCATGCAATGTAAAGTGAAAGATCACACAAATAAACCTAAGAAAAATCATCTAATCATGTATCAAATAATCAAGACTTCCTAATCTAAAGGGGGACATGAATTGTTCTTGAAACAAATAATAAAAAAAATCAAAATATGCTTAGCAAACTAGAATGATGCATGTTATTCTTTTGAGAAAAGAAGACCTCTCAATCCCCGGGACGGATGAGAAAGGATGATTAGATCGAGGGGAAGCATGAACGTGTGATCAAATTCATTCCTTATAATCTTCTTAGATTAAGAGTTACAAAAAACCCCAAATCTTTGCATGGATACAATGTATGTATCTAAAACGTGCAAAGGTTGTAGTGTGTTTTGTGTACATGGATTTCTAGAATGACTTAGAAGTCTAAAATGTGTATGAATGAATGAATTAAATTAACATGGGATGTGTACAAATGTAGTATGAACTAATTCCTAAGATATGAACTAATTTGGAATGCATATAAGCATCAAATCAAAGAATGAAGGTTAAAGTATACTTGCTGTGAATAGTGGACAGAACAGTAGCATGATCTTTTGGAATTTGAAAAGAGGGGTTAGGAATGTTTTCAATGCATGATTTTTTATGGAGATGTTCCTTATTGTGTCTAGAACACAACCCAAAAGGCCAATCTTGAATAGCTATCACATATTGAGAGAAATTATGTAAACAATAGAGGTCACTCAGAAACAGAATTCGTACTGTCGACTGAAATGTTAGAAAATCTTAGAAAATGAAAAAGAATGATCTAGAGGCCCATTTTATACAGAAAGTTTCCTAAGACATTGAATTTTAAGGGAAAAATAAGTTAGGACCACCCCTTTTGGAAAAGTTTTCTGTAAAAGAGGTCGTAAGTTGACCTAGCTGCTGTGACAGCAAAAACAGAATGTTTGGAAGGAATGTTGGGACCCAAATGGACCATTTCCAAGTACTTCCAAGTCAAACCAAAAATCATGGGTGTTCTCCAATGAGTTAGGAAGACTTTCCAAGTGGCCTTGCATCCATATATTGAGTATTGAGTTCTAGAGAAATCTTTGAACTCAACTCACTCACTGTTTTGACTCATTGTTTTGAAGATTTTGGAGAAAACAAAGTTTTGTTTCTTGAAACCAAATGAGGGGGATTGAGAGGGGTTTTGAAATAGATGTTTTGAAAGCACATTTTCAATACTCAATAAGGATTATAGCCACTTAAAATGTCAACATTAAACTCATCATCAAGAACCTCCAAGATTGTTGGAGAGATTTATTTTTATTTTTTGAACATAACTTCAATACATTTCAAGAATACCTTGGAAGTATTGAGGTTATGATCATCATCTATCAAACATGTTTTTGAGGTCAAGAGCTACTATCCATAAGGATTCACTCACCCCAAACTTCATGTCATCACTTAGATGATGATGAACTAGTAAGTAAATAAAGAAAAGAAAAAGAAATGAGATAAGGAGAGATGAACATATATATAATCAAAGCAAGTAAATAGCAATCAATAGATGATAATCAATGTGATTTTGGACTTGTAGCTTGGTGTTTCACTCATAGATTTTGACATTTGGACATGGAAGTAGCTTCCTATCTCATGAATACTCAAGAATGAGGGTTGGAGTGGACTTTGAATGTGAAGTATATAGAAGGATGATGGAAGAAAACAAGAATAAAACTCACTTTCTTATGGAAAATCAATGGGAGAAGCTCCCTTTCTCTCTTCTAAACCTATCTCTATCTCTCTTCTTCTCTACAACTTTTCAAGCTTTGCACTTGGCCCCCCCAAAATGAAGAGCAATGGGGGGTTTAAATAGGCCAATTTGGGGTGGTTTTGGGGTTTTAGAAGTACTCCCATTGGTTCCAAACAACTGTGAACATAAAACTATGTCATTTTGGCTTTCAATTAATCAAATTGGACCCCCAAAAAAATTACAAAAATGGACTCTGCGAGGGATGAGTGCCGCGGCGGCACTGGGCCAGTGCCGCGGCGGCAGTGGGCCAGTGCCGCGGCGGCACTGCTCCTCAGACGCCCAGAAATTTACGTTTAGGCCCCCAGAGGTTCCGGTATTCGCGAAAAGGCCCTATTTTGTCCGAAATTCACAGAAAATGCATACGAACTCCAAATTGAGGTTGTGATATACCGTTGGAAAGGTAATGGAGTCTACTTTACATAAAAAATAGTTCGGGGATAGGTCACTTTGAAAAGTTTTGCGGTATTCGCGATAAAATCTGATTTGATCGCCTTTTCCACCTTCGGGAATTCAAAATAAATTCGTTTTAAATCCAGGAATTATGTGCGATATACCGTTGGAAAGCTATTGACCTCTAGTATCCATGAAAAATATTTGAAAATTGTTTCGGTGCCCCGATTCCAAAGTCAAATCTTGGTCAAGCTGGTCAAACCTGGGATTCCCGGGAAGTTCTGGGAACCTCCGGGAGCTCCCAGGAGCCGACGTTTTCGCGCGATTCTCTTTTAAAACTCATTTTAATACTTTTCTAATGATTCCGGTGAATTCGGACGATTTCGGTCAAACTTGGTCAAACTCTGGTCAAACCTGGTCAAACCTTGGTCAAACCGGTCAACGGGGACTTTCGGGGAACTTCCGGGACTTCCGGGGGTCTCTGGGAGCTGACGATTTCATCCAGTTTTACTTAAAAACTCATTTTATCATTTTTCTTACGACATAGCATGTTTTCAGAACTTTGGGACCAAATCTGGGAGTCTTCGGGCTTTCAGGGGTATTTTGGTCATTCTGAGCATTCTGAGAGATAGAGCTGACTTCCAAGAGTCCTTTTGAGTCTTTTACGATCATTGTGAACCACCAAGCTATGGGTCTCCTAAATCTGATAGCCGACAAAATGGGGTGTCTACACACATTAACATGAAATGATCACAAAATAAGTTTTTGAAATTTAATTTCTCATACGAATACAAAAAATTTGTGAAATTTTCAAAATAAAAATATGTTGTGAAATTTCACAAAGTTTGTGAAATTTCACAAAAAAACAGTATTCTAACAAACATTCCAAAAGCGTTTTACAAATTTGAGCATTCATATCGATCTGCAACTTTTTTTTGCATAAAATTTATTTTCTTATAACCTACTCAACGAGATCTATCAAACAAGTACTATAGTTGATATCAAAATCTAGAAAATGTTCAGTAACTTCACTAACTTTTTTTTTTATACATTTCTCAAAAAAAATGTGTTAAAAAAAAAAACCGTACTCCACACCATACCAACAAAGAATCTAGGTCTGTGGTGGATCGGTGCACTGGTGACCGGTCTACTTGTGAAAATGCTTGCGGCACTAGCTTGTGGTCATCGATCTGCTCGTGGTGTTGGTTGTGGATGTGGATTTGCTAGTGGTTCGAGGAGACAGATACTCAGCAGATCTGGTTGTGCATCCGCGCGATCTAGTTGTGATTGTGATGGTGAAGTCCGACGAAAATGAGAGAGACAGAGGAGGTCGTAGTGGTGTTAGATCTAGAAGAGGTAGATCCAAACCAGAGATGGTGGAGTTTGCAAAAAAAGTACTGGTCGGAGCCGCGATAGTGCTGGATGGAGGCGCCATGAAAGTAGTCGAAGGTGCGATGAAGGTGGTCAGAGGTGCGATGAAGGTGGCCGGAGCTGTGATCACCTCTCTCTCTCTCTCTCTCTCTCTCTCTCTCTCTCTCTCTCATTGGAAATGAATGAAAGGGGTATATTGGTCCGAACTAGAAGTAGTTGAGTTTATCCCCAACAACTTCCACCAAACATATCCTTGTCCTCAAATATTTTTCCCTTGTGTCTTATAAACAAATATTTCTCCTAATTTTGGTATTTAATACCAAATTTCTAATCAAATTTACCATATAAATATTTTTTGTTAGTTTATGTGTGACACGACTAAATAGTTGTGCGCTCTTGTGCAACACCCAAGTGTAGGTGATCGTGCAAGTAATACAGTACTGGAAGTCCAGGTCGATCCCACAGGGAAGGAATAGGAAGAATATCTACTAAGTTAAAACCTAAAGAAAAGAAAAGAAAATAAGAATATAAAAATGGAGGTTCTACGAATCCTAATTAATTAATTTAAACTAAATAACAAACTAAAGTATAAAGAAACATAACTAATTAAACAAGTAAATTAAAGGTGTTGGAAACATGAGAATCCACATTAATCCTAACCATCTACCATGCATATTCATTAACGCTCCATGGAGTACATCCCTTTTCAGTATTCCGTATTTTTCTAAAGATAAAGAATCAATAGCCCTTTCATGACCGGGACTACATCATCACAGTTGATTTAAAATACTTAGAAGACGGTTTAAATCAATGGTAATTACTTGCACTCTAAATGGTGTTAGCATTCAAAGTGGTTTTCAAAAGTCATTGAAGAAAAGGCCTTAAGGCTTTAAGTTCTAAAAACTGTTGTGACAAACTGAGCTTATTGGGACAATTTGATGACAGATTTTTAAAACAGAAAGTCATGGAATACTTAGAAGAATCATCTCAGGAATTACATGTTCGATCGATCAAAGCGCTCTCGATCGATCGGACATCTTCATCCTTCAATCGATCGAAATGCCTTCGATCGCTTGACTATGGCCCTGGTTCGATCAATCGAAATACCTTCGATCGATCGAGCCCGAGGTTTCTAAAGGTTGCATGGAAGAGGTTGGGATTCAATGTTTCATCACATATTCCCAACGTCTAAACTACAGAAACATGATTAAACTAATACAGGAATAACAAACTAGAGTAATCATAGCATATAAACTAATAGCAATCAAATAACAAGGATTGGAAAGAAAAACCTGGATATAATCTGAAATAAACTTAAAATAAACATGAAAGAAACTTGAATCTTCAATAATCTTCTGTAAATCAATGGAAAAGAGGAAGAAAAACAAGAATCTAACCTAATCTACACCTAATCTAACCCTAAAACTACCCTAAAACTGCTGTTTTTCGCAATCTGGAGCGTCTTACCTTCGTCTGGCGTCAAAACGACGTATATATAGGGTTCCCACAGAGTTTACGCAACTTTTGAGTGAATATAAAGTTCGATCGATCGAGCTTAGTTCGATCGATCGAAGGTTCGATCGATTGAACTCTTCTTCAATCGCTTGAACTTCTCTGATTTTGACAGCTCTGCGCACCGATGGTAGAATGGCCATAACTTTTCACTCGGACCTCGGATTGACCTCCCATTTGCGGCCACGCGACCGTAACTCAAAGATCTACATTTTATATCTCTGGGAAAATCTTCCAAATCTGAAGTCTTCATTGTCAAAAATGGCGTTTTCCCAGCTGCTTCTGTTGTTCTATCCACCAGAATCACCTTTCTTTAGCTCCACTTCATTGATTTACATCCTAATACCTATAAAACAATGCAAAAACATATATTTAAGCATTAACACAATAAAAAGAATATTGTTATTAGAATGCACCTAAATGTAGGGACTTTGGGGATAAAAATATGCATAAATGACCATATAATACGCTATGAACATGCATTTTTCACCACGAATCACACCCCCCAACTAGCTCGTTGCTAGTCCCTAGCAATGAAGCGAACTACAACAGTGTTTATTTAACTCTAAAAATGAAAACAAAATAAATTAAAATCCTAACTCACTTTCGCAGGAATCGCGATTGCATTTAGCGTATGCAACAAGCCTTTAAACCCCTAGGTTCCCCCTAGTGGACGAGTGTTGTCTCGTGAGGGTTTGCAGTGAATCTACCCACAAAATTCATGTTTATGGTAATGGTTCTCATTTAAATGTTTTCAAGAAATTTTCCTCTCATTTAGCAATATAGTTAAGCTCAACAATCTCATGAAACTCTCTAGTATGTCATAACCATGCAACACACACATTACAGTTAATCTACTATCAAAGTCATTAGAATGTTCCATACCTATTAATCTTCAAGTGTGTGTGTGAATGGACAACCAAAATACAAAACTTTAATTTCAAAGCTGGCATAACCTAAGACGCAATCAAGACGTTCATTTTGACTCGACTCTCACCGGGATTACACTCTCAAGATGAAGTCACTCCGAATTAGGTGTAATAATTATCACTCATGATATGGAAGCTATAAAGAGTAAATGTAAATGGAATCTAATGCTTCTCATATCTAAATAGAAAAACAGACATTTTAGTGCACAAAGTCTCATGAAAGGATACCTTTCACTAGAAGAGCGAGATACCGTGGATAACTCTCTCATTACCTTAACTTCAAATCCAATTTACTTAAAATCATCAGGACTTTGAAAAAGAGGTGTTAGATTAAGAAGAAAAAGGCTCGTGATATTCAATTGGGTCAAAGGATGTGATTGGAATGTCTACTATAACTTTTCAAACTTCCCACATCTCCAATCTCTCTCTTCTTCTTTTCTTTTATTTATTTTTTTTCACACTCTTCTTTTCATTCCTTTTTTTTTTCTTTTGTAACAACCATTGGCATTTTTTTTTCTTTTTCTTCTCATGTTTTTCTTTTTTTTCTTTCATTTTTTCTTTGCCAACTTTTCCTTATTCACACAACCAAACTTCTTGTCAATGCAACACATCCCAATCACACCTAAATAAAGAACTGAGGCTTGAACTCCTAATTTGGAGTTAGGTATAGACTGTAGGATTGTGAGGACAAGGAAAATATGATAAGCTCAAGAGGTGAAGTAAAGGAATATCATAGAGGTAGGCCAAGGCTATATTATCCATATATGGTCAAAAGATGGCCTAAATCATCTTCTAAGTTAATAGGATTATTCATTTCAGTATATTCAAGAGCTCTAAAGTTTGGTAAATCATGAACGTTCTCTTCTAGTGATCAGTCAAAATGAAGAAAATTGAGACTTTCAACGAATGAATACGCTTTTCAAAAAGTAAGAGTAATTTATAAAACCCTCAAAAACAAAGAATGGCACAAAAGCTCACTTGGGTTATTAGTCTCCACTACAGTCTTTCAAGACACCTAAGCTATGCTTACTAATCCATTTTAGCTATGTACAAGGTTGTCACAACGTGCTCAAAGTATTTGAAGATTAAAAAGCATAGAACATACTATAACTAAGATAGTAAAGAAACTACCATAGTATATCACATACTAATAACATACAAAAAATAACACTAATGCATCATAACTAACTACATTAACTATGAGAGAAATACAAGAACCATTTTATTATCTTTAAAAAAATAAAATAAATAAATAAATTTTTTAAAATTTTTGCAGATTTTAATTTACTGAGTTACATGTTGCTAAGCAGGTATATGACACTAAAGTACAACAAAAAGATATGAGGCATGCAATGACTCACTCCCCCCAACTAAAACTAAACATTGTCCCCAATGTTCTAAACTAAGCATATGGACATGTAAAGTAAAGCGAGGGAAGGAAGGACTTTACCTCGAAGCGTTAATATCCATTTTTTTCAAGCTACCTGCAAGATCATTAGTAGCAACAAGGAAACATAGATACAACTACTCAGTAAATAAATTCGGTTAATCAAGATTTTTATTATAGATTAACAACCGAAATTTTTGAGGATCTTCCCAATAAAATAATTTAACAGTTAGAAGAATGTTGGGATCCTCATAAAAATGCAACTCCCCCCAACTAATGTCAGGCTCAAGGTCAGAGGAGATGATGCAAAACTGATCTTCCCAATAAAATAATTTAACAGTTAGAAGAATGTTGGGATCCTCATCAAAATGCAACTCCCCCCAACTAATGTCAGGCTCAAGGTCAGAGGAGATGATGCAAAACCTATGGCTTCCAAATTTTTTTGGGACAGTTATAAAAGGAATACCACACTTTTTAGGAATTATACTCGAGGAAAGATCTTTGGTGTTGGTATTTTCTATAACAGCCTCTCTTTCTTTATTATCAAAAACAGGCGGAGACCATGGTTCAATAAAAGGGGTAGGGTCGAAGTGATGTTCTAATGAAGCTTCACCACCCTCCGCTTGTCCTAGAACAGAATCTATGGAGATATAATCATAGGAATTGAATTTCTGTTCTATGCACATGGTTTTGGACTGGACTTGGATAAAGCTATCTATTTGGGCCTCAATGTCATAATCACTCAAGAAGGTCAAGCAATCTAGAAGATTGCTAGCTTCTTGTTGAATTTTAAGATCATCTAAAGTGGGCCCAATATTTTCCAAGTCTTCTCTCAAAGAATTTTAAAAGTTAAAATTTTGTGAAGAACATGTGCTAGTATCCTTACCATGCTCTTCCACAACACATTCTGTTTGTTCACGAATAGGGTACACATAACATTCAAGCTCAGGACGAGAGCTTTGATTGATGGCAAGGATAGGTGATGGGCAACTTGGTGACACCACCTCTTCGGTCGAAAGAGGTGAGGGTTCATGAATATCACAAGAATCTAAATCAAATTTAGATTTTTCAATTATGTCCTCTCTAGGGTCACTTTCAAAGGTAGGGGTAGAGTCAACAAGAGACTCTTCCTTTCCTAATTGCATGCAATCACCTAAACTCTCATCATCTTTTAAAATCTCATTCTCATCCTTGTAACTCTCCTCACTATATATGTCATCTATTGAGGTGCTCTGGACAAAGAGATTGTGCAGTTTTATCCAGGCAGTGAAGGAGTTGATGTCTGGGGTTGTATGTTGAGGAGAAGATGGTTCTACAACTTCAAGCTCAATGGTTTGGTTTTGGAGTTCTTGTTGGGTTATCACTTTCTCAAATGAGTTGTTAACCTCACTCGATATGAACCCATCATTGTCCTCTAATTCCATTCCAATGTTAGTGTCTTGAAATTCAGGTTGTAGCGTTGAAGGACTGGTATAGTCTTCTAAAGGTTGGCTATCAAATGCTTGTTGATATCTAGCTCCTAATTTATCAATTGCACTCTCTAGCCTTTTCATTTCACTAAGCAGCAATTCTAACATACCATTATCCTCAACTTGGTTATTCTCCTTATTATAACTATATGAAGTTTCACCCCATTGTTGTTGGTAATAGTCCCCTTCCCATTGTGTTTGTGTGCAAGAATCCCCAGAAGGAAAGTCTTGGTGCATTTGGTAATCATGGGAACTACTACTATATCCTACACTATCATTTTGGTTATATCCCCATTGCGACTGATAGAACTCTCCAGGTGGAGGTTCTTGGTATGTTTGATAACATGGGAGACTAACACTATTATTTCCCCATTGTGGTGATTGGTAGCACTCAGGTTGATAATGTGCATCATATGTGGGTGCTTGCCAACTCGGGGTATAGTTCTCATTACCTAATGTGTACCCATTCGTGGTATTTATGTTGTATGGAGGGTAATATGGATAAGACATGTTTACCCAAAATTTTTAAACAAAAGAAATTTTTTTTTTTTTCTTGTGAGAGAAAAAGTTCAATGATTTTTTTTTTTTTTTTTTTTTAAGTAAAAGAAGAAAAATGGAAAAACTTAGTAAAATCCTAACCTAGTTGCCTTCCCCGGCAACGGCGCCAAAAACTTGACACGACTAAATAGTTGTGCGCTCTTGTGCAACACCTAAGTGTAGGTGATCGTGCAAGTAATACAGTACTGGAAGTCCAGGTCGATCCCACAGGGAAGGAATAGGAAGAATATCTACTAAGTTAAAACCTAAAGAAAAGAAAAGAAAATAAGAATATAAAAGTGGAGGTTCTACGAATCCTAATTAATTAATTTAAACTAAATAACAAACTAAAGTATAAAGAAACATAACTAATTAAACAAGTAAATTAAAGGTGTTGGAAACATGAGAATCCACATTAATCCTAACCATCTACCATGCATATTCATTAACGCTCCATGGAGTACATCCCTTTTCAGTATTCCGTATTTTTCTAAAGATAAAGAACCAATAGCCCTTTCATGACCGGGACTACATCATCACAGTTGATTTAAAATACTTAGAAGACGGTTTAAAATAATGGTAATTACTTGCACTCTAAATGGTGTTAGCATTCAAAGTGGTTTTCAAAAGTCATTGAAGAAAAGGCCTTAAGGCTTTAAGTTCTAAAAACTGTTGTGACAAACTGAGCTTATTGGGACAATTTGATGACAGATTTCTAAAACAGAAAGTCATGGAACACTTAGAAGAATCATCTCAGGAATTACATGTTCGATCGATCGAAGCGCTCTCGATCGATCGGACATCTTCATCCTTCAATCGATCGAAATGCCTTCGATCGCTTGACTATGGCCCTGGTTCGATCGATCGAAATACCTTCGATCGATCGAGCCCGAGGTTTCTAAAGGTTGCATGGCAGAGGTTGGGATTCAATGTTTCATCACATATTCCCAACGTCTAAACTACAGAAACATGATTAAACTAATACAGGAATAACAAACTAGAGTAATCATAGCATATAAACTAATAGCAATCAAATAACAAGGATTGGAAAGAAAAACCTGGATATAATCTGAAATAAACTGGAAATAAACATGAAAGAAACTTGAATCTTCAATAATCTTCAGTAAATCAATGGAAAAGAGGAAGAAAAACAAGAATCTAACCTAATCTACACCTAATCTAACCCTAAAACTACCCTAAAACTGCTGTTTTTCGCGTTCTGGAGCATCTTACCTTCGTCTGGCGTCAAAACGACGTATATATAGGGTTCCCACAGAGTTTACGCAACTTTTGGGTGAATATAAAGTTCGATCGATCGAGCTTAGTTCGATCGATCGAAGGTTCGATCGATTGAACTCTTCTTCAATCGCTTGAACTTCTCTGATTTTGACAGCTCTGCGCACCGATGGTAGAATGGCCATAACTTTTCACTCGGACCTCGGATTGACCTCCCGTTTGCGGCCACGCGACCGTAACTCAAAGATCTACATTTTATATCTCTGGGAAAATCTTCCAAATCTGAAGTCTTCATTGTCAAAAATGGCGTTTTCCCAGCTGCTTCTGTTGTTCTATCCACCAGAATCACCTTTCTTTAGCTCCACTTCATTGATTTACATCCTAATACCTATAAAACAATGCAAAAACATATATTTAAGCATTAACACAATAAAAAGAATATTGTTATTAGAATGCACCTAAATGTAGGGACTTTGGGGATAAAAATATGCATAAATGACCATATAATACGCTATGAACATGCATTTTTCACCACGAATCAATGTGAAACATATGCATTGTCACGTTTTAGTTTAAATTTTATTTTATTTCTATCCCATAATTTCATATTCAATATTGATCTCGTTTGATAGATCTCGTTTCTGATATCAAGACATCAAAGTTTAGAAAAAATAGAATTAATGTAAATTGAAACTTATGACAATTTGAAGTTTTTTTGGCATAGAAGAGTATGTTTGATCAAAACAAATGCAAATGACCTAATGGATTAAACAAAACACACATGAGTTTTACATTGGATGTGTTTGAGTCTAAGGACCTATGGCTCAAGCCCCTAAAAATCTATGTGGGTTTGCCTTAAACTGATGCTTCTTTGTGTCTTCAACAGTAAACATCTTTATTTAACATTGCAGATATGATCAACCGAACAAAACACTCGGAAAATACATCAAAGGCTCTTGTGGTAAAAAAAGAATAGCTCCACGGGCCAAGCCTCCTTGGGCTAAAATAAGGCATTGATGGACTGATGAACTTGGGCTTTCCATCAAATTCCTCAACCAGTTTTCTTTCTTCTCTTCTGATGCTTGTTCTCTTTCTTTTTTTTTTTTTGAACAGCAAGTCACTTTTATTAAACAAGCCATTAGGCCAAGAGAGATACAAACACCCCAATCAAGAAATACACTGATCCAACACTACTTTTCCAAATGTATCCAATCAAAAACCCCCAATAAAGACTAGGTAAAAACATTTTCTAGCCACAATAATCAAGTAAAATTCAACAAAAAAAATCAACTATATTAAATACAAAGAAGAGGCTTCACAGTAAACATAATGTAATATATCAATATGGAGTGGAAGCTGTATTATTTTGGTAGGATATGATGAGAGAAGAAAATAGTGTACGACAAAAGAAAATTAAGAAAAAAATCATAAGGCCGGACCGAGGGCATAAGACCGTCTATCGACAAAGCGGAAGTGCTTGAACTTAATCCAAATCTACAGATTCTAATATCATGTAGAAAATAGAAGATTAGAGTTTTATTAATAATTGTTGGAATACAAGCGAGTCCCTTGTTAGACTTATATATAAGATGGTCATGGTATATTATAGAAAGTGTATGTATATATATATATGGTCTCAAATCATATATTCTCTTTCCTACTATATATAGTTGACACATTTTATGTATGTTTAAATCATATATTTTGATTCTAATGAGATGCATCAATATTAATTGGTGTATCTCAGTTACAATCCCTTCCATATTCTTTCATCTTATCATTTACAATTCATTCCATAGTCTCTACAGGTTCATGGATTTTGTGGGGAAAAAGGAAAACTAGTTTACTCGTATTTTCCTTCTTATATTTTCCTTCATACACTTAAATAACATTAAAAATTAAAATACTCGATAATATAATTGTAGTATATGAATGAAGGAAAGGGAAATAACTGACAACTTCAAAATAACATTTAATTCATTTCATAACTTATTCTTTTTTTTTATTTCCTATTTTCTTCAATGTTTTCCTTACTACCAAATAAAGGAAAATATCCTCCATGTTTTATTTTCTTTTCTTTTCTTTTCCATCATTAAATCCAAGAACCAAACAAAATGTCAATTTCATTTTTATTTTTATTTTTGATGGGAAAACATTTCATTAATCCAAAACGGAATCAAATTTTTATTTTTATTTTTGATGGGAAAACATTTCATTAATCCAAAATGAAATCAAATATCACCTCATTAGACATCAGATGTGAAACATAATCAAAGGGAGTTAAGTGACCATTTTTAAACCACACGAGGGTAACGAGAAAATGGGCATAACCACGGGGTCGGGGGATAAAATGTAATTAACCCTTTCTTTTCCCAAATTTTGACTTGTTTATGGTCAACTAGGCCCAAGTTTTCTCTTGGCTAAAGGTGTCAAATGGACCGGGCCGGGTCATGCCCGGTCAAAGCAGGCTTCGACCGAGCCGGGCTTCACCAAACATCGGGCCGGGCCAGGCTTGGGAGTGGAGGGGGTGTGTCCGCCCCGGACCGGTGGCCCAGGCCTAGTGGGCCAGACATCGGGCTGGGCCGGACGGACTAGCGGGCTTTCTTCCATTTTTGGAGTGGGCCGGGTCGAGCTTTTTCACCATTTCGAGCCTGCCCGGGCCATGGACGGAAGGATGGGTGTCCACCCCGGCCCAGGGTATATGAACCGGGCCTAGCAGACCGGGCTTTGTGACAGGCCGGACTTTTAGCCCAAAAAAAGCGGACGGACCAATCCGGTCCGATTGACACCTCTTCTTGGCAGTGTTAAGCACGTTATACTTGATGTCTAATTAATACTTTTTCTTTGTGACTGTAGTGTAATTTTGGAAGGAAATAACTTTAACTTGCTACATTTTCTTAGGACATTTTTCTACTGTTTAGGGAAGATGATTTTCAAGTATGTACAAGTGTGTTTATGTTACATGTACGTAGACTACTAGTATTTTGGAACGGGACAAAATGTACCTCAAAAAATGTACTGAATTAAGTTTTGTCCATTCTAGATTATTGGTCTACATGCGCTCCACGAGAAATTATTTCATATGATGATCATCACATAGTGTGACGATCACTGTGATCTCTTTATTACTATAAGATCCGCATGAAACCTACAAAATACTTAAATCACGGTGTGGAAGTCATACGGATGTGACAATCACATGAGATAATATCTCATGCTCCGTATAGGCAAATATTTACACGTATGGATAAATCATGTCCCAGAATAGCACCGTATGCAATGGCGGGAGCAGCATGGGACCAGGGGGGCCCAGGCCCCTCCTGAGTTTTGAAAATTAAAAATTTACCCTAAAGATTTTTAGTATTTTACGTTTAGACCCCTCTCAACTTATGTTTAGGCTCCACCTCAACTTTTGTTTACGTGTCACTAAATAGAATCATATTATAAGCATATCCCAAAAAAATCGCAATTAAATACAAGTAGACCCTAAAAAAATCACCAAAAAATTGCCTAGGGGCAATAGCCTAGGCCCCTCCGACCAATATATATTCCTGGCTCCGCCCCTGACCATATGTACTGAATGAAAAGCAAGGGGGGGCTTAATAATTTCAAAAATATTTAGGGGGGTTTGTAGACACCCAATTTTGACCACACTGATAGGATTTAGGGTGGACAACGTCTTGGAGGATTCGATGATGAAAAGTACCCCGTGGAAGGTACTGGATTCCACACAATCAGAAGATCGGACTTCGGAAAGTGACTTCAAGCTCAGAAAAGCCCTTTTCCATGGATAAATCCCGGTTTTGTCAAAATCATCTCTCAGAATTCATATTCTCTCAGGGTTATATGAACATTAAGTGTTCTAAACGCAGTATTCTAGGTATCCAGAGATTCAATTTTAAAGAAAAGTTCGAAATCGACGCACATTTGAAAGCAATTTTGGAAAAGACGTCATTTGATTTCAAAAAGACAACGAAAGTTCCGGAGGACTTCCGGACTTCAATTGGACTTCAATTCTCATTATAAAACCTCTGGAAATATTTTTATATTGAAATTCAACCTGACAGCTTTCCAACGGTACGTAAACGGACGATTTCGGACACCAAAAAGCATTTTTACAAAAATCTGGAAAAGCAGTGCGCATGAAATTTGAAACAGAGCTTGTGGGTGACCAGAGGGACCCAAATAGTAAGTGGCGGTTTTGGGTATGGGGGTGGCGGGTCCCACCATAACCGCCACTTCCATTTGTGTCCTCCACGGAGCTTTTTGAGTTCCAGACCCTTCTAGAAGCTCCCCACTGCGAGGAAATTGCCTGGAAATTGCGTTTAAGCTCCGAAATGGCCATTTTAACCCTCTTTTAAGCTCTAAAAATCCTGTTTTAACCCTGAAACTTAAGAGCTAAGTCTTCAAAACTCTATATAAGATCTCATACATCTCATATGAGATCACACACACACACACACACACATACACACACACACACACACACACACACACACACACACAGACACACACACACACACACACACACATCTTAACACACTAGACACTTGGAAGAGATACACTTGAATATACTTGGAGATACAAACACACATAGAAGCACATACAAGAGAGATAAGTATACTTTGAATATACTTTCAATTTAGGTGAATTCTAGAGAGAGAAAATTATGAATTGAATTTAGATTAACTTAGGCTAATTAGACCACAATTTGAACATCAATTGCCTCCCTCAACTTCCATGGATGAGTGCTTGAAGAACACTTGAATAACACTTGAAGAAGAAGATCTTCAAATCAATTTTGGTCTTGTAATTGAGAATCCTCCAAGAGGTAAACACTATAGTTCATCTCTAATTCCTACTTTGTATATATAGATCTATAAGATTTGGATCTAACTTAGTTCTATTTCTACTTATTAGAACACTCATCTTCTTCCTCTCATGTTCTTCACACACTCACATAGTTAGATCCAAATCTCTTTGATTTTTATTGATAATTTACAATTAGAGATTGCTTTTCACTTTGATTTTCAATTTTGGTTTCATTCTTCAATTTTAGTTTAGATTCATGCATACATGATTATATGTATATACATATATCTATTTTGAATTCCATGATGGTTTGGAAATATGATCTATGAGAAGGATGATTTCTATGTTCATACCTATCTCTTGATTATTCCTATTACCTAGAATTCCTATTGAATTTCATCTCCAACATGATATTTATAAGTCCCTTTGATCCTTGATCTAAAAGTTCTTCATAGAACTTGAGGGCTAAATTGATTGGGAATCATGATAATTAAGTTGATCTATGAGTTTGATCTCTCTAATAAGCTTCAACTATCACTAAAATGTTTTCCTCACACTTTAAAATGAACTAGATAAAAATTCAGCAAAGCAGATTGGTTTTGTCCATTAGATTTGGTCCATCA
The DNA here is from genome assembly GCA_033977485.1 of Hydrangea macrophylla. Classification (NCBI taxonomy): domain Eukaryota; kingdom Viridiplantae; phylum Streptophyta; class Magnoliopsida; order Cornales; family Hydrangeaceae; genus Hydrangea; species Hydrangea macrophylla. Next base: position 95,623,760 of record CM066988.1, on the reverse strand, counting down.
AAACCCATAGTTTGATGGATTTCAAATTTTCTGGGTAAACTTTGATGAATTAGCTTTCATCCGGTCCGTTTTGAGAGCTTTTAGGATTCATATACTATTTTTAGAAATTGTTGAGAAATCGGTTGACAGATTTGAACATCGTCTCTTTGTGCTTGAATTTCAGAAAATCTATAATAGTTATCGACGTTCCGCTTTTTGGGGATGATTCCTAACTCATATATCTATATGCCGATGTAAAATCGTGAGCATACGATCGAGTTAGGATCGTTTTCTAAGCGTTTAAAGTTGATACAACTATTCTGGAATTTTCTAAGTTTAATTACAAATATGATTATGTATACAAAATGGTCATACCTTGATCACTCAACAACAATTGATGAATAAAACTTGGTTTAGAAATCACCTAGGATAAATGGATGAGAGATCAAAAGCTTAAATCAACTTGGTTAACATGATTCATGAACTTCTATTATACTTCTATTATGTTTTGCATTCATTTGTCAAATGATACCAAATTTCCAGAATAACAGAGTCTGTTTAAAACACTTTTTCAGAAACCTTGTGATTACAGAATGTCTAGGGGTTTATTTTTATCATATACTACAATGAAATAGCTTTCTTTTGACACCAAATAGAGCTTCATATGATTTTTGTAGATTTAATTATGATTTTTACAAGAACAGTGGACAGTCCTGATCCACTATTCCCAAAACATTTATTTCTCAAACAATAAAATTGATATTGAGGTCCCACTTTTTGGAGAAGTTCCCTAAGACATGTATCTAACTTTCTGTAAAAGGGTTTTTACCCAGCTCATGTTTAAAACCACTTTTGATAGGATTCATTAGAGGTTGCTGAATCTGGAAATTTGATTGATGACATGTTTTCTTTGTTTATCATGCATATCATTTGTTTGCTTGTATTTTTGCAATGCTTGGGTATTCTTTGGTGTATTAGTGCAGAGAATTAAGTGCCTCGGACCCGGACTTCGATTTGTGGTTTGCCTCGTCTACATGTGGCTTAGTGCCCATGTATCGTGTACTATCTCTATCCTTTCTCTTAGAATTTTTCTAGGTTTACAACTTTGATTTCAACGACACAATTCCTTTAGGATAGTCTCCGTTTATATGATTATTTGTTAGAGACATCTTATCTAGGATTGTTGCATGATTGCATTGCACGTTTCCATTCTTTTCGCTTTCGCGACTCCGCTTGAGTCAACCAATGTAAGTCTTCTCGTTCCCTTTGCATATCATGACATGTTTACTTTATTTGCATCGGTCCCGGGCGGGACTAGCCACTGTGAGTATACTTCTCCCTTGTATTGCATGAGCATCCGCTTTCTACTTGATTTAGTCTCTTGAAATGATTTTCATTAGATGTTTCTTTTTGCCATGTATATATCTATCTAGTATGTTTGAGGAAACAACATCTATTATGAATTAATAACAAGGATATTTGAATCAAGGCCTACCATTCGGTAGGGCGAGGAGGGGGTGCTTTAGTCCTGCTTGGGCTCCTTCCCCTCTCGTACCAAGACCCCCGAACCTTGTTTCTGGTAATGAAGGGCGAGTAACCTTATTCAATTTTGGGCGAGTCAAACTTGGGTTTCCTAATTCCCGATAAAAATTAGGTGGCGACTCTTTGTCTCTAGGATCGCGTGAGGAAGTCCTAGTTTTCCCTGAAGTGTGCTCCTTGGGATCCGTCCCGGGACACTATCGAGGGAGAGCGTCAGGACCCGCTCCTCATTCGCAGTGGTCCACAATCTGGCGACTCCACTGGGGATTTGAACATGAAACCGATGGTTTCTTGTTCTTCGAGGGTTTGACTTGAACCAATGAATATCCTTGTTATTAATTCAATAATCATGTTGTTTCTGCCTGCATTTGCACTTGCATTGTTCTTTCACCGCGACTGCTTGAGATCATTGCCTTGAAGATAGAGGGCCCTCTTTCCTCTATTTGTCAAGAGTTTTGGTAGCATGTAGTCACCGTTAGCCTTGTACCGCGTGCGGTATATAGAGCCTATGTGTGAACGACACGCCCTCGGGGAGGCGGTCAACCACACCGCTGAGCTTGCTAATGGACCCTTTATGAGACTAAAACCCGGCCTTTGCATATAGTTTCTATAGAACCCTTCAATTAGGATCTTGATTATCATCTTTGATTAGGACAATGTGATGAATTACTTGCGCTTGCCCGTAAGGGATTATGTGGATGATGAGGACGTGTATGCGAAGGCATCATCAAACCTTGTATGGTGGATTCCTCTAGGATAGTATGGTCTTTATCCGAACATCCAATCATTATTTGAGGACAATTTTGAAAATTTTTGAAACTATAAGCACTTCTTTGAAAAACCCCAAGTCTTTTGAAAATTCCAAGAATATCCCTTTTGAAAATTTGCTTTGAGATTCACTTTCACAAAATCTTTCCGAAATTCTCCTTAGATTTTAGAGAATTTCAAAATTCCTATTTCCAGAAATCATGATCACACTTTGATGATTCAATTTCAAATTCTCCTAGATTTTAGAGAATTTCAAAAAAAAAAAAAAATTTTACTTTGGTCTTCAAGAAATCATGATGATTCAATTTCAAAATCTTCCTCTCAGATCTTAGAATTTCAAAATTCCCACCTCAATTTTTAAGAATCATGATTTCTCACCACAAACATTGATGGTTCAAAAATTCTTTTGAAAATTACAAATCTCCCCATCTTTTTCAAAGATTTTCATGAAAAATTTCAATTTTCAAACCTGAACCATCAAGAATTTCAAAACTCAAAATCCTTGGATAATGATTGGATTAGTAGGGTGATTAGCATACTCAAGGAATCTTATGTGCTTATGTGCTGATGTGCTAGGTCTAAGCTAGATTAAGGTGCATTGCATTTAGATTAGATTGCATTTCATCTGCATTTGCATGCACTACACGAGCATTGCATATACGACTCACGAGTGCGACGCCTCTAATATACTTTCAAAAGAAAAGATTTGTTTTCCTCAGAATTTTGAAAGCTTGAAAAGATTTCTTTGATTTTAAGAAAAATGTTTTTGAAAAAGGAAATGATTTTCCATTTATGATTTCCATCTTTGTAAATCCACCTTCTTATATCATTCTTTGAAAAATTCTTTTGCAATAAAGATACCTGATTATTTGAAAATCCCTAAATAAACCAGATAAGAAAAGATAGGACCGAAAAGTTGTACTCCTTTCTGGGTCAGAGCTCCGAACAGCCGTTTGATCAGATCAGGGTTAGAAGAAGGAACAGCCGAGTCGACTAGGGTTGAAGATATGACATACGAAGCGGATATGGAAGCCAGATTGGCCGCAATGCAAGCTGCCTTGGATCAGAGCAGGGAGCAGAATCGAGAACAACTTGCCACTATGATGAGAATGATTGAGCAGCTAACTAATCCACCACCACCACCTCCAGAGCATCATGAAGAAGAAGATTTTGGGGAGACAGTTCAACCAAAGGTTCAACTAGATCAGGAAATTCAGGACAAGTTGGCCAAGATCGACAAACTAGAGAGTGTGATCAGAAAGAGCAAAGGGGTGGATGAGTATTTGTTCGATGTTGAAGGGTTGTGTGACGCTCCAAAAGCCAAACTCCCAGAGAAGTTTAAGATGCCGCATATTGAATTTTTCAATGGAACCGGAAATCCAAAGAGCTATCTGAGGCTTTATGTAGGAACTTTGCAGCCCATGGGCATTGGATCTGACCTCTTCGCTCTATTGTTTCCAAGAGTTTTGAGTGGAGCAGCACTTTCATGGTACTTGACGTTGGAACCAGCCATAACCAGAGATTGGGAGGCATTGGCCAAAGCTTTCGTGGCTCAATATTCATATAACCAGTTGTTTGATGTAACTGCAAGAGATCTAGAAACCACCCGACAAGAGTATAGGGAATCCTTCGCAGGTTTCCTTACTCGTTGGAGAGCTAAAGCTGCTCAAATGACTAGCAGGCCAGCGGAAAAAGATCAGGTCCGAATGATCATCAAGAATCTACAGCCCGAATACTTGGAAAGGCTAGAATTTCAGTCCATTGTGAGTTTCGAACAGCTGTTTGATGTGGGAACTTTGATAGAAGATGCCATTAGAGATGGAAAGATCAAGAAAGAAAGCACGAGCAATCGATACAGAAAGACAGAAAGGCCAGTCTATCATCAGTCTGCTGACGTCAACACACTATCTCCTCAGCCTTTTCAGAAAGAGCGTCGAAGTATGGCTAATGCAAGAGGAAGTCAAAATCAGAAACAGTCGAGAGAGAAAAGAGAATTTTCCGACTTGGGGATGCCACTAAGCACCGCACTTGAAAGAATGATAGAAAAAGGGTACTTGCAGAAATTGGAACCTAAACCAGAGCCAAATCCACTTCCACCGGGTTTCAAAACAGAGTTCTTTTGTGACTTTCATCAAGGCCGTGGACATAGCACAGATAGATGCTGGAGACTTCGCCATGAAATTGAAGACTTGATTGAAAAAGGGGTCATCTCCCCTCCTCCCTCTCAGCCAAATGTTCAGAAGAATCCTCTCCCTAATCATAAGGGGAACATGCCAAATGTTAACTTTGTAGAAGAAGGATCTCAGATTTATAACCCAAAGATCTACATCACATCCTCGAATCAACCAGCTATGGATGTTCAACTTCCGGAAGACGCTGCAATTTGCATCTTGAGGAATATGGAAGAGGAAGAATGGGTCGAAGAAGCACTGGCTTTTGAAGAAGAAATAGCCAACGGAAATCTTACAATTGAATGGTGGGATCCCAATGCCATCACCGACGACTCGATCTGGTATGAGGAAGAAAAGCCCATAGAAGCAGTCACCGAGAAACAAAGCACTGAGCCGATAGAAGAATTGCTAAAGCCTGTCGAGAACCTTGAAATCAAAGATGACGATCTTATTGCAATGATGGAAGAAGAAGAAGATTGGTGGTATGATGATGAGGATGATTCCGTTAATAATACCATAATCCCCGATGATTCTGTTTGGAAAATCACTGTTGGCACCGAAAAGTTAGCCAAAGAACTTGAGTCTATCTGGATCACCAATGAAGCAAACCACTTGACCCGTTCCGGACGTCATTTCAAGCCTCATGAGTTAGAAAATCGTGGAAAAGAAACATGGAATGAGAAAGAAGTCGTCAAAGCAAAAGAGGCTGGTAAAGGAGCCGTGAGCGAAGAAGAAGATGAAATCCTAAAGCAATTGAAGAAAACACAAGCTTGGATCTCAGTATGGGGATTACTTATGACCTCTCACAAACACAGGCAGGCCATGCTCGATACTCTCAATCGTTTGGATGTTTCTGTCAATACTACTCCCGAAGATCTAGTAAACATGATCTCTTTAAAGCCTTGTAAGCCTGTAATCACATTCACAGATGAAGATTTACCGCCGGAAGGGGCACACCACAACAGAGCTCTCTACATCACTGTACATTGCCTGGGGAATAGAGTACCGGTCTGCTTGGTAGATAATGGGTCAGCCTTGAATGTATGTCCTCTCCAAACAGCTCTCAGAATGGGGTTGTCTATTTCAGAACTCTTGCCATCAACACAAACTGTGAGGGCCTATGATAACACCAAAAGGGCCATTGTGGGAATGATTAAGTTGAAAATTGAAGTCGGGCCATTAAACAAAGAAGCTGATTTCCAAGTGATTGATATTCCGGCTAGCTTTAATCTGCTATTGGGACGTCCGTGGTTACATGTGAATGATGCAGTCGCCTCCACTCTCCACCAGAAAGTCAAGTTCATCTGGAAAGAGGATGTGGTAACAATCTTTGGGGATAGCTGGATCAAAGAAGAAGGGACAAGCCATGGTCCTGTGCTAGAAGTCCAAACACCGGAAGAAGAAAATGAATTAGGAGGATTCAACTTTGTGGGAATGATAAATGAAGGAGCTAAGAAAAAGAAATCCGTTTGGGATCGACTCAGCTATGAGAAGAAACTTCCTGATGCATCTGTCTGGGGCGAAGAAATCACTCCGATCAAGAAAAAGAAGCCGTTCATCACCGGACGCGAATATAGAAAAATGTTCGAGAAGGGAAACCCGGTTGCCAAAGATCTACAAGAAGAAGTGGGACAGAATTGGATCCCTGAAGTCATGCCATTGTACTTTGACCAGTATGCCAATCCTAAAGTGGCTCATATGGTGCGGAAGATGAACTATTTTCCTGGAATGGGACTAGGTCGTCGTCAACAAGGAATAACTGAACCACCGAACTTCCACGAACAGAAAGATAAATCTGGGCTTGGGTATCAATTGACTGAAGAAGATAAGAAGAAGATGACAAAAGGAAAAGGGCCGATGGTTGTTTCTGGGCCAAGAATCCTGAATGGATACTTCGTGAAAGAAGGCGATGACTTTCCCTTCTGTGGGTTCCCTGAACCATGGTATGATCCGGCTACCAAGAACATTAAGCCTGGATTTGAGATTTTCTTCAAACATGAGTTCTCCGACTATGAGGATCCGTTCTTGTATACTCCGCCTATCAAGAAAGAAAGGAAGGACTGGGCTGAGCTGATGACAAGTGATGATTTGAACATGCTAATGGATGAAGAGCTGAACATGCTGATGGATGCCGAAGAAGCACTGGGAAATGTGAAAGAAATCAAGCCAATAGAGGGAGCTCTGAACAATTGGGTGATAGAATCGGAAGTCAACAAATCCCCTCCCCCATTTCCCCGGAAGTCTGTAAAGGCCAATATGAGCCATGATGTTGAGTCTGCTTTTGCTTTTGATGTACCCAAAAATGTTAATGAAATGAACGAGGATTTTGCTTACTCTTCTGTGTCTGATGATCTTGATTTTGAAATTTCTGAGGATTTGCAAAGATTAATTGAAAATGAAAATGAATCTGCATGCAAGATTATTGAAGAAACTTTGCTAATAAACTTGGATAATGAAGATAATCCACAAAATGTTCATATTGGCACCACGCTCACTTCACAAGAAAGCAATGAACTAATCAACTTATTAAAAGAATTTAAAGATGTTTTCGCTTGGTCCTACCAAGATATGCCAGGCATCGATCCAGAGATTGTCCAACACCACATCCCTCTCTTTCCAAATTCAAAACCTGTTAAGCAAAAGTTGAGACGCATGAGACCCGAATGGACTTTGAAGATCAAAGAAGAAGTTGAGAAACAATTGAAAGCTGGATTCCTGATGGTAACCCAATATCCGGAATGGATAGCCAATATAGTTCCTGTGCCAAAGAAGGATGGAAGGATCCGTGTATGTGTTGACTTCAGAGATCTAAACAAGGCTAGTCCTAAGGATGATTTTCCGCTTCCACACATAGATGTTCTGGTAGATAGCACCGCGGGGCATGAGTTGTTATCATTCATGGATGGTTTCTCAGGGTACAATCAGATTTTAATGGCACCCGAAGACAGAGAAAAGACTACATTCACAACTCACTGGGGGACGTATTGCTACCGAGTGATGCCATTTGGGTTAAAGAATGCTGGCGCAACCTATCAGAGAGCTGCTACTACTTTGTTATATGACATGATCCATAAAGAGGTAGAAGTTTATGTGGATGATATGATTGTTAAGTCCAAAGAAAGAAGTGGGCATTTAACAGCACTCGCCAAGTTCTTTGAAAGATTAAGGAAATACAGAATGAGATTGAATCCACAGAAGTGTACTTTTGGAGTTACCACCGGAAAGCTGCTGGGATTTCTCATCACACAGAGAGGAATTGAGGTTGACCCCACAAAGATCAAGGCTATTATGGATATGCCACCTCCGACAAATGAAAAGGAAGTAAGAGGATTTCTGGGAAGAATCCAATTCATCAGCCGCTTCATATCTAAGCTCACTGCTACTTGCGATCCGCTTTTCAGCTTGTTGAGAAAAGGGAAGAAATTCGAATGGGACAATCAATGTCAAGAAGCTTTTGACAAGATCAAGGCTTATTTATCAAACCCACCGGTTCTTTCACCCCCGAAGTCAGGGAAGCCTTTGCTGTTGTACTTATCCGTGTCAGAGAATGCTATGGGATGCATGTTAGCCCAAGAAGGAGATGAAGGGCGTACAGAGAAAGCCATTTACTACTTAAGTAAAAGGATGACTGGATACGAATTGAAGTATTCTCCGTTAGAAAAGACATGTTGGGCTTTGGTTTGGGCCACTCGTCGTCTGAGGCATTATATGTTGGCCTTCCCTGTTGTTTTAATCTCCCGAATGGATCCTTTGAAGTACCTATTTGAAAAACCAGCATTGACCGGAAGAATCTCCCGATGGACATTGATGCTATCTGAGTTTGACTTGATACATGCTACGAGTAAATCTGTTAAAGGAAGGGCTGTCGCAGAACATTTAGCAGAACATCCGATAAATCTGGAAAACGAAGGAGAGTTCATGTTCCCTGACGAAGGATTGATGGAATTAAAAGAAGATGTGTGGAAAATGTATTTTGATGGAGCTGCAAACCAGAAAGGATATGGAGTGGGGATCATCCTTGTATCCCCTGAAGGAGCACATACCCCGTTCTCTATTAAGCTGAAGTACACTTCCACCAACAACACTGCTGAGTATGAAGCTTGTATTTTGGGGCTAGAAGCCGCATTGACTTTGGAGGTAAGGAAACTTGATGTATTCGGGGATTCCAATTTGATCATATCCCAAGTTCGAGGAGATTGGAAAGTCAAGGAAGAAAAGTTAAAACCCTATCATGAGTATCTTGATTCTTTACGAACTCGTTTCTTGCATATCACGTTCTTCTACCTGCCTCGAGAAGAAAATCAGCTAGCAGACTCTTTGGCTACTTTAGCGTCAATGATTGAGATTCCTGTGGGGATAAAGCTAACTCCTTTGATGATTGAACAAAGGGAAAAGCCGTCTTATGAGATGATTGGGGAAATAGAAGAAGCAGAAGAACTTCCGTGGTACACCGACGTGTGGAACTTCATTGAAAATGGGGAATATCCGGAAAGCGCCTCCGAGAAAGACAAGAGAGCCATAAGAAGATTCTCGGCTCAGTTCATGATTTGTGGTGGAAGTCTATTGAAGAGATCTTACAATGGATTCAACTTGACATGTCTATATGGAAACAGTGCGAGAAAGATGATGGAGCAAATTCACGAAGGGGTGTGTGGTCCTCATATGAGTGGACACATGTTAGCTAAGAAGATCATCCGACAAGGATATTATTGGACTACTATGGACAAGGACTGCTATGAATATGTCAGAAAATGTCACAAATGTCAGATCCATGCCAATATGAAGCATGTGCCGCCGTCACTGCTGTACAACATGACTACCCCTTGGCCATTCTCAGTTTGGGGAATAGATGTTATTGGAGAAGTAACCCCGAAGGCGTCTAATGGGCATCAATACATCCTGGTAGCAATTGATTATTTCACAAAATGGGTGGAAGCAGAGTCTTATGCGACATTGAAGGCTAAAGATGTGGCCAGATTTATCAGAAGAAATATAATCTGCCGATACGGGGTCCCTCATGAGTTGATATCCGATCATGGCAGTCACTTCCAGAAAGAGGTTTTGGATCTACTAGAAGAATACAAGATCATGCACCACATGTCAGCGCCGTATAGGCCACAAACAAATGGGGCAGTTGAAGCAGCTAATAAGAATTTGAAGACGATCCTAAGAAAGATGACTGATACATACCGAGATTGGCATGAGAAGTTACCGTATGCACTGTGGGGATACAGAACATCTATCCGAACATCTACAGGAGCCACTCCTTATTCATTGGCTTACGGAATGGAAGCAGTACTCCCAGTTGAAATAGAACTACCATCTTTGAGAGTTGTGGCAGAATCCGAGATTCCAGAATTTGATTGGCTAAGAGATAGATATGAGGAGCTAATGTTACTTGATGAGAAAAGGTTGGCCGCAATTGATCATGTGCATGTGTATCAGAGAAGAATAGCTCGAGCATTCAACAAGAAGGTCCGTCCAAGAAAACTTGAGGAAGGCGACCTTGTGCTTAAAGCCTTAAAAGCACCCGTTTTCGATCCTAGAGGGAAATTCAAGCCAAATTGGGTTGGCCCATACGTCATCAAGAAGCTTCTCTCTGGAGGAGCGGCATACCTGATGGATCTAGATGGAGTTGAGTTCAATCAGCCAATCAACATTGACCGTCTCAAGAGATACTATGCTTAAAAGCCTTTTCTTTCAAAACCTGTTCTTTCAAAACCTCCAGCATTCGAGGAACTACACTTGACCTGATTCCCACTTGGGGATATGTAGGCAACCTGCTCGGTTCGGTCACTGCTCCTGAAACCCTCAACCATACTTCCTTTCAAGACCTGGCCGAACTACTTTGGATCTGATTCCCACTTGGGGATAAGTAGGCGAGCTTTCCTGGCTCTCGATCCCTGAACCTTGCAAACTAGAGGCAAACTTTCAAGTTTGCCCAAAGCCTCAAGATATCACTGCCACACTAGGGGCAAACTGCGTTTGCCCAAACTTCCATTTATCTCTATCAACTAGGGGCAAACTGTCGTTTGCCCATACCTCGCTACCTGTCCTCTCTGGATCACTTGGCTATCAGAATTAAAGCACCTAAGTGAAAAATCTGGTAATTCTTGATATTAAGTTGAAAAGTTTTTTAGCAATCTAAAGATGTGAATCTAATGTCAAGACTGAAACATTATGTGGAAAATTTTCAAAAGCTTCAAGATTACATGCAAAGCCAACACAATATCCTGCTACAAGATAAAATCTCATTTTCAAAACATGCAAATCCTTAGAAAATTCAAATATCCAAGTCAAAAGACATTGTCGAGAAAGAGGAATCGTCAGAAATTTTCTTTCCCTGTAAAAATCGAGTCCTGTGTGTCAGTGTGCAAAGTGTCAATCAAATCAGTCTCGTGACAAGGGATGCAAAGCGAAACAGAAGGATAGCATAAAGCAGCATCAAGCAAAGTCAAGAGTACAAGCCCATCAAGTCTCAGACAGAATACATCAACATCAGTCTCAGCACAGAAAGCAAGAAAAACAGAAAGATAGTCATGGGTGCATATGATCATCATCAGCGACGACGAGTAGCCCGTGGGTACCAAGCAGGCATATCTGAGGCCGTAGAGCTATCATCATCTTCAATTTGGCGCCTTCGCCTAGACCCACCAGCCCCACCAGAAGGGCCTGCATTCATCCGCTCCAACTGTGATTGAAGCTGCCTAACTTGAGCCACCTGTGGAAGAAAAGAATCAGTATAGGGGTTTGAAAAAGCAATGAGATAAGAAGAAAAGGTCAAGAAATTTACCAGGGTCGCATCACGGTCTATGTAAGTCTGGCACATGCCATCCCACTGCAAAGAGAAGAAAGATATGGTCAGAAAGATCAGAAGAATCAAAGGCACCGCAGCCTGAAAGTGGCCGAGAAACGGCAAACTCCCGTCGTTTTGGGATTGATTATGAGTTGTCTTAGAAAATGGACTACTGTCGCTTGAGAATTACATCCAGAAAGGACTTTCAGAAGATGGGTCAGAATGCGAGATGTTCAGAAAGGGTTAGAGTAAGCCTGACGTGTTGCAAGAATGATTGCGTTGGTCGAAGCACCAATATGAGTCTCAGAAAGAATCAGCAGGGCCTCCAGAATATGTGCTCGCGTCCCAGAAACCTCAGATATCTCCTCAAGCAGAGAGTTTCCAGATATTGTCAAGGTATACAGAATTCGTGCATCTCTCAGAATCATAGGATCTCCCCAGTAGAGAACTTTCAGAATTAAGTTTCTCGCAAGCATCATGTATCCACGGGTTGCCTCCAGATAAAGGGTATCTCTCAGAATTTGAGCATCAAAATCGCCTCCAGAATACAAGGTTTATGCCAAGCATCATGTATCCAGGGTTGCCTCCAGAATGTAGGGTTTCTCTCAGAATCGTGGGTTGCCTCCAGAATGTAGGGTTTCTCTCAGAATCAGAATCGTGGGTCGCCTCCAGAATACAAGGTTTATGCCAAGAATCGTGTATCCGTGGGTTGCTCTCAGAATGTAGGGTTTCTCTCAGAATCGTGGGTTGCCTCCAGAATGTAGGGTTTCTCTCAGAATCAGAATCGTGTATCCAGGGTTGCCTCCAGAATGTAGGGTTTCTCTCAGAATCATGTATTTCTCAGCATCGCATATCAGGGTTGCCTCCAGAATGTAGGGTTTCTCTCAAAATCAGAATCGTGTATCCGTGGGTTGCTCTCAGAAGAAGGGTCATCTCTCAGAATTTGTGTATCTCTCAGAATCCGTGCATCAGAACAGAAGATTTGTCCTCAGAAGAAGGGCCTGTTTCAGAAGAACAGAGGATTTGTCTCCGGCAGAGAGACCTGTTTCAGAAGATTTGTTTCTAGACCTGCCACAGAAGATTTGTCCCCAGAAGAAGGGCCTGTTTCAGAAGAACAGAGGATTTGTCTCCGGCAGAGAGACCTGTTTCAGAAGATTTGTTTCTAGACCTGCCACAGAAGATTTGTCCCCAGAAGAAGGGCCTGTTTCAGAAGAACAGAGGATTTGTCTCCGGCAGAGAGACCTGTTTCAGAAGATTTGTTTCTAGACCTGCCACAGAAGATTTGTCCCCAGAAGAAGGGCCTGTTTCAGAAGAACAGAGGATTTGTCTCCGGCAGAGAGACCTGTTTCAGAAGATTTGTTTCTAGACCTGCCACAGAAGATTTGTCCCCAGAAGAAGGGCCTGTTTCAGAAGAACAGAGGATTTGTCTCCGGCAGAGAGACCTGTTTCAGAAGATTTGTTTCTAGACCTGCCACAGAAGATTTGTCCCCAGAAGAAGGGCCTGTTTCAGAAGAACAGAGGATTTGTCTCCGGCAGAGAGACCTGTTTCAGAAGATTTGTTTCTAGACCTGCCACAGAAGATTTGTCCCCAGAAGAAGGGCCTGTTTCAGAAGAACAGAGGATTTGTCTCCGGCAGAGAGACCTGTTTCAGAAGATTTGTTTCTAGACCTGCCACAGAAGATTTGTCCTCGGAAAAAGGGCCTGTTTCAGAAGAACAGAAGATTTGTCTCCGGCAAAGAGACCTGTTTCAGAAGACTTGTTTCCAGACCTGTTACAGAAGATTTGTCTAGAAGAAGGACCTGTTTCAGAAGAGCAGAAGATTTGTCTCCGGCAGAGAGACCTGTTTCAGAAGATTTGTCCCCAGCAAAAGGACTCTACATCAGCAATCGTCCCCAGCAAAAGGACTCTACATCAGCAATCGTCCCCAGCAGAAGGACTCTACATCAGCAATCGTCCCCAGCAAAAGGACTCTACATCAGCAATCGTCCACAGAAGAAGGACCTGTTTCAGCAATCGTCCCCAGCAGAAGGACTCTACATCAGCAATCGTCCCCAGCAGAAGGACTCTACACCAGCAATCGTCCCCAGCAAAAGGACTCTACATCAGCAAATCGTCCCCAGCAGAAGGACTCTACATCAGCAATCGTCCACAGAAGAAGGACCTATTTCAGCAATCGTCCCCAGCAGAAGGACTCTACATCAGCAATCGTCCCCAGCAAAAGGACTCTACATCAGCAATCGTCCACAGAAGAAGGACCTGTTTCAGCAATCGTCCCCAGCAGAAGGACTCTACACCAGCAATCGTCCAGTTGTTTGACATGACTCAGAATTCATCCAAGATACTTCGCTATTTCAAGAGTCGTCCAGGATACAGATGACGCCTACGAGCCTTAAGATCAGAAGAATAACTTTGACAAAAACCTCGAGAATCATCCAAGATACCTTTAGCATATTCGACTGTGAGAGAGAGTCGTTGCATCCTTTGCATTAGATTTTGCATCTAGGGAACCCTTGAGGATGATTCCTCCAGCACTTTCACATTTCATGTTTTCATACTGCACCAGCATCCTAGGATAGGAGCATTTCATCCGCATTGTTGTTGTTTGTTTTCCGTTTTCCCGCGCGCTTGAACTACGCCCTGGTCTGATTCCTGGAAAGGATACGTAGGCAGCTCCAGCGGAGCACGACCAGCATCAGCTTCAACTTAGCCGCCTCTACCCAGCATTGCATTGCATTCTTGCATTCGTAATTTCTTGATTTTCTCTGATTTTGAATTTCTTGATTTTGCGAATTTTTTGTTTTTCCTAAAACCTCTCAGTATGGTTATTTGGGTGCCTTCAAGGCTTTGGCACTCACTTGCAGTTCACGTTGTTCACAACAAGCTCTGCCAAAGAGGGGCAAACTGTAGACACCCAATTTTGACCACACTGATAGGATTTAGGGTGGACAACGTCTTGGAGGATTCGATGATGAAAAGTACCCCGTGGAAGGTACTGGATTCCACACAATCAGAAGATCGGACTTCGGAAAGTGACTTCAAGCTCAGAAAAGCCCTTTTCCATGGATAAATCCCGGTTTTGTCAAAATCATCTCTCAGAATTCATATTCTCTCAGGGTTATATGAACATTAAGTGTTCTAAACGCAGTATTCTAGGTATCCAGAGATTCAATTTTAAAGAAAAGTTCGAAATCGACGCACATTTGAAAGCAATTTTGGAAAAGACGTCATTTGATTTCAAAAAGACAACGAAAGTTCCGGAGGACTTCCGGACTTCAATTGGACTTCAATTCTCATTATAAAACCTCTGGAAATATTTTTATATTGAAATTCAACCTGACAGCTTTCCAACGGTACGTAAACGGACGATTTCGGACACCAAAAAGCATTTTTACAAAAATCTGGAAAAGCAGTGCGCATGAAATTTGAAACAGAGCTTGTGGGTGACCAGAGGGACCCAAATAGTAAGTGGCGGTTTTGGGTATGGGGGTGGCGGGTCCCACCATAACCGCCACTTCCATTTGTGTCCTCCACGGAGCTTTTTGAGTTCCAGACCCTTCTAGAAGCTCCCCACTGCGAGGAAATTGCCTGGAAATTGCGTTTAAGCTCCGAAATGGCCATTTTAACCCTCTTTTAAGCTCTAAAAATCCTGTTTTAACCCTGAAACTTAAGAGCTAAGTCTTCAAAACTCTATATAAGATCTCATACATCTCATATGAGATCACACACACACACACACACACACACACACACACACACACACACACACACACACACACACACACACACACAGACACACACACACACACACACACATCTTAACACACTAGACACTTGGAAGAGATACACTTGAATATACTTGGAGATACAAACACACATAGAAGCACATACAAGAGAGATAAGTATACTTTGAATATACTTTCAATTTAGGTGAATTCTAGAGAGAGAAAATTATGAATTGAATTTAGATTAACTTAGGCTAATTAGACCACAATTTGAACATCAATTGCCTCCCTCAACTTCCATGGATGAGTGCTTGAAGAACACTTGAATAACACTTGAAGAAGAAGATCTTCAAATCAATTTTGGTCTTGTAATTGAGAATCCTCCAAGAGGTAAACACTATAGTTCATCTCTAATTCCTACTTTGTATATATAGATCTATAAGATTTGGATCTAACTTAGTTCTATTTCTACTTATTAGAACACTCATCTTCTTCCTCTCATGTTCTTCACACACTCACATAGTTAGATCCAAATCTCTTTGATTTTTATTGATAATTTACAATTAGAGATTGCTTTTCACTTTGATTTTCAATTTTGGTTTCATTCTTCAATTTTAGTTTAGATTCATGCATACATGATTATATGTATATACATATATCTATTTTGAATTCCATGATGGTTTGGAAATATGATCTATGAGAAGGATGATTTCTATGTTCATACCTATCTCTTGATTATTCCTATTACCTAGAATTCCTATTGAATTTCATCTCCAACATGATATTTATAAGTCCCTTTGATCCTTGATCTAAAAGTTCTTCATAGAACTTGAGGGCTAAATTGATTGGGAATCATGATAATTAAGTTGATCTATGAGTTTGATCTCTCTAATAAGCTTCAACTATCACTAAAATGTTTTCCTCACACTTTAAAATGAACTAGATAAAAATTCAGCAAAGCAGATTGGTTTTGTCCATTAGATTTGGTCCATCAAAACCCATAGTTTGATGGATTTCAAATTTTCTGGGTAAACTTTGATGAATTAGCTTTCATCCGGTCCGTTTTGAGAGCTTTTAGGATTCATATACTATTTTTAGAAATTGTTGAGAAATCGGTTGACAGATTTGAACATCGTCTCTTTGTGCTTGAATTTCAGAAAATCTATAATAGTTATCGACGTTCCGCTTTTTGGGGATGATTCCTAACTCATATATCTATATGCCGATGTAAAATCGTGAGCATACGATCGAGTTAGGATCGTTTTCTAAGCGTTTAAAGTTGATACAACTATTCTGGAATTTTCTAAGTTTAATTACAAATATGATTATGTATACAAAATGGTCATACCTTGATCACTCAACAACAATTGATGAATAAAACTTGGTTTAGAAATCACCTAGGATAAATGGATGAGAGATCAAAAGCTTAAATCAACTTGGTTAACATGATTCATGAACTTCTATTATACTTCTATTATGTTTTGCATTCATTTGTCAAATGATACCAAATTTCCAGAATAACAGAGTCTGTTTAAAACACTTTTTCAGAAACCTTGTGATTACAGAATGTCTAGGGGTTTATTTTTATCATATACTACAATGAAATAGCTTTCTTTTGACACCAAATAGAGCTTCATATGATTTTTGTAGATTTAATTATGATTTTTACAAGAACAGTGGACAGTCCTGATCCACTATTCCCAAAACATTTATTTCTCAAACAATAAAATTGATATTGAGGTCCCACTTTTTGGAGAAGTTCCCTAAGACATGTATCTAACTTTCTGTAAAAGGGTTTTTACCCAGCTCATGTTTAAAACCACTTTTGATAGGATTCATTAGAGGTTGCTGAATCTGGAAATTTGATTGATGACATGTTTTCTTTGTTTATCATGCATATCATTTGTTTGCTTGTATTTTTGCAATGCTTGGGTATTCTTTGGTGTATTAGTGCAGAGAATTAAGTGCCTCGGACCCGGACTTCGATTTGTGGTTTGCCTCGTCTACATGTGGCTTAGTGCCCATGTATCGTGTACTATCTCTATCCTTTCTCTTAGAATTTTTCTAGGTTTACAACTTTGATTTCAACGACACAATTCCTTTAGGATAGTCTCCGTTTATATGATTATTTGTTAGAGACATCTTATCTAGGATTGTTGCATGATTGCATTGCACGTTTCCATTCTTTTCGCTTTCGCGACTCCGCTTGAGTCAACCAATGTAAGTCTTCTCGTTCCCTTTGCATATCATGACATGTTTACTTTATTTGCATCGGTCCCGGGCGGGACTAGCCACTGTGAGTATACTTCTCCCTTGTATTGCATGAGCATCCGCTTTCTACTTGATTTAGTCTCTTGAAATGATTTTCATTAGATGTTTCTTTTTGCCATGTATATATCTATCTAGTATGTTTGAGGAAACAACATCTATTATGAATTAATAACAAGGATATTTGAATCAAGGCCTACCATTCGGTAGGGCGAGGAGGGGGTGCTTTAGTCCTGCTTGGGCTCCTTCCCCTCTCGTACCAAGACCCCCGAACCTTGTTTCTGGTAATGAAGGGCGAGTAACCTTATTCAATTTTGGGCGAGTCAAACTTGGGTTTCCTAATTCCCGATAAAAATTAGGTGGCGACTCTTTGTCTCTAGGATCGCGTGAGGAAGTCCTAGTTTTCCCTGAAGTGTGCTCCTTGGGATCCGTCCCGGGACACTATCGAGGGAGAGCGTCAGGACCCGCTCCTCATTCGCAGTGGTCCACAGGGTTGAGTCTATATACTTCAAGGATAGGGTAAATTATATTTCATGCCCTTAGAGTTTGGATGTGATTTCACTTTGGTCCCTGCAATTTCAATTTTGTCACTTTAGTCCTTACAGTTTCAGTTTAGGTTCAATGTAGTCCATTCATAAAAA
Organism: Hydrangea macrophylla; assembly: GCA_033977485.1. NCBI lineage: Eukaryota > Viridiplantae > Streptophyta > Magnoliopsida > Cornales > Hydrangeaceae > Hydrangea > Hydrangea macrophylla. The sequence goes on along the minus strand of CM066988.1, from coordinate 95,605,876 downwards.
ATTTCTATAATTTTTGACATAAATAGGTCATGTGATTCACACGTGTGGTAGTGTTAGAGGTATAATGGTAAATTTGCTTAGAGAAATTGCATTTTACACACTTATATTGAATCTATTTCAGTCAAAAATTGTATTTTAAAAAAAATTTGATGAATGGACTGCATTGAATCTTAACTTAAATTGTAAAGACCAAATTAACAAAATTGAAACTGCATGAACTAAAGTGAAATCACGCCCAAATTATAAGGGTGTAAAGTGTAATTTACTCTCAAAGATATTTATGAATAATACTAGTATAAATACATATATATTTTTTCAAATCTTGGGGTAGCAGTCACCCTGGTTGATCCCCTGGATGCATCCTTGCATGAAACATGTCCTATAGTGATTAGTTATAGGATTATTAGTTTAGCCGCCTAAGACCCCACTATATATTGCGTTAAAGAAAGATAAATGCTTCGACCAAGGCCGGCTGGAATTAATTTAGAATTGTTTCAAGTGGGGTACCTAGTACTTGAAGACCATGCATGTGCACCCATAATCAAAATGAAGAAATAAATGTGTAAATTAGTAAATGAAATGCAACATGACTTAATTAGTCTTCTTGTAACCTTCTTGACTTCTTCACCATATCACCTAACTACAGCGAGGATCTTAAGCGGGTGTGAATGAGCGGACTTCGGGACGGACCGCTTTTAGCGACAAAAATATCGCTTTTGGCGACGAATTTTTTTGTCGCTAAAACAATAATTTTTAGCGACGAAAAAATTTTGTCGTTAAAAGCGACATTTTCGTCGCTAAAAGCGATCCGTCCCAAAGTCTATCTTTTGACACCCGCTTAAAATCCGGACTGCACCTAACTATATATATATATATATACCCACACACATGTTCAGACGGCTGTCTCAAGATATGGTAACATATATAAGGCTTAAAGTCAAAATTCTAAATAGAGACTTTTTGTTTTTTTAATACTGTTGTAAACTTGGTATTTAAAACTTGCAATATTTCTCGCCTTTGAGATGTGAATTTACATACAGTAATATGTACTACAGTCAAAGTTTAGGTATCATTTCTTTTTCAAGAGATAGTTTGGTCAATTCACTCAATCGTTCTTGTGAAATTGTCCAACTATAGCCTATAGCTAGGTAGGATTTTGTTAGTTGGTAGTTTTGAAAAAAAAATTTATTTTCTTGCAAATCAACGTAAACTTAAGGTTTGTTTGATAACTATTTTGTTTTTATTTTTCATTTTTTTTTAAAATAGCAATAAAAAGACATTTGGTAAACTTAATTTTGTTTTTTTTTTTTCAAAAATAATTTTAAAAAAAGGTACCAAAAATGAAAACAAAAATAAGTAGCTTCCAAAAAAATGCAAAATCGATTTTGATATCCAAAATTACTATTTTGCTCTTACAAATTTTAAAAGCCATAAGTGTTTAAGATTAAATCAAAATTGAACGTCGTCATGGTTTGTAAACTCTATGCTTTTTTTTTTCTTTTCTTTTTTTTTTTTTTAAACTGGGACCAAAAAACTTTATGCTTTAGAAGTTTAGATCTTACATTTAATAAAAAAAAAAATCAAGTCTTGAAATAACACAAAGTGACATACCCAAAAACTATTCAAGGTTCTGGATTTAATGGCAGGGTTCATTTGGTCTGAATTTATTTATAAAATGACTATTTTGCCCTTCATACTTCAAAATGCCATAACTCGTTAAGACTAAACTAGAATTGAACGTCGTCAAAGCCTATGAACTCATTCTAACATTTAGACCATTTGGGGAGTTAAAAAACATATATGCATATATATATATGGTAAAATGACCAAATTGCCTTTGGAGCTTACATATAAGAAGTTAACATTGTTAATATCATCAATTAATACAGAGTGACCTACCCTTTGGTATTTCGACGTTCTGGATCCAATGGTATGGTTAATTTGGCCTGAATATATTTGTAAAATGACTATTTTGCTCTTCAAATTTTAAAATGCCATAGTTAATTTGTTAAGACTAAACTAGAATTGAACGTCGTCAAAACCTGTGAGCTTATATTTAAGATAAAGAATATTTGGGACCTAAAAATTACATTTATGGTAAAATGACCAAATTGGCCTTGGGGTTTAGATATACAACGTTAACATTGTTAAAGTCATCAAATAATACAAAGCGACATACCTTTGAGGTTTTTCTATGGTCTAGATTCAATGGTAGAGTCCATTTGGCCTGAATATATTTATAAAATGACTATTCTACCCTTAAACTTTAAAATACCATAACTTGTTCAAATAAAATCAGAATTTAGCGTTGTCAAAGCCTGTGAACTCAAATTATTATGAAGAACAATTTGGAACCTCAAAAATTTATAGATCGTAAAATGATCGAATTGCCCTTGGGGCCTACATATAAGAAGTTAATATTGTTAAAGTCGTCAAATAATACGGAGTGAACTATCCCTAGATTTTTTGAAGTTCTGGATCCAATGGTAGGGTCCATTTGGCCTGAATGTATTTTTAAAAGGACTATTTTGCCCTTCAAACTTTAAAATACCATAACTTATTAAGACTAAACTATAATTAAACTCCATCAGAGCCTGTGAGCTCATATTTAAGATGAAGAATATTTGAGATGTAAACTAAATAGAGACTTTTTGTTTTTTTTAATACTGTTGTAAACTTGGTCTTTAAAACTTGCAATATTTCTCGCCTTTGAGATGTGAATTTACATACAGTAATATGTTATACAGTCAAGTTTAGGTATCATTTCTTTTTCATGAGATGGTTTGGTCAATTCACTCAATCGTTCTTGTGAAATTGTCCAACTATAGCCTATAGCTAGGTAGGATTTTGTTTGTTGGTAGTTTTGAAAAAAAAATTTATTTTCTTGCATATCAACTCAAACTTAAGGTTTGTTTGATAACTATTTTGTTTTGATTTTTTTTTTTTTTTTCATTTTTTTTTAAATAGCAATAAAAAGACATTTGGTAAACTTAATTTTGTTTCTTTTTTTTCAAAAATAATTTTAAAAAAAGGTACCAAAAATGAAAACAAAAATAAGTAGCTTCCAAAAAAATGCAAAATCGATTTTGATATCCAAAATTACTATTTTGCTCTTACAAATTTTAAAAGCCATAAGTGTTTAAGATTAAATCAAAATTGAACGTCGTCATGGTTTGTAAACTCTATGCTTTTTTCTTTTTTTTTTTTTTTTTTAACTAGGACCAAAAAACTTTATGCTTTAGAAGTTTAGATCTTACATTTAATAAATAAATAAAAAATCAAGTCTTGAAATAACACAAAGTGACATACCCAAAAGCTATTCATGGTTCTGGATTTAATGGCAGGGTTCATTTTGTCTGAATTTATTTATAAAATGACTATTTTACCCTTCATACTTCAAAATGCCATAACTTGTTAAGACTAAACTAGAATTGAACGTCGTCAAAGCCTATGAACTCATTCTAACATTTAGACCATTTGGGGAGTTAAAAAACATATATGCATATATATATATATGGTAAAATGACCAAATTGCCTTTGGAGCTTACATATAAAAAGTTAACATTGTTAATATCATCAATTAATACAGAGTGACCTACCCTTAGGTATTTCGACGTTCTGGATCCAATGGTATGGTCAATTTGGCCTGAATATATTTGTAAAATGACTATTTTGCTCTTCAAATTTCAAAATGCCATAGTTTGTTAAGACTAAACTAGAATTGAACGCCGTCAAAACCTGTGAGCTTATATTTAAGATAAAGAATATTTGGGACTTAAAAATTACATTTATGGTAAAATGACCAAATTGGCCTTGGGGTTTAGATATACAACGTTAACATTGTTAAAGTCATCAAATAATACAAAGTGGCATACCTTTGAGGTTTTTTTATGTTCTAGATCCAATGGTAGAGTCCATTTGGCCTGAATATATTTGTAAAATGACTATTCTACCCTTAAACTTTAAAATACCATAACTTGTTCAAATAAAATCAGAATTTAGCGTTGTCAAAGCCTGTGAACTCAAATTATTATGAAGAACATTTTGGAACCTAAAAAATATATAGATCGTAAAATGATCGAATTGCCCTTGGGGCCTACATATAAGAAGTTAACATTGTTAAAGTCGTCAAATAATACGGAGTGAACTATCCCTAGATTTTTTGAAGTTCTGGATCCAATGGTAGGGTCCATTTGGCCTAAATGTATTTTTAAAAGGACTATTTTGCCCTTCAAACTTCAAAATACCATAACTTATTAAGACTAAACTATAATTAAACTCCGTCAGAGCCTGTGAGCTCATATTTAAGATGAAGAATATTTGTGACCTAAAAAGTATATAGATCATAAAATGACCAAATTGCCCTTGGGGCTTCAATATAAGAAGATAACATTGTTAACGTCTTCAAATAATACAGACTTACCTACCCGAGATTTTTCGATGTACTGAATCTAATAACTAGGTGATGATGCCAAAATTTGGTTAGAGATAAATTAGAGCAGTTTAAGGAGAGAGAGAGAGAGAGAGACTGGTTTTTGTATGTGGTTCGGCCCTGTTAATGAAGGAACCTACGTCCATGTGTGTCTAAGCACGTGACCTGTGGTGAACCAACAATAGTTCGGAACTACCGTAGGTCGGCCGAGCATGATGATGACTGCTATAGAGGTGCTGTATACAGTAAAAAGTTTATCCCTTTCTATGAGGGTGAGGGGTCTCTTTTATAGATGCAAGAGACCTACTCGTACAAGGATAAGGAAATATAATCCAATTAAGAGTGATTGGCATTAATTGTGGGGGTTTTCTAATTGGATTAGGAAATAATGTGCACTTTCCATTAGTCTTCTAATTTGAGTAGGAAACTATCTGAAATTATGGATCATGCCTCGGGGCCTGGGTGAATACGATGAGTTGTGCCTGCCCGATCTTCCCAACCTGTTGGCCGGGTCGTGGATGAACTACTCGGGATGCCTCGGGTAGACCAGAACCACTCGGGCTGATGCTTATCCGAGGAACTGTGCATGATTTGGTTGAGATAGAGGTTGGCCACTGAGTTGAACCGCTCGGTTATAGGATAGAGCCAATTTGGGCGTGTTAGCTACCATCCATTTCCAAGGTTGGCTTGATGCCATAACGGGGTAAGTTTGAAAATCTGATTGATGCCACTTGCCGCTGTAAGAGTGCTTGGGGAAGCTGCCTTGGAGCTTCTGAGTCTCATGAGTTCTCAGGAACTGGCTAAGATTTGAGACTTAGCCTAGCTCAGAGTCTTCAAGTGCTCGGGAATTGGCCAAGAGTTAAGAGTCGGCCTAATTCAGAGTCTTTTGCTTGAGTTAGCTCCCAGGATGGTTATCTTCTACCCGTAAACCTTCGACAAGGTTGTGGGCAAAAGAATTTGACCATGTTGGAAAAGCCAACCTAAAATGTATTGCTTTAGGGTCCTTTTATGTTAACTCCCCAGGATGGTTAACTTCTGCCCAGCCAGTCTTCGTCAAGACTGTTGAGAGAAGAGCTTGACCATGTTGGCAGAGCTGACCTAAAGCGTGTTGCTTTAGGGTCTTTTTGCTCCTCTATCGTGGGCCAACCTAAGAGGCTTTAATCAGCTCTATCGTCGGTTTTGACCTAAGGGGAGTTATTGTATCTGAGTACTGTAGGCACCTGGGTTGTCTAAGAGTTTGACTTAGTTAACCCCAAGGCCTATAAATGCTCAATGTGATTGCCTATTTAGTTCATTATGCCTTCCTGCTCCCCAACCTTTCGCTAAGACTGGTGACACGAATATTTTTTTGTGCGCTTGTGTGCTATACCCAAGTGTAGGTAACCGTGTAAGTAATAAACTGGATTAAGTCCAGGTCGATCCCACAGGGAAGGATGAGAATTAAATTTCTTAGATTAGACTCCAAAAGAAAAGAAAATTCAATGTTTTAAAAGAAGTGTAGAACATAAAGTTCTACGATTAACAACTACTAAAATTAAAAGCAACTAAATTAAATTAACTAACGATTAACTATTTGACTAAAGCGAGATTTTAAAAACGGTTTTACTTAATAAAAGTGAAGTGTTGGGATTACGCAAATCCACTGTGACCTGGCCATCTACCATGCAATTACAATTAAGCTCAATAGAGTACATCTTCTACAATATTCCGTACTTTTCTAAATATCTAGAATCAATAGCCCTTTCATGACCGGGACTATATCATCTCAATTAAGTGCGAAATACATGAAAGCGGTTTAATTCAATAGTTAAGACTTGCACCTACAATGGTGTTAGCATTGAGGGTGGTTTGCAAAATGTATTGAAAGAAAATGCCTTAAGGCCTTAAGTTCAAAGACTGCTTTGACAAACTGAGCATTTGGGGACAGTTTGATAACAACTCCTTAAAACAGAAAGTCATGGAATACTGTATTGGATGTTCTCAAGAATCTGAAAGTTCGATCGATCGACGCGCTTTCGATCGATCGACAATCGTCATCTCTCAATCGATCGAAATGTCTTCGATCGATTGACTATATCTCTGTACCGATCGATCGAAATAACTTCGATCGATCGAACACAAGTATTATTCTGATGCATGGCAGAGGCCTGAAAATTACAGTTTCATCGCGATTTCCCAACCTTGGACTACTCAGACATGGTCTGGAGTGTCCCAGATACGATCTTAATGTAAAGATTCATTAAGGTGTCGTTTGTTTGTGAGTTTTTCATTAAAATTTATGAAAACTTGAGATTTTAACTTGTCTAGCATAAAAAAAAACAGTAAGATTAAACCCTAAACTACCATTAACTAAGTGCAGTATGTAAATAAAACGATAACTTAGTAACCTTGAATGAAGAACTCGTATTTAAACCAAAGAAAATCCAAGCTATCAATGTTAACTTTGAGTAACAACCTACAAAACAAGAAAACTCTCTCCTCTCTCTATGAAAACTGATAAGAAGTAAGTGGGGTGTCCTCCTAGATGTAAACAATACGAGTTTTTATAGTAGAAACCTAATGCTAGGGTTAAACTCCGTCTTTTGCTGCGTGCGCGTATTCTGCTAAAAGGCATGTTCGATCGATCGAACAACTCTCGATCGATCGAACTTCTAGAATCTTCGATCGCTTAAGACAAGTTAGATCGATCGAACCCTCGATCGCTTGAGAGGACCTCGATCGATCGAGCTCTAATTTTCAACTTTGAATTGTCTTCATTGGAGCCAAGCACTTCCTTTTCATCCTGCTCCTTTAATTATTCACACAGCGACCATAATCTGCACAGATCACAGCTAAAACACACAACTTATCATAGATTAATCATAATGTGTAGAAACTGGCGTTGTAATCCAAACTGCAGATATATGAGGGAATTGTGAACTAAACTAGTGTATTTTCTTCTTTTAGCGCGGTTGTATTTTACAAATACCCCCGCTTGTCACAACCCCCAACTAGCGAGTTGCTAGTCCCTAGCAATAAAGCGAAAATAAAACAAGCTAACTACTACTACAACGACTAGAATAAACAAAATAAAACTAAAGCAAACTAATCCAATTAGAAAGAGAACTACCTTACTCACTTTCACAGGAATCGCGGTTGCATTTAGCTAATGCAACAAGCCATTAAAACCCTAGGTTCCCCTAGTGGACGAGTGTTGTCTCGTGAGGGTTTGTAGTGAATATACCCACAAAATTCTCTATTTTAAGATAAAAAAGATATAGAAAAACTTATAAACATTTCTTCCTATTTGGCTATCAGTTTAGCTCTACAAAACATATCATCCTCATACAAACCATGAAGAAATTCACATGTTCCTCATGTCGCCGAGGTAAATATACATATGCAGTCCATCCATGTGACCGTGTGTGTGTGAAAATAACAACTATGCATCCAACTTTATTTTAGAGTTGTTTAAACTATCATACCCTTTGGAATTCGTAGTTTCAACTCAATTCTCACATGGGGTTACGCTCCAAAATGAACATCTCACAAAAACTGATTTAATAATGATTGCTCATGGTGTGAAACTTTAATAAGAGTGATGTTCTGGCTACTAGTGTTTCACACCTAACTCGATAAAGGACGAACATTTAGAGTGTATAGTCTCATGAAAGGAATACTACTTACTAGAGGAGCGAAATACCGTGGATACTCAAATTACACGTTCATATTCAAACTAAGTTGTTAAAAATTATTAAGACTTTGACTTTTTGGCGTTTATTTAGTAGGATAGAACTAAGAGGGGCAAGATGTGCACATCCTTAGCATGTGATAGAGACTAATTTATTTCTTCTTTATTCCAACCATCCTCTATTCTCATATACATTTATTTCTTTTTACTCCTCCTTCCTTCATTTTTTTTTAGCCTTGATCTCCTTGCATATATTTTTTTTCTCTTTTTTTTTTTTTTTTATAACGTCCTTCCCACGACTACTCCCTTCTCATCACATACCTCAACAATTTTAATCACATTAGATGTGCAATCAAGTTTTTAGAAATTAAAGTATCAAATGAAGGGTTTTAGGCTTTCATATTAGCAATATTTAATTGGTGTGGGGTTAAGAGATTCTTGGATGTTGATACAGGTATATGAAAAAGGTAAGGAATGAATAACGATGGCTTAAATCATTTTCTTAACTTCTTAGTTTTAGCACTTCAGTGTTCATTGAGTTTAGTTGGTAGATCCTGAACGTTCTCCTCTAATAAACAGCCTAAATGAAGAATTAGAGACTACTCAACGAATTTAAAATATATTCAAGAAGAACAATTCGAATTTATTGTGATAAGTCCCTCAGAATTGAAATTTGGGGTCAAAAACTCACTAAGGGTAACTAGTTTCCACTACTTGTTCCTTAAAGCATAACAGTCGTATTAACTCTTATTTAGGTTTTCAGCATAGCTATTACAACGTGCAAATGGATGTTGGATACTAGAATGGTCAACATATGCATTCGTCTTGGTGACACTAGAAAACACACGTGAATGTAATTCATAAAAGGATGAGATTAATATGAATATATTATCGCTGGATAGTAGCTGAATAAGAGAGAATATTTACAAGTATTCCACTGATAAAGAAAATTGAAATGTAATTTTTTTGTTCTTTGCTTATAGCTCAATTTTCAAAATTTCTTCGTTTACGTGCGCATTTGTGATTGTATTCAATGTGCAATAAAGTAAATCAGATTGCTACATAACGTAAAACATGCTCAGGTGATAATCTATTTACATCCCACCCCCAACTGAAAATCGCGATGATCTCATAAGTTGATTTTCAACTATAGATTAGAAGATATCACCTGCTAAAGCAACGCAATAACTGCAAGCGTAACAATCTGTAAAGAAATATACAATCTCCAAGTAACCAAGATCAAACGAAAGATATACAAGGGTACAATCAGCGTATGATATATGAATAAAAACAGAAACGATCACTGTAAAAGTAAAGCACTAGAAATGACAGGGCAGTGATAATAGAGGTCATACAATCTCAAAACAGCCACCAGTCCAAAAATAACCACCGACAGTCCCACATAATCCAAAAACCAAAAATAAATAAAGAGAGCAGAGAGATAGAAATAAGAAAGAAAAGATACAACAAAACTCTCCAAACACTCTCAACGTCAAGACCTAAACATCATTTGCGACATCTGATAATATCTCTATCGGCGCAGCGGGGGTATCCTCAACTCCACCCTCAGCAACAGTACGGGCCATCGCCGGGTCACTCTCAGTCATGACTGGAGGTGGTGGAAGTGGGGGCTCTGCAGAAGGTGGTGCCGCGGAGGATGATGGTGCAGCAGGATCAACAGGTGGCGGTGGGGGATCAGATGTGGATGGATCAGCAGTAGGATGTGCAGTAGGGGGAGTATTGGTAGGTGGGGGAGTACGTAATGACTGGTCAACCCCCAACTGAATCAGAATGGCCTTAAGCAATGTCGTCATGTGGTCCACCCGGCCCTCGAGTCTGATCCGAGCCTCTCTCTCCTCCAGTAATAACTCATGAACAGTCGGAAGAGGCACGGATGACGAAGACTCTCCCTGGGCCTGAGTTTGAGCCTGAGATCGCTGTCTCAGCTCAAACTGTGCAATCTCCACCCGAGGATCAACCTCGTCATCAGAATCAAGCTCCTCAGCCTCTGTCGGCGTCCCTGAAGCTGCACCCTCAGTATCGGTGCCATCAGCTCTCCTCCTCTTCTCTCCAACTTTCGTTTTCCCTTTACCCTTTCTCTTCCTCTTCTGAGCATCAGATCGGCGAGAAGCTGTCTCGCCAAACCGACTGCGAGCCTGAGAGGTTGCATCATCAGGTAAGGGAATGAGGCCAGCCTGCTCGATCACCCGGTGAATGGCCTAAGCACCTTTCAGGTGCTTCTTGGCAGCAATGTAGCGAGTGGGGTGCCTCATGAAGTCAATGTACAGGCGAGGCAAACAGACCGGTAACCCCGTCCCTATGGCATATAACACGTGCGCATACCAGGGTGCAATCTTCTCCCGGTAGGAGGTCACCAATAGGCAGTTGCTTAGAGCAAGGTGGAGCATGTGATAATTATCGGTCAGATAAACATCAGCAATAAGGGATGTACCATCCCAGCTCGGTAACGCACCCCCGGTGAGCTCTCGAATGACTGCAATCGGTGGGAGTACTGGCGTGTCAGCACGGTGCGGGCATACACAGTCGGGTACCTTCGGGACCCCTAGAGCAGCTGAGACGGTGGCCGGACTGAACACAATCTCCCGACCGCTGAAGAATGATCGTAAAGTGAATGCGGCATCGGGATCTCGGATCATCGTCGCACAAGCCGCGCGGATCCATGAAAGATTCACTCTCTTTGCCTGAGAGAGAAAATCGTACCAGTGTGGCATAGCTCGGAGGCGGGCGAGATACCAAGGAGTAGTGAGCCATGCCGTCTCAAGTGGTTGCTCAAGCATGACCTTTCTGGACTGGAAATAGCGCGTGAACCACTGGCGGTTGGGGGTATTCCGGAAGCCGTGGTGCGGGACCGGGTCGGGAATAGCGAGGTCAAAAGGCTTCTCCCTGTGATACCCCGTAATAGGGTTCATTGTGAGGATCCTGAAATGAAAAGGACAAGAAAACGACAATTAAAAACAGAAACTGAAAAGAAAACAAAGAAACTGCCACTGCCAGAGTTCGAGTGATCGAACTTTATCGATCGATCGAACAAAGCCAAACTTCAATCGCTCGAGTCAAGCTCAATCGATCGAGCACAGAGATGCGGCGGCAATGAGAAAACAGAATGGGAAAGAAAACAGAACACGAAAAAAAAGGACTACAAACTTAATAGACATGGTTATATTACCAAAGAGGGCACCCCAATTAAGATTTGAACAAGAAAATGGAAAGAAGGGGTGGCTCGGGCCTTACCTCGGGATATGTGCAGAGGGGGAGGTTGATGATGATGGAGATGATGAGTGGAGGGACCAGGGGCCTTCGAAAATGGTGTGGTAGTAGGGGGTTGTGAGGATCGCCCCAAATCACCTCTGTTGCTGATCGCTCGAAGAGAGAGGGAGATGAAGAGAGACTGAAGGAGGTGTACGCAAGATGCCTCGTTTAAATACAAGTTTCGATCGATCGAGATTTGTTCGAGCGATCGAACATTCGATCGATTGAGATGTTTCAAGCGCTCGAGAAAGTGATACGTTCGATCGATTGAAAAACTTTCGATCAATCGAACCTAGACCTTCCAAAACTTCACAGAATGGAAAAATTAAGTACCCCCAACTGACCTAAGTTATTCTGGACATACAGTGGAAATGATAAATAAAGCTGTGACAGGACATGTAAGCCAAAAACTCATCCTCATAATAGAAAATTGCAATTTTTATTTAAATGAACTTTATAATAGCATCCATATTGCAAAATTATTGCCCCCACTTGATATTTAAGACCTTATTTAACTAAAGAAAACTAAAAATACAACTAAACTAATGAAATTGTTTGTCTAGGATTACACTTCAATTGATAACAGAAAGACCAATGACAAAATACAATTGAAGTGGACACTACTCTTCGAGCAAGAAAATTTCTTCTCCCACCATTGCTTCATTCTCCGCTAAAACTTCGCATGTGGATTCCAAACAGGATGATTCCCTTTCCCAGAACAGTCGAAAAGCAGCAAGGATATCATCGAGCACGTCTGAAATCTTTAAGGAATTGAAAGCCCATGCAAGAGGTGATCCGAATGGAGATAAGGATAACGGAGTATAATCATGCAAGGACTTTCCTCTTACAGCGGAGTATTTGGGGGCCATATGTATGGTCCAAAGCCATGAACCATTTGATGTGGAAGGTAAAGAGGCAGGAATGGTGGATGCATAGTGACAATCCTGACAAAGGGAAAAAAACAAATGAAAACAACAAAAAAAAGAAAAGGAATTAAATAAGAACTAAAGAAAACGACAACAGAAAGAATATAACAAAATAAAGAAAACAAGAGAACTACAAGTGACAATCAATTAACCTCACTATTGGCATGAGATGCCCATGTGCACTAGCAGGTAACGGGCACTGGAGCCAGAACAGCAAATAACTCGTGTGCACATAAATATAAGGAACCACTGCGATGACAAGGAAGTCATCAACAAAAGTGAATACAGCATTGTGGCGTTCGGGCACCACATCTTGTAGGTCCTCTTATTCCCATGGCTCCTACATGGAGTCATTCTCCCACTGCTCTAAGAGAGCATCATCCACTTTCCCAACAGCATACCCTTCAGGTTCTCCTTCCTCACCAGAAAGGTCCATATGCTCGAAGGGGTTAATCTGGAAGAGAGCAGGGTTATAAGGGATGTATCCATGGGTCAGGTCCATGACATCATCTGCCCCTGGTCCTTGGTAAGGAGATAAGTAGAATGCTATCTCGTCGGCAGTCCAAGGTGGGTTCTGATATTCAGAATCAACCCATGACCCTATAGAATGAATATCATCATCTCTCATATTGAAAAGCCTGCATAGGAAAGATAATATGAAACAGCAGATTAGAATCGAAATCACTTGTAGAGAGAGATTAAAAATTGAAAAACATCAAAAGTAAAGATATACAACAACAACATGAATAAACGATTAACGTTTAAGATCAAGAGTAGTTGGGTTCATCCAGTTGGATGAACTCAGCCTCTGTTTGGAAATTCTCCAAGAACAGTTTTAGCCTTTGGCCATTGACCTTGAAAACTGCATCGTTCTTGGGGTTTATCAGCTCAACCGCCCCATGTGAAAAGACAGATTTGACTATGAATGGTCCTGTCCACCGAGATCGGAGTTTGCCTGGGAAGAGGTGGAGGCAAGAGTCGTACATCAAGACTTTCTGCCCCGGCTCGAATGATTTACGACAAATTGTTCTATCGTGGCGAGCCTTCAACCTTTCCTTATGTAATCGAGCATTGTCGTATGCATCTCAACATATTTCTTCCAATTCAGCCAATTGGAGTTTTCGAAGATGCCCTCCTTCTTTAATATTAAAGTTCAATGAGCGTGTTGCCCAATAAGCTTTGTGTTCGATTTCGACAGGGAGGTGACATGCTTTTTCGTAAACTAACCTATACGGAGACATTCCCAGATTTGTTTTAAAAGCCGTGCGGTAAGCCCATAATGCATCAGTCAGTTTATATGCCCAATCCTTTCTATTGAAACTAACCGTCTTTTCAAGAATATGCTTAATTTCTCGGTTAGCTAACTCTGCTTGCCCGTTTGTTTGTGGATGGTAGGCAAGAGTGATTTTATGATTGACCCCATATTTCTTGAGGAGTGACTCCAAAGGCCTATTGCAGAAATGCTTACCTTGGTCACTTATTAAGGCTTTCGGGGTTCCAAAACGCGATAGGATATGTTCCTTAAGAAAGGGTATAACTATTTTATGGTCGTTGCGTCTCGTTGGTATCGCTTCCACCCATTTTGACACATACTCCACAGCTAGGAGTATGTATTCACAATTGTTAGATTTAGGGAACGGGCCCATGAAGTCTATGCCCCAACAATCGAATATTTCAATCGTGATAATAGGGGTTAAGGGTATGGAGTTCCTTTTGAAAATTGTACCAAGCTATTGACAGCGTTGGCACGTTTTGCAGAAAGCATAGGCATCTTTAAACAAGGTGGGCCAGTAGAAACCGCTATGTAGAACTTTTTGCGCGGTCTTTTGTGATGCGAAATGGCCACCGCATGCCTCAGAATGGCATGATGCTAAATGACGGTTATATCCTCATTTGGAATGCAACGTCTGATAACCTGATCAGCACAATACTTGAATAAGTACGGGTCATCGAAGAAGAAATGATGTGCAAAAGAGAAACCGCTTCTTGTCTTGATTTGACCAATGTCCAGGAGTCTCTCCCATAACCAGATAGTTCACTATATCTGCGTACCAGGGTAGTCCCAAGACTGCCATAAGTTGCTCGTCTGGGAATTCATCTTTGATTGGTACAGGCTCAGTATTATCAATAAATGTAAGCCAAGACAAGTGGTCAGCAACCACATTCTCTACTCCTTTTTTTATCCTTTATAGTGACATCGAATTCTTGGAGTAGGAGTATCCATCGAATAAGCCTTTGTTTTGCATCTTTTTTAGATAACAGGTACTTGAGGGCCGAGTGGTCTGTAAAACAGACGATTGGAGACCCTATCAGATATGACCTGAATTTATCCAGAGCGAAGACTATCTCCAGTAGCTCCTTTTCGGTAGTTGTATAATTCATTTGAGCTTCATTAAGTGTATGACTGGCGTAGTAGATTATGTAAGGTTTATTATCCTTCCTCTGTCCTAGGACTGCACCAATGGCGTAGTCACTAGCGTCGCACATTAGTTCGAAAGGCAGACTCCAGTCCGGTGCCTGGATTATCGGTGGGGAGGTAAGGTGTTCCTTTAGTGTGTCAAAAGATGTTTGACAGTTATTTGACCACTCGAAAGGTGCGTCTTTGACTAAAAGTTGGCACAGTGGTCGGGAAATTGCACTAAAGTTTTGGATAAAGCGACGATAAAATCCCGCATGCCCCAGAAAAGATCGAATGTCTTTGACTGTACGAGGGACAGGTAAATTCGAGATTATATCGATTTTAGCTTTATCAACCTGGATACCTTTATCAGAAATGATGTGGTAGAGGACAATTCCCTTGGTCACCATAAAGTGACACTTTTCCCAATTCAGTACTAGGTGTTTGTCCTCGCATCTTGCCAGCACACGTTCAAGGTTGTCTAAGCAATTTTCAAAACTATGGCCATATACAGAAAAGTCGTCCATAAAGACTTCGAGTATTTGTTCGACCATATCGCTGAATATACTTAACATGCACCTTTGAAAGGTAGCAGGTGCATTGCATAAGCCGAATGGCATACGACGATAAGCGAAAGTACCGAATGGACACGTAAACGTAGTCTTTTCCTGATCTTCAGGAGCGATTTCAATTTGGTTATACCCACTATATCCATCCAAGAAGTAGTAGTACTTATGACCCGCTACTCGTTCTAGCATTTGATCCATGAAAGGTAAGGGAAAATGGTCTTTTCGGGTCACGGTGTTCAGTTTTCGGTAATCAATACACATCTTCCATCTAGTGAGAATGCGTGTTGATACTAATTCACCATCTTTATTTGGTATGACTGTTATGCCTGCCTTCTTTGGCACTACTTGGGTTGGACTAACCCAAGGACTGTCAGATATTGGATATATGATCCCAACATGAAGTAGTTTTAGCACTTCCTTTTTGACTACTTCTTGCATGTTGGGATTCAGACGCCTTTGCATTTGTCGCGAAGGTTTCGCGTCTTCCTCCAAATATATCTTATGGGTGCACACAGACGGGCTTATGCCTTTGAGATCGGCAATAGTCCATCCTAATGCTCTCTTATGTTGTTTTAACACCTCGATTAACCTATCCTCTTGTTCAGAATTTAAAGTAGATGAGATTATGACAGGATAAGTCTTCTCAGTCCCTAGGAAAGTGTATTTGAGCTCTTTTGGAAGCTCCTTTAATTCCAATTCGGGAAACTACATGTTCGAGGGCATGACTAACTTTGTTTTAGGAGGCAGTGGTTCATATGGTGTTATTCACATGCATTCAGCTCTATCCTCCTCTAGTGTATCTAACATGAGGCAAGTGTGATTTAAAGCAGCATCCAATGGAGTGGACTCTTTAGGTTGATAGATAGCATCAAATTGTGACACGACTACCTCCAAAGGATCTTTGTAATCAACGAAATCAGCCTCATCTTCTATTACAGTGTTGATGTAATTCACTTCTTCCTCATCATCGTATTCTTCATATCGGGGGTTTGAGAAAATTTTGACATTTAACGTCATATTCCTGAATACGATGGTCATTATACCACTTCTCACTTTTATTGTGGCATCGATTGTGTTTAGGAACGGACGTCCAAAAATGACCGGGATTTGTGAACCTGGATTGGAGACAGGTTCAGTGTCTAAGATGACAAAATCTACCGGGAAGACAAATGAGTCTATTTGAACGAGGACGTCTTCCAAAACTCCTCTTGGGTATTTCATTAACCTATCTGCCAATTGCAATGCAACTCGGATGGGTTTATATTCACCTAGCCCTAGCTGTTTATAAATTGAGTATGGCAGAAGGTTTACGCTAGCTCCTAAATCGAGGAGTGCGTTATCTATCTTTTGATTTCCAATTTGACATGAGACAGTGGGAATGCCAGGGTCTTTGAGTTTAGGAGGCAATTCATTTTGGATAATTGCACTTGCTTGGCAAGCGACATAAGCGTGTTTCCTCACACTTTGCCTCCTTTTTACCGTACACAAATCTTTGAGGTACTTAGCGTAGGCCGGCACTTGTTTTATAGCATCAAGGAGTGGGAGATTGATTTTAACTTGTTTGAATAATTCCAAGAACTCCTGATTCTTTGCCTCATTTTTGGGTTTCTTTAACCTTTGAGGATAAGGCGCAGGGAAAGGGCATTTTGGTACTTCATCATTAATGGGTTCCTTTCTGGGTCTTCTCTCAACTTTTTCCATTTCTTTAGGAGCTTCAGTGTTTGTTTCTAATGGCTTATTACTAGTAGTGGGTTCCTCTTCTTGAGTTGAATGTTCATTTGTATTCACCACTTCATCCTCCTCATACTCTTCGGGAGTAGAGGTAGGCATATTTTGCCCTATAATCTTGCCGCTTCTCAGAGTCGTCACGGCTTTTGCTTGTTCGTGATTCGGGGGACCGTTATTGTATCCCTTAGGGTTTTGAAGTGGTTGGGCAGGAAATGTTCCGCCCGATCCCTCTTGACGTGCATCCATTCTATCTAATGTCGCAGACATTTTACTCATCATTTGAATTAATTGTTGAGTTAGGTTGACATTAGAGAGAGGATCTTCCTCTTGCACCTTTTTGTGTGGGGGCACGTACACATTAGCATGTTGATTATTGGAGGGTTGCACTTGGTTGTAATTATTAAACCTATTTTGATTATATGGCTGGGACTGCCTATTGTATTGCCCTTGATATTGGTTATTGTTATAAGGCTGTTGTTGTTGGTGTTGATTTTGGGTCCCAGCATCATTTTTCCAATCAAACCCAGGGTGATTCCATCGATTGTTATTGCTTTGTGAATTATTGTTGTTATAGGAATTCCCTGCCCCCCTATACCCTTGTATGGCATTCATTTCCATGGGGGGTTGTTCTTGGAAATACGGCACATTAGGACAATACTGAGTAGTATGTCCCAACATATTGCATGTGCCGCATGGTTCTTCCGATGATTGCTGCCTTGAACTACCTCCTTTCATGCTTAACTCTTCTACTTTCTTTGCTAGTTCTTCATATTTAGTCATGAGGTGATCTTCACTGTTTAGTTGGTATAGGCCTTTCTCTTCTACACAGGATATCTGTGAGCGTGAGACGTTGTCAGAATTTGACCATTCATGAGCGTATTCGGCCAACCATTCGAAGTGGGCTTCAGCCTCTTTGGTGTTTTTACGCAAAAATGGTCCTGAACTCATGGTTTCTACCAACTTTTTCGTTTCACCATTCAATCCTTGATAAAAGAAGCTGATAGTTTGCCATTTCTCAAACCCATGGTGTGGGCACGAGAGAAGCAAAACTTTGAAACGCTCCCATGTTTGAGTGAAGGTTTCATTGCTCTTTTGTTTAAAGGAATTAATTTGGCGTTGAAGATCTGTGGTCATGCGAGTTGGATAGAATTTCTTTAGAAATGCGGTGCTCATCGCATGCCAGGTAAAGATTGAATTGGGTTTGAGGGAGTGGAGCCACGCCTTTGCTTTATCCTTCAAGGTGAAGGGAAATAACATTAGATGCGTCACCTCCCTAGGACAACTTTGTGAGAATGTTTTGCAAACATCCTCGAAGTCAGTGACATGTAAGTATGCCTTCTCACTTTCCATCCCATGAAAGGTGGGAAGTAGTTGGATCATCCCATTGCAAAATTGAAATTCGCCAATATGTGGTGGTATTCGAATGCAAGAGGGTGTAGGTGCGTGTTCTGGTTGCATGAGATCGTACAGAGGACTTAGCACCTCATCAATTGGTACCACCACATTGTCACCATGTTCACTCTGATTATCATCCATTGATTCAGTTGGAGTAGCTACGGAATTAATGGAACTATCAGAGTCAGATAGGTAGAAAGGATTTCCAAAAATTCCTTCAATGGAAGTGTTGGACATGAACTAGGAGAGTTCCTAAGGTAAGTGTTTATCAAAAGAACTGAAAAGGAAAAGAAAACAAAAATAGAAATAGATGAAGAGAGATTGAGATAACCTAAGTATTAACTCGTCGCCTTCCCCGGCAACGGTGCCAAAAACTTGACACGAATATTTTTCTGTGCGCTTGTGTGCTATACCCAAGTGTAGGTAACCGTGTAAGTAATAGACTAGATTAAGTCCAGGTCGATCCCACAGGGAAGGATGAGAATTAAATTACTTAGATTAGACTCCAAAAGAAAAGAAAATTCAATGTTTTAAAAGAAGTGTAGAACACAAAGTTCTACGATTAACAACTACTAAAATTAAAAGCAACTAAATTAAATTAACTAATGATTAACTATTTAACTAAAGCGAGATTTTAAAAATGGTTTTACTTAATAAAAGTGAAGTGTTGGGATTACGCAAATCCACTGTGACCTGGCCATCTACCATGCAATTACAATTAAGCTCAATGAAGTACATCTTCTACAATATTCTGTACTTTTTTAAAGATCTAGAATCAATAGCCCTTTCATGGCCGGGACTATATCATCTCAATTAAGTGCGAAATACATGAAAGCGGTTTAATTCAATAGTTAAGACTTGCACCTACAATGGTGTTAGCATTGAGGGTGGTTTGCAAAATGTATTGAAAGAAAATGCCTTAAGGCCTTAAGTTCAAAGACTGCTTTGACAAACTGAGCATTTGGGGACAGTTTGATAACAACTCCTTAAAACAGAAAGTCATGGAATACTGTATTGGATGTTCTCAAGAATCTGAAAGTTCGATCGATCGACGCGCTTTCGATCGATCGACAATCGTCATCTCTCAATCGATCGAAATGTCTTCGATCGATTGACTATATCTCTGTACCGATCGATCGAAATAACTTCGATCGATCGAACACATGTATTATTCTGATGCATGGCAGAGGCCTAAAAATCACAGTTTCATCGCGATTTCCCAACCTTGGACTACTCAGACATGGTCTGGAGTGTCCCAGATGCGATCTTAACGTAAAGATTCATTAAGGTGTCATTTGTTTGTGAGTTTTTCATTAAAACTTATGAAAACTTGAGATTTTAACTTGTCTAGCATAAAAAAAATAGTAAGATTAAACCCTAAACTACCATTAACTAAGTGCAGTATATAAATAAAACGATAACTTAGTAACCTTGAATGAAGAACTCGTATTTAAACCAAAGAAAATCCAAGCTATAAATGTAAACTTTGAGTAACAACCTACAAAACAAGAAAACTCTCTCCTCTCTCTATGAAAACTGATAAGAAGTAAGTGGGGCATCCTCCTGGACGTAAACAATACGAGTTTTTATAGTAGAAACCTAATGCTAGGGTTAAACTCCGTCTTTTGCTGCGTGCGCGTATTCTGCTAAAAGGCATGTTCGATCTATCGAACAACTCTCAATCGATCGAACTTCTAGAATCTTCGATCGCTTAAGACAAGTTAGATCGATCGAACCCTCGATCGCTTGAGAGGACCTCGATCGATCGAGCTCTAATTTTCAGCTTTGAATTGTCTTCATTGGAGTCAAGCACTTCCTTTTCATCCTGCTCCTTTAATTATTCACACAGCGACCATAATCTGCACAGATCACAGCCAAAACACACAACTTATTATAGATTAATCATAATGTGTAGAAACTGGCGTTGTAATCCAAACTGCAGATATATGAGGGAATTGTGAACTAAACTAGTGTATTTTCTTCTTTTAGCATGGTTTTATTTTACAAATACCCCCGCTTGTCAACGGGGGTCTGTAGAGGCTATGACTGTAGGTAACTGACCTGAGACATGGGTAATTGCAGGGTCTTTTGAAGCTTGCCATCATCAACCACCTAAGGGAATTTGCCCCCATCATAGGTTGTGGACCTAAGCGAAGTTGGTGCCCCGGGTGTGACCCGAGGTCTTTCGCCTCGGGTGTTAGCCCGAGGTCTTTTGTGCCTGGGGTGTGGTCTCGAGGTCTTTTATGCCTCAGGTGTCATCCCAAGGTCTTTTGCCAATTGTGTAACAATGGTCTTTGGTTGCCTCGGGGTTCAGCTCGAGGTCTTTTTAGCGCCTCAGGAGTTGAACCCGAGATCTTTACAAGAGCTCTCTGACAGTCTGTGGAGCCTCATGCGATGATCGAGCAAGTCACTGTAATCGGGCTCATCTAGACTGATGAAGACAGGAGGTTAAGTCAGGATCACCGGGCTCCTGATTATTCTGAGCTGGAGGCAAGATCGGGATCACTGGATCTTGACTGCCGCAAATTGGAGGTTCGGTCGGGATTGTCGGACTCAGACCGATATGGACTGGAGGTCGAGTCGGGGATGCCGGACTCACACCGATGTAAATTGGAGGTCAGATCAGGGCTGCCAGACTCAGACCGTTGTGAATTAGAGGTCGGGCCAGAGCTGCCAGACTCAGACCATTATGAACTGGAGGTTGGGCCGGAGCTGCCAGACTCAGACCGATGCGAACTGAAAGAACTGCCAAAACCATCGGGCTTTTTTTACATTGCTCCTCTCAGGCTAATCTCGCTTTTGCTTATTTCTTGAAGGCTCGTCGCTAATGTGCCCGAGGTCTTTGGTCCTTAGAAATTCTTTAATGTCGACTTACTTCCCTACCCTTTTTGCGAGTTCAATCAAGGTTTTCGGTCGGTTTTTGTGAAATGACGTGAGGCACTTGGTGTGTTGAACTCCCTAGCAGAAGGCTGTAATAGCGACGGTTTCGTCAAGATCATAGATCCCAAGCTTTTTCTGGTTGAACCGGTTGGTGAATTCCTTGAGGGTTTCATTATCCTTTTGTCTGACTGTGAGTAGTTGCATGTCAGGCTTTGGCCATTCATGCATACCGATGAACTGGTTGATGAACTGCTTGCTGAGTTGCTTGAAACTACGAACTGATCTTTGCTTCAAGGACTAGAACCATTAGGCGGCCGGGCCTTTCAAAGTGCTGGGAAAGGCTAGGTAGTAGTATCCTTCATCGGTATTGGTGGCGAGAGCCATCTGGGCCTTGTAGGTCCGGACGTGGTCGACCGGGCTCCCCGAGCCATTGTATAAATCTAGATAGAGCTGTTTGAATTTGCGTAGGATGGAAAACCTTGTAATCTGGCTGAAGAATGGTGACTCTGTCTCGGTATTGACCTAGTCCTGAGTAGAATTCTGGCCTAGCTCTATGGCCATTCTATCGATCTATTTTTTCAAATTCTGGATACAGGCCATGACACCTTCCCGACCGATATCCGGGGGGTTGGTCGGGTTGGTAGAAGAGGCTTCTTCTTCATGGCGGTGCGTTGTCCTCTGGGATTGGGCTCGGCCAGGACTCTG
Organism: Hydrangea macrophylla; assembly: GCA_033977485.1. Taxonomy (NCBI): domain Eukaryota; kingdom Viridiplantae; phylum Streptophyta; class Magnoliopsida; order Cornales; family Hydrangeaceae; genus Hydrangea; species Hydrangea macrophylla. The sequence goes on along the minus strand of CM066988.1, from coordinate 95,583,903 downwards.
GCTGATCATGTGTATAAGGCCACCTCGGCTCTTGACCGAGTGACCTTGGACTGATTCCTGGGCCATATGTTCATGTCTCTCCTCTCAGGCAGCACGCCTACCGCTGATGTCTGTGGCACCCTCAGTGCGGGACAGGTTGGCTCGAGCACGTTATCTGGTCAAGATGGTTCCCGACCGTACGCAATATTCCTCGGCCATTTTCTGACCACTGGAGGATTGATTTGTTACGCTAGCAGGACTTTGATCTGCTGTTGGGTTTGACGCTGGATCTTCAAGAGCTGTGTGATGGTTGCGATGATCTGCTCCGGTGACCGGCGAGATAGCCCGACCAGCCCGCTGTGCAGCCTTCTTACTCTTCTTCAGAGACATGACTGTCAACTGAAAGATTTGTGCTTTGAGAAATCTGTCATTTCCCACAGACAGTGCTAAGCTGATGATGCCAAAATTTGGTTAGAGATAAATTAGAGCAGTTTAAGGGGAGAGAGAGAGAGAGAGAGAGAGAGAGAGAGTGGTTTTTGTATGTGGTTCGGCCCTGTTAATGAAGGAACTATATCCACGTGTGTGTCTGAGGATGTTCACTATACTGTAAAAAGCCGGGGACATGTGGTGAACCAACAATAATTTGAAACTACTGTAGGTCGGCCGGGCATGATGATGACTGCTATAGAGGTGCTGTATAGACTAAAAAGTTGATCCCTTTCTATAAGGGTGAGGGGTCTCTTTTATGCAAGAGACCTACTCGTACAAGGATAAGGAAATATAATCCAATTAAGAGTTATTGGCATTAATTGTGGGGGTTTTCTAATTGGATTAGGAAACAATATGCACTTTCCATTAGTCTTCTAATTTGAGTAGAAAACTATCTAGAATTCTGGATCATGCCTCGAGGTCTGGGTGAATGCGACGAGCTGTGCCTACACAGTCTTCCTGACCTGTTGGCCGGGTCGTGGATGAACCGCTCGGGTTGCCTCGGGTAGACCAAACCGCTCCGGCTGATGCTTATCCGAGGAACTGTGCATGATTTGGTTGAGATAGGGGTCGGCCACTGAGTAGAACCGCTCAATCATAGGATAGAGCCAATTTTGGGCGTGTCACGGGGTATATTTGCATGAATATATTTGTAAAATAACTATTTTTCTCTTATATATTTAAAAAAACCTAGGGATAGGTCACTAGGTTCAATTCTAGTTTAGTCTTAATACGTTATGGTATTTTGAAATTTGAAGGGCAAAATAGTCATTTTACAAATAAATTCATAACAATTGGACCCTGTCATTGGATCTAGAATGTCAAAAAACCTAGAGATAGGTCACTCTGTATTATTTGATGACTTTAACAATGTTAACTTCTTATATGTATACCTCAAGGGCAATTTGGTCATTTTACGATCTATATACTTTTTAGGTTCCAAAATGTTCTTCATAATAATATGAGTTCACAGGCTTTGACGACGTTAAATTTTGATTTTATTTTAACAAATTATGGCATTTTAAGTTTTAAGGGCAAAATAGTCATTTTACAAGTATACTCTGGCCAAATGGACCTTACCATTGGATCCAGAACGTTGAAAAACCTCAAGATAGGCCACTTTGTATTAGTTGAAGACTTTAACAATGTTAACTTCGTATATGTAAACTCCAGGTCAATTGATCATATATGTACTTTTTAGGTCCCAAATATTCTTTATCTTAAATATGAGCTTAGAGGCTCTAACAGCGTTCAATTCTAGTTTAGTTTTAACAAGTTATGGTATTTTGAAATTTGAAGGGCAAAGTAGTTATTTTACAAATATATTCAGGCCAAATGGACCCTACTATTAGATCCAAAACGTCAAAAAACCTTGGGGTAGGTCACTCCATATTATTTGAAGATTTTAACAATGTTACTTTTTATATGTAAGCCCCAATGGGCAACTTGGTCATTTTATAATATATATATACATTCTAGGTTCCAAAATGGTTTTTATAATAATCCGAGCTTATAGACTTTGACGATGTTAAATTCTGATTTTTTTTTTAACACTTGATGACATTTTGAAGTTTTAATGGCAAAATTGTCATTTTACCAAGTAATAAAATTTTGACACAAAAATCTATGTTACCCAACGCAATTTTTTTTTTTTTTAGATTTTTGTTCCCTCTTTTAAAAAAATAAAACAAAGTTACTAAACGCCTTTTTTTATTTTCTTTTTTTAAAATGAACAGAAAATTTTCTACAGAAATTTGGTGTTAAATCTCTATTTATAAAATGTATTTGGTAATAGCGCACAAAGTGAAAATATGTATTGAACAATTCATGCTTGCAAGGAATCTGTTATAACAAATCCTTATTCATATTCATCCCTCTCTCTCGCTCTTCCATCTCTCTCTCACTCTCTCTCTCTCTCTCTCTCTCAGTAGTGATCGCCGACCACCATCAACGCCGACCACCATCACCGTAGTCACCACCACCACATCGACCACTTCTCTCTCTCTCTCTCTCTCTCTCTCTCTCTCAGCACCAACCACCATCACCGTCGTCGCCACTACCACCACCACCACCATCGTCGCCACCACCACCAATGCCCGTTGCATAACCCGGCCTGATGTGATTTGTCTCCTCTGACCACCACCAATTTCAAATCCACAACCACTACGACCAAATCTACCACCATTGGGACCACCACAAGCAGATCCACGACCATCGCATGACCACAAGCCAGTGCAGTGAGCATTTTCACGTTTCTGTGAATTTTCACGAACTTTGTAAAAATTCACAACTTTTCGGTGGTATGAGAATTTTGTTTTGTGATCATTGTATGAAAAATTTTCACAATTTTTTTTTTTTTTGGGGATCAATGTAGCTTAAATTTAGTTTGTTTCCAAGTTGTGAATGCTCTATTAAGTTGATCTGAGTTTTAAAAAAAAAAAGAAAAAGAAAAAGAAAAAGGTGTTAAGGTTATGAATTTTTTTGATAAATTTCACAACTTTTTTTTTTTTTTTTTGATAAATTTCACAACTTTTCGGTGGTATGAGAAAATCGTTTTATGGTCAGTGTATGTTGATTTGGTTGTTTGGTTGTGAAGAAGGTCGATCGAGTGAGGTCATGATGGTCGTCGGAAGTAAGGTGAGGTTTTGGTTGTGATCGCTGCTGGTAGTGGTTGTCGGTTGAGGCAGGGATGGTCGTGATGGTGGTCATCAGAGCTCAGACGGGGTTGCCAGAGCTCAGACTATGTGATGGTGGTGGTCACTGGATATCAGGCGAGGTCGCCGGAGGTGCAGGGGATAAAACTCTCGGTGTAAGACCAATATTGAGGGTAGATTTGTCAAAATACCAAAGAGTAAACTTAATTCTAAATATTTTTACTATTTATACCTAACCACCATTCCTTAATATGGATTTTAATTCCTAATTGCCCCAAATTTCTAACACAAAAACAAAAAAAATGAAATGGTGGGGCCTTAGTAAAAATTTACATGCAAAGACATTCAGACAACAACAGTAATGATAGGTGCACAACGAATCGCACAAACGTGCAGGACAGGGTTGGACCTTGTGCTGAAATGCCTGTACACACAAAAAGGTGTGTGTAGACTTTTCAGCACAAGATTTGTGTGTGCAGGATTTTTAGCACAAGGTACAATCCTGTACTGCACGTTTGTGCAATTCGTTGTACACCTATCATTCCTCCAAACAACAAATGTCGTACCACAAGGGTGCAAGTAATGCAAAGGCATTCAAAACCTCGGTCAATGCCTTGGTACGTCAGTTAAACATGATTTTGGAGTTCTTTTTGGATGACTTTTCTTTCTTTCTTTTTAGTGTAAATATTATAGGGCAAATTGCACTTTAGTCCATCAAACTATAACCTATTTTTAATTGAATTCATAAATTATTATTTTTTTTCGTAATTAGGTTCTTGAACTTCAAAAATTCATTCAATCAGACCCAAATTCTGACACTGTTAGCTTAAACTAATAGAAATTGTTACGTACGTTACGCGTAATGATTACTTGTCACATGTTAGGTTAAGACAAACACGTGAAATTGTGAATAGTGCAAAAAATAGTATTCAATCATATCTGAAATCGCGTTCAATCAAATTCAAAAACACATTCAACTAAATCCAAAATTGCATTCAATCATACCCAAAATCACATCATTTTTTAGCCATTCACAGTCTCCCGTATTTGTCTTAACCTAACATATGATAGGTAAGCATTACGCGCAACGTACGTGACAATTTCTAATAATTTAAGCTAATAGTGTCAGAATTTGGGTATAATTGAATGAATTTTTGAAGTTCAAGGACCCAATTGCAAAGAAAAAAGTTTACGGACCCAACTAAAAATAGGTGTATAATTTAATGGACTAAAGTATAATTTGCCCTAAATTTATATAAACACCATATTATCTATTGCTCCTTTTTTTTTCAAATAACATCCTCTAAACTAAAAATCCAACAAATTGACCCTTCAACTATGAGTATTATTTTTCTCCTCGGGTTGTGACCCCCTCACAAATAGTTGAGTGGGTCATTTGTTGATCTTTTTAGTTTAGGGGGTATTACTGATTGAGTAATGCTTATATATGCTTCCTAAATTTTGCATCTCAAATGCTTTCCAACTATATTTGGCAATGGGACCATCTTTAATAATAGTGGGGTCACTTCAATATCCTCCAATCAAAATTCAATGAGTCCACTGTTATATGTATTTGAAAAGCATTTAAATTAAATCAAAATTTTAGTCTTACTGATTGCTGAAAAGGTGCAATACACTAGGAAGTGTCTATACACTACGTTTTTTTTTGAGCAAATTACACTGACCTCCCCTGAGGTATCTGACAATTACAGAGACCTCCCCTATAATTTGAAAAATGATAGTCACCTCTCTTCTCAATGACAGAATATTTAACACCATTAGATTTTGTGTAATATTACCAATTTAACCTTCTTCTAATATGGTTGTAAGTACACTCACGTACCATTCCCACTTCCCAATTCTACTTTCCTAATTTTACTTTTCTACATAGATGGGAACATCATGAAGCAGACCCACCACTGTTGATTTCTTTCAATCGATTTCCATGCTTGGATACCAAATAATGGTAGTAAATTCTTCATCTTTTGGCTGTTTTTTCATCATAGCTACATATTAATTTGAATCCGGAAGGTAAATTGTTTCTCTAGGGTGTATTTTTCTGCCATTATTCGATATATATACGAACTATGTATACATATGTGTGTGTGTGTGTGTGTGTGCATTAGATAAAATTATATATACATTAACAAATTTTACAGATTTAGATCAATAGTATTTAGCCCTAACTTTTATAAAAATTTTCAGATTTAGGTTTTATAATGTTTAGCCCTAACTTTAATATAATATATTTATAGATTTACAATGTTTGATAGATTTAGGTTTTATAATATTAAGCCATTAACTTCTTTGTCCAAGTGGTTGGTGAAAGACATTAGAATAAATTATCACAAATCGAAACAATATGTGTCTTGTTTGTCTTACACAATTTTATATTCATGTAACAGGAATGACTACATCTGATTTGCAGGATATACAAGTCCACTATTTAACAAATATCTATTGCATAGAGAATGTTGACCCAGATAGATATAGTTATTTTGACTTGTTGGATTATGTGTGCAAAACAACACTATCTCATGTTTCTCCAAAATTGGTAATGGCAATCACATTCAGTTGTGATGTGCTTAGAGAAATTGAGAAGATGTTAATTGATGGATATGGTGGCTTGATGAAAATGTTTGAAATGAATAGGTATAGTAAGAATATACGTTTGTATGTTAAGTTAGGTGCAATGAGAGTACCAGAAAGTCAACCCTTGCCTCCAATATTCCCAAGAGGACCTACAGGTTATAGTGGGATTTCAACTTCAAGTCCTGGTGGTCTTCTAGAGAATTTGGATGTAAGCTCTTCCTCTACGCATCAAAGTGACATTGGAAGTTCTAAGAGTGATGCTGAGGTAAACATAGATTGGTCTGAAGATGATGATTTTGTTAGACTTAGCTCTGAGGATGAAGAATGGGATATGAAAGGACATGTGGAGTTAAGTGATGATGGGGGTGAGGGGTTAGTTAATGAAAGCAATGATGGTCTTTTAGATTACGAGTCTGGGGATGAATGCGTCATAAACTCTAGTTCTAATAAGAATATAGAGGGATATGATAGAGAGGCAAGAGTTAAGGCAAGAGCTTATGACCAAACCAAGTATGGGATAGAGTACCATAAACCTCCTAAGGGCTCTAAGATTGTTTTAAAAAAAGGTTTGCTATTTGGAGATGTTCAGAAATTCAGAGAGGTTTTGAGGGACATCACGATGTAAGGGATAAAAATGAGAAAAGCATGGTGATATGTCATTGTGCAGCTGAAGGTTGTCCTTGGAGGATTTATGCTTCTCCTTTGCCGGACAAAATGGCATTCATGATTAAGACTTACAATAAAACTCACACTTGTGTGAGAGTGAATACAAACTCTGAAGCTACATCTACATGGATTCTAATAAATTGGGAAATAAATGTAAGGAGAATCCAGAAATGACAATAGATGTAATGCAATCTATTGTCCACAAGAAGTTTGGAGTAGAGTCTCATCGTATGCAAATATAGCGAGCATAAAGGAAAGCTATTGGTGAGCACGACGGAAACTTTAAAAAGTCATACACTATGCTTTGGATGTACGCAAATGAAATTTGAAAGAGCAATCCTGGTAGCATTGTGAAGATTGAATGTGAGGGGATGAGTGTAATTGAAAATCCACTTTTTAAGAGAATTTTTATCGCTTTTGATGCTCTAAAACTTGGGTTTCAAAATGGGTGTAGACCGTTCATTGGTGCTGATGGCTGCCACTTGAAAGGGCCATTTGGTGATGTTCTACTGGATGCCATTGCACTAGATGGAAACAATGGGCTTTTTCCTATAGTTGTGGCAGTGGTTGAAAGTGAATGCAAGGATAGTTGGGGATTTTTCTTTCAGCATTTGCATACAGCAATTAATGGTGATCATGCAAAACCATGGACCATAATGTCCGATGATCAGCAGAAAGTATGTATTATTTCTATTTATTCTTTTTAAGTTAGCTTTAATTTCAGCAATGCTAGTATTTTGATATTACTTTTTAATAGGGCATTGGACCTACTATTATTGAATTTTTCCGAATTGTTGTTCATCGACAATGTTGTAGATATTTGTTTAGTAACTTCAAAGGGAAGTTCCCTTTCTATTTATTCTTTTTAAGTTAGCTTTAATTTCAGCAATGCTAGTATTTTGATATTACTTTTTAACAGGGCATTGGACCTACTATTATTGAATTTTTCCGAATTGTTGTTCATCGACAATGTTGTAGATATTTGTTTAGTAACTTCAAAGGGAAGTTCCCTAGCCTTTTATTACGTAAATATTTCTGGGAAGCTGTTAGATCCTACAACCAATTAGGCTTTTTAGAGGCAATGGAAAACTTGAAAGGTCTATCCACTGATGTGCACCAATGATTAGTAAATGTGACCATTCACACATGGGCAAGACATGCATTTGATGAGTGTGTCAAAGTTGAGCATGTTACAAACAATCTGACGGAGTCCTTCAATAGTTGGTTGGGTTAGTTGAGGTCCAAACCAATACTAACAATGTTAGAAGGGATCCGCAAAAAGTTTATGGGTAGGCTACAAATGAGGTTTCAGCAGGCATGCATATGGAACAATTCTCTCACACAAAATATTCAAAAAAATTTGAACAAGGTCATAGAAGACTCAAGGTTATGCACAATTGTGTTTGTTGGAGGGGAAGAATTTGAAGTTATTGACGAGGAGAGGATTTCACACGTATTGGATCTTGGTAAGAGAATATGTGTGTGTAGAGCATGGCAAATTTCAGGGATACCATGTAAGCATGTAGCTACAGCAATTGCTTACAAGAGATATGATATAGAGCTATATTGTGATCCTTCTTATTCTAAAGAGACTTACTTGATGGCTCACGGAGGGATGATACATCCAATTATGGACCAAAGGATGTGGACCACAGATGAAACTGACCCTATCCAGCCACCTTATCTTCGAAAGCAACCTGGGAGGCCTAGGAAAAATAGAAGAAGAGAGCATAATGAACCTCGAGCAGGGACTAGTCAATCTAGAAGGTCTTTAATGGTTGCATATGGCAAATGTAGAGAGTTAGGACACAATGGGAGGACATGTTAAAGGGCTCCAATTAGAGGCAAGGGCAAAGACAAGGCCATATCATCTAGTCAGGTATTTTCCTAATTGTTTACTATGAGTATTGTAGTTACCTTTTCTTTATCTTAAGGTTTTTTCCCCCCTCTTCAAGGACAAGAAAGAACACTACAAAGGGAGGCGTTGCAAAATGGTAGAGGCGGAGGAAGGGCCAATTCTAAGTAAGGGATAGGGAGGCCAAGCACTTGCAGAGGCAGCTCTCAACCATTGGGAAATCAACGGTCAAGAGGAAGGGGTCAAACAAGTAGCTCTCAACCATTGGCCAATGAAATTAGAAGAGGGAAAGGTCAAACAAGTATATCTCAACCAAGTAGTTCTCAAACAGACCAGTTTGGAGGGAGTGGGGTAGTTATAGTGCAGTGGGATGGATCTTTTATTAGGAAATAGTTGTTGCAATGAAGTGAAGCATTGGTTTTTTTTGGTGGCCTGAATTTTGGCAGCATCTATGTTTTTTTGTTGCACTGAAGTGTCACAGCCCGGTCCCACAATAGCAGAATCGGAGTCCGTAGCATGCCACCGAGGCTAAACCAATTCATTACTATTCCCGAAATTTAGTTTGAAGAACACACGCAACGGAAAAACAAAATACATTTTAAAACTAGGGGTCCAGTCAACTGGGTCGGGACCTCAGTCGACTGAAGAGAGCAGAGAGTTTTCAAAAGATGTTTACAGCCCTTTCAGTCGACTGAGACTGGGAACCAGTCGACTGAAGTTAGCAGAACCAAAAAAAATCACATAAACCTTCAGAGGTTCAGTCGACTGAGAAAGGGCCCAGGCGACTGATTTTGCCATATTAAAAAGCAGTAGCTAGCAGGCACAAGGGTCCAGTCGACTGAACACTGGACCAGTCGACTACTCCCCTGGCAGCAGCCCAATTTGCAGAAAAAACAAGTTTCAAAAGCTTTTTAAAACAATCAAGTGTTAACCACACACTCCAAACTCACATCAAAGTAATCCTAGTTGTATTAAAACGTTACCAAAGTATAATTACAACATGTTACTAACTATTACAATGCTTTAGGTCCATTCTAACATACTAAGTTAAACATAAGTTAAAACATTCAAATCTTTATTGCAACATTCCTATTGTTCCAAAACTACAAGATCAACATTCAGGTTGCCTTCAAAGCGAACTCTAAACCCACGTGCTCACTTCTCCGATTCCTCGCCCGCATTTACACCTGAAATGGTTATTTGAATAACCACAGATATTTGATTTGTTTAAGCTAACGCTTAGTGAATAAAACAACATATGCACATGAATGATAAACATGTCTGCATTCACATCTCTACATTTCATACTAGTCGCGGGAAACTCACGTGCCCGTCCATATTCCCAATCCGCGACTCCTCGCCAATAAGTCCACGCGAAAGGGTAAGACCTACGGTTCTTCTCTTCAATCGTGCGACCTTAATGCCTATATCGGATCCACAAAATGGCACGGTGACCACGTGCTCCTTCTGACCCACATAAGCAACTTAACATGCTCAAATATATATCACCATGCTCGCGAAAATCAAACATTTCATTATGCTATTGGGCCTACTTATCAATACAAATGCCCAATATGAACTACACAGTATATATCTATGAATTAATACATGTTATTCAAACATAACATGAATACACGTCAAGAAATCATTCCAAAACATAGTTGGATCACTCACCTCCGATTTACGCTCATATAATTCAATCTAAAGAAAACCCGTGCACAAAGAACGTGCAGAAGTTCGTCTAGTACAATTCCTATGGATCAAAATTCCATTTATCAACTTTTATGAAAAATTCTAGAAAACAACTTTTCGGAAAACTTGGCCAAACAAGGCCTAAGAGGTATCAAAATGATGGCCTTACCTCAAGGAGTTCAAATACAGAATATGGGAGAAAACAGACTGACGGAAGGTCGTCGTTTGTCGTCGGAATGCTCGAAGCAACAAAATCTCCCTTTGACCTCTTTTTGGAAACTTAAGTTGTAAGCTAATGAAAATATCTAACTCATCTCTATCTATATATAGGCAAAACTCTCGGGAATTACGTTTGCCTCCCCACGAGTTTTCAAAACTCCTAATCAGTCTCTGAAACTTTCTACACAGCTAATTTATAGCTTTACAAGTGAAACCTCAAAATTATAAAAGTTTTTGACTAAGTTTTGTTTGGTTGCTAAAACGCAAATTTCTACATGACGTTTCCGAAGTTGCTAATTAGCCTACCAAATTAATAGCGTGTTAATTCGTTCTCACCAGGATACTAAAACTAACGACAGATATAAATTCTAAAACAGAAAATAATACGGATATTGAAATACCCAGGTAACCATTTATTTTCAGATAAACATTTAAAATGTTCCACAGTAACCGTCTCATACTTAGAGAGACTTCACAAACACTAAACACTCATCAACAAATTCTCAGAGGGTCCTCTATCACAGACACCCCAAAAACAACTCGTGAGTCAAAACTCACTCAACCATGTGCCAAAAGACACGCCAAATCAAATTATCATGCATGACAATGTAATGCAAAAGCAATAACACAAATGCGGATGTTATAATACGCTCCCCCTTAAAAGGAGTTTGTCCCCAAACTTATACCTCATGTCTCGAAAAGGTGTGGATACTGAGTACGCATCTCATCTTCGATTTCCCATGTCATCTCTTCTGTTGTTTGGCTACGCCATAACACTTTCACTTTCGATATCACCTTATTCGCAAGACTTGGTCTTTTCGATCCAATATCTCTACCGGATACGCAACATACGTCAAATCACTCTGAATCTCATTCGGCATCGGAGCCATCACTTGTTCCCTATCCTCCACTAAATGTTTACGTAACAATGATACATGAAATACGTTATGAACTTGAGCATACTCACTTGACAAGTTCAATCGATATGCTACGGGTCCAACTCGCCCTATGATCTCAAAAGGTCCTACATATCTCGGGTTGAGTTTCCCATATCTCCTAAATCTAGTAATCCCCTTTGAAGGTGACACCTTCAAATATACCAAATCGCCCACGTCGAATTCCAACAGTCTTCTACGCTTGTCGGCATAACTCTTATATCTACTCTGCGCGGTCAGTAATCGTTGTCTAATTATCTGTATCTTATCTGTCGTTTCTTGCACAATTTTTGGCCCTTTAATCATTCGTTCTCCCACTTCTGTCCAACTAATCGGTGAACGACATACACGACCATACAAAGCTTCATAAGGAGCCATCCCAATACTTGACTGAAAAATGTTGTTGTATGCAAACTCAATTAACGGCAGGTGGTCTTCCCAATCACCCTGGAAATCAAGTACACATAACTGAAGCATATCTTCCAAAATCTGGATTACTCTCTCTGATTGGCCATCTGTCTGAGGATGAAAAGCGGTACTAAAGTGCAATTTGGTACCCATTGCTTCTTACAAGGCTCTCCAAAATTTTGATGTAAAACTATTATCCCTATCCGAAATGATAAAAACTGGGATACCATGTAGTCTCATAATTTCGCGAATATACAACTTAGCTAACGTCATTGGCTTAGTTGTTCGGATTGTTAGGAAGTGCGACGACTTCGTCAAATGATCAACGATCACCCAAATAATAGTGTTTGATCTCTTCGACCTCGGAAATCCGCTAACAAAATCCATTGTTATGTACTCCCTTTTCCACTCAGCTATCGGTAACGGTTGTAACAATCCCCAGGGTACTTGGCGTTCGGCCTTTACTTGTTGACAACTAGTACAATGCGAAACATAACATGCTATCTCTCTCTTCATTCCCGGCTAACAATAAACATGTCTCAAATCTCTATACATCTTGGTACTTCCCGGATGAACGGTATACTTCGTATTGTGTGCTTCCTCTAGGATGTTCCGTTTTAACTCCTTCTCATTAGGCACACAAATTCTACCCCTCAATCTCAAAACATCATTCTCAAAAGTAAGTCCCGGTTGTTTGCTCATCGGAATCTCATCACAAATCTTCTTCAAAGCCACATCTTGAAGTTGTTTCTCTGCGATTTCGTGAATCAAGAGTGGTTGTGCCACCATCGTTGACATCAAGCCACTTTCAATCCTCGGTATCACTTCAAGCTCCAAATTCTCCATATCTCGTATCAGTTCTTTCTGAGAAGTCAAATCTGATGCGGTGTTGGTTGGTACTTTGCGACTAAGAGCTTCGGCGACGACATTCGCCTTGCCCGGATGATATTGAATTGACAAGTCAGAGTCCTTCATTAACTCTAACCATCTCATTTGCCTCATGTTCAAATCTCATTGTGTAAATAGGTACTTCAAACTCTTGTGATCCGTATAGATCTCACATTTCTCCCCGTATAGGTAATGATGCCAAATCTTCAATGCAAAAATCACGACGGCCAATTATAGATCATGTGTTGGATAATTCTTCTCATGCAGTTTAAGTTGTCTTGACGCATATGCAATAACCTTATCACTTTGCATAAGAACGCAACCTAAACCTCTATATGAAGCATCACTGTAGATAATAAACCCTTCAGTCCCTGACGGAACGGCTAAAATTGGTGCTTTCACTAGTCGGCTCTTCAACTCTTGAAAACTTTCTTCACATGTTGGACTCCAAACAAAAGCAATATCTTTTCTCATTAACTGTGTCATCGGCATTGCTATACGCGAAAAGTCTTTTACAAATCTCCGATAATACCCAGCTAATCCTAGGAAACTTCGAATGTCTGTCACATTCGTTGGTCTCACCCAGTTGGTAACTACTTCTATCTACTGAGGGTCTACAAAAATTCCCTTTGCCGACACTATATGTCCAAGGAAAGCTATCTCGGTCAACCAAAACTCACACTTCTTCAATTTACTGAATAATCTCTTTTCACGCAATCGTTGTAAAGCTAATCGCAAATGATGCTCGTGATCTTCAACGCTTTTGGAGTAGTTTAGGATGTCATCTATGAACACGATAACGAACTCATCTAAATAATCCTTGAAAACACGGTTCATCAAGTCCATGAAAGCAGCTGGTGCATTAGTCACTCCAAATGGCATAACCAAAAATTCAAAATAACCATATCGAGTCCTGAAAGCTGTCTTCTCAACATCTTCCTCTTTGACTTTCAACTGATGGTAATCGGATCTCAAGTCGATCTTCGAAAATACCTGAGCCCCTTGCAACTGATCAAACAAGTCATCTATTCGCGGCAACGGATACTTGTTCTTAATGGTCAACTTATTCAACTCTCGGTAGTCGATGCACATACGCATTGTTCCATCTTTCTTCTTCACAAACAAGACTGGAGCTCCCCATGGCGAAACACTCGGTCGGATAAAACCCTTCTCACGTAGTTCTTGTAACTGAACCTTCAATTCTTTCAACTCTATCGGTGCCATTCGGTACGACGCTTTAGATATCGGTTGTGACCCTGGTACTATTTCTATTGTGAACTCAAGTTCTCTTTCAATCAATACGTCGGGTAACTCATCGGGAAAAATATCTGGAAATTCTCGAACTACTGAAATGTCTTCTATTAGTGGTCCAAGAACTCGCATGTCGACAATTGAACATAAGAAACCAGAACAACCCTTCTTCAACATCTTACTTGCTTGAATCGCCGATATCAAGTACGGCGGTATGATCACTCCCTTACCCTAAAAAGTAAACCCTTCTCGCCCTGACGGATAGAAACTAACCCATTTCTGTTATCGATTCTGGCTTGATTAACTAACAACCAATCCATACCCAAGATGACATCAAAATAGTTCACCGTCAACGGAATCAAATCAACGCTCAAGACTTTATCACCTATCTTGATCTCACATGACTTGAATATCGAAGAAGTAACTAGCGGTTCACTACTAGGCAATGATACACACAAGTCATATCCTAGCGGTTCTGACTTAACAATTAAATGCTTAACAAAATCACGTGATACGAATGAATGCGTTGAACCAGAATCCATAAGTATACGTGCAGGATACGAACAAATAGGAAGAATACATGATACGACGGTATCATCTGTATTCCCCGGCCTGAGCTAAAAATATCGCCCTTGTTGTTGTTTGACTCCCTTTCCCTTATCCACTCGCTGTCCTACCTTAGATCCACTCGGCATACTCGATGCCCTGGTACTCATTCTCAGTTGTTTCTTACTCGAACAGTTCTTTTCTATGTGTCCCGGTTGTCCACACTCAAAACATTTTCCTCTCGTTTCTGGGTTGTAGCTCTTCGTATTTGGAAAGGTATTTGGTGTGGTCGAGTTTGCATTCAAAGGACAATTGCGGGATATGTGTCCTAACTGCTTGCAAAAGTAACAGGTGCTCAATTGGTAGCAAGTTCCTCTATGTCGCAGGTTACATGTTGAACACAACGGTCTCGAGTCCCCCATGAATGTACTCCCTCCTTGGCTACTTATATATGATCCCGAACCTTGCGTAAACGGTTTCTTCGCATTCCCTTGACTCTTACCCCGACTATCATTTGCTCTCTTCCCTTGTTGTCCCTGTCGATATCTGTTGACACTTTTCTCAACAATACGAGCAGCTTCCTCAATGAGATAAACGGTCGGGTGTTGTAATATATCCACACGGCCACGGATATTCTCCCTAAGTCCTTCCTCAAACTTACGAGCTTTATTCCTATCAGTCGGAACGGTAGTTTTCCCAAATTGTAACATGGCATTGTAACGGGATACATACTCACTCACAATCATGTCTCCCTGAACCAAACTTGCAAACTCATGGCGCTTCTGAGTATAAGCAGATTGCGGAAAGAACCGTTTGTTGAATTCTTCTTTAAATGCTTCCCACATGGTCGGCTTCCCTTGTTCAAGTACGTTGTTTCACCAATCCAATGCTTCGCCCATCAAAGTATCGGATGCGCATAAAATTTTTCCTCATCGGTACACATTACCTGACGAAAATGTCTCTCCATGTCCATCATCCAATGATCGGCCAAGTCTATGTCAACTTGTCTATATTATAAGGTCGGTTTCCGCTTATGAAACTGTTCCACGATTGTGTGTTGAGGTCGCGATGCCGGTGGTGCATTGATATAACGAATTTCTACTAGTGGAGGCTGAACGTTCATCTGTTCTCTTTCACTTACTGCTTGTATGAAATTTCTCACCATATTCACTATTTGGTCCATCCGCGAATACGGTGACAATTCTCTCGGCGGATCAACCATAATGTTTCAAATATTCCCCTGTTGAGTTTAATGCATAATGACCATGCATGCTATGCCACAATATAGATATATGTGCACAGTTCATCACGACCAACAAATGCTAACACATGAAGCATTTCTACAATGATAACAATTATCTTCACAATTACACACTCCACTCGACATCACTCAGCATATATATAACATCACTCGTTTCCAAGGCTCTAAACTTATGCTTTGATACCACTAAATGTCACAACCCAGTGCCACAATAGCGGAACCGGAGTTCGTGGCACGCCACCGATGCTAAACCAATTCATTAACGTTCCCAAAATTTAGTTTGACGAACACACGCAACGGAAAAACAAACATATTTTAAAACTAGGGGTCCAGTCGAGTGGGTCGGGACCTCAATCGACTGAAGAGAGCAGAGAGTTTTCAAAAGATGTTTACAGCACTTCCAGTCAACTGAGACTGGGATCCAGTAGACTGAAGTAAGCAGAACAAAAAAAATCACATAAACCTTCAGAGGTCCAGTCGACTGAGAAAGGGCCCAGTCGACTGCTTTTGCCATATTAAAAATCAGTAGCTAGCAGGCACAAGGGTCCAGTCGACTGAACACTGGACCAGTCGACTGCTTCCCTGGCAGCAACCCAATCTGCAGAAAAAACAAGTTTCAAAAGCTTTTTAAAACAACCAAGTGTTAACCACACACTCCAAACTCACATCAAAGTAATCCTAGTTGTATTAAAACATTACCAAAGTATAATTACAACATGTTACTAACAATTACCATGTTTTAGGTCCATTCTAACATACTAAGTTAAACATAAGTTAAAACATTCAAATCTTTATTACAACATTCCTATTGTTCCAAAACTACAAGATCAACATTCAGGTTGCCTTCAAAGCGAACTCTAAATCCACGTGCTCACTTCTCTGATTCCTCGCTAGCATTTACACCTGAAATGGTTATTTGAATAACCACAGATATTTGATTTGTTTAAGCTAACGCTTAGTGAATAAAACAACATATGCACATGAATGATAAACATGTCCGCATTCACATCTCTACATTTCGTACTAGTCACGGGAGACTCACGTGCCCGTCCATATTCCCAATCCGCGACTCCTCGCCAATAAGTCCACGCGAAAGGGTAAGACCCACGATTCTTCTCTTCAATCGTGCGACCTGAATGCCTATATCGGCTCCACAAAATGGCACGGTGACCATGTGCTCCTTCTGACCCACATAAGCAATTTAACATGCTCAAATACAAATCACCATGCTTGCGAAAATCAAACAATTCATTGTGCTATTGGGCCTACTTATCAACTCAAATGCCCAATATGAACTACACAGTATATATCTATGAATTAATACATGCTATTCAAACATAACATGAATACACATCAAGAAATCATTCCAAAACATAGTTGGATCACTCACCTCCGATTTACGCTCATATAATTCAATCTAAAGAAAACCCGTGCACAAAGAACGTGCAGAAGTCCGTCTAGTACAATTCCTATGGATCAAAATTCCATTTATCAACTTTTATGAAAAATTTTAGAAAACAACTTTTCGAAAAACTTTTCCAAACAAGGCCTAAGAGGTATCAAAATGACGGCCTTACCTCAAGGAGTTCAAATACGGAATATAGGAGAAAACAGACTGACGGAAGGTTGTCGTTTGTCGTCGGAATGCTCGAAGCAACAAAATCTCCCTTTGGCCTCTTTTTGGAAACTTAGGTTGTAAGCTAATGAAAATATCTAACTCATCTCTATCTATATATAGGCAAAACTCTCGGGAATTACGTTTGCCTCCCCACGAGTTTTCAAAACTCTTAATCAGTCTCTAAAACTTTCTACACAGCTAATTTATAGCTTTATAAGTGAAACCTCAAAATTATAAAAGTTTTCAACTAAGTTTCGTTTGGTTGCTAAAACGCAAATTTCTACATGACGTTTCCGAAGTTGCTAATTAGCCTACCAAATTAATAGCGTGTTAATTCATTCTCACCAGGATACTAAAACTAACGACAGATATAAATTCTAAAACAAAAAATAATACGGATATTGAAATACCTAGGTAACCATTTATTTTCAGATAAACATTTAAAATGTTCCACAGTGACCGTCTCATACTCGGAGAGACTTCACAAACACTAAACACTCATCAACAAATTTTTAGAGGGTCCTCTAGCACAGACACCCCAAAAACGACTCGTGAGTCAAAACTCACTCAACCATGTGCCAAAAGACATGCCACATCACATTATCATGCATGACAATGTAATGCAAAAGCAATAACACAAATGCGGGTGTTATATGAAGTGACTTAGATGCATTTTTTGGTGGGCTATATTTTGAAGAAATGTTGTTTCCTTATAGTTTTTGAATATAATTAGCATGTAAGTTGATGTGGATAGAATTAGTAGGTAGTTGTATGTACTGAATTGTATTTTGAATGATCTTGGATATGGTACAATCTGACTTACTTCATTGTATTTTGATGGCTGCAATTGTGGAATGGTACTTCCTTACAAGAGAACTCTTTGCTTGTTTCAAATTTGTACATAGAATGCAATATGAAGGATTTAGACCATAAATGCCTTGTAAGCTTCTAAAAGGGTATTTTCGGTATTCTGCTATACAAAACTGATGGAGTTAACAGTTCTAGCAACACTCTTTGGACAGAAGTTAGTAGAAGGGAGGTGACTGTCATTTTTCAAACTACAAGGGAGGTCTTTGTAATTGTCGAATACCTCAGGGGAGGTCAGACCCAAATTCTAACACTGTTAGCTTAAACTATTAGAAATTGTCACGCACGTTGCGCGTAATGCTTACATATGTCACATGTTAGGTTAAGACAAACACTGGAGATTGTGAATAGTGCGAAAAATCGCATTCAATCAGATCTGAAATCGCGTTCAATCAAATTCAAAAACACATTCGACTAAATCCAAAATTGCATTCAATCATACCCAAAATCACATCATTTTTTAGCTATTCATAGTCTCCCGTATTTGTCTTAACATAACATATGATAGATAATATGCTCAATGTACGTGACAATTTCTAATAATTTAAGCTAATAGTGTCAGAATTTAGGTATGATTGAATGAATTTTTGAAGTTCAAGGACCCAATTGCAAAGAAAAAAGTTTATGGACCCAATTAAAAATAGGTGTATAGTTTAATGGACTAAAGTGTAATTTGCCCTAAATTTATATAAACACCATCTTATCTATTGCCTTTCTTTTTTTTTTCCAAATAACATCCTCTAAACTAAAAATCCAACAAATTAACCCTTCAACTACGAGTATTATTTTTCTCCTCAGGTTGTGACCCCTCACAAATAGTTGAGTGGGTCAATTTGTTGATCTTTTTAGTTTAGGGGGTATTACTGATTGAGTAATGCTTATACATGCTTCCTAAATTTTGCATCTCAGATGCTTTCTAAATATATTTGGCAATGGGACCATCTTTAATAATAGTGGGGTCACTTCAATATCCTCCAATCAAAATTCAATGAATCCACTGTTATATGTATTTGAAAAATATTTAGAATGCAAAATTTTACTCTTACTGATAGCTGAAAAGATGCAATACACTAGGAAGTGTCTATACACTAGGTTTTTTTTTTCCCCCTTCCCTCAGAAGTACCCGTCACATGCACCTTGTCATGTTAATGTGGTGTCATGTCTTAATGATATGAGAATATTTGGTCTCTAAAAGTAGGTGTATTACAATTAGGGAGCTTTTATCCTAAAAATAATGAGACATGAATTAGTTAACTATTTGTTATGTTCACTTAAAAATAATGATTATATGCTCCAATATAATTTGGATGTCACACTATGTAAGTAAAATGGCATAATATGACAGGCTCGCCGCTCACGATATAATCTCTTCTGAAACAAGGCTTTTTTGTGTGAGTGTGCTCACTTACTTTATGCATGTGCATACGTATGTATCATTACGAGCATATGCGAAGAAATGTATGCATATATGTATATTAGTTGGAGTTATGCGCGTTGCGCGGAAAATTTAATTGTGTCGTTTCGTATAGTTAAGTGGTTGTTAAAAGTGTATAATAAAATGTTAAAACAGTTAAATAGGAAATTGTAAATGTAACTATTTAATCTAAAACTCTTCTTACGTGCGGAAGAAGTTGATGATTCTGACTATCTTTTAAATAAGTAGTAAAGGTACCTAATAAAGCGCCACTAAAAATATATGACACAAGTAGGGTATTTCCTCTAAAAAAGGGCATGAATGTGTTTGTAGGTCTTAATTGATATTCGAATACAATCTATAAATCCTGAATTTGAGGGAAGAAGTTGAGCAAAATGTAAATATTAGTGATCAATTCATAATAGCTACTAAAATAGCCATTTTATTTGACATTTTAAAATACCATAACTTAATTTTTAGAGAAGAAGTTGACCAAAATGTGAAATTAGTGACCAATTCCTAAATAGCCACTAAAATAGCCACTTTTTAAAACTTGTTTAAAGTGAATAATAAATATCCCAAAACTTGCTGACCTAAATGCAATTACACATATTACAATATATGAATCCTAAATTTGAGAGAAGAAGTTGAGCAAATTGTAAATATTAGTGACCAATTCCTAAATAACCACTAAAATAACCACTTTTTTGACTTTTTATGAAGTGAATAATAAATATTCCAAAAATTATTGACTCAAATGTAATTAGACACAAATTGTTGATTGAAACCTCATTTGAGAGAAGAAGTTGACCAAATTGTAAATATTAGTGACCAATTCCTAAATAGCCACCAAAATAGTCACTTTTGTTGATTTTTTTAAGTCAATAATAAATATCCCAAAAATTATTGACCCAAATATAATTAGACACAAGATTGATGATTAAAACCTCATTATTATATTAAATAAAATTTCAAAAGCTGACTTGAATGTAATTATTTGTCCAAAATGACAGATTTACCCTCACACAAATCAATATATCATTACGATGTATAGATAGATATATGAGTAATTATGATGTAGTGAAGGGCAAAAGAGGAAGTTCATAACCTAGAAGAATATAAGACCCAGATCGACATCATACGGGCAGTCCCGAGTATTTGGAGTCCGGAGACGAACTATTAAAAGGGAGGCACTTATACGGGGATTCGGGGGCAGTGTCCCCGAGGTGATTTTTTTTTGGGGTCTACTTATACATAATTGACGATTTTTTGGGGGTCTATTTATAAGATGAGTCTGTTTGTGAAACTTAAACATGGCATGGTGTCTTTTAAAATTCTATAAGGGCCTATTTCTAAAACTTAAAAAATTCTTACACTAAACGTGTAGTTTTCAAAATTCTAGGAGCCTTTACTTTTGAGTTTTATATACATCTATATTAATATATATGTAGTTGATGGCACTAAATTGGGTCATGAGGAGGCCTAAATATAAAATACTAAAAAATCTCAAAATAAAAATATAATTATGAAAATTTCTAATAGACCCTCAAAATTTTTTAAACTTTAGTAGCCCGAGACAGTTGTCCCTTTTGCCCCCTTTGAACCGGCCATGCATACATGTCCATGTCTTAATTAAACAAATGTACCTATAGATATAGCAGTTAGCAAGTCTATGTAATATATAAACGGAGACCTTGGGCCTTAGCCCGGTTGGTCTACCCTCCCCTCTTCAAGTGAGAGGTGGGGAGTTCAAGTCCCCTTAGGGGGGTTTGGACTGGGGGATTTATTCCCCTTAGCCGTCTATGGGAGGAAGTCCCTTTGAAATGGGCCATGGCCCCCCCTGGCTACTTGCAGTCTGACTGCAGTGTGTGTGTGTGGCGCCTGCGGGTGCTTTGACCATCAGAAAAAAAAAGAAAAAAATGTAATATATAATCGAAGGCCGGATTAAATGGCATATCTAGGGAATCTTACCCATTACACCATAACTACAATTAATTAGATGGCATATTAATTCATCACTGCATTTAACAAAAGCCCATAATTTAATACTGTACATTGCTTTACATGACCAAAAGTTTTTCTATTAAACTAGGATAGAGGCCCGTGCAATACACGGGTCCGTTAAAATTGAAAAATTATTTAGATGTTTTTATTGTTGATGCATTTAATATTAAATGTATTAAATATGCACTACTAATAAAATAAAGTTGTAAACATAAAAGTTTCAATAATTCTGGATGGAAGCAAATATATTTTCTTTTCTTTATTTTTTTTCGTTTTCAAATCTTTCTTTAGTGTTTTCACTTCTGTTTGTTTTTAGCATTTCTCTCCTTTATTTACTTATATTTTTAACCACAATTTATTGTATGAACTATGTACAAAATAATGCAACTACGTATAAACTTTATACAATAAAGTTGAGAGTAATGTTGTTTAAAAGTAATAACTTATTTTTAATATCATAACACGTGATATTTTGAAAAACCTTATCATCTTTTGTCATTTGTCTTTTTCTTTTTTGTTTAATTACATATAAACTTCATACAATAAAGTTGAAAGTGTTATTTAAAAGTAATAACTTAGTTTTAACATTATAACACATGATATTTTGAAAATACTAATCATATTTGTTTTTTTCTTTTCTTTTTTTCCTTTTTATGGGAATGATATGAAATTGCATGATATTATAAATTTCAAAAATAAATTTATTAAAACTATTATTATTATATATTTATTATGAGTATGTAAGTAATTGTAAATTATAATTTGTCTTTTAAGTTTGCAAAGTATTTCATATATATTTATTATGCATATGATAGAAGTGTATGTGTGTGTGTGAATTAAATTTATAGGAATGCATATTTAATAAAATATGATTGTAGATGTATTAGTAATTGTAAATTACAATTTGTCTTTTCACTTTGCAAAGTATTTCTTATATTATTATTATTATTATTATTATTATTATTATTATTATTATTATTATTATTATGATGATGATGATGATGATGAAGAATTAAGTTTATTATATCTATTATTATTATATATTTATGAGAAGTATTGAATGATGTGAAATTAAATATAAAAAGTAAACGAACGTATGTGTGTGTGAATTAAATTTATAGGTATGTGTATATGATAAAATATGATTTTAGATATATTAGTAATTGTAAATTACAATTTGTCTTTTAACTTTGCCAAGTATTTCTTAAATATGTATTATGATTATTATTATTATTATATATTTATTATGAGTATCATGAAAAGATATGAAATTGTATAAAATAATAATTTTATAAAACAAATGAATTAAATTTATTAAGTGTAAATTATATGTGTGTAAAGCCTTGTTTGGGAAAAACCAAAACAAAAAAACAAAAACCAAAGCACGAAATTGATTTGCCAAACAGGGCACCGAAATTGTTGACTTTTGATCCAATATATGTGTATAAAACATTGTTTGGGAAAAACGAAAAAAATAAAAATAAAAACAAAGCACAAAATCGATTTGCCAAACAAGTTAGCCAAAATTGTTGACTTTTGATCCATGGGTTTAGTGCTTTGTTTGGGAAAAAGTGGAAACAAACAAGACAAACAAAGCCACAACTGATTTGCCAAACAAACCCTATTATTTTTGGAGTGCCTTGTTTGGTTTAAAAAAAAACACAAACACAAATAAAGGCAAAAATCGGTTTACCAAACAAGGCATAGCATCTCAATGTATTAGTAAAGGCAAAATTACATATAAGGAGCAAACAATTTAAAGAATTCCAAATTAGGACAAAATTGAAATTGAAAACTACTCCAAAGCTCTTTTATAGTATAGTGTAGATATCGTATCGAGAAAGCTGTTCCACCATATGAACCTATAACCAAAATCAAATAACAACTGAACTCAAACTAAAAAAAAAACAAATAACATTGATCGAGTGTGTGTGTGTATATATATATAGGCACCATTCTCTGTTGGAGAAGCAGCGGGACCTATCTAATTAAAGCTAATTAAGGTGAATTGCTTTGGGTAAAAAAACGCAGCATGAATAGTTATATTATATATAAGTATATGTGCAAGAAGCAAGGGCGGAGGGTAGGGAAGGATGGAGGTAGGCTATAACACCCGTATTTGTGTTATTGCTTTTGCATTTCATTGTCATGCATGATAATGTGATGTGGCGTGCCTTATGACACATGGTTGAATGAGTTTGGACTCACGAGTTGATTTGGGTGTCTGTATTAGAGAACCCTTTGAAACTGTAGTGATTGAGGATTTGTTGTTGTGACGTCTCTCCGAATGTGAGACGGTCACTGTGGAATACTTTAAATGTTTATCTGAAAATAAATGTTTACCTATGTATTTCAATATCTGTATTATTTTCTGTTTTAGAATTTATATCTGTCGTTAGTTTTAGTATCCTGGTGAGAACGAATTAACACGCTATTAATTTGGTAGGCTAATTAGCAACTTCGGAAACGTCATGTAGAAATTCGCGTTTTAGCGACCAAACGAAACTTAGGCGAAAACTTTTATAATTTTGAAGTTTCACTCGTAAAGTTATGAATAAGCTGTATAGAAAGTTTCAGAGACTGATTAGGAGTTTTGAAAACTCTTGTGGAGGTAAACGTAATTCCCGAGAGTTTTGCCTATATATAGATAGAGATGAGTGAGATATTTTACAACTCTTAACCTAAGTTCAAGAAGGAGGCCAAGGGAGATTTTAGGAGCTTCGAGCTTTGCGACGCCAAACGACGACCTTCCGTCAGTTTGTTCTCTCCCAGATTTCATATTCGAGCTCCTCGAGGTAAGAGCTTCGTTTTGATAGGCCAAGTTTTCTGAAAAGTTGTTTCCTAGAATTTTTTATAAAAGTTAATAAATGGAATTTTGATTCATAGGAATTGTACTAGACGGACTTTTGCACGTTCTTTGTGCACGGGTTTTCTTGAGATTGAATAATAGGAGCGTTATTCGGAGGTGAGTTATTCAACTATGTTTTGGAATGGTTTCTTGACATGTATTCATGTTATGTTTGAATAGCATGTATTAATACTTAGAGATATCTTGTGCCACCATGCCATTTTGTGGAGCCGATATAGGCATTAAGGTCGCACGATTGAAGAGAAGAATCGTGGGTTTTACCCTTTCGCGTGGACTTATTGGCGAGGAGTCGCGGATTGGAAATATGGACGGGCACGTGAGTCTCCGGCGACTAGTATGAAATGTAGAGATGTGAATGCGGACATGTTTATCATTCATTTACATATGTTGATTTATTCACTAAGCTTTAGCTTAAACAAATCGAATATCTGTGGTTATTCAAATAACCATTTCAGGTGTTAATGCTGGCGAGGAATCGGAGAAGTGAGTACGTAAGTTAGGAGTTCTTTTAGAAGGCAACTTGAGTGTTAATCTTGTAGTTTTTGGACAATAGGAATGTTGTAATAAGAATTCTTATGGTTGTTAGTTATGTTTAACTTGGTATGTTAGAATGAATCTAAAACGTTGTAATAGTTAGTAACATGTTGTAACTGTGTTTTGGTAATATGTTAATACAGTTAGGATTGTTTTCGAAGTACTTTTGGAAGTGTATGTTTGATCCCCGTTGGAATTCAAAAGTTTTTAAAACTTGAAAATGCTGCAGAATGTGCTGCTACCAGGGGATCAGTCGACTGGTTTGTTGAACAGTCGACTGGAGCCTCCTTTTCAGTAACTCTCTGCATTGTTTCATAGAGGATTAGTCGACTGGGTCCCCGACACAGTCGACTGGATCATGGTTTTCAAAATTGATATTTTGGCCAGGCTGGATTTCAGTCGACCGGACTTTACCAATCGACTGAAAATTTGAAGCCCCAGTCGACTGGGTGTAGAAAGCAGTCGACTGGATGGTGTTTTAAAACCCAACTTTCTGCTGGACCAGGATCAGTCGACTGGATCCGAGGATCAGTCGACTAGACGGATTGTTTTTCAAAATGACTTGTTTATTCCGCTGCGTGTGTTCTTCAAACTAAATTTTGGGAACGTTAATGAATTGGGTTAGCCTCGGTGGCGTGCCACGGGCTCCGGTTCCGCTATTGTGGGACCGGGCTGTGACATAGGCTGTAGTCTCCACCAAAAAAAAAAAGAAAAGAAAAGATTAAGTACATCAGTTTTGTTCACTTAAATTATCCGTCTGCTGAAGTGTTGTTGCAGTTTTGAAATTAATTCAAACTTTATTTGATAAACTGATGAATAATTTTGAAAATCTACATCATCAAGTGCATAGTTTATGTATTCCGTTTAGGTGTACCTAGCATTACTCAAAACAAATACATATAATATGTGTAATCAGTCCTCCTCATGTTTTGGAAGGAAAAAAAAACTATGTTTATAGTATTGGTTCGTTGTAATTGAACCACGTTAAATACTTGTTCCACCACACCTCTTCTTATTTTTTTTTAATTTAGCTGAACTCAAACTCATGTTTTATCATTAGTCAAATTTTACAAAATACAATAAGCGACAAACTCTTATTATTGAAATATATATATATATATATATCTTTTCATCTAAAAGAACTTAAGTTTCCTATGGATCCGTAACCAATTCTCAAATTGATTTCTCCAATTTCGGTATTTTTCGATTTGTTCTGTACTTCATCTAAAAGAACTTAACTTGGTTACTTTTTTGACTCAACTATCTTAATGTCAATCTCTTGTAAAAATAACTTTACATGGCTGGCTGCACTCTCCTGTGTAATAAATAAGTTTGCTTGGAAATATCCTCTTAAAACACTGTCTGTTTGAAAAAGAGGATTAAAGAAGCAATCCCAAACAGGGGGGCCACTAGAGTAGTGATCAATCTGAATCTGATGCACCCTTTGATTAACATTATCTTATCATGTTATCATGTGTGGAATTCATGTAATATCATCTTATCACGTGTGGAATTCATGTAATTTTTGAACAATTTTTTTATTTGCCTAAAGTATTCATGGAAATAGTCTATAGATATTGCCAATCATATTTACTTTTTTCCCCTTTTTATTTTTATTTTTTTTTGTTCTTCGCTAGTACCTTTTTCTTGACATCTTTATGGCTCATTGATGTTTAGCAAGTATGAGGTTAAAAAGGAAGAAATGAGAGGCAAGGGATGACATCCAGTGGTTCAGATCTTTTACTATCTTATTCAAAGGAATTACAGAGGTAAATCACCACCCCACCTTTAAATGTGTCAGCAAATAATGCAATTATCAACCTTTATTTGAGGGTATTTTTTTTTCAGACTTCTATGCTTTACATAAACATGTAACTGTGGGATAGACTTCTATGTTTTAGGTGGGTCAAGTTGTAGGGATGTAGACTTTATAACAGTTGTGACACAATTAGTCTTTCTCAAGTTGCAAAGAACTTGCTATATTCTTTTATGGTAGTTATGGATTGGTGCTTCACATCTTAATTGAGTCTAATTCAACTTCCACATGTCCAAAAGCATAGGCAAACAAAATCTTCTTTAATTGGTTATTTGTGGTGGTATAATTTAGGTTGTGCCCTCTGCTTTATCACTGCGTGAGTGTGTATTTCATTTCTAGCAATTTGCCTTTGGGGGTACAACTAAATAAAATCAATATTTCAAGTACTATTTGGTTATTGCTACATCCAGATTAACTAATTGTGCCTTACAAGGATCTTTAGTTCCTAAGAAGGTTTTTAATGATGTTTAGTCAAATCCACCATCTCTCTAGGTGGTTTATTGAAATATATTTTAATGCTGTGCTTAAGCTGTAACTTGGAATTGGATGCTTCTTTTGCTCAGTCAATCATTGGGCCTTAGCTTATGTATTCTTATAGTATTTTTCACCTTTTGTTCTTTACAGGGATGTTATGTGGAACAATATAAGTGGGAGTATACCATAGGAGATTGGCAACATTACATCTTTAGAACTCTTGTAAGTTTGAAATAGTTCTTTGTTGGATTGAATTGATACCTTGTACGAGTAGCTTGATGAGATGCTAATAGAGTTTAGGAATACACACAAACACATAAGCCATGTGTCTAAAGAGACCTAATTCCTAGAGGTACACCTTTCATTTTATTTTAGGTATTGTGTGTGCATCAATCTGTGCCCAACGGATAACACATTAAGGTACCTTTTTCAGGTCGGTAATGGTTTACTAAAAGTCTGGAAAGTGAAAACACGACCTAGTAATTAATTAATTATCAACCCTCTCTCTATTTCTCCAATGTCCCAAGCAACAAACTGCTCATTAACTCTCTCTCTCTCTCTCTCTCTCTCTCTCTCTCAACCTACCCGTACACATTCCTAAAGCAATAACTCTCTTTGTAAAAACTCTTAGCAATTGTTATCTTTCTCTCTTTAAAATGAAAAATATATATTGTTCATTTTACTGACACCTTACACACACCTAAAGAAACTCGTGGGAACAAATGGGACCCTTATCGGATGTCCGGTTTGAGAGTTAGGCGAAAAAATAGAATTTAACACACCTAAGCTTCCTAAAACTTAGTTTCGGGGTTTGGATGGGTGAAACGGTGAACCGTCGTCCCGTAAGCAACGTAACTTCACCGACACCTCACAGGCACCTAAAGAACTTGTGGGAACAAATGGGACCCTTATCTGATGCCCGGTTTGAAAGTTAGGCGAAAAAAATAGAACTTCACACACCTAAGCTTCCTAAAACATAGTTTCGGGTATGGACGGGTGAAACCGTGAACCGCCGTCCCGTAAGCAACGTAACTTTACCGACGCCTTACACACGCCTAAAACCGAAAAAATAGAATTTCAAATACTTGAGAATAATAAGTTTTTTGGTTTTTGGTTTTTGTAACCTTTTATTACTTGTAGATTGTAAATACTAATTATTATTATTTTTTTTTTTTATATGTTTCAGGTATGGAGTTTTATTGGAAGATTGCCGACTTTGGAATGATTTTGTTTTTTATTGAATTCGGAGACACTTAAACTTTAGTGACTTAATTTATACTGAATTAAACATGAAGGACATGATTTTGGATTTATTAAGTGCCTTTATTTACATACTTTGTATGAATTATTGGATCTTGTGTGTGAGTGATTATTTTGTGAGCATAAAATTTCTGTTTGTGATTGCAAATATATTGATATAGCAGGTATACAATACAGGGGGAAAAAAATAGCAAAAAAAAAAAAATTTACAAATTTTTAATCTCTGATGTAGTATTTGTGGCGTACTTGTTGCGTCATAAATGCTACCATGTATAATTTGGTTATAGTATTTGTGACGCAAAATCGCGTCAAATACGACTATGAGAAATTTGATTACATTTTTTATGGCGCAAAATGTGCGTAGCAAATACAATAAAACTAAATTTCTAAAAACTATCTGTGGCGCAGTTAACGCGCCACAAAAAGTAATTATTTGCGATGCAAAATCCACGCGTCGCAAATAGTTATACTATTTGTGACGCATTAGATACCCAATAATAGATGTCTATTTCCGACGCAAATAGCTTTTATTTGTAGCGCATTTAGCGCGCCACAAATAATATAGTATTTGTGGCGCGTTGACTGCGCCACAAATAACTATCAGGGACGCGGGAATAAATGACGCACGGGCGACGCGTTGAACGCGTCAGAAAAGACTTTTTGTGGCACGAAGGAAAGTATTTATGGCGCGAATGCGCGCCACAAAAAGTCTGTTTTGTTGTAGTTACTCAAATACTATAATATCCCTTTAGCA
This sequence comes from Hydrangea macrophylla, assembly GCA_033977485.1. NCBI lineage: Eukaryota > Viridiplantae > Streptophyta > Magnoliopsida > Cornales > Hydrangeaceae > Hydrangea > Hydrangea macrophylla. The sequence goes on along the minus strand of CM066988.1, from coordinate 95,554,858 downwards.
TACTATAATTACTCGTACGTGTGTACGACTACAGAAGGATATATTAATTTGGGTGATGCTAATTCTGTCATTTATACAATAATTACATTCAAGTCGACTAATAATTACATTTAGGCCAACACAAAATTACAGAATGCTCATCTCTTGGCACAATATTTACACGCATGTCAATGTTTGTAAGAAAAATTACAAAATGATCATATTTTGGCACAACGACTTTTCCCTTTACAAACATAGTTGTAAAAGCCAAAGAAGTTAATATGAGAACGATTAGCTTCAAAATAAAGTCAACAAAAACGTATGCTTACATTATATTTACATATAGGTCAACTTTCGTAAGAAAAATTGCAGAATCGTTTGACCCAACTGGGTTTTTTGTTTGCCCGCTTTACAAAATTGGTTGTAAAGACCAAAGAAACTAATATGAGGGGATAGACACGTGTGAAGCACGTGCATATAACATAGGTCAATTTTGGTCTAAATATTTTAGGTTCAGTCAACTTTTTCAACTATAATTACAAATAGCTTAAAAAATAAGTCAACACAAACGGTTGCTGATATCATATTTACATATAAGCCAATTTTACAATATCATTTTTTGGCACGACTTTTTCGCTTTTTCCCTTCACAAAAATGGTTGAAGAAGCCAAAGTATGAGGGGATAGGCACGTGCAATTTTTGTAACAAGAATTACAAAATGATCATCTTTTAGCACGACTACTTTTTTCCTTTTCCCCTTCATAAAAGCCAAAGAAACTAATATGAGGGAGATAATTAAGCACATGCTTGTCACCTAGTATATTTAGAAAACTCTACCCGAAAATATATATATAAGTAGACTCACAAAAAAAAAAAAACATCTTGCGGTGCTTCCCCAACCCTGATAAGTCCACCACAGTATGTGCGCCATCGAATCCCACCCCCCAATAAAATACCTAACTCTGCCCTTATATATATGCATGTACGTATATGCAGGTGTGTTTTTTCAGGCAAGATGAAATCTAAGTATCTCTCTTTATTTTCCTTCCAAGAAGTTGCGAAATAGGCTTATTATTACACAGAGAAATTGTACTCAAGGGAAAAAAATAAAAAACTAAGTTTGAAAAAAAAAAAAACCATATATAGAAACGCAATGATTGACAAAATACAAGAAATTTACCATTTGATAGATTATGACATCAATTTCAATCAAGAATTAATCAAACTCAATCTTGACACCACCAATGGTCACATCACTACTTCCATACTTCGGAACCAAAGTCACCAACACATTATCATCATCTTCAGCTCCCAAATCCTCTAACAACTCACTAATCCCCAACTTCAAGCTAGTCTTTATCTTCTTCCCATGCTTATGTTTATGTGGAACATTCACAAAGCTTCCAGCAAACTCGGTCTTGTCCGGGCCGATTGGTGCCTCATGTTCATCATTAATATAAACATCAAACTTTGCAAACACATCTCTATCGACCTCAATCCCTTCTATCACCAATATCTCCTCTTCTTCCTCTTTCTGTTTCTTACTCCTTGATTTCTTCGGCCTAGGGACCATCACTTTTATGGGTTTGTCGAGTTTTCGGGGAAAAGTAGTGTTTCTCAGTCTAGATGTTGATGTATCGGCCGCCTGAGCCACCCCTTGCTTTGTGGTTTTTCTGACTGCTCGGTTGATTTTTGGGGTTGGCCGAGTGTTGAGCCATGGAATGTCGACGTTTTGGTAGTTATACCCGAGTTTGGTGTAATCGAGGCAATCTTGGACTTTGACCCGTACGAGCTGGGCGTTCTCATCGTAGAATAAGAACGACGCATTTAGCCAATCGGGATCGGTAAAGTTCTGGTGTCGGGGCCCGAGGGTTCTCCATATGGCCCACAATCTATCAATGTTGGAGTGGTGGGCAAAGAATATAGGGTCACGTGCGGCCGAGTAAAAGTTACCCATGTCTTCCAAATTGGGCTGGCGTCGGTCACCGGTCCATATGTGAACCGGACCATGTGGGATGTTCTCAATTGATCCAGCTCCCGGGTCGGGTGCATCCCCCGCGCGGTATGGGCTGCCGAGGAAGAGCTGGGTGGTCCGCCCATTCGATACCATTTGACGGTACATAATGGTGAGATTGCTGGACAATCGTTGTTGATTTGTTGCATTTTCATCGACCAAATTATAGTCGAGATCGACCATATTCGGAGGTTGGTGCTTAGTGTCACGAAGCGGGTCGTACAACGACGATTTCTGGTTTGTATATAGAGATGGCATTTGCATGCCACCCAGAGCGTCCCAATTCCAAAATGGTAAAGCGAAAGTCGGGTCATCAATCAGTTTTCCCAATATTTTCTCATGAAAGTAGAGGTAGTATCGGTGAAATGGAAAGAAGAGCCACGAGTTGTGAACTTGGAGGTCGAGATTGGGAAAGCCGACTTGAGAATAAGCGCCATCGCAATAGGCACAATGGACATTGGCCTGTTGGGTGAAATTACGTGGGTCATCTGCGGGGAGTGCTTTCATGAGCTCAACCGCCTTAGAATACTTTGCTATGTATTCACTATCGGCCAAGTGAGCAGCTGGCCGAACACGGATGGTGTTAGATGGTGTCGGAATCTTGAAATCGATGATTTTGTCGGCAATCGGTGGGCAACAATTAGTGGGTGTCGCACCGGAGGGTAAATCTGGGAGCCCGCATTCTGTTATTTGTGGGGCTTCAATAGGATCGGCCAAGGCTAACGGGTTGGTGGGGCCACCAAGACTGGCAGCACCATAGAGCCCTCCTAGACCAAGTAGAACATTCCTCCTATCAAACTTCCCTAGTAAATTTTTCCCATTTTTGGAGCTACTAGAATTTTGGTCATCATTTGTGACTTTGCACGACACTTTGAAGAGATTGTTACGTCTTTTTTTGGTTATGGAAATTTGGGACCCCTTGTTAAAGAATGACAAGGGTGAGGTGGTGGAGGAGAGAGAATTGGTGGCGGTGGATCTGGTGGCCACCGCGGTGGTTGGAGGTGGAAGAGAAGTCATGATGGCCCGTTTTGGGTGTTATTACGTACAAAGGTAATGGCCGGTGTGATGTTTATATAATGTTTTGGTCTAAGACTTTTCGTAACATATTTGGATCTCAAAGTTGACAAAGACTCTTAAAAAAATAGATGTACCCACGTGGAGATAAGTGAGATTTTAATACGTACACTTTTCTTACCAAATCACGGTGGCAATATGAATTTGGTTTCTAGAAGTAGTACTTAATTTTTTCATTTGTCAACACATATATGGTTGGTTTTTGAACCAAAAAAAAAAAAACACATTGTTGGTTAGATTCACCGAATCCTTCATTTAAATTAAGCATCACTTCCCATTAAAGATTAAAAAAAAATTAAGCATTGCTTAGTTTAATCGTGATTAAACAATTTTAACTTATGTCAAGGAAAATTGGAGTGCAATACATCTTTATGTATTCTACAACTATTTTGTAGCTGCCTATTGGTAATAAGGTAGCATTGCATGCATGTGATTTGGCATGTTATTCAGTTGTAATTTTATCAGGTACTCCCTCTGTTCCATATTTAGAGTTATTGATGCCATTTTTTAATGTCCCATTTTAAGAGTCCTCTTTGAAAAGTCAAAGTACTTTAATACACACTTTTCAAATTTGTCCTTTATAATATCCAACTCTTCCCTCTTTTTTTTTGATGTGACACTATAATTTTGAATTTCAAAAAGGGCAATATTGGAAAGTTAAAAATCTCACCAAAATCAAAGTTATCCCCTTAATAAGTTGGAATTCCCAAAAGAGACTCTTAATATGGGACGGAGAGAGTATAATTTATCAATAATGTTAGGCACACACCTTTAACCACACCCTAAATCACAATCATGATTTGAATGCACGTACCTTGAATTTTCCAAAAAAGTGTGGGTTCTGTGTGAAAAATTCACACAGCACAAAGTACATGCATTTAAAACATGTGCTGATAATCTATTATACACATATAAAAGACAAAGCAAAATCCTTTCCGTCATTGTGCCACGTTGCACCCCTCTCTTTTTCCTGTTTCGGTTCTATCTTATTTTTATTATTTTTTTTATATCATATTTTTTTTTCACATCCTATTATGAGAATCTGATTATTCTTTTTTTTGTTTTTGTAAATATGATATATATATATATATATATAACTCTCACTCTTCATCCCTAACTGCAACAATTGAATCTTGAGTAATATTGTTAGGTACACCTATAACATACATTTAAAACGAATACAAGTTGATATGGATCTCTTAAAATACTCTAACTCTCTAAGAGATCCACCAACTTGTATTTTTTTAGGTGTACTTTATAAATGTACATAGCACTACTCTTGAATCTTTAATATGTTACTATTTTCTTATAAAGCCTCCCCCCAAAATCCACCTGGCACCTCCATCCTCTGCTGAATGATGTTTCTCTATCATCACTCTCTCTCTCGTTTGCCCCCTCTTTCTTTCTCTCTCTAGAATTATCAGGTAACAAACCATGCATGAAGTCCATGCAGTTTTTTTTCTCTCTGTAGTGTTCATTATTCTACTGTGTGCAGTATTTTCTGTTTGATGCCAATTGAAAAAAAAAAAAAAAGAATTTCGAATCTATTTGAGTTTGTAGATGAATTGTTGCAGGAAGTTTTATATGGGTGACCTGTTCAAAATGATTTTTGTTGATTGTGTTAAAATGTTTCAGTCAAAATTTTTGAAAAACTAATGTTTCACGATATTAAGACTAATACTATACTTTCTAAATTTCTCATCCTAAATGTTTTTTAAATATATGTGGCAGTGACACCACTACACTACTGATCTAAAGTTTTTCTTTATAGACATTGGGGGATTGTTGGCTCAACATGATAAAGTGAGGCAGTTTTTTTAATTTTTTAAATTTTACTTTATACCTCCAATTAAAGAAGTTGCATTGTTATATCTTTTTAATTTCTACCATTTTTTTAATAAATTTTCCTTCCCCGTGCAATATACAGGTTGTCGACTAATTTAATTACGAGTAATTTTTAAGGAGTCATTCAATGTTAACTCCATTGATACTTTTGATAGTAACTGAGTAGCAATGTGATATCAAAGAAGAGTAATGTTATGTTTTCTAAATTTTAATTTTAAATTCTCATCTCAAATAAAATAACAGTAGATCTATTAAATTTTAATTAGATGATGTTAAAATATAACATTAAGACCACTTCAACATGCAAAAGTTACTCTATGGATATCAAAAAATAAAGGAATAAAGATGAGACCCAATAACTATATTAATTCTACCATTCTGACTTTCTAGAGTTAAATCCTTAAAATGACTCCCCACAGCAACAACAACAATTTATAACAAAAGACTACCCACAATATTAAGAATGTGCTTAACATATATTATTTAAAAAGTCATGTACACTTAGAGGTGTCAAACGGGCCGAGTCGGGTCGGGCCGGGTCAAAGCGGGCTTCGGGTCGGGCTTGGGAGTGGAGGGGGTGTGTCCGCCCCGGACCGGTGGCCCGGGCCTAGCGGGCCAGACATTGGGCCAGGCCGAACGGGCTAGCGGCCTTTTTTCAATTTTCGGAGTGGGTCGTGGCGGGCTTCGGGCCGGACTTTTTCACCATTTCGGGCCGGGCCATGAACGAAAAGATGGGTGTCCACCCCGGCTCGGGATATGTGAATCGGGCCTAGCGGGCCGTGTCACGACCCATCCCACTACGCGTGGAATTAGGACACGTGGCACGCCATCAAGGCTCATCCAAACAACAATATAATTATACGCAGCGGAAAGAACTTTTAAACAACCCTGGGTATTTTAAAACTTAGGAAACATTCCCCTCTGAGTTGTAAAATCCATTGAAAATCGGAGTTATAAAAAGTTTTTGTTCAAACAAAAGTGTTCACAAGAATCCATTTCAAAATACAGAGGTTCAGTCGACTGCCCAGTCGACTGTGCCTGGCAGAAACTAAAACCCTAAACCTTCAACAGAGGTCCAGTCGACTGCTCAGTCGACTGGGTTAAGCAGAACCCAAAATGTGGCGTATAACACAGAATTCCAGTCGACTGGCATGGGGACTCAGTCGACTGCTTTTCTATTATAAGAAGCAGTAGCCAAAATCAACAGTGGTTCAGTCGACTGATGAAGGGGTCCAGTCGACTGCTTTTCTATTATACTCTTACAGTGTTTTAAAACACACAAGATCCAGTCGACTGACCCTGGGTCCAGTCGACTGCTCCCCTGCTGGCAGCCCTGTGTTGAAAACTAACAACTCATGCTTCTCAGTACTCACAACAATCACAACCACAACTGATTTCTCAACATTTAAAACATAACTAAGCGTTCAATTACAAGATTACGGTACTACGGAACTAATTCATGTTTCTATTACAACATACTACAATATTCAAATCCTTACACAAGTTTAGGATTTAAAACAAAAACATATACAAGTGTGATATCCCCGGCGTTCATCGACCTCACTCATCGCGCTTCTTCTTATCCTTCTTCTTACCTGCAATGGAGTACATCTCCACTGCTCAGCTATATGCTGAGCGTACAAGTTCTAACATATGCAATATATGATGAAACATGCTTTAATCTCATAAATCATACAATAGTCTCTATGGAGAAACATACGCATTCATCCGGTAGCGGCAAGTCCAAGCCTTAAACCGCGATACCAATGGCAAGTCCAAGTCTATCAACCATTGTATCCACAAGTGCCATGGCAAGTCCAAGTCTATCAACCATGCACAGTAGCCGTCGCTACCAAATTCTCAAACATCGAGAAGCTTACTCCGGCATGAATTTGTATAAGACTCCCCTTTGACCCACATAGACAACTTAACGTGCTCGCGTAAATTTAGACATGCTTTTCACAAATTAGCGCGTGCATAATTAACGGGCCTACAATTAACACATGGATTTCGCCCGGATCTCAATTTCATCGTCGAAATATAAAACATGTATTTCTCTATATTTCACAAGTTAGAACTTCATACCTCGTGCGATTTCTCCCAAACTTTGAAGGATCGACTAGGAGGCTAAATAAACGTCGGATTTCGAATTTGAGACAATTCCTACAAGTTTTACCTGATTTTTCCCAAAAGTCTAGAATTAATATTTTTTACAAAACTTGGCCAAACACGGCCTAAGTGGTATCAAAACGGAGATCTTACCTCTACGAGTTCAAATCTGAAATCTGGAGAAAATCTGACGGACGAACGGTCGTCGATCGGCGTCGCAAAGCCCGTTGGCTCCAAATCTCCCTTCTCTCTCCTCTCTCTAGATATTTTGAGTTTTGATGAGAATGAAATCTCATTCTCATCTATATATAGGCAAACTTCTCGGAAATTACGTTTACCTCCCCGTAAGTTTCTCAAAACTTCACATTAACTATGAAACTTCGCACACGTCCATTTTATAACTTTACGAGTGAAAATTATAAATTTCAAAAGTTTTCGACTAGGTTTCGTTTGGGTCCAAAAATAGCGTCCGAAAACTATATTCTGTGGAATCTCTACACAACCTACCTTTTCAATTAACGTATCACTCACGTTCTCACCACAGTTCTCAAAATGATATAATGATATCAAAGATTACTAGAATTCCCACAACACAGATAAAATTACTATTCAACAAATACCAGATAAGTCAAATAACATTTAAATCATATAAATGTCATTTAGTCATGCCCATGCAATATGAACTTCCATGTTCTCGTGTCCTTACTGACACCTCACCGTTGACCCACAGTCAACCTCAACCCAATATCAATAAACATTAATATTTCAAAATATCAAATGATACATGTTCGAAACCATAAATTTTTGGAACGGGTGTGACAGGCCGGGCCTTGTGGCTGACTAGGTCGAGCTTTTAGCCCGAAAAGAGCGGATCAGGCTCAGGCCGGACCAGGCCGACCCGGCCCGATTAACACCTCTATGTACACTAATCACTTAGACACGCACTGTCCTTTTCTCTAAAAGTAAAATCATTTCACATGAAAGAATTTATTTGGTGACCATAACAAAATGTTATTACGTTGTGTGACGTTACAATATAAAATATCTAATTATGTGTGAAACTTTTAAACATTTGGTCATTTGTTTTCTCTTCAAAGTGATAACTACTTGCAATTTACCCCTTATATGTATTTACCCCGAGTAGTTATAAGACATGCACAAATGTAATTAACATGTGACACATGTCATACCACATTAACATAATAATATAGTGTGACAAAATAACTTCCGTTCACACGTGTTCACCAAAGTGGGTAAATGTATAAAAATGATTCTCAAAATGTTACATCAATATATGCTCATCTTTGATCAATTGTATATGTTGGCTTGCGTGTAGCCAATCTCTGAGCAATTTATATTCTTTATATCCAAACAAAGATAACTTAGGGCTAGTATGATAACGTTTTTAGTTTTAAATTTTTAGTTTTTTAAAAATAAAACTTGTTAAAAATGAAAACAGAAAACTTGTTTGGTAACATTGTTGATTGTTTATATTTAAAAAAAAAACCGTGTTTGTTAATGGTATCAATATAAAAAATGTTATTCATGTCACGTTCATATTTTCAATTAGTTGAGCAACGGCTTAGCCTAGTTGGTAAAAAAACTCTTCATGACACCCTCATACTAGGGATTGGACCTTGCCTCCCTCTCCCGAGCCCTGGCTTATATGTTCTCGCATGAGACCATTACACCAAGTGATTAAAAAAATAAAACAAAACAAAACATGCTTTCAATTAGTCAATTATGATATTGATTACAATTTACTTCATTTGCAGCCCCATAGCCGACCACACTAATAGTCCGTTTGTCCGTTTAGTTTGTCACAAAATAAGAAAAGAATTAATTTATAATTCTTGTTTGTGACAATTCTTTTGTTTAATTTGATCTAAAATTAGAATTAAATTCTTCTCAATTCTTGTTTTAAGTGATTTACAAATTCGATCAAAAGTGATTGAATTTATTTAGAATTCATTTCAATTCTTATTCTATTATATTTCTTATTCTATTCTATTCTATTTTATTCTATTCAATTCTATTCTATGAGAAACAAAGAGAGAGAGAGGCGCATTAAATGCCAAGGAATGAAAGAGAAAGTGATTTGCCCTTTAATCGGTACAAATAGGATACGACTTAAGAAATATACAACTTGTTTGGAGCTTCACGTTTCCATTTTTTTAAATTTCAAAAGAACTTTGGCGTTTTCATTTTATTCTCAAATTCTGAAAATGCTTTCTTTTTTTTTTTTTTTAAAGAAAAACAAAACAAAACAAAACAAAATAAAAAAACCTTTACCAAACATGTTTTCTATTTTGGTTTTCTTAAAAAAGTAAAAACAAAAACAAAACACATAAACTTCTAAATTACCAAATGAGCCCTTAATATTTGTGTTGATTTTCTTGACAAACCAAACACCCATTTTGAAAAGTAATTTTCTTTCTCTTTTATATTTATATTAGTTCACTTGCTATCCTTCAGTTCCCTTTCCAGCTAGATAACCAAATGGCACTTAAGATTGCTTCGTCATTAGGTCGGTCATCGCTGGGCTTACCTAATTAATTTTTGAACTACCCTTCTCCTCCTTTGTTTAAGTCAAATTATGTAGTCTCTGAAAGCAAAAGATTAAGGATCTGTTTGGGAATGACACAAACAATGATCAGGTTCAGACCAATTCTCCACTTTGATTGGTTCTAGTGAAAATCAAGCAATGGTCAGTTTCAGACCAATTCTCCACTTTATTAGTTTGATAAATAACTAGTTTTGGAGTCATTTTTAAATCAAACACAAATTTCTATGCATCTAAAAACAGCTACACTTTATCAACAAAAAAAAAAACTACACAGAAGGGCGGGCCTAGAATTTTGAATTGGGATGGGCTGAAAATAAAGATATATAGAAGGTATAGTTTGCTTGTAATCGTCTCCTCTAGTCCCTCTAATTTCGCTCTTGTATATGCGCATATTATTATTTATTTTTTATGCTAACAGTGGTTGATCGTTAATTGTAATTTGTAAAGTTTGGACTATTGGTAAAATTAAGAGGTAAGATGAACATGTATGAGGTCAAATATATAGAAGGGGCTAAATTACCATTAGGCCAAAATATTACGTATAAGCCAAAAAAAAATTTGCAAAATTTGGGGTGATCTATATTGTCAGGCTCACTGTGGCCCTAGGTTTAATACAAACAATGGTCACCTTGATTTGGTTCTTATGAAAACTAGCAGTATTGTGACGTTGGTTTTGATTTTAAAAAAAAAATTAAAAAAAAATCAGTGTTTGAGTTGTTTTTAATCCAGACACAAACTCCTATACATCTAAAAAATCAACTACACATATACACAACTATTTAGAATCAGATCTTCTTTAAACTACAGAATCAGTTATTGTGTTAGTTCAGACAGTCTCTCAGACTCACAAGCAGCTGATGGTTATCACATGCTTACAGTCCTAGTTGATGGTTATCACTTTGCTAATTTCGATTGGGTAATACTTGGGGCACAACCAAAGCCACAACTTTTTTTGCACAACCTCCATTTTGTGTCTATCTCTCTCCTAGTGGGCACTGTGGGGTCACTGGCACTGTGGGACCCATCAGGAGAGATATAGACACAAAATGAAGGTTGTGCAAAAAAAGTTATGACTTTGGTTGTGCCCCAAGTATTACTCATTTCGATTTCCTCGATCCCAGTCAAAGAGTATGAAATGTCCAACCCAGCACTTGTATTTTTTTCTTAATTCACAATAAACGTGCAAAAGTGGTTTATCTAGTTTGACTTTAGGGCTTACCCCAATTTCAACTTGCAATCTTCTGTCTGTTTCACAAGGGATGGTACTTAGTAAAATAGTAAATGATTAATCCAAAAAAAAAATTATTAATAATAAATAAAATAAAAATGCCTAAATGATCAGAAGCTTTTATTTTTGTTTCATATGGGACTAGGTCCCTCTATTAAATACAGAAGTGCAATCAACCAAACTCGTAACGTTTTTATATGTGGATTAAACATATTTTGAAATAGCGCTATATATACGTACATATCGTACTAAAAGTATTGTAGTCTTGTCTGTTCGATCGGTTCAATCTAAAGGGGCTACGTGCGAATGCTTAAAATATGATTTGGTTCAATCTCAAACTCATTATCTGTCTGATTTTTATGAGATGCGTAGAGAGATATTAGACTAATCACAAATCATTGTGCTAGAAGTAAATAACAATATTCACCAAACACTTTATAATAGTTGTTCTTAACCTTCCCTACAACCACAAAAAAAAAAAAAAAAAAAAGTGTAGAGACACGTGACACGTCCACGTTGTTTAGCTAAAGATTGATCCAATCAACATAGTATATCGACATTCATATTTATTAGTGCTAGTTTCTAATCAAAGTTGGGAGATTCTAATCCTAAAGTCAAGCCAAGAATTGTAGAGTACTGCACCTAGCTTGGAATGTTGAATTTTCACCTTACCTAATTAAGTGCCGTCTAAATTTGCTGCTTGAATTTGTGTGGCAAATGTCTCTATTTTGCCGCACACACACACACACAAAATATATTTTTCATGTATATATATTTGATTTTTCTGTGAAGTATGTGTCATAGAGTTTGATATATGGTGGTTAAAGATGCAATATTGCAATACACGTCAACCAAACATATATAACTAGCTACTTTCTGTCACCGTCTAAAATCTTTTGATTTCGTGGTCTTTTTGAACTGTATAAGCAATAAGCATCAATGGACAATGATGCAGTAAAAAAAAAATTAAAATTAAAATTAAAGATTTTTGGACCAAGGTTGATCGGGCCTAAAAAATTAAAAACCCATAATTGATTAGAAACGGAGTTCTGAGCATAATTCACTGTATTCCACGATGTTATATGAGCAAAAAACTATTTATTTGGGTTTTAAGAAAGTATTTTTTTCAAAAATAAAAAATTATTTGAGAAAGATCTTTTTCTTTGACTGTATAAGTAATAAGCAACCCAATTGTTTTGAACTTAATTGATAACATTTGCTTTGATCACAAACAATTTTCTGAAATTTAACTTCTCATACCACGGAAAAGTAAAATTCGTGAAGATTTACTAAAAAAAAAATTGTGAAATTTCAAAATTAAAAAATAAAAAATCACACAAATTGTCGTATTGTGAAATTTCACCCAAAAAAATAAGTTGTGAAAAATTTCACTACAAAATAAAAAAATCACACAGAGGATGTTTCTGCAAATTCGTAAGAAGTACGGAGAGAAGAGAGTTGAGGCATCTAGTTGTAGATGGAGCGATTTTTTTACCACAAAGTTAATAAATTTCACTAGAAGAGAGTTGAGATATTTAAGTTATAGATGCTGCAATTAATTTTTTACCACAAATATATCAAATTTCACAGAATTAATGTTGAGAAATTTCTCAAAAAATTTTGTGTGAAATTTCTCAAACTTTTTTGTATGAAATTTCTCAAGTCTGGTCTTGGGAAAAACTAAAGGAAGGAGGGAGAGAAAGAGAGAGAGAAGAAGAACAACAACGAAGAAAATGCTCATGGGGATGTTGGATCTACATCTAGATCTCAGATCTGGATCTAGATCTAGATCTCGACCATCTCTCTCATTTTCGTCGGTGGTTCTCGGTGGTGGCAGTGGTGGCGACGGCAGTATTCGGCGATGGCGATCTCTTTTGTGATTGTAGTGGTGAAGTCCGATGAAAATGAGAGAGAGAGAGAGAGAGAGAGAGAGAGAGAGAGATAGAGAAAGAGAGAGACAGAGGTGGTCGGGGAGGTGGTCCCAAAGGTGGAAGATGATCTGACCGAAGGTGGTGATTGTCTCATCGGCGGTGGTTGCAAGATGGCCGTGGACGGTGGTGGTTGATGATGGTCGTGGCCGGTGGTGGTGGTGGAGAGAAATACTCAGATTGGTGGGATGGAATCTGTTTGTGTGGGAAAAGAATGAGGGGTAAATTTGTCACGAAAAAATAGATGGTCAATGGTCAAAGGACCTTAGGGTATAATGTTTTAGTATCTAGGGACTTATCACCATAAAAGTTTTTTTTTGTGTCTTATAACCAAATACATTTAGTAGAGATGGATTTAATACTAAATTTATTTTAAATTGTGTGTACAAATATTTTAATAAAATTATGGACATAAGTTAAAGATAACTAGATCTATAGACTAATGGGTTTTAGTCTTTCACTCTTTTGTTTTTTTTTAGTTTAAATTATGGGTTTAAGTCTTTCAAAAATTTTAAGGCCGCGACTTGCTTGACCTCTCATTATCAAATAATCAATGGATGCAAAGGCCGCCCTCCCTAAAAACTCCAAGAAAGTTTGGTCAACTAAGCCATCTTTACTTAATCTCTTTGTCCCTTAAACACCTCCAAGTTGATAAATAATGGTGAAGCATTGAAGGGAAAAAAGGTAGATCTTGAAAAGCTTGACAAGCAACTATGTCATAGTTGCATATAAATATTTTTGTTTGCACGTGTATGTATGTTTGAATATTCTTTATCTTATCAACCAAGAATCAACAATATTGGTGCATTTGCTGTAATTATTCAACATACATACCGACATTCATATTCATCAGAGTACCTTGGAATGTCTATTTTGCTCTGATTAGCGAAGAAAAAAAAAAAAGAAGACTTTACTGTGAATTATGTGTCATAGAGTTTGATATATGGTGGTACGTAATTAAAGATGCAACATTGCAATACACGTCAACCAACATCATGGCCGGTCCAAACAGGGGATAAAAGGGCATCGGGCCACCAAAATTTATAAAATTTTGAGAGCCTCCATGAAATTTTTATAATTATATTTTCACTTTGAGAAATTTTAGTATTTTATATTTAGGTCTCCCCCAATACCCAATTTAGTGTCATCAATTACATATATATATATATATATATTGATATAAAGGTATATAAAACTCAAAAGCAAAGGCCCCTAGAATTTTGAAAATTATATTTTTAGTGTAAGAATTTTTTGAGTTTTAAAAATAGGCCCCTCTAGAATTTTGAACGACACCATACAATGATTAAGTTTCACAAATAGGCTCATATTATAAGCAGACTCCAAAAAAATCGTCAATTATGTATAATTAATTAAACCCTAAATAATTTGCCAATTATGTATAAGTAGACCGCAAAAAAATCATTTCGGGCGCACTGCCCCCGAACCCCCTGTATAAGATCCTCCCTTTTAGTAGTTTGTCCCGGACCTCCAAATACTCGGGACTGCCCTGACCAACATATATAAGTGTTAGTAGTATGCTCTAAAAGCCAATTAGATTGGAATAGTATTTTAGGAATATTACCTTGTAATAACAGTTTCATATTAATAAAGGGCAAGTTTATTATTTATCATTATTGTTGTTTAACATTTATATGATATGTTCATAGAATTAAAGTTGAGATTTAAGCTATGTACTTAAAGAGTTAAGAAACAAGACCATATACTTCTCAGTTGCTTTATTCTAAAATTGTTCTTAGTCGTAGGATTATTAAATGCCTAGACTGACAAGTGTCATGTTTATTTTATTTGATAAAATATGACTAGTCTTAAGTCATCAGTGTGGAGACACTGGAACAGATATGTGGGTGCTTGTTATAGAACAAGTTCACTGAACGTGATCAACTATTAAGAACATCCAAATGAAGTTTTACTTATCTATCAATGGATTGTTCTTAGTGGCAGTGGTACAAGTAATCCTTAGACCTGAGACATTACTGTTGTCTTGTGTGTGAGTTGTTATACTTTAACGTGCACATTCATATACTGTTGGGTATAGTAAATCATGCATGGAGACATGTGAATGTACAATAAGGAATCTATCAATCTCAAGTAAGGGAGAGGATGTCCTATGTGATCTTCTAATATTCTATGGAATATCTTAAGTTAAGCTCCCTAGTCAAGGCAGGGTGAGAATTAGAAAAGAATTTTCTAATTTCACCAAATCGAGAAATATCAAATAGTTTGAGAACATATAATTAAATCGGGGTTTGATAAATATGTCCATTACCCAAAAGATTTAATTGGGATATAGTGTGATAGAAGGATTGAATTGTACGGTAACTGTTAACGAAAATGTTCACTATTTTTCAGACTGTCTGGGGTGTGTTATGATATACTGTTAGGTGTCACTCATGACTACTACTGGAAGCCCAGAAATAATAAATATTAATATTAATTATTTCTACAAGGGAGAATTAGAAGATGTTTTAATTTAAATTAATTAGAAATGGTTCTAATTATAATACTTTAAAAGTATTAGTACCTACTACCAGATTAGTATGAACCTAAGGGGTCACACACAAAAGGGCAATGTGTAATTGAAAAAAGTTGTAAGGGTCTACCTGATATTAAGTTGTTAATATAGAAGTGGTATAATAATACTATTAGTTTATATTTGATTTAAGAAAGTCTTATAATCAAATCTAGTTTCCTAATTAGATTAGGAAAGTGACTTATAGCATTATCATATATATGAGTATGGAAAACAATATAAGAGCTAGCACACCTAAATTTTTCTCAACAAAAGCTCCTCCCCTAACAACCCTACGGTCATATATATATATATATATATATATATATATATATATATATATATATATTGTGATCTTGTTTGTGTTCTTCAATTTGTTGAAAAATTTTATAAGCTTCTTCCAATTCGTGAATTGTTTGTTCGTGTGGATACTTTTAGAGAGCAGACAATTGGACGATTTGGTGAACTGTTTGTGGGACGAAAGGAAATTAATATTTTGTAAAGCACGCTACAAGGGTAACTATTCTATTAACCCCTATGAATGTTGTATATAATTTGTATACATCATAGACTTGATCATGAATTTAAAAAACCATTAAATTTTTATTTTCCACTGCACGAACCCTTAAAGGTTCCACATAGTTTTCTTTCAATCAGTACTATCACCATCTCAAATCTTTTGATTTCGTGGTCTTTTTGAACTGTATAAGCAATAAGCATCAATGAGTAAAAACAACACTTTATTTGGGTTTTAAGAAAGTAATTTTTTCTAAAAACAAAAAAATAAAAATTATTTGGGAAAAGATTTTTTCTTTGATTATCATTTTTTCAGACTGACATGAGAATATCTAGGTGTAACTCAAATTTGCTTATTCTGTAATCTTTTTGGTATCTTTGGTATTTTTTTTTTTTTTTTTTTTTTTTTTTTTGAGGGGATTATCTTTCTTGTGTAACAGGATAATTTTTTAGTCGTTGATACAGACCTTCCACTGAGTTCCACACGTTTGATCCAAGTTTCAATCAAAACAACTAATGTAAAATGCTTCAATGCCTTAAACTTCAAACATAACTAGATGAAAAACAGTGCAATGCACGGTACTTAATATAAAAGAGGATAAACATTTTATTGAGATGATTAAAGAATTATAATATAGTGACTGACCTAATAGTTTGTCACGATCTAAGTCTCGGTCAGTAAGATATTGTTCATTTTGGATCCAAATCTGCACGAATTTGTTCTTAAGTCACTACCCAAAAGGCCTCTTACTAGGAAACTTGAAATCACACATATATAGCACATTACTTTTCTACACTCAGGCGATTTGGGACGAACTTTCCATAGTGTATAGCCTACCAGCACTTATTGCAGCCACAAAGGCACCTACAGCAGCCTGCCCACAATACCAGGATCGTTACATTCCACCCTCCTTAGGGCCCAACGTTCACGTTGGCACATTTTCGACAGGGTCTAGCTCTGATATCATTCTGTCACGACCCAAGTCTCGCTCAGTAAGATATTGTCCGCTTTGGACCCAAACCCGCACGGATTTGTTATTGGGTTACTACCCAAAAGGCCTTTTACTAGGGAGACTTGAAACCACACATATATAGTGTAACACCCGCTCCCGCGATTAACCGTTAAACGTGATTTAGCATGCATTAACATATACTATTGGTATTTATTAACACATGTTTAAGTGAGTTTTAACTCACTAGTTGATTGTGGGTGTCCAATTTGGGAACCCAATGTTGGCCAATGTGGTAGTCCCAAATTGGGACATGAGTTGAGAAAGTTCCATTGTGATGGGACAAAGTTGTGGAATCACCCTTATGTGCTTAAATATTTATTAAGGCATATGTGAAATATTTATATATTGTTTAGAATTTATTGTTTATTATTAGAGACCATTTATGTAGTTATTTGATATACCTTGGTGAGGACGAAATGAACACGTTATATAATTAGTAGGCTAATTAGCAACTTCATAAAATTATGTGGGACCACTTATGGGACCCACGCGAAACATAGACAAACACCTATTTAAGTTTGGGATAATCTTAAATAGTTCTATAACTAGCAGGGGTATAATTGTAAAATTAGAGAAACATTGGGGAGGTCATAATAAAAATCAATACTTGAAACTTATATGATTGAGACAAGTGTCTCATGACTCATCAAATGAGTCTTCATCATCCTTAGCTAAGATAGTTAACAAAGGAAGAGAGAAAACGAGAGATATCGACGGAAAATTCGACGACGATTGACGGCGCGTTCGGCATCCAATTTTAATTCCGAGACCGGATTTGGACTCGCAGAGGTGAGTTCTATGTTTTGGTACTGATTTTATTGAGTATAATCGTCGTATTTCTCGCGACCCAATTCGGAGCAGTAATCCGTAGTTTGTCGAATTCATGTAGGATTTGAAACTGGAGTAGATTTGAGCTTTAATTTCTCAACTAGGAGTGAATTGCGACGAGGTGAGTGGTTTCAATCTTGCCTATGGATGAGATTCATGGTTATGTTCATATGATGTTGATTTCATGTCTATTTAGCTTAATCACTCATATTTAGCTATGATTTTGTGAAAAGCATGGTGATATGTTTTTGTGAGCATGTTTAGTTGTCTAAGTGGGTCAAAAGAAAGCTTGTATGAATCCGCCATGAGATTGTTCCGTGGTGACGACCACTTGTTGCCGACAATGGCATTAGACCGCACGTGTGTGGTGTGGGTCATTGGCTTGTGCCGTGGACTATCGAGGGAGTCGCGGACTTGCGGGTAGTGGTGGATGAAATACTTCCTTATCCGGAGATCATTATATTTGTTGAGTTGAATATAAACATTGATATGTCATCCGTGTGCTTGATTGATATTTCTCACTAAGCATATAGCTTATATATTGTAGTGGTTATTGAATAACCATTGTAGGTGAGCACGGCGGCGAGAATCCGGAGAGATGAACGTGGGATTTGTGGTAGCAAGGAAGCTTGTAATTGTAGTAATTTCATGTATATAGTTGTTTTGAGTAAAACTTATGGGTTGGTGTAAAACTTGTAGTTTGTAGTAGCTAACTTGGGGTTGTACTAAAACTTAGTAGATTATGTTAGTTTTGCCTTAATCGCTCCAAAACTCATGTAAATCTTGTAACCGGAGCTTAAGATGTTGTTGGTGTTTTTCATACTTTGCTAATGTAGTTTGGAGCATGTTTGAATGGAAGTTTGGTTTAAGAAGCATGTTTTGGTTGATCTTGAGGGAATTGGGAATATTTGGGAGAGATTTGGGAGAGATTGCATTGCACATCTTGTTCATGGTTTTAAATCATGTTGGTAACTTTCAAACTCTTGCTTTTATGATTTGGATATGTTAGTTGTGAGTTTGGATCAAAACTCATATGTTTTATTTGTTTTTGTGAGAATTGGAGGTGTTTGAGTATTGTAGCATTGGTGCATCTTGTTTAATGATTTAAAATCATGTTAACATATCTCGGATTTGCGTACCGTTTTTTGCATTGGAATCGGGACTCAAAAATCTATCTTTTCGTATAAAATTTTCTATATCTTATTAATTACCATTTTGCCCTTGGGCTTAATTTGTCTAACATAATGGTGTAAACATGCTTGTTTTTCCTCCTTTTCATTTGTAAATTGTTGTTTGAAGGCCTTGGTGGCATGCCACATGTCTTGGGTTCACATGTGTGGATTTGGGGCGTGACATTTAGTGGTATCAGAGCAATAGGCTTAGAAACTTTGGGACGAGAGACAACGACTTGAGAGTAACGCGTAGATATTGAGCAGGTAGTTGCATCACATGTATGCATATGATTAGTAATGCTATGTTATGATAGTGAATCATTTATATCATATGATGTATGGCATAGCAGGCATAGTATTCATGCATATCTGACTAGCAGGCAAGGATTTGGTGAAAAATGGACCAAAACCGAGATCTCCATGCAAGAATGGATCGTTTGGTCTATTTGGTAACTAATTTCGTTGGTGTCGTTGGTGATCGAGTACCACCAGTAAATGAAAGGTATGCAAATCCAAATCCTAAACTCAGGGTGGACCGTATTACGATTGAGCAATTCTATAAGAGAAAACCGACTATGTTTGATGGGGGTCTGGATCCGATGACAGCTATTC
Organism: Hydrangea macrophylla; assembly: GCA_033977485.1. Classification (NCBI taxonomy): domain Eukaryota; kingdom Viridiplantae; phylum Streptophyta; class Magnoliopsida; order Cornales; family Hydrangeaceae; genus Hydrangea; species Hydrangea macrophylla. The sequence goes on along the minus strand of CM066988.1, from coordinate 95,535,444 downwards.
ATTGGGCATCGGATATGGAACGAATATTTCATGCTATAGAATGTACCGAGGAACAAAAGATTACATTATCTACAGACACTTTGAAGGAAGGTGCCCAGAATTGGTGGGTGGGTTTACTTGATCAAGGTAGGCCGACCACTTGGGATAAGTTTGTGGAAGAGTTTTACAAACGATATTTTCCTCGAGCGGCTAAAGCACAGAAGCGTCTGGAATTCATGAATCTCCAACAGAGGGATATGACAGTGAATGAATACATCTCCAAGTACAGTGAATTGCTTCTATTTGCAAAAGATACAGTGATAACCGAGGAAGACAAAGCTCGAAAGTTTGAAGAGGGGTTGAGGGATAATATCCAATGTAGGGTGGATACTCATGAATTTGGAACCATTGCTCAAGTCCAGAACGCAGCTCTCATAGCCGAACGAGATATTAACAAGTATAAGCAGGGACAATAAGGAAAGCGACAAGGAGAAGATAAAGGGAAGGGGCAAGGCTTCTTCAAGAAACCATTTTCACAAGGGCCTGGGTCAGGTTTGGGTAGTCAAGGTGGAAGTTCATTTACTGAGGGAGTTCAACCGCTGTGTCCTACATGTAATCGCCGATATGGGGGAGTTTGTTATTTTCTAAGCACATGTAACATTTGTAAGCAAGTGGGGGCACATATACAAGAATTGTCCGCAATCCAGAACACGACCGCCTAGCTCTGTGAACTCAATTCCGGATATGAGGGGTAAATGCTTTGATTGTGGGCAGCCGGGACATTTTTCTAAGGATTGTCCAAAGAAGCGACAACAAGGGGCAAGTTCTATGGCATCTAGCGGGGCAAGATCAGAACCGCCCACTAATAAAGGAAAAGGCGTGGAACAGAGGCAAGGGAAGTCTTTTCAACTCGCACCGGGGAACATGTCAGCTACAGACTCCGTGGTGTCAGGTATACTTTATATCTGTTCACATCCAGCATGAATTTTGATAGATTCAGGGTCAACGCATTCGTTTGTCTCACATGAATTTGTCAAACATTTGAATAGCATGTCGGAACCCTTAGGGTATGATTTATCTGTTTCATTGCCGCTAAGTAAACCATTAGTAACCTCTTCTGTGTTCAAAGCATGTGAAGTCAGAGTAGGTGACAGGGTATTGACTGTTGACTTAATTCCGTTAACCGTCAACTACTTTGACGTAATCTTGGGCATGGATTGGTTGTCTACAAATCAGGCTACAATAAATTGTGAACAGAAAAGGGTTAATTTCCAATTACCAGGGAAAAAAGAGTTTACCTTCCAAGGGGTTGGTGTAGCAACGCCACCATATATGATATCAGTAATTCAGGCTGGAAAGTTGTTGAAAAAGTGTTGTCAAGGATTCCAATGTAGTGTAATTGATACACGTGTCACGGGGACTCGAGTAGAAGATATTTCGATAGTACAGGAGTTTCCGGATGTATTTCCTGAGAATCTACCAAACATGCTAATTGAGAGGGAGATTGAGTTTACTATTGAGGTAGCACCTGGATCACAACCAGTATCAAAGACACCGTACAGAATGGCACCCGTGGAACTGAAAGAGTTAAAGAACCAGTTACAAGAGTTGCTTGACAAGGGATTTATTCGACCTAGTATTTCTCCGTGGGGAGCACCGGTTTTATTTGTCAAGAAGAAGGACGAAACCATGCGAATGTGTATTGATTATCGGGAGCTGAACAAGTTGACTATTAAAAACAAGTACCCATTACTGAGGATTGATGATTTGTTCGATAAGCTTCAAGGAGCACAAGTTTTCTCAAAGATCGATTTGAGATCGGGCTACCATCAACTAAAAGTTAAGGAGGAGGATGTGGAAAAGACAGCGTTCAGGACTCGATACGGACATTATCAGTTTATGGTCATGCCATTCGGAGTTACCAACGTGCCCGCAGCTTTTATGGATTTGATGAACCGGGTATTCAAGGAATACTTAGATGAATTTGTAATTGTTTTTATTGATGATATTTTGGTCTACTCTAAAAGTGTTGAAGATCACGAGAAGCATTTACGATTGGTGTTGCAACGACTTCGCGAGAAGAAATTATTTGGTAAATTGAAGAAATGTGAGTTTTGGCTTACGGAGATAGCATTTTTGGGACATGTAATTTCTAAAGCAGGTGTTTCAGTGGATCCACAGAAGATTGAAGCAGTAGCCAATTGGAATCCACCGAAAAATGTGTCAGAGGTTCGAAGTTTCTTGGGGTTGGCCGGGTATTATCGAAGGTTTGTAGAAAACTTCTCAAGAATTGCGATGCCTATGACTCATCTAATGAGAAAAGATGTTTCTTTTGTTTGGAGTTCTGAATGTGAGGAAAGTTTTAAGGAATTGAAGACTAGACTTATAATAGCACCGATACTGACTATTCCGTCGGGGACTGAGGGGTTTGTTATCTTCAGCGATGCTTCGCATCAGGGTCTAGGATGTGTCCTAATGCATAATGGCAAAGTAATTGAATATGCTTTACGACAATTGAGACCACACGAAACCAACTACCTGACATACGACTTGGAATTGGCAGCGGTGATCTTTGCCTTGAAGATTTGGAGGCATTATCTATACGGGGAACGGTGTGAAATTTATACGGATCACAAAAGCCTAAAGTATATATTCACTCAGAGAGACTTGAATATGAGACAGAGACGGTGATTGGAGTTGATGAAAGATTATGATTTGTCGATTCAATATCACTTGAGAAAGGCCAATGTGGTGGCCGATGCATTGAGCCGAAAGTCAACCGGAAACTTAGCTTATGTTGTAACTTCTCAAGAGAAGTTGATTCGTGAAATGGAGCAATTGAAACTTGAAGTAATTCCAAGAACTGAGGGAGCTTTGATGGCAGCTATTATAGCACAACCAACACTTGTGGATGAGATTAGAATGAAACAGCTTCAAGACCCAAACTTGAGGAAAATTTATGACGGAATACCTAAGGGTAAGCAACCGGATTTCACTTACGTGGATGGTGTATTGAAATATAGAAATCGAATTTGTGTACCCGATGTTAATGGAATTAAAGAGACGATTCTAGAGGAGGCGCACAACTCCAAATATTCTATTCATCCGGGGAGTACCAAAATGTATCGTAATCTACGAGAGAATTATTGGTGGTTTGGAATGAAGTAAGAAATAGCCGAATACGTGGCAAAGTGTTTGGTGTGTCAACGGATAAAAGCAGAACACCAAAGATCAGCGGGATTATTGCAACCATTACCAGTACCGGAATGGAAATGGGAGAACATCACGATGGATTTCGTAACAGGTTTACCAAAATCCAGAAGATCAAATGATAGTATTTGGGTAATTGTTGACCGATTAACCAAGTCTGCGCATTTCCTAGTGATTAAGACGAATGATCCGATGAAGTTGGCAGAGTTATATGTTTAGGAAATTGTAAGGCTTCATGGAGTTCTAGTGTCTATTATCTCTGATAGAGATAGTAGATTTACATCAAGATTTTGGAGGGGTTTACAAGAGGCTATGGGCACAAAGTTGAATTTTAGCATAGCTTTCCATCCACAGACTGACGGACAATCAGAACGGGTAATTCAGATATTGGAAGATATGCTTAGATTATGTGTTCTTGATTTCAAAGGTGATTGGGAACAACACTTGTCATTGACTGAATTTACTTATAATAATAGTTTTCAATCCAGTATTGGGATGGCACCTTTTGAGGCTTTATATGGGCGTAGATGTCGTTCGCCGATTTGTTGGGCTGAGGTAGGAGAACGGAAACTATTGGGACCCGAGATAGTTCAGCAGACCACAGAGAAAGTTAAGGTGATACAGCAACGATTGCAAACATCTCAAAGTCGTTACAAAAGCTACGCGGATTTGAAAAGAGACTAATAGAGTTTGAAGTTGGTGATTATGTGTTCCTAAAGGTGTCACCGACCAAAGGGATTGTGAGGTTTGGAAGACGTGGGAAACTGAATCCGAGGTACGTTGCACCGTTTGAAATCATTGGTAGAGTTGGACCAGTAGCATACCGGTTAGAGCTACCACAGGAAATGGAGAACGTTTATAATGTGTTTCACGCTTCAATGTTGCGGTCGTTGTGTGTCAGATTCACGTCATATAATCATTACAGAACCGTTGGAAATTAGAGAAGACTTGACTTACATAGAAAATCCAGTGAGAATTCTCGATGCAAAAGTTCAAGTTCTGAGAACCAAGTTTATTCCATTGGTTATGATTTTGTGGCGTAATCACTCCGTTGAAGAGGCTACGTGGGAACGGGACAATGAGATGCGCGAGAAATACCCATTCTTATTCGAATCTTGAGGTACTTTAAGTTTGGGGACAAACTTCTTTTAAGGAGGGGAGAGATGTAACACCCGCTCCCGCGATTAACCGTTAAACGTGATTTAGCATGCATTAACATATACTATTGGTATTTATTAACACATGTTTAAGTGAGTTTTAACTCACTAGTTGATTGTGGGTGTCCAATTTAGGAACCCAATGTTGGCCAATGTGGTAGTCCAAAATTGGGACATGAGTTGAGAAAGTTCCATTATGATGGGACAAAGTTATGGAATCACCCTTATGTGCTTAAATGTTTATTAAGGCATATGTGAAATATTTATATATTGTTTAGAATTTATTGCTTACTGTTAGAGACCATTTATGTAGTTATTTGATATACCTTGGTGAGGACGAAATGAACACGTTATATAATTAGTAGGCTAACAAGCAACTTCATAAAATTATGTGGGACCACTTATGGGATCCACGCGAGACATAGACAAACACCTATTTAAGTTTGGGATAATCTTAAAGAGTTCTATAACTAGCAGGGATATAATTGCAAAATTAGAGAAACATTGGGGAGGTCATAATAAAAACCAATACTTGAAACTTATATGATTGAGACAAGTGTCTCATGACTCATCAAATGAGTCTTCATCATCCTTAGCTAAGATAGTTAACAGAGGAAGAGAGAAAACGAGAGATATCGACGGAAAATTCGACGACGCTCTCGACGACGATTGACGGCGCGTTCGACATCCAATTTTAATTCCGAGACCGGATTTGGACTCGCAGAGGTGAGTTCTACGTTTTGGTACTAATTTTATTGAGTATAATCGTCGTATTTCTCGCGACCCAATTCGGAGCGGTAATCCATAGTTTGTCGAATTCATGTAGGATTTGAAACCGGAGTAGATTTGAGTTTTAATTTCTCAACTAGGAGTGAATTGCGACGAGGTGGGTGGTTCAATCTTGCCTATGGATGAGATTCATGGTTATGTTTATATGATGTTGATTTCATATCTATTTAGCTTAATCACTCATATTTAGCTATGATTTTGTGAAAAGCATGGTGATATGTTTTTGTGAGCATATTTAGTTGTCTATGTGGGTCAAAGGAAAGCTTGTATGAATCCGCCATGAGATTGTTCTGTGGTGATGACCACTTGTTGCCGACAACGGCATTAGACCGCACGTGTGTAGCATGGGTCATTGGCTTGTTCCGTGGACTATCGGGAGAGTCGCGGACTTGCGAGTAGTGGTGGATGAAATACTTCCTTATCCGGAGATCATTATATTTGTTGAGTTGAATATAAACATTGATATGTCATCCGTGTGCTTGATTGATATTTCTCACTAAGCATATAGCTTATATATTGTAGTGGTTATTGAATAACCGTTGTAGGTGAGCACGGCGGCGAGAATCCGGGGAGATGAACGTGGGATTTGTGGTAGCAAGGAAGCTTGTAATTGTAGTAGTTTCATGTATATAGTTGTTTTGAGTAAAACTTATGGGTTGGTGTAAAACTTGTAGTTTATAGTAGCTAACTTGGGGTTGTACTAAAACTTAGTAGATTATGTTAGTTTTGCCTTAATCGCTCCAAGACTCATGTAAATCTTATAACCGAAGCTTAAGATATTGTTGGTGTCTTTCATACTTTGCTAATGTAGTTTGGAGCATGTTTGAATGGAAGTTTGATTTAAGAAGCATGTTTTTGTTGATCTTGAGGGAATTGGGAATATTTGAGAGAGATTTGGGAGAGATTGCATTGCACATCTTGTTCATGGTTTTAAATCATGTTGGTAACTTTCAAACTCTTGCTTTTATGATTTGGATATGTTAGTTGTGAGTTTGGATCAAAACTCATATGTTTTGTGAGAATTGGAGGTGTTTGAGTATTGTAGCATTGGTGGATCTTGTTTAATGTTTTAAAACCATGTTAACATATCTTGGAAATGGTTTGGAATGATTTAAGATTGGTTTTGAAATGGTTTTGCAAAGTTTCATGAAGTTTGGATAGGATTTGGAGGTGTTAGGATGCTGCAGAACAGGGGAGTTTGTTGTCAAAACGTGTACTGCAGAATCCGGATCGATCTGGGTCTTGAGCGGATCGATCCGGCACTTCTAGAGGGCCAAAAATGAGGTTCTGCTAAAACCGGATCGATCCGGTTTTGGGGCGGATCGATCCGCAGGTCATTTTGCTGCACTGTCGACTTTTACGGAAACGGACATAACTCTCTCTAGAAAACTCGGATTCGCGCACCATTTTTTGCGTTGGAACCGGGACTCAAAAACTTATGTTTTGGTATAAAATTTGCTATACCTTATTAATTACCAGTTTGCCCTTGGGCTTAATTTGTCTAACATAATGGTGTAAACGTGCTTGTTTTTCCTCCTTTTCATTTGTAAATTGTTGTTTGAAGGCCTTGGTGGCGTGCCACGTGTCTTGGGTTCACATGTGTGGTTTTGGGCGTGACATATAGCACATTACTTTTTCACACCCAGGCGATGTTGGACGAACTTCCCATAGTGTGTAGCCTGCCAGCACCTACTGCAACCACAAAGGCACCTACAGCAGCCCGCCCACAACACCAGGGTTGTTACACAGTTAGAAAATAGACAAATTAAAATAAAGCAACTTCTTATGGAATTTTGAAATTCAGTGATGCTTTTACCAAATCTACATAAAAAGGGCGTTATAAAAGAAGCTATTTGATCGTTTGTTGAGTTGGATTTGGAAGTGTTTTATGTGTTGATTTAATAACATCTTCTCTAATTTTGTCTTGTGGCTTTGAAGCTATTCTGTTGATTATCAATTGCCCTGGTAATAATCATATAAAAAGTATGCATTTGTTGTGAACTGGAAACTTTGGTGGTATTTATTTTGCTCTTTGAACCTTAAGTGTTGATCTAGACATAAACTTACACATACATATATCATGGAATAGGAAAGAATGAAATAATCATAATGTACATGCACGTACTACTTTCCAATGGTAATTAAATCCTCTTATCTTGTAATTATATAGATTTATTTTGTAAGTATCAAATTAAAAGCAGACCAGTCCTTTGTGTTTCAATACATGAATGTCCATAGGTATGTGAACCATAATAATTGAAGTTTCAATATCCGAAGAGACAATTCCATAGATAAGCATTTTTTTTTTGTTTCAAAGCACTCATATATATATATATATATACAAATACAGATACACGTTCATAAAAAAGCCAATGATATAAAAGATAATTTTTTTTTAAAAAAAAAAAAAACAAGAAGAAGAAGAAGAAGAAGAAAAAGAAGGAAAAACAGAGAATTTTTTTAGAAAATGCCACATTTAAGGGAAGATTTTTAGCTGGCTTTTAGATATAGTATATATATATTAATAGATAGGTGCAGTTCCTAATTAAATAGTCACTAAATTACTATTTAAAAAAAAATCAGTCAATATATTTTAATGGCTTTTAAAATTAATTAGTTAGAATTTGAGGCTTCTTGGGATGGAATATTCTCATTATTGATTTTAAGAATATAAAACCAAAAGAAATAAATGAAATAAAAAATGAAAAATCAAGCAAATACCACATAGGATTTTTTTTCCTAAAGGGGAGGATGGTGATGTGGTAGCCTAATAGAAGGTATTTTGCTTTGATATCTTATCTTATTATATTATTATAATATGGAAGTCTCAAAGTGTCACATGTCAAACTAATGGGCAACCAAGGCAAATATATATTGAGGATTCCCAAATTTATTCTACTAGCTTTTAATGCACGGGAGAAATTGTTAAGGATGAATTGAAAATTGAATTGAGTAGTATTATAATTGATAAGGAAAGAATTGTGTAATGGACCTAATTAACAATGAAATTAAAAAAAAATGTATAAAATAAATTTGGGAAGCCTCAACATGGTTGTACCTTGGTTCCCATTAGTTTGACACATGGTATTTTGAGGCTTCCATATTACAGTAATACTAGCTCTTGACATGTGCAATGAACGGAAGAAATATTTAATCAAAATTTTCTAGTGTTGGTACGATATTTTGATTTTAAAAAATATATAAAAGAAAAAAGTCGATAAATCACAGGTGGTTGAAAATACTACCATGATCGTATAGTTTTGGTGGTAGTATTTTTATAGCTAGGTGCATATATGTGTGTGTATGTAATCAATGGTGTATTAGGTATTGATATTAATAATGAAATGTTTGTAGTAATTTAATGAACAAAATTTTAAAAATTTTCTAGCATTGCCTCTCTTTATGTCATGTGGCATTTTAGACTTCCATATTATAATAATATAATAAGATAATAAGATACCTTTTATTTCTTCTTAATTACACAATAAATTAGGTCCGTTGCACATTTTCGCTTCTTTATTAATTATAACACTACTCAATTTAATTTTCAATTCATATTAAAAATAAATATATTCTCTCGTACATTGCATGGGTTGAAAAGCTAGTGTTTATATATATATATATATATATAATTGATTGTTTGAAAGAGAACCACTACCTCTCTGGCTTGAAGTTTGTCATTATATCAGTGACCTCCTCTATATTTTGAGTAATATTAACCTTCTTAAAATAAGAATTTTGTATCGGTGACCGCTATTAATAGAAGTGGATGAAATCTTACCATATCAAAATTTATTCAAAAAGAATTGACAATCATTGCTCTCATTTATGTATTATTTGACAACTATCTAGAGACAAGGACATAAATGCCCTTATAATTGGTATTCTAACTAGTCGAACATCTGTGTGTATGCACGAGAATTCGTCAATAAATAGAAATGCATAAGAAATTTAATAGCAAAAATTCCATTCAACAATTTTAATTTTTCCATTTTAACCATATTATACAAATTTGTACACGTAACAGTAAAAATATTCTAAAACTGGAGCTTAGAGATTGAAAGATAATAAATGCACTTACAGAGAACAGCCTACAAAGATTTATCACAACTTACAGTCTACTGAATAAAATCCAATTATATTTCAAAATAAATAAAATCAAATTACTATGTTATCCCAAGAGTCCCTAAATAAAATAATTGATAGTACATCATAAATATGAAATAGATACATTTGGACAAGTAGGATATTTAAAAATGGAAAAGTAAGATAAACACATTCTAAGAAGAATGAGATTTACACACTTATGCTTCTATTTAAAGTCGTTGTTTGAATTATTCAAATAGCTAGCAAGATAACATAGGTATTTATAGGATTTTAAACATAATGTATCTATCCAAGTTCATGTATCCATTACATTTAAATATCATAATTCTTCCAAGACTTCTTTAAGACTAATACATGAACCTATGTAATACATGAATAAACAAATGCAAAAAATAGATTCAATGAACTTAATTGTAGAAAGATATATCTTGTATACATGAACCATCTAAATCTATAATCTATAATATACTATAAAAGTGCTTAAGATGGAATATTCCCTAGATGCTAAATTAATCTGGCCTTAATGGTCATTTTGCCTAAAATGAAATATTCCTTAGATGCCAAATTAATTTGGCCTAGCTGAATGGTCATCTTGGGTTTATAATTTGGTTGTTAGGTAATTTCACATCACATCTATCTACCTCAAGTTACTATTTCATAGTAACTTGAGTCTTGTTTGATAACGTTTGTTTGAGCCTTAAGGCATCTTTCAAGGAACTTTTGCATTACCAAACAAGCCTCAATTTAATTTTGTATATTAAGGCTTGTTTGATCCTTAAGACATCTTTTATTGAATCTTAGAATTACCAAACAAGCCTTAAGTTACTTTTGTAAATTACCCTTTTGTGTATATGTATATATACATACATACATACATACATACATACATACATACATACATATTATGATTTATTATTATTCTTAATATTGTATATAAAATATGTACAATTATAAATTTAATTATCAAATTACCCTTTTGTCTTTTGTTATTACCCTAGTGTGTATATGTACACATATACTATTATATTATATACATATATATATATACTATTTTATTGTATTATTAAAGTTACTATTTTGCCTTTTGTAATTTGTTAAAGTTGAAAGGGTATACAATTATAAATTAAATAACCAAATTAACATTTTACTAAATTTAATTACCAAATTACCCTTTTGCCTTTTGTAAATTACACGTTTGTATCTATGTATACTAGTGTTGGCCCGTGCTATGCACGGGTATTATTGAATTTTTTTTTTAAAATTTACTCGGGATGTCTGAAAAAAAGAATTAAATAAAAATATATATTAAAAAAAAAGATATATAATGGAAGATAGGCGGTCACAGTGAGTGTGAGAGAAGTTACTACAAAAATGTAAGAATGTAGCAGGCATGTATTTTTTTTTCTTACTTTTTGAATATTTTTTTTTCAATATTTATATATATACACAGTTGTGTATCTATACTATGCTATTGTGTAGTAATGTCATGTGGCATCCCAACAATACGGGAGTGCCAGTGGCACCTACATTGCTATTTATAGATAAATAGATCTATAGATATATATATTATAATTTTTTATTTTCTATCAAACAACCACCACTACCCTAATCGCACCACCAACGACCACTACCATCCTCGCCAAACAACCCCCATCCCACATCTAAACCAGACCGACACCCCCAAACATCACTACCAGCCTTGTCGAGCACCACCAGCGCATACCCATACCTAGCCGCAACCACCAAACATCACCACCAGCCTCGCCGCACCTCACCCTGGCCTAACTGACGCTGCCGAACCACTCAACTACCAAATCACTTCACCAATACACCTCCACTAACCAGCCGCAATACCCTGGCTGGTTAAAACCCTAGCCAACAACCATCAACCCTATATTTCTCCATCTAGATCAGTTATGGGTTTCATAATTTCTTGGATCTGATCACAACTTGTGTGATTTTTTTTTTAGGTCCTTATTTGGACCAGATGATTTGCCCATAGATTGGACAATTGCACCAAAGTGGTGCCCGTGATTACTAAGTGCATGCCTTGATTTGTCACGCCCCGGAGTAGCATAAATAGAGAAAAATAAATTTCCTTTATGGGTCCATAGGGAATGACAAGTGAAAGTCACTAACATCCACACCACACAGTACTAGTCCAAACAGGAACAGTAAAACAACTGAAATATAAACACGGTTCTATCTATTACAAACATCAGAGTACGGTCCACAGGATCACAACAGGTCTGGAGACAACATATGCCCAAGTACCCGTTAACTACAAAGTACAACAGTAAATGGAAAAGTAGTAATATAACTACTATCTATCTTCAGGTCTTCAACTAGCGTACGGATAGGCGTCAGCATAACTGGCATCAGTGGGGCCATCCTCGGCGTAACTCCCTTCAGGGTAAACGTTATTGCCATGAGTTCCGTCATCTGCATTGCAAAGGACAGGATAGTCTGGACGGGGAATGTCCAGGCAATAAAGGCCATCAGCTTGTTGAAAGCTGAGTGAGCACTAACTAACACAGTCTCATAGAAATGACATATTTACAGTTATGAACAATAGATGACAGTGATACTAAATATATTCCTCATTCTTTTATTCAGACATATCATAAATCGATTCTTATCGACTCCCACTCTAAGACTGATTTCACAATACCCAACTGACTATCTCGAACTGATTATATCAGCACAACATACCAGTGCTCTTGTTCACCGCTATACCGCTTTTAAGAACTCTTGCGAGCACCCATACATTGTTCTCATATAACGACTGGTCCATGAATATACCCATACTCTTGTTCACCGCTTTTAAGAACTCTTACTGTTCACCGCTTTTAAGAACGCTTGCGAGTACGATACATACACAGCTCTGGTAAATATAAATCATGGGTGTGCCACAACTACTCTTGTTCACCGCTTTTAAGAACTCTTACTGTTCACCGCTTTTAAGAACGCTTGCGAGTACTGTGCACCCATAATTCTCACGATCCTGATCAAATCCTTGACATATACTTATCGGATTTAACCTGAGCGAATCATCAGCTCGACACACACAACTTTAACATACAATCCTCTTACTGACTTATTTCTCACTTATCCAATACTACCCAGTATTATCATCTCAAACTTACTACGTTATCGCGTCGTACTATTACTAGCGTTTCGAACCCGACTACGTTACTCACCATATTATCTCAATCTCGTTATCGTATCCCATTACCTCCGTAATCCATAATATCGCATAATAGGAACATGAAACAACAATTAAACCACTACGCATTATGAATTATAAACTGAAAGGAATACATTCATGTTCTGCTAGGTTCGATCGATTGAGGTCATCTCGATCGCTCGAAGAAAGTGCTGTTCGATCGATTGAAGTCTTCTCGATCGATCGAAGTGAAGGTAGTCTCGATCGATTGAAGTATTCTCGATCGATTGAACTCAGAGATGTTCGATCGGTTGAACTCAGTTCGATCGATTTGGGACTCTGCTGTTCGATCGATTGAACTCAGTTCGATCGATCGAACTTCGTCTTCTACAGATTCTGCCAGTGAACGTGCAGAATGTGCTAAGGGATGTTTGGGTTATAATTATACGTCCAGAATGTGTAAAACATCATAATTACGATACCGAGTGAGTTTGGAACTCACCAAAAGTCGTAAGGGCGCGTTTGGCTCGGTTGAAAGCTTCCAAGCTTCCTCCAATGGTGGCCACTTCTCTCTGCTCCTCTCTTCGTCTCTTCTGTCTCTCTTTCTCGGCCTCTTCTTGTTCTTCTTCTTCTCCTTCTTCTCTTCTGTCTCCTCTGCTGAGTGTATATATATATAGATATGTGTGTGTATATATATATAGATATATGGAGGTATGTGTATATAATATATATCAACACACAAGCACACACTCTCTCAACTCACAAGGGTCAGCAAACACCCAATATACACGAATGCAGTGTATATATAGGAGAGGATGGGGTGCAGGTGGTCGTTTCTGCGCGAAAACTGGGATTCAAATCATTACACATTCGATCGATCGAAGTATGTTCGATCGCTCGAACTCAGATCGGTCAGGTTAGATCGATTGAAAACAGTTTGATCGATTGAAGTGGGGACCACGTATTTAATTTATGTCGGTAGGGTTTTCGATCGCTTGAACAAGGCTCGATCGCTTGAACTGAAGGGTCTCGATCGCTCGAACTATCTTCGATCGATCGAAGATAAAATTTCATGAATGGTCAAGGAAAGTATATAGAATCTCTCTGCATTAAATATTAATTGAAAATACGGGGTATTACATGATTCCACCACCAATACGAGTGTGCGAACATCTCTTCAGGATGGCGAAAGATGATATACCTACGAAGTCTGTCGAAGTTATGAGTTCTCTAGTAGGTAATGAGAGAGTCTTCGTTACCGAGAACCCTGGGGCCAAAATCACCACAGCATTGCTTAATGGTGAAAATTACCTGTCTTGGTCTCAGTTGGCTACATTCTGGCACAAAACTAGGTCAAAGTTTGGGTATGTGGATGGTACTATAAGGGTCCCTAGTCAGGAAGATCCCACTTATGCCAAGTGGGAAGTTGATAATTTTTTGGTGATGAGTTGGCTCACTCATTCCTTGGAGCCAGATATTGCTGAAGCCTTTTTTGGAATGGTTACCACCCAAGATATTTAGGATACCCTTGCGGAGACCTATTTTCACAAAGGGAATGTTGCACAGATCTATGAGTTGCGTTGGGCTATTGAAGGCGAGTTCAGGGAGGTAGGTCTACATTACAGAATTTCACGACTCTTAGAGTCCTTTGGAAGAGAATTGATCATCTCTTTACCTATCATCCAGTGTGTTCCACCGATGCTACTAACTTTAAGACCTATATTGACAGTGAAAGAATATCTAAATTCCTCGCTGGCCTTAACCCAGTACTTGACCCGGTTAGAAGCCGAATACTTGGTATGGAACCACTTCCGACACTTAGAGAGGCATTTACTCATGTTCAGAATGAGGAGAGCCGTCGCTAAATCATGCTTCTTGATTCGAGGTGAAAAGTGCATATTTATAGCATAATACATGATCCTTTATGCATACTCTTATCCCCAAAGTCCCTACAATTAGGTGCATTCTAATAACAATGCTCTTTTTATTGTATTAATGCTAAAATAGATGTTTATGCATTATTTTATATGTATTAGAATGCAAATCAATGAAGTGAAGCTAAAGAAAAGGGATTCTGGTGATGAGAACAACAGAAGCAGCTGAGAAAACGCTAATTTTGACAATGAAGACTTCAGATTTGGAAGATTTTCCCAGAAATATGAAATGTAGATCTTTGTACTACAGTCGCGTGGCCACAAATGGGATGTCAATCTGAGGTCCGAATGAAAAGTTATGGCCATTCTCCCATCGATGCGCAGAGCTATCAAAATTAGAGAGTCCAAGCCCTTGAGACTTCGATCGATCGAGCTACGCTCGATCACTTGAGCTCTATTTTCTCCCAAAAGTTGCGTACAGTCTGCGGGAACCCTATAAATAAGTCATTTCGGTACCAGGTGAAGGGAGGACGCTCCAGAACGCAGAAAACAGCAGTTTTAGGGTAGTTTTAGGGTTAGATTAGGTGTAGATTAGGTTATATTCATGTTTTCTTCCTCCTTTTCCATCGTTAAACTCAAGATTGATGTTGATTGCAAGTTATATTCAGATTATTTTTAGGTTTTTCTTCTAATTTTTCTTTATTTGATTGTTTATTGCTTTAGATGTTAATGATTACTATGTTTTGTTATTCCTGCACTAGTTTTATTATGTTTCCGTAGTTTAGACGTTAGAAATATGTGATGAAATATTGATTCTTAGCCTCTGCCATGCAATCTTTAGAAAACCTGGGCTCGATCGATCGAAGGTATTTCGATCGATCGAACCAGAGCCATAGTCAAGCGATCGAAGACATTTCGATTGATTGAAGGATGATGCTATCCGATCGATCGAGAGTGCTTTGATTGATCAAACTTGCTAATTCCTGAGATGATTCTTTTAAGTATTCCATGACTTTCTATTTTAGAAATATGTCATCAAATTGTCCCTATAAGCTCAGTTTGTCACAACAGTTTTTAGAACTTAAAGCCTTAAGGCTATTTTCTTCAATGACTTTTGAAAACCACTTTGAATGCTAACACCATTTAGAGTGCAAGTAATAATCATTGTTTTAAACCGTCTTCCAAGTATTTTAAATGAACTTTGATGATGTAGTCCCGGTCATGAAAGGGCTATTGATTTTTTACCTTTAGAAAAATACGGAATACTGAAGAGGAATGAACTCCATAGAACATTAATGAGTATGCATGGTAGATGGTTAGGATCAATGTGGATTCTCGTATTTCCAACACCTTTAAATTATTTGTTTCATTAGTTATGTTTCTATAAGCTTTAGTTTATTATTTAGTTTAATTTAATTAATTAGCATTCGTTATAATTCCACTCCTTTATGATCCTTTCTTTTTTTTAGGTTGTAGCTTAGTAGATATTCTTCATATTCCTTCCCTGTGGGATCGACCTGGACTTATCCAGTATTACTTGCACGATCACCTACACTTGGGTGTTGCACAAGAGCGCACAACTTTTTAGTCGTGCCACTTCTCTTCTCTACCCATCGTGGTGGTAAGACTCCGGTTCCAGAAAGAGGGGATGACAAGGATATGCCATTGTGTGACTATTGTAATCGTCTTGGACATACTCGCGATAAATGTTGGAATCTTCATAGATGTCCTCCAATGTCTGGAGGTTGTGGTGGCTGTGGAGGTCGTAGCGCTGGATATCGTCGTGGCCGTGGTGGTCGTGGTAATGGAACACGGGCTAATTTATCTTCTGGTTCTGATGTTCCTCCATAGGAGGTCCTTTCTTCTGGATCTGGTTCTATTAGTAGCACTGATCTTGAGACTCTCAAACGCATAATGGCTTAGCTGTATACCTCCACTAGTGCTTCCACTGCTTTTGCTCATAAAGTTAATGTTGCTAATTTTTCTAGTGCCTTTTACATTGATTCTCAACGGCCGTGGATAATTGATTCAGGAGCTTTCGACCACATGATTGGTCTTTCCAATATTTTTTTGACTTATAATCCTTGTTCAGGGAAAGATAAGGTTAAAATTGCAGATGGTTCCTTCTCCTCCATTTCTTGTAAAGGTGTTGTAAATGTCTCTAGTTCTCTTGCTTTATCCTCTGTTCTCTATATTTTACCTCTCTCGACTAATCTTCTTTCTATTAGTTGTGTTACTCAGGATTTTAATTACAGTGTAACTTTTTTCCCTTCTCACTATGTCTTTCAGGATCTTTCCACGAAGAAGACAATTGGCATTGGTAGGGAGGAAAACGGTCTTTATTTTCTGTTGCCTGAGGGAACTACAAAGGAAGAATTGACACCAGTTGTTCATAATTCACAGAGATATATTCGTCCTAAGGAGACATGGTTGTGGCACCAGAGATTGGGACATCCATTTTTTTATTTATTGCGTTTTTTATTTCCTGCTTTAGTTCCTAATAAAAAGTGTTTCTGAGATATCTTGTGAGGCTTGTGAACTCGGAAAATGCCATCATGCTACTTTTCATTCTAGTATCAATAAAAGTACGATTCCTTTTTCAATTATATACACTGATGTTTGGGGTCCTTCACATATTCCTACTTTGAATGGCTTTAAATGGTTTGACACTTTTATTGATGATTGTACTCGCACAACATGGGTGTATTTGATGCAAGAAAAAAACGCAGTATTTCCTATCTTTAAAAATTTCTACAAGATGATTTGTACCCAGTTTAACATTATTGTCAAAGTTGTTAGGTCCGATAAAGGGGGGAATACATCTATAGTGGTCTCTCTCACTACTTCTCTGAGCACGGTATGCTTCACCAAACCTCATGCACTAATACCTCAGTAGAATGGTGTTGCCGAGAGAAAAAACCATCATTTGTTAGAAATAGCTAGGTCTATAATGTTCTCAATGCAGGTCCCAAAAAGATTCTGGGGGGAAGCAGTACTTACTGCTGCTTATCTCATCAACCGCCTTCCTTCTCGTGTGTTAGGAAAGAAATCACCCATTGAACTTCTTACCAAGTCTTCCTCTATATTCCATGTTCCCCCAAAAGTGTTTGGTTATGTTTATTTTGTTCACAATCATTTTCCCACTCAAAATAAAATAGATCCTCGAGCCCTTAAATGTGTCTTCGCGGGTTATTCTCCCACACAAAAGGGGTACAAGTATTACCATCCTCCGTCTCGCAAGTGGTTTGTGTCCATGGATGTCACTTTCGATGAATATTCTCCCTACTTCCAGCCATCTTAGTAATCTCTTCAGGGGAGAGTAGGTTATAGGAAGAGAAGACTGCTCCTGCTCCATTTATCTTAATAGAAGAGGAAGAAAGGGAAAATAGAACAGAGGGGGAGTTAGAAAAAATCAGAGGGGGGGTATGGATACCGGCATTTGTGCCCACTTTTGTTTAAAATAATTTTTCAAAATTCAAATACAAAGAGTCGCCACTTAACTTTTAAAGGAAAATTAAGAAACCATTTTAAAAGCAAACCGATCTTTTGCGAAACCAAAGATAAACTGGGTCCGGGGATCATGGAATGAGAGGGGAAGGAGCCCGACGGACTAAAACACCCCTTCTTATTGTATCTCGTGATAGGCCTCTACTCAACATCCTTTTTAATTGAATTATTAATCTAAGCATGCCCTCACCTAATACATATGTACATATACATTACAAAAGCATGTCTAAAAGCATGTAAGATTGCTAACGATAAAATAGCATCCAAAACCATGTAATTCAATTAGCAAGCAATATGATATGCAATAGGGAACTAGAGAACTTACCCGGGATCCCGCTGTGAATATTAAACGTGTGATGCATGCGAAATAGAAATCCTATGAAAAGGGTCTCTAATCACATATATACACATAAGGCAAAAACCTAATTCTAAAGTGTCGCACATAAAGTCGAAAATCAATAAAAATCAAAGAATAAAGTAGACTAGGGAGGGGTTGAGAAGTTGTACCTTGATAGCGCTACAAAACAAAGGGTTAGTCCACATGCTTTGAACAAGATATTAAGTGATTAATCCTAACTTAAATCTACCAAGTAGAGGAGGAATTGACAAAACTATGAATTCCTTTTGACTAGTTGAAATCATAGCACCTCTATAGATATACAAGTCTCAACTAGGAGCCAATGTAATGTCCATATAGAGGTGCTATAGTCCCAACATGATCATAAGGAACCCCTAGTCATGTTCAATTAGGTTCAACTAAGCACAATTTAAACCGAAAAAGAGTCCTACTCATGAGCACCAATATGTATGGATGGATACATGATCGTGAGCTATGAGATATTAATTAACTCGGATCATCTAGCCTCTAGATTTAAACTTATTGACATTATTCAAAACATGGTCTTGATCTTAGGACATTAGGAGTCCATTAGATTAGAGTTATTCAAGTTAAATCAAAACAGTGACAGGATTGTAAGGATTACAGAGAGCAGACCAAACTTTCAAAAATAGAAATAAAATACTTCCAACGATTGGATCTTAATGATTTTTTAGTATGTTATGCCTCTGTATTCTAGTTTCTAACCAAAAAAGAAAATCATAGATCCAGTGGTTTAATCTCTAGGAATAAGGTCATAACCAGACATCACTCAGGGATTTTCAACACTCTGTCCAGAGTTTTTGTATGATTTTCTAAAAATAGTAAAAAAATCAGAAACTCTTTGATCTTTTTAAAATGTATTCCTAACACATTAATCTTCATACAAAAATATATTTTAGGTCAAGAAAGCTTGATTGAGGCTCTGATATTTCACTCATTTTAAACCGAACTTACTGTTCTGAAATTTTGGACAGAGAGCAAACTACTCACAAATCATAGGACCAAACCATCCTATATATGGAATTTCTTCAAGACCAAGGTCCTAATGATGCGTATATGAGTTATGAACACTCTCCACTTGGTCTTACTCAATTCTCATGGACCATGATTTAATTATAAATACTTGATCTCAGTAAGCTCATGAGTTCACTGCACCTTTTGTGGAATTGGTGTTCAAAACTTTAACTTAGCTCAAACTACACCTAATCCCTCTCCTAAATGCATGTTCCTTGAGGAATATAGATTTTTTTATTAGTCTTCCTCCCAAGTTAATGTTCCTCGGAGACTAAGATATGACTCAAAATTATTTGAACTTCATAGAATATAGAAATAACTCTATGAGACTCAACTTGAAGGACTCAAGTTATGGTTCAAAACTTAAAACCAACAAAACATATGGATGTAACCATGATCCATCTTAATCCCCACATACATCATGAGGTTATGGGAGACTAATAGATCAAAATCAAAGGAGATCCCAATGAGATATAGAAGATCCCATGGATTTCAAAGAAAAAATAGGGACAAAAGGAAGCAAAATCAAGGTTTACATAAAATCCAAGGAAAAATGCTTTTACAATTTGTTTTTGTTTTAAACCAAAGGCTATGTTTAGACCCAAATTAATGAAAAATAATGCATGAAAACTCAATCACAAACTTTATGTAGTGTGTGATGAAATGGGGTAAGAAGAGAGGTTTTGAAAATGTGTAAAAGTCTTAAATCTATGAGTTTGTGATTGAGTCTAGCCTAATTCTAGATAGACTTGGAGGGTTACCTCTATAACCTCAAAAACTTCTTGATTTGTTGATAAAGACCTTTCAATTTTTTCAACTTCTTCTTAAAATTCTTCAAAGGAACTCTTATATTCTTCAAAATTCCTTGATTTTTCTCTCTTAGATCTGTCTAGTTTTCAATATCTTCAAAAATGGAAGTAGAGGATTGAGGGAGAAGAAGGATTGGATTGGAATCCTTGTAATGGAGGTGAAGGCCTCCTTATATATGCCAAAATCTGAGGGTCAATTGGGTAATTTCGGGTAGAAAACCCAAGTGCAAGAATCTTCCATACGTATTTGAAAGAAAATAGGATGTTACAGCGAGCGGAACTCACTGAGTTGTATGCAGCACTCAGCGAATGCCGTTCAGGCACTCAGCGAATGCCGCAGCGGCTTTCAGTGAGTGCCGGCGCGGCACTCATTGAGTGCTGCCGCCAATGCCGTGTGCCACACCAACGGTATTATCTCCTTTTATTTTATTTTCAAATATATGTGCTAAGTATATTTACTTTTACACATATAAACTATATTTATACTCTATAAAATATGCTTTTATAAATTGTATGAATATTCAAAATTCTTTTCTTTTCTTTTCTTTTCTTTCAAATTCTTTCTCTTTTCTTGTCTTTCAAAATTCTTTTCTTTTTCTTTTATTTTCTTCTTTTTTTCAAAATTCTAATATATATTTATATATATAATGAATTTGAAGATTGACTTTCAGATTGTTCCTTTCTCATACATATTTCATACCCTGGTTTTTCTGAATCACGTGATTTTCTTCTTTCTCTCAATTTTGAAAACTCGATTTGAGGAATTTTCTGAAGAACTTGAATCATTTGGAAAGTCTTCAAATTTTGCTGGTCATTGTCATTATCGGTCTAGAGGTAACCATCCCCTGAATTCAACGATTGGTCAAAATTGGGGTGTCTACAGTTTGCCCCTCTTCGGCAGAGCTTGTGAAGCAACGCGTATCGCAAGTGAATATCGAAGCCTGTGTGAAGACAAGCCTTTGACCGATCCTTCGTATTCAGGTAGAAACAAAGTGCGTTGCAAAAACAGGACACCTAGATGGTCGGTACTGGTCGTGCAATATTGAGCTGCCTACGTATCCTCAACGGGAATCAGACTAGAACATAGTTCGGGCAAGGGACCACACACAAACACTCTCAGTCATGCGGATGAATGTACCTATCCTATCGTGATGCACTTGCTCAATGTTCTTAGATGTAATATCTCAGCATCATACTGTCCTAGTAGTAAAAAATGCAACCTAAACCTTAATTTTCCTATTCTGATGCGGCCTTATTCCGAGAAAAGCCATGATCATCACAAGCACGCTTCTTGTGTTTAATTTTCTGATTTTCTTCAAAAGTCATCTGATCGACTGAGATGTGCCTCGCTCCTTATACTCCGGTGTAGGATCAGGAAGCACGCTGAAAGATTGAGATGCGCTTCACGCCTAATACTCCGGTGTCTTTCAAGAATCATCTGATCAACTAAGATGCGCCTCGCGCCTTATACTTCGGTGTCGAATCAGGAGGCACACTGAAAGACTGAGATGCGCTTCGCGCCTTATACTCCGGTGTCTTTCTAGAATCATCTGATCGACTGAGGTGCACCTCACGCCTTATACTATGGTGTCGAATTAGGAAGCAAGCTGAAAAACTGGGATGCACTTCGCGCTTTATACTCCAATGTCTTTCAAGAATCATCTAATCAACTGAGATGCGCCTTACGCCTTATACTCCGATGTCGAATCAGGAAACACGCTGAAAGACTGAGATATGCCTCACGCCTTATACTCCGATGTCTTTCAAGAATCATCTGATTGATTGAGATGCGCCTCACGCCTTATACTCCGATGTCGAACATGAAGCACGCTAAAAGACTAAGATGCGCTTCGCGCCTTATACTCCGGTGTCTTTCAAGAATCATCTGATAGACTAAGATGGGCCTCGCGCCTTATACGCTAATGTCGAATTAGGAAGCATGCTGAAAGACTGAGATGCGTTTCGCGCCTTATACTCCGATGTCTTTCAAATCATCTGATCGACTAGGGGTGTTCACGAGTCGGGTGAGTCGGGTTTGACCCTCATTCGCTCATCCATCCGAACATAGTCGGGTTTTCCCTCCTTCCACCTACCATCCACTCGCTTTGTCGGGTACACCCGACTCATTGGGTGGTCGAGTGAGTCGGGTCGAGTCAGGTCGAGTTGGGTGAAACCCGACTATCTCATTTGTCTCAATCAAGCATTTGCTTTACACATGACTTAGTCTACATTTTCTTCTTTTTTTTGCTTTGAATGTCTTTTTCTATATAGTCATGAGCTAACCAAAACTTTGACCAAACAAAAATTAAAAACATAGTCATGTGCTAGTTTGATGGTTTTAATGTTTTTATATCTCCGCTAGTGACATATATATTGATATAAGAATATACCATATATATTTTTAACGACTATATAATACATAATACATATACTGATATAAGTATATTATATATATATATATTAAAGACTATATAATACATAATGCATATATTGATATAAGCATATTACATATAAATTTTTAAAAAATCAACCGAAACTATCGGGTTTCCACCCCCAAGACCCGTGACTCCACCCACATTGTTTAAAAACCAAAAAAAGGCTACGGGCGAGTCGGGTGTTCGGGTGAGTCGGGTGGACAGGTGGATTTTGAGCAGCCCTATGATCGACTAAGATGCGCCTCGCGCCTTATACTTCGATGTCTTTCAAGAATCATCTGATCAACTGAGATGTGTCTTGTGCCTAATACTCCAGTGTCGAAATTAGGTGCAAATTCATTGCCAGAAGTGGGAATGAAAAATACGCTACATCCTCAAGCTTAAATCATTGTAAGCGAGTTGAGGAATACAAACTCATTATATCCTCAAGGCGAAATCTTTGCGTAGCTAAACTTATTTTAAAGACACTTATAATTTAAGAACCTGCCATAGTTATTTTGAAATCAATTTAAAAAATTAGGAGTCACTTAAACTTAAATCCCAAAATTTCCCAAAATCAGGTGTCAATCAGACTCGAATCAAATCATTTTTCAAAAATCAGGAGTCAATTATATTCAATTCCAATTCAATCTCTTGCAACTGGGGCCAATTTTAACTTATGAAAGGGCTAAAAACTTCTTTTTTCAAATCTTGGGGGTTCTTTTAAAATGAGGGAAAATCTTTGAGGACATCTAAGCAAAATTCGGTGGTCCCCAGCATAAATATGAAGATTTTGGGGGGAGAAAGGGCAATCTGACACATGCAATGGCACTTGGTGAGCCGTAGCGGCACTCAATGAGTGCCAGTGCAGTACTCTTTGTCTGCCGTGCGGCACTCGCTGCCGGTGCCTTTTTGTCGACTACCGGTTTAACTGGCAGTGTTCTAAAAACCCATTTTTCTTCATTCCTCTCATCCTCTCCTACGAGCTTTTTTCCAAAATCTCTCTTTTTTTATTGTCAACTTAAGAATCACTTCAACTCAAGGTAAGTTACTCCTTCCATCATCAAGATTACATCTTTTCTTGGTTTATGCTTGAAATAATAGTTATTTTATATGTTTTCTTGGTTTCCCCCAAATCCCTCTGATGATTTTGTTTTCCTTCCATATATCTTTGTAGATTTTGAAAATGGCTAGCAGTTCAGGCTCTCATGGACCATCAAGGAAGAAGTACAAGCCCTCCACCGGCCATAGTTCGTCGTTTCTACTCGCCGACCCCGGGGAGTATCTTTCGGCCCGTGCTTTCAACAAATTGGTACAATCTCGAACTCTTTGTTCGTTTTTATGACAATGAATGCAGTGCAATGTAATGCTTAATGATTAATGCATGTATGAGTATGTCCTAGATTTTGTGAAAATATGATATGCCCAAACTATTGTTATGCCCCCCTTTTGTGAATGGATTTTGAATGGACTGCCATGATCATGTTTGATGCCTGAAATTATGCTTTCGCCTATTCTCTTGATTTGGATTCACTGATTTCATGCCAAGATCACGTCCATGAATTTCTTTATTCTATAAATAAGGGGTCACACCGACCCCGTATGGCATTCAAATGTTACCCAGACTTAGCTTATTTTTGTATACACACACATGGACCCAAGATTCATGGTCATGGAGTCCCTATGACTCGAGAATTTATTCTAGAAAATCATGGAGTCGCTTTAACCAAGAAATTCATTTCACAAAATTATAGGGACATTGTGACTCAAAAATTCACTTTTTCAAAACTACGGAGTCGCTACGACTCAGGAACTCTACTTTTTGCCAAAAAGATGCGGCCACCTAGGACTTAGAAATTCATTCATTCGTCATTCATCATCATTTTTATCATTTTTGATACAAGGTCACCAAGATCTGAAAATTCATCCTTTCGAAGAGCACGAAATCACCAGGACTCAAGATTCATTTTTACAAGACCAAGGAGTCAATATGACTTGAACAAAATTCTATTTTTACAAAATCGCGGAGTTGCTACAATTTGAAAAGAATTTCTTTTTACAAGGCAAAGAAGTCACTAGGACTTAGAAAACTTCTTTTCAAAATCATGGAGTCGATAGGGCCCGAGAACTTACTTTATTATTTTTTTCAAAAACAAGGAGTCGCTAAGACTCGAAAATTCATTATTTTCTTCTTTTTTTTGAAAACACGGAGCCCCTTAGGACTCAAGAAATTATTACTTCTTTCAAAGACAAAGAAAATGCTAGGGCTCAAGAATTTTAATCCTCAGAAAACACAGAGTTGCTAGAACACTTTTATTCCTTCTTTTAAAAACAAAGAAAATGCTAGGGCTCAAGAATTTTACTCCTCGGGAAACACGGAGTTGCTAGAACTCATGAATTTCATTCCTTCTTTTAAAAACAAAGAAAATGCCAGGGCTCAAGGCCTAAATATGGGTCATGTCATGCGAGCCTTCATCATGCCATCCGGGAGAGTTCATAGTGCCTGTAAAGTGGTTAATGGACACTTTCAGAGGCCAAGTCTTTATTGATGATCAGATGATCAGGGCCTTCATCATGTACGTGTTGGCTTGCTCTCTGATGAGCACAAGAGGGGACCGGATAAACTTGTGGTACTTGGCATCTCTGGAGAGCATCGACCACATATCCCAGTATAACTGGGGAGGGGCAGGGCTGGCCACGCTCCACCATCACATGAGTGAGGTCTCCAGGGGAAACTTCCCCTCCACTGGCGGGTACTGGAGAGCCTTGGAGTTAAAACCTTCTTTATTATTATTACTTTTCTTTTCTTTATCCATTTAACTTTCCTGATTTTAATTTGAACATTGGACTTACTTCTTAACATTCTTTCTTTGCAGATATAGTCGCATGAATACCTTCACATGAGGGTTCCCAGCACCAGGGATGGTAAGGCTGCCATCATGCCGCAAGGCCTGAAATGGAGAAAAGGGGCAACGGGTCGAAAGGTGGGGGCCCACGACTTTGTTGGTTACAGGAATCTTCTTACCAACTTACGGGAGGTCCATGTGATACAAAATCTGTGCGAGACAACCCTCCTAGAGGCTAGTGCAGTGATCCAGGCTGTAGTGGGTTTTACCAGGATGAGGATCCTGATAGTGGGAGAGGCATGCCGAGAGTGGTACCTTGGTGAGAGAGTGACTAAGCAGTCTCTTGTTGCCCCAGCTTTTTATGTGCGGAGGGCTCCCCCAGCTACCATGAGGAGCACCGAGACCCTAGACCACGAAGACCTTGTCGCTGCTCTAGGTGGGGAGAATATTGTAAATTATTTAGACGGTCAAGACGGCTATGCCAATTTCAGATTAAATTCACTCATGCACAATTTTCCTCTCATGGACATCACTCGAGTAACAAATTTTTCATCCCTTTTATTCCTTTGAGGCTTTCTTTTAACAATGCTTACTAAGATTTGAATTTTTTTTCTTTTGTAGCCTGTTCCAGGAGAAGTGGATCCTCCAGCCCTTCCGCAATGGAATTGGAATGTCCCTATGGTGCATATGGGCCATGAGTCTCTATACCAGTTGCCTCCCTATACTCAGGATGTACCCACTATTCCCTTATAGTACGACACTGTCCTTAGGGACTATGCTGAGGAGGGGTAATCCTATGCTCATTCAGTCCGGCACTGGATTCATGGTCGCGAGTGGAGGGTAAGTTTCAAATTTGCTCTCTCTTTTTTTATTTATTTTCTTTCACCATTATTACCAATGCTTACATCTTGACTCTTTTTCAAGCTGACGAGATGAGAGTTAATGCAGAGCTTCAAGCCAGAGATTTGGTATGTATCTTGGCTCTCTTCTTCTTAGAGGGGAATCGTATCTAGCGAATTTGCAGATTCAGATACCAAAGAATTTTACATTTATACAAATCGAGTTTAAGGACTCAAAGAATCTTATATATACACATTTTACAAAGTTGAATCCAAGAGTTCGAAAAATATTGTTTTTGGCAAAGTTGAGCCTAAGGACTTAAAAAGAATTGTTAACAAAGTACTTTCAACAAAACATATTTATAGCCAAACGAGCCTAAAAATCCCAAAATCTATGAAAGAATTTTTATATTCACGGTGCTTGAATTCAAGAACTTCAAAAGAGTTTAGATCCTTCTTTTTAAAGAGAACTTCACTTCACTTCTTATTTGTCCTTGTCTCTATTTTGTCCCCTTTTTAGGAAGCCAAAAATGCGACTCTGAGAAGACAACTTCAAGAGTTCACATTGAGCCAAGGCAGCGGCTATCATGGAGGTGCCAAAGGCAGCGGCCAGGGTGGTGATGGTGGCGATGGAAGAGATGGTGGAGATAGTGGAGCTGAGGAAAGCCAGATAGCTCTATAGGCACCCTGAAGGAATCCTCGACGCCGACGAGGATGATCTATCCTTCTCTCTCTCTTTTTATATTTTATAGAGTCCCTGCATGGACAAGAGAGTAGAAACTTTTTTATGATTTCATTATTTTGTTCATGGATTTAAAACTAACATGACTTACTGTGGACACGCGGAACTGGTCGTCCACTCTTTCGGTCTATTTTGAAATTGATTTGAAAAAGGTGAAAAGAAAGGTCTGTTGAAAACAGATATAGAGTCGCCACTTGGTCTTTAAGGAACCAAGAAACCTAATTTTGACTCACCCAAATAGATAAAGGGCACTGGCCCTTCATAACCAAAGAAATTGGCTCGGGATTTTGATACGAGAGAGGAAAGAGCCTTTGTCATGACTAAAACACCCTCAACTCGCCTCGTCTCTTGACGGACCTCAATTAGCATAAAAATAATCATCTTATACTATGTTTGGTTCGTCAATTAATAGTATGATAGTATACTACATAACATAAGAATCTTGAAATAGAAGATCAAAAGATAAGATATCATTCATAAGATCTAAGCCAAATATCACACAATGCAAAGTGAAAGATCACACAAACAAACCTAGGAAAAATTGTCTAATCACATATCAAGTAATCAAGGTTTCCGAGTCTAAAAGGGGGGCATAAATTGTTCTTGAAACAAATAATCAAAGAATTCAAAAATAGGATAAAAAATGTTTTCAATACATGATTTTTTATGGAGATCATCCTTTTTGTGTCTAGAACACATATCAAAAATCCAATCTTCAATAACTATTACAGATTGAGAGAAATCATATGAACAATAGAGGTTACTCAGAAACAGAGTCCGTACTATCGACTGAAATGTTGAAATATCTTAGAAAATGAAACCAAAACATCTAGAGGCCCATATTATACAGAACATTCCCTAAGACACTGAAATTAAAGGGAAAAATGAGTTGGGAACACTTCTTTTGGAAAATTTTTCTGAAAAACATGTTGAAATTCAACCAAGCTGTTGTGATAGCAAAAATAGAATATATGTAAAGAATGTTTAGGTTAAAATGGGACCCCTCTAAGTACTTCCAAGCTAAGCCAAAAATCATGGGTGTTCTATAATGAGTTAGAAAGACTTTCCAAGTGGTCTCATGTTCATACCTCAAGTATTGAGTTTTATAAAAATCTTTGAACTCAGACCACTCACTGTTTTGAAGATTTTTGGTCAAACAAGGCTTATTTCTTGAAATCTAAATGTTGGGGTTTTAGAGTGGGTTTTGAAATAAGGGATTTTGAAAGCATATTTTCATAACTTAAAGAAGATTACAACCACTTGGAATATCAACATCAAACCCACAATGAAAACCTCCAAGATTGTTGAAGAGCATTACTCTTATTTTAAAAATAACTTCAAGAATACACAGAGATGTATTGAAGTTATAATCATCATCTATCAAACATGTTTTTGAGGCCATGAGCTACTATCCATAATGATTCACTCACCCCAAACTTCATGTCATCACTTAGATGATGATGGACTAGTAAGTGAATAAAGAAAAAGAAATGAGGTAAGAAGAGATGAACATGTATATAAACAAGCAAGTAAATAATCAATAGATGATATTCAATGATGTATTGGACTTGTAGCTTGGTGTTTCACTCATATACGGTGACTTTGGACATGGAAGTAGCTTCCTATCTCCTAAATGCTCACAAAAATGGTGGTTGGATGTATTCAATGTGGTGTTAATGGGAGTAATGAAGTAGAAAACAAAGTTTAGAACTCACTTTCTAGTTGAAATCAGAGAAGGAAGCTTCTTTTCTCTCTATTCTAACCTTATCTCTACAAATTTCTCCCTACAACTTTCTTTAAGCTTTCATTTGCCCCCCCTCCCTCCAAATGAGAAGTCAAGGGGGGTTTATATAGGCCAATTTGGGGGGAGTTTGGGATTTTAAAAGTGTTCCCATTAGTTCCAAACATCTGTTAACATAGAACTATGTCGTTTTGATTTTTAATTATTCAATTTAGAGCCCCAAAAGAAATTGAAAAAATGGACTATTTTGGGAGAGAGTGCCGCGGCGGTACTAGGCCTGTGCCGCAGATACAGTGGGCCAGTGTCGCAGCGGCACTGCTCCTCCTTCGTCCAGATAATGCTGTTTAGGCCCCCTGAGGTTCTGGTATTTGCGAAAAGGCCCTATTTCGTCCGAATTTCACAAAAAATACGTACAAACTCCAAACTGAGCTTGTGATATACCGTTGGAAAGGTATTGGAGTCTACTTTCTATAAAAAAAAATAGTTTGGAGATAGGTTGCTTTGAAAAGTTTTGTAGTATTGTGCATTATACCGTTGGAAAGCTATTGACCTCTAGTATCCATGAAAAATGTTCAAAAAATGATGCGGTGCTCTGGTCTCAGTCAACTTTTTGGTTAAATCGATCAAATCAGGGATCTCCGAGAAGTTTTGGGAACCTCTGGGAGCTCCCAGAAGCTGACGTTTTTGTCCGATTTTCTTTTAAAACTCATTTTAATACTTTTCACATGATCTAGAATAATCTCAGAACTTTGCAGCGAATTTAGATGATTTTGGTCAAACCCTAGTCAAACTTGTCAAACATAGGTCAAACCGGTTAATAGAGACTTTTTGGGAACTTTCGAGACTTCCGAGAGTCTCTGAGAGCTGACGATTTCATTTGATTTTACTTTGAAACTCATTTTATTACTTTTTCTTATGACGTAGCATGTTTCCAGAACATTCGGTCCAAATCTAGGAGTTTTTGGGCTTTTAGAGGCATTTTGGTCGTTCTAAGTAGAACTAACTTCCAGAAGTCCTTTTTGAGTCTTTTTTTATCATTGTGAACCACCAAGTTATGGGTCTCCTAAATCTAATAGCCAAAAAAATGGGGTGTCTAAAGTTTGCCTCTCTTTGGCATGAACTTGCGAGGCAACGCATGTCGCAAGCGAGTGCCAAAGCTCTGAAGAGACAGGTCTTTTAGAGGCTATAAATTTAGGATAAAAGTATTGCAAAAGATGCAAGGATGATGCAAAGGTCAGTGTTGGACGCGTTATGCGTGAGCTGTCTAAGTATCCCAAGGGGAATCAAACCAGGACATAGTTTGGGGCACAAAAGAACAAATCACGCATGCACAACATAACAGGCGGATGCTATACTATGAGGATGATATGCAATGCATGGATGTGATGTGAACTGTGTACTAAGTCTTGTTGTAATTCTGTCATGACTATGGTGTATTTGCCAGCCTTAATTGGTTTTGTGTATGCTTTTTTATGGTGCTGATGATCCTCGCATGAGCTAGTGTTGTGAGGTATGCCATTCTAAATGGGCTTGTGTTGTGCTAGTGCTTCTGACTACGATGTAGTGGCTGACCACGGTCTGGAAAGACTCTGGGTTTCAGGGCAAACTTCTCAAATTTTGAGAGGTGTTTTTCGTAAGCGAAAATGGATTGGATGCAGGGTGCTTGATAATTAAAGATAACCGACCGGTGAGGGAGCTCACGATAACTGACAAGCGAGAAAGCTCACGATAACCAACAGACACAGAGCCTTAGATTGTGATAGACAATGTTTGCCCTAGAAATCGGGGTCTTTAGGATAACTAATCTGGAAAGTTGGTCATGATTTCTGCTAGGGATTGGACTCTCAGAGAATCTCTCTTAACTATTTCTTGACCAGGAACCAGGACCCATTATTGAATCTCTCACGGTTGATCAAATCTTTACGACGCTCAATCCAAGAGAATCGATTAGGGCCTCCGGGAGCTGATATCTTTCTATATTTGTCCTCGAGGGATGGTGTTGGACTATCAGAGAATCTCTCTTAACTGTTTCTTAACCAGGAACCAGGACCTAGGACATATTTCTGAATCTCTCACGGTTGATCAAATCTTTGAGGCGCTCAATCCAAAATAACCGGTTAGGGCCTCCGGAAACTGTTTTTGTCCGTGGGATTCTCTGAGAATCTCTCCTAACTATTTTTCTTCGTATTCTGACTAAAAACCATGGTACGTTAGTGAGATTATCATGGTTAATCAAATTTTGCAACAGTCGATCCGAAAAGACTGATCTGGACTCTCAAGAGCCGATTTCTTCCAATCTTTGCTAGCTGGGGTAGCCCTGACAACTTTCAGATTGTTGGGGGTAGAACCTTGTAAATCTTGACTGAAATGGGCCACTGGGGCTAATTAGGGCCAGAAATGGGCTGAAAAGACCAAAATGGGCCGAAACAGGCTAAATTAAAGTGAAACGGAGCAAAGCGGGGCCGCAAGAGTAGTGCTGCGGTGGCACTGGGCCACTGTCGTGGCGGCAGTTGGCCAATGCTATGGCGGCACTAGGTGGTTGGACTCCATGTTTGTATATTTTGGATTTTTTGGCTCTAAATGCTCATTTTTGGCCATTTTGAAGTGTGTTTTGGAGCCAAAATCTGTCAAAACGTAACTTGTGCACGCTTAGGTAAGTAATCTTTTCTCATGATTGGAATTTTGATTAGTGTTTTAGCTTCCTCTAATTTTCAAGAAGAAGGTTTGGCTTTAACTTCCATTTTCATTGTAGATCCATGGCTTCAAGCTCAGGGAGGCTCTCTAAGAAGGCCAAGGAATGGGTAAGGGTCGAGAGCCAACCCCCGGAGTTGATTTTACATGACCCTCAATATCACCTTTCGGCCACAGCTCTAGGGAGTCAAGTATGTAAAACTTTTGGCAGTTCAGGACTATTTGTGTGCATTGTGCTAGTTTTGTGAACTGTAGTGTGCGTTTAGAGGTTGTTGGAAGTTTGTTTTGTGTTCATTTATTGATTTTGCAAAGTTGGACTTCAGGTTTCTGAGGTGACTTGGAAGGGCCACGGTAGTCTCGCCCATGCTTTCGTGTGGTATACCCAGCTTTCGCCTGTCATACAATAGATGGTAGATGATGCCAGGTTTGGTGGCTTTGTCTGCCTAGTTTTGAAAAGTACCAATGACTTGGCCCACTTCTATACTCTAGTAGAAAGATGGTGGGACACGACAAAAACTTTCCATCTGCCGTTCGGTGAAATGACGATGTTGTCCTTCGACTTTTCCAAGATTACTGGTTTGAGAGTTGGCGGGAAGTGCCTGATCCTGGATTATTTTTATGAGATCAATCCTGAAGCTATCGAGATACTGATTGGGGTTGTTCCTCCTAATCTGGAGGGGCATCGATTCCCTTGCAGTTGGTTTTATCGGGCTTATGGCAGGGGAGGACATACTCTCAATGACCGACAGCTGTTACGGGCCTTCCTTCTGTATATTCTCGGCTGCTCGATTTTTGCAAGATGGAATGACCGGGTGAGCATGCGACTCCTTACTTGCTTGGCAACTATTGACGAGATTCCATCTTATGACTGGAGCGATGCTGCTCTGGCCCATCTTTATAAGCATATGGGTGAGGTTTCCCGCGGTAGTATCAAATCCACTTAAGGGTTCTGGAGAGCTTGGGAGGTATGCTCTGTGACTTTTCCTTTTCTTTTGGCCCCTTTCTTATTTTTATTTTCTAACTTTCCTTTTTCTGTGCAGCTTTGGAGCTTTAAGTACCTGAAAATGTTGGCTCCTACCCCCGCAGATGAGTCGGGTGAAGATGAGGATGGCATGGCTCCTGTGCCTCTATTCCCTTGGGGCTTGAGATGGAGGAGGGATGTTGTTGGGGTCAAAAGCGGGGCCCATCGAATTGTCCTCTTGAGAAATTTCTTATCCGAGCTGACGGTCACTAGTGTTGATTGGATACCTTGGGAGCATGTTTCCTATACTGCCCCGGAAGAGATACAGGCGGTCAGGCCTCTTGCTTCTTGCCGACTTCTGATGGAGAGGACCGAATGTAGGCAGTGGTACCTTGGCAAGTGGGTGTCTCGGCAGGTAATTAGCGGTCTGAGGTACCGCATTCCTCATACTCCTCCCGTGATGGATGCTGAAGACCTTTCTGGTGCTACTTTGCTTGTGGCTTTGGCCGGTATTGACGCTTGGTACCATTTCCATTCTGAGACTGGCTATGAGACCTACCGTGGCTGATTCCTGATGCCCAATTTCCCGCTTCTAGATGTGAGTTTCTTTTACGTTTTTATCTATGTTCGTCACTTATGTTTATGGACTCATCTTATCCTAACTTGTCTTGTGCCTATAGCTTTGCGAGATGTATAGGAGACAGGCTCCCCCAGCTTCTGATCCTATCCCTCCTTAGGATTGGACCGTTAATGTTTTGGGTGCCAATGGCTCTCCGTAGGTCATGGAGGTGCCATGAGTCACGTGGGGGTACCCCACCCAGCCAGCAGGCATCCTCAACATCCCTTGGAGTTATGCTGAGGAGGGTCATACCTTGGCAGCTAGCCTATGGTCTTTGGTTCTCACACGAGACCACCGGGTACGTCTCTAATTTTTGCTCCTTAAGGTTGTGAAGCTCTAACCCTATATTTTACCCATGACAGATGGACGGTATGCGACAGTTCGCCACCAGTCAGACGGTGCCCTTGGTAAGTTTCTAACTCGACTATGTTTTTTGCTTTTTTGTACTTTTGTTGCTTCTAGACTGATTGACTTTATTTTGTGTGTGCAGTGTCACAGAGGTGGTGCTGGCACGTCGAGGACCAGGCCAAGGTACAGGGGTGGCAGGAGGAGGTCATCGCCAACATACACTCAGGGTGGCCTGATAGAGGACGAAGAAGAGGAGGATTGAGGCCTTCTAAGCAGGGACTTTTGTTTTGTCTCCATTTTATGTTTTTGATTGGGTTATACTAGTGAATGATGGACAATGTGTAGGATGATGTGTAGGATGATTTGTCACCTTTGACAGAGTATTATGATGTTTTTCCATTTAGGCCGGATATCTTCTAGTTTGAAGGCGCGATTGTGTGCTTGGTTTAGTTGGTGATCTTGTGACGATATATGTGCATTGTGATTATTAATGCTGCTGCGATGAGCAGTCTTGTGATAGTGAGTGTATTTACCTTGTAGGTGGGATAGTCCGTGAAACGGGGAGGTGCTGCAAAAATTTTGAATTTTTGCTAGAGCCGTGGCAAAAAATATGGCATTGTATGATCCTGCTCAACTCACAGCTTGGCTGAACATCACAGATGGCGTGGAACGGATCAACCTTTTCAGTTACGACTTAACTGAACTATTCTCCCTTCGCTAGATGGCCTTAAATGCTGAGTTCATACGTGCTACTATTGCCTACTGGGACCCAGTAAATCATGTCTTCAATTTCAACAGCCTGGAGATATGCCCCCTGTTTGAGGAGTTCTGTGCTATCCTTGGTTTTGATCCGAATTCAGACTTGATCCTTCCTTTTGTCGATACCCCCAGTCCTACGCGAGGCTTGGCTAAATACCTGAACTGTTCCGCTATTATCTCCTACCGACTAATTCTTGGTGAGGTTCTTGATATTGCTTCCATCATTGCCCGGTACGTTAGTTTTGGAAATCCCAGCATATATGATACTACCCGTGGGGCCACTCTGATATTGTGCATAACTTTGCACTTCCTATTCTCGAGTACTTCCAATGACTTGGTACATGTGTGCCTTAAGCTGAAATTGAGTAAGAACCCCATGGTCATGGTTCTAGCTAAAACCTTGAATGGTTTAGATAATGATTTCAACCAAGGAACTCTTCTTCTTTCTGGGGCACCTTTGGTGTTATAGGCTTGGTTATATGAGCACCTTCAGTTATGGAAAGGTAGTGTGCCTCCAGTTTACTTCCATAGGGTCGTGCTTTATCCCTACTATACTTTTGTCGATTGGGTTAGCCTGATGGGTGCTCTTTCTGAGGTAGACATTCCCTGAATTATGGGGCGTTGGGGCCTTCATGCTGTGACCACAAGCCTTGGAGATCACCCGAGAGTATGGTTGATGGGTCTGAGAGAGACTTCTTTTTATCATCCTCACCGATTGGCCAGGCAGTACGGGCGAGTTCAGGAGGTCCCCCGGGGATTTACTGAGAGAGTCTTTGCTTCCAGAGTCAGAGCTGTCACTATTGCTGCTTTTATTAGTGGTTGGGCCTATCGAGTAAAAGCCTATTTCTAAAGACCTTTGAAGAAATAAAAGACACAAAACAAAACTAGACTTGACTGATTCTGCTTCTTCCTCCAAGTGTCTTTGATATTTGTGATTGCTTTCTGAAAGAACTTTTATGTTTTCATTTATTCTTGCTTATGTAATATTCAAAGTTTGTTTATTGGTGAATCTTGGTTAATTTTAAGAACCTTATTTGATGCATTTGGCTTTCTGAAAACATTTGTAGTATGATTTTGGTCAGATGTTTGCTTTTGGTACTTGCTTGGGCATGTTGGGGCGTTTAGAGGCAAACGAGGTGGGTAGCCAAAGTTTGCCCCTAGTTTGGGGCATAGGTGGTGGTAAAGCAAACGAGGTAGGTGACCGAAGATTGCCCCTAGTTTAGAAGACATTTAGGCAAACGAGGCGGGTGGCCGAAGTTTGCCCCTAGTGTGAAGTATGGTTTCTGGGTTATGGTAGGGACCACAACTTTATTCTCTCATATGCTCATAATTTTTGCCTGGGCACCAGTGGAGTGACCTAGCGAGCTATTTTCTCTCTTTTGTTATTGTATACTTTGGATTTAGCTCTAATTTTTGCCTAGATGTCCTTCCAAATTTTTGACCTAGCGAGCCATCCTTTTTCTATTTTGAAAGGCTGCCTACGTACCCCCTAGTAGGGATCAGGTCCAACGTAGTTCGTGCCATGGTCGAAAAGAAGTGGGTTGATTTTTAGGTAAGTGGGACGACTGAACCAATGTAGTTGCCTACGTATCCTCGAGTGGGAATCAGGTCGAGCGTAGTTCAGACCATGGTTGGAAAGAAGTGGGTTGATTTTTAGGTAGGTGGGACGATAGAACCGATGCGATTGCCTACGTATCCCCGAGTGGAAATCAGGTCGAGCATAGTTCAAGGCAAGGCTTGAAAGGAATTGGTAAAAAGGTCAAGCATAGTACTTTTTGAGGCGATCCATGTTGATTGGTTCTTTGAATTCGACACTGTCGAGGTCCATGAGATAGGTTGCTCCTTCGGAAAGGATAATTTTGACAATGTAAGGGCCAACCCATTTAGGTTTGAACTTCCCACGTGGATCAAAGATTGGAGCATGTAGTTCCTTCAGGATAAGGTCACCCTTGACAATTTTCCTCGGACGAACTTTCTTGTTGAAAGCACGGGCTATCCTCTTTTGATAGATTCAAATGTGGTCGACTGCCGCTAGGCGCTTTTCATCTAGGAGAGCCAATTCTTCATATCTTTCTCTTAACCAATCCGACTCCAAAATTTCACATTCTGCCATTACTCACAGGGATGATATCTCTATTTCGACCAGAAGTACCGCTTCCATACCATATACCAGTGAATAAGGAGTCGCTCCTGTAGACGTCCTTATCGAGGTTCTGTATCCCCAAAGCGCGAATGGTAGTTTCTCGTGCCAGCCTTTGTAAGTATCGGCCGACTACTGCAGTATGGCCTTGACATTCTTGTTTGCAGCTTCGACTGCCCCATTGGTCTGCGGCCTGTATGGTGATGACTTATGATAAGTGATTTTGTATTCATTAAACAGATCCCTGACTTCTGCTTTGAAATGACTCCCGATGTCTGAAATAATCTCATGGGGGACTCCATAGCGACAGATGAGATTTCTCTTGATGAACTTGGCCACTTCCTTGGCCCCTAACTTGGTGTAGGATTCAGTCTCTACCCACTTTATGAAATAATCGATGGCCACCAAAATGTATCTATTCCCATTCGAGGCCTTTTGAACAATTTTTCCAATGATATCGATTCCCCAAGTTGAGAATGACCATGGGGAGGTCATGCTATAGAGTAGAGATGGTGGTACATACATCATGTTCACATGGATCTGGCATTTGTGGCACCTTCTCATGTATTCACAATAGTCTTTTTCCAATGTTGTCCAATAGTACCCTTGTCTTACGATCTTCTTGGCCAGCATGTGACCGTTCATGTGTGGACCACATACCCCTTTGTCTATTTCTTCCATCATCCTTCTGGCACTCTTTCCGAACAAGCAAGTCAGGTTGTGACCATTGTACCCTTTCTTTAACAATTTTCTTTCGCAGATGATGAACTGTACGGTGAACCTTAGAATCGCTCTTTTGTCCTTCTCAGAAGATTCTTGGGGATACACTCCTTTTTCTATAAAGTTCCAGACATCTTGATACCATGGTGTTTCATTCTCTTCTTGTTCTATTGCAGCGATCGTACTGAATGAAGGCTCGTATCTTTGCTCAATTACCAAAGGCATCATTTTGACTCCCATGGGGATTTTGATCATGGAGGCTAGGGTAGCCAATGAATCTGCTAACTAGTTCTCTTCCCTGGGTAGGTAGAAGAACATCACATTCTTGAACTGCTTCTTGGGTCCATCGAGATGGTCATGATAGGGCTTCAACCTTTCTTCTTTCACCTGTCATTCCCCCTAGCTTGTGATACAATGAGGTTTAAATCGCTGAAGACATCTAATTTCTGAACTTTTTAATTTTAAGGCCGCTTCCATCCCTAAAATGCACGCCTCGTATTCAGCAGTATTGTTGGTGGAGTTATAATTGAGCTTGATTGCCAGCGGGGTATAGTCCATATTTGTTGATACCAAAATCATTCCTACTCCGTAGCCTTTTATGTTGGCTGCCCCATCAAAGTACAACTTCTACTGCTCTTCTTTGATTTCCATGATATTCTTGTCTGGGAACAAAAAATCTCCATTCTCTTTGGAATCAACAACGTGTTCCACAAGATGCTCAGCTATAATTCTCCCCTTCACCGATTTGCTTGTTACATATTTGATATCAAATTCAGATAGTAGAAGTAGCCAACGGGATATACGACCGGTCAGGGAAGGTTTTTCAAGGAGGTACTTTAGAAGATCCATACAGGATATGAGCACAATCAGAAAGGCTAGCATGTAGTGCCTTAATCAGCGGGTACACCAGAGTAAGGCCCAACACGTTTTTTCGAGGGAAAAGTCATTGAGCTCATACCCAGTCATCCTCTTGCTAAGGTAGTATATGGCTTTTTCAGAGTGGTTCTCTTCTCCTTCTTGGGCTAGCATGCAACCCATGGCATTTTCGGAGACAGATAGGTAAAGAAATAAGGGCTTGTGAGGAGTGGATGGTGAAAGAACCGGCCGATTTTGAAGGTAAGCTTTTATTTTGTCGAATGTAGCTTGACATTGGTCATCCCATTGGAACTTCTCTCCTTTCCTCAATAATCAGAACAAAGGATCACATGTGGTCGTGAGCTTTGAGATAAAGCGACTAATGAATTGAATCCTCCCAAGGAATCCTCTCACTTCTTTTTCATTCTGCAGTGGTGCCATTTCTAGAATTGCCCTGATTTTAGAGGGGTCGACCTCTATCCCCCTCTGTGTGATAAGAAAACCTAAGAGCTTCCCAGAAATCACACTGAAAGTGTATTTCTTCGGATTCAGCCTCATCTTGTACTTGCACAATCTTTTGAAAAACTTTTCCAATGCCACCAAATGTCCCTCTCTATCCTTGGATTACACGATCATGTCATCTACATATACCTCTACTTCTTTGTGAATCATGTCATGCAATAAAGTGGTGACAGCCCTTTGGTAGGTTGCTCCGACGTTCTTGAGTCCAAAAGGCATTACTCTATAACGTAGGTCCCCATGGCGTGGTGAATGTCGTCTTCTCTCAATCTTCCAATGCCATTAGAATCTGATTGTACCCTAAGAAACCATCCATGAATGACAGTAGCTCATGTCCTGCAGTGTTATCTACCAAAATATCAATTTGGGGAAGCGGGAAGTCATCCTTTGGACTGGCTTTGTTTAGATCACGGAAGTCGACGCACACGCGAACCTTTCCATCCTTCTTGGGGACTAGCACGATATTGGCAACCCATTCCGGATACTATGTAACAATGATGAACCCTGCCTTGAACTATTTTTCTATTTCTTCTTTGACCTTTAGTACCCATTTCGATCTCATGTGCCTCAGTTTCTGCTTGACAGGTTTAGAATTGGGGAGGAGAGGAATATGATGTTAGACAATGTCGGGATCGACCCTAGGCATTTCCTCGTAAGACCAAGCAAAAACATCTGTGAATTCTTTTAGCAAGAGAGTCAATTTTTCTTTTTCTTCTTTATTAAGTGCTGAGCCAATTTCACCATTTGTGGATTATCTTTTTCACCTAGGTTAATCGATAAAGTATCTTCGATTATTTCACAAGCAGGTGGTTTTTCGATTAGTTGCTTAAGTTTGATTGGGAGGTCCTCAGAGGGATCTGTGCATTCACAAGTATTAGACACAGAGGAATAAGCAGAACTGTCTTTTATTTTATTCGTAACAGGTGGAGTGATTACAACAGACAGTGGTGGGCTCACAACAGCCGACTTTGGTATAGACTTAATAATTAGAAGTACAGACTCTGGGGGAACAGGGGATAGGGAGACATAGATAGATGACTCTATAGCCTGGTTGCTTAGACCCTCCTCAGCCGGCGTGATCTGATCATCTTGGCTCTTGGCCCTCTTTCCTTCATCTCTTCAACAGATTCTTCCCATATTTCCTTGATAGCTTTAGTGTCCAGATACTTCAACCAGTCTTCCTCTGGGGCTTTCATAATTTATTCCAGATAGAACGGATCTTGATATGAAGGCCTTTTGCAGTCAACAAAGATTTCAAGTCCGGGGTGCCTTTTTCCGGTACTCTAGTGAACCCAAGGTTCGGGGAACCCAAAATAGGGGAAGTCGTCCCCTTCCTTGATGAACTGCTCGTTCAAGGTCTTACGGTATGGTGGGAGACTCCTAACCCTCTTCTTCCAGGGCTTTTGCAGCTCGAGATCTTTCTCAGTGGGCTTGTACCCTAATCCAAAAGTGCCTTTTTATCCTTTGATTTGAGGGAACTGATAGATCCCTTGTTGATGTTGGCCCAATCCCATTCCAGGGAAGTAGTTCATTTTGTGGACGATATTGACGACCTCGGAGTGGATCTCAGGAACCTGTCTTCATCTTTGGTCACGTGGACCTCTTCCATGAAGAATCCTCCGATTTTTCCTTCTTCTAATTCGGGTATTTGGATTTCAAAGATAGGAGCGTAGCTTGGGAAGGCTTCATTTCCCCAACTATTGCCGAAGATGATTTTTACGTAGTTGATCATTTGGTGCAAAGTGGATGATACAGCTTTGTTGACATGCAGCCAGGGCCTCCCAATCAATAAATTGAATGATGCAGGTATATCCATGACTTGGAAGAGTTGAGTGCAAACCAAAGACCCTACTTGGATCTGGAGAGAAATAGTCCCCATCACATTTCTCTTGGTGTTATCATAAGCCCTCACGGATTGCACAGATGGAGTGATATCCAAGATATTGACCCCCAAGGCGATGGCGATTCTTAAAGCACAAACATTTAGTGCAGAACCCGTATCAACCAGATAAAACGGCACTTGTTTTCCCTTGCATCCGACGGTGATGTACAAAGCTTTGTTATGTGCAGATCCTTCCGGTGGCAAATCCTCATCAGAAAAGGTAATGACTGGGTCAGGGTGAGTGTGCCCAAGAAAGCCACCATATCTTCCGGTGCGGCGTCAATAGGGACCTCAATTCCAGCCAAGGCATTTAACATGGCCTGTCTATGCATGTAGGATGTCACCATGATGTCCCACAATGAGAGGTGTGCTTGAGTTTTTTTAATTGCTTTATCAACTCATTGTCCTCTTCGATGACCTCATCCATTTTTCCCTTTCCCTTGTCTTTGACTGGTACTTTCTCGATGGTGACAAGTTGTGGAGGCTGATAATGATCGCCCGACCTAGCCAGATGATCAATCTCGGCAAGAGTAGGTCATTCTACAATCCCATCTTCTTTGAATCAATTGCAATATGTTCCCACAAATGGTTTCTCTAGCTCGTTCCAGATGGAGGCATCACTTTCTTTGTTGGGATCATACCATTTGAGGTCTACCGCCCCTAGATCATGTTCTTCTAGAAAGAACAAATCTTGTTCATCATCTAGCTGTTGCTGCCATTCATCATCCTCCCCTTCGATTAGGTAAATTCCCTCAAACTCCGGGATGTCAATGAGGGGTAAGGGGTGTCCTAAGGGGGTAATATAGGCGATGGGGTTGAAGGATACGGGGTTGGATTCGATGAGACTGATGTTTTGGTGGTTTGGCAGAGGGTTTTGGGTAACATGGGGCTGCTTTGGCGGTGGCTCAATGACATTCTGGTTAATGAGGTCTTTAATGTCATGGCAGAGGCGCATACAATCATCGGTATTGTGGTCAGGGGCTTGGTGATAGGTGCAATGTTTGGACATGTCACAGCTTGGTGATGGAGGGGTATTTCGAGGTTGGAGCAATTAGAGGTGGCCCTTTTTGAGGAGACGGTCTAAGGCTGAGGACAGGGAGATTTCTAACTTGGCGAAATTACGAGGAGGCTTCTTTTGGAAAGGGCGATTGGAGGAGTTTGCTTGGTTGGAGGGTTGGTACGGCCTAGGAGGGAATGCCATGGGTTGACTGCTAAGGGCATTGACATACGGAGGGTTGCGAGAGTAACTGGGCCTTTTTGACTAACTTGGTGGCTCTTCTTTCTTAATCTTTCCTTCCCTGATAGCATCTTCAATTCGAGACCTGACTTCAAACAATTCTTCAAAGGTGGAGATGGATTGATAGAACAGTTTCTCATGATAAAGCGGCTGCAAATTCCGAATTAGCATTTTTACTTGTTCCTTCTCAACTGGCCGGTGGGTCATTTGGGCCACTTTATTCTTCCATCTGCTCAGGAAAGCAGCGAAGGATTCATTGTTGTTTTGTCGAGTAGTTTCCAAATCTCTTATTGTGACATCCATCTCTTGATTGTAAGAATAATGATCGACGAATACCCGAACAATGTCTTCCCATGCCCGAGTTTTGGAAGCTTCCAAGGTAAGGAACCATGATAGTGCAGACTTTGTGAGGGTTTGTGGGAACAGCATTGCAATGTGCTCATGAGTGTAGCCCATTGACTGGAAGATGCTTATACACAGCTTCATATGGCTTTTTGGATTCCCGATTCCATCAAAATGATCAATGCTGGGCATCTTGAAGTTTTCTGGCAGTTTCAGCTTAACAGGCTCGAAAAAGCCCCTCTAGGTCTAGCATGTAGTTATCAATCCCCTTACTTTTTCTCAATACACTTTTCAGCTTGTCGACTTTATCTATTTTTTCTTGGAGTTTTTTCTCGTATGCAGGCGATGGGACCCCTTGAAACTAATCTTCTTCCCCATTATTCTCATGTATGCCGACAGGAGGTGGCATAAACCCCGGTAGGGGCGGCATGAAACCTGGTGGTGGTGGGAACCCGGGTGGATACCATGGCTGCTGATGTTTCAGTTCTTCTATGAACTTCAAAACTTGGGCTAGGCTGTCGGACTGCTGGCTTATGGTTGCTCCTAACTCGGTAACCTTGTTTTCTAATTCTTCCTGGTTCATGCTAAAATAGCTTGCCGGGCTGATCCTGACCAAACGATTATCTGAATTTCTGACCCAAGACGAGGATCCTAGCTGCTGAATGTGGGAATCTATAGTGGCCTACAGATTTGAGAGAATTGTATCACATTCTGACAGTGATGACTCTAGACAGACAATGACAGTGATGTTAACAGATGTGGACTGACTTGTGTACAGACTGACTGAAACAGTGTGTGCGGACTGATAGGGAAGGTGCATGCATATAAGACAAGCATGCGGATGCTAGCCCTA
Source organism: Hydrangea macrophylla (assembly GCA_033977485.1). Classification (NCBI taxonomy): domain Eukaryota; kingdom Viridiplantae; phylum Streptophyta; class Magnoliopsida; order Cornales; family Hydrangeaceae; genus Hydrangea; species Hydrangea macrophylla. Next base: position 95,492,945 of record CM066988.1, on the reverse strand, counting down.
ATCTACATGATGATCCTACTTCTAGCAGATAACAGTTAAGCAAATAAGGTCCTAGCCATACAGAGTATGCTAACCTTTCCTTCTAGTATAATCACCAAGGGATAATAAGGGTTTCCAGGATATTTCAATAAATTTTGATAGAGTTTCTGGGGAAAACTGGTATCTTTAGTAAATCTAGGATATATGGAGAGAGTCTCTGGGAGAAACATGTTATATCTGGGATATCTGGACAGAGTCTCTGGGAGAAACATGGTTATATCTGGGATATCTGGACAGAGTTTCTGGGAGAAACAGGTTATATCTGGGATATCTGGACAGAGTTTCTGGGAGAAACAGGTTATATCTGGGATATCTGGACAGAGTTTCTGGGAGGAACAAGTTATATCTGTGATATCTGGGTAGAGTTTCTAGGAGAAATAGGTTATATCTGGGATATCTGAACAGAGTTTCTGGGAGAAACAGGTTATATTTGGGATATCTGGACTTTCTAGGAGAAACAAGTATATTTGGGTAAGTTGGACAGAGTTTCTGGGAGAAACAAGTATATTTGGGTAAGTCGGACAGAGTTTCTGGGAGAAACTGGTAAATATGACGGTAATCATACTGTCTAGCAAGCTTTCATATTCCTATGTCTTAAGACCAACAAACAAGGTTTGCGGTGTATATCTTTGTGAACATAGAGCAGACATCCTTATCATGGTGCCTAGGCAGGTCAACTCAATGTCATCACATGTGTGTGATTGCCTTGGGAATCATAAAAAGGAGGTTATGCCTCATGCCACATAAGCGTCTACACCGCGCAGGTAATCCCGTTAGGGCATACAGCAGTTATATCACATTGTCCTATCTGAACTATCTGAAAAGATAAATGAACAGTCCCATAAAAGGTTCTACAGGAATCTATATGCAAAGGTTGGGTTTAGTCAAAGAGGGTCCATTGACGAGAGTTCCAATATACCGTCAGAGAGACAGTACGGAAGTTGTTACTCTTTTTTATATACCTTGGAAGGTACAGTATCAACGGTGACTTGTGCCCTGGCACAAGAAGACCTGAACAATGTCAGCGCCGCATTTCAGGCACAGTCGAAGGGGTAATGCAGGAGTGCAATGCGGTAAACCAGACACAACAAAAAGATGATTTTAAAGATGCTTCTTATGAGTCAAACCTCTGTATTTATTTACTTTTAAAATAAAAAAAATCCTCAGCAGAGTCGTCAGATTATGGACACACGGAACCAGTCGTCCACTCTTTCAATCTGTTTTGAAATTGATTTGAAAAAGGTGAAAAGAAAGGTTTGTTGAAAACAGATACAGAGTCGTCATTTTGTCTTTAAGGAACCAAGAAACATAATTTTGACTCACCCAAATGGATAAAGGGCACCGGCCCTTCATAACCAAAGAACTTTGGCTCGGGATTTTGGTACGAGAGAGGAAGGAGCCTTTGTCACGACTAAAACACCCTCAACTCATCCTGACTCTCGACGGGCCTCAATTAGCATCCAAATAATCATCTTATACTATGTTTGGCTCGCCAATTAATACTATGATAGTATACTACATTACATAAGAATCTTGAAATGGAAGATCAAAAGATAAGATATCATTCATAAGATCTAAGCCAAATATCACACAATGCAAAGTGAAAGATCACACAAACAAAACTAGGAAAAATCGTCTAATCACATATCAAATAATCAAGGTTTCCTAGTCTAAAAGGGGGGCATGAATTGTGCTTGAAACAAATAATCAAAGAATTCAAAAATATGCTTAGCAAACTTGTATGATACATGTTAATCTTTGAGACAAGGAGATCTCTCAATCCCCAGGACGGATGAGAAGGAAGATTAGATCGAGGAGGGGAAGCATGATTGTGTGATCAAGTTCATTCCTTATAATCTCCTTAGATTAGGAGCACAAAAACTCCAAAACTTGCATGGATACAATGTCTGATCCAAGAATGTGCAAAGGTTGCAATGTGTTTGTGTACATGGATTTTCTAAAGTGACTTAGAGGTCTAAAATATGAATGAATATATGGAGGAATCATCATGGGATATGCACAAATATAGTATGGATCACTTCCTAAGATATGAACTAATTTGAAGTACATATAAGCATCAAATCAAAGAATGAAAGTAAAAGTATACTTGCTGTGAATAGTGGACAGAACAGTGAGTTGACCTTGTAGAAATTGAAAAATGGGGTAAGAAATGTTTTCAATGCATGATTTTTTATGGAGATCATCCTTATTGTGTCTAGAACACATATCAAAAATCTAATCTTCAATAATTATTACGGATTGAGAGAAATTATATGAACAATAGAGGTTACTCAGAAACAGAGTCCGTACTGTCGACTGAAATGTTGAAAACTCTTAGAAAATGAAAACAAAGCATCTAGAGGCCCATATTATACAGAACATTCCCTAAGACACTGAAGTTAAAGGGAAAAATGAGTTGGGACCACTTCTTTTGGAAAAGTTTTCTGAAAAACAAGTTGAAATTCAACTAAGCTAATGTGACAGCAAAAACAGAATATATGTAAAGAATGTTTGGGTTAAAATGGGACCCCTCTAAGTACTTCCAAGCTAAGCCAAAAATCATGGGTTTTCTATAATGAGTTAGGAAGACTTTTCAAGTAGTCTCATGTCCATACCTCAAGTATTGAGTTTTATAAAATCTTTGAACTCAGACCACTCACTGTTTTGAAGATTTTTGGTAAAACAAGGCTTATTTCTTGGAATCTAAATGTTGGGCTTTTAGAGTGGGTTTTGAAATAAGGGGTTTTGAAAGCATATTTTTAGAACTTAAAGAAGATTACAACCACTTGGAATATCAACATCAAACCCACAATGAAAACCTCCAAGATTGTTGAAGAGCATTACTCTTATTTTGAAAATAACTTCAAGAATACATAGAGATGTATTGAAGTTAGAATCATCATCTATCAAACATGTTTTTGAGGCCATGAGCTACTATCCATAAGGATTCACTCACCCCAAACTTTATGTCATCACTTAGATGATGATGGACTAGTAAGTGAATAAAGAAAAAGAAATGAGGTAAGAAGAGATGAACATGTATATAAACAAGCAAGTAAATAATCAATAGATGATATTCAATGATGTATTGGACTTGTAGCTTGGTGTTTCACTTATATATGGTGACTTTGGACATGGAATTAGCTTCCTATCTCATAAATGCTCACAAAGATGGTGTTTGGATGTATTGAATGTATGGGAATAATGAAGTAGAAAATAAAGTTTAGAACTCACTGTCTAGTTGAAAATCAAAGAAGGAAACTTCTTTTCTCTCTATTCTAACCTTATCTCTACAACTTTCTCCCTACAACTTTCTTAAGCTTTCATTTGCCCCCCCCCCCCCCCAAAAAAAAAAAAAAATGAGACGTCAAGAGGGGTTTATATAGGCCAATTTGGGGGGAGTTTGGAATTTTAAAAGTGCTCCCATTGATCCCAAACATCTGTTAACATAGAACTATGTCGTTTTGGTTTTTAATTATTCAATTTGGAGTCCCAAAAGAAATTACAAAAATGGAAATTTCTGGGGGAGAGTGTTGCGGTGGCACTAGGCCTGTGCCGCGGCGGCAGTGGGCCAGTGCCGCAGCGGCACTGCTCCTCCTTCGTCCAGATAATGTTGTTTAGGCCCCCTAATGTTCCGGTATTCGTGAAAAGGCCCTATTTTATCCGAATTTCATAGAAAATGCGTACGCACTCCAAACTGAGTTTGTGATATACCGTTGGAAAGGTATTGCAGTCTACTTTCTATAAAAAAAAAAATAGATCAGAGATAGGTTGCTTTGAAAAGTTTTGCGGTATTCACGAAAGAAGCCGATTTAATCGTCTTTTTCACCTTCGGAAATTCATAATAAATTCGTTTTGAATCCAGAAATTATGTGCGATATACCGTTGGAAAGCTATTGACCTCTAGTATCCATGAAAAATGGTCAAATCGGTCAAATCAGGGATCTCTAGGAAGTTCTGGAAACCTCTGAGAGCTCCCAAGAGCTGACGTTTTTGTCTGATTTTTTTTTAAAACTTATTTTAATGCTTTTTACAAGATCAAGAATGATCTCAAAACTTTTCAGCGAATTCGGATGATTTTGGTCAAACCCTGGTCAAACTTGGTCAAACTTAGGTCAAACCGGTCAACGGGGACTTTCCGGGGACATCCGAAAGTCTCTGGGAGCTGACGATTTCATCTGATTTTACTTTGAAACTCATTTTATTACTTTTTCTTACGATGTAGCATGTTTCCAGAACATTCAGTCCAAATTCAGGAGTTTTTGGGCTTTTAGGGGCATTTTGGTCATTCTGAGTAGAACTAACTTCCAAAAGTTCTTTTTTGAGTCTTTTTTTATCATTGTGAACCACCAAGCTATGGGTCTCCTAAATCTGATAGCCGACAAAATGGGGTGTCTACACTTACATGTATGATGGCTACTGAGCTGATCTCGATATCTCATCCTTATGTACAGTTTCTTGGGAATGTGAATGCTTTTATTGATGAATGAATGCGAGAGTTGTCGCTTGAATGCCTGGTTTAACAATGTATACCTATTCTTCTTGCCTTTCTTTTCCTTTTCATGCAAGTTTTGGGCTAATTAGTGTTACAAACTGTACCAGGAACTGCCTGGAACCTAACCAGTACTCAATGAGGACAACCGGCACTCACTGAATGTCACGCGGTACTCAATGAGTGCCACCGATTTTTCAATGAGTGCCGTAAAGTACCTTTTCCTTTATAAAAGGTGGTTCAAAATTTTCAAGGTGGTTCCTTATTCTCATTCTCATCTATTCTCTCATCCTATACTCATTCTTATTTCACTTCCTATGACTCCCATTAGTCCCAGAACTCTCTTTCCATGGATGGATTCTCTCTCAGATATTGACCGACTCAACTTCGAGTCCCACAGATTGAAGGACCTCTTTGCTTTTCGTCATATGGCTCTAGATGAGGACTTACTCCGAGTCACTATCAAATACTAGGATCCCTCTTTACATGTCTTCCGGTTCGACCATGAGGAGGTTTGTCCGCTTTTTGAGGAGTTTAGCGCCATTCTCCATACCGATCCTTTTGCCGACTTGATTTTTCCCTAGATACAGGCAGGGTATGTCCAAGATCTAGTGGCTCTTCTTCGTATTTCCCATAGTACTGCCAGCTCTTTTATTCGAGACCGGCACATTGATTTCGACCGTCTTTCTTCTACTTTTTCCCCCGTCAGAGATTCGAATGACGGAGGATATCAGATTATCAATCGCAGTGCCCTTTCTTTGGCTATGCTCTTCCATTTCCTATTTCAATCTTCTACCGACATACTTATCCCCATTGTTCATGGTCTTCGAAAGATGAGGAACGCAGTCATGTTAGTCCTCGGGGAGACTCTACTAGGCTTGGACCACGCTCATGATGTCGGGGCCATGCTCTCTTCTGGGGCTCCCCATGTTCTTCAAGTTTGGCTTCTGGAGCGTCTAGGTCTATTCATTCACCCTTCTCATACTGCAGCTCCCTTATGACCGTTTAGAGGTTTGCCGCCTATTTCATTCTGCTAATGGTTGGTTTTTTTGGCTCCGGAGCCTCTTTTACGAGGACATTCATTGGACATGCCCCAGATAGATTTACTGCTCAATCACGGTATGGCTACTCGGACGTCCCGGGGTTTGGCTACCAGGTTTGCACGCTACCACTTTTTATGTTCCAGGCCGGGTGGTTTGCCAGTTCGGGCTTCTCCTGGATGTTCCAGATGCTATCACTGCAGATTTTTTGAGGAATACCGCCCTACACCCTTCTACTATGAGACTCTTTGTCAAGGCTTGACAGGACAGAGTGTCGGCTCCCCTCCAGAGGGTTCCTGCTTTAGTTGTTCCTACTGTCGAGTACCTTTTTGAGATCCAGACTTTGGTCGAGAGATAGTTTTATGACTAGACAGACATAAGTAAAAGGAAACAACAGCAAAATTTCATTTTCAAAAGCTTTGATAGATCCTGCTTGCTCTTACTGCGCTTTATTTGAATCATGTGATGTATTTTCATTTCTCAAAGACTTTTTCTTGTATTTAGAAAATGTTCTAATCATGTTGAATCAGAGTTTTGCATTTTCCAATCTTTTTAGGTTATGGAGATTTTCCTCCTAATGTCTCTTTTTGGCTTTTATTACTTTTGTTTTGAGTCTTGCTTTAGAGCTTTAATCATTCTATACCATGAATCCTCATTTGTTTCCACTCAATGCGTATTTTGATAGCTAGTAGATCCAAAAATGGGTTTTGATTTATCTGGGTTCTTCGGTTTAGCAAATGAAGTTTGCCCCTGGTTTTTGGGAGGTATAGAGGAACTTAAAGCATTGGATTTTGTCAAGAGTTGGGTTTTATTTAGATCGAGAGCCTTGGGAACCTGCCTACTTATCCTCGAATGGGTATCAGGTTCGTAGTAGTTCAGCCAAGGCTAGAAGGAAAGTGCCCTTTTTAGGAAAAGTTTTGTGACCGAACCGAGCAAGTTGCCTACGTATCCCTTAGCGGGAATCAGGTCAAGCATAGTTCATCAAGGTAAGAGGTTTTGAAAAACAAGGTTTCAAGCAAAATATTTCTTGAGGCGATCGAGGTTGATTGGTTGTTTAAATTCAACCCCATCTAGATCCATAAGATAGGCAACCCCTCCAAAGAGAAGCGTCTTTATGATGTATGGTCTGATCCAGTTGGGTTTGAATTTTCCTCTAGGGTCATAAATGGGCACTTTAAACTCTTTGAGGACTAGGTCACCCTCAGCAAGCTTCCTCGGGCAAACCTTCTTGTTGAAAGAACGAGCTATCCTTTCATGATATCCCTGAGTGTGGTTTATTGCCGCCAACGTCTTTTCATCTAGTAACATCAATTCTTCATATCTCCCCCGCAGCCATTCAAATTCGGTTACTTCACACTCTGCCAAAACTCTCGAAGAGGGTATTTCTACTTCAATTGGAAGGACAGCCTCCATTCCATAGACCAGCGAGTACGGCGTAGCTCCCGTCGAAGTTCTCACAGAAGTTCGATATCCTCATAATGCAAACAGTAATTTCTCATGCCAATCCTGTATGTATCTGTCATCTTTCCCAAAATCACCTTCACATTCTTATTGGCTGCTTCTACCTCTCCATTTATTTGGGGTCTGTATGGGGAAGATTGATGGCAGGTGATCCTATACTTCTCTAAGAGCGGGATGACTTCTCCTTGGAAACGGCTACCATAATCAGAAATGAACTCATTCGGAACCCCATATCTGCAGAATATATTCTTCTCGATAAAACTTACCACATCCTTAGCTTTCAACATTACATATAACGCTGCTTCTACCCACTTGGTAAAATAATCTATCGTTACAATTATGTACCGGTGTCCGTTGGAGGCTTTCGGAACCACTTCACCAATGATATCAATACCCCATACGGAGAATAGCCAATGGGTAGTCATGCTATAAAGTTGGGAAGGTGGGGTATGCATCAGATTTGTATAGATTTGACATTTATGGCATTTCCTAACGTACTCACAACAATCCTTATCCAGAGTCGTCCAATAGTATCCTTGTCAAATTATCTTTTTGGCTAACATGTGGTTGCTCATGTGTGGTCCATAAACTTCTTCATGTATCTCTTCCATCATCCTTTTCGCTTCTCTCCCATACAGACACTCCAAATTATAGCCAATATAAGACTTTTTCCACAATTTTCCCGCGTAGATTACAAACTGGACTGAAAACTTCCGAATCGCCTTTTTATCCTTCTTTGAAGCCCCTTCAGGGTACTCTCCCTTCTCAATAAAACTCCAAACGTCTACATACCATGTGTAGACACCCCATTTTGTCGGCTATCAGATTTAGGAGACCCATAGCTTGGTGGTTCACAACGATCGAAAAAGACTCAAAAGGACTCCTGGAAGTTAGTTCTATTTCTCAAAATGCTCAGAATGACCAAAATGCCCCTAAAAGCCTAAAAACTCCCAGATTTGGACTAAAAGTTCTGGAAACATACTATGTCATAAGAAAAGTAAGAAAATGAGTTTTTAAGTAAAATCATATGAAATTGTCAGCTCCTCGTTGACCGGTTTAACCAAGGTTTGACCAAGTTTTGACCGAAATCGTCCAAATTTGTCGAAAAGTTCCAGAATCATTCTAGATCATGTCAAAAGTCTTCAAATGAGTTTTAAAAGAAAATCGAACAAAAGCGTCACCTCCTTGGAGCTCCCAGAGGTTTCCAGAACTTCCCGGGAATCCCAAGTTTGACCAGTTTGACCAAAAGTTAACTTTAAAATCGGAGCACCGTAATAATTTTCAAATCTTTTTCATGGATACTAGAGGTCAATAGTTTTCCAAAGGCATATCGCACATAATTTTTGGATTTAAAACGGATTTATTATGAATTTCCGAAGGTGAAAAAGGCGAGCAAATTGGCTTTTATCGTGAATACCGTAAAACTTTTCAAAGTAACCTGACACTGAAACATTTTATATAGAAAGTAGACTCCGATACCTTTCAAACGGTATATCAAAAGCTCAGTTTGGAATTTGTACGCATTTTCTGTGAATTTCGGACGAAATACGGCCTTTTCGCGAATACCGGAACCTCTGGGGGCCTAAATACAATTTTATGGGCATCTGAGGAGCAGTGCCGCGGCGGCACTGGTCCACTGCCGCGGTGGCACATGGCTAGTGCCGCGGCGGCACTCAACCCCCGCAAAACCATTTTTTGTAATTTATTTGGGGGGTCCAAATTGATTAATTGAAAGCCAAAACGATGTAGTTTTATGTTCACAGATGTTTGGGACCAATGAGAGCACTTTCTAAATCCCAAAACCACCCCAAATTGGCCTATATAAACCCTCCATTACTCTTCATTTTTTTTTTTTTGGGGGGGGGGGGGGGGGGGGACAAGTGCAAAGTTCATAGAAGTTGTAGAGAGAAAAAGAGATAGAGATAGGTTTAGAAGAAGGAAAGGGAGCTTCTCCCACTAATTTTCCATAAGAAAGTGAGTTTCAATCTTGTTTTCTTCCATTACCTCTTATATGCTTTGACACGACTAAAAAGTTGTGCGCTCTTGTGCAACACCCAAGTGTAGGTGATCGTGCAAGTAATATAGTACTGGAAGTCCAGGTCGATCCCACAGGGAAGGAATAGGAAGAATATATACTAAGTTACAACCTAAAGAAAAAGAAAATAAGAATAAATGATTGGAGGTGTACTAACAAATCCTAATTAATTAAATTAAACTAAATAATAAACTAAAACTTAAAGAAACATAATTAATTAAACGAGTAAATTAAAGGTGTTGGAAACACGTGAATCCACATTGATCCTAACCATCTATCATGCACATTCATTAACGTTCTATGGAGTTCATTCCTTTTCAGCATTCCGTATTTTTCTAAAGATAAAGAATCAATAGCCCTTTCATGACCGGGACTATCTCATCACAAGTGATTTAAAATACTTGGAAGACAGTTTAAAACAATGGTTATTACTTGCACTCTAAATGGTGTTAGCATTCAAAGTGGTTTTCAAAAGTCATTAAAGAAAAGGCCTTAAGGCTTTAAGTTCTAAAAACTGTTGTGACAAACTGAGCTTATTGGGACAATTTGATGACAGATTTCTAAAACAGAAAGTCATGGAATACTTAAAACCATCATCTCAGGAATTAGCAAGTTCAATCGATCGAAGCGCTCTCGATCGATCGGACATCATCATCCTTCAATCGATCGAAATGTCTTCGATCACTTGACTATGGCTCTGGTTCGATCGATCGAAATACCTTCGATCGATCGAGCCCAAGGTTTCTAAAGATTGCATGGAAGAGGTTGGGAATCAATATTTCATCACATATTCCCAACGTCTAAATTATGAAAACATGATTAACTAATACAGAAATAACAAAACATAGCAATCATTAACATCTAAAGCAATAAGCAATCAAATAAAGAAAAAGGAGAAGAAAAACCTGAAGATAATATGAATATAACTTGTAATCAACATCAATCTTGAGTTTAACAATGGAAAAGGTGGAAGAAAACTTGAATCTAACCTAATCTATACCTAATCTAACCCTAAAACTACCCTACAACTGCTGTTTTCTGCGTTCTGGAGCGTCCTCCCTTCGTCTGGCGTCAAAACGACTTAAATATAGGGTTCCTGCAGAGTTTACGCAACTTTTGGGTGAATATGAAGTTTGATCGATTGAGCTTAGTTCGATCAATCGAAGGTTCGATCGATTGAACTCTCCTCAATCGATTGAACTCTCTGATTTTGACAGCTCTGCGCACCGATGGGAGAATGGCCATAACTCTTCACTCGGACCTCGGATTGACCTCCCGTTTGTGGCCACGCGACCGTAACTCAAAGATCTACATTTTGTATTTCAGGGAAAATCTTCCAAATCTGAAGTCTTCATTGTCAAAATTGGCGTTTTCTCAGCTGCTTGTGTTGTTCTATCCACCAGAATCATTTTTCTTTAGCTCCACTTCATTGATTTACATCCTAATACCTATAAAACAATGCAAAAACATATATTTTAGCATTAACACAATAAAAAGAACATTGTTATTAGAATGCACCTAAATGTAGGAACTTTGGAGATAAAAGTATGCATAAAGGACCACATAATACGCTATGAACATGCACTTTTCACCTTGAATCATAATTCACATTCAAGTCTTTCCCAACCACCATTTTTGAGCAATCTAGAGTTAGGAAGCTACTTCCATGTCCAAATGTCAATATCTATGAGTGAAACACCAAGCTACAAGTCCAAAACCACATTGATTATCATCTATTGATTGCTATTACTTGCTTGTTCATATTATGTTCATCTCTTCTTAATCTCATTTTTTTTTCTTTATTTACTTACTTGTTCTTCATCATCTAAATGATGACATGAAGTTTGAGGTGGGTGAATCCTTATGGATAGTAGCTCTTGACCTCAAAAACATGTTTAATAGATGATGATTATAACTTCAATTATAACTTCAATACCTCCAAGGTATCCTTGAAGTTATATTCAAAATAAAAATGCATCTCTCCAATAATATTGGGGGTTCTTGATGATGAGTCTGATGTTGATATTCTAAGAGGTCATAATCTCTATTTGATGTTGAAAATATACTTTCAAAACCTCTATTTCAAAACCCCTATTTAACCCCCTCATTTTGATCTTAAAAAAGAAAAACTCTAGTTTTTCCCAAAATCTTCAAAACAGTGAGTCAAAACAGTGAGTGATCCGAGTTCAAAGATTTCTCTAGAGCTCAATACTCAATGTATGAATGAAAGATCACTTGGAAAGTCTTCGTAACTCATTATAAAACACCCATGATTTTTGGCTTGACTTGAAAGCACTTGAAATTGGTCCATTTGGACCCAGACATTCTCTTCAGATATTCTGTTTTTATTGTCACAGTAGCTTGGTTGACTTTCAACTTATTTTACAGAAAACTTTTCCAAAAGGAGTAATCCCAACTCATTTTTTCCTTGAACTTCATTGTCTTAGGAAACTTTCCGTATAATATGGGCCTCTAGATCTTTTTTTTTTTTTCATTTTCTAAGATTTTCCAACATTTCAGTTGATAGTACGGACTCTGTTTCTGAGTAACCTCTATTATTTATATGATTTCTCTCAATCTGTAATAATTTTTGAAGATTGAATTTTTTATTTGTGTTCTAGACACACTAAGGATGATCTCCATAAATAAACCATGCATTGAAAACATTCCTAACCCCTCTTTTCAATTTCCAAAAAATCATGTTATTGTTCTGTCCACTATTCACAGTAAGCATACTTTTACTTCCATCCTTTGATTTGATCCTTACATGCACTCCAAATTAGCTCATGTCTTAGGAAGTAGTTCATACTACATTTGTACATATCCCATGATGATTTCCTTCATTCATTCATACGCATTCTAGACTTCTAAGTTATTCTAGGAATCCATGAACACAAAACACACTACAACCTTGGCAGTTTTTGATACATACATTGCATCCATGAAAAGATTTGGGGCTTTTGTGACTCCTAATCTAAGAAGATTATAAGGAATGAACTTGATCATACGTTCATGTTTTCCCTCGATCTAATCGTCCTTTCTCATCCATCCCGGGGATTGAGAAATCTTCTTTTCTCAAAGATTAACATGCATCATACTAGCTTGCTAAGTATATTTTGATTTCTTTGATTATTTGTATCAAGAACAACTCATGTCCCCCTTTAGATTAGGAAAACTTATTTTACTTGATATGTGATTAGACGATTTTTTCTAGGTTCTTTTGTGTGATCTTTCACATTTGCATTGTGTGATATTTGGCTTAGATCTTATGAATGATATCTTATCTTTTGATCTTCCATTTCAAGATTCTTATGTAATGTAGTATACTATCATAGTATTAATTGTGGAACCAAACATAGTATAAGATGATTATTTGGATGCTAATTGAGGTCCGTCGAGAGACGGGGTAAGTTGAGGGTGTTTTAGTCGCGACAAAGGCTCCTTCCTCTCTCGTACCAAAACCCCGAACCAAGTTCTTTGGTTATGAAGGACCGGTGCCCTTTATCCATTTGGGTGAGTCAAATTGGATTTCTTCGTTCCCTAAAGACCAAGTGGCGACTCTGTATCTGTTTTCAACAGACCTTCCTTTTCTTTCTTTGATCCAAATCAATTTCAAACAAAAAACAAAAAGAAGTGGAATTCCGCGTGTCCACACCATGGTACTTCTATCTCCTCTCCTTCTTCAATGGCTGCAATCATCTCAAATGAGGGTCGGGTTATTTCTTCTATAGATAAAGGAATCATGGTAACTCCTATAGGGATTTAGATCATTGAGGCCAAGGCTGCTAAATTTTAATTTATGTATTTAAAGTACCCAAGAAGTCTGCAAAACAAAAAATTAAAAATTAAAAAACGTGAAAAAATAGGATATATAGTGAGAGAGAGAGAGAGGCAGTTACAGTGAGTGTGAGAGAGGTTATTACAAAATTGGAGCATATGAAGCATGTTTTTTTTTTTTTATGAATATAATTTTATTTCAAATCTATATATACAATTATATATCTATATTATAGTATTGTGTAGCAATGCCATGTGGAAACCTAACTACATGGAGAGTGCAACATCGCACCTACATTGCTATTTATATATATATATATATATATATGGGGGCTGCTAACTTACAACATGATGGTTGTAAGTTAGCAGCAAACAACGGCCCTTTTAGCGACGAAAAACAGGTTTCTAGCGACGAAATTTGTCATTAAAGATTCCAATTTTTAGCGATGAAAAATTTCGTCACTAAAACTTTATTTTTTGTCGCTAAAAGTCTCCTTTGTTGTAAGTTAGCAACTCCCTATATATATTATCTATACATTAAAAAAAAATAGCTTTAATTGTATGTTGAACGTCAATTAATATAGTTATTCAAGCATTTTTTTTAACACTATCCTAATAATTAATAGAACATATTTCTCTTTCTTGTAGACATACAAAAATACATTTCATTTTTTCTACCAAATCTAATGCATGTGCCTTGCACAGGCCGTCGTACTAGTATCTAATAAAAAAAACACAAAAAATATTTAAATAAAAAAAATTACCACGTAGGATTTTTGGTGCAAGGAGAGTTGATAATGTTGAAGCTTGTAAAGAATTCATTTGCTTCTCTCTCTCTCTCTCTCTCTCTCTCTCTCTCTCTCTCTCTCTCTCTCTCTCTCGATATATATATATATAGGTTTTGTTAATATGTGCCCTTAGGGCATAGGTTAAGATTCTAAAAGTGGAAATAAATAAAGGAGATAAACATTGAACCCCACACCAGACACTGAAACCCACACTGTACCCCTTATTTATTTCTACTTTTAGAACCTTAACATATGCACTAAGGGCACATGTTAACAAAACCCTATATATATATATATATATTTAATAGATTTGCAAAATTTATCATTTGAAATTATGAAAAGGGGATGGTTGTGCTTTTTATATCGCGTTCAATATATATATATATATATATAGACATATAGTTATTTCTGCAAATTCACATACTCATCTACCAACATTTACAAACTGTTGCAAGCTAGAAAGGCCGTTTGATATTATTCAAAATAAAAAGGATTTCATTGAAACAATGATAACCTCATGGGAGGGCAATGGTATTTGAGTAATTATGCTTCCCAAACTCAAACAAATCCACATCACAAATAATGTGGTAGTGGACTCACTACATTTTCATTAGAGGATATTAAAATAACCCCACAGTAGTCTCACTACCATATCATTTGAGATGTGAATTTAGAAGCTTAACATTACTCATGGTATTTACCCTAAATTTTTTAAAGTGAATACATACATGTGTGTGTATACATATATATATATATGCATATATGTATATATACACACACGCGTTATATAATTGATAACTATGACTCATAGGTGGGTAGGCTCGCCTAGGGCCTCTCAAATTTGTGCATTTTTTACTCTTCATTAGGGCCACGAAAAAAATTAAGTAGGACTCAAAATAAATTTTTAATATGTAATATGTTGATCCAATTGGAATCAAGCCCACCCAAATATTGAAATATATATATATATATATATATATATATATAATCATGTAATGTATTAACCTTAAATATTTGCCAATTCTTTGCTTCTCACTTTTCTGTTTAGTATTACCCAAATTATTTTACATCAATTAGCCTAACTTTAGAAATTAATCAACGGTCAACCCTTATTATAAAAAATAAAAATAAAAAGTAAATATATGAACGCAGATGAAAATACAAAGAGGCGGGGGAGAAGAAATTCAAAACTCACTGAATAGAATAATTATTAGAAGCACTAACCTCTCAACTCTCTAAATGGCCAAAAAAAAACTCATGAAGCAAAACTATAATCTTTCTTATTTAGAAAAAATCCTATCTATAAATTTGTAATCTTTCTTACATAAAAAAATCATATCCTATCTGTAAATATGTATAAATAGACTCAAAAAACTTTGGCATCAAGGGTCCTGCCCTCAAACCCCTTTGATTAGGAGAAATTATTCAATGGGCATGTCACACCACGTCAGCATATTGATGTGGTGTAACTATTTAATCTAAGTCATACACTTAGCCCTTATTTCCAGGTAATCATGAAAAGTGGTTATCAAGATTTCAATTTGCCAACTGCTATCCCCCTGGAAATAGGGGCCCATGTATAATTTGGATTAAATGATCACACCATATTAACATGCTGACGTGGTGTGGCCGGTTCACTGAATAACTTCTCATTGAATTAGGGATTTCTTTTAACTATTAATGGCATAGAGCCCCAATTTCCCGTGAGCAAAAAAATTTTGCTGAACTCATTTTTGCTCACTTTGCTTATTCAGGTTTTCACTGGATGACATGAGTCTTATTTCAGTAATTATATTAATAATATAGAGGTAAAATGAGACACATATCACCTAATAAAAACTTAAATAAGCAAAAATATAGTGAGCAAAAATATATTCCAATTTCCCATAACCCGCCCAGCATATACAATTGAAGTTTACAAAATAATTATTGACCAGAGTACACGCTTCATGTCCAGATCTGACAGCGTCATGTTGATCCGTCATCACAAATTTTGGGTCAAAACAAATCCAATTAAGAAATACATATAAATCTCAAAATCAAAGCCCTGACATTACATTTTGATCATGGATTCTCTTAAAATTTATTAAACAATTAAGAACCACAACCCCCCCCCCCCCCAAAACAAAAATAAAATAAAAATAAAATAATAATAATTATTATTATAGATCAAACTCTAAGAAAAGCTGTCAATTCAAGACTTATTTGGTGAAGTTTGAAAGGAAACTACCAAGAAAATTAATAATTGTGATTTCATTTTCTTGGATATACTATATTCAATTAAGAGGTTGAAGGGAAACTACTAGGTAGAAAATTAAAAGAGGAACCATGTTTTCACTTCTGTTTTTTAAAGCAACTTTTTAACATTACCTGGTGCGTTCATGAAAGAACAATAAAATTAAAAAAAAAAAAAATTAAATCAATGTTTTTCCAAGTATAACGGCGTAAGTCTGTTAGATAAACGGAGGTTATAAAATCCTTCTTTGCCAAAAAGAAAAAAGAAAAAAAGAAAAAGGTTTTAAAATTCTTGGATTGGGCTGATACCAAAGGCTGTGGGTCATTGTGGTCTATTATGAAAATATAGATGTTAGTAACTTAGTAGGCTTCAGAAGCTGGGCTCAATCGCCCACAACCATTACCAGACAATTAATGATCCAGGCCTTGACTATATTTAAAGGAAAAGACTTGTGTACATTTTTTCAAATAAATTAGAGAAATTATTGTGACGGCCTAAACCACCAGCTCAGCTAATTGATGTGGTGGTGATCTGAATCACACAAAAAATATCAAATTGAACAACAAAGTTAGGTACATAGGTTAGCTCTACGCACAAAGGTCGAGAAATATACAACATGGATAATCATGTTGCAGCATTTAATTTAATTAGTATCTTTTGTGTGATCCGGACCACTATATCAGCTAGTTCAGGGCCGGCCCTGAGATGACCAAAATTGGCCGAGGCCTCAAGCGAATTTTCAAAAGGGCCAAAAAAATTAGGCTTCTATATTAAGTTTCATTGAAATTATAAAAAAAAAAAAATAGGCCTAAAAATGATAAGTTTTATAGAAATTAGAAAGAAAATAGGCCTAAAAATGATAAGTTTCATTTAAATTTAATAGAAATTAGAAAAAAAAAAATAAGCCTAAAAATGATAAATTTTATAAAAATTAGAAAGAAATTAGGGTAAAAATAGGCCTAAAGTCGAGGCCCCATGCGATTGCTTTGAGAAATTGGCCCAGGGCCGGCCATGAGCTAGTTAAGCTAGTGATCTAGAACCACACAATTACTTTTCGCATATTTCTTACTATGAAGAGATTGGTATACGTGTACAAGTGTATCTATGTGATACGTATGTAGAACATATGAGGTATGTAGGTACACCAATACTACCTTAAAACACTAGAAATGTAGTGAAGTGTCATCCATATTTAGAATCCATGTGTTGTTATAGATTTCCCTTTTTATGAAACAAAATATTATTGGTTGTGTGTCATTTCCTGCTGATGGGATTGTGGAATGCATAATAGAGTAATTAATTCAGTGTTTTCTGAAGAAAAAAAAATATAGGAGGACATACATGGGTTTGGGCTTTTATGGGCCTAGTAATTATTCTGCATTCGAACAAGAAATACTAAAAACAATCCCATATATGTTGATCCGCTAATGTGTAAGTGTCTTTCTAAGTTTTTAATCACTCTTTTAGAAGCATGACATTGTTGAAGGTAGGAATGACAATAGGGAAGTTGGTACGAAGTCACCATTTTTTCAACTGCACTCTTGTCTATGTATATGGCCATTCTCACTCGTCCATTCAGGGACGAGTCTAGAAATTTTGGAGTTGGAGGAGCTTGGTTGGGTGAAAGGGGTAGTGAGTTATGGGGGTTTGGGGGCAGCACCTCTAAAGGCAATTTTTTTGGGTCAATTCACACATTTTTTGGACGGATGAAGAAATTAGAAAATTATTACTGATTGGCACCAAAGGTTCAATAAATTGACGCATTCTCACTACAAATTGAGACCAAGAAGTTGAGTTTTTCATACTTGGGATGGGGCTTAAGTGTAAAGTAAAAAACTTTTGAATTTAAGAGGGGGGATTAAATGAAAATATACATGTATTTTTAGGGTATATATGGAAGAAAAAAAATTAAAATCAAGGGGGGCTTGAGTCACCCTTGCCCTACATTAGATTCGTCGTCCCTAACTCTATCCCACCTTACGAGGTATACCACCTCTTACTACACTCCATTTCACTCCTGCTCTACTTACATGTAATTCATCTGTGTTAAACAATCAAAAACTGCTACAATCAGAAGTCCATCACCAACAAAAATAATTTGGAACATATAATATATATATATATATATATATAACACAAGTAGGGCACGTTTGGTAGGCAGGAATGCACCTTGGAATGGAATGGTCATTCCCGGGTTCATTCCATTCCTGTGTTTGGTGTGACCAAATACAGTGGAATGAGCATTCCTTTTGGAATGGTCATTCCTACTTAAGCAGGAATGGGCATTCCTTGCCAAAACCCAAGGAATACTCATTTCATTCCTACAGGATTGACTATAATTGTAAAATATAAAACTTTTTCTTAAAATATATTTTATAAAAATATGTATATATTAAATATTATTTAAAATATTAAAAAATATATATTAAATAAATTTTTAAATATTAATTTTTTTTATAAAATATTAAATATTTTGATTAAATATTATTCATACTAAAAAAACCATAAAATACTTATTAAACTTAACATTGGACTAAAAAAAATTTAATTATAACTAGTAAACATATTAAAATTTTAAAGAGATTTTGCAAATAGATGAATAAAAATAAGGTGGACTAAAATTGTTAAAAATGTAATATTATTTCATATAAAAAAAAACTAAATATTAACTGTTTAGGCTAAAAAATATTTTAAAAATTCAAAATTTTAAAATATTGCATAAATAATACTGAATGTTTGTACCATAAATATTTTGTACAAATATAAAATATTTTGCTTAAATATGATTTTATTCCACTAATTGATTGTTTAAAAAAATCAAAGTGGAATGTAATTGGCATTTAATTCCTAGAAACTTAGCCAAACAGAGGAATGTGATGACTATTGCTATTCCATTCATGTTTCATTCTATTCCTGAGTCCATTCCATTCCTGCCTTATTCCATTCCTACCTACCAAACGTGCCCGTAGAGTATTGAGTGCTAGTAGAACATAACATACACAAGTCTAAGAAGTCTTGGAACGGGTTTATGACATAGAGAGAAACACCTTAATCCAAGCAAACTTTAGAGACAGACATGGGATGGAATGATAATGGATTGGCAATGAGTTGAGGCATACAAAGCCAAGAAATATGGCGCTCAAGCAACACAAAGAAACTTAGAGGGTATTTTGGTAATTACACTATAATTGAGTCGAAGTGGTTATAAGATGTCTTCTCAAGGCCACTCCTACTCCTAATGGAGTTTCGTATCAACAAATCAACTTTGCTTCTATAAAATTTTGATAGACTACAAATCCTTCCTATCATGGATAGAGTATAACGGGATAGGACAAATTGACAAGATTTAAAAAAGAAAAAAAGAGACATTCTTTATTTTATTTTTTTTTCCCCAATTAATGAACCAAGGGGTGTGTGTGGAGAAGAGTAAAAGTTTATGAGTCTGATATTCTCCAACACTCTTCAGAAAAAATAGCTCTTGTTACAAAAAACTTTATTTAGAGGTGTGTAGCACTATTAAAAAAAAAAGGGGGGAAAAACTAATTATTGAAGAGTCAAAATCTCATTCTCTTGGAGAGATCCATAGAGGCAGGGTAGGCATATAAACAGATTGGATTTGGATCGGATTTCTACAATCTGAATCCGATAAAAGAATCTACTAAGAAAATCAGAATCTGAATTCGATAAAAATCCGATTAAAAACAATCTGAATCCGAATTTGAGACAAATTGATTGTCCATTATCATGAGTTAGAGGAAACCCAAATATGTTCACTAAATGTGATTTTATTTATATATACATATATATATATATAACCTTCGGATTCGGATCAAATCCGTAAGTACGTATATATTCGGATTCAGAGTCAGATTCGGATTTTTATAATCGGATTCGGAGTCGAATATTTCTATCGGATCCGGATAAAATCCAATCCGTTTACAGGCCTAACTAGCAGGGTGTATGTGGGTACAAAAGGCTTTAATTTCTCCAAAAATGTGTGAGGTTTTTATTTTATAAATTAAAAGAGAAAAGGTAACAAACTATTAAAGAGTCAAAATTGTGCTAAAACTGATATGACAATGCCACTGATTAACCCTATCAATTCAAGGAAAAAAAAATTATGAAGAAATTGTTATTAATTACATACATGGACTACCAAAGAAAAAAAAGACCCTTTAATTACCTTTGCTTGTCGTGCCTTTCAAACTGATTGATTAATATTAATATGAAATAGATGGGATAGTCATAATCAACTTCCAATGAACTTCATATTGGATTGGCACGCCGGAGAAATTATTCAGTGACACCGTCACACTACGTGATCATATTGACGTAGTGTAACATCCCCATAATACGAGTCCTTGTGCCTTCTATTTTCTAACATAACAAGTAATTGATAAGCAATATCCTATGCACCCACTACTTGTCATGTGCTCCTATCTTTAGGAGCCACATGACTCCATGCTATTACGACGTCACACCAATATGGTGTGTGCTTGGCCTCATCGAATAACTTCTAGGCACTCTTACACCAAGTGTGAATTTGGAAAAGATTAGTCCACCTTAAAAAAAAAAAAAAAAAAACCATCCAGTACACAGTTGATGTGGGACAACGCACTATATCAGTTATCCCTGCCTGATTTTGATGTCCACATCAAGAGTCTGTTCGTCAGTTACTACAGGTGGCCCCCCACACGTTAGTACCCCTTAATTAGCTTTGATAAAAAATAATGTAATAACATTCACTCCCAAAAATCTAAGTTTAGGAGAGGAAGGGGTCACCCAGCCCAAAACCCACACAATACAAAGCTGATGTGGGACAAAGCATTCCATCACATTCTCTTATCACCTCTTCTTTTTTTTTTTCTCCTTTTTGCTAGAATTTGCTTAGTTCAGCTCTATTCTCGTACATATTGCTGCCAATACAGAGGCACAAGGTGTAGTAAAATATATGTAAAAAAAATGAGCATGCTCGGTAAAAGCTGACCCAAGTGGTCACCACCACCATCATTGGGCCAAACTTTCAACATTCTCAACATTGAGAAGCAATGAAACTGAACCAAGTGCCCAATGCTCATATGCAAACAGTAGGCAGGCTGGCCCACCTTGAGGTGACACTGTATTAATTTTAGTTTGATTCATATTATATGGTGTAATTAGCAAGCAAAGTAAGTCTTCACGAGCTTATTATTGAGTGTTCCATTACATTACGTTATGTTACAAGAACGATTTCGCATTTAACATCTCGATGTTGCAAGACGAATATCACCTGGTCACCGGTGGTGGATTCAGAATTTTATGCTATGGGGGCAAAGTTAAATGGACTAAGGTCCGCTATTGAACAAGTTCAGGGGCAATGTTTTTTAAGCGAAATTTTTTTTGTCTATTTATATATATTTTTTATGGTAGACAAGAGAGTTGAAAGAATAATTTGGTCGATTGGATTAGTCCTGCAAAACAAACTTTGGTTATATGGCTTTTGATCTTTAAATTGATTTTTTATCAATGGTTTATATTGTAAATATTAAACATTTTGGAGAGCAAATTTTTAAATTAATTTTCAAATATTACAATTATATATATATATATATATCCCATAAATTTTTAAAAAAATATATTAAGGGGTCATGACCCCCTTGGTCTTCATTCAAGTCCGCCCTGCTCGTTACTCCAAAACAATTTGGAATATATAAAATAAAGTAAGAATACCAGTGCACAAGATTTAACAAAAATCACCCAAATCAGGGATACGTCCACAGGTTAAGAACTTAATGAAGAATACAAACTCTCACAATGAATCTCAGCAGTATCACTTACTCTGTATATAAACTCACATATATAGTACACTCCCATAGTGTGCACAAGATTTAACAAAAAACCCCGAACCGACCGATCGACCAAACCAAAAGAAACCAAGGCTATCAGTCAGTTGGTGTACCAAATATATTCAAAAAGGAAATCGAACCGATCGACCGCAAGTGGCAAAAAAAATTGACCAAACCGATCGACCGAACCAAAAGAAACCGAGGCTATCGGTCGGCTGGTGTACCAAATATATTTAAAGAAGGAAATCGAACCGATCGACCAAAAGTGGCAAAAAATTTGACCGAACCAACCGAATTAACCGAGCCTATTGATTGGTTTTTAAACATGAAAAACCCGACGAAAACCGACCGTTGTTCACCCCTACTCAACACCTTAATCGAGAACCCTTATTCATATAGAGAGCTCTTCCCCATTCCTAACTATATTGGAATTATCACAAGGTAAGTCTTCTATAGTAAGGAAATCATCTCCAAATTAGACACTTTAATATTGATGTACAATAACCAAGTGGGCCTTAGCCCATGTGGTATCACTCAAGTGGGAGGTGAAGGGTTCGAATCTCCCCAGGAGGAGTAAGGAGGGGATTTTCTCCTCCTCTAGTATTGTAAAATTGGTCATGTTCCCTAGTTTGTAGAGATCAGATTATATATTGCCTCTACATCTGGTACACCATCCGAACGGCTACGGGACCATCCAAATGCCACAATGAGTTTTGGAATCCAACATGATTGAATGAGGGAAAGAGAATGAGGGAAAGAGAAAGGAATAGGGGGAGGAAGGAGAGAGAAGATAGTAGAATTACTTGTTTTGTATGATAGTAGAAAGAAGAGAAAGAAAGAGATGAGGGAGAGGAAGAGGGGAGTGAAACCTCTTTCCTCGAGGCGCACAAATTTCAAACAGCCAAATATATTGCCTCTACATCTGGTACACCATCCGAACGGCTACGGGACCATCCAAATGCCACAATGAGTTTTGGAATCCAACATGATTGAATGAGGGAAAGAGAATGAGGGAAAGAGAAAGGAATAGGGGGAGGAAGGAGAGAGAAGATTGTAGAATTACTTGTTTTGTATGATAGTAGAAAGAAGATAAAGAAAGAGATGAGGGAGAGGAAGAGGGGAGTGAAACCTCTTTCCTCGAGGCGCACAAATTTCAAACAGCCAAAGTGGACATGGATATTGAGGAAGGAAGGACGGAATGTTCAGAAGATGACTTTTGTTTCATTAAGTTTAGATAATCTTGGACGCTTTGGACTTTTGATGTGTGTTATTATCTAAAAAAAGGGCAGCCCAGTGCACGATTGCGGGGTCTGGGGAGGGTGAGATGTACGCAGCCTTACCCCTGCAAGCAGAGAGGCTGTTTTCAGATTCGAACCCGTGACCTCCAGGTCACAATGGAGCAACCTTACCGTTGCGCCAAGACTCCCCTCTCATGTGTGTTATTATCTAAGGGTCCAAAATTCTTTTAACTATTCTTCACTTTCTTAAATTTAGATTTTGAAAATGTTAAAGCTGCCTCACTTTTTACATCTTTTTGCATTTTTCTCCCCTGTCTTAACACTCTATTTCACTCTCAATTAAATATACATCTAAAAATTACTATTATTCAGATTATTTTTTATAACAATATGATTAATTTAAGTTTAAACAAACTTTTATTATGGGTAATGCCTATGAACATGGACAATTTTAGTACGATAATAGAGCATTGAAATTGTAAGCCGGTAAATTAATATGTACTACCTCCTCTTTCTGTCATGAGTAATATTTGGGACACAACTTTCATACAACTTTCATACAACCTCTCCAAAAGATGTGTCGATCTCTCTCCTGTGATGTCACTGGACCCCACAGTGACACAGGAAAGAGATAGACACATCTTTTGGAGAGCTTGTATGAAAGTTGTATGAAGGTTGTGTCCCAAGTATTACCCCATATATCCCTCCTACCAAACAAAGCACTAGCAATGTGCTATGGGGCATTTAACAGACATCCATTAGTTTATTTTTAGCCACATGTTTTTTTGTTTTTGTTTTTTTTTTTTTCTCTTTGCACATGTGAAACAACCTATGAATGGAAAAATTCTGACACCTAAAAAAATAAGAAAAAAAATTCTGTTTGTCATAAAATTGCTACACGACAGTTCTATGATGTTAGAATTTGCTTTAGTATAATTGTTACCAAAATGAGGACACTTTAGCCAAAAAAAAAAAAATCCCCACTTTTCTGACTCTAAATATTAACTAGAGTTAGTTAGTTGCCTGAGGATTTTGTAGCAAATAGTTATAACCACTACCGAGAGACCGTTTGAGTTAGTTGAAAATCAAAAAATTAAGTGATAAATTGTGAATTTTTTAGGGGAACCAAAAAAAAGTAATTATTTTGTAAAATGGAAGTGTCTGATTAGTTTAAAACTTCAGCACTTAAGCAAATAAGCTGAAAACTAACAGAAAAATTAAACTGAAAAAAGAAGCTTGTTTTTCAAACAATCACTTAATTTCATTTTTAAGACGTCAAAAGATAAATATGCCTTCCATGCCAGTTGAGAACAAAAGAGTTGAAAAATATTCACATGTCCTTTTTGGACATTTTATACAAACAATCACTTTTTCAAATTGTTTGCCAAACACTCTTATTTTTTTAAGTGATGACATCTTTTAGCTAACTCATGCACCAAACAACTTAATATTTCATTACTTAAAAAATAATCACTTAATATTCATCACTTAAAAAATAACCACTTAATATTTCAACTAACCCAAACAAGCTCGAAGTATGAGAGAAATATATATTACTACTATCCATTCTATTTTCTCCCCTTCATGAAAGCAAAAGAAAATTCAGACATTTTTTCAACAGAAAAACAAAGGTAATTGGTGAACAAAAATTAAATCCTATGACAAAAGGAAGTAAAATTTATGAGTTGCTGATGCTAAAAACTAATTTTCATAGAGTAATTTTATGGTTTTCAAATTTGTGCCACAAAATTGGTTTCAAGCCAAAATCCCTGGTATCGAAATTGCATTAATTAATGTGGGACCATCCAAAATTTTGACTAAAAGTTATTTTAAGTAGTTCTACATTTGAGTGCATTTTTGCTCACCCCAAAATTGCTCACCCTCCCTTTTCATTGACTAATACGTAGGGTTCAGTACTTTTATCACACCCCATCCCGCCACGTGCGGATTAGAATCGTGTAACAAAGATTATCCACTCTAAATTATCAATAACCAACATGTGTTTACAGAAAAAATTCCATTAAATTCTTAGTAAAACATTTCCATTTGAACAGCCAAGTCCAATCGTCTGATCGGGGACCCAGTCGACTAGACATGCAAGATACAGAGAGCTCAATGTGCAGGGCTCCCTGGTCTGGTCAACTATCCTAATCTGATCGACTGAACTTGTGGGGGTCCGGTCGACTGAACCAGGGTTCGGTCAACTGGAAATGCAAATTGCCGAGACTTCAACTTGTGAAAGGGCGGTCCGGTCGACTGTGCACCCGACCCAGTCGACTGGTTTACACCAGCAGAATGCTCTGCAGCACTTCAATAGCAATTCCAACAGATTTCCAAGGCACCAATCTAACCAACGTATATCCATACCTTTCTATAATCAATATAAACTTGCTAAACCATACCCAAGTTATCAAACTTATCAACTTGCAAGATGTCAAGTCACAACTTACAAAATCCACAACATTACACATTCCAGAACCACATAGTTCACAAGGTTCTACCTTTACAAAAGTGAACATCCTACAACTTAAGTTCAAGAAAAAACTTTATTAACAACAAGTACATGTTCAACTAAGTTTAAAACATAATGAGCAGCTTCCAAGCTTGCTCTCAATCCCAATGCACACATCACCTCCTTTACGGGCCATGCTTCAAACCTACAGTGGTTGTTATGTACCACAAAAGAAATAGGAAAACGGTTTTTTTAAGCATTACGCTTAGTGAATTAACTAACGTGCTTAAATGACATGGTCATGTATAATGCAGCAATTTTAAGCATGTAAGCATACGTAATCGCAGAATAATTGGGTTAATGGTTCACTCAGACCCGATGACCTTTCCCATGGCCCCGCGGTCACTTCTATTCCTTTGACTACCGTTCAAAAACGGTTTCTTCTCCTTCTCCTCCCTTATGTCACCACAATGAACCTTTACTCCCAAATATTCATTGACCACTTAAAACACATAAGCACATAACCATATCAGCGTGATGATTTCCCATATAATTAACATGCAATGGCCAATACAAACATAAATTAAGCTACCAACTCCAAAATTGATAATCTCTAGCTAGCAATTGAAACATATGAGATGAACCACATAATCTTTTGGTTAGAAACTCACCTTAGCTGAATTCTCCAAATTTCAACCCAATTCTCACTCCAGAGTAAATCCTACATGGTTTCGGCAAACCGTGTCTCACCAATTAAACAAGTCACTAATATTTGACGATTAAAACAGAATTGAAAGACATATAAATCACCGTCTCACCTCCACGAGTCCGAATGTGGCTTCAATTCACTAATTGGACGAACGGCGGCGACAGCACGGCAACGAAACGGCGTCGGAGCTCAAACTCTTATTCCTCTCTCTTGGCACCTCTCTCTCTCTCTCTCTCTCTCTCTCTCTCTCTCTCTCTCTCTCTCACTCACTCACTCACTCTCTCTCTCTCTCTCTCTTCCAATCTGTTTTTTTTTTTTTTTTTTGTTCATTAGTTTTGAGAGTGGTACTAGGTGTCACCTCCTAAAGTCATGCATGAATGACTCATGCCCCAAAATTTGATTTACATGCCCAAAGTTTCTAGGTTCTATTATTGACAACCCCAAACATTCCATTAACTACCCAATTATTTAAGTGGGTGCTTGTCTAAGTCACGTATGGGTCCCACACGTGGTCCCAAATATTTGTGAAATTGCTAACGTACCTACTAATTATGAACTTTTTCATTTATACCCTTATACGAGTATCCAAACTGGCATTAAATGGTAACATATTAAACAATATAATATGAAAACATTTAAACACATATATCAAATTAGTCAAATAAGAATGTATCTATTCATTTAAATGCACTTTATTTTATCCAGCCCATCACTGGGTTCCCGCTTCATAACCTGTCCTACTTTACTGGGGACTTTCAAATGTGTTCTTCACTGAACACTTTTCCATGGGTGAGTCCTAAGCCTCCCCTTAATTCATAACATGCATATTTTAATAATAATTAACCCTTTTCCCTGAGTACGGGTGTTACATTTCTCCCTCCCTAAAAGGAAGTTTGGTCCCCAAACTTATTCTTATCTCATGTGTCGAACAAATCTGGGAACTTTGCTCAAATTTCATCCTCCTGCTCCCAAGTAGATTCCTCAACCAAATGGCTACGCCATTGCACCATTACAAGTGGAATCACCTTGGTTCTCAATACTTGATCTTTTTATCAAGAATTTGCACTGGATGTTCCACATACGTCATGTCCTCCCGAATCTTTAATGGTTCTGGAAAGATTACATGTTTTGGATTTTATACATAGCGTCATAGCATTGACACTTGAAATACGTTATGAACATTCGCCAATTCTTGTGGCAATTTCAACCGATAAGCTAACGGTCCAACTCGATTGAAAATCAAATACGGTCCAACATATCTCGGGCTGAGTTTACTTCGCTTACCAAATCGTGCTATGCCTTTCGAAGGCGACACTTTCATAAACACATATTCACCTACCTTGAACTCTAACGGTCTTAGTGATTTGAACTATCTCTGGCCCCAATAACTGTTTCTCACCAACATCTGTCCAACAAACAGTCAATCTACACTTTCTACCGTACAATGCCTCATAAGGCACCATTCCAATACTAGTTTGAAAGCTATTGTTGTAAGAGAATTCAATTAATGGCAGATGAGTTTCCCAATCAGCTTTGAAATCCATAACACATACCCTTAACATATCTTTCAAAATCTAAATCACCCTCTCAGATTGACCATCGGTCTAGGGATGAAAAGCAGTACTAACATGTAAAGTTGTTCCCATAGCCTTCTGTAAACTCTCCCAAAATATCAACACAAATCGAGTGTCACGATCGGACACTATCAACACTGGAGCCCTGTGAAGTCTAATTATCTCTCTTATATAAATCTCTGTAAGCTTTGAAGGATTCTTAGTTTTGATTGATAAGAAATGGGCTGAATTAGTCAACCGGTCAACAATAACCCAAATACTATCATTTAACTTTGTAGATCTTGGAAATCCCGATACGAAATCTATCATAATATACTCCTATTTCCACTTCGGTATCTCTAGAGGTTGTAATTCTCCTCTTGGTCATTGATGTTCCATCTTTACCTTTTGACATGTCATACATTTGGCAACAAATTCTGTGACTTCTCAGTTCATACCACTCCACCAATAAATTTCTCGCAAGTCCCGGTACATTTTGGTTCTACCCGGATGTACTGAATATCTGGTGTTGTGAGCTTCTTCCATAACTTGATTTCTCAATCTCCAACTTTAGGTACACATAAACTGTTAATATATCTCAAAACTCCATCTTGGAAACTAAACTCTGGCCTTTTTTTCTCAAGTAATTCATCCACAATCTTCTTAAAATCTGGATCTAAGAGATATTTTGACTTTATCTCACCAATCAGACTTGGTTGTGCAATAATTGTAGCCATCAATCCACCTTCAATTTTAGGAATCACTTCAAGTTTTAATTGTTCAAATTCCTTTACCAACTTTTCTTATCCCGTTAAGGTATAAGCTAAGTTTTCCGATGACTTTCGACTCAAAGCATCAGCGACCACATTCGCTTTTCTCGAGTGATATTGAATCCTTAAATCGTAGTCTTTTATAAGTTCCAACCATCTTCTTTATCGCATGTTAGAGGTCTCTCTGAGTGAATAATTATTTTAGACTTTTGTGGTCGGTAAACATTTCACAAGTCTCCCCGTATAAATAATGCCTCCAAATTTTCAAGGCGAAGATCACTACCGCTAATTCTAATTCATGTGTTGGGTAGTTTTTCTCATGAGGTCTCAATTGTCTTGAAGCATAAGCTATTACCTTGTCATCTTGTGTCAAAATACATCCCAAGCCTTGATGAGAAGCATCACTGTAAATTCTGAAATTTTCAGTACTTGTTGGAATTGCAAGTATTGGTACTGTTGTCAACTTTCTTTTCAATGTTAGGAAATAATCTTCATACTCTTTGTTAATGGTACATCCTTCTCATCAATCGTGTCATCGGAGTTGCATTTCTAGAAAAGTCTTTAACAAACATTTTATAATATCCAGCTAATCCCAAGAAACTTTGAATCTCTGATACATTGGTCGGCTTTGACCAATTCATAACGGCTTTGATCTTTTGTGGGTCCACAGAAAGCCCTCTTTACAAATCACATGTCCTAAGAATGTGACACTTGTCAACCAAAACTCGCTTTTCTTCAATTTTCCAAACAACTGCTTTTCTTGAAGTCACTGCAAAACTTATCTTAAGTGTTGCTCATGCTCCTTTGGACTCTTGGAGTAAATGAGAATATTATCAATGAAAACTATCACAAACTCATCCAAATATGATTTGAACACCCAATTCATCAAATCCATGAAGGCAGCTGGCGCATTAGTAACCCCAAACGGCATCACTAGGAATTCATAGTGTCCGTATCGGGTCATGAAGGATGTCTTCTCTACATGCTCGACTTTAACTTTTAGCTGGTAGTACCCTGACCTCAAGTCAATCTTTGAAAATACCTGAGCTCCTTGAAGCTGATTGAATAGATCATCGATACGTGGCAACGGATATTTGTTTTTGCTTGTTACTTTGTTGATTTTTCGGTAGTCAATGCACATCCGTATTGTACCATCCTTTTTCTTCACAAATAACACTGGTGCACCCCACGGGGATATACTAGGTCAAATGAAATCCTTGTCTAGTAACTCTTGTAACAGAATCTTTAACTCTTTCAGCTGGTGCTATACAATACGGTGCTCGTGAAATAGGTTGCGTTCCCGACATAACATCAATACAAAACTCAATCAACATGCTAGGTAACTCCTTTGGAAATACATTCGGAAAGTCTCTAACTATAGGGATATCTTCAAGTTTTAAATCAGAACATCTAGTGTCAAGTATACTACATAAGAATCCTCGACAACCCTTCTTTAACAAACAACAAGCTTCAATAGCCGACACTATATACGGCGGTGATACAACACCCTTGCCTTGGAAATAAAATACATCTTGATTCGGAATACGGAATACTACTCCTTTATTGTTACAATCAATGTTCGCATGATTAGCCGCTAACCAATCCATATCCAATATTACATCAAAATGCTGAATAAGTAACGGTACTAAATCCACGGTTAACCCTTTACCATTTATACTTATCTCACATTTTCTAAACACCCATGAACTGATCAATGGAGCCCCCATTGGTATGGAGATAGATAAATCATAGTTTAGGAACTCCAATGGTTTATCTAAATGTTTAGTAAAGTGGTGTGACACGAATGAGTGTGTAAATCCCAAATCTATAAGTACATTTGCTAGGTGTGAGCAAATGGGAACCATACCTAAAACAACGGTGTCAGCAGAAGCGGTCTCTTTCAGCCTAAGTTGAAATGATCTTGCCTCTCGTTGCTTCCTCCTCGGAGGTTGAGTAGTCCTCAGTATAATAGCACTGGCCATAGAAGATCCAAAACCTGAAGCTCTTTGGCGTCTAGTAGGACAATCCTTAGCTTGATGTCCTAACTCCTTACAAGTAAAGCATCGTGCCTCCCATATCGATACTCTGGTTTGGGCAATTCTTCTCATCGGCCCCAATGAAATTTTTGATAGGTTTGACACCTCGGTTTATTTCCACTAAAACAACTACCACTACTAGCTAATGAACCCACTGGACTTTGCCTCTTAGCACTTCCTTGACTACTGAACTGACTTGATTCCAGTCTCTTACTTTGTTGACTTAGTGGTGGTTGCATACTTGAAGTGTATCCAAGATCCCTCTCAGCGATGTGACACGACTAAAAAGTTGTTCACTCTTGTGCAACACCCAAATGTAGGTGATCATGCAAGTAATACTGGATAAGTCCAGGTCGATCCCACAGGGAAGTAATAGGAAGAATATATACTAATTTACAACCTAAAGAAAAAAAAAAAAGATGAATATAGGAGTGGAGGTTCTAACAAATCCTAATTAATTAAATTAAATTAAATAATAAACAAAAGCATAGAAAACATAATAATGAAATAAATTAATTAAAGATGTTGGAAATACGAGAATCCACATTGATCCTAACCATCTACCATGAACATTCATTAACGTTCTATAGAGTTCATTCCTTTTCAGCATTTTGTATTTTTCTAAAGATAAAGAATTAATAGCCCTTTCATGATCGGGACTATATCACCACAAGTGATTTAAAATACTTAGAAGACAGTTTAAAACAATGGTTAATACTTGCACTCTAAATGGTATTAGCATTCAAATTGGTTTTCAAAAGTCATTGAAGAAAATAGCCTTAAGGCTAAAGTTCTAAAAACTGTTGTGACAAACTGAACTTACTGGAACAATTTGATGACAGATTTCTAAAACAGAAAGTCTTGGAATACTTTAAAGAATTATCTCATGAATTAATAGGTTCGATCGATCAGTGCACTTTCGATCGATCGAACTGCATCATTCTTCAATCGATCGATATGCCTTCAATCGCTTGACTATGGCTCTGGTTCGATTGATCGAAATATCTTCGATCAATCGAACGCAAGCTTTCAAAAGATTGCATGACAGAGGCTGGGAATCAGTGTTTCATCATATATTTCCAACGTCTAAACTATGGAAACATAATAAAACTAATGCAGAAACAGTATCCTAGAGCAATCATAATATACAAACTAATAAACAATCAAATAAAGAAAAGGAAAAGAAAAACCTGGAATAATCTGAAAATAACTTGTAATAAACTTGAAATCTTCAATAATCTTCAATAACATAATGGAAAAGAGGAAGAAGAACATGAATCTAACCTAATCTACTCCTAATCTAACCCTAAAACTACCCTAAAACTGTTGTTTTTCACGTTCTAGAGCGTCATAGCTTCGTCTGGTATCATAGCAGATTATTTATAGGCTTCCTGCAGACTATACATAACTTTTGGGGGGAAATAAAGCTCAAGAGATCAAACTTAGTTCGATCGATCGAAGTCTCAATAGCTTGAACTCTCTTCAAGGCCTGGAACTTCTCTGATTTTGACAACTCTGTGCACTGATGGGAGAATGGTCATATCTTTTCACTCGAATCTCGAATTGACCTCGGTTTGTGACCAGTGACCGTAACTCATAGATCTACATTTCATATTTCTTGGAAAATCTTCCAAATCTGAAGCCTTCAATGTCAAAAAATTTTCTCAGATGCTTCTGTTGTTCTCTGTACCAAAATCACTTTCTATGCAACGATTGCTTTCCATAACCTGTAAAATAGTATAAAAACACATGTTTGAGTCTCAACATCATAGAAAACACTTAATCATTGATGTGCATCTAAATCTACGGACTTGGAGATAAAAGTATGCATAAAAATCCATGAAATATGTTATGAATATGCACTTTTCACCTCTAATCACATTCCCCAACTAGCTCGTTGCTAGTCCCTAGCAATGAAGCGAACTACATCAATATTTATTTGAACTCTAAAAATTGAAAGCAAAAGAAAGTAAAAATCCTAACTCACTTTCGCAGTAATCGTGATTGCATTGAGCGTATGCAACAAGCCTTTAAACCCCTAGGTTCCCCCTAGTGGACGAGTGTTGTCTCATGAGGGTGTGCAATGAATCTACCCATACAATTCATGTTTATGGTATTGATTCTCGTTTAAATGTTTTCAAGATATTTTTCCTCTCATTTAGCAATGTAGTTAAGCTCAACAATCTCATGAAACACTCTAGCATACCATTGCTATGCAACACACACGTTGCAGTTAATCGACTATCAAAGTCATTAGAATGTTCCATACTTATCAATCTTCAAGTGTGTGTGAATGGACAACCAAAATACAAAACTTTGATTTCAAAGCTCGCATAACCTAAGACGCTATCACGACGTTCATTTTGCCTCAACTCTCACCGAGATTACACTCAAAAGATGAAATCGCTCTGATTTTAGTGTAATAATTATCACTCATGATATGAAGGCTATAAAGAGTAAATGTAAATCAAATCTAATGCTTCTCATATCTAAATAGAAAAACGGACATTTTAATGCACAAAGTCTCATGAAATGATATTTTTCACTAGAAGAGCGAGATACCGTGGAGAACTCTCTCATTACCTTTACTTCAGATCCAATTTACTTAAAATCATAGGACTTTGAAAAAGAGGTGTTTGATTGAGAAGAAAGAGGCTCGTGATATTCAACTAGGTCAAAGGGTGTGATTGGAATGTCTACTATAACTTTTCAAACTTTCTACATCTCTGATCTCTCTCTTCTTCTTCTTTTTTTCTTATTTTTTTTCTTTAATAAATTTTTTTTTTCTATTCTTTCTCACACTCTTCTTTTTATCATCTTTTTTCCCTTTTTTTTAACAACCATTGGCATTTTTTTTTTCTTTCATGCTCTTTTTTTTTCTCTCTCTCTCTTTTATTCTTTGCCAACTTTCCCTTTTTCACACTAACAAACTTCTTGTCAATGCAACACATCCCAATCACACCTAAATAAACAACTGAGGCTTGAACTCCTAATTTGGAGTTAGGTATTGACTTTAGGATTGTGTAGACAAGGCAAATATGGTAAGGCTCGAAGGGTGAAATAAAGGAATATCATAGAGGTATGTCAAGGTTGTATTATCCCTGCATGATCAAAAGATGGCCTAAATTATCTTCTAAGTTAATAAGATTATTCATTTCAGTAAATTCAAGAGCTCTAGATTTGGTAAATCGTGAACGTTCTCTTCTAGTGATCAGTCAAAATGAAGAAAAATGAGACTTTCAACGAATTACGACACTTTTCAAAAAGTAAGAGTAATTTTATAAAACCCTTAAGAAAAAAAGAATGGCTCAAAAGTTCAGTTGGGTTATTAGTCTCCACTACAGTCTCTCGAGACGCCTATGCTGTGCTAACTAATCTATTTTAGCTAAGTACAAGGTTGTCACAACGTGCTCAAAGTTATTTGAAGATTAAAAGACATAAAACATACTATAACTAAGATAATAAAGAAACTATCATAGTGCATCACATACTAATAACATACAGAAAATAACACTAATGCATCATAACTAACTACATTATTAAGAGAGAAATACAAGAAACATTTTATTATATTAAAAAAAATTAAATTTTTTTGCAATTTGCACTTTACTGAGTCATGTTGCTAAGCAGGTATATTGACATTAAAGCATAACAAAAAGATATGAGGCATGCAATAACTTACTCCCCCCCAACTAAAATTAAATATTGTCCTCAATGTTCTAAACTGAGCACATGGATAAATAAAGTAAAGCGAGAGAAGGAAGGATGTTACCTCGAGGCGTTAATATCCAATTTATTTATTTTTAATTTCTTTTATTTCTTTGTTAAGTTACCTGCAAAATCATTAGTAGTAGCAAGGAAAAAATAGAGAATATAATACAACTACTTAGTAAATAATTTTGGTTTATCAAGAATTTTATCATAAAGTAATAACTGACATTTTTTAGGATCTTCCCAGTGAAATAATTTAATAGTGAGAAGAACGTTGCATCCTCATAAAAATGCAACTCCCCCTAATTAATGTTAGGCTCCAGGTCAGAGGAGATGATGCAAATTCTATGGCTTCTAAATTTGTTGGGGATAAGTATAAGAGGTATACCACACTTTTTAGGAATTATATGCAAGAAACGATATTTGGTGTTGGTATTTTCTATAACGACCTCTATTTTAATACTACAAGCAGGAGGAGGCCATAGTTCAATAAAAGGGGTAGGGTCTATTTGATGTTCTAATTCACGATCATTGCCATCCTCTTGTTCTAGAACAGAATCTATGGAGATATGATCATATGAATTAGATTTTTTTTCTATGTAAATAGTTTTGGACTGTACTTGGATAAAACTATCTATTTGGGCCTCAATGTCATTGTTACTCAAGAAGGTCAAGCAGTCGAGACGATTACTAGCTTCTTGTTGGAGTTTAAGATCATCTAATGCAGGCCCAATATTTTCCAAGTCTTCTCTCAAAGAATTTTGAAAGTTAAAATTTTGTGCAGTGCATGTGCTGGAATCCTTACCATCCTCTTCCACAACACATTTTATTTGTTCAATAGTGGGGTACACATGACTTTCAAGCTCGGAATAAGAGCTTTGATTAATAGAGAGGATAGGTGATGGGCAACTTGGTGACACCACCTCTTCGGCCGAAAGAGGCGAGGGTTCATGAATATCACATGAATCGAAACTGAATTTAGATTTTTCAATTACGTCCTCCCTAGGTCACTATCAAAGGTAGGGGTAGAGTCAACAGGGGACTCCTCCTTTCCTAATTGAGTGCAATCGCCTAAACTCTCATTATCTTTAAAAACCTCATTCGCATCCTTGGAACTCTCCTCACTATATATGTCATCTATAGAGGTGCTCTAGACAAAGAGATTGTGCAACTTTATCCAGCAATGAGTGAGTTGATGCCTGGGGCTGTATATTGAGGAGAAGATGATCCGACAACGTCATGCTCAATTGTTTGGTTTTGGAGTTCATACATCATTATCTACCTGTCATTATCCTCCAATTCCATTCCATTGTTAGTGTCTTGAAATTCGGGTTGTAGTGTTGAAGGACTGGTATAGTCTTCTATAGTTTGGCTAGCACATGCTTGGTTATATCTAGTTTCTAATTTATCGATTGCGCTATCTAGAATTTTCATTTCACTAAGCAGCAATTTTAACATACCATTATCCTCAACTTGGTTATTCTCCTCATTATAACTATACGAAGTTTCGTCCCATTGTAGTTGGTAGTAATTGCCACCCTATTCTGTTTGTGGACAAGACTCGCCAAAGGGAAAGTCTTGGTGTGTTTGGTAATCATGAGAACTACTACAATATCCTACAATATTATTTTGGTTATATCCCCATTTCAATTGATAGAACTCTCCATGTGGAGGTTCTTGATACGTTTGATAATATGGGGGACTACCACTATTGTTTTCCCATTGTGCTGGTTGGTAGCACTCGGGTTGATAATGTGCGTTATAAGTGAGTGCTTGCCAACTTGAGGACAATTTTCATTACCTAATATGTACTCATCGTGGTGTTTGTGTTGTATGGAGGGTAATATGGATAAGACATGTTTGCCCAAAATTTGTAAACAATAGAATTTTTATTTTTTTATTTTTTATCTTGTGAGAGAAAAAGTCCAAAAGTTTTTATTTTTATTTTTAATTATTTTTTTTTCTTTAAGAAAAAGAAGAAAAATAGAAATAACTTAGTAAAATCCTAACCTAGTTGCCTTCCCCGGCAACGGCACCAAAAACTTGACACGACTAAAAAGGTGTGTGCTCTTGTGCAACTGTGGATGCCGGCATTTGGGCCCACTTTTAAAACTTTTAAAACATTTTCTTTCAAATTCAAATTTTAGATTTGAAATCAAAGAGCCGCCACTTAATTTTTTAAGGAAAATTAAGAAACCATTTTCAAAAGCAACCGATCTTTTGCGAAACCAAAGATAATCTGGGTCCGGGGATTATGGAATGAAAGGGAAAGGAGCCCGACGGACTAAAACACCCCCTTTCATCCTATCTTGTGATAGGCCTCTACTCATCATCCTATTTAATCGAATTAATAATCTAAGCATGCCCTCAACTAATACATAGATATATGTATACATATCACAAGCATGTCAAAAAGGGTGCAAAATTGCTAACGACAAAATATCATTCATAAGCCACATAGCTCAAATAGCAAGCAAGATGATGTGCAAATAGGAAACTAGGAAACTTACCCAGGATCCAGATGCGAATTTAAACGTGCAATGCATACATATAAAATAAACCTAAGAAAAGGTCTCTAACGCATATAAACACATAAGGCAAGACCTAGTCTAAGCTGTCGCACATAAAGTTGAAAATCAATTAAAATCAAAGAAGTAAATTAAACTAGAGAAGGGGTGATAAGTCATACCTTCAAAGCGCTACAAAACAAGGGTTAGTCCACATGCTTCACACAATAATATGACATCAAATAATCAAACCTAAATCTCTAGCTTAGATCTATCAAGCATGGAAAGAATTGACAAAACTATGAATTCCTTTTGATTAGTTAGAGCCATAGCATCTCTATAGATATACAAGCCTCAACTAAGAGCCAATGTAATGTCCATATAGGGGTTCTATAATTCCAACATGATCATAAGGAATCCATGTTTATGCTCAACTAGGTCCAACTAAGTCCAACTTTATCCAATAACTAGTTCTAATCATAAGCATTAATGTACATGAATGAATGAATGAACATGAACAAGAATAAGACATGGATTTATTCACTAATTTGGATCACTTAGCCTCTAGGTTTAAGCTAAATTATCATTATTCAAAACATGATTTGGGTCCCAAGACATTAGGGAACCATCTAAGTTAAAATCAATGAGATTAGACAAAACAGTGACTGTTTTTCCAAAATTACATAGAGCAGACCAGATTTTGAAAGGTAGAAAAACCATACTTTCAACGGTTGGATCTTAATGATTTGTGGATATGATATGCCTCTGTGAGTCTAGTATATAACTCAAAAATAAAATCAAGGTTTGAACGGCTAGATCTCTGAGAATATGGAAAACACTAGACATCACTCAGGAATCTACAACTCTCTGTCCAGAGATCTTGTACGATTTTCTAAAAATAGTAAAGAAATGAAAAACACTTAGATCTTTTTAGGGTATCTTCCTAACACATTAAGGTACTTAGAAAAAATTATTAGAGACCCAGGAAACTCTATTAAGGTTCTGATTTATTAATTTCAAAACGGACTTACTGTTCTGAAATTTTGGACAGAGAGTTGCTTGTTTTAAAATCATAAGACCAAACCATCTTAGGCATGGAATTTCATCAAAACACAAATCACAGAGGTACTTAAATGGGTTATGAACATCCTCCAATTGGTCTCATCCATTTCCAATGAATCATGACTCTATAAAAAATCTTTGATCACGATTGGTTTATGGATTCACTGCACCTTTGTTAAATTGATGTTCATAGTTTAAAACCAACTTGATCCATGATCCTAGAAAGGACTAGAATCAAGCATGATTATGATTATTGGGACAAATAATGAAATAGGGAGAAATCCCTAGATTTAACCTTGATGGATTCCTATCATAGATCTCATAATTGGAGATCTAGCAATTTAATCCTAAGGTCCTACTTATTTTAAATGAAAATCTACATCCAATTCTTCTCTCAAATGTATGATCCTTGAAGAATATAGAGTCATCTTATTATTTCTCCTACCAAGTTAATGGTCCTTGGAGACAAAAATGAAATCCCAACTACATATACCTCTATGGAATATAGCATGAATCCCATAAGATTTTTAGTGAGGAGTTTCAAGTCATGAGTTAAGACTTGAACTCAACCAACTACACGTAGAGATGATCATGATCCACTTTAATCCCCATATAAATCATAGGATCATAGGGGACTAGAGGATCAAACTCAAAGAAATCTAATGAGATATTGAAGATCTCTTGAGAAGAATATAAACAAAAGAAAGGAAATCAAAGGTTATTTGAAAATTTCAAGTCAAAAACTCTTTTATTCATAAATCCAAAGCTCTATTTTAGATCCAAATTAATGAAACATTATGAAATTCAATCACAAGCTCTAAGTGGTGTGCGATGAAATGGGGTAGGAAGAGAGGTTTTGAAAATGTGTAAAGTTCCTAGAACTATGAACTTGTGATTGAATTCACCTAATTCTACAATGGATTGAGAGGTTACCTCTATGACCTCAAGGATTTCTTCAATTTCTTGGGAAGCTCTTCCACAATCTTCAAATTCTCCCTTCAATTCTTCAAGAAAACTCTTCTTTCTTCTCCCGATTCTCTCTCTATTATATCACTCTCTTGTGAAAATTTTTGAAAGTAAGAGTCAAAGTCCCCATGAAGGAGATGAAGGCCTGTTTATATAGACCAACATGACAAGGTTAAATGGGTAAATTCGGGTGGAAACCCATGTGCAAAGTTTTCTTCTAGAACATGTGATAAAAGCTGTCTGTTACAGTTCGCGGCACTCGATGGCTGCCGGCGGCATTCACTGAATGTCGGGCGGCACTCGCTGAATGCCGGGCGACACTCAGTGAGTGCCGCCGGCTTTCCCGCGTGCCGGGACTAACAGAATTTTGCCCTCTCTTTAATTTTCAAAACATACATTACCACAATCTTAATTATTAGCAAAGTATATACTAATGTACTTATATATATAGTGTACTTTATTAAGATACACCTATATATATTATCATTTTATTTCTTTCTTTTTTATCTTTTCTTTTGAAAACTTTTTGTCCTCTTTTCTTTTGAAAACTTCTTTCACATTATATCTCTTCTTTGAATGAATTTTTTTTAGACTGATTTTCTCACATGTTCTTCAACGTTCGGATTTCTCCCGAGTACCCAATTTCCCTCTCTCTCTCTCTCTCTCTCTTATTTTGATTTTTGAATTTTGTTTTGAAGAATCTTTGAAAGATTTATAGTTTTCTGGAAAACCTTCACATTTTACCGGTTATTGTCATTGTCGGTCTTTTAGAGGTAACCAATCCCTGGGCTTGACGTTTGGTCAAAATCGGGGTGTCTACAGTTTGCCCCTCTTCGACAGAGCTTGTGAAGCAACGCGTATCATAAGCGAATGTCGAAGCCTGTGTGAAAGACAAGCCTTTTGTCCAAACCATCGAGCCCAGGTAAAAACAAAAGGTGCATTGCGAAATCTGGTGCGCAGAGAGCCAAATGCTGGTCGTGCTCAATAGTGAGCTGCCTACGTATCCTTCGAGGAATCAGACCAGGACGTAGTTCGGGTAAGGGATCAAACACACGTAATCACAAATAAGTATACGGATGAATGCATCTATCATGTCGTGATGCACGAGCTCAAGCAAATTTATGCTCCATGTTCTCAGGTCAAATGACTTAGGACAATGCTACTCCTTATAGTGGCAAAACGTACCTTTTTGTCCGTCCTATCCTGGGAAAAGTCACGACTGTCATTTTTACTGATCGACTGAGATGCGCTTTGTGTCTTATACTCTGGTGTCGAATCAGGAAGTGTGCTGAAAAACTGAGATGCGCTTTACGTGTTATACTCTGGTGTCTTTTGAGGATCATCTGATCGATTGAGATGCGCTTTGCGTCTTATACTCCAGTGCCGAATTTAGGAAATGTGCTGAAAGACTGAGATGTGCTTTGCGTCTTATACTCCGGTGTCTTATGAGGATCATCTGATCGACTGAGATGCGCTTTGTGTCTTATACTCCGGTGCCGAATTAGGAAATGTGCTGACAGACTGAGATGTGCTTTGCGTCTTATAATCCGGTGTCTTATGAGGATCATCTGATCGACTGAGATGCGCTTTGCGTCTTATACTCCGGTGCCGAATCAGGAAATATGCTAAAAGACTGAGATGCACTTTGGGTCTTATACCCCGGTGTCTTGTCAAGATTTGCAAAGAAGTCAGAATCATTCCAAATTTAATGACTCCGAATTTGTACAGGCTGCGATCGACATCTTCTGCCTGAGGCTGGGAATTTTGATTGGTGACTTATAGGCTGCGAAAGATGACTTACACCAAGACCGAGGATTTGATCGATGACTTATAGGCTGCTACCAAGACCGAGGATTTGATCGGTGACTTATAGGCTGCGATAGATGACTTATACCAAGACCGAGGATTTGATCGGTGACTTATAGGCTGCGATAGATGACTTATACCAAGACTCAGGATTTGATCGGTGACTTATAGGCTACGATAGACGACTTATACCAAGACCGAAGTTTTGATCGGTGACTTATAGGCTGCGATAGACGACTTATACCAAGACCGAGGATTTGATCGGTGACTTATAGGCTGCGATAGACGACTTATACCAAGACCGAGGATTTGATCGGTGACTTATAAGCTGCGATAGACGACTTATACCAAGACTGAGGATTTGATCGGTGACTTATAGGCTGCGATAGACAACTTATACCAAGACCGAGGATTTGATCGGTGACTTATAGGCTGCGATAGACGACTTATACCAAGACCATAGGCTGCGATAGATGACTTATACCAAGATCGAGGATTTGATCGGTGACTTATAGGCTGTGATAGACGACTTATACCAAGATCGAGGATTTGATCGGTGACTTATAGGCTGCGATAGACGACTTATACCAAGACCGAGGATTTGATCGGTGCCTTATAGGCTGCGATAGATGACTTATACCAAGACCGAAGATTTGATCGGTGACTTATAGGCTGCGATAGACGACTTATACCAAGACCGAGGATTTGATCGGTGACTTATAGGCTGCGATAGATGACTTATACCAAGACTGAGGATTTGATCGGAGCTGGTTTAACCCTAAAAGATTTGCCTTGGGGGCTATACAATCTTGGAGAGATGTTTATGTGTTTCTCTCTTCTTCTTTTTTTGATAGATTGCTCGCTATGGACAACAGTTCGGGTAATTCGAGTAAGAAGAGGAAGACGTATGAGCCAGATCACACCATTTTTCCACTCTCGGATTCTCCTTTTGGCTATAGACAAGCTCAGAGGCTTTCCGGTACATCCGATGATTAGCTTGTATGGTTTGGAGCTTGATCTGCTGAGGATATTTTCATGATTTTGTTTCTTCTGAGAATATTACTCAATCACTATTCGATCTTCTTGGCGGAATGGGATTCGACTTCCTGACCTCTATGCTATTACCCTTCTTTTGAAATTTCCAATTCTTGTTGATCCCTCTGAGGAATGTATCTTTCGGATTCCAAGAAGGTAGATTCAAAACTGAACAAAGAGACACATATTTCGTGACTAATTCTGTTTTCTTTTATTTACGCTTTTTAGATTAATTTTGAAAAATTATCCTCTCATAGGTTTTTTTTTTTTTTTTTGCATCTTCCTTTACGACTGACTTTAAGATAATGAAAAGCTCTTCTTTTCATGTTTCTTTCCATCTTAAATCAATTTTAGATTTATGCATGAAAACCATCAGCTCTTATTCTTAAGAATCTTCAGGATGTCCACATTTAGTCCTTAATCGGAAAGCCAGTGAACTTAAAGATATCTTATCTGGCAAACGACAGTTTGCCCCTAGTTTGATAGGGGGCTTGGGAATGCTAGGCAAACGAAGTTTGCCCCTGGTTTGAGGGAGGTGATGTGGCTTCTGGGCAAATGATAATTTGCCCCAGGCTTTTAAGGTAGTTTTATGAATTGATTGGGTTTCTTCTTTGGACCGAGGGCCTTGGAAGACCCGCCTACTTATCCCCGAATGGGCATCAGGTCCTATAGTAGTTCAGTCGGGGCCTGAAAGAAATACAAGGATGATTGTATGAGTGCGATTGTGATCGAACCTTGTAGGCTGCCTACGTATCCCCGAATGGGAATCAGGTCAAAACGTAGTTCAACAATTCTGGAGGTCTTGAAAGATAAGGCCTTAAGAATTTGTGGGCTTTTCGAGCCATGTTGCCATTTTGGTCCAGTGAGTGCGTGCCACTTGTGGTAACCCTTGTATAGTATGATGAACTTTTCTTCTTTTTTTTTTTTTATGACAGTTGGTTCTTTTCCGTTTTCACTAGCCAGTCAATCCTTATCATCATCATAGCGCATTGTGCTTTTAATCATACTCTATCATCAACTCTACAAATCTCTCTGTTTTTTTTTTCAAAGATATCTCTTCATTGTTGAGTTTTTTTTTTTGTTTTGACAATTCTTGTACCCATGATGTACTTGAAGTGCTCAAGAATCTTCAATCTCATTTGTTCTTTCCTTTCCCTTTTCTTTCTCTTCTCTGTCTCACACTCTTCTATTCATGATTTTGACTGGATAGGATTCGGTTTTTTGAAACCAACACGCATCTTTCTTTTTTTTTGTCTAGGCGCCCTTTCGGGTTTTCATCCTAGTGAGTTCTCTTTGTTTTTCTCTTTTCCTCATTTTTTTTTTGTTTTTTTTTTTTGAATAAAAGCTTATTTAAAACATCTGGCTACCGCTCAGGGACCAAGTTTATGGCTTTAAACTGTGAGCTCATCTTTTAGGCTTGGTGTAAGGGGTGATGTTGGATAAGCTTCGGATTATTCTTGGCATATGATTTATAGGGCCATGCGAAACATCCTTATATTCTTTAGTAATGAGATCAAGTTTATGCTTTCATCTTTATTGAATGAAATATGGAAAGAATCACTTTTGAGAATCTTCTTCATTTCCTAAGTCAAATTGTTAAGGTTTCCTCAATGATTTTGCATGCAGGTTCATTTCCTTTTCCACAGTTATTATAATTATTAAGCGCAATCAAGTAAGCAGAAACAGTCATTTTCATTGATAACAGAAAATTAAAAGTTTGGCTCATACTGGCCATTACAGACTTCCGGGGTAAGGGAATTCGATTACTAGACTCAAGGACCTATTGGCAAATCTCCTGGTTCTGTCTCTCCTTCATTTCCTGGCTTCTCCTTCCTTGCTTTATCTTCCTTTATTTCGTCATTCAGTATTTCTCTCACCTGGTCTTTCCCAATCTTCACTTCTATGATCTTCTTTGGATTGCTCTCCTCGGTCTTACTGCCTTCTTCATTAAGGAGATTCCTCATGGCCAGGCCATCCAGTGCACAAATCCAATCTTGGACAGACATAGGTTCTGTGGGCGCTTGTAGGTATGGATCTTCATAGTCAACAAACTCATGTAAGAAAAAGATCTCAAACTCTTGCTTCAAGTATTTATCTTTGCAGTCCACCAATGGCTCTTGAAAGCCACAGTAGGGGAAATCTTCTCCTTTCTTGATGAATTGCTTATGTAACGCTTGTTCTTCTTCTTTATTTTCTCCAAGATCATTCTCTTTCCCTTTTTTTAAATCATTCCCATCTAACCCATGTAGCTCAGCATGATTGACCACTTCTTCAGCATTTCCCTCTTCTTCTCCTTCAGACCACAGACCATCTGTGTCACTGTACACCTCTTCCTCCCAAATGGAGTTATCAGTAGGATTGTTTGGATCCCACCAATTGATTTAGAGGATTTCATTGTCCATATCTTCCTTAAATGCTTGTTCCT
Organism: Hydrangea macrophylla; assembly: GCA_033977485.1. Taxonomy (NCBI): domain Eukaryota; kingdom Viridiplantae; phylum Streptophyta; class Magnoliopsida; order Cornales; family Hydrangeaceae; genus Hydrangea; species Hydrangea macrophylla. The sequence continues at coordinate 95,448,982 of CM066988.1, read as the reverse complement.
CTTCTCCTCCCTATCAGCCAATTCTCTTCCTCGATTGCTATAAGGTATATTCTCTGATCTTTTGGGAACTCATAAGTTTTGACAGCTTGTCCTACTGGCACAATCAACACAGATGGGTTGAAGGCTTCCTTCTTAGCATCTAAGGAGTTGATGTTTCGTCGTGGTGGTACAGCATGATGGTTAGGGAGCGGATTCCGGGTCACATGCGGCCGATCTGCAAGCAGAGGAGAAATGGTCTTGTTATCAATTAGATTTTGTACCTCATGCATCGGTCAGTTTTATGGCCGTGAGCCTGGTGGAATTCGCAGTAGAGGTTTGCATTGAAGCCTGTTGGGAGGGGATCAGGCATTGGCTTTGGGTCTAGCGGCTTTAGATATCCTTTTTCCATCAACCGCTTGAGAGTGGTGGTCAATGAGATCCCTAAATTAGTGAACTGACGAGGTTGTTCCCCCAATCTCGGTCTTGGTGCACTTTTCTTGCTCAAAACATTGACATCAGTCGCTACCTGGTTTCCCGTGTTCTCTCCAAAAAACGGTCTTCTAGAGCGGTTCCCCTGGGATTCCTCTTTCTTAATCCTCCCATCCTTGATTGCATCATTGATCCTGGTTCCAATTTTAAATAAATCTGCAAAGGTATGAATGCACTGGTACATGAGTTTCTCTTGATAGATGCTCTGGAGGGTTTTGATTACAATCTGGATTTGTTCCTTCTCTGGAGGCCGTTGAGTCATTTTTGCAGCCTTTCCCCTCCATCGCGTCAAGAATTCAGCAAACGACTCTCTATTCTCTTGCGTAGTCGTCTCTAGATCTCTCACAGTTACATCAAGCTCTTGATTGTATTCATATTGGGTAACAAAAGCCTTCACCACTTCCTCCCAATGCGACTCTTGCTTGGCTCTAATGTGAAATACCAGGATAAAGCTGCCCCAATCAAAGTTTGCTGAAACAGCATGGCCATCATGGCAGGACTCAAACCACTTTGCTGAAAGGCCCCGATGCACATCCTCACGTGGTTTCTAGGGTTGCCAGAACCATCAAACTTATCTATCTCTGGCATCTTGAAACCAAATGGCAGCTTTTCCCTAGTCCCCTCAAATAAACCTTCTAGCTCTAGCAGATAGCTATCAACCCCGTTGGATTTACGGACAACTTTCTCTAGCTTTTCTACCTTCTCCTTCATCTCGATATATTCTTTCTCAGCTTTCTCCATCTTCTCCCTTTTCTGCCCTAGGTATATCAGCTCTAGGTGGTTCTGGATCCTCAAACCATTCATCTTTCGCACCCCGAAAAGGTGGAGGATGAGGGTCGATTATCTGTGGATCAATTACCGGCCTCTGACGGGTCAATGTTTCCAACATGTCCATCGTTTGGTCCATTCTCTCTTTCAATTGTGCTATTTCTGCAGCATGTTGTTCCTGATCCATTTCTCTTTCTGTCTCTGGCTCTCTTCGTACTAACCTTGCACTCGAATCCCTAACCCAAACTTTCCTGGCGTTCAATGCTATCTTGCTACAACCATTTTTTTTAAAATTATTTTCAAACAACTTAAATTTTATTTTATTTTTTTGAAAATGCTTGGTGAAATTCTTATGAATGGCTCCTATGTCACACGGATGCGATGCATGTATGCGTGTGTGTATGTGTATGTGTGTGTGTGTGTGTATGTGTGTGTGTGTGTGTGTGTGTGACTATTCTATATGCAAAAGAAAGAAAAATTCTAGTCCTAGCACATACAACATATAAGCACATAAAATCCTCCTCCATGTCAAGTGCGCTCATTTCTCTTATCATTGTGATCCTCATTACTCTTTTGAAGGTTGGATATTTTTGAAAAAAATTTGAATTTCACTTAAAAAAAAGTGTCTCTTGGGTGATGTGATCCTTTTGAAAACAATTCTTGGATTTTTTTTTTTTAAATGAGAATGTTAAACTCTCAACAAAGATGATTGGATTAAAATTTTGCTTTGAAATTCATTTGAGAAACATTTCTCCCAAAAACTATTCCCAATATTTTTTATTATTTTTATTTTTTATTTAATTATTTTTGCCTTGAAAGTGAGGACGTGAAAATTTTTCTCAATAAAAGATGATTGAGTTTTACTTGATCAAAGGAAATGAACCTTGGACCTTTTTTCTTTGAAGGGTGATTTTTCAAAACATATTTATTTATTTATTATTATATATATATATAATTTTTTTTTGGTTAGAGATAATGATTAATCAAAAATCTGTCAAAAGCAAATGAACTTTGGATTCTTGGGTAAGAGTATCACATGATTAGATAATCATCGCACTTTTCATGAATTCAGATGCATACAAGGTCAATGATGCTTAACTAACAAAATATAAGAAGTGTAATCTTTTAATCAAGATTCGGCATTTTCTCAAATGTCATGAGACATGGAGAGGAATTGCTCAAAAGTGATTAAAAGGTTATACATTCTATATTAAGCAAGCATCGTCATCATCTCAAATAATCCCTTCCGGGCATACAACTCCCTAGCATATAATCTTAATCAAGAATTGATTTCCTATTTTTGAAAGGTTCTATAGAAGCTATCATGCAAAGGCCGGGTTTTGGTCAAATAAAGGACCCTTGACACACACCCGATAGGATGTTTCATATACCAAGATATGGTACGAGATCAAGAGTGATCACACGATCCCATGATGGCTTGACCGACCGGGTTGCCCCGAGCCTCCAAGGTCATAGTTTCATGCAATCGACTGGCTGGACATGCAAGTGCAATGCAACAGGCACACAAAAATTAATTAATTCGATTGAAAAGATGCTTTCAAGTCTAATCCTCGAGTGAACCTAAAATCAGAAATTCTGGTCTGCGAAACCAGAGATTCTGGGTTTGATCCCCAGCAGAGTCGCCAGATTGTGGATGCCGGCATTTGGGCCCACTTTTAAAACTTTTAAAACATTTTCTTTCAATTCAAATTTTAAATTTGAAGTCAAAGAGTCGCCACTTAATTTTTTAAGGAAAATTAAGAAACCATTTTTAAAAGCAACCGATCTTTTGTGAAACCAAAGATAATCTGAGTCTGGGGATTATGGAATGAAAGGGGAAGGAGCCCGGTGGACTAAAACACACCTTTCATCCTACCTCGTGATAAGCCTCTACTCATCATCCTATTTAATTGAATTAATAATCTAAGCATGCCCTCAACTAATACATAGATATATGTATACATATCACAAGCATGTCAAAAAGGGTGCAAAATTGCTTACGACAAAATATCATTCATAAGCCACATAGTTCAAATAGCAAGCAAGATGATGTGCAAATAGGGAACTAGGAAACTTACTCGAGATCCAGCTGCGAATTTAAACGTGCAATGCATACATATAAAATAAACCTAAGAAAAGGTCTCTAACGCATATAAACACATAAAGCAAGACCTAGTCTAAGGTGTCGCACATGAAGTTGAAAATCAATAAAAATCAAAGAAGTAAATTAAACGAGAGAATGGGTGAGAAGTCATACCTTCAAAGCGCTACAAAACAAGGTTTAGTCCACATGCTTCACACAATAATATGACATCAAATAATCAAACCTAAATCTCTAGCTTAGATCTATCAAGCATGGAAAGAATTAACAAAACTATGAATTCCTTTTGATTAGTTAGAGCCATAGCATCTCTATAGATATACAAGCCTCAACTAAGAGTCAATGTAATGTCCATATAGGGGTTCTATAATTCCAACATGATCATAAGTAATCCATGTTTATGCTCAACTAGGTTCAACTAAGTCCAACTTTATTCAATAACTAGTTCTAATCAGAAGCATTAATGTACATGAATGAATGAATGAGCATGAACAAGAGTAAGATATGGATTTATTCACTAATTTGGATCACTTAGCCTCTGGATTTAAGCTAAATTATCATTATTCAAAACATGATTTGGGTCCCAAGACATTAGGGAACCATCTAAGTTAAAATCAATGAGATTAGACAAAACAGTGACTGTTTTTCCAAAATTACAGAGAGCAGACCAGATTTTGAAAGGTAGAAAAACCATACTTTCAACAATTGGATCTTAATAATTTTTGGATATGATATGCCTCTGTGAGTCTAGTTTATAACCCAAAAAAAAAATCAAGGTTTGAACGGCTATATCTCTGGGAATATGGAAAACACTAGACATCACTTAGGAATCTACAACTCTCTGTCCAGAGATCTTGTACGATTTTCTAAAAATAGTAAAGAAATGAGAAACACTTAGATCTTTTTAGGGTATCTTCCTAACACATTAAGGTACTCAAAAAAATTTATTAGAGACCCGGGCAACTCTATTAAGGTTCTGATTTATTAATTTCAAAACGGACTTACTGTTCTGAAATTTTGGACAGAGAGTTGCTTGTTTTGAAATCATAAGACCAAACCATCTTAGGCATGGAATTTCATCAAAACACAAATCACAGAGGTACTTAAATGGGTTATGAACATCCTCCAATTGGTCTCATCCATTTCCAATGAATCATGACTCTATAAAAAATCTTTGATCACGATTGGTTTATGGATTCACTGCACCTTTGTTAAATTGATGTTCATAGTTTAAAACCAACTTGATCCATGATCCTAGAAAGGACTAGAATCAAGCATGATTATGATTATTGGGACAAATAATGAAATAGGGAGAAATCCCTAGATTTAACCTTGATGGATTCCTATCATAGATCTCATAATTGGAGATCTAGCAATTTAATCCTAAGGTCCTACTTATTTTAAATGAAAATCTACATCCAATTCTTCTCTCAAATGTATGATCCTTGAAGAATATAGAGTCATCTTATTATTTCTCCTACCAAGTTAATGGTCCTTGGAGACAAAAATGAAATCCCAACTACATATACCTCTATGGAATATAGCATGAATCCCATAAGATTTTTAGTGAGGAGTTTCAAGTCATGAGTTAAGACTTGAACTCAACCAACTACACGTAGAGATGATCATGATCCACTTTAATCCCCATATAAATCATAGGATCATAGGGGACTAGAGGATCAAACTCAAAGAAATCTAATGAGATATTGAAGATCTCTTGAGAAGAATATAAACAAAAGAAAGGAAATCAAAGGTTATTTGAAAATTTCAAGTCAAAAACTCTTTTATTCATAAATCCAAAGCTCTATTTTAGATCCAAATTAATGAAACATTATGAAATTCAATCACAAGCTCTAAGTGGTGTGCGATGAAATGGGGTAGGAAGAGAGGTTTTGAAAATGTGTAAAGTTCCTAGAACTATGAACTTGTGATTGAATTCACCTAATTCTACAATGGATTGAGAGGTTACCTCTATGACCTCAAGGATTTCTTCAATTTCTTGGGAAGCTCTTCCACAATCTTCAAATTCTCCCTTCAATTCTTCAAGAAAACTCTTCTTTCTTCTCCCGATTCTCTCTCTATTATATCACTCTCTTGTGAAAATTTTTGAAAGTAAGAGTCAAAGTCCCCATGAAGGAGATGAAGGCCTGTTTATATAGACCAACATGACAAGGTTAAATGGGTAAATTCGGGTGGAAACCCATGTGCAAAGTTTTCTTCTAGAACATGTGATAAAAGCTGTCTGTTACAGTTCGCGGCACTCGATGGCTGCTGGCGGCACTCGCTGAATGCCGGGCGGCACTCAGTGAGTACCGCCGGCTTTCCCGCGTGCCGGGGCTAACAGAATTTTGCCCTCTTTTTAATTTTCAAAACATACATTACCACAATCTTAATTATTAGCAAAGTATATACTAATGTACTTATACATGTAGTGTACTTTATCAAGATACACTTATATATATTATCATTTTATTTCTTTCTTTTTTCTCTTTTCTTTTGAAACTTTTTTCCCTCTTTTCTTTTGAAAACTTCTTTCATATTATATCTCTTCTTTGAATGAATTTTGTTTAGATTGATTTTCTCACATGTTCTTCAACGTTCGGGTTTCTCCCGAGTACCCAATTTCCCTCTCTCTCTCTTATTTTGATTTTTGAATTTTGTTTTGAAGAATCTTTGAAGGATTTAGAGTTTTCTGGAAAACCTTCAAATTTTACCGATCATTGTCATCATCAGTCTTTTAGAGGTAACCAATCCCTGGGCTTGACGTTTGGTCAAAATCAAGGTGTCTATAGCAACACCCAAGTATAGGTGCCCGTGCAACTAATACTGGATAAGTCCAGGTCGATCCCACAGGGAAGTAATAGGAAGAATATATATTAAGTTACAACCTAAAGAAAAAGAAAAGATGAATATAGGAGTGGAGGTTCTAATAAATCATATTTAATTTAATTTAATTTAATAATAAACAAAAGCATAGAAAACATAATAATGAAATAAATAAATTAAAGGTATTGGAAATACGAGAATTTACATTGATCCTTATCTACCATGCACATTCATTAACGTTCTATAGAGTTCATTCCTTTTCAGCATTCCGTATTTTTTAAAGATAGAGAATCAATAGCCCTTTCATAATCGGGACTATATCATCACAAGTGATTTAAAACTTAGAAGACAGTTTAAAAAAATGGTTAATACTTGCACTATAAATGGTATTAGCATTCAAAGTGGTTTTCAAAAGTCATTGAAGAAAATGGCCTTAAGGTTTAAGTTCTAAAAACTGTTGTGACAAATTGAACTTATTAGAATAATTTGATGACAGATTCTAAAACAAAAATTCTTGGAATACTTAAAAAGAATTATCTCAGGATTAACAGGTTCGATCAATCGACGCACTTTCGATCGATCGAACTGCATCATCCTTCAATCAATCGAAATGCCTTCAATCGCTTGACTATGGCTCTTATTCGATCGATCGAAATATCTTCGATCGATGGAACGCAGGGTTTCTAAAGATTGAATGATAGAGGTTGGGAATCAAAGTTTCATCACATATTCCCAGTGTCTAAACTACGAAAACAAAATAAAACTAATGCAGAAATAGTACCCTAGAGCAATCATAACATACAAACTAATAAACAATCAAATAAAGAAAAAGAAAAGAAAAACCTGGAATAATCTGAAAATAACTTGTAATAAACTTGAAATCTTCAATAATCTTCAGTAAAATAATGGAAAAGAGGAAGAAGAACATGAATCTAACCTAATCTACTCCTAATCTAACCTTAAATCTACCCTAAAATTGATGTTTTTCACGTTCTGGAGCATCATCCCTTCGTCTTGTATCATAGCAGCTTATTTATAGGGTTCCCTTAGACTGTACACAACTTTTGGGGAAAAATAAAGCTCAAACAATTGAACTTAGTTCGATCAAACGAAGTCTCAATCGCTTGAACTCTCTTTAAGGGCTTGAACTTCTCTGATTTTTGACAACTCTGTGCACCGATGGGAGAATGGCCGTCTTTTCACTCGGACCTAGATTGACCTTCGATTTGCGGCAACGCGACCGTAACTCATAGATCTACATTTCATATTTCTTGGGAAATCTTCCAAATTTGAAGTCTTCAATGTCAAAAATGGCATTTTCTCAGTTGCTTCTGTTGTTCTCTGTACCAGAATCACTTTCTATGCAACGATTGTTTTCCATAACCTGTAAAATAGTGTAAAAACACATGATTGAATCTCAACATCATAGAAAACACTTAATCATTGATATGCATCTAAATCTAGGGACTTGGGAATAAATGTATGCATAAAAGTCCATGAAATATGTTATGAATATGCACTTTTCACCTCTAATCACGATGTTCAGTTACGCCGAGGCCGAAATACTGTCACTCGTCCTCGAATATCATTCCAAAGTCCAGCTACAAATTTCATCGCATTTCCCTACTCAGTTGAGACAATATCCCCGACAAATCTTGCCAAGCTTGTGTACTATGTTGAGTATTCCCTAACTGTCATTCCCTCTTGCACCAACTCCATAAAACTCTTGAGCTTTCTGATCGTGGAAAGACTCCGAAAAATATTGTGCATTAAAGACTTCCAAGAATTGTTCCCAAGTAGTCGGTTGATCCGGGCCTAACTTGGTACGCCACCAATAATGTGCCTCATCCTTTAGTGTATCAGTTGCAAACAACACTTTTTGTTCCTCTGTACATGGTAGCACCCTGGAAATTTTCTCCATATCGAAAATCCAAAAGTTTGCCTTCATTGGGTCGGCTTCTCGATGGAATATTGTCAGCTTTTGCTTATGGAATTTTGATATGGTAACAACTTCCTCCCTTGGGTTCGGATTCGGTTGCACAGGTCTTTCCTCAACCACCCGTGTCTCGGCCACTCAGACTAACCCTTCAATAGCTCTTTCAACTGGTTCCATTCGATTTGAGGTGTTACCTCCAGACATAATACCTGGCACCCACATTATTACACACACACACACACACACACACACACACACACACACACACACACACGTTACTTTAACTAATTCCATGACATGCTAATTAACATTAACAGCATGCTAAGTAAACAAGTATGCATGTTTATGTAGCTACGTGTCATGTGCACACTAAGCGTCGTACGTCTCTCATCCCCAAGGCTCTAGCCTATTGTTCTGATACCAAAATTTGTCATTGTAACACCCTATATTTTTATTTTCATTAATAAATAAATATTTTATTTTAATTCTATTTATAAATATTTGTTTGGGGTCAAACTGTAATTTCCATAAATATAGAAAATTACTTTATTAGGATTTGAAAACTATATCTGTACTTTTGTACAACCCGGGATTTAATTCCTACATTAATATGATTTTTTGTATTTTTATTTCAACCCTAAAACACCAGTTTATGTTTTAATCAGCGTTTATACCGCGTCTTGGGTGAGGGAGCATGTGAGCTCAACCTCACCGGGTAATTCCTATTTTGCTTGGAGGCTACCCAACATCAATTTATATATATGTATATCAGTGTCTCTCCCTCACACACAGTTTCTCTTAAACTCTCTGTAACTCTCAATCCCTCTCAACTTTCTCTCCCTCTCTCAAGAACAACACACACACACACACACACACATATTCAGATTATATATATATACACATACAAATACATACATATATATAATTCAAGAACGGAGGAGAATTCAAACGACGGAATCGACGGCAAAAATTATCGGTCTCAAATTCTCAGTCTAATCACCCTCTGTGAGTAATTTAAACTCACTCACTATGTTTATATAAGTGTATTTCAGTGTATATTTGTATGTATATGTGTGTATATATAGATACACCATTAAAGCTTGAAAGTTGGAGTTTTATGAAACTTAACCAAAATGAAATCCGTGAATTGGGAATGAAAGATCTTAGTCCCAATAAGCTACAGTTCAAATCCTACGGGTTAATTCACTCATATGGTGATGTATCGTTGAATTAAAGTTTTGTTACTCTAACTTTAATCGCAAGAATCGAGAGATACAATCCGTATTAGTTAAATTGATCACATATTCGTAATCTACGCGAAAAACCAGAGAAATCCATATATGGCATGATATGGTTGAAACAGAATTTGAAAATGGGTATATAACAGTTTGGAAAATTGAAAACAGGGGAAAAACGAAGAAGATGAAGTTCTGCAACAACTCGCGCGCGCGACCCGCTCGCACGAGGCTCGCTCGCGCGGCTCGCTCGTGCGACCTGCGTTGTTTTGGGCAGAAAGGAAATTTTAAAAGAATTTACGAAAATGGCCTAATCGCACGCGCGACCCATCCCCCTTCGCGTGCGCGACCTGGGCATTTTTGAGCAGTTTTTGTATTTTGTATAAGGGACTGTTTGGAAAAGATTTTGAAAGTTTTTAAAGAACGGTTTTACAAATATACTGTTTTAAAGGCTCACTGTTAGAAATTGGACTTATAAGAAGCAATTAAGGCCGAGATCTATGTTGAAATAATATCCAGCTTTGAGATTAATAACTGTTACTACAAACTGTGAACATTGACATACATATTAGGGTCGAGGTTGTGTCAACATACATGTGTGTGAGAAAGCGTGAAAAGAGTAAAGAGTGGTGGTCTGGTGTGCGACCTCAATATCGATCGGATATTATTCCTAGTATTGGAGGCGACAGTGTTGTGTATGACTTAGATATCGATCGGATATTATTCCTGGTATCTAAGGCGCGCGTTTCGGATATCGATCGGATATTATTCCTGGTATCCGAAGCGATGGTTGGTCGTGATCGACCCAGATATCGATCGGATATTATTCATGGTATCTGAGGCGATAGCGTGGTGTGCGACCTCAATATCGATCGGATATTATTCCTGGTATTGGAGGCGACAGTGTTGTGTACGACTTAGATATCGATCGGATATTATTCCTGGTATCTAAGGCGCGCATTTCGGATATCGATCGGATATTATTCCTGGTATCCGAAGCGATGGTATGGTGTGCGGTTTGGATATCGATCGGATATTATTCCTGGTATCTGAGGTAATGGTTTGGTTGAGTCGAGTTTTGTTGAGAGAAAAGAGTCAGAAAGATGAGATGTTACATTGTTCATGCACGGTCGCATATTTATTGCTTACTTTATTCCCCCGTGACTTATGTTGGAATTGGAACCTTGAATCTATTGCTTTTAAAGTTAAATTGCACCGTTGTCTATTTGCTTATATATACATTACGAGCACTTGTTTATTTTGCTCACCAGCTTTCATAAGCTGAAGGCGTTGATGCGTCCTGGACTCTATGTCCAGATTTTCAGGGTCAGGAGCAGCCAGGATATTTTGACTATGCTAGTTAGAGGCAGGGGACTTTCCAGGAGGCTGCTTTTTATTTCCTATGTCTTTTTAATTTCGGGTTGTAATAAACTAATTTTAGGCATTTGAATAAGGGCGTTTTGTGCCTAAAACCTGGACTTATGTAATAGTTTAGTAAGTTTTAATTTCGGAGCTTATGTTTATTAGTATCCTTTCCTTTAGAAATGTTTTTAAGTTATTTGTTGCAGGGACAATTGGTCATACTCACTTGTCACGACCTACGAGTCCATAAAGGAAATTAAATGCTTTCTTGTATTATGCTACGTCAGGGCGTGACAGTCACACCCCATCCCGCCACGTGCGAATTAGGACCGTGTAACAAAGGTTATCTACTCTAAATTATCAATAATTAACATGTGTTTAAAGAAAAAATTCCATTAAATACTTAGTAAAACATTTCTATTTGAACAGCCAAGTTCAGTCGACTAATCAGGGACCCAGTTGACTGGACATACAAGATACAGAGTGCTCAATGTACAGGGCTTCCTGGTCCGGCTGACTATCCTGGTCCGGTCGACTGTTCTTATCCGATCGACTGAACTTTTGGGGGTCCAGTCGATTGAACCAAGGTTCGGTCGACTGGAAATACAAATTACCGAGACTTTAACCTGTGAAGGGAGGTCCAGTCGACTGTGCGCCCAACCCGGTCGACTGGTTTACACTAGCAGAATGCTATGCAACATTTCAATAGAAATTCCAATAGATTTCCAAGGCACCAATCTAACCAAAGTATTTCCACACCTTTCTATAATCAATATAAACTTGCTAAACCATTCCCAAGTTATCAAACTTGTCAATTTGCAAGTTGTCAAGTCACAACTTACATAATCCACAACATTATACATTCCAAAACCACATAGTTCACAAGGTTCTACCTTTACAAAAGTGAACATCCTACAATTTAAGTTCAAAAAGAACTTTTTTAACAACAAGCACATGTTCAACTAAGTTTAAAACATAACAAGCAGCTTCCAAGCTTGCTCCCAATCCCAATGCACACATCACCTCGTTTCCGGGCCATGCTTTGAACCTGCAGTGGTTGTTATGTACCACAACAGCAATAGAAAAATGATTTTCTTAAGCATTATGCTTAGTGAATTAACTAACGTGCTTAAATGACATGGTCATGTATAATGTAGCAATTTTAAGCATGTAAGCATACATTATCGCTAAATAATTGGGTTAATGGTTCACTCAGACCCGATGACCTTTCTCATGGCCCCGCGGTCACTTCTATTCCTTGGACTCCCATTCAAAAATGGTTTCTTCTCCTTCTCCTTCTCCTCCCTTATTTGACCTTAATGAAGGATTAATCCCAAATATTCATTGACCACTTAAAACACATAGGCACATAACCATATAAGCATGTTGATTTCCCACATAATTAACATGCAATGGCCAATACAAACATAAATTAAGCTACCAATTCCAAAATTGATAATCTCTAGCTAGCAATGAAAACATATAACATGAACCACATAAACTTTTGGTAAGAAAACTCACCTTTGCTGAATTCTCCATATTCAACCCAATTCTCACTCCAGAGTAAATCCTACATGGTTTCGGCAAATTGCGTCTCACCGATTAAAATAGGTCACTAATATTTTGTTGGATAAATATGTGTTTTGGCGATGTTTAAAGGCTAACAAAAGTGGGACCCACTTAGAATTTGAGTGGGGTCCTTGTCGATTTCTGTTCTCCTCCATGAGAAGATGAAGTTTGGATATTCACATGTCCAAAACTATTGATGGGTGAATAAGAAATTAATGCTCAAAGGTTGCCCCTTACAAGGAGTTGATGAAATGAAAAAGGTTCATAACTTGCCTTGTCCCACATAGGAAATATAGAAGTGATCTTTAGTGTATTTATAAGGCTACTTCATGTTTTGGGTTTGTGCCCCAAGGGGTACCCAGTTTTGTGGAAGGGGGAGGACTTAAGACCCTTTGGATTTACTCCACACACGCCCGCGCGCCGCCGCCGTCCAATCGGCAAGCCGAGCAGAGCCATGTCGTGTCACGCCCCGGAACGGCATAAATAGAGAAAAATAAATTTCCTTTATGGGTCCATAGGGAATGACGGGTGAAGTCACATGATTGTCCACACCACGCAGTACTAAGCAACAAGGTGTAATAGTGTAACAACAATGAAGTCTAGGTTCTAATCACAAAGCAACATAAAGTCAACATAAGTTACTAACTATTACATATCAGAGTCTCGAATCAAATATAAGGCAGCAGAAGTACAAATGCCAAGGCAACATATGCCTGACTACAAAAAGATTCTAAAACGGTAAAGACAACTAGCTACAATTCTAGTCTAGTCTTCAGTTGGCATATGGGTAGTCCTCGGCGTAGTAGTCTTCTTCGGTCTGACCTCCGTTAGGGAAATTCTCCACGGGGACTCCGTCACTGGCATAGTAGTCCTCTCCTGCAGGCCCTCCACCTGAATAGTCATAACCAGGGTGCGCTGGAACGTAGAAATGTCCAGCGGCATAAACGCCGTCAGCTTAATGAAAGCCGAGTGAGTTAGATACTAACAGGGTATCGACTATTGATATTATTACAAGTTATAAACCGTAATCAAATTAGAATTCAGTAAGGGTAACTCCTTTAATCGACCAATGATCCGATTACTGACGTTTTACTCATTATAAGACCGATAATACGTCTAGATAGGGGAACAGACTCGACAGTAGTTCAACTCTATAACACACCATTGCTCATCCACCGCTTTTAAGAACATATGCACAGTTCACCGCATGTCATGGATACCACGTTAGTCCATCCCCCGCTTTTAAGAACATATGCACAGTTCACCGCATGTCAGGGATATAACGCTTTAAACAACAGTACATCATTCTATGCCACGACTTAGCGACGTCTACCAGTGATCACGGTCCACCGCATGTCATAGACACCTTCGTCTGTCTACCGCTTTTAAGAATATATGATTAGATCATCTGGCTATCTTAGGGCAATTGGTCCGGTCCACCGCAAGTCATAGACACCTTCGTTTGTCTACCGCTTTTAAGAACATATGATCGACCAAAGCCCGCCCACGCAAGGTTCCCGAATCTTAGCAAACCTACTTAAGTTCAACTCTATTACCGATACATGACAATCCCAATGTGGCCCGACTACTCTGAATGAAATGAACGTTAACTCCAAAGGATTCACAACTATTCCGTTATCTAACATTATAAACGTTATTCGATAGTCTTGTTATTACTACGTTCCTATGCTGCATTATCTCGTTATCATGTCTGTATTACAGTAATAAAGCATGCTGGGAAATACTGAACAGTAAATAAATAACTAAACAGTTATTACATTATCTAAACAAGTAAAACAGTAAACTGTAACTGCCAATCGATTGGTATAGATGTCAATCGATTGGTATAAAAGTAGTGTCAATCGATTGGAAGAAAGTTCAATCGATTGGATCACAATCCATGTCAATCGATTGCATAAAATGTCAATCGATTGAGACATGAAAGATGTCAATCGATTGATATAGTGTCAATCGATTGACACTTCGTCTTCTTCGCAGAGAAGACTGCCCAGCAACATATAAACGGGAAACACATGGTTTCTTCTCCATTTTTTTCATTCAAGACATGTCCTAACATCAATATCAAGTTACCAAGTGAGTTTAGAACTCACCTTAGGCGTTAAGGCGTGTTTGGGAATGTTTTGAAGCTTGAGCTTCAATGGTGGTCTTCCTCTTCTCTCTTTCCTCTGCTCTCTGCCTTCTCTCTTTTCTTTCCCCTTCTTTCTGGTCTTCTTCTTCTTCTTCTTCTTCTTCTCGTCTCAGTCCATCTCTGTGTGTGGGTGAGTAAATATATGTATATATGTGAGTATATATATGTATGAGTGTATATATATATATAAACACACACAAACACTCCCTCTCACTCTCTCTGATTTCTGTAAACAGAAATACGCCCAAAATGGGCTGGTATATATAGGGAGAGAGTGTTCACGTGGCTTCTCCCCAGCCAGAGCAAAAGAATCTGCCCAGCTGCCTTCAATCGATTGACATAAGTGTCAATCGATTGATACAATCAATCGATTGGTATAAAGTTCAATCGATTGGAACAATCAATCGATTGAGATAAAGTTCAATCGATTGGTATATAAAATATACCAAGGGTAAGGCCAAGCTCATACAAGTATTAAAAGAAACATACAATGTCTTAGTTTATATAATACATTACAAGAATACAGGGTATTACATCATCCACCACTCACAAAAGATTTCGTCCCCGAAATCCGAAATAAACTGGGTTAAAACAAAAATGGAAACTTCTCTCGCATCTCCGACTCCAGCTCCCATGAAGCTTCTCCTTCGTCGTGGTGCTTCCACTGAACCTTCACTAGCGGAATATCCTTGTTTCTGAGCTTCTTCACTCCTCGGTCTAGAATACGCACTGGTCCTTCGTTGTAGGTCACGTTCTCGTTCACCTCGATATCTTCAAAACTGATCTCGTGCGCTGGGTTGTGGGCACACTTCCTCAACATGCTGATGTGGAAAACGTTGTGTACTCCTGACATCTTCGGCGGCAACGCAAGTCGATAAGCAACCTTCCCAACACGTTCTAGGATCTCGAACGGTCCTATGAATCGTGGCGATAGCTTGCCTTTCTTCTGTCCGAATCTGACGATACCTCGAACTGGCGAGACTTTAAGTAGCACATGATCTCCAACTGCAAACTCTAGATCTTTCCGTCGCTTGTCGGCATAGCTCTTGTGTCTGGATTGCGCTGTCTTCATCTTTTCTCGTACAATCTGGATCTTCTCGCTGGTTTCTCGAATCATCTCAGGCCCAAGTAGTTGAGTATCTCCGACTTCGGCCCAACATAGCGGCGATCGGCAAGGTCTTCCATACAAAGCTTCAAACGGCGCCATCCCTATGCTCGTGTGGTAGCTGTTGTTGTAGGCAAACTCGATCAAAGGTAGATGCATCTCCCATGAACTCTCGAATTCAATGACACAGGCTCGCAACATATCCTCCATCACTTGATTGACTCGTTCTGTCTGACCGTCTGTCTGTGGGTGAAAGGCTGAACTCAAATTCAATGAAGTTCCCATTGCTGTCTGAAGGCTCTTCCAGAATTCTGCGGTAAAGCGTGAATCTCGATCTGAAACTATTGAGACAGGTACACCGTGCAGTCGCACTACTTGCTGTAGATACATCCGGCTCAATCTTTCAACAGGGTACGTCATGCTGTAGGCGATAAAATGTGCTGACTTGGTGAGTCGATCCACTATTACCCAAATAGCGTCGTGGTTTTGTTGAGATTTTGGCAATCCAACCACAAAATCCATGGTGATGTGCTCCCATTTCCATTGGGGAATCGGTAGCGGTTGTAGGAGTCCAGGTGGTTTCTGATGCTCTGCCTTTACTTGTTTGCAAATAAGACATTGCGATACATACTCGGCCACTTCTCGCTTCATTCCTTGCCACCAGAAGTTTCTCTTTAAGTCCTTGTACATCTTGTTTCCTCCTGGGTGGATAATCATCCTTGACTTGTGTGCTTCGTCCAGAATGTTCTTCCTGAGTCCATCGTCATTTGGCACACAGAGTCTACCTTTGCATCTCAGTGCTCCGTCTGTACTAATACTCCAGATCTCGGGTTCCTTTGCGGACATCTTGGCAAACCATAACTTTAAATCTTCATTCGACTGTTGAGCTTCCAAGATGCGGCTGATGAGAGTCGGTTGTATAACAAGGCATCCAAGGTGTTGTCCTTCTCCTGATTCCACTGGTTGAAGATCGAATTCGGCTAACGTCTCCATTGCTCGCCATTCTCTAATCAAAATCGAAGCAACCAAAAGGCGTGGTCTCCGGCTCAGAGCGTCGGCTACAACATTTGCTTTACCCGGGTGGTATTGCAAAGAGAAGTCGTAGTCCTTGAGTAGCTCCATCCATCTCCGTTGTCGCATGTTCAACTCCTTTTGAGAGAACAGGTATCTTAAACTCTTATGATCTGAGAACAGGTCGAACTTTTCTCCATACAAATAGTGTCTCCAAATCTTCACGTAGTTTCAGAACTTTTAGGTCATGTATCATTCGAATCGTAGTTTTATATCATAGATTTGCACACAAACCTATGCACTACACGTAGTCGCTTGATTACATATTTGATGTGAACTATAATATGATTCGGATTTCTAGATAACACAAGGTGGAGACTAGACCCGGTAAGGTTTTGAGCCTATCTTTTTATAACACTCGCATTCGTGTTATTGCATTTGTATCATATTGTCATTCATGATAATGTGATGTGTTGTGCGTCTTGGCACATGTTGGAGTGAGTTTTTGACTCACGAGTCGATTTGGGTGTCTGTGTTAGAGAACCCTCTGAGACCTGTGTTGATTGAGCGTTTGTTGTTGCGACGTTTCTCCGAATGTGAGACGGTCACTGTGGAATACTTTAAATGTTTATCTGAAAATAAATGTTTACCTGTGTATTTCAATATCTGTATTAATTTCTGTTTTAGAATTTATACATGTTGCTAGTTTTAGTATCCTGGTGAGAACGAATTAACACGCTATTAATTTGGTAGGCTAATTAGCAACTTCGGAAACATCATGTAGAAATTCGCGTTTTAGCGACCAAACGAAACTTAGTCGAAAACTTTTATAATTTTGAGTTTTCACTCGTAAAGCTATGAATAAGCTGTATAGAAAGTTTCAGAGACTGATTAGGAGTTTTGAAAACTCGTGGGGAGGTAAACGTAATTCCCGAGAGTTTTGCCTATATATAGATAGAAATGGTTGAGATATTTTCATAAGTTCTTAACCTAAAATTCCAAAAGGAGGCCAAAGGGAGAATTAGTTGCTTCAAGCTTTGCGACGCTAAACGACGACCTTCCGTCAGTTTGTTTTCTCCCAGATTTCATATTTGAACTCCTCGAGGTAAGAGATTCATTTTGATACCTATTAGGGCCTGTTTGGCTAAGTTTTCCGAAAAGTTATTTTCTAGAATTTTTCATAAAAGTTGATAAATGGAACTTTGATCCATAGGAATTGTACTAGACGAACTTTTACACGTTCTTTGTACACGGGTTTTCTTTGAATCGAAGTTTAAGAGCGTAAATCGGAAGTGAGTGATTCAACTATGTTTTTAGAATGGTTTCTTGACATATATTCATGTTATGTTTGAATAGCATGTATTAATACTTAGAGATATCTTGTGTAGTTTATATTGGGCATTTATATTAATAAGTAGGCCCAATAGCACGATGAAATGTTTTGATTACAGCGAGTATGGTGATATGTATTTGAGCATGTTAAGTTGCTTATTTGGGTTAGAAGGAGCACGTGGTCACCGTGCCATTTTGTGGAGCCGATATAGGCATTAAGGTCGCACGATTGAAGAGAAGAATCGTGGGTCTTACCCTTTCGCGTGGACTTATTGGCGAGGAGTCGCAGATTGGGAGTATGGACGGGCACGTGAGTCTCCAGCGACTAGTATGAATTGTAGAGATGTGAATGCGGGCATGTTTATCATTCATGTGCATATGTTGATTTATTCACTAAGCTTTAGCTTAAATAAATCGAATATCTGTGGTTATTCAAATAACCATTTCAGGTGTTAATGCTGGCGAGGAATCGGAGAAGTGAGTATGTGGGTTGGGAGTTCTTTGAGAAGGCAACTTGAATGTTAACTTTGTAGTTTTGGGACAATAGGATGTTGTAATAAGAATTTTTATCGTTTTAACTTATGTTTAACTTCGTATGATAGAATGGATTTTAAACTGTTGTAATAGTTAGTGACATGTTGTAATCCTGCTTTAGAAATGTTTTAATACAGCTAGGATTACTTTGGATTGAGTTTGGTTTGAGTGGTTGATCCTTGGTGAAAGTTAGGAAGCTTTTAAAACTTGAAATTCTGCAGATTGGGCTGCTGCCAGGGAAGCAGTCGACGGAGCAGTCGACGGGGCAGTGCAGTGTAGCTACTGCTTCTTAATATGGTAAAAGCAGTCGACGGGACAGTCGACGGAGCAGTCGACGGGGCAGTGCAGTTTAGCTACTGCTTCTTATTATGGTAAAAGCAGTCGACTGGGCCATGCCTCAGTCGACTGGACCTTTGAAGGTTAATGTGTTCATTTTGTTTCTGCTTGCTTCAGTCGACTGAGGTCCCGACCCAGTCGACTGAACCTCTGGTTTTAAAATGTGTTTTGTTTTTCCGCTGCGTGTGTTCTTCAAACAAATCTTTTGGGAACGTTAATGAATTGGTTTAGCCTCGGTGGCGTGCCACGGGCTTCGGTTCAGAAATGAGATTTTAAGCTCCAGCAGATTAGCTATATGACTAGCTATTTTAACTTTTATCTTTTGGACTAGCCTAGTTTATCTAGCAAGAAATGACTCCCTATGTTCTCTCTCTAAATCTTAGGCTTTGAATATTTTTTCAAATATGAATTGGCACAAATCTCAACCATACAAAATACAATAAAGTAAGATGATTATGTAAATTGAAGAGCACTGCTGGAATTAAAGGTCAAATAGTGAATAGCTAAAATATATTTTTTTATAAAAGTAGCTAGCTAGAATGAATATCATTGTTGGAGTTTCTCTTATGCTATGTCACAACCCATCTCGCTACGGGCAAAAATAGGGCACGTGGCACACCACCAAGGCTCATCCAATTCATTAAAAGATTATAGCAACGGAAAAGAACATAAAACAACCTTGAGTATTCAAAACTTTTGGAAACAATACCCTCTGGGTTCGTTTGTTTGGCGGATAGCTAAGAGGGATTGGACTATTTTAGTCGAATCCGGGTCGATACTATGTTTGTTTGGTCATTTTCAGTATAAGTTAACCTTAGGTATAATGGCATGAGGTTAAAAATCATACTTTGTAGGAGGTATTACACAATACCAGGGGAGGGGATGTATTAAAAATGCAAGGATAGGGGTTTAGTGGGATTGTGATGTAAAATGACTAACCTGCCCCTGCCATATAAAAGGGACCAATCAATGCTTGTTCGTGTATTTGTCCTTGTTTTGGGAGAGAGAGAGAGAGAGAGAGAGAGAGAGAGAGAGAGAGGACAATAAGGCGACACAGAGTCACAGACGACATATAGTTGCGAAGGGACGACGAAGGAGCCGAGCTTCATTCATCTTCATCACTGAGCTTCATCACCTTTGTGGATTTGAGGTTCGTTAACATTAGATCTCGTGTTTTGTGATTAGGGTTTTGCATATTCGCTCAAAAAGGTAGATCTAAGCATATAATCAATTTAACCAAAATTTTAAATTTTTTGTTAGGGGATTTGTTTTGTTTAGTATAGGGCTGAGTTGGGTTAATGTTCGAATGCTTACTAATGTGATTGAGTTTTTCTCATGGTGGAATAAATACTGGACGTCCAATGACAGCAGAAAGAAAAGGTATGCACGTCTCGTTCTCTACACATTTTCTAGCTATTATTGTAGATTCATGATAATCTATGATATCAGCACAAAGTGATGTATTAGAAAAAACTTCATTTGAAAGGTCTAACCCCATCTATGTGATTTTGGAAATAGTATACAGTTCAATTTTTTTTTTTTTTTTTTTGAAAAAAAAAAAACCATTTCTCCAATATATTGGTATCTTTGTAAGGTCAAAATTCAATGAGTTATCAATAAACTGTCTTTCAATTAGCAAGCAATTTTAATTTCATGTTGTTAACAAGCTACAAAAAATACATGTTGAGCTTTTGCTTGCTTAAATTTTATAAAGCACAAATCAAAGAAGTGACAAGGACTTAATTTGTTCAGCTGTGACTATCGCCAATATGACATCTCAATTTTTTTAATTGTCAATTTAGTTACTCTGCGGCAGTCTGCAGATTATGTTAATACAATTTGTGATTAATAGTTACTGGAATTTAATAACACGTATATGATATATTGAGTATTGGGATTCTTAGAACAAGTGAATAGAGGACTTTTATCTTCAGGGATCATGGCTACTTACATTGTTTTCCTCTGTTGGTCTGCTATCAGAAGGTTAGAAATCTAAATCTTGCACTGACATTGCACATATATTATACATCTTCCTATATATATATATATGTATATCTGAAGATTCTGGATGCACACATTTTCCCAATGAGCATGCAATTGATAAATGCAGCCCTCAGAAGCAAGTGAGTGGACACGGTGATTGGACAACAATTCTTGTGAGTGTCAGCATTTCTACTTTTTCCTTTTCTTCTTCCTTCTTGAATCCTCTCAATTGTGATCAGTTTGGTTTGTGGATTTATAGAATGAAAAGAAAACTAGTAGTCTAATTCCCATGTGTTTCTCTCCATGCTTAAATAACATTAAAAATTAACAATTTTCAAAATATAATTGTAACTTGGGGAAAAAAGAAAGAAAGAGGGGACTTACTCATAACATCCAAAAATTTTAATATATTTCTTACCATATTTTCCTTTTCTTTCTATTTTCCGTACTAACCAAATAAAGAAAAGAAATAAAGGAAGATCTTTTCTATTGTTTGGTTAGTAAGGAATATACTTTTTTAAGCATGAAGGAAAACTTAAGGAAAAACCGACAAGTTGACTAGTTTTCTTTCCCTTTTCTTTTCCTTCTCTAAATCCGCAAGCCAAACAGTGTTAGTGATTTCCCCCACGGTTGTTGAATATTCATGGAGATAACTATGCACATGACCAACCCGTTGAGCTTGATGCTGGTTACATTGATGCCGTTGATATATCTAACATGGCAGAGATAATTTGGATGATGGAAAACAGAGGACCACCGCATTGATACTTGTTGTATGAGAGGTTTTTTATATAGTTGTATTTTTATCAAACATTTTTTCTTTTTCTTTTTTTTGCTGAGGTATTTTTATTAAACTTGGTGGTTGTAATTGATTGACATTTGTTGGACTTATTTGTTGCAATTTACTAGTATTGATTGTATTTTTATTAAACTTTGATTTATGTTTTGAGTTGGCCCCATGGTGATCTTTAATGCTTTCATGATGATATTTGATAAATTTTTATAGTAGATGTTATAAATTAGGGGGGCGAGTCTATATACTTAAAGAGTGTTAGTACTTTTCTTGTGATTGAAAGGAAAAAAAAAAGCAAGAAAAGAAAAATGGGATAGTTCATTTTCACCATTAGGATGTTTATAAGGTGAAGATAGGCTCTACCATGAAGAACAAGTAGGATATCTTGAAGTTGACCTCCTAGGAAAGCCATGGGTGAGTTTGATTGCTAGGTTCTCTACTCAGAATAGAAGGCATTATTTGAGGAGTAATGCTTCCCAAATTTTAATTTCGAATTTTGTTCTCAAATTCTTTAATAGTTGTACCATATGTTGTGGCTATGGTCACACACTTTGTTGAAATAGTCATTATACAGTGTCAAGATTTTGTGTTAATGTTGAAATTTGGAAGTATGTTTGTGTTTATGTTAAAACAATGTTTGAATTCATGTTATTATGTATTTTGTAGTTTTTTTTTTTTTGCTCAAAAAAATTTGGGACATATGTATTTTATAGTTAATGTTGTGAAAAAATAATTTATTGTGAAAGTGTTTTGATATATTTATGGCAATTTGGTAATTTTTTTTAGCAAAAAGGGGCATTTATGGAAAGTTTTAGATTAATCCAAGCTTATACCATGGTCATCCAAACACAATATTGGACTAATTGCATTTTATCCCCAGTATAATCTAACATGAACCAAACACACTATAAAAATAATACTGCACTATTTTATCCTGTGGTTAGTTATCCCAGAATAAGTTAAGTACACTTTATACTATACACCTTTATCCTATCAGGCAAACAAACGAGCCCTCCGAGTTGTAAAATCCGTATACATTTAAAATGTAATTATATTTCGAAACGAATGAATAAATGTTGAAAGGGGTCCCAAAGGTACTCTAAGAATCAATCAAAACATTTTTAAAAAAAATTGAAAGGGGTAGAAAAAGATTTCATACAGGGGTCATTTTGACCGGTCGAACGATCTCCTACCGGTCGAATGACCTTTTAGCAGAATTCCTTGATGTAGTAAAATTTTGTTAAGGATCAAACAACCTCCCAACTTTGTGAACCTCTCAAACTTTCACACTTAAAAATCCAAACTTTCCATACATATCAAGGTTATAAGGACATACATAAAAGAGTAAGTTAAGGTTTGTTTGGATCGAATCATAAAAGAGTAGTTAACATTCCTTCAAAACATGGAATTGGCAAGTTAAGTGTTCCAAACATGAATCCATAAGTTCGGATTCATTACAACCATAACCAAAGTAGTTCTTACTACATATTACATCATTACAAAACAATTCCGAAGTTTCTAAGTTAAGGACATAGTCCAAACTTCACAAAATTATAACATTTGGAATGGAAACAAAATATAGATTAGGAGGATTCCCGTTATCCCACGAACTCATTCTTCACGCTTCTTCTTTCCTTTCCTCTTATCACCTGCAATGGAGGAAGTCTCCACTGCTCAGCTATATGCTGAGTGCACAATTATAAACAAATGCAAATGAGGCAATCCGTGCTTTAAACATGTAAACCAAGTCAACTAGTCTCTAGGGAGAGAGATACGCATTCATCCGGTATATCAGCAAATCTTAAATCTTAAACTGTGATGCCAATGGCTAGCCCAGGTCACTCAACCATTGCATCCAACTGTTCTGGTTGGGCCGATTCCCAAACCTAACAAGGAGTTGTCACTACTACAACTCTCAAACACCGAGAGGCGTACCCCGGCATGAACTTGTACCAAAATCCCCTTTGACTGACATAGCCATTTAAATACTCACATAGTCATACAAACATGCTATTCATACATACTCGCTGAATTTAACGGGCCTAAGTTAATACACGAGTTTTGCCCGGATCACAATTTCATACACAATATTAAAACATCCAAAATTCCCTATATGTCATAAGTCAAGAATTCTTACCTTGTGCAAATGTCCTATAACTTTGAGGGAAATACTAAGGGACTGATTCAACGTCTAATCTCCGATCTCAAGTGATTCCTACAAGTGTACATGTGTTTTCCCCAAATTCCTAGAATTAGAATTTTCGTAAAACTTAACCATACGAGACCTAACAACTATCAAAACGAAGCTCTTACCTCGGGGAGTTCAAACATGAAATTTGGAAGAAAACAAACGAACAGAAGTCTGCCGATTGTTGTCGTGAAGCTCTAAGCAACTAAATCCCCCTTTTGATTTCAATTTAAGTTTTGAGTCAATGAAAATATCTCATGAGTTTCTATATATAGGCACAACTCTCGGGAATTACGTTTACCTCGCCACGAGTTCTCCAAAACTTCTAACTATTCCCTGAAATGCCATACACGTCTAATTTATTATTTCACGAGTGAAAACTATAAACTATAAAAGTTTCGTCTAAGTTTCATTTGTCGCCGTAATTACGTTCCGAAATCTAATTTCGTGGAATTTCTAGATAACCTACCTTTTATGTAATGTATTACATTGGTTATCTCTAATTCATTCTAATCAATCTTTATCAAGATCAAAACTAACAGAAATCAAACACGTGTATATTGCATTATTCATATATACCAGATAAAATCAAATTACATTTAAATCATAGAAATGTCATTTAATCAATCCAATGCCTCGTGATTTTTTCATTTCCCGTGTCCTCGATTGACACTCCACGTTAACCCACAGTCAATCTCATCTCAATTATTAATCAACATTAATAATTCTAGAAATTCACTTATGCATTTTAATACAATAATGTTTTTTTCTAGGACGGGTGTGACAAGCTAGCTCTACTGCCAGAGCAAAAAGTGTCGCTGAAAATTTTAGAGACACTTTATTTTTGTTGCTAAAACTTTTAGTGACACTTTTTGCTATGGCATTAGTCATTGTTGCTCTGGCAATAGCATTACCCATTAGCTTACTAGATATAGTTCGTGCAAGCAATTACAATTACGTGTGCTTTCGGCCAATAACTAACTCTACGTGCTTTCAACATTTGATAATTTTGCGTGTCTTCAACAATTCTTGGTAAATTATGACAAAGTATTTATGTAATACAATTAATCCTAAGCAAAAAAGCCCTTTAGCCAAAAGTAAAACAGTCCTTAAGCCAAATAACCACTATCCGAAAATGCTTAAGTCAAAAGCCATTAAACCAAACAACCTTATGTCAGTAGTCAAGCATCCCTTAAGCCAAATAACCACTGAGCCAATAGCCAATTAACCACCCTTTAAGCCAAAAGCCGTTAAGACAAACGCCACTAAACCAAATAGTCGTTAAGGCAAAGGCCAAACATTCCTTAAGCCATTAAGTTAAAAGCCAAATTAACCTTTAAGCGCCTAAGCCAAAAGCCAAAAGCCAAAAGCCAAATAATAATAATAATAATAATATATAATAATAATAATAATAATAAAGAGACAAGAATATGGAGGGAAATTTTTTAACCACTGAGTTCTAGCATTTGAAAAAAAAAGGTGATTATACTGATTACTCCCTAGCTTTTATAAGCTTAGAGCAGACCTATAAAATTATTGTAGGTCTAAATTGAGAAGTGAAAAGAAGGTGTTTTGGTTATATTTTTGGAGTGGACTAGACTAAAGTAGACCTTTCTAACAAGGCCAAACAAGGCGAAAAAAGTTACATATATTGAAAATAGAAGGTCAAAATCTAAGAGTATATAGAAATAAATAAGACAAAGATTTGCATATGAGAGCACCATGTGTCAAAAACTAAACACCATGCTCAGGCGTGACCAATATATGGTACTTAATAAAAATAAAAATAAATTATAATACAGTAGATAGTGGTTCATGGCCATCACATACACACTCCACTAAACATCGTGAGATCTCCATCTAACATTTATCAATAGTTCACTACCTCCAAAAATAGGTAGGCCTTCCATCGCGTGGTGTAGTGACCTCGGCGAGGACATAAGTATCAAGTTCGGGAAAAGATGAGAGGGTCAGGGTTCGATCTCCGATAGTGAGCGTGGCATGAGTGCTCTTTTACCAACTGGATTATGTACACTAGAGCTGGTTCAATGACTTATCGACCCTGTCCATCACAAGACCTAGGCTTTGTTAGTATGCCCGTAGGCTTGGCCTCGTTTTTTAGGCGTGATGAGATAATTAAGCTGGACTTGAACAACGCACAAGATGTCTACTCGTCCGACCTGATACTTTACTTAAAACATATATCAAAATACAATTATCCTTAATTACATGCATACAACCTAACATTTATTTACTAGACTTGGGTATGGAGTGTTATTTGACCAATTAATTTTTGGGCTCTTGGTTTATGGTCCTTGGATAAGGTCCTCAATGATGTTTTAGACCAAAAAAAGCCCCAAAATAATTTATTTATTTTATAACCTTTTAAAAAAAATTTAAAGATAAATATTCAAATTATTTTCCCTGAACATCAACTTTTGAAAATGTCTCTAAAAATGAAAAAATCAAAGACATTTAGAGATAAATGTCTCTGGATTTTCCTTATTTAGAGAAATATTTCTAAAACCAAATAATTCATAGACATTTTATGAAAAATGTCTCTAAAAATGTTTATTGAAATGTCTCCAAATCTGGAAAATTTAAAGACATTTTGGGAGAAGTGATTCTAAAAATTCAAGAGTTGATGTGAACAAAAATATTTTTCTAACATTTGTTTAAAAATGAGGAGGGGTAAATTCGTCTGCAAAAAATAAATATTAAAATGAGAGAGTTTAGCCAGAGAAAAATAGGAGTTCTTTTTGGATGAGGGATTTTCGGGCCGTCTTCTAGGCCTTATTGACCCAACCTCAAGGACCTTAGCCCACTTTCCCTTAATTTTTTTTATTCCAATAAAATACTCAAATTTAGAAAGAAAAAAAAAGCATTTGATGCATGCTTAAGAAATTCTTTGTATATCTTTCTAAACTCTCTGCCTTTTCTCTAAACCAATGTCCTCTGGCCAATCTCCGCCCTTCCATGGGGGGCCTTTTGCCCTTTCCCTTTTTTTTTTGATCCTTTCACTCCTCCTTCTCCTTGTGGGGCAAGTCCCTCCCTATGAGTGTGTTTGTCCCTCTTTATGAGGGGTTTTTTTTGTGTGTGTGTGTGTGTGTGTGTGTGTGTGTGTGTGTGTGTGTGTGTTAATCGTTGTTAGGTTCGGTTTCCACTCTAGATTTCTTCCTTCCCTTGCTATGTGGTTAGATCTGGCTTTTATCGTCGCAGAATCGGTGATCTTTTACCAGATCAGGCATTTTGGTGGGGTCTATTCGTAGTCCCAATGTTTTTTGGGTGATCTATGATGCGGGCCTTGTTGGCAGCTTTCTTCCTCAGTCGGCTTAGTCTCAAGCTCTCTAGCAATCAGTTAAATCGATGATGTGGGAGGTTTGCAGTGCAACTCATAAGTTTATTGTGCTTATTTATTATTTTCTTTGTCATGTTTCATTATTTCTTTTAATGCTCATTCGATTCTAAAAATAATGGTTCCTTTTAAAATTTGCTAGTTATGAAATGAAATGATTCTTTTATTATTAAAAATAAAAATTCTCTTAATGAGTTAGATTTGGCCAACCATATTTCAAAATCAAAGTATTTCTTTGAAGAATAAATAAAAAGTTATGACTTCTTCTTCTTTATTTATTTATTTAATTTTATTGCAAAAAGTTATGACTTCTTGATTCCCAAATATTGTTACAGTTTACAGTATGTTGTAGCAATGATTATGGTACCATAAACCTCTGCATGCGGTATTACTTGATATGCAAAATTTGAAAACTGTGGTATTACTATGAGGGTGTTTGGAAACCTTTGGAAATAGACTTCTAGCAGAAGAAGTTCATTTATAGAAGTGAAATCCATTTGGTGAGGTTTGGGAATGGACTTTTTGAACAAGAAGTGCATCTCCAAAATGCCCATTTGGAGAAGTAAAAAATCTCAACTTCTCAAAACTGTGATTTTTTGCACTTCCCCACAACTTAGGAACTTTGGACATACAATTACGCTTTTTTCATTTGTTTTATAATTAATGCCATCTTATCCAAATTAGATACCTGAATTGCATAGTCTAACCGAATCCCTATTATTTGGTAAGGTTAAGGGTAATATTGGTAAGTAGATATATTTTAGATGTTGTCACCAAACGTTATTGTACATTTAGTTGCACTTTTTATTTAAAAAACACCCATTCATCAAACAAACAAACACTTCTTTAAAAAAGTCCATCTTAAAAAGTCCATTCCAGAAATGGATTTCTATACGAGAAGATACGCCAAACACCACCTATATCTCTACGAGTGCATTTATATTCACCCAAAATTTGATCACTCATTACTCACCCAAACACCCCATTGGACGAGCATTTGAGACCTACCACTTTTTAAGGACAAAATGGGAATAAACAAAAGAAATAGGAATAAACAAAAGATGAAAAGTTGTGAGTCCAATATGCTCACCTAATGGGGTGCTTGGGTGAGCCAAAATACACTCTATCTCTATTGAATATGAGACTATGAGTAATGCTATACTTTCCACATGCGGCAGTGACTCCACTTGATTTTTATTAAAGAATATTAAGGGTAATGTTATGTGCACCAATCATTTCTCGAATATTTAAGCGGTCCTACTATTATTGAATATGAAACCACTCCAACATTTGGAATACAAAAGTTGAGAAGCATAACATTACTGAATATTGGGTCGGGCACAACTTGAATACTAAAGTTGTACAATGGTATGCTTCCCAAATTTTGAATCCCAAAAATCATTCCCAAAATGCTAAGTGTACACACTTTTGTGCACACTTTTTGACACACTATTTTCGTGTACACTATGCAGTGTAAGTGGTGCACAATAAAATGTGAAAAATTCAACAGCACAAAGTACACACATTTAAAGCACTGTGTGTCAAAAAGTGTGTACAACTAACATTATTATTCTCAAAATACATATGACAGTAAATCCACTGAATTTTAACTGTAAAATACATGTATTTAGAAAATATTTGACAGTGATTGCATATACAGTAATGCAGAACCGCATGCAACTCAATTTGAAAATTTTCAAATTTGTCTAGGCTAATGGGGGGGAATAAACACAGCCCAACTAATTTCATAAGTTCAAAGTTCAAACTCTACACGGACGCCTCCACGTAGGGGTATTTTCGTAACAAAGACAATAAAATATCCTTACTGTAATGACAATAACACCCTCTGATTGCCACGTGTCAACTGAAGCATCAAATATAGTAAGGTTTCAATATAGAGAGGAGAGTAGTTAAACAATTCCAATCAAATACCCGTTGTAATCATGGAATGACTAAACCTGCCGGCAAAGTAAGGATTATGAGGAAATTAAATAATTCTATGCGACAGTGTTATTGTGAGTCTTCCTGGGGTAGCCTCTTCTGATACGTTGGATCGTAATATCGATTAATCCAACAGTTAATGGACTGTCCTTGTAACTTAGTCTAGCAGAAGTGTTTACACCTGATTGTACCACTTTAAAATTAAGCACATTTTAAAAGTCGAATTAAATATTTTCTACAAGTACTATGTATGGGTGCGTTTGATAAAACTGAAAATTAAGTGCTGAAAATTAAGTGCTGAATTTTAAGTACTGAAAATTTTAAGTGATTGAATTTGTAATACTAAAAACAGTGCTTCAACTATTAAAATAGAATGCATTCAGTGATTATTTTCAGTAGAAAATTTTCACTTAAATTTTTCAGTGGTTTTTTGGCTGCTTTTTCAATTAAGTGGTATGTTATCAAACGCACTGAAAAAGAATAAGTGCTGAATCTTTTCATTTTCATCACTTAATTTGATTATCAAACATACCCTATGTCTCACTTGGGGCCCTTCTTATACCTACAAATTACATCGCTCAACCAAAATAAGATCCATATAAAGACCAACCACGCGCCCTAATATCACGCACTTGAAACGCGCCATTACTTTGTAGGCACCGTTTGCCAACAATTTTTAGACTCTAGCCCTTGTTTGGCAGGTCAGATAAAATTGTCAGATTGGATTGGATAGGATAAGGCAAAATCATAATTGATTAGTTATCCGGTCGGCTGTCGGATAAGTTGTTATGTTGTCCTATGTCTGGAACGTGCTGGATAAAACTGTCAGATAATCTGTTATATCATAATCCTGTTTTTTGGTTATGCCCGGATATAAGCTAGGGAAAAAAGAAGTGAATTTGGGGGAAAAAAGGAATGAGATCTGAAATTTTATTTTATTTTTTTTTAAAAAGTCCCAAGAGTCTCAAATCTGGCCAAAAAAAAAAAAAAAGGTCTCAAGAGTTATCCCAAACATCTTTATCACACCTAATACCGCTCTTCTTTGGTATTGAGTTATCCCAAACTCATTGGGATAAAATGAGAGTTTTGGATAAAAGTATGGCCTATTAGAGCAACTCCAACCACATTAATCATAGTCACTTTATAGCTATTTGGGGAATCAATGTGCATTTTTTTAGCTCCAAAAGAATTGTTGTCCATTTTAGAGAATTCATTTTTGGTTCTCCACATTTGAGGAGAGAAGTGTGAATATGAGTAATTACTCATAAGTAAAATACTAAAAAATAATATATACCATATTCATTTAAAGAACGATAATACTTTAAAATGTTCAACTTTTATATAAAAAATAATATAATAATGCAAACCTTCATATAAATGGAGAATATGGTTGGAGTAAGGGACTTAAAAGTCATTAGCTAAAATAAAATTTTTTTATAGCTATTTTGGCTAAAAATTAGATAAATTTTGGATAATGTGGTTGGATGCTCTAAGCGATTTTTGATTCCTTTGTACCAGGAAAAAATTAAGAAAAAAAGCTACTCTACAATGAAATTGTTTGCTAAAATAAATTATGTGATTCAACCGCCGAAAAACACGATTCTATCACATAAATTTTCATTTGGCCAAAACCTATCGTGGACAGATATTGACCAAATGCAAATTTTTTTTATAAATAAAATAGATTTGTAAGCAAAAGTTGGGTCAAATGGGCCTTATACCGTGCAATGAATAATTTCCGTATCAATGATTAAAGAGTAATGCTATGCTTTTTAAATTTAAACTTCAAAATTTTGGTTCTAAAATATTTTGTCAATTAAAATCCATGCAGCAACATGTAATACTATCAATTATTGACACAATATATGATACAACTATCAAACTATATATTGAAAAAAAAATGCAATTATAACGGTTATTTTGAGATGATATAACAAATCAATAAAGATGCCACTACTTAAACATGTGTCTTTCCTAGGTTTAAGAAAGTATATGCGGCCCGGACACCCCCGATTACTAAAAAAAAAAAAAAGTATATGCTTACACATCAACACATATCCCATGTGTATTAGTAAGATGGTGGACAATGTTATATCACACTATTACATTGAATATCTTCTCTTGTTTAGGAATTATAAATTTGGGACAGCACTTTCATACATTTATTTGGGTCCTTTTTGTGCTGTTATTTCTCATATAAGTGAGCCCCATAAATAAAAAATATATTTTAAATTATGAAATTCACTTCTGTAAGAGAGAATAATACTAAAAGGGACCCAAATAAATGTACAAAGTGTTCTCGATAAACTTGACTTTCAAATTTAGAAATAAAAAATATATTTTAAATTATGAAATTCACTTCTGTAAGAGAGAATAATACTACAAGGGACCCAAATAAAATGTACAAAGTGTTATCGATAAACTTGACTTTCAAATTTAGAAATTATATTGCATTGAGTAATGTTATCCTTCTCAATATATAGATATATATATTTTAAAAAAGTATTTATCAACACGTGTGGCACTGTGAACTATTTATTAATGATAGGACTACTTAAATCAAAATAAACTAAATCCACTATAACTGTTGATAACAAAAATGCTACACACAACACATTCTACAATAGGGTTTTAAATGTATTGTATCTTGTGCTGGTTGATTTTTTTTTTTACACTTTTTTATCCCACGCTGAGGATACATGCATTTAAAGTCTTATTGTGAAATATATTTTGTGCTTAGCATTATTGGTGTTGCTAAAATATTTTGGGAAAAAAAATTTGAGATGCATATAACATTATTGCGTTAGTCGGTGATTTGAACGTTTAAACGCTGTAAATTGGAGCGTGGTTTAAAATTACTCCAATCAAAGCGTAATAGCCCAAAATAGGAGCTGTTGACACAGTAATTGTAATTATATAACTTAATTATTAAAATGGGGTGGGTTTTAACTTAAAGACATAACAGGGGTATGTCGTGGTTACTAAAAACGCCAATGAAATGGCGTGGTTTGTAATCACGCCATTAAAAAAAAATGGCGTTTTTTCGAATCACGCCATTTAATGTCGTGGTTACAAACCACGTGATTTAATTGGCGTAGGTGGTACTGTGGCATATAATGGTTGTTATATGTGTGTTATTAAGGATCACACAGGAAAGATTGGTGGTAATATCCACTACAAAATCTTTAACGATGAAAAATGGGAAGGAAAGATCGTTCCAGGAGTGGCATTGATTCTGACTAGTATAGTCGTATTTCGGCCAACTCGCAACTCTGCATACCTGAATATTACTCTCAAGAATCTTCATGATGTCATAGCTGCGGGTGACGAATGAATGTTCAATGTCCTTAACCATGATCGGAGATGTCGTTATAGGTTTGTTGTTTTAATAACGTTTTATTGTATGGGTGGGTGTGTTCGGCTGTGTTACATACTATTGTTGGTATGGGTTAGTGTATCGGTATCAGGATGTGTTTCGTAGTCAATGTTATGTACTTGTTTTGCTCTGCTTCCTTTTTAATAAATAAATCATTTATCGATCATAATATACGCTAACCCTTTCCTAACATGACATTACAAATTTAACATGTTAGTAATTTATATAACTGGAGAACCTGATAATTTTAACATCTGTAAGTTCCAAGCATATATGCATATTAATCAATTGTATTATTCTAAACAATTGCCCAACCTTAGCATATATATTCGCAACCAGAAAATCGAATTAATGTCAAAAAATTGATCAATTGAAGAACCGTTAATTAGATTGTTAAACCAACTGTACGTTTTGATGACTAAATAGTTAAGCATTGTTTAATTAATACCAATTTATTAAACAATGCTTACCTATTTATTAATCAATGTTTCATTGTATGGTTATATATATATATATATATAATTTGAATGAAGTTGAAATTTGGTATCAAATAGTTGTACCTTTAAAATTTACCTTACTTTTAAAAAAAATTAACTAGTAATTGGTAAAACATTTTAGCACAAAGTTACAATCCTATATATAATTTTTTTTTTTTTTTTGCAAAGCATCAATCCTTTTTTTTAACACTCTTATTTTACAAAAGTCAAACATTTTAATTCTAAACTATTCTAATATTAGCATCTTGAGGAAGCACATGCTCTCAGTAAGTATTGTCAATGTATATATTATTTGGACCAATAAGATGTTATTTGTACTTGTATACATGAACTATTTACATTTTACATTCAAATACAAACACTTTTGGGTTTGTAACGAGGATGACCAAAGTGATGTCTTATGTTTACTTATGATCCGCTTGATAAAATTAAAATTAGTGTTGAAAATTTTAAGCGATTGAATTTGTAAAACTGAAAATAATGTTCCAAATAATGAAAATGATTGTATTCATTGATGATTTTCAACATAAATTATTTATTTAAATTTTTCAGTGAGATTTTGAGTACTTTTTTAATTAAGTAATACGTTATCAAACGCACTGAAACAAAATAAGTGTTAATCTTACAATTCTATTAAAATTTATTTTTTTATCAAATCAAAATTAACTTAATTCTAATAAAAACTAGGTAAAAAGTAATTTAATTAGCATACAAAATTACTAATGAGAGTAATTTAATTAGCATACAAAATTACTTAGCATACAAAATTCACATCTACATCATGCTCAAACACACATCCACAATTTAATTAAATTTGGAATTTCCAAACTGAATTTCCAACATTAAATCAACAATATCACACTAAACTATGGGTACTTGATACTTCTGAAATCAAAAAATTATGTGAAATTAAACAAGATCCAATATCACACTAAATAACTTAGCATACAAATCAGATTATGTGTATAATCTGTGATATATATGTATAATCTGTGATATATATATATATGTATAATCTGTATATATGTATGTATAATCTGTATATACGTATAATCTGTATATATATGTATAATCTGTGATATATATATATGTATAATCTGTATATATGTATGTATAATCTGTATATACGTATAATCTGTATATATATGTATAATCTGTGATATATATATATATGTATAATCTGTATATATGTATGTATAATCTGTATATACGTATAATCTGTATATATGTATGTATAAATCATGTTATATATATGTATATTGTATAGATCTATGTATATATATATATATATATACCTGTTAGATGATGATCCGGTGGCCGCTCGTGGAGGTGAGTAGATGATGATCTTCGAACGGCGGCGGCGAAGGCACAATCGCAGAGAGAGGGGAAGAAGACGAAGGAAGAAGACTGAGGCAAATGGCACTGTTTCCAAAAAACGCCATTAAATGGTGTGATTCGAAAACACGCCATTAAATGGCGTTATTCCAAACCACGCCATTTAAATGGCGTTTTTACAAATCACGACATACCCCTGTTATGTCTTTAAGTTAAAACCCACCCCATTTTAATAATTAAGTAATAAAATTACAATTTTCGTGTCAACAGCTCCTTCATAAAAATAGTTCCTCTCTCTCTCTCTCACACACACACACTCTTTTTTCTCTCTCTTCTGTTTCCTGAAGAGGAGAGAGAAAAGATAAATCGAAGGCAAACCCCTCCCACTACCCCTCGTTTTGTCATTTGGCTCTTCCGCCCTCTATCTCGCCGGCATAGAGAAAAACTGAAAACAGGACCCCCTTCTCTCTCTCTCTCTCTCTCTCTCTACAACCGCCCCATTTGCTTAGGTTACAGAGATCGATATATATTGATTATACGTAGATAAAAGTAATATATATATATATATATATCACAATGTCGGAGGATGAGAAGTTGTTGAAGGAAGCGAAGAAACTGCCATGGGAGGATCGATTGTTGCACAAGAACTGGAAGGTGAGGAACGACGCCAACATCGACCTAGCCGCCCTCTGCGATTCCATCACGGATCCCAAGGATCATCGACTCCGTGAATTCGGTGAGTTAGGGTTTCCATTTTCATGGCGCGGATCCGATATCGATGTTTTTCGTCTTCGTATGTTCGATCTGTGTGTGAGCGTGTGTAATGCCTGATAGGATACTAAGAAATTGTCTGTGTAGATCTCTCACTCGTGAAATTGTTTGTTGATTTGTTGATCAGGGCCGTTCTTTAGGAAGACTATTGCAGATTCAAATGCACCGGTACAAGATAAGGCTCTCGATGCCCTAATTGCGTTCTTACGGGCTGCTGATGCTGATGCTGGAAGGTGTTGCATTTATATATATATATATATATATATATAAATATATGTTTAAGAATAATTTTGTCTTCGCATGTTGTAGTGTCCACATTTAGCATTCGAATTTGGTGTGAATTTTGAAATTCGATTGCTTCTGCTTGTAGGTATGCGAAAGAAACCTGCGATGCAATTCTGGCAAAATGCCTCACTGGCAGGCCGAAGACTGTGGAGAAGTCGCAGATGGTGTTTATGCTTTGGGTAGAGTTGGAGGCTGTGGATGTTTTCCTGGTAAGTGCTAATTTATAATATTGTTGATTGTAACAGTGTATGTCAGTTTGAGAACATATCTATTCCCTACTCACTGAATTTAGTTAGTGCTAACCCGACCTGGTCTAAAACATTTGTGAATATATGCGATGCCTCATTCCTTTATCTTTCTTGTAGGCAGTTTGTTCTTCCGGAGAACATCATTGTGTTACACCTATCTAATAAACATGGACTAACTAAGCCATACCATTGTACCAAGAAGGGTATCACTTAATAGAATGATATGTACTGTTATAGTGTTATGCATTCACACAACTAATTGATTATTGTTAAACAAGTTATTGAGTGGATGGAATATTTATCTTCTTATATTGTTGATTCCAAATTGCATGCAACTTTTGGCGGAAAGCAAAACATGGGTTCTATTATGTGGTGGCATCATAGCATGGTCATACACGGGTATAATTATGCTGGACGAATAAGAAGATATGTTCTATTTCGTATCTCTTGTGGTTGATCATGACGAAATGGATATTATGGTGGATAAATGCTATTGGTCGGGTGTGTGATCATTTTTCTTTGGTACAAGGTAAATTTAAAATTGGTAAATTTTATGTTGCTGGGGAGAAAACCAAAATCTGCTATGGGATGGAAAAGATTTCGAGCCCTTTGATCGTTCGAAGCAGAAATGAGTCAAATGACCTCATCTTTGCAATATTCAGTGGTTGAAGTTTTTGGAAGACTTTTCGCTTTTATGGCAATCTCAAGTCTCATGGACTATCTTTACTGTGTTTTATTGAACCAATAAATAAAATTTTGGGAGTTCTGAACTTTAGTAAGTAGTCTTGATTTCACTGATTGAAGTATCTAGGTTTTTCCCTCCTAAATGGATAGTATATATGGGTTATTAAAACTTTACTGAGTAATCTTGCATATGTCTCCATCAAGATTCATTTTCTATAGTCCTAAAATATTCTATTAAAGTATCTACGATACTCAAGAGGATGAAATTATCCAATACTATCAAACTGAGTTTAAATTCTATTTGTTAGGAATTGAGAAGTTCTATTTGCTTGTACTTATTATGTAGTAATTGTCTTACACCTTGACCGATGAGATTTCCAAGTTTCTGTACTTGGTGGCCAAATACTTCTTAGCTGAGTTCTTGAATTTTCAGTTATTAACTTAGGATCAAGCTGATCTCCATATAGTTGCTTTGCTACGCCATTCATCCTTGTGCTGTGCATGTTTTCTATTTATTGCACAATCTACACGTGCTTGTTCTACACTGGCTAATCTCTTTTGTATTCTATTTGAAGGTTCTGCTGGACTTTTCAGTTATTGTGCACTTTAAATTTAGGTGCCTCAATTGTTGCGAATTCTTGACTAAATTGGTTCAGTTCTCATGTACCTTATGAGCATTATTTATTTAAATGGCAGGATGCTATGGAGAAAGCCATTAAAAATAAAGTTGCAAAAGCAGTTGTTCCTGCAATTGATGTCATGTTTCAAGCCTTGAGGTTTGTACCTTAAGAGTTTGGGGATAAAAGTTTTCACTTCTTCTTCCTTTCTTTCAATTTAGGCTAATGTTTTGGGATCCAATTTTTCTCTTTTGCTAATTATTAGTGAATTTGGGGCGAAGATTGTGCCCCCTAAAAGAATTCTAAAGATGTTACCTGAACTCTTCGATCATCAAGACCAAAATGTTCGTGCTTCATCCAAAGGACTTACACTTGAGCTTTGTCGTTGGATTGGGAAAGACCCAGTGAAATCAATATTGTTTGAGAAAATGCGGGATACTATGGTATGTTGGTTATTTGTCGGATATTCTCTTGATTGGTTCAATTTTTGTATTTAGATGTTGGAAATAATGCGGTTGGATTTCCTGATTTTTAAGAAAAAAGAGTTGGAGGCGGAGCTTGTCAATGTCACTGTGGCAGCTAGACCAACTCGTAAGATTAGGTGATTCTTCTTTTCTGGAGGCATTCGTTTCCTTTTGGAAGTGCATTATATATATATGTGTGTGTGTGTGTGTACATATATGTATATATATCTTTGTGGAGCGATTCAAAACTATGAATTTTTCAGTGATATGAAGAGTGAATTTCGGTCATTGCATGTTGCTTTGTTTAAATAAAATTGAGGCAGATCTTTTCCTTAAAAGGGTATTTTATCGTGGCTTGGTTCATAACGTTTTTATTTCCTTTTCAAATTATATTACACTATCTGTATTTCCTTTGTGAATTCTACAGGACCACTGTTAGACCAACTATGTTTTATGGGACTGTGTGTTGGGCAACTTAGAAACAACATATTAGCAAAATGAGTGTTGGGCAACTTAGGAACAACATATTAGCAAAATGAGTGTTGGGCAATTTATATAATGTTTCTAGTCAAAAGGAATGCACTCGTGGATTGGACATGCCTTGTAGGGGTTTGCATTAAAAGAGAGATGCTGATGCACATCCTCCACTATAACTATATTACTCCCTCCGTCCCACTTTGTATGACTACTTTTCCTTTTTTAGCCGTCCCAAAACTAAAGAACACTTTAACTATTAAATGCATATTTTTTTTACTCACTTTCCAACAATGCCTTTTCTAAACTTAAATATGGAGGAGTGTTAGTTCTTGGTAAAAAAGGAAGTAAAATGGGCAAATTTGGAAGAATAGACTTTTTTTAATGGGAGACAATGCATTTAATGATGTCTGCTTTAAAAGTTGGATATATGAAGATGGTAAAAGAAAATGGGACAGAGGGAGTACTAAGATGTCATTCCTTCTAATCAGTTAGCTTATATTTGAAATGCCTATGCTTTCAATGTAAAATAACTTGCACGCTTAATTTTATACGTCTTTCGTCAATTTGTAATGTCTGAGGGTGAACGAAGTGCATTTTCCGAGTATTAGTGTTAGCTTAAGGGTGAAGGAAGTGCATTTCAAGAAGATTAGTGCTTATTTTCTCTGTGAACTTTTTTTGTAATTTTTTTATTTGTGTACCTTTTGTTCAGATCTGAGCAAGACAAGGAGCCAGAACAAGAAGCTGTGTCTGAAGTTGTGGGCTCTGTACCTTCTGAAGAATCTGCCGCTGATGGTATGTGATCAACTCAATGGACCGTAGCGCTTGTTAATTGTAGTTTTTTGTGTCGACAAATGAAGTGTAAAAGGACTGTGTACTTTTTTGATTGGCAAATGATGGCATTGAATGCTTGGGCCTTTTGACCTAACGCATTTTTCCATTTTCCTGTCATATTTGGACTGGATCGATATCTTGTTTTTCAGTTCCCCAGGAAGTTGATGAGTATGAACTTGTTGATCCTGTTGACATATTGATTCCTTTGGAGAAGTCTGGGTTTTGGGATGGAGTGGTTAGTGATCTCAACTGTGCAGAATCTGATGATACATTAATGGTATAACCGGCAATTTTATTTTGTTGTTTAACATTTTGTCTGTATTTTAGAAAGCTGTAAAGTGGTCAGAGCGAAAGGAGGCGGTTGGGGAGCTAACCAAACTTGCTTCAACGAAAAGGATAGCTCCTGGTGATTTCACAGAAATCTGCCGGACACTTAAGAAGGTAATTAAATATTTCTAGTTTCAATCTCCTTTTCCACTAAAAATTCAACAAATTAATATTGGGAAATTTTATTTTTACCCTTTAGATTCGGTATGAGTTCCTGTTTGGTCTCTACACTTCTCTTTTGTATGTGTTTCAACTCCCTCAGACAACTTTTGTCTTTAATTTGGATAAGAAAATGTCAGATTCACACGTGAGTAATTAATGTGCAAGATATTTATCTTAGTCCACTCACTTCAATTTACGTCATATTCTCATTTCTTCTAGATCCAATTAATAGTGAAGGTTGATGAGGGACAAAATTGAAGTGCTAAGAAAAGTACTAGTGTCGATTCGTTCAAATTAAAAATATGAGGAACTAAGTGAAACATGCACCAAATGAGATGGGTAAAATTTGTTATTTTTCCATTCGTTACGAATGGAATACCTGTGGATATTTCATCGTACCAGGCACAACTGTGTGAGGCTCTGTGCTCTTGGCTCTGTTATTTCTAATTTCTGATTTGTTATGATATTGATCTGCTATAACTCTTGTGCATGTATTCATTGATAACAAACTGCGCAACACTGCATATAAGTTAATGTATATCCTCAACCTTTTTCAAAAGCACATACGTATGATGATTAGATGGTTATGTTGATCTCTGGCTGCTATAATTGCCTTAAAAAGATGCGTGCATTGGGCATTAAAACATGACTTCTATACTGATTTTGACAAAACCTTGGTTTAGTTTTTGCGGTTGCTTCCTAGCCTCTCAGGCTGTTGTTCAGATTCCAGCTATATCATGCCACTCAATGAGACCCATAGTTGCTGCTGCCACTATTACCTTATAGGATTTCTTTGAGCTTAGTATACTTTGCCAGAGTTGTGAGTTCTCATTTAATGACGAAATTTGTTTATATTTATCTGTACAATCTTTGGATGGTGTCACAAAGTCTTATGTCTGAATTCCACTTCAAAGTGTGCAGTGGTTTAATATTCACAATTGACAATTTCATACAACTAATTTGAACGTTATTTGTATTTTTGCAAACTTCTATGAATTTCATTACTTTCACAAGATTTTTTGTGGCAACTGAAGTTAACACGAATGATTGAATATGCTTTCCAATATATGGCATTTTCTGATGAGAATTTGGTTTTGATTTTCAAGTTTTTATTACCGTCTATCCATCTGTAGTTTTCTAATTTGTATTTCCATCTTTTCTCATTGCTGTTTATGTTCTTAATTCCCTAGGTCTCTGTGTAATTAAATGAGTTCTTTCCTCTTGCAGCTTATTATAGATGTAAATATAGCTGTTGCAGTTGAAGCCGTTCAAGCAATTGGAAATCTTGCTAGGGGCCTGAGAACCCATTTTTCAGGGAATTCTCGCTTCTTATTACCTGTTTTACTTGTAAGTATATCACTGGCTATGTAGTTACCTATTTTCCCCCATTATGTTTTGTCAACTAGTGTTTTACTACTGTAATGTGCTATAAATACACCTTCTTTTCGTTATGTTCTATTGTGTTTAACCTTAATTGATTCACCACCTTTGTCTTAGTTATCTTACGGGGAACCCTAGTGGAATTATTTTCTATGGAAGCTAAAACTTGTGATCCTAAAGTATGTGAAGCAATTTGTTACGTAGTAAGTGATCTTAATAGTGGTTGTATTGAGCAGATAGGTTCTCTACATCAAGTGCAATTCTTAACATTATTCTTTAGGAATAATCTTGTGTAGGCTCCTTAAACTTGTGAATTGTTGTTGTTCGTTGCAATTATTTGGTATTTTCCTGACCAGATGAGCATCGACTAAATGTCAATCTCATACACCTGTAAAGTGCAAAGTTAAAAGGATAAACTATGCTGCTGTTTGTGCACATGGAAAATGGCTGGCTGTATTAATGTTTGTTTGTGCTGTGCTTCCATTCCACAATTTTTTTTTCCTGAACATCCTTTATTCGTTTTCTGCGTTTTCACTTTATTAGTCCTGCTTACTGACAGAATCACAGATGTAGCCAAATGAAGAGTTTCCTACCTGATTTTTTTTGAGCAAATCGAGCAAATGTTATAACATCCACATAAAAGCTTTATATTGGGGATATAGATCTGCAGCAGTTATCTTTCCAGTTCGTACTTTACTCTACCTCGTTAATTTCCTGCCTATAAAATTGATGTGTAGCTCTTAAAATTGCTCCAACATCCCCATAAAATCCTCTTTCTTTTATAGAGCCATTTCTCTCGATTATCAACTATGCTCCATTTCATTGGTTCCCCCTCGCCCCCCTTGGAAAAATGCTCATTGTACATGGTATATGGTATAAGAATGTCCGCATCCTTCTAATTCACAGAAGTTGCCAATTGACGAGTTTCTTATCTGCTCCTATATTTTGTATGTTTGACCAATGTATGTCTGTTTAATGGAAAGGTTGAGTAGTTGTTTGAAGTTTTATCTGATAAGTTATTTTTTCCTAGGAAAAACTGAAAGAGAAAAAACCTACTCTGACCGAGGCACTAAATCAAACTCTCCAAGCGATGCACAAATCTGGGTGCTTAAATCTTGCTGACATTGTTGAAGGCAGGTTTCATTGTCCTTTTGAATTTGTTTGATTGCACTAATTAAGTTTTGCGCACAATCTCCTCTACCCTTTCAATATTTTTGGCGATCTAGTTACATCCAGCTAGATATTTTTTTTGGTCTCATTATCAATTTTGAGAGTACATCACGTCAGAGTTTTGATATTTGTACTCGTAGTTTATGGTTTGTTATTTGTCTTCCAAAACTTTTTGATAATTTTGATTTGTTTTGTTACTATGATGCCCTTGCCCGTACATCACAGATCATAATGAATGGAAGAAACTAGAATGACTCGAACCCCTTATGTTTCTTACTACATCAAAGAACATATTGAATGGAAGAAACTAGAATGACTTGAACCCTTATGTTTTTTTATGTTCTCTCTTTCTTCTTTTTTTTTTTGGGTGGGGGAATGTTTCGATTACATCCTTGTTTTGAACACCCGTGTTTTCTGCATTGCTTCTTGCTTCTCTTTTGATAAAGTATAAGAGGAGCCACTTTTGGTGCTATGATAAAATGCTCAGCTGCTAAGTATGAGAATCCGGTTTCGCATCATATAGCAATCACTTTATGAAAATAACACCAAAGTTTAATCTGTATCTAATATCTATTCAACTCCTTGTATCATCATGCGTAAGATGGACCACAGGTCCACAGCAGGGTAATATGCCAGTTTTGACAAGTGCAGAAATGTCTTTAATCTGAAAGTGTCGCATGAATGTGGCAAGATTTATAGTGTTGCGCTGCTCGGCACAGTTATGAATTGAAATGAAAGCAAATACACGAATGTGACTCCCTTGATTTTAGCTCCACATCCAGCAATTGTTAGTTTAATCTAAACTGAAATTGGCTGTATCCAGCTAATGATTGATAGCTCAAGATAAGATATGTACTGTGTACATTTGACACGTTCCTTCTTTATTGCATCTGTATCTAGGAGAATAAGAAGTTTGATCCTCGTACTGATCTAGAAACTGAGCCTCTGGTTCATGCTCATTTCCGTAATTGATTGTGTGTGATTCCTAAACAAATAAGTTATAAATGATTTCTCAGAGACAACTTAAAGCTATAGGGTTAGGGCTTTTGTCAATCGGCGTAGGAGCCAGAAACTGGCCAACATGGATGGACTTGATCAACCTGTTCTTTGTTTCATACTCACTATTAAATTCTAGGACCATCCTCCATTGAGGCTGTTTTTTCTTTCTTTCTTTCTTTCTTTCTTTCTTTTTTCCCTTCGTAATTGTTCTGATCCATTCTTTTAAATATTTGATCCAAGAGGCTACGTAGTTTACTGGCAGACTGAGGCTAGTTTCAGAAGATATAAGTGTTCGTTTTGCTATGATTGTAAATATTCTCCTTATACTTTTGCATTAGCGCACAAATGCATTTATAACAGCTTGCTATCTGCTGATTTGATTTTTCTCATACTTCTGTTTGCATATGTGACTTCTGTATTTGAGATGAAGTTTTTTTTTCTGGTTTTTGTACTTCGAACAATTTGTTTGGTTTTTATTGTACTAAAATGCTGTTTGATTGCAGATGTTAGAACAGCTGTAAAAAATAAAGTACCACTTGTGCGCTCATCAACTTTAAACTGGGTCACATTTTGTATTGAGACAAACAACAAAGCTGTTGTGCTTAAAGTGCACAGGGAATATGTTCCAATTTGCATGGAGGTTAGTAAATCCCACGCCATAGGCATTTATTTGTGTTTACTGTTTAGACATAATGAACTGATCAACGTGATTGAGTTCTTATGAGTTTTCTGTGCACCTGCTGACTATTTTCCTGTTGGTGGGTTAGTGCTCAATTACTAATCCTTTGCAATGGTATGCTTTCACAATAGAAATTGTATCTAGGTGTTTTCACCACACTTGCAAAAGTTTCAGCACACTGGAACTTTAGTCATGGATTGTTGATTCTAGCAGTTGAAATTGCGACAATGTTTTTGCATTAGGAGGCAAGTACAGATGAATAATTAACACTAGTAATACCCTACCTTATTCATATGTAAACTGCCTACATCGGGAGGTAAGTACTGTTGACCTCCAGCGTTACCAAGGTGCTATTCTTATATGGCAACAGACTTGCTCCATATAGTTTGTCGCATTTATGGTCTAAGGTCTTGAATTTGAATTATTTGGCTGTTTTCAAATGTTCTTTAAATAAATTATTTCTTTTGGGTTGTATTGCTCAGCCGTATATTCAAATCTACATTCTGTGCAGTGCCTTAATGATGGGACCCCGGAAGTGAGAGATGCGGCCTTTTCTGTTTTGGCAGCAATAGCTAAGGTATTCATTCCGCTCATACAACACTTTTTTTTTTCCTCCGTTGGATTGGTGTTACTACTGTCAATAATTCTTATTTCTCCATTGCTCGTTCTCTTCTAGTTGGTCGGGATGAGGCCTATAGAAAAGTCATTGGAGAAACTTGATGACGTTAGGAAAAAGAAGCTATCGGAAATGATTGGGGGTTCTGGAGGTGGTCCAGTCGGTGCAAACTCAGGTTTCAACTTATTTTATTGTTTCTAACATGATGCCATTTCTGATAATCATTCTATTTTCGGATTTCTCACGTCTATTATGATTTGGCAGTTACGATCCAAACTTCTGGTGGAGGCATTTCTGTTGCTGAGGTGAGTTTTCTGCAGTGGTTGAATTAAAGATCTTAGACCAGTCTCGGTTATAATGTGGGTGGCTAAATTTTATTGTGTAGGACAAGATAGGGAGTTGTTGGGTTGACAAATGGGAAGCAAGAGAGGTTGTTTTGAGGTGGTAGGTAATGGTGAATGAGGAAATGGGCTGTTTAATATGTGAAGAATAATATAGAGGAGGTTGGGAAAAGGAAAGAAAAGAAAATGATTTTTAGCATGATAAGTGGTAATCTAGGCCTCACACCTAGGTATCCTTAAGCATCTCACCTAAGGGCCCTTTGGAATCACACCAAAGGTATCTTGGAATCACTCCAAGAAGACTGGACTCACTCCAGGCTTGGTATCACAACAACGACCTTGGACTCACTCCATGTACACTCAAGTATCACACAAGAGTAGGAAATATGCAAAAGGATTATTTATTCTATCTCCTCAAAAGCTTACATCAAGGTCCTATTTATATGCCACAAGTACAAGATCTAGAAGCTGCATGATTAGCCTAG
This sequence comes from Hydrangea macrophylla, assembly GCA_033977485.1. Taxonomy (NCBI): domain Eukaryota; kingdom Viridiplantae; phylum Streptophyta; class Magnoliopsida; order Cornales; family Hydrangeaceae; genus Hydrangea; species Hydrangea macrophylla. Next base: position 95,404,246 of record CM066988.1, on the reverse strand, counting down.
TTTAAAGCCCCCAAAGATACTTCTAGAACGATCAAGACATAGCCTAAATAAAGACTTTAAAAGACACTTCTAGAACTCGTTAGATTTACGAGTCTAAAAGACACTTCTAGAAATTTCATCTAAAATGTGTCTTACACATTAAGATTCCAGAAGATGGTTCTAGAAACTAAGACACAAAACCTTGACCAAGAAATATTCCTAATTATAAACTTAAATTCTAGAATGTTCCAAAGACAAATACACAAATTCTAGAATCTTCATTTTACCACATCTCCTAGACTTCTCAAAACTATGATCTCCATCAGTTAAAATTACAAATATACCCTTGATCTCCATCCTTTGATCTAATTTAGGATCGTGCAATTGTTCTAGACGGACCTTTGAACTTCTTGGAATTTGAACGATGAAACTTATGAAGTCAACAATTTACCTTGGATTGGGATAATATGAAATGAACCTTCTTTGTTAAATGAATAAGTGAATTCATATCAACGACCCTAACCTCCCTTGTTCCACTCGTGGTTGTAATCTTTGTCTTTAAAGAAGGAAGAAAGAATTATTAAACACCAAACATGTCATTGTGATTTGTGAAGAGTCTTTATCGGTGCTTGAGTAAAGAGAGAACTTACGATTCTTGTGCAGAACTCTGGTTGGTTGGAGGGAAAGGTGAAACAAAGGAAAGAGGGGAGGGAAAAGGTGAAGGGGTCTTTTCTTCCTCGTAATGTTGGTATTCGACAAAACAAATAGAGTGAGGCTCTTTTTTCCATACAAGACTTCTTCCATTCCTCCTATCAAACATAGGGAAGAGACGTATTGGTTATCACTTACCAGCCTTAGCCGACTCATATGTTTTTCGTACGGTTGCATACATTTGTAATGATTTATTTGCACCTACAAAATGTGTCTGGAAACATTCTTGTATTCTTTTAAGATCATAACTAGGTCATTCGAGCCTTATATTTTTGTGTTGTGCTGTTATCCTTGATCTTTCCTTTTGACTTGCCTCGTGTGGTACATTAAATTTTGTTGGTGAATCAACCCCTATCCGATAATGTGGATTGCATCAATATCCGTTTACAAATTACCTGTAAAATTGATTATACCAGTACGGTATACCGGTGGACGGAACATGGATGTATAATTACTGTATAGAGAGAATGGAGGTTCATAATGTGGACCCTTCTGCTTGGTTTTTACCTTTATGTTGACTCTTACCACACTTTACTAGTTCCCTAAGATTGGAAGTGGAGGTTCATAGTGGGAGATCGTACTTGTTAAGTTACCAACTACTCCAAAAGCTTAAGCTGTTAGAGAATGGGCCCAACAATGTATATCAAGCTTCAACACCCTCCCTCACGTGCAACCCCGACTTGCACGTGGAGAGCAAACAAACCAAACTCCATCATATTGAAGACAAATAACAAAGTGCAAATATGCACCACAAAGCGGGGATGGAGAGTCGAACCCAGGACCTCCCACAAACAAGGCTCTGATACCATGTTAAGTTACCAACTACTCCAAAAGCTTAAGCTGTTAGAGAATGGGCCCAACAATGTATATCAAGCTTCAACAGTACTACTCTGTCACGTTGTTTGCAAACCAAGGCTGTTAATATCACTCAAGTGTTTCATGGACAAACTAAAGCTTGTAATAACTGGGATGTCTTAGACAATTTAGATTGATTTTGTGTTTTATATATATATATATATATTTATCACCATCAACTGGATAATACTTCCTTGAAGCTGCTACCTATTTAATTCAATCACTGCTTCAAACACTGATTCTTTTACAATCATCACCATAGCATGATTCTTTAAGTTGAGTGCACATATTATTATTATTATTTTTTTCAGTTTTAGTTGCTGTTATCTTTGGATTGCAAAATGGGTTCTATCAATAGGAAGCACCGACACTTCTAATAAGGTAATGTGTCGAGTGTCGTACCGTGTCCGATGCACGGACACAACACTTCATGGACACTCTTCCCACAGTGTCAATGTGCAATTTTTTTAGGATTTTGTCGTATCAGCGTACCCGTGTCGTGTCATATCCGTGGCAGAGTGTCCGTGTCATGCTTCATGAAATCTCAAAACATAGTTTTTGAACCATGTACTCTGTGACCCTACAAGTTTCTTTTTTCTTTTCCAATCTTTGGTGGACTGAATGTGTTATAGGTCTAGAGTTATCTACTGTTTTCTTCTTTTTGTGTGTGTGTGTTTGGCCTATGAAGCACGGACACCGACACCGACACGACATGATTCGACACCGACACGATAGAATTCTAAAATAATTGCACGTCGACACTCCAAGAAAAGTGTCCGTAAAGTGTTGTAGGCTATGTAGCACGGATACGGACACGTGACGTCCACGGTACGAAATGGAGATGGCGAAACGGCAAATCCCAAAAATATAGGATACTGAGACGGCTAGGATACTTTAGAATAAATTTTTTTTTTTTGAATATAATTTAATTTTAAGTAAAATAAAAAATTAGAAGGGAGGATTAAACATCAACATTACATTACATATTAATCCAAAAAAAATCAATTTGTGACCTACTTAAAAAAACCCTAAACTCAAAACCCTTTTTGACTCATGTAATAATTCATAAAGAAAGAGTACAAACGAAACAATGTTTAAAAAGAAAGAGGCTAGGGCTTATATGATATTATGATATATGTACTTATATATCATTTTATTTTCTCAATATTTTGTTTGTACCCCCCCCCCCCCCCCCCCCCCCCCCCCCCCCCCCCCTCCCCTCCTCTCCCCTCCCCCCCCTAAAAAAAAAAAAAAAAGGACCACTAGGCCAAAAGTGTCCCAGGAGTGTCCCCCAAGAAACACTTATTTTACAAAGATCACCATCCCTAAAAAATAATAATAATAATAAATAAATATGGACCACCAGGCCAAAAGTGTCCGGACGTGTTTTGCTGTGTCCTAGAAGTGTTCGACAATATGATTCAATTTAAAGTAATCCAGACACTTCCATAGCCGTGTCCTGTATGTGTCCCAGCCGTGTTCGTGGAGTGTCGGAAACGCAAACGGCACCCCAAATGAAGTGTCCGTGCTACATAGTTCGTAGGGTCACGATACAACACGCTATACGTTATCCTCTTAGAAGGGCGGTGCTTCCTAATGTTTGGCTGTCACGAATTCCTTAGTGTCACTTATATACTTTCATTATGGTTAGACCATAACTTGAAGATGACATAATGAATAAATGTTACAGGCTATGGAAGGATCATATGTTAGAAAGTCGGCAGCAAGCATGCTTAGTGGGAAGAAACTTGTTCAGGCAGCTGTGAGTATTTTCTCTTATTATTTTCTTATAATTACATCGTTTATTTTTTGTTGGGGTTGAAAACTTCCATTTCTCTCTCTCTCTCTCTCTCTCTCTCTCTCTCATTTAAGACTTTAAAATTTGTTGTCAGCCTGCTAGTAAGAAAGGAGTGTCTGTGAAATCGGGTGTCAGTAAGAAAGGAGATGGAACAGGACAATCAAAAACTTCAAAACCAGTTGAAGCTGAAGACGTTGAGGTAATTAAGTAATCTGTTCAGGTATCTACATGATAAATGTCTTTTTCCATTATATCACTGAATTTTAGAGTTCTCATATATGGTAAATGTTTGCAGCCAGCTGATATGAGTCTTGAAGAGATTGAAAGTAGGTTAGGATCTCTTATACAAGCAGATACTGTTGCTCAGTTGAAGAGCACTGTTTGGAAGGAACGTTTGGAAGGTTAAAACCATTCTACCCGTGAATGCTTCAGCAGTTCAGCTTTATGAATTATACTAAACTTATTTCATGAAAATTGGTGTTTAATAAGGAGCTAAGAAACACCGTTGCAAATATGGCGACACTGATACGGTGACACCACATCACAAAATTAAAAAAAAAAATTTGTTAGCACAAGGCCTCGTTGAGAACATGACATGATGTCAGATATATACTCGAATGCAAGACACATGAAATAAGAAAAATGTATTTGAGCTATACTAAAACTTAGTGCCTAATTATCTTCAATTTCAAAAGATCCTATGTTAGATATTATCATTTTGCCACATTCATCTACATGCATGACAACCTTGTTCTGATTGATCACTGCTGGGGTTTTTACTGTGAGTTGCAAGTATTACAAATGAGGATAACTCCACCTTTCTGTTAGATTGGAATAACTTGCTGGTCACTGAATTTCTTTACATTTTAAATTTTCTACGGGTGGTTACAATCCTCTAATATGTAGTGTCCTGATTTTTAGCCCCAACAAAAAAAAATAGTCTCCTGATGTTTCTGGCATAATTACTGTATGTGTGGTAAATAACCTCCATTCTTTTTTAATGACAATCTATTTGTAATAACCGAAGTTATTGTTCTGTAGCGCCCCTTTGCTTGTCATGTGGTAATAGAGAAGAAAAGGAAGGGTGAAGGCATGTATGGGAGAAAAGAGAGCGGAGATAAGAGAGAGCTAGAGAGAAGGAAATACGCGGACCTAACTTGAAAAGAAGGGAAAGTCTGAAAAGAGAGGGAAAATAGGAGAGATGGGAAAATGGCGGGACCCATTTTTTATTTTTTTTACATAAAAGTAAGACAATTGTCTCAGAAGAAACGTGTGCCTAATGTGTGGGGCAGCTTGCTAGTTATTATAAATAAAAGTGGCAGAAGGATTTATAGCTCTATTCAATGTTGTCAAACTGTGAATCGAATCGTGAATTAGTTTGCCAAAAATATGAATCGTGAATCGTAAGATTCACATTTTTAGAAAAGAAATAATAATACATTTGTATATGCACATAAAACACATGCACATACATATAATAATGTGGTTTTTTTTTGGATGTGAAGCACAACACTTCATATCATGCAAGAATGTGAATATGAAATAAGGATAATGCATTAATGGCATTATTGCTGATTTTTCCTAATAAAAGGATTGGCATTAATTTACTAGTCGCATATTTATTTACTAAAAAGCATAAGCTTATATGTAGAAGTTATATCACAACTAAACAACCAATAAACTAATACAAGTTAAGAATAGAAGGGCATGTAACACGAAAAATAATAATAATAATAATAATACCACACTTTTTTATTTTTTATTTTTTTTATAAAAGTGAAACTCTAAATTTTTGTGAATCGTATGGATAGTGAATCACCGATTCAGTGCGATTTTCGATTCATAAGCATGATTCGAATCGTTCAGTATGAAAATCGAATCAATTCATATGAATCCAATCGTGAATCGTACGATTCTAACAACCATGCCTCTATTTGTTCATTTTGCATGCTTTGTTTTTGTTAATTCCTTCACTTGACATTCAATGATTTGTTCTTCATGCCTATTTTGTGTGAATCACCCCCTTTTATCCGTTGCAGCAATTGTCTCATTTAAAGAACAGGTTGAAGGGATACAGGACCTCAACCAGTCAGTGGAGATCTTAGTTCGTTTACTATGTACTGTTCCTGGCTGGAGTGAGAAAAATGTTCAGGTATAAAAATTTTGGCTTATATTTCCGGCAGGCTTCTTGTTGTTATTAGTAATCAATTGATATTTCTTGAAAAGTGCAGGTCCAGCAGCAGGTTATTGAAGTTATTACCCACATTGCTTCTACTGCATCCAAGTTTCCCAAAAAGTGTGTGGTCCTTTGCCTTTTTGGTGAGTATTCCGTTATAAAGGTTTTGTTAAGTACAGTGGGATTTGAGTCAACATATTCGATTGAAGTGTCTACTGGGGCTTGGTTTGCTCTGCCAATCACTCTTGGTGAACCTGGCTCAGTTTTTGTGCTTACGTGGTAGTTTGCTTTTTCCAACTTCTTTTTCTCAGTCTTATCACTCAGCTAGCTTGGTTAATATGCTTTATAAACAGGTATAAGTGAACGAGTTGCAGATATCAAAAGCCGTGGGCATGCCATGAAGTGCCTTACTACCTTTTCAGAAGCTGTAGGACCAGGGTTTATTTTTGAAAGAGTGAGCATTACTGCTCTTCTGTACTCACTAGTCTTTTGGCTGTGTGTATATATCTCGAACTAATGGGTGCTCAAATGCTGTATCCTACTATGGTTCGTACTGCATTTTTGTAACATTGTCCTGATTCTATGTTTTTGATTAGTGCTCGCGTTGTTTTGTTTTAGCTTTACAAAATCATGAAAGAGCACAAGAATCCTAAGGTTCTTAGTGAGGGTCTTTTGTGGATGGTATCGGCAGTTGAGGACTTTGGCATTTCACATCTTAAACTGAAGGTGTCCAGTTTCAAAATTATTCTCTCCTTCCAGTCCTTTTTTGAGTTTTCTTTATAGTAAATGTTATTTTATATTTGATTTTATAATGTAGTTTATTACTACAGGACTTGATTGATTTCTGCAAAGACACGGGTTTGCAATCCAGTGCTGCAGCCACGAGAAATGCCACTATTAAGCTAATTGGTGTTTTGCACAAATTTGTGGGCCCAGGTAACTTCTCATCTGGGTTTGTGAAACTTTTGCATTTGATAAGCTGAATACTGGGGTTTAAAAGGATTTTTTTTAACCCTTTACAGATATCAAAGGGTTTCTCTCAGATGTCAAACCTGCTCTACTTAGTGCCCTTGATGCAGAGTATGAGAAAAATCCATATGAGGTATTTTTTTATCCATTCAATTCCTCGTTTCATTTTGTTTTTCTTTTTTGGTGGTTTATTTTCATTTATTGGAAATGGCAGGGTGCATCGGCAGCTCCAAAGAAAATTGTGAAGGCATCAGAGTTCACATCTGCTTCGTCCGGTGGTGTGCTAGATAGCCTGCCACGTGAAGACATTAGTGGAAAGATCACACCATCTCTTCTCAAAGGCTTGGAAAGTCCTGATTGGAAGGTCTGCTCATCAGCATATATAAGTTTTCTTTTCTTTTCTTTCTTTTTTCCCCCTGTATGGGGATTGGGTTGGGTTGGGGTGATAAGTATAGACTTGTTTGGTAGGAGTGGATACATTCTCAATGAATTGCGATACTTGTTTATCTGAATTCTTTGAATTTGTGATATTTTTTGTATACCAGATTCGTTTGGAATCTATTGAAGCTGTAAATAAAATTTTGGAAGAGGCAAATAAGCGCATTCAGCCATCTGGAACTGGTATGAATTAATTTTCTTCATATGGATAGACTAGATATGCTTTTGTACTGTAATCGTACTCATCAACCTTATTCTTGTACCTTGTTTTCAATGTTTTGTTTTTTATTTTTATTTTTTCGTGTCCGTTACAATCTTTTTGTTTTGTTCTGCTTTTGGCTGCCAGCGGAGCTTTTTGGTGCTCTCAGAGGGCGCTTATATGACAGCAATAAAAATTTAATTATGGCAACTTTGTCTACTGTTGGTGGTGTCGCATCTGCAATGGGACCAGCAGTTGAAAAGTCAAGCAAGGTTTATAGGCTGTTAACTTACACATACTTGATATACATTATCTATTGCCTTTTAGACGCTTGAGATTTATATTTGAGGATTTTATTTACAGGGTATTCTGGCAGATATTTTGAAATGCCTTGGTGACAACAAAAAGCATATGAGAGAATGCACCCTGACTACTTTAGATTCTTGGCTTGCTGCTGTTCATCTTGACAAAATGGTTGCCACCTATTCCGATTTTTGTTTAATAGCTTTTTGTGCACTTTTCTGTGCTTGTCTAATGCCGTGGGAAAATTCTTTTCTTTTTAGGTCCCTTATATTACTGCTGCTTTAACGGATGCTAAGCTTGGTGCAGAAGGGCGTAAGGATCTTTTTGATTGGGTGTCAAGACAGCTTACTGGGTTAAATGAATTTTCTGATCCGATACATCTGCTGAAAACAGCTGCCTCTGCTATGACGGTATTTCGTACAGCACATATACTGTGATCTTTTGGGAAAATAAATAGCGGGCAGCCTTTGTATGTATTGTTCACTTTATTGAGTATATTATATATGGATTTATATCTAGGATAAATCAGCGGATGTTCGTAAGGCAGCAGAAGCGTGCATTGTGGAAATCGTACGAGTATGTGGACAAGAAACAGTAAGTACCCTTTGGTTTTTTTGTTTTTGGCTAAAAGTTGCATCCTTTGGTTTTGATTGATACTAAACAAGACTTTTGAGCTTCACTATCATTTATCATGTTTAGGTGTCCAAGAATTTAAAAGATATCCATGGGCCTGCCTTAGCTATCGTTCTTGAAAGACTGAAGCCACTCGGGGCTTTCCAAGGTGCATCATCTCATGTATAATATATATACATATATATGAGTTAGGATCCAGTGCGCACTGCGTAAGCGCACTGGACTTTTAAGCCTAAAAAATCCGCGGAGCGCTCCACAGACCCACACCCCATCCTGCCGCCCCGCTGACCCACGGATTTTTTAGGCTTAAAAGTCCAATGCGTTCACCCAGTGCGCACTGGAGCCTGACTCCATATATATATATATATATATTAACTTTGTTCTATTGGCAGTTCCGCTTGCTAATCTAATTTGTTTACTTCCAGAAACATTTGAGTCAGCTCGGACAATATCGACGGCGTCAACAGCCAAAAGTGGCTCAAAGGTTGGGAAATCTAGTTCCAATGGTTACAGTGATCGCGTACCCAGGCATGGAAACAGAGCTGTATCATCGGTATGTTTTTATCATCTTGAAGTATAACATGGTTATAACATGGATTCTGATGCTTTTATTGTCTGGACAGAGAGTTGGCTCAACCAAAGGTTCAAGGCCCGAGTTAATGATGTCTGTACAAGATATCACCCTTCAGTCTCAAGCTCTGTTAAGTGTTAAGGATTCTAACAAGGTACATTTGGATATTAATATTACTTCAAGTCCTTGTAAACTTTATATGCGTAGTGCAGCTGTCATTTTGGATTTTCCTATTTTCAGGAGGAAAGGGAGAGAATTGTTGTTCGTAGGTTTAAATTTGAAGAGCCACGGTTAGAACAGATTCAAGACCTCGAGGTTAGTGCTTGTTGGGTTTTCATTGAAAGTATTTCTTCCTTCCACACATATTTCTCCTATGATTTACATAGTACTTGATGTTATTTTGCCACAGAATGATCTTATGAAGCATTTTAGAGAAGATTTACATAGGAGGCTTCTTAGCACAGACTTCAAAAAACAAGTTGATGGGATGGAGATGCTGCAGAAGGTGCTTTTTGTGTTGTATATTTGATGACTTGGGTTTACTCTGAATATGTGAATGGGCTATTCAGTTACTGTTATATTGACTTTCCAGGCACTTCCGTCTATTGCAAAGGAAGTCATTGAGATTCTGGATATACTGCTCAGATGGTTTGTTTTGCGATTCTGTGAATCTAACACATCATGTCTGTTGAAGGTTAATGCTTTAATAATTATTTCTTTTCCTTATTTGTTCAAGACTGTCTGGGTTATCTATAAGTTGTCATTAACTTTAGGTTTTTTGCTGACGAAAAAAATGAGCAGGTGCTTGAATTTCTTCCTGAACTTTTTGATACATTGAGGAGTGAGGGCTATTCTATGACTGAAGCGGAGGCTTCAATTTTTCTTCCTTGCTTGATTGAGAAGGTTCTTCTTTTAACATGAACTGTTTGAATTTAGTCCATGCAGACTCTATAACTGAGTCACTGTTGGTCGTGTTTGCCGCACACCTGCCAATCCACTTAAAATAGTAAGCTGGCAAATGTTGAACAAAACCCTACAACCAATTTCAACCTGATCTGCTCTGTGCGCGCGCGCGCGCGTGCATGTGTGATCATCGTATATTGATATAGATGTTTTCCATTAGCACAAATGGGCTAGCTTCGGCAAGCCCAATAATAACTGGGGTGGAGCAGTTTGGTATCTTAACTTGTTTAAGTGTGTCTGTTCTGGTTGGAACACTTGAATCTGTCACAAAGTTTATTTTGGCCTAACCAGGCCTGTTTCTATTTCTTCTTGTTTCGTGCTAGCTTTCAGTGTTTTTCTTACACTCTGTGTAGTTTGATTGCCTTTTTGTTTCTCAGTAACTCATGAAAGTTCAGTAAAGATCTTTCTGAACTGAAACGTTTTTCTGCTTCTGCAGTGTGGACACAACATTGAGAAGGTACGAGAAAAAATGCGGGAATTGATGAAACAAATAATTCATACGTACTCAGCGGCAAAAACCTTCCCCTATGTTTTGGAGGGTTTGCGTTCTAGAAACAACCGAACTCGGATAGAGTGTGTTGATGTCGTCGGATTCTTAATCGATAACCATGGAACTGAGGTATAGTGGAGAATTTAGCTCATTATTTCCTTATCCTTAACTTTGGATAATTAATATTGTTGTTGTATACAGATTGGTGGACAGTTAAAATCGCTGCAGATAGTTGCGAGCTTAACAGCGGAACGAGATGGTGAAATTCGAAAAGCTGCATTAAATACTTTAGCTACTGGCTATAAGATCCTTGGTAGGTTGTATTTGTACAAATTGAGTGATTTATTTTATGCCTGAGAGTGATGTATTTTTAATTTATTTTCCATTTCCCCCCTGTATGTTTGAGAGGACTGAGCAACCTCTAATTTTTTTGAATAAGGGTTTACATATTCCAGTGATCTCCGTATTTCCTTTTCACTGGACCGAATGGTGGTGTTTATTAAATTAGTTGCTTGCTTTTCACCTTAGGTGATGACATATGGAAATATGTGGGGAAGCTTACTGATGCTCAAAGAAGCATGCTAGATGATCGATTTAAGTGGAAGGTTAGTTTATAGTTGCACGCGTTTTCCTGCTCTTGTTTTCTCCATTACAACATTATTACTTTTCCAGGCCCGAGAAATGGACAAGAGGAAGGAAGGAAGGCCTGGGGAAGCTAGGGCTGCTTTAAGGCGTTCTGTTAGGGAAAATGGGTATGTCTGCTCTTTGTACTTCACAGTTTGGTTGTTCTTGTCTTTCGAATTTATGCATTTGCTACTTCTTGTTCTGGCCATATTTTTCTTTGAATGTTTGTGAAGAACTGGTTTGTCTCATCTGTTAGGGAAAATGGGTATGTCTGCTCTTTGTACTTCACAGTTTGGTTGTTCTTGTCTTTCGAATTTATGCATTTGCTACTTCTTGTTCTGGCCATATTTTTCTTTGAATGTTTGTGAAGAACTGGTTTGTCTCATCTGTTTTGTCTTCTTAAATGCCCCATTATTGATTGTTTTTCCTACTATTTTCTGAAGTAATTTTCTTTTCTTTTGTTTGATTTTATGGGAGAGGTTTTGTGTGTGACAAGTCCTTTTATATCATTTATGCAGATGAAAATAGTTGTTTCCCTTCAGTTGGTTTCGTTTAATATCCTATTGTAACAGGCGGTAATAGTTTAGGTGAAATAACATTTTCATGTATCAAACTAATAGTGTATAAGCATACGAGGATCTCTCTGTTTTTGTAGGGATGCGTCCACAAATGCGTTCACTGTATTGTGGTTGATAGCAAGATAAGATATGTTACTGTTGGAAGAATTTAATAATGTTCAGGATTTAGAGAAGTGGCTTGCCCTACAATTTGATAAAGCTATGCCGTTTTTACGGCAAATGTTTCAGTTTTGGTGAATAACAAATATATGTTTGTGTTATGTATGTTATATCGTTTGCATTTGTTGATAAATGATAACATGTTATGTATGTTGTATCCTTTAGATTGTTGATAACGAATTTTGTAAAACAATAATTGGCAACCTGCTCTCTCTCTCTCTCTCTCTCTCTCTCTCTCTCTCTCTCTCTCTCTCTCTCTCTCTTTCCTCTGATTGACAAGAGACTTCATATTCTATGTTGTTTTGTGGTAGCTTCTTGTGGAAGTATGAACAAGCTTCGTGTTTGTTTCCTGTTAAGAGTATTATTTAAGGGTATTATATTCTTTTTTGGTTGTACTCGTACATATATAGTCATTAATGAATGGAATGATTATGGTACCCTAATACATTGTTTCTAATTTTTCAGTCTTCTTCTTCCTCAACCTTAACCCTAACCTACACATTTCATTACTTAACTTGGTATCAGATCAAACCGATTTAGGCCAAAGAATTCTCAAAGTAAAGAAATCACATAGACGAAGTTGCTGACCTCACATCTCGCTGTTGATGTCACTTTCTGTCAAGTGATGTCATATTGACGTCATCGTTTTTACATGGAAAATACATGGTTTGGCTTGTATCATCTTTCTGGTTATTGTTAGGATCTTCGTTGTTCGATTTGAAGCGGTTTAAATAAATTTTTTCTTCTTCTTTTTTTTTGAATGATTTTCGGAATTTTGGGTTCTGTTTTTCGATCTGCTATCCTGGTTCTTTTTGGTGGGTTTTGATTCTTGGATCTACCACTAAGTACTCGATCTACCACTAAGTACCTGTGACTAGATTTGCTCGAGTTCTGGTCTTTTGGCTGGAAAACACAGTGTTCGGCCCCCTCTGTTCTTCATTCGGCTGCTAGGTCTGGGCCATCTATTGATATTTTTGGTGCTGTTTTTTGTTGATCTAAAGGTGCTGTTTGTTTTGTATTGTTACTGTTTCTGTTGTTTTCCCTCTTTATTTGGCTGTTTCTTGGTATTTATGCTCTACTTGATAATTTTTTATGGCTGAGGACAAACCCCAATCAGTGTCAAAGGGTGATGACCTTCCGCGGTCTATTACATAAAAAATTGAACGGCTTGAATTATCTAACTTCGGCACATGCCGTGAAAGTGTTTTTACTGGGTAAACACAAGTTAAAATATTTGACCAATATCCATCCTTCTATGATAGAAGCTAAATACAAAGATTGGCTATGTGAGGATTCCGTTGTTCTGGGTTGGCTCTGGCATAGGATGGAGCCACTAGTTGCTACAAACGTGGAGTTTTGTGACTGTTGGAAGAAGATTTGGGGCTCTGTTGCTTAGTCATTCTCGCAACAGAGTAATGTCTCTCGGGTGTTTGAGTTGATGAGCAAATATTTTCTCTTAAGCACTCCTGAAACTGTTACCTAAGTACTATAGTGCTTTTAAAATTTTGTGGGGCTTATTGCAATATCGACCATTTGCTACCAATTCGCAGAGGCAAAAAGCTATTGAGTGGATTTTGTGAGTGCTGCTTTGTTATCCTGTATTGATTCGAATCTCTGTGGATTCAAAGATCTGATACTTAACAGTGATACTCTTCCTCAGCTGCTAATGCGTATTCTTGATTGCTTCGCTCCTCTTTGGGCAAAGCTCTACTACATTTGCCCCTACTACCTCCTCATCGGATTCTTCTGTTTTAGTTTCGAGCAGCAGTGGAGGATGTGGGTTTGGTTCTCGTGCTTCCTGTGGACGTCGTGTTTTCTTGGTGTTTCTTGCGAAGATGGTCATGCTAGTGGACGTGGTGACAGAAAGTGTGACATTTGTGGAGGCACCAACCATATAGAACCTTATTATTGGGTGAAGTATGGTAAGTCGGATTATGCATATCAGGTTGTCGATCGCCCTACACAGCCACCTTCTGTCTCTCCTTTGTTGGCTTCCGCTGTTCTTGGTCCTTGTTCTCATGATGCACTTATAAGTCCACTTGGCGAACTCGTTCAGACATTGCGTACAACCCTTCCTTCTGGTCTTCCATCCACTTCCACTGCTACAGTAGCAGATTCAGGTAATGTTGAATGTGTGGCTCATTTCTTCGTGATCCTGGGTCATTGACTCTAGCGCCACATTTGTCTAGTACATCATCTCTTTTATCCAAGTTAAACCCTATTCTACATAGCATAGTTCTAACTGTTTGGTTTTCTTGGCTCGTCGATCGAGGGTGAGGTGTTCTAAATCCTACTCCTCATTTACCTTCATCTTTTGCCATTATGTCTCTAATTTCCCCTTTAACTTGCTTTCTGTTAGTCATCTGACCAAAGCATTAAATTGTTTCATAACCTTTTCTCCCACTTATGTTTTCCAGGACATCAAGACGAAGAATATGATTCGTTCGGGGCATAAGAAAGTTGGCCTATACTATTTGGATCTTGATGCTCTCCTGCTTTGAGTGCTGCTTATCTCCTCTTTAGTTGCATTTTTGCTTGGGTTATCCATCCTGAACTAAACTCAAAGTTGGCCATTCCTGGCAGATCGAGTGTCTATTTGAATTGTGAGGCTGTCAGTTGGGCAAGAATCCTTGTAGTTCTTTATCAAGTAGTTGTCTTAGTCATTAGTTTTAGTCTTTTGACATTGTTCACATAGATATGTGGGCACCTTCTTATTTTCCTAATTTGAATGGTTTTAATTATTTTATTATCTTTGTGGATGATTATTCTCGAATGACATGGTTGTTTTTAATGAATGAACGATCTGACCTACTATCCTTTCTAAGTTTTATAATGAAATCTTTGTTAAGTTTGGTGAACGGATTGCCACTTATTCTTTTTTGGTTGATCGGGGAATAAATATCCATCAAACTAGTTGTGTGCTCCTCTCAGCAAAATGGTGTGGCCGAGAGGAAGCATCATCATTTGTTTTGATATTGCTCGTATCTACTGTCATTTGTGATAATCATTTTCCTTTCTCCCTTCTATATCCTGGACTTTCACTACCCTGAATGTTTGTATGTGTTGCTTTCGTTCATATTTCGGATCCTGGTATTGACAAATATCCCCTTGCGCTCGCAAATGCGTTTTCCATGGGTATTATTGCACTCAAAAAGGGTACCGCTGTTACAAACCCAAGTCTCGCCACTACTTTGTAAGTGCCGATATTACCTTCTTTGAGTCCACTTCGTATTTTTCATCTTCTGGTCAGATGTTGTTGCCAGATCTTAAATTCTATCGTGAGGGGGAGTCTTTTGGAGTAGTACTTTCCCGCTACCTATTTCTATCTTTCCTTTGCAAGTTTATCAGCGATCTTGTGATAGGCATCTTATTCCATATAGCCCTAATGCGGCATCTTCACCGAGGATTCTACTCCACCACTGATGATTTACCTATTGCTTTAAGGCGAGGTAAATGTACTTGCACTTAACATCCTAGTGCTAATTTTGTGTCCTATGTATGTATTTTACCTTGTTTGCAATTGTTTGCATGTTCCCTACCTTCCATTTACTTCTCATAAGAAGGCCTTGTGTTCCTCTGGTTGGAAAAATGCTATGGATGAGGAAATGAGTGCTCTTCATAAAAATCAAACTAGGGAACTTACCGTTTTTCCTCCTTGAAAACAAACTGTTGACTGTCGTTGGGTTATATTGTTAGTACATTCCTGATGGCTTTGTTGAGCACTTCAAGGCACACTCCCATCTTAATTCTGTCGTGGCTCTACTTTCTGTTGTTGTCATTTGCTCTTGGTTGCTATGTCAGTTGGATATTAAGAATGCCTTCCTCCATGGCAACATTCAGGAGGAAGTTTATATGGATCAGTCCTCTGGCTATGCCACTGTCCGAAGTGAGCATCTTTTTTGTCTTTTGCGCAAAGCTCTATATGGCTTGAAGCAGTCCCCACGTTCCAATTGGTTTGATTGCTTAGTGCTGTTGTCCTTGCATATAGATTCCGACGTCATTCTGTTCGTTCTGTCTTTATTTGACACTCTTTTGTGGGCACAATTGTCTTGATTGAATATGACCATATTCTTATCTCCGAGACTGATTTTGCTGGTATTGCGGAATTGAAACACCATCTCTGTCAACATTTTAATATAAAAGAACTTGGTGCTCTTTGCTACTAAATTGGGATCGAGGTTGCTCGCTCTATCTCAAAGGAAGTACGTGCTTGATCTTCTATCTGAGACGATCCTCTTGGGATCTCGGTCGACCAACACTTCTATGGAGTCCACGGTTAAACTTGATGGTGAGCAAGTGACCTATTGATGTCGGTCGATACTGACGACTGGTTGGGAAGTTGATATATCTTAATGTCACCCGATTGGGATAGTACTTATGATGATGTAGTTAGTCAGTATATGCATGCCCCACGTCAGCCCCATTTTGACGTGGTCTATCGTATTTTGAATTATTGAAGTGTGTTCCTGGGCGTGGGCTTCTTTACAAGCCTTATGCATCACTATGTGACTGATGCTTCTGATAGACGGTCCACTTATGGTTACTGTACCTTTTTGTTGGTGGTAACGTGTTTACATGGCGTAGTAAAAAGCAAAATGTTGTTGCGTGTCCTAGTGCCAAAGTTGAGTATAGAACTATGGCGCATACTGCCTCTGAGATGTTATGGGTTCGTTCTGTCCTTCGAGACATTGGTGTTGCTATCCCTGCTCTGATGGAAATGTTTTGTGACAATCAAGCCATTTTTTTATTGCTAATAATCCTGTCTTCCAAGAGCGCACCAAACATAGAGGTTGGTTGTTATTTCACTTGGTATTTGTTGGTCAGGAAACAGATTGTCACTTCTTCGTTTCGCTCCGACAATCAACTTGGTGGTATTCTCACGAAGCCATTACTTCGAGCTTCTTTTAATTTCTTGTCTTCCAACGTGGTCATGTTTGATTTATATGCTCCAGCTCAAGGGGGAGTGTTTGAGAGTATTATTTAACGATATTAAATGCATGTATTTTATTTAAGTGATCACTTTGGCTATTAAATGCATATATTTCATTCACTTTCCAACGCTGCCCTTCTTAAATTTGAAACCTGGGGTATTTTGTAAAGGGAAATAAATTTGTTGCGAGGTTTATCTAAAGGGGCAGATTTCTAATTGTTCTGTTCTCTTCTCTTCTCTCTTCTTCTTCCTCAACATATGTTATCTGGAATCGGGTACGTGTCGGGTGTGGATATGATTCCCGGAGTTGGGCTCGGTAGACCCCAATATTTTAGGATCAGGGAACTCGGCCATAAAGGATCCAAAATTTAGGTACAGGTACGAGGACACGTCAAACAAACAAGAAATAGAACAAGACGTATTCTTAAAATTAGCTGAATTATTTTGAGTCATTGCTCTAAATGTATACTATATACTTATAAGTATAAAACCTAAAAGGCATAGCATTATTCTTATATCATTATTATTTTATGCATGATTTTGTCCTACATGGTGTACGAAACAAGTCCAACTCATATCCCATGTCGGAATCCTTGTCATACTCACGTCAGCAACACGATACCTTTTATGCCAAGTCCGGGTAACATAGTCCTCAGTGAAGTTACTTTGTTAGTTGCTCATTAATGAAGTTTATTTGATTTGATAATTGATACCGGTTATATTTTTCAAATTCAAGGTTTTGTCTACCAGACTTAATTTTTACCTTATTTATATGATTCTCTGGTCGCCCAATGTCATTCGTTGGTTGTTGCAGCATGTTGGCATTGTTGGTATCAGTTCCCATTAGTTTTTAGGGATCTAACTTATCTAAAGGCCTCCTCCCCCTCCCTCCCCACGCTGTCGCCAAAAGTATAATAAACATTTCCTTCATTTGCTTCTGCATCCTTGCTGCTTTTACCAAGTGCCAATTGTATTATCATTCAAGGTATGATATATACCGTATTACTCGGATGTTAATTCAGTTATTGATTTCCCTAAATCCTTGCATATTCTCACTCTGACTTTTCTCTGTAGTTGTGTTCCATTTTTTGTTGTGTTTCTTGTGTGTCCTATGTGTTCTTTCATTGAGTTGTCATAGACTGCTACAAACATCAATTTTGTGGTCATCTAATATGTTTCATTTTCAGTAGATGTTTTATATTAGATGATTTTCTTTTAAGAAAAGGTGAGTGTTAATATAATGAGTATGCTTTTGGGATCTAGAATCTTAAAATGTGTGAACGGAAAAACATTGCCATAACAGTGACGTCTACGACAATAGCCATTGGCATTGTTTGGTCATAATTGTTTTCAGTTTTTAACCTTTCAACATGTTTGTTGTGTATTATCTCAGGTCTGATGCAGAACAAAGTGGTGAAGTTTCACGGTCTATGCCTGGCACAATTTTTACTAGGTACTGTAAAAAAAAATTCCCTTATGTTTTTGTTTAATTTGTAGAGACTTGTGTGGTCCTCATTTCCTTGCATATGCTGATAAAGTTTCATCTTTTATATAACAAATGCTTCTTAATTCTTATTCTTTTTGAAATATTCATTTTAAGTGAGAATTATGGTCATTCGGAGCTTCATATTGAGAGAAATGCAATATCCCGGCCACTTGCGACGACTGCAAATGGCCCTACAGACTGGAATGAAGCTTTGGAAATCATTGCATATGGTTCCCCTGAGCAGGTTTTATTTCACCTTTTGTAATTATATATATATTCAATTAGTTTTGAATTTACATCAATTTTGCTCTACTGAATTTGAATTTTTGTGTTACGATGAATATGCATGGTTTCGGGATTTTGTTTGTATTTCTTGTATTCCTTTATTGGCTACCATGTTGTTAACTGGGTCAGTCGTAAACTTCACGAATTGCAACATTTCAGTTGATTGATTCATTTGTTTGGACTTTGGAGAACATTTATTAGCGACATGAGCTTGTTATCCATACTTCTTGCTTCCTTTTTTTTTTTGTTATTATTATTTAATTTTCAGTGGTTCGTTGGTGGATCTGTAATGCATGATTAATTACTTTGTTTTCTTTACTCCCTATTATTTGCTGTTCTAAGTTATTGAGAAAAAAATTATGTGGCTGGCCAGAACGGAAGAGTTAAAAACTTTTTTTTTTGGGGTGTGGTAGACGTCCCCTAGATTGTGACAGCTGAACATCTTTATTCCTGCTGTATGCTGGCAGAGTATGAAAACAATTGCAAAAAAACATACTGGATTATTTCTGCAGCCTTTTGGGGGTGCATCTCACTTCCCTGGCACACATACATGGGGATGTGGATCATGCAGCCAAATAGGCTGCAGAATAGTGTTTCACATGTTTTTGGTTGGTTGATGACTATTTAGATGTTCTTGCTCTGCTGCACGAATGATTTATGCATGACATGTGGTTCATCCAATTCTCTGGGAATCACCTGCTCTTCTATGTTAATTTTCAGTTTAGACTTTAGAGTCATCATTTAATGTGCAACTAATGGTCTTCGTTTATGCAATTAGTTTGGTTGACTCAGTTTTCATTGTTGATCCGGTTCAAGAATTTTGGTGCCCTTTTTTTTTGTGTGTGTGTGCATGTGTGTTTAGTTTAAGGCGTGCTATTTTTTAATTTTGTGAATGCATTTTTTTTTACTACATTTGTGTGGCTTGGCCAACACTTCTGTTATGGTTCAGTCTGTCGAAGGAATGAAAGTTGTGTGCCATGAGTTGGCACAGGCAACCAGTGATCCTGAAAGCAGCACAATGGATGATGTTGTGAAAGATGCTGATAGACTTGTTTCATGCTTAGCAAATAAGGTAATAACTGTCTGGAATCAGAATTAATAGTTGTATCCTTTCTATTGCCATCGCAGTTAGACTTTATGTGCATATTTCCATTCAGCAAAAAGAAACCAGAATTTTGGTATTTCAAATTTTGTAAACTTGTTCTTTAACTTATTTCCTGCAGGTAGCCAAGACTTTTGACTTCAGCCTGACTGGAGCTTCTTCAAGGTCATGTAAATATGTTCTGAACACACTGATGCAGGTATCATTGCCGTTTATTTCTGCTTGATAGTTGCTATGATTGACCAATAATAGTGGATAAAAAAGAACTCTGAAGTATACAACAACTAATTGGTTCCAATTTCGAGTGTTTTTTTTGTCTCGTTCCCCCCTTGTTCTCTTTCCCCTTTTCTATTTTACTAATCTAATTTTCACAATGTATCTTAAACTGCATTTGTAATTGCTGTTAATCTTTTGCAGACATTCCAAAATAAACGGCTTGCTCATGCAGTCAAGGAGAGCACCCTCGACAGTCTCATCACTGAGCTACTGCTCTGGCTTTTAGATGAAAGGGTTCCACGGATGGATGATGGCAGCCAACTTCTGAAAGCATTGAACGTTTTGATGCTTAAGATCCTGGTTAAGTATTGTTCAGAAAGGTTTTAATTAGTTAGCCGATATATATTGGTTTTCTGCTTTGTGATATTAACGAAGGTTACAAATTCAGGATAATGCTGAACGGACATCGTCATTCGCAGTCCTTATTAATCTGTTGCGCCCCCTAGACCCTTCAAGGTGGCCAGCAGCACCAGCATCAAATGAGTCCATTTCCATGAGAAATCAGAAGTTCTCTGATTTGGTTGTCAAATGTCTGATTAAACTTACAAAGGTAAATTTTCGTTCCTAGTCCCTGTTTTTCTTATTTGTTTTTCAGAAAACTATCTTAATGGCTTATTGGAGTGCCTCTTGCACACGCATGTGGTATTTCCAGCCATTTCCATACATCTATTATTCTCTACAAAATTTTGAATGGCACCTCTGTAAAAATTTTAAACTGTGATGATCAGAAAAGTTGCCAGAAATAGTTCCTATCTTGGGTACAGTTGGGTTAAGTTTACCATATTGGCTGGGCAACAGCTAATTTTAATATTTACCCTATGGGATTTGTCAATTCGTCTTCTGGACAGGTGATTTCACATAAGTCAACAGCTCAAATATCCTAAGAAACCATATCACAGCTCTACTTTCTGTCTACGTGACCACCATTGATATTGCATTGGTATTTAGTAGGGTGGTATTTGGGGGAAAATCGAACCTGGTTCTTTGAAAGATTTACAAGCACCAATCTGATGCTCTGCTTTCACGTGTGTTCAGCTTTCTTTTGTTCTCTCTTTTTTCTTTTATTTATTTTTTATTTTTTATTTTATCCTCTGTGTGTGTGTGTGTGTGTGTGTGTGTGTTGCTATTTTTCCCTGTACAGTTTGATCTATACTCGTGTCCATATGGTGCAGGTTCTTCAGAGTACTATATACGATGTCGACCTTGACCGCATTCTTCAAAGTATCCATGTATACCTGCAAGAATTGGGAATGGAAGAAATAAGGAGAAGGTATCTATTGACCTGTTTATATAATATCTAAATTCAATGCTGTAAAGTTTTGTGATGTTCCAGATCATGGTTATTCAATGCTGCTCAACTTGATACAACCTTATTGAATTGTCCCTTCTGGCTGCCTTTAATGTGATGAATTTCTGACAGAGCTGGAGCTGATGATAAACCTTTACGTATGGTGAAAACAGTTCTACATGAGCTTGTTAAGCTTCGTGGAACTGCAATAAAGGGCCATCTTTCAATGGTTCCAATAGACATGGAACCCCAGCCTATTATTCTTGCTTACATTGACCTTAATCTTCAGGTAATTACTAGTTCTAATTTTTTTTATATGATCTTTCTGTTTTTTCTTTCCCCCCCTCCCTCTATTTATGTTTTAGTTTACCATTTACTTGGAGAATCTACCAGACTTTGGCTGCTGCAAGGATGCTGACCCCATCTGGACCTGTTGGCCAAACACATTGGGGTGATTCAGCCGCTAATAATCCAACACCCGCCAGTCACTCTTCGGATGCTCAATTGAAGGTATCATTTTACCCTTTGAAACTTATTGATTTCTCAAAATTTTATGTTCGGTTTTGCGTGTCTTCATTGCAATAGGGCATTTTCATTACCTTTTTCTGCATGTTTTCTTTTTCATCTTGTTGTACCCGTTGGCGTGTAATATAATTTACTTCACGTTTTTTTACAGCAAGAACTTGGTGCTATTTTCAAGAAAATTGGTGACAAGCAAACTTGCACCATTGGTCTTTATGAACTATACCGCATCACCCAATTATATCCCAAGGTAATTTTTATTTTTTATCTTTTCATTTTTTGTGTGGGTTTGGAGTAACTATATTTTTTATCTTTTCATTTTTTGTGTGGGTTTGGAGTAACTATATGTTACATACCTGCACTTGCCAATGGCCAGTATTTTTGCGGGTCGTTGTTTTTGCTAATTGATGAAGATTTCAATTAATGCAATTTATTATAGGTTGATATATTTTCACAACTTCAAAATGCTAGTGAGGCATTTCGAACCTACATAAGAGATGGTTTAGCCCAGGTTTGGCACGGTACCTTTTTGCAATAATATGTTCCAAGGACAACTTTGGTAATATGTTTATAAGAGTTGCTCTTTCCCTGAAACTCAGATGGAGAGAAATGCAGCAGCAGGAAGGACACCTTCAAGCGTACCAATGGCAACCCCTCCTCCGGCTACCCTAAATCTTTCTTCCCCAAAATTCGGGCCTCTGTCACCTGTAAATACAAATCCGTTAAGTGATGCAAAATCTTTAAATACTAAAGTGGAACCCACCAACTTTAGTTTGCCACCATCTTATGCTGAAGATGACCGAGCTATTAATTCTCTCACCTCAAGGGCTCCTATGTCCGAACACTCGGAGCTACACAGATTTCCTTCCGGAGGTAACTTATGTTTACCTTATAATCTGTTTGAAACGAAAGTAATTTTTTTCTTCTTTGAAGTATATATGTCGATATTACTTTGTATATTGAGAGAAAAAGACGAAAAGACGGGTAGAGCATGGGGTTCTGTCAAACCCCTAATTCATGCCCTTGTGTGAAACACAATCTCCAACTTAAAACGTGGAAGCAAATAAGGCTTGCTTTGGTGAAAAAGGAAAATTGTATCAGATTGCCTGTTTAAG
This sequence comes from Hydrangea macrophylla, assembly GCA_033977485.1. NCBI lineage: Eukaryota > Viridiplantae > Streptophyta > Magnoliopsida > Cornales > Hydrangeaceae > Hydrangea > Hydrangea macrophylla. The sequence continues at coordinate 95,381,796 of CM066988.1, read as the reverse complement.
CTGAAAATGGAGGAGATAACATTACTACAATAGATGAGAACGCTTTCTAAAAATACCATTCTGGGAACAGTTTTTTGACATGTTTTGTTCTGTGTTTTTATTTGTGTATCTAACTTCTTGAAGTTAATGCAGTGACTGCAGTTACAAATGGGACGTTAGATGCAATAAGAGAGAGGATGAAGAGCATCCAGTTAGCAGCGTCTGCTGGGAACCCAGAATCTGGAAACAGGCCGTTGATGCAAATGAATGGCAATCTAACTCATGGACTCACGGCTCAGTTACCAAATGCATCGGACCGTATGGGTTCTGATAATTATATGGAGGGCGGGGTTCTTCCCATGGATGAGCAAGCCTTATCTGGGCTACAAGCCCGTATGGAGAGGCTTAAAAGTGGGTCATTAGAACATCTTTAGGAAGAGTTAATAGCGCGCACTCTGATTCTTTGAGAATCCAAGTGCTTGTGGTGCCATATGATGCTAATCTTGTAAATGGAGACGAAATACCCTGAGTGCAAGTAATCATCGGGCGGATTTACCTGTAAGGATATAAAGCATTCTTTGGTGCTTAGAAAGTTTGTATTCAGGCTTGTTTTTGCAGCTAAGTGTGTGTCAACACCGGGTTCATTTGTGTCCGAACTCCGAACGTATGTAATTTGTATATTGTAGTTGAAGCTTTTGGTCGGGTTTTGGCAAATATGCTTGCCATTCTCTAATTTAATACAAGAGTTTGAATTCGTTTTTTTCTCTAGTCATTTTGGTTGGATATGAGCATGAAAAATTCGCTGAATGATTTCGACCATGTGGGCTTGCAATTGTGAATAACGCTATGATTCCCAAATTTGGCTTCCAAATGCGCTGCCAGATCTACCAAATGCAATGGTATGTGGTACCATTATCCACTGCCATGTGTAGTACAACTATTAAAATATTTTGGGAATTAACTTTGGGGATTTTAATTTGAAAGCATAGCATTATTTCCAAGTTTATTGACCCCACTTGCAATGAATTTGTACTTCAGTCGTTGAGGATGATCATTTGCAACTTCACACGTTCTGAGTTTTCCCGAACATGGATTATTTTCGGACCTACAGACTTGTCCTTTTCCTTAGCCTTCTTCCTTTGTATAGTTTGTATTCCTCTCAGCATTGTGACTTGGAGCCGGAGGTCGTGATGGGTTACAAAACACGCAAAAACAGTTTCTCTACATATAGTGGTGGCACTGCATATATTGAACCGTTCCACACAGGGGTGTGACTGCATATAGCGAACCCTTCCCAGATTTGTTCTGATGAGAACCTTGTGCATTGAGTTGGCCCTTTTTCTAATTGCATTCATTGAGCCCAAAAGACCGACATACATGGTTATTGTAAAACCCAACACTTTCTTTACATAGCGTTGTTTTTCACCGAGACGTTAAGTTTTATCATTTTCACTTTGACATCATACAAATCAGGTTTCATTCTAATGTAATGACATGATGTGACGCACTCACTAAATAATTTCTCCATATTAGAGGGCCCACGATACAGGAAAACCGAAGATCACATAGTTTATGTAGATCGTGGGTGATCCACTTCTGAATGTGTGGCATTGATCCAACATCATCCAATTGGATATAATCATACATACAAAAATATACGCACACGCATATAAATATTTATATCTGTGCATACTCTCAACTTCAAAATGAGGTCAGAATTAGTGACCACAATATCATCCTAATTTATGCAAGCAAATAAACTCATCCTGAGAGTATGCCGTACAAGCTAAACCCATTTATTAATATTAATAAAGTAAAAGTAATAAAAGCTCCACCATCTCTATTAGTGCATCACAACATGTGACCACAATTAAAATTTTGTTTCCTACAGGAAGAGCGAGTGCCTCTGTATTAGTGGTTTTAGTGGGAGGAGCGAGAATGCACTCTATCTCTTACCCTTTTTTTCATTTCCCATTTTTTTTTTTTTGATTGAGTTGTCTTAAAGTTTTTTTTTTTTACCAAAAAATCCCTCATACTCAATCAATAGTGGTAAAAGTCCTTCCTTGTATCTTTTTCGGTCAAAAATCCATTCTAAGATTTTTTTAGACTGGTATGCCCTTATTGTGATATAAGGGAAGATATATATATATATATCAATCCCTTAAATGTTGCACTATACCTTTCAGTTATAGAAGGTGGATATAAATAATTATGGATTGTGTTTATTATGACATTTATGGAATGATTTTCTGAAAATTGTATATCAGTGATATAATATCATCATTCATTTGAATATTTCATCATGTTATACTTCATATATATAACACACTCTACCAGGATATGTTGAGGAATTTATCAAAGTTCTAAACTGATTATCAGAATACTTTTGAGTAATTTCTGAAAGTATTTAACTGCTGAATTTTGCTGAATACTTTTGAAAAAATTCCTCAAAGCATTGTTGTGGCAAATTCTCAAAGTGATATGGTTATTCCTCAAAGAATGACTTTGAGAAATTCCTCAAAGAATATTTTGATAAATTTATCAATATAGTTTATTGTTTACCTTCATCAAAATACTTATGGGAAATTCCCAAAAGTATTGGCTATAGAAATTTTTCAAAAAAAAAAAAAACCTAAGACTAAAAACAAAATCAGTTTTTGAGAATTTCCCCAAAGTCGAACACGTTAATCAAAAGCGGTTCACATCAAACATCTCGAATAATTTGGAAACTTTCTATTTCTTTCAATTTCTTGGATTGTTTCAGAACTCCTCCTAACTCTCGATTTGTTTCTTGGATCCACTCGATTTTCTTTGATGATTTCGACGACTCTAGGCGGAAGAGGGAGTGAACTTGGTGAAGTGGGTGACTGTTTGAATGATTTTGAAGCTTCTATCAATGGCATGGAGAGAGAGAGAGAGTAGATGAAGTAAAGAGATTTTTTTGGGATTTGGGTGAATGTTTCATGGATTGAGAGAGTAATATTAGAGGAAGTGGAGAAATTTTAGGTATCTTTTTTTTTTTTTTTTGAGATATGGGGTAGCTCTGTTCTGTCCCTTAAATGTGCTTTAGGGAGTTTTAAACACAAATGTTTATATGAGGGACCTAACAACTCAAAAGATTTCTAAAATGTCCTTATAACTAAATTACCCATTTAATTTTTGATATATTGGTGAATGGGAGAATCGAACACACACCCACTTGAGTGGAGCAGTTGGCATATGGCCACAGGGGTAGGATAATCATTTTTAGTCCTCTTAAAGTCTTAAGTAAATATGAAAGATGCCTATGCTTATAGGGAAATTTCTCTCATGTGCATTGAGGGAGGGGAAGCATTGCGCATTTGGAAAGTGAGCATTAAATGCAACTCTGTTTATGATAAAAAGATATAGTAATTTGATGATAAAAGTTATAACCTATCACAATATATTGTGACAGCCATGACAAAAAATTGTGGGCAATTCTGTAGTGGGGCATGGTGGTATTGCCCCACGTGAGGTCATTTTAATGTTGGCCATTGGATGTAAAGGGAAATGATCCCAATGTAACACTTGGCAGGAGTTTTAAAATTATTTAAAACTTATTTCACCTGTTTAGCCTGTTACACACACACCTAGCCGGTTACACACACAAGTCCAAAAATTTGGCACATTTATTTTCAAAGTCCAAATAACCCTCAAAGTCCAAACAACCCTGAGGAAGTTCAAACCTGCTATTTATTTATTTTATTTTTTTACAAACTTAAATTTTATTTAGTTGTGTACAACATTTATTCCATAAGGTATAACATAACATGCTTAGTATTTTGCAAATTTGACATATTTCTTAGCAAAGTCCAAACAACACTTATTAAAATCGAACACTGGTAGTTTTGTTGAGAAGATACATTCATGAAAATTATGCTTATATGTTTTCATCGCAGACACGAGAAGATTGTTGAGTTTAAAGAGGGAAATGAGGGCATCAATATAAAAGACGCGGTGAGAAAGAACATTTGGACTTTCTTAAGGAATATTTGGACTTTCATAAGAAATATTTGGACTTTCTTAAGGAATATTTGGACTTTCTTAAAGAACATTTGGATCATAGTAATGAACATTTGAACTTTCATGAAAAACATTTGGACTTTCTTAAGGAACATTTGGACATTAATAAGAAACATTTGGACTTTCATAAGCAACATTTAGACTTTTTTAAGAAACATTTGAACCTTAGTAAGGAATATTTGGACTTTAGTAAGGAAATATGGACTTTCTTAAGCAAAATATGGACTTTATTAATAAACATTTGGACTTTAGTAAAGAACATTTGAACTTTCTTAAGAAACATTTGGACTTTCTTCAGCAATATTTTGATTTTAGTAAGGAACATTTGGACTTTCTTAAGCAACATATGAACTTTATTAAGAAATATTTGTACTTTAGTAAGGAACATTTGAACTTTCTTAAGAAATATTTAGACCTTAGTAAAGAACATTTATTTATATATACTTTTTTACAAACTTCAATTCTATTTAGTTGTGTACAACATTTATTCCATAAGGTACAACATAGTGATGCTTAGTACTTTGCAAATTTTGGCGCATTTCTTTGCAAATTCCAAACAACCCTTAGGAAAGTCCAAACTTACTATTTACTTTTTTTTTTTTTGTTACAAACTTCAATTTTATTTAGTTGTGTACAATATTTATTCCATAAGGTACATTATAGTGATGCTTAGTATTTTGCAAATCTGGCATATTTCTTTGCAAAGTCCAAACAACCTTTTTGAAAGTCCAAATTACCCTTAAAAAAGTCCAAACCTGCTATAACAAGTTGCAAACATTTAATGCCCCTGACATGTGACAGTCTTGCTCTTCTCTTCCAATCCACACCTGCTACGTGTACAGTAGTTTTGCTCCACCTAGAGCCAAAACCACTCCTGCCCCACTACAGTCGAACCCAAAAATTGTAACTATCATGACAAAAAAAACTGTAACAAAGTGATTTTTATAACTACGTGACAAAAAATTATAACCTATCCCAATGTTGTAAGCATGACAAAAAATTGTAACGCAAAATTGTTGCAGACAAAAGCACTCTGGTTTCAATCCAAAGGTTGAAATTGTTAGTTTTCAAAAGTGTTTTATCAAACGGCTAAGACCTCACCCTCTCTTCTGTGTGCATATGCGCATATTCAACATATACAAAGATGAATACATATAGGTAGGGAGAGGCTATTAAGTAAACTCTGTTGAGTGAATTTATTCAGTGAATTGACTTTTAAGCTTAAAAAAAAATCGCGAATTAGCGGAACAGTCTGCGAGTTCTTTTAAACTTAAAAAGCTAATTCACTCAATAATTTCACTCAATCCAATTCACTTAATCTGAAGGCATATAGGTATATCTATATACAGAGATTATAAGATGAATAGATGATAACGGGCAAAAGAAAAAGGCGCAAACAGGAGAGAGAAGGAAGAAGAATCACGCTAACTTGGGTTTTGTTAAAGAGAGAGTGAGTTCCCTACTCTTTACTTGCAAGACATTCTTTTCTATGTTTATATTTATATTTAATATTTATATTTTGGATTCCTTAACAAAGTAGGCAAATCAGACAGGCGTTTCCCTGGGAAGTGAGTTCTCTCTCTCTCTCTCTCTCTCTCTCTCTTATTAAACTAATTACTAGTATTACTAAGCCGCCGTGTATTTATTAAAACTGTTTATTTTCATTCACTGGACTATATGTACTACTAATTCTTAATTTCTTTGTAACGCTGTGTTTGCTCTGTGTTGTAATAATAGGAAGAGATTAGGAGAAAGAGAAGAGAAGGTGGGGAATTGAATTGAAATGGCATCAAAACTGCTGCTTGTGGTTGTTTTTGTGGTTGATCTGATTGCTTTTTCACTTGCTGTTGCTGCTGAGCAGAGGAGGGCTACTGTCAGTCTCTCTCTCTCTCTCTCTCTCTCTCTCTCTCTCTCTCTTAAAACCCCTTCCATAATACATATATATATATATATATGTATTTACTATGTTACATATGCTTCATGGGGTGTTTTGGGTTTCATGGGTAGGTACTGTTCGTTGTTAGTTCCATCTATTTCGTTAGTGATCACTTGCTTAATTATAGAGTACATGGGATTCAGTTGTCTAATTCTTTAATCTCAGATATCATAATTTTTTTTTTTTTTTTTTTGACGAATTGAGTTTTTTGATTTTCTAAATTTCAAGGGTGGTGTGGTGGGTTATAATTTGTTTGCATCCTTGTTTATTATTATTATTATTATTATTATTTTTGACTTACCTTCTAATCGCAATATATTGATACACAGCTCATATATATACACACACACACACACCCCCCCCCCCCTTCTTTTTTTTTGTATTGCAGTAGTGAACTATCACCCAATCAGTGGCGGAGGCAGTGTAGGGCCAGGGGGGGCCAGGCCTCCCCTGAGATTTTGAAAATTAAAATTTTAGCCTAAATTTTTTTAGTATTTTACATTTAGGCCCCCCCTCAACTATGTTTAGGCCCCCCCTCAAATTATGTTTAGGCCCTCAAAGGGGTCTAAGGCCCAATTTAGTGCTATCAACTACATATATATTGATATACTGGTATATACAACTCAAAAGAAATGTGCCTAAAATTTCAAAAATTACACTTTTAGTGTGATAATTTTATGCATTTTAGAAATAGACCCTCTTAAAATTTTGAAAGACACTATATAATATTTACGTGTCACCGAATAGACTTATATTATAAGCATATCCCCAAAACATCACAATTATAGACAAGTAGACCCTAAAAAAATTGTCAATTATGTATGAATAGACCCCAAAAAAAAATTTTCAGGGGCGCTGCCCCTGAACCCCCATATAGCCTAGGCCCCCCCTGGCCAAAATTCCTGACTCCGCCCCTGCACCCAATCTGGCTTTGCTATGCCAAGTTATTTGCTCTAATATAAGGTTATACTAATGCTGACTTCATCCCTTACTCTCTCTATATTTAGATTTTTGCCGAGGAGTTCCCTATAATACCCTCATGAGGTTACTCCAAGGCTTCTACCATTTTCTCTCTCCCAAAATTACTCCACTTTCATATCTATGAATTGTCTCTGTCAAATTTCTTCCTAAAGGCTTTGTTTGTTTCTTGTATTTAGTGAGGGAAAAGAATCGAAAACACATAGGAAACCTTTTCGTTTGTTTGATACTTTGATTCAGGATAATAGGAAGGAAAAAAAAAAAAAAAGTTGAGAAATTTATTTAAACATTTCAAAATTTGTGAGTCATTTCCCTCTATATATATATATATATATATATATTTTTTTTCCTTACAATTATATTTTGGAATTTTATCCCTATATTTAATGGTATTTAAACATGATGGGAAACACTAGGGAACTAGGTTTCCTTTTACTTCTCTAAACAGAGCAAACGTCTTTTGTACTACAAAGTTGGTTGTGCTAGATTGCCAACAGTTAGTGCAATAGGACGTCTCTATTAATTTTGTCTCTTGGTAGAAAAGGCGAAATTTGAATTCATACAAGGGACTTGAGATTAAATCTAATTTGAATTTGGAAAGAAGATATTAAATTGGAAATGTGAAATTTATGGAAAGCTTGGAAATTTCTTACATCATGTTGTATAACTACCGTCTTCCATATATAAAGAAGCAAATACAATTGTACAATGACATTTAAGATTTTGTAACACGCCCCACAGCTGCTGACACTACGTAAGAGGTGTTTGTAGTATCATATTATGCTTTGATTTGGGGTGATTTTCTGGATTGGGGTTTGTGATTGTTGGTTTCTATCGATCCAAGCGTAGCAGATAGGGTTTTGTTTTGGTTCTGCACGGAGGGTGCTTGAAGATATGCACATATAGGCTTTTCACTAATACTTTCTCCTTTTTTTTTTTTTTTGGGTGGGTGGCTTTTTCACTAATGCTTGGGGTGACTGATCTGGAGGCTTATTCTCAAGGGGGCCAAATTTATTTAATTCTTTGAGGCACCGTAAAGTTAATTCAGTGTCTCACCCAATGAAAACTGTGGTTCTTATACTTTCTTACTGTGACTGGTTATAAAGCTTCATTGGGCTTCTCTTCTGATAAAGGCTATGAAAGCACCAAGACTATTTTCCAGCTCTGGTATCAGTGTCTGGAGCACTGCCATCCGGACACGCTTTGGACACGTGTCGGATACTCTTAAAATTGTGTTTGGATACTTTATTCTTTTTTTAGAAGTGGACACACAGTCGTCACGTGCGGGTGTGGGACATATATATATGCATATTTATTATAAATAGTGGTTTTTTAAAATAATTATTTTATTGATTTTTTAATAATGTCTTAAATTTTATTTATTGGCTTTGTCATTATTGGTAATGCCATAATAATGTTGTGATTTATGTGTTCTTATGCCAATTTTGATTAGAATAATGTTAGGTTTCTATCACATGGTAAAACACATATTAAAATAAAAATACAAAAATCAACACGTATCGGTATCCTACTTTTTTTTTGAGAAATTTCATGTCCACGTATTCAATTTGCGTCGTGTCATGTCCATGTCTCGTTTCTGTTTCCGTGTTCGTGTTCGCAAGGCCTCTCAGATTGTCACTTGACTTTGCGTATCCAAGTTTATCAGGTCCTTTAGTGCCGGGACATGTGAGTGCTTTTAAGCTTTTGTTTATCCTTGAGGGTGCTATATGATCTCTGTTTTTTAGGAGAGTTTGTTTCATCATTTAACTTATGTATCCTTTCACTCTATTAAGAATAATAGTAATACCCTTTTGATGTTAAAAAAAAAATGGAATGAATGGAGTGCTCATTGTTGATGGAGACGAGCCGTGCAATGTGGCTATAGTAATATTGGTAGCAGTAGTGGCAGTGGAAGCAATATGGTCATGGTGTGATGCTGGCTATTGGACCAATAATAGCATGGTGGTGTTGGTATCGTAACATAGGTGGTGTTTGAGTTGGTAAAAGCAATTTCGATCTTAGCAATAGCAATCAGCGAGATTTGCTTTTTCTAGTTGTGCTGTCTTCACTTCTTTGTTTTGTGTTGTAATCTCTAAAAAGAACAATGCAATTCTTCCCAAATTTGGTTCTCAAATGCTTCGCCAGTTGTACCACATGGAGTGGCATTTGGTGAAGAGTAATGCTATGCTTCCCAAATTTTCATTTCAAAAGTGCTTCCCAAATGAAGTGGCAGTGGGGCCAGGAAAACAACTTCCAATCAAAATTCAACTAGTCCCACTGTATTAGACCTGGCCCCATTGCAACATCATTTGGGAAGTACTTCTGGGATAGAAATTTGGGACACATAGCATTACTTTTTGGTGAAACCAAATTTTGGATCTAAATTTGGGAAGCATAGCATCGCTCCTCTAAAAAACAAGAATTGTTCGGGAAAAGACAAAAGATAGTGTTCGAAAGTTCATATACTTCAGAAGTCTCTAAGTTTGTATCAGTATAAAAGAATTCCCATTTGGGAAAAAAATTGTATTTACAACCATGCGGGTTGTCTGAATCCTCGACAGTGGCCACTTTTTGCAGTATTAACACCTTTAAACAACAGTTACGAACATTAATCATCTTAAAAGCTCAAATATGAGACTGTGTTAAATGCTGAAGCGAATATAACTAGTTCCCTTAAGGCTGTCTTCTTCTTCTTTTTTTTTTGGGGGGTCCTCTTCCATGTGGGAATAGGAGGGGTTAGCATGGGAAAATGTATTAGCTATGGGTATTTCAGGTTTTGGTTAAATAGATTCTTGAAACTAGTGTTGAGTTGGAGCATCCATCCCAAAACCAATTGGCAATGGATGGAGTAGCCAGCAAGGCTTTAAATTCTCGATGTGGGATTTTAATTTCAACACGCCACGGCACGTGTGGCATGACTGAGAGCCAAACACGTGGATTACTGAGATAGGGTAACATGGAGCACATGTGGCCAAACTGTCTTGACAATAACCTGCTCTGATACCATGGTTCGAACCCCTCAACATTTGAGGGACAACAAATCTCACATTGGAAGAACAAACACCACATAGGGTGTATCACATGGTCATCCAAAACCAATTGGCAATGGGTGGAGTAGAGCCACATGATCTTATATATTGAGTAGCAAGACTTTAAATTCCCGATGTGGGATTATGATCTCAACAACTAGTTCTGCAGTTATGATATCTACCTTTTTTTTTTGGTACAGTGGAAATAAACAAAAACAAAAACTAACGCACAAAACAAGTGCCACTACTGTCTGCAAGCAAAATGCGGGCAAGATCTGAGGGAGGAGTCGAAAGAATAGCAAAAGGCTCATTCTGTCTCACTCCTTCGTTAGCCAAAACGTCAGCGCACATGTTTCCTTCACGGTAAGTATGAACAAGTCTCTCTTTTCCTCGCACCAAAAGGACCTTGCAATCCACAATAATAGCTGTCATTGGGTTATCACTCCTCTTCGAATCATTGATAAGATTAACAGCTGTTGCAGAATCAGATTCTATGATGAAAGTGGGCCACTCTTGATCCCACATCAGCTTCAGACAATGCCATACTCTCTTGAGCTCCTCCTCCAAGCTGTGCAATCCAGTCTCCCTTAAATATCCGTTATCCAAACACGTTGGTCATTTCGCACGATACCGCCGAAGCCACCAGGTCCAGGGTTGCCTTTAGCAGTTCCATCTGTATTGATTTTAAGATTCCCAGCAGGAGGAAACAACCATTGAGAAATGGACTGGGGAGAAACAAAGAGGAAAAAGCTTGGTTAATCTCACCTTGCAAGATTTCTGCTTTTCTCCACAATAACACTAGGATTAGTGTCCGTGTTGTTGAAGAAAAGATTTCTGCTTTTCTCCACAATAATACTAGGATTAGTGTCCGTGCTGTTGAAGAAAACCAGCTGATTCCTATCTTTCCACAGCGTCCATAAAGTAGCAATGAACAAGGTTTTCCACTCGTAACACGTGTCCACACTGCAACTTTGATTCTCTGCATTGTTTTTTAAATCCAAGCCTTCAATGGGGCCAAGAAGGAATTTTAGTGATCATGAGAGCTTTAGGACACTCTCTCAGAATATGGAGAGAGGTTTCACTCCAATTGTTACATTTCGGGCAGCTCTCATCATTAGTCACCGCCCTAGTAGCTCTAAGATGATTCGATGGGAGACAATCAATTGTAAACAGTCCACACAAAGAATTTAATTTCTGTGGGGAATTTTCAGATTCCAAATCCACTCCCAATTATCGCCTACAGGTATAGGATCATGCTCATTGAGAAAATTATAGGCCTTTTGTGTAGAGAACCTACCAGTACTGGAAGGGCCCCAAGAGGGGTAGTCGGTAAATGTGGAAAACCCGGGAATAGGAATGAGCTTGGATATGATTAACAATGTTACTCGTGCTCATAGCCGAGAGGAAACCAGGGTCCTATCATTTGACATTGGTGATAATGTCACTCACTATGTTATCGTTAACAAGTTCCCTGATGGGGCCTTGCCCACACCACCAATCACTCCATAAATTCACCGTACTTCCATCACCAATGACCCATTTAATAGCCTTCAAGATGGTAGCCTGGGCATTAGAAATACTTTTCCAAACATGGGATTTAGATGTTTTTTTAAAGGCCAAGGTGGATGATGGCTATTAGCTGAAGTATTTCTCCTTATTCAACACCTGAATCCACAAAGCCTGCTCATAGAAAGGATTTTCCAGCTTAATTTGGATAAGATGGCCAGATTTTTCTCTCTGCCTTTTTTTTTTAATCCCAGGCCACCATCTCTTTTCCTCGAGCATACAGTATCCCAATTTTTTTTTGTTGCTTGAATACAGTATCCCAATTAACGAGGTGAATTTTTTGTTCATCTGTCGTATCTCCCCAAAGGAAATTTCTATTAAGCATATCATTCTTATTACAGATCGAGAGGCAAGGGAGCAAGTTCGTTTGGATCACATAATTAGGTATAGCAGAAGTAACAGCCTGAGCGAGAGTAGCTCTCCCAGCAATAGATAACAGTCTACGTACTTTTCCAGTTCGCAAGCTTGAACTCAATTTTAAAAAAAGTTTCAGTCAAAACATTTTTTGAGGCCCTTGAGTGAAGTATAGGGACTCCCAGATATTTTCCAAGATTATCAGTTAAGCTAATGATATCTACTTTCTATCTATTTCTAGGAATGCTGCAAATTTAGGACCCGTAGGGGTTTGTATAATTTCTAGAGTGAGGTGCACTTGTCCCTTTGCGGACGCAAGCAATTGTTGAACTACCCAATTTGCAAAATTCTTGAAAAGCAAGGTCCCAACTAATTTATTGCATCTTCTCTAACAGGCTAAAATCTCCCAAGATGGGCAAAGCAAATATTGCGTGTACAAATCGGACATTTCAACTGGCTTGGGTGTCGGGGCATTGCTGCTTCTTTTGGCTAGTCAACTCCTTATAACGGTGGCAAGTCGATGCTTGTGCTGCGGAAGGGCTCTAAGACCTGGTGCTTCTAGGGCATGGTCCATTGTTTTGTTCATCACATGCTGGTATGTGCTCGTGCCGATCACATAAATTCAATTTGGATGTCACTTGCAAAATATGTAGAACCCAACATTCGTGATATGCTATAGTGTTGCTTTCTACACGTTGTTACAGAATAAGAGGTTGTTTGCGAAGGCTCAACCGGTGCTGTGGTCCATACGTGTTTGGTAGATGCCATTTAATTGCATAGGAGCCCTTGTTTGGTCTAAAATCACTTGTAAAACAGGTTCTTTGCCAAACCAACATGATACTGGTTTTCAGAAAAGCTAGATATCAAATGAGTGTAAGGGTCTGTTTGGGAATGTTTAAATCAGTATAAGGTTCAGATCCAGTCTGACTTTTATTTGGTTGTAGGAAACCTAGTGTTGGTTTGATAAAGAACCAGTTATTGAGGCACGGACCCTCATGCAACCAAACCGCAGTTATAAAAACATGGAATTGTTTAGAGCCGGTTCTTTTCTGAACAAGAGAACCTGGTCTTCTATTACCCAAGCAGCCTCTAACACTAGACCAGGTTCAGTTTTATGCATTCCCAAACAAATTTTTTCTTTTTAATTATTTCTGAAACATTCCATTTGCATCGATATTTCAGGGTGACATTTTTAATTGCTGAGGTGTGCTTGCTTGCGGGTTCTGTGAGAAACGCTTACCACACCAAGTATAGGACTGTACTGTCAGAGACTCCTCCTTCTTGCGAGATTCTGAGAAAGGGCGTGTTTGGGGCTGGGGCTGCGTTCATTGTTTTCACGGGCATTGTCTCCGAGTTTTATTATGTTAGCTACTCCAAGGCTAATGATGTTTTCGAGCCTAATAGAGACACTGGCATAAGGATGGGTTCCTACAATTGAACTTGTTCAGAGGGACAGAGAACTTAGCCTATATGTATGTGTTCCATAAATTTTACTTGTTAACTTTCCTGAAGTAAATTTGCAGACTATGTGAATATGTGATATAGTTTATGTCGAAACATTAGACTGAGATGGATGGTGATGATTCAGCATTGTATTTTGTTTGGATTTTTTGTATGTGTATTTGTTTAGTGAAAATGTACTTGTTTTGCAATTTTGAGCTGTGATGGAAAGCTAAGGGTTTATCATCTTTCGCATATGAGAGAGACTTACCTTGATTATTAGAATTTGGATATAATTTTTCTTCCTAGTTCTTGAGGATTTATTTAATTTTAGCCCTTCAAGTTTAAGAAATTAGGCAATTATTTATTTATTTATTTTTTGAGTGGAAAAAACAGGGAAGGCTAATAGGCTATTGTAACAAAACCAAAAATAAAAATAAAAAAGAAGTAAAGAATGGTTTTGAAATTCGTTGTAAGAGCATCCACAATGGTATAGGCGAATTTAGGACAAACTTATTTAAGTTGTGGCACGAGAAAAGTGGAGGCTCGCAATGGTGTAGATGGGAAACGGTAAAAAGATGACCGTTTGATCATCAAAAGGTCAAGTTTTGAACGTTTCATCATTTCCTTGTATGACTACTTAAAAAGGTCATCTCTTGACTGTACGCTGGAAAGAGCTTGTACGAATAACGATTACATAAAAAAGTGGGTAGGCCTTAACAGTTTGGGACCAAATGGCAAGGCTTAACCGTTTGGTCATCAAATGGTTGAGACTTTGCTGTATGGTCGAGACTTCAGAGTTCGGCCACAAAATGGTGGTTGAGTCTTTGCTGTTTCTTTGTACCACAACTGAACTTAGGCATACCACAACTGAACTTAGGCTTCAGCATACCGTTTGTGGTATGGTGGATACTATTATGGGACGAGAATGCTAAGTTTGTCCTAATTGTGGTATACACAACACCATTGTGGATGCTCTAATTGTTTTTTGTTTTTCATTTCGTCAATGTCACTTATTGAATCTACTTGATTGTATGAAGTACTGATTGTCAATATCATAATCAACAGATTGCTGTTGAAGTTGATCACTTTGCACTATCACTCATTGAGGTGCTTTCTTGCACACTGGCGTTTTAAATTTTAAACCTGCAAACCAAACAAAGCATAACATGGGTGATTCTTGAAAGTCTTTGTCACTGTGGGTTTGACATGCAAATTTAAATCTGCAGATAGTGGGTTTGACATCCAAATTTGCTGTCAAAACTCAGCTTAATTGTTTGATCTATTTTCTTGCATCAAACATTGTTACAAATGTACACTTAAATCCTTTTTCTGCTTCTGAAAGTTAGGGAAAGAAAGGGAATATATTTTGGAAACAAGAAAAAAAAAAAAAAAAAAAAAATGTATATCAAGCTCTGATGTACACTGTTACTCAAATCCATATTGTAGAGACAAATTCTTCAATAGGTGCCACCTGATCTGCAAGGGTAGTTGACAGATTTTATTATCAATTTGGAATGAAGATCAAGAGACTAGTACTCTGTGTGTGTGTGTGTGTGTCAGAGAGAGACTTGTTAAATAATACAAGTGATGATTAATTTGGGGAAAAGAATTGAATAATTAAACTGCCATATGTAGAGGCATATAAATATATATACATCCACATGTGTCTGTGTGTGAATGAAAGCAAGTACATACAAACATTCTATGAAAATTCAAGAAGAAAGCAGGCTTTAATTTCTACAATGTCCTGTCTGAACCTATAACTGTGGACTTTGCTTGAACCAAATTGCAATCTGAGATTTTTTATCAACTGGAATGGTTCAGCAAATAGCTCATGTCTATATTGGGATGGTCCCAAGTTCACAACTTGGTACCACTATCAGGGTACAGTTAAGGCAATGTTTGGTTGTGACTTCACAGACACCGATGTTCCAGAGATTTACTGGAAAAATCTAAAAGTCATTTTCAGGTTTTAAAGTGCTTGCTTTTATTTGTTTTTTATTTATTATTTTTTTTCCCAAAAATCTTTGTAAATACTCTTTTAATGGAAAATGTAGAAATTACTTTCTCAATAATATTTTACCTGGAAACAAACAAAGAGTAGAACCTAAAACCATATATATGGTCAATTCTCCAATTACTCGTACACTTGCCAAACAAAGCCTATAATAGAACAAACAGTAAAATCCAAAGAAACAATGGCCCTCAACATGCACATGCTTTTTGGTTTTTGGACAGAAAGTTTGCACATGCTCAGCAATAGTGGATGGCAGGACTAGGGCTCCATATGGCAACAATTTTTAGAGTTCGTAAGTGATTGTAGAATTTCAAAAACTAAAATAAATTATTTGACAACTTACTAGCTTCTGCGTTCAATAGTAGACAAATATGAGTCAATAAATTGCAGAAATTTGCAATATTTGGCTAAAACCAGTTTTTTTTTTTTTTTCAAACTGGCCATAGAAAGGACCACCAAATTACACATTGCAAAAAACTACTAAAAGTATATTAGTATTTCACAAACTTATACAAGATTGTATATATCACACACCTACACACACAGATATAACTACTTTTATGGATAAAATTAAACAAGTTTACAACTCAAATTCCAGGGTCACTAGGAGGAGAGAATGATTCTGCCAACAGGTGGATATGAATTATTTGCACAACCATACTAGCAAGCTCCCAAGTGTAATATAATTCAATATATACATTGCATACATATATATATATATATGTACATCATCAGTACATATCCACAAGAATCTAATTCCATATCACACCTAGTCACTCCATCCCAGCTGGAGGAGACCCCATATCTCTCACATATACCTGTCAAATAAATCTTCCCAATTAAATTCTATCACAATCTATCATGAATTTATAACCCTAACCAAATATATTCTTCCATTAATTGAAAGGTTACAAGATATATATATATATATATATATATAGAGAGAGAGAGAGAGAGAGAGAGAGAGAGAGAGCACAAATTGATACCTTAGTCTGAAGCTGAAACTAAAAAAGGACAGCTTCTAACAATATAAATCTCACTATAATAGTCACAAGCTGAATGGAGAGAGAGATTTAGACTATGAGAGATTGTCATGATCAATGGATACAAAAGGATACATTGACATTTGGGCAAGATAAGATGAATATAACATCAACAAGAAGACTCACAGAAGAAGAAGAAAAAAAAGGGAGAAATTGTTGTGGCGCCGACGTCGACCTAGTTAGACCAGTAAGTGAAAGGCTTGTGACAAAAAGTTCACCATATATAACAGCTTTATTATATGTACAAGAATAACTGAAACTATAAAATTGTCACGAGTGATTTTTTTTTTCCCCTTTCAAATATCCTCCACATATTGATCTGGACCACCATGTTATCAGATTGATAGTTGATCAGATTGATAGTTCAGAACCACACAATAATTTCTCAAAGTGAGAACAAACATTACCCATTCACACAAACAAGTCTCTTAGGCACTATTTTGAAAAGAAAGAAAACAAAACTAAACTTTTGAGCTAGGGTTTGATATCATGATCAGAATCATCCCATGGTATATTGAGATCAGTTGAGACCATTGTATCAATATCTTCCCAATTCCAGTAGTTTGGATTATTAATGTCCATCATGAGACTACTGCTTGTAGTTGTAGTACTAGGAACAACATTCCATGGCTGAGAACTATTAATGCCACTGCTTGTACTAGCCATGGCAATTGTGTCCTCCTGCATACTACTTTTCAAGCCTCCAAAAACAAAGTTGTTATATCCATTTGATGACTGAAAAGAATTTGAAACTGAGCATGGGTTTGTGTCAATATAGCTCAAGCTTTGGAAATTAGGAAATGATAGATTTTGATTCAAAGCTGAACCTATAAAGACACCATTCATGATATTCATACTAGAAGTAGTAGTAGTACTATCATGTTGTTGTTGTTGATAGAGAACTTCATCATCATGACTACTTGTTTGAATACCCATGTCATGGTTCGTGGTGGCCGCCGCGGCCGCGGTGCTGTTTGATCTGATCTTTACGCGCTTATTTTTGCGTGCACCGCCAAAAGGGACGTTACGGAGAGTGCCACCTTTGGTCCAGTGTCTCTTGCAAGCTTTACAGAAATACCGAGGCTGTAATTTGTTGTAGTTGTTGTAGTAACAAAACTTTGTGTTTGTAGAACCACATCTAGGACAATCCAACGGCTCAGCTGCTTCTTGTTGTTGTTGTTGTTGTGGTTGTTGTAGCCGTCTGATCTGAGGAGCTTTTGGTAGGCCCCAATCAAGCCCATGATCATTTGAGACCTGTTTTGTACTCAATCCCATATCTCAAAAATTAATCAAGAAAATTAATTAAACAACCCAATGATCAGTGATATATATATATATATATAGAGTACTGTTTCAAAGTCTAACTAGCCTTTGGATCTTGGTGCAAGAAGAGAGATGAATCTAAAGATTATAAGGAGTAAGAGAGAGTGTATTTGTGAAGATATAAGAGAGTGGACAGGTTTGAATGTAATGAAATATTGGCTAGGAAGGTGATGAGAAGTGAACATGTCTATATATATATGTTATTTCTCTATCTTCCCCTCTCTCTCTCTCTCTCTCTATATATATATATATATATGTCTATAAAAAATGATGTTAAGAGGAAGATCTATATGGCTTGAGCTTGTATGGACCAAGAGGATTTTGATTGATATATTGTGGGGGTGTAGTTCATATATATAGGACCTTGGTTTGCTTCTAATTATAGAACCATACTTCTTCACATAATTTTAGAGAGAGAGAGAGAGAGAGAGAGAGTTACTTCGCCCTTAAGGTGAAGGTGGCCGCCACGTGACACGTGGATGTTCTAATCGCCGTTGATAGTGCTTTGTGGGTTTTGGTGTAAAGTGGATGTAATTAAATTTCCTCCCACATAAATGAGAAATTATCGTGGGGTTTAGAACCAACACAGAGACCATAACATGATCGATGTGATAGTTTAAACCAATAAAATAAAATTATATGTATGAAATAATGCATATGACGGCTTTATTTTTTCAATTTAGTGTTAATTTTTATTTGTGTTATTGAAACTATATATGAGTTAACCTTTTACTATAGGCATCTCTTATATTGATCTGGATTACTATGTCGCATGAATGTTGCAGTGATTTGAAACATTGAATAATTTAATTTGTGACGTGTACTAATTATATATGGAGAATGTGTATATATAGTTGTTGGAAGTTAGATATAAAAAGTTGGCACGAGTGGATGTAGAGGGGCGTACCACGGTCCGTGGCCTCATTCCTGTTTTCTGCATTGTTTGATAATGGATTAAAGAGATGGAGAGAGAGAAAAAAAAAAATGTAGAGAGAGAGAGAGAGAGAATATGGTCGGTGTAATGTCTGCTGCCATGTGGGTGTGAGTCCCTACTAGACGGAAAGGTAACCAGCGAAAGAATAATGATTGGGGCACAAAAGGATACAAAAAACTTCCACAAAATGAGTGGAAAGTCTATGTGGCACAGGGGGACCCGCCAGCAATTAATGGAAACAATGCTTAATTGCTGGCGGGTCCCAGTGTGCCACATAGACTTTCCACTCATTTTGTGGAAGTTCTTTGTATCCTTTGGTGCCCCTAGCATTGTTGCCAGCGAAAATGGGGTCAAGTGGGACCCTTTGTGGCAAGGGTGAAAAATACTCCGTAGTTGTCACCACGTGATTCCTCGTGGGATTACCATTCTTTTCACTGATTAGAGATTGATTGTCAATTCAATTGCATGTGGTCTATATCATCCTCTAGTACCCCTGTGTATTTGTATAGTAATAATTGGGTGATCAATTTTGTGCATCGAATTGGTGCACCGAAATATTGTGGTTATTCATTTCGGTGGCTTTCATGCCAAAGTGTACGGGATCCATCGAAATGAATAACGATAATTTTTCGGTGCACAAATTCGGTGACTCTAGCATTATTGTTTTTTATTTTATTTTATTTTATTTATTTATAAATTGCACTAAGTAATTTGTTAAAATTTAATGCAAGAAAAAAAAACTAATTTATGATGTTATTCTTATAACAATGGTTTTTTTTTTTTGGAGTTTAGGTTATAACTATAGTATCAGAATCATTCTGAATGAAGAGTTTAAAAACTTTCTATGAGTGTTATTAGATATAATACTAATTCAGTCAAATTAAATATTAGTTTCCCACAAAAAAATAAAAGAGGATTTTTTTTTTTTTTTTTAATTACTTACCTTGGTCCGGACTGGACACGCACACACCCAACCCAACCCAACCCCAAGCCCCACACAATTGGCCCACCGCAAAGCCCACACGGGCCACTCGTTCCGACTGACGCACACAGGGGGGCAAGTAGAGGAATCCTACGAGGGGATTCGAACCCCCAACCTCCCACTGGGAAGCAAGGGGGCGGTGCCAAGTGAGCTACACAGCTCGTGGCAAAATAAAAGAGGATTTGAATGTTATTTGTACCTTTTTTTTTTATAAAAAAATTGGTATTCTTTTTAGTTCAAATTACAATTTAATCCATTAAACTATACACTTGTTTTCAATTGGGTCCATAAACTTATTTTTTTTTTCAATTGGGTCCTTGAACTTCAAAAATTCATTCAATCAGACCCAAATTATGACACTGTTAGCTTGAATTTTTAGAAGTTGTCACGTACGTTGCACGTAATGCTTACTTGTCACATGCTAGGTTTGGACAAACACGGGAGATTGTGAATAGTGTGAAAAATCACATTTTATTTGATCTAAAATCGTGTTCAATCGATCAAATTCGAAAACACATTCGACTAGATCCAGAATCGCATTCAATCATACCCAAAATCGCATAATTTTTTAGCCATTCACAATCTCTCGTGCTTGTCTTAACCTAACATGTGACAGGTAAGCATTACGCGTAACGTACGTAACAATTTCTAATAATTTAAGTTAACAGTGACAGAATTTGGGTCTGATTGAATAAAATTTTGAAGTTTAATGACCCAATTGAAAAAAAAAATAGTTTATGGACCCAATTGAAAACATGTGTATAGTTTGATGGACTAAAGGATAATTTGCCCTTCTTTTTATATTGTTTACTCTTGCTTTGTAATTTTGCATTTCAAATAAACAGTAAATGAATAAATACTTTTAATAATGCATTTTAAATTAGTATACAATGCTGCCGATATAAGATAATTTAATCAAATTTAATTTTGCAATTTTAAAGGAAAAATTGGTATTGTTCAACTCCCATTAGATTCCATTTTTGTACTCTCACATTTAGATTTACGAAAAACAATATTAGTATAGTTCCATGTTTGAATCAAAATCTTATTGGCCTTACAATTTCGTACTATCATTTATTCTAAACAAATTTTGCTTTAGCTTTGTATTACTCTTCCCTAAAAAAAAAAAACAAAAAACAAAATAAAACAAAACAAAAAAATTGTCATGAAGCTATGTAGTTTGCAATGTATAATTTTCTAGACCTCTTTCCATAATTTTTAGATGTATTGTTCATGGATCTTTTTGTAATTATTAATATTCATAATGATATTCGCATAAAATTTTCTAAATTAATACTCTAAAACTTTCTTATAATATGTGCAATTTTTCCAAACTGTTTATGAGCTATATATATATATTAGGAGCTATATTTATTTCAAGATTCTTTTTTTTCTTAATTATGTATATTTGATTGTAATAACTATATTATAATTTAAATATTGTATAATAAAAGTTATGTATTACTAAACATAAGTGAGCTAATTAATTGCTTTACACATTTTCAAGAATACCATATATCTAACTCCGAACTCTTTACTTCTTACAACTTTAGTAGTATGATGTCCCTTTACATTTTTTTTTTTTCCATCCAACACCATTTGAGTTCCATTCTTTCAATCTCAACAATAGTTTATTAGGTACATAAAATTACTCATAAGATTTAGTAGAAAGTTCAATAGCTAAATTCCGTTGATTGTATCTTAATTATATGTTGGCCCAAATATGGAAATCTTAGAGGGGGGTGAATAAGGTTTTAGCGAAAATTAACCTTTTAAAAAACTTAATTTCAAATTAAGCACAATCACAAATAATAATGTAAAGAGATAAGGGAAGAGATACTTGCAAACCAATTTTTTAAGTGGTTCAGCAATCGCACATCGCGGCCTACGTCCACCCCTCAAGAACACATCTTGAGGATTCCTTTAGTTCGATCTACTTCACGGGTGTAGACCAAACAGTTCCCGGAGCACTTACGGGTGTGCACCAAACCGTTACAAGAGCCTTCAATCTCTCTCAAAGAAGAACACCTCTTCTTTGCACACAAGGGTTACTAACCCTCAACCTTTACAAATTGATTTGAATACAAATTGAAACTCTCTATATAGAGTGGATAGTACAAATAAAGCTCACTACAATTTTGCTCTCTCAAGAAATACAAATGAAAGATTTGAGCAAATTGATAAACTCACACAACTAGGGCTCAAATGATATTGTTTAAAGATCAAAGAGATGTGTGATCAATACTATGTTTTCCAATCAAAATCTCAACAACAAATAGCTTGGGAAAACATGTATTTATAGGCCTTGGAAGATTATAGCCGTTGGTGGCAAGTTTGGTAATTAAAACCCCCTCTAAAAACTACCCGTTATTGCCTTCCAGGTCGCTTCAGTCGACTGGGCCTTGAAGCAGTTGACTGAGATGTGTTTACAGAGGGTTCTTCTTGAATTCTGCTCACTTCGATCGACTGCATCGGACCTTCAGTCGACTGGACCCTTCAGATGACTGGACCCTTCAGAAATCAGTCGACTGGTTTTCTGCTGGTTTTTGGCAGACTAACACCTCTTTACTAAAACGGCCATAACTCCCTCCACAAAACTCGGATTTTTGATTTGTTTGATGTTTTTGAAACTAGATTCAAATACCTTTCCAACCATATAAGATACAACATTTAATTATTCTCCAATTGGTTGGAGAATTTCTTTAAAGATGACTCACTTAAAATTTATTTCCAAAACTTTAACTTTTAGAATTTATTTGAGCCCCTATGAGTGTGAGATCAAGATGCCTTACAATAATGGTCCTAGACTTCAACCAAGGATAAAATATCTTCAAGTCTTCAAGCTTGATGCTTGTTGAGCTCCTTGTTATCTTGATCTACATCAATTAAATCTCATGCACATAAAGATGTTAAAACATTGATACAATATTAATACATGAGATTATATATGAGCATAAAAATGAATATGATAATAACAAAGAATGAATCAATATGAATCATGTAATTATCATAGCATATTTGACATCATCAAAACATAATTAAATATGTCTTAATATACCTTAAGGCTAACAATCTCCCCCTTTTTGAAGATGGCAAACAACCAATGAAGGATATGCCAATATAAGCACATTTGGTCATTTTACTTAAAATTTATAATGGATATCATATGTTAAGGAACATGAATGATAACTACCCAAATACTTCTCCCCAATCCTTCTCATATTTCTCCCCCTTTGACATTATCAAAAAGATTTGGGGATACTTCTCACAATAGGTATATAAATCAAAAAGCCAAAATGATACCAAAAATAAACAAATATAACCACATGTGAGCAAATGAAACATGAAAGTGCTCCCCCTAAGTATGTTCAATGATAAAAGATACCAAATGATATGAAAAGAGAGCATATTCTCCCAAAAGATACCAATAAAAAGTTGGAGAACTCAAAAACTAACATAAACAAAAAAATCAGTCGGATCAGTCGACTGGAGAACTCCTTTTGTCGACGTCCCTAGGCAGAGAGTTAAAAATTATCAAAATAGTCGACTGGGTCGACTTGTCAGTTGACTGAACCAAAGAGAAATTTTGAAATTAAATTTAAATAAGCCTTAGTCGACGAAAACAAAAAAGCATTAGTCGACTGTGCATTCGATCAGTCAACTCCTCAGTCGACTTAACAATGCAGAAACAAAAAGTTCAAAGCCTCACACCTGAATCAGTCGACTGTGTCGGGGTACCAGTCGACTGCTTTGTTCAGCAGTCCATAAAAATGACAGTTCAGCAGCAAAAAATTTGAGTGATTCACAAAATATCATTTTGTCTAACCATTCTTAAAACTATGTCTAATCAAACAAAAGCATATCATCATTTTTCAAATAAGCAATATCACGAGCGTGATGATTTATGTAAAGACATATCCAATTCGTAAGTGGATGAAACAAGATTATGCATAAAAAAATCAAGTATGCATATCTAAACAAAAATAAAGTGATTTGAAACAAATAAGAGTATGATATGAAATCAATAAAAAAAAATTTTAGTAGGATGATGAAAACAAATCAAAACAAAATTACCTACTAACCTACCATTACCAAATTAATACTTAACCTTTGTCCAAGCATTTCTTGGATGCTCCATTTGCCGAGGTGGTAGGAGAGGCCCTTTCCAATGTCATGAGGCAAAGATTGACAATCTCTTCACCATTTGAGCCGTCGTTCGATGATTCGCTCTCGGAACTACTATTAGTGGCCTTAATTGTCTTCTTTTTGTGTTTTTCCTCCTTGGGTGACTTCTTTCCCGATTTTTCTTTCTTTAGAAACTTTGCAAATTTTCGGGTGATCTTTGTCATTTCCTCATCCTCATCATCTTCATTGCTATCACTATCCTCTTCATTGTCGTGAGATGTTTTGAGAGCTATGTTCTTCTTTTTGTCTTCCTTATCAAAAATCGCCAATTCCATTTCGTGGGTAACGAGAGAGCCCAAAAGTTGCTCCAATGAGAGTGTTGAGAGTTCCTTGGCTTCTCGAATTGCCGTCACTTTAGGTTGCCAATGTTTTGGAAGAGACCTAAGCAATTTCTCAATCATCTCTTCATTAGTATATGTTTTACCAAGACTTTTCAAGCTATTGATAATTATGGTGAAACGAGTAAACATTTCACTGATGGTTTCATTTGATGACATTTTAAACATCTCATATGATTGAACAAGAAGATTTATTTTTGATTTCTTAACTTGATTAGTACCTTCATGAGCAACTTCAAGTTTATCCCAAATTTCCTTTGCGGACTCGCAAGAAGAAATTCTATTATAATCATTAGGGTCTAATCCACAATATAAAATGTTCATAGCATTTGCATTCATCTTAATAAGTCTTTTATCAATATCATTATATTCCTCAATAGTTTTCTCAATTTCAACATTGTCTACAATCTTGATGGGAATGTGAGGTCCATTCACAACAAGTTGCCAAAGATCAAAATCCTGAGGAATCATATAGATTCTCATACGATTTTTCCAATAAACATAGTTAGAACCATTAAAACAAGGAGGTCTATTTGAAGATTGTCCCTCACTATAGATGATAGTGGCGGTAGTGGTTTCCATTTGATCTTTAACTCAAATGTGTTGAAATATTTGAGCCGGGGCTCTGATACCAATTGTTGGCCCAAATATGGAAACCTTAGGGGGGGTGAATAAGGTTTTAGCGGAAATTAACCTTTTAAAAAACTTAATTTCAAATTAAGCACAATCACAAACAATAACGTAAAGAGATAAGGGAAGAGATACTTGCAAACCAATTTTTCAAGTGGTTCAGCAATCGCACACCGCGGCCTACGTCCACCCCTCAAGAAAACATCTTCAGGATTCCTTTAATCCGATCTACTTCACGGGTGTAGACCAAACTGTTCCCAGAGCACTTATGGGTGTGCACCAAACCATTACAAGAGCCTTCAATCTCTCTCAAAGAAGAACACCTCTTCTTTGCACACAAGGGTTACTAACCCTCAACCTTTACAAATTGATTTGAATACAAATTGAAACTCTCTATATAGAGTGGATAGTACAAATAAAGCTCACTACAATTTTGCTCTCTCAAGAAATACAAATGAAAGATTTGAGCAAATTGATAAACTCACACAATTAGGGCTCAAATGATAATGTTTAAAGATCAAAGAGATGTGTGATCAATACTATGTTTTCCAATCAAAATCTCAACAACAAATAGCTTGGAAAAACATGTATTTATAGGCCTTGGAAGATTATAGCCGTTGGTGGCAAGTTTGGTAATTAAAACCCCCTCTAAAAACTACCCGTTATTGCCTTCCAGGTCGCTTCAGTCGACTGGGCCTTGAAGCAGTCGACTGAGATGTGTTTACAGAGGGTTCTTCTTGAATTCTGCTCACTTCGATCGACTGCATCGGACCTTCAGTCGACTGGACCCTTCAGATGACTGGACCCTTCAGAAATCAGTCGACTGGTTTTCTGCTGGTTTTTGGCAGACTAACACCTCTTTACTAAAACGGCCATAACTCCCTCCACAAAACTCGGATTTTTGATTTGTTTGATGTTTTTGAAACTAGATTCAAATACCTTTCCAACCATATAAGATACAACATTTAATTATTCTCCAATTGGTTGGAGAATTTCTTTAAAGATGACTCACTTAAAATTTATTTCCAAAACTTTAACTTTTAGAATTTATTTGAGCCCCTATGAGTGTGAGATCAAGATGCCTTACAATAATGGTCCTAGACTTCAACCAAGGATGAAATATCTTCAAGTCTTCAAGCTTGATCCTTGTTGAGCTCCTTGTAATCTTGATCTACATCAATTAAATCTCATGCACACAAAGATGTTAAAACATTGATACAATATTAATACATGAGATTATATATGAGCATAAAAATGACTATGATAATAGCAAAGAATGAATCAATATGAATCATGTAATTATCATAGCATATTTGACATCTCAAAACATAATTAAATATGCCTTAATATACTTCTCTATGAGCAATGTTATGATTCCCAAAAATTTTGCAAGTTGTACCCATATGCAGGGGTGATGGAAAATTAGGTTAAATTTTTTTTAAACGCACAGCGGAAAACAAGGTTCGAAAACATTATTGTTAGCCCGAATTGTCACGTCCCGACGTAGCATAAATAAGGAAAGCGTTTAATTTCCTTTATGGACCCGTAGGTCGCGACAGTTTGAAGGATCGATTCCGTCCCAAACGTCGAACAATAAAACATAATAATCAGAGCAAAGCAAACAAGGTTTAATAAAATTTTTCTAACTTATTACATCTTATGATACGGGGTCAACTAAGGCACAGACCGCCTTAAAACAAACAATAACTTAGAGTCTATTACAGTCATCCTTATAAAACAAACAGTTTAAAACTTAAAACATATAACTTAAAGCATACAATCAATAAACAGTTTTCTCCTTCCAAAGGCAGCCATTCTCAGTTAGCGTAGTCATAAGATTCCTCCTGATTGTAATCTGAAAAGCCTGAACACGAATGTCCCGGACGCATCAACGTCGTCAGCTTCAAGAAGCTGGTGAGTATTAAAAACATAACTTTAAATGTAAAACATACTCATTTACCTTTTTCCATTTTTCAATTTTGTAAAATAAATCTTTTAACCACAGAAAGAATTCATTTTATAAAACAACAAGGAATATGTTAAAAGTCGTTCATTCATAAAAACGGATACTCGTGTATGAGACAATGCACCACACTCATCTTGCCGACTCTTTTCTCTCGACAGCCACAACAACCCAATATCTTACTCCTGGTATCTTTGAAACACTAAGATAGCCACACTTTAGCAACGGGGCGCCAGGGAGTGTCCAGTTTGCCTCACACTTTGGTCCGGTGTACCAGGGAGTGTCCATTGCCTCACACTTTGAATACCTAAACCGCCATGCAAATACCGGAGCAACCTCACGCAGTATCCAGACTCGGGTATCAGGGAGTGTCCGTAGGCCACACTTTAGCACTACCATGGGTGTCAGTGAGTGTCCAAGTTCGGCGTCACACACTTTAACGCTTCCATGGGCGTCAGGGAGTGTCCATATTTGCCACCGTCGCATTTCAAAGATACCCTCACCGCAATCTCAACCACAACCACAATCTCAACCACAACCACAACCACAAACACAACCACAAACACAATCTCAATCTCATACTCTTTTCATACTACCATTACTCTTTTCCCGCTGACTGACACCCACATGCATGTACCACTGACCCTACATGAATGATATGCACTTAAACATAAGCAAAATGCTGAATTAAAGGAACAACACACGTACGGGGATTGATAAGTCATAATACAATGTTTTAATCATTCAAACATAACCAATAGAGTTCTGATTAACTAAATTTCCCAAACAGAACCTTATCAGTACTTAAAAGTTGAACCAAATAGTCCCTTAACACAAAACAAACAAAAACAGAAACTGCCAGAATTCACGCGCGCGGGCCGCTAGCGCGAGGAGTCGCTCGTACGGGCCGCTCGCGCGATATGCCCATTTTTCCTTTTCCTTTCTGCTTGAAATTAGCCACCTCGCGCGCGCGGGTCGCTCGTGCGAAAGGTTTCTTGCGCGACCCTCGCTCGCGCGGTATGCTTATTTTTTTTCCTTTTCTATTAAAAACTTTTCTGTCTGCCTGGTGAGACGAGGATCGCGCGCGCGGGCCGCTCGCGCGATCTTCGCGCGCATGATCGTGGCGCGAGTTTTTACTGAGGCTTCATCTTCCCCGCAGAAACTGCTCTGTTTCAGCTTAAGGGGTCCAAATTGACCCATTTTGCAATTCTAAAGTATATAGGACATATAATATATGGATTTCTTTGGTTTTTCACAAGGATTATGATTCCATAATCAATTTTACACAAATCAATCTATAACTCTAGAATTTTATGAAAAACTAAAAGTTGTGAAAATTTGATTTCTAATATACTTTTCCATATGAATAAATCAAGCTCTAAAACTTCACACATGATAACTATGATGTATAATCTTTCATTTTTATCTCCAGAAACAGATTTTGGTTAAGGTTAGAAGAACTTCATATTTTCAAACTATGAACATCACGTAAATTTAGCTATGGTGATTTTCAAATCAAGCGATATAAACAATCACAAGTTATGAATTACATTGGGAGTGAGTTAATAATACTCACTGTGATTAAGAGTGTAGAGATAAGTGTTGAGAAAGAGAGACCAAGTAAGAAATCCACTTGAGTTAGCTATGGTGGATTGAGTTTTCTCTCTCTAAAATTGCAGTGGTTAAACTTTGAAGCTCACTCTTTAAACTCTCAGTGATATGTGTGTGCTGAATGTGATATGTGTGTGGTGTATATTGGATATATATAGAACTCTCAATTTGGAGAACTTGGAGCCCAAGTAGTTTCTCTAATACTCTACAATTGAATTGTTTTCAAATTCTATTAGAACTAATAATCAGAATATACACAGATACATACATTCGTACACACATTCTCAGATGTTTGAAGAGCCAAGATAGGCTTAAGGGGCAAGTAGGTGTATAGGGGTCAATGTGGGGATGTTTGGGAATTTGGCTTATGGCACTAGCAATGCACACTCACAAATGTAACAACCAAACAAGGCCTTATCCAATGATGAGTTTTCATTAATGGAAAGTAAAGCATAAGTCTAATCAAACTTTACATCACTTCCAAAATCTGTGGAAGTTTAGCACAGCGCGGACAATTTTGGACATAAACTGGTATTTTCGGGGCGCAGTGGTCACCACAAAAATACAGGAATTTCATTTTAGTGTAAGAAGTGATTTCCTGGTTTCATAAAAATACTGATTGAGTCAAAAGGAAATTTTTTCACCATTTTGAAATACAGATTTTGAAATCCACACAAGTATTACTAACTTTTGTAAAAATTACAATTTGACCCCAAAAGAATTTTAATTATGAAATAAAACAAGAAATCAGTTTTAACATATAAGAATTGTAAATAAACAGGAGATTAACAATACAGATTAATCATGGAAATTCAAATTGAATTTAAATATGTCAAATGCAATTACAAGAAATTAAATGAAATGCAGGTTATTACACGAATCTACTATTTATTAACTCTATAGATGCATATACACAAGAGGGAGAAGAGTATACACCTCAGATCTTGAACCCAATTCTAATTATCTTCTTCCTTGATGGTGCAGCAGCCTCCACTATGTTTTCCTCACTCTTATGACTCTTATGGATGCTCCCAGAGAGACTAGGATTGGTGGAAACCCTAATAGAGAGGATATAGAAGGTTTGGGAAGCCTAAAACAGTTTTTGCAGCTTCTGGTATAATAAAAACTACGAACTCTTTTTTCTGGACACAGCTGTCCTATTTATAGATTCCCAGAACCGACCTTAACTTCGATCGATTGAAGATCTTTCGATTGAATGAACATGTCTTGACTTCAATCGATCAAACCTCTTTCGATCGATCGATCGAACTTGTCTTGACAACATCCTCCTTCATTTGGAATCAGGCTGGGGGCAAAGGCTTTCCAAGCATCCTAGCGGAGCTAAGAGTGGGACCTCCTAAGCTCTTTATTGTTGGCTCAGACTAGTTGTTAATTCCCATGACCAATCTCTTTGATCAGCAAATTAACTAATTAGTCAGTTAATGTTTACTCCACTATAAAACGATAACTGCACTCCAATGTAAAAGAAGGAATCCGAAGCGATATCTAAACTTGTATGGTGTACTAATATCCCTCTACCTTCAGCATTCATAGTCATATTCATGTAGTCAGATAACTGTTACTGTCAACCTGAATGATGATTACATCTTTCATTCCTTGAGTCTCATTCATCTCTCATGATTACCAAACATGACGATAACTACTTATCAACAAGACTGCAGTTCTCAATAATAAACTTGGTGACATTCTCAAGGGAATGCTTACTCTTTATCAGAGGGTAGATTCTATCTTGACAATATATGTTCACAGCCCTATGAACATGACATACCCAAGATACCCAGGTGTTGATCTTTAAGACCTCACTAATTGGTAAGTCAAATAAGTCATATCCACAGTCTGTGTTTAGAGCTATCTCAAGATTGAGAATACGTACCTTATACAAGTTATGAGTTCCTATCAACTATTGACAGTCTTAAGTGTCAATAGGAAAACTCAGGTTCGTTAATGTACTATAAGCACTAGCGCACTAACTAAGAGTTATACTCTAGTGATTGAGATTCATCACTCCATCCAATGGTAGTTAATCATGCTACAGTGTAGACCTGATGAGTTATCCAGCTTCATCACCCACTGTGACAAATTCTAAGTATCAAAGAATAGTAATTCGTTTCTCACTTGTATGTATCTCATACGTACACGAATTACTTACTATGATACGTAAGAATTAACAATCATTTCATGGAAGAAACAAACACAATTAAAGTGTAAAACTGATATCCATTTATTAAAATGCCAATATCTCATACATAAAGTAATGATTTGAGGGCACAAACCCAACAAGGGGTATGTGATACCGCCGACTATTTTTGTAAATTTGGGAAGCATAGCATTATTCATTTTTCTATTCTACATCTATTAGATCATACTTTTCTTAATTTTACGTTGTTGGTACTTTGTTTGTTGAAATAAACAATCTTTGTACAACTGATTTTACTTTTAGTTTGATCTTATTTTTGTATATATATATATACTGTCGTAAGGAACTGTGTTTCTAGTTTTCTAATTTAAGTTCCATATAAAATTATTTTATTTCATTGATCAATATTGTTAGCTATGTTTATACATATAGTAAAATAATAAATATGGAACAAGCACCCTTGGTCAATATTTGACTAAACTACAAAAAGATGGAAGAGTAATGTTAGAGAATCAAATATCTTTACAATTTACTACTACAACCCTGTATTATAATTACTAAGACACGACAAGGTACATAAACATGATTATACAAGGATTACTTGTAAATTTGTATCTCTTCTGAATAATCTATGTTAACGGTTACATAAAGTACACCATTTCCTAATTAACTACAAATTACCTTCTTGTAAGATTTTAATTTGAATGCCTCCTTATTTGACTGCGAATCCAACAATTCTACAATAATTACTTTTCAACAAAATGAACTAATTATGGACAACATTTTATATGGTTGTACATTTTAAACAAAGATATTAGTTCATCTCAAATTCAAAATTAATATTTTATAGGAAGCTCAATATAATCACCGACAATAGTATCAAGTTAATTTAAGTTCCAAAATATTATTCACATATTGCCTTTTTAAATCATCAGCTATATTTCTACTATAATCTTATGACATCTTAACTTAAACCATTGAATATTCAAGTTTAAGTGTTTGAAAATATGATACTATTTCAATTAAATGATGTTAATTGATAATTGATGTAACACCCTGTGATACGCCCAAAATATGACCGAGCGGTTCAAAATCAACAACCCGGCCGGGCCCACAGGCATGATCCCGATCATTACGGGCAGTTTCCTACTCAAGCTAGAAGACTAATGGAAAGTGCATCTATTTCCTAATCCAATTGGGAAACCCCCACAATTAATGTCAATCAATCCTAATACGATTAGGAAACTTACTTGATTGGTGTCAATCACACCCCAATAGGATTATATTTCCTTATCCATGTAAGAGTAGGTCTCTTACATCTATAAAAGAGACCTCTCACCCCCCATTGAAGGGGCCGATAATTCTGTAGTCTACACAGCGCCTCTATAATTCACCGTTATATGCATACACCCGGCCGGTATTACTGGTAGTGCCGCCCCTCTTTGTTGGCTCACCAGGCCCGCCGGTGATCTGCTAGTGAACGTGCTCAGACACACCCGTGGACGTAGGTACCTTCATTAACAGGGCCGAACCACATACAAAAAATAGTCTCTCTCTCTCCCTCCTAAATTGCTTTACTTTGCTGTTACCAATTTTTGGCATCATCAGCTTGGCGCCGTCTGTGGGAAACGACAATTCTTCTCATCAACAAATTCTTGACTGATCAATATGCCACCAAAGAAGGGAAAGAAGGTTGCGCAGCAGTCCGACCGGGATGTTCCTTCGGCCCCGGCGTCGACTGCAGCAATCCTGACATCTGAGCAAATCACCGCCACCCTCACACAACTCTTGGAAGGCCAGCGTCAAATCCAGCAACAGATCGAAGCACTGCTAGCCCAGCAAAGCAATCCTCCAATGGCCGGGAAACGACCCGGGAACGTTGCGTACGGTCGAGAACCGATCTTGACCAGACAACGGGCCCGAGCCAACCCGTCCCGTGTTGAGGATGTCAAAGACGTCAGCAGTGGGCCTGCTGCCCGAGGGGAAAGGCAGGAACATATGGCCCGGGAATCAGTCTTGGGTCACTCGGTCAAGAGCCGAGTCGTCCCTAAGCGAACGGTTACCCGGGGTTATAGCCGAGCCCGATCCCAGAGGACAGCCCCCCGCCATGAAGAAGAAGCCTCTTCCACCAACCCGACCAACTCCTCAGATACCGGTCGGGAAGGAGTGGAAGCCCGAATCAAGTACTTACAGAAGCAGATTGACGGAGTGGCCAAAAAAACTTGGTCAAAACTGTGCTCAGAATCAAGCCAATACCGAGACAGAGTCACCGTTCTCCAGCCAAATCACGAGGTTCTCCATCCCGCGCAAATTCAAGCAGCCTCGGCTAGATTCATACAACGGCTCGGGAAGCCCGGTCGACCACGTCCAGACCTACAAAGTCCAGATGGCCCTAGCAACCAACTCCGATGAGCTACACTGCCTAGCCTTCCCCAGCACTTTGAAAGGCCCGGCCATGCAGTGGTTCTACTCCTTGGAGCCCCGATCGGTCTGCAGTTTCAAACGACTCAGCAAGCGGTTCATCAACCAGTTCGCCGGTATGCATGAGCGGCCAAAGCCAGACATGCAGCTATTGACAGTCAAACAACGGAACAATGAGTCCCTCAAGGAGTTCACCGACCGGTTCAACCAACAGAAGCTTCAAATTCACAATCTGAACGAGACAATTGCCATCCTAGCCTTCTGCTCGGGAGTTCAACACACCAAGTGCGCCGCGTCGTTCCACAAAAACCGACCAGAAACTTTGGTTGAGCTCTCTGAGAGGGTTGGAAAATATATTGACACCGAAGAGTTTCTGAAGACCAAATACACCGAGCAAGAAAGCAACGAGTCTTCCAGAAGTAAGCGAAAGCGAGATCAGCCCGGGAATTCTGACAGTTCATCCGGTTCGCAACGGTCTGAGTCCGGCAATTCCGACCCGACCACCGGTTCACAGCAGTTCGGGTCAGACAGCCCCGACCGGACCTCCAGCTCACAACAGGCATGGTTCGACAGTCCCGACCTGACCTCCAGTTCACATCGATCAGGATCAAGCAGTTCCGGCTTTGCCTCCAGCACATAAAAATCAAGAGCCCGATGATCCTGATCCGACCCCCTGTCTCCATCATTCTAGATGAGCCCGACTACAGTGGTACTTGCCTGATCACCGCGTAAGGCTTCACCGATTGTCAGAGTTCATACAAAGTCCTCGGGCCTAACCCCGAGGCATCTACAAAGTCCTCGGGCATGACCCCGAGGCATCTACGAAGTCCTCGGGCCTAACCCCGAGGCATGCAAAGACCTCGGGCCTAACCCCGAGGCATCTCAAAAGACCTTGGGCTCCGAACCCAGGCACTCAAAAGACCTCGAGCTCCGAACTCAGGCACTAAAAGACCTCGGGCTCCGAACCCAGGCACCAAAGACCTCGGGGTCACGACCGAGGCACCGGCTTCGCTTAGGTCCAACCGACGATGGGGGCAAACCCCCTAGGTGGCCGACGATGGCAAGCTTCAAAAGACCCTGCAACCACCATGTTCCAGGTCGGTTACCTACAGATCATAGCCTCTTTAAGACCCTCGTCTTAGCGAAAGCTTGGGGGGCAAGATGGCGTAGTGAACTAAACAGGTAATCACACCGGGTATCTACAGGCCTCGCGGATAACCAAGTCAAAATCTTGGACAACCCGAGCACCTACAGTACTCAGAGACATTAACTCCACTTAGGTCCAGACCGACGATAGAGGTGACTAAAATCTCTTAGGTTGGCCGACGATAGAGGAGCAAAAGGACCCTAAAGCACCGTGATTTAGGTCGGCTCCACCAACATGGTCAAGCTCTTCTCCCAACAGTCTTGACGAAGGCTAACTGGGCGGAAGACAACCATCCTGGGGAGTTAACAGTAAAAAGGACCCTAGAGCAATACGCTTTAGGTCGGCTTGTCCAACATGGTAAAATCCTTCTACCCACAGCCTTGACGAAGGTTTACGGGCAGAAGATAACCATCCTGGGAGCTAATTCAAGAAAAAAAAGACTCCGAAGTAGGCCGAGTCTCAACTCTCGGTCACTTCCCGAGCATTCAAAGACTCCGAATTAGGCCGGGTCTCAACTCCCGGTCAGTTCCTGAGCACCTAAAAGTCCCGAGCTAGGCAGGGTCTCAACTCTCAGCCAGTTCCCGAGGACTCACCAGGCTCAGAAGCCCCGAGGCAGCTTTCTCAAGCACTCAGACAGTGGCAAGTGGCATCAACTAATTTCCAAACTTGCCCCGATATAGCATCTGGCCAATCTTGGAAATGGGGGGCAGCTGATACGCCCAAAATATGACCGAGCGGTTCAAAATCAACAACCCGGCCGGGCCCACAGGCATGATCCCGATCATTACGGGCAGTTTCCTACTCAAGCTAGAAGACTAATGGAAAGTGCATCTATTTCCTAATCCAATTGGGAAACCCCCACAATTAATGTCAATCAATCCTAATACGATTAGGAAACTTACTTGATTGGTGTCAATCACACCCCAATAGGATTATATTTCCTTATCCATGTAAGAGTAGGTCTCTTACATCTATAAAAGAGACCTCTCACCCCCCATTGAAGGGGCCGATAATTCTGTAGTCTACACAGCGCCTCTATAATTCACCGTTATATGCATACACCCGGCCGGTATTACTGGTAGTGCCGCCCCTCTTTGTTGGCTCACCAGGCCCGCCGGTGATCTGCTAGTGAACGTGCTCAGACACACCCGTGGACGTAGGTACCTTCATTAACAGGGCCGAACCACATACAAAAAATAGTCTCTCTCTCTCCCTCCTAAATTGCTTTACTTTGCTGTTACCAATTTTTGGCATCATCACCCTGTATTTCTTTTCCTTTAATAAATAAATATTATATTTTATTTCCAAGAATACTTCTTTTTATTTCTTTTATAAATATTTATTTGGGGTCAAACCGTAATTTTTGTGAATATAGAAAATTACTTTCTATGATTTAAAAAAAAAACTGTATTTATACTTTTGTACAACCGGGAATTTAATTTCTACACTTATGGTTTTCTGCATTTTTTCATTTCAACCGGATAATATCAGTTTTTATTTTAATCTGCGACTATATAGCGTTTTGGGTATGGGAGCACGTGAGCTAAACCACACCGGGCGATTTTTTCCCAATTGCTTGGAGGCCACAACAGTGAGTTTATATATATATATATATATACCTCTCAACTCTCATATCACTCACTGTCTCTCTCAAATTCTCTCAACTCTCTCTTGTCCTCTCAAGAAATAGACACACGCATACATAATCAGTATACAGATATACACACATAGATATATAGTTATACACAATACTTGTATCAACATTAAGAACGGATTGAATTCTTAATGACAGAAATCACGACGAAAAATTCTCGATCTCAAATTCTCTGAATAATCACCTCTGTGAGTGTTATAAACTACTCCCAACTTGTATATACGTATATTTCAGTATATATAGTTGTGTATATATGTGTGTATATGGATACACCATTGAAGCTTTGAAATTGGAGTTTTACAAAAGTTAACCAAAATCATTTCTGTAAGTTAGGAATGAAAGATCTTAGTCCCAATAAGTTGTGGTTCGAATACTACGGCTTAATTTATCCGTATCGCGACGTATTGTTAATTTAAAGTTTCGTCACCTATCGGTTTTTCGTAAAATTCGAGAGCTACGATTGAAATTGGTTAAAATCGACCGCATATTCATAATCCTTGCGGAAAAACGGAGAAAATCATATATTACAAGTCATGTTTGCATTCGAATTTCAAAATGGGTCAAAAATAGGCTTTAAATTCGTAACAGGGGAGAAACTGCTAATACAAATCGATTGGTATGATTACCAATTGATTGGCATGATTACCAATCGATTGGCATGTTTCAACACTGACAACTTTTACTAAAACTGTCATAACTTCCTCTAGAAAACTCGAAAACGTGCACTGTTCAAAGCGTTGGAAACTAGACTCAAAGACCTTTCATTTGATATGTAATTCATCCACAAAAATTATAACTCATTTTTAAGGACATTGCTTCAAAGTGGACATGCTTGTGTGCTAGTAGCTGTAAAAATGTATTAAAGTAGTTTTGATGAATTTACCCGTTGTTTCATATACGACTTGATAATTTAGATCGTGGGTGCCAATCAATGATATTAAGTACATTGTACCTTGTTAATAAAGAAAAAATAAAAATACTTGATTTTCTCGTACGCTTGTTTGGGGTTACAATTTCATGGACATTGACATGCATGATAGGGTCGAGGTGGAGTCGACATGCATAGTATGTAAGAAAAGTGTGAAAAGAGTAAAAAGGGATTGTGTATTAGTATGGGTTGCCTCCATGGACACTCCCTAATACCCGAGTTCCGGATACTGATCGAGGTTATCTCTGGTATGCCGTGGTGGTATTATAGTGACACTCCCTAGTACTCGAGTTCTGGATACTGATCAAGGTAATCTCTGGTATGCCATGGTGGTACTATAGTGTGATGCCATGGGTTGAGGCAGTGGATATCGTGAAGATGTGATTTTAAGGTACCTTTTTAATATGACGGTGGCAAATTGGACACTCACTGGTACCCGTGGTAGTGCTATAGTGTGTGACGCCTCCACGGACACTCCTTGGTACCCGAGTTCCGAATACTGATCGAGGTAATCTCTGGTACGCCGTGGTGGCAGGGGCGGAGCCAGGAATTTTGGCCAGGGGGACCTAGGCTATGCGGGGGTTCGGGGGCAACGCCCCCGAAAATTTTTTTTTTGGGTCTATTTATACATAATTGATAATTTTTTTAGGGTCTACTTGTCTATAATTGTGATTTTTTGGGGATATGCTTATAATATAAGTCTATTCGGTGACACGTAAATATTGTGTAGTGTCTTTCAAAGTTTTAAGGGGGTCTATTTCTAAAATGCATAAAATTATCACACTAAAAGTGTAATTTTTAAAAATTTTAGGCGCATTTCCCTTGAGTTGTATATACCTGTATATCAATATACATATAGTTGATGACATTAAATTGGGCCTTAGACCCCTTGGAGATACTTAAACATAAGTTGAGGGGGGGGCCTAAACATAAGTTGAGGGGGGCCTAAATGTAAAACCTATAACACATGTAGGGTAAAATTTTAATTGCCAAAAAGTGAGTGGGGGCACGAGCCCCCACTGGCCCTTCTAAGCCTCCGCCCCTGCGTGGTGGTACTATAGTGTGATGCTGTGGATCAAGGCTGATTGGACATTCCCTGGTACCCGTTGTACTATAGTGTGGCTGCTCAAGTATTTTCAAGGTACTAGAATGAGGGAGTTTTGGATGAGGTGACCTTGTGTGTGGTCGAGAGAAAAGAGTCAGTAAGATGAGCTATAACATTATTCATGCACGGTCTCATATTTATTGTTTACTACATCCCCACGTGACTTATGTTGATGTTATCACCTTGATTTATTGCTTCAAGTTTAAATAGTAATGTTGTGATATATGTTCATATATATATATATATATACATTGCGAGCATATGTTTATTTTGCTCACCAGCTTGCATAAGCTGACGACGTTGATGCGTCCTGGACTCTCTATCTCCAGATTTTCCAAGTCAGGAGCAGTCAGAGTATTTTGACTATGCTAGTTAGAAGCGGGAGACTTTCCAGGAGGACTGTTTTGTATTTCTTATATCTTTTATTTTGGAGTTGTAACAGACTTTATTAGAATTTGAATAAGGCGGTTTGTGCCTAAGACTTGAGTGATGTAATAGGTTAGTAAGTTTTAAATTCGGAGCTTATGTTTATTTAGTATCCCTCTCTTTAGAAATGCTTTTAAGTTATCTGTTGCAGGGACAATTGATCATTCTCACTTGTCACGACCTACGGGTCCATATAGGAAATTAAATGCTTTCCTGAATTATGCTACTTTGGGACGTGACAATTATCCTTGCGTATGAGAGAAGAGGCAACATTTACGGTAATTTTGAGCGTGGCATGCCTTAGCGGTGTAAAAATGAGATGATCATATACGTTAATTTGGATATATGCAATGATAATGTCCCATAATATACCTAAAAGATTTACAAGGGCCAATACATCTTATGATGATCGAGTTATGAGTGGTGAATTGACTAAAACTGTTAAAATCTTGAAAATGAAATTTTTTAGAAAATCTCTATTGTCAATATTTATTGAAGTTTTTTATGATTTGGTATAAACTATTGGATTGACCAAAATAATTTATGGATTGTCTCTGAATTTTTCAAATTTAGAGACATTTTCAAATATATATTTTTAGATACTTCTTTCATAGAATGTGTTTGGATTTTTTGGCCTCAAAGACCTTTCTCTAAACTCAATTTCTATGAATTTTCCATTATTATAGACATTTTCAAGAGTTGACGGCAACAAGAAATAATATTAATTATTATTATTATTTTGTATAATGTCAGCTACATCAGCTGACGGGGACTAATGTCAGTGTGACAGGTTCAATGAACGTTTTTGCCAAAAAAAAAAAAAAAAAAAGCCATTGAGGGACCTTTGAAGGGGTTGAAAAATCTTGTGTACCTAATTAGTTAAAAATTATTTGCTATGGACAAAAGATATTTTTTATCGTTTTGATTTTATGTAATTTAATTGCTTAGTAATAAAGTAAAAGTACAAATTTCTAATATAAGTTCCTATCAACTTAAGTGTCCTATATGTAATTTGTAAATAACATGAAACAAACAGTATTGTAGGAAATTTTCCCCCAAACTACCAAAAGATGTAAGAATACTTTTAGAGAATTTTGTAAGGCTACGACTATTGCCAAAGTAAACTGGCTATATGCATTAGTTTCAGTTTACTGCATATATAGCCCGTTTGCTTTGGTAATAGCTATTATTGCTTTGACAATAGTGGCAACTTTTTGTAAAAAGTTCCATCATGTCAAAATTAAAATTTATTTTCCTTCACATCCATTTTTAAATTAAAATACTCTATAGTAATTATATACATAGATATTAAATACAATAAATAATAAAGTGCAATAGACGATATATTATAGTCTGATTAATGTATACTTATAGGACAATTGATAAATCACACTTGTATCAAATATCAAGTGGAATTAAATATCAATTATAGTAACAAATTTATTATTTTTTTTAGCCAAACTATATACATTTTTTCCAATCATCATAAGTGATAACTTCTATTCATTACCTCGTTGTAAGATTTTTAGTTTAATAATAAATAAATTACACTTGTTTAATTTTGAATCCAACAATGCAACGATAATCACGAATCACGAACTAAAAATAATTTCTGAATGACTATATTTATATGATTATACACTTTAGAAGAATGTATTAAAAAATCTCATAATCAACATTGATCAGCTGATATTCACTAATCATG
Organism: Hydrangea macrophylla; assembly: GCA_033977485.1. Lineage (NCBI taxonomy): Eukaryota > Viridiplantae > Streptophyta > Magnoliopsida > Cornales > Hydrangeaceae > Hydrangea > Hydrangea macrophylla. Next base: position 95,341,897 of record CM066988.1, on the reverse strand, counting down.
ATTTAAAATTATTACTCTTGAAAGAAAAAATACAAGAAAATCGAAAAGAAAAAAAACAATCAAGAGATCCCTTCATATACAAAAACATAAGGGTGTAAAAAAGAAACAATTGGAATATAGTTATAAATGGTTAGAGTCCAAATCTATATTTAGTCTAAGAAAAAAAAGAGGAAAAAAGAAATATGAACGTGAACAATAGTTTCAGTTTAGTGAATACTATAAGAGTTGGGGCATGTTTGATAACCCAACTAAGTGGTAAAAATGAAATTTTTATTACTTTTTTATTTTCAGCGCGTTTGATAATATTTCACCTAATTGAAAAGCAGCCCAAACCCCACTAAAAATTTTAAGTGAAAAATTGTACTAAAAATAATCACCGAATTCAGTCTATTTCATTACTTGATACATTGTTTTCAGCATTGCAAATTCAATGGCTTAAAATTTTCAATTCAATGGAGATGATCGCCTTTGGAATTAAGATGGATGAGCAGGCACTTTGATGAAATTCGAGGAAAATACAGAACCCGTCACTATACTGGGGGAGACGAGAAATGACCGTGACTTAAGATTTAGGTAGCGTTGAAAAGACTAAAGGAACAGGGGAATGACTACCTGTAATAAAGCACAGGCTAATACGAGCCGACCAGAAGAAGTGAGGCATACTTAAAATTCAGCACTTGAGATAAGTACACGCATTTTTTTACTACAGCCAAAGGTCCTTGTAAATTCAACCGGACAAAAATACCCACTATATATAACTCATCACCTTCATAAACACACAACTCATTACTTCCCTTGAAATTCAAAACATCAACAAATCTGCATGAGCCAAAAACCAATTTCTACACCAAAATCATCCAAAAAACTTTGAATTGCTTGGTAATCGACAAGTAATCGTCGTCAATTTGTTGAAGAACTATGCACTTCATTTGCCATTGAACTGAACAAAGAGATATCGAAGTAAAAGAAAGATTAAACCCTACCGTTAACTTAAAAAAATTTCAATATTTAGCAATGGCAGCAAAAGGTATTTTACTCCATTATAATCTAATTCAATCATCTTAATTATAGTTCATAACTACATCAATAACCACTAATAGTTCCAATTAATGTAAAATCACTTGAATCATATTACTCTATAACCCTAATGTTTGCTACGCACAAGTCATTATACTATACGATTTTAATCAATGTTACAGTGTGAAAATTATATGAATAATGAATATATTGAGATTTTTTGTAAGATATACCTAGGTATACACATAATTTTGCATCCATGTCACTTTGATTAAAAAGTTCAATTCCAAATAGTTGAAAGTCACAGTGTTGTATGATCTCTTCATCCAGGTTAATCATCAATGTCACTGACATAAGACACATTTTTTCTTAAATGTCACTATCTTAAAAGGGAATTCATAATTGATGTCACTGTCTTATTAGTAGAATTGACATTTTCAATCAATGTCGCTGATATAATTCTCATTTTGGATTCATGTCACTGTCTTAAAAGAAAATTCACCATCGATGTTATTGTCTTGTTAGTAGAATTGACAATTTAAATCAATGTCACTGATATTGTCATGCTCCGATGTAGCATAAATATGAAAAGCGTTTAATTTCCTTTATGAACCCGTAGGTCGCGACAGTTTGAAGGATCGATTCTGTCCCAAACGTCGAACAACATAAAACCATGATAAGAGTAAAGCAATCAAGACTTACAAATATTTTCTAACTTATTACATATTACAATACGGGGTCAACTAAGGCACAAGCCGCCTTAAGACAAAACAATATCTATCGTCTATTACAGTCCTCCTTATTACAAAACAGTTCATAAATTAAAGCGTCGGATATTGATAACAGTTCTATCTTCCAAAGCAGTCGTTCTCAGTTTGCATAATCATAATGTTCTGCTTGATCAAAACCTGAAAAGCCTAAACACGAATATCCAGGGCGCATCAACGCCGTCAGCTTCAAGAAGCTGGTGAGTATTAAAAACATAACTTTGAATGTAACACATACTCATTTACCATTTTCCAATTCCCATTTAATTCAACAAGTTTATATTAAAGTAAGGGGTTCATTTTAGAAAACAACCACAATATCATATGAAAGATATAATTCATATATGTGACCGTGTATAAAAACAATGCACCATCTCATCTTACCGACTCTTTTCTCTCGACAAACACAATAACCCACTATCTCACACCAGTATCTTTGAAATACTCCGATAGCCACACTTTAGCACAGGGGTGCCAGGGAATGTCCAGTTTGCCTCACACTTTGGTCCGGGGTACCAGGGAGTGTCCAATGCCTCACACTTTAGTACCTAATCCGCCTCGCAAATACCGGAGGTAACCTCATGCAGTATCCAGACTTGGGTACCTGGGAGTATCCGTAGGCCACACTTTAGCACTACCATGGGTGCCAGGGAATGTCCAAGTTCGGCTTCACAAACTTTGACGCTACCATGGTCATCAAGGAGTGTCCAGTTTTGCCACTGTCGCATTTCAAAGACACCCTCGCCGCAATCTCAATCACAGCACACTTTGGTACTCACTTACCAAGGAGTGTCCACAACACAATCTCAACCGCACTCACTATACCACACTGACCATTACTCTTTTCCACACTCACACTCACCATGCATGTACAACTGACACCATATGAATGTCGTGCAACTATAAACAGAACATATGAAATGCCGGAATTGATAACCACATATATTTGAAAAGAACGAAATCATAATCGTTCCTAAATAACCAATCATACCCAATTATAATCTGTTTTAACATTTTTCACAAACAGAGCCTGAAAAATTCATAAGGTAACAACTAAACAGTTCCTTAACATGAAATAAGCAAAAACTAGAAACCGTCAGAAGTCGCGCGCGCGGGCCGCTCGCGCTACATGCCCAATTTTCTTTTTCTTTTATAAAACTTTTCCATCTGCCAGAATATAGGAAGATCACGAGTGCGGGTCGCTCGCGCGATCTGCCTAAATTTCGTTTTTCTTATTAAGATCTTTTCTATCTGCCTGAAACCACACGGCTCGCGTGCGCGGGGCTCTCGCGCGGGCCATTCGCACGGGCCGCTCGCGCGACCCTCGCTCACGCAATCGCGCGCGCGAGTTCATGCAGTGACTTCATCTTCTTCGTTGAAACTTCCTTGTTTCAGAAATCAGGGGTTTTTTGACCCATTTTTGAATCCGTAAGTTACTATGCCTTATAATATATGAATCTCTTCGATTTTTCGTAAGGGTTTTGGATCTACAATCAATTTTACATGAATCAATCTATAACTCTAGAATTTTATGAAAGATTACAAGATGACAAAACTTAATTTCTTATATACTTTCTCCTATAAACAAATTAAGCTATAAAACTTTAAACATGGCATATGGGATGTATAATCTTTCATTTTTATCTCTAAAAATGGATTTTGGTTAAGTTTGAAAAGTTATGATTTTTCAAGCCATGTAACTTCAACGTAAATTCATAAATGGTGATTACAAATTAAGCTACACAAAACAGTAAATGCAATATAAATTACATTCTAGGTGAGTTTAGAATACTCACAGAGATAAGAGAGTAGTGTGTGTTAAGAAAGATAAGCAAAATAAGAATCTAATCCAAGCTTTGGCTATGAAGGATTGAAGCTTCCTCTCTCTACAAATTTTCTGAAATTAAACTCTCCAGCTCTCTCTTTTCTCTCTGTGTTTCTCCAGATTGTGTAAGTAATGAGAGGAAGTGTGTGAATATATAGAACTCACAATCTTGGGCTCCAAGTTGTGTATTATAAGCTTCACTCTACTAATTCAATTTAGTTAAACAAAAGATCAATTCATGAGAACTACACAGCCTATACATGCGTACGTACATACATAGACACGTAACTCACAGTTTACCCAAAGGCCAAGTATAGGTATGTAGGGGTCCAATTAGAGGTGTTTGGGAAACTTAGCTTATAGGCACAAATCAATACACAACAAAAAGGCATTGCCAAACAACGCACTTCTAATGATTACTTGCCATAAATAGGAATAAAGCAAATGTCATGTCTTTGCTTTACGAAGATTCCAGAATCTGTGAAATCCCAACGCTGGCGCAGACAGTTTTGAAAGTAAACTGGTATTTTTCGCGGCGCGGCGTTCACCACAAAAATACAGAAAGTTCATTTTAACGTAAGAAATGATTTTTTGGTTTTATAAAAATACAGTTTGAATTAAAAGAAAACATTTCCACCGTTTTGAAATACAGACTTTGAAATCTAACACAGGTATCACTAATTTTGTAAAATTGCAGTTTGACCTCAAAAAGAATTTCAATATGAATTAAAACAAGTCACAAGATTTTAACACATGAGAATTGCAAATTTGAGATAACATCAGGAACATTAATTAAATATGAAATGCAAATTTAAAATTAAATGAAATGCAGGTTGTTACAGATATAGTTCTCATTTTGAATTCATGTTACTGTCTTAAAATGCAAATTCATGATTAATGTCGCTTACTTATGACTACAATTGAGTCTTTTGATCAATGTATGTTGATGCTGATATAATTCTCATTTTGGATTCATGTCACTGTCTTAAAAGGAAATTCATCATCGATGTTACTGTCTTATTAATAGAATTGACAATTTAAATCAATGTAACTGATATAGTTCTCATTTTGAATTCATGTTACTGTCTTAAAATGCAAATTTATGATTAATGTCGCTTACTTATTATTACAATTGAGTTTTTTTGATCAATGTATGCTGATGCTTGTCACTGTTATTTTTTTATAATTTTATTCTCAATGATTTACAACAGCATCAGTAAAGAAGAAAATGAAATCAACCAAGGAAAAGATCCAAAGAACACAGCCCAAAGTATCACAAAAGGGGAGGGGGGCAGAAAAAAATACCTGCCTCAATTCAGATCAAATTTGCAAACTGTTCATAAAATATTTTGTGACAAAAAATTCAAGAAAGTGCACATTGATATACTACGGGAAACACCATTTTGGGGTTTTTTTTTCAAGGTTTTCTTTAAAAAAAAAAAGAAAAGAAAAGAAGGTGCATTCACACTCATGCAGAAAAAGTGATGATGATGTGACCATGATTTTGATGAAATACATTCCAAAAAAGAAATCTTTCCTGATAGGAGGTCAATACAAAACAGTGATACCAACATACATATCTCTGATTTTTGGAATTGGAGGAGGAAAACAACAAATACCAATGAAAGGTTCACCAAAACCAAGAACTGCATTTGTTAGAAGATGGTTTGAAGATGATTATAGGTTGACAACAACAAATGCAAAAATTGCACTTTTGCAAGCATTAAAAGGGAAAAAAAGAAATGATATTAAAGATATGGCACGACTGTTGTGCTTGTATGTGATTGGAACACTTTTTCTGCCAAATGATAGTGCTTACATAGGATGGTTACATGTACACCATGTCCAAGACTTAGCTATGATGTCTACGTACGCATGGCCGGATCAAATATGCAAATCATTGCTTCAATCTGTGCATCCTAGCTATTCAACCCCAACCAGCATGACGGGGTGTGTTATGGCGCTAATGGTAAATTACCCATACCTTTTTTTATCTTACTGTTATTACTGTTGTAGCACTAATGGTAAATTATAACGTGACAAGGGAGTGTTGCTACTATTTCTAACTATCATAACCATCCAAATTGATGAAATGTCTATTTACATTACATACAGTTTTGGTTGTACGAACACACAAGAATCCATTCACCAATCAAAAGGAAAGCAAAATTCCCAAGATTCATAAAATGGAACCTTCAGAATTTGATTGAATTGTTGGTGAAGGGAAAGCTTGATGAACTCGATGAAAGTCCGGTAACAACTATATAAAACATATATGACTGCTTTTAAGTTATAATAAATTGATACTGAATTAGTTGCTACATTTTGAATGCATGACACTGTGTTTAAGTGACTTTCATATAAAAATTGGGTTTATACAATTTCTTCATGAATGTCACTGTCTTAGAAAAACGACCTTCATAATCAATGTCACTGTCTTATTAATAAAATTCACATTTTTCTTTCATGTCACTGCGTTTAAGGAGTTTTGGTATCAAAATAGGGTTAATAGGATTTCTTCATAAAAGGGAAGGCCATAAAGAATGTCACTATCTTGTTACTAATAATGCCTATTTGCATAAGCTTCACTAATATAATTGCCATTTTGAGAAAATTTTACTGGGATTATGGAATACTTCATCAATGTCACTATCTTAAAATGAGGTTCATGATCATTGTCACTGACTTATTACTAAAAATTACATTATCACTATCATTTTCGAACCATATCACTGTGTTTAACAACTTTTCATTTTATGTCACTATTTTAATTGACATTTTTACATCAAAATCTTAACAGGTCATCAAAGAAGAAATCAATACCACCATATCATAAATAGTGTGGTTACAAACCAATGTGTTGAAAGAAAACACAGAAGAAGAAGAAATCACCATAAAAATCAAATGACACAGAGAATGAAATGGACACTGAGAAAAAGGATGACAAAGAGGATGAAATGGAAATTGAGAGAGGGAACAAGGAAGAAATGTACATTGAGGAAGGGAAAGAATCTCAAGAAATTGATAGAGAAGGAAGATACAAAATGAGGAATCTGCCAGTTACTAGAGTTTTAAAAGAAAAAAAGAAAAATAAAAAGAAGCAAGTCAGAATACATCAGAATCTACAAAAGAACCTAGAAGGGGCAGCAACCATGCTCAAATCAATGAGAAGGCCAACACCACAAGCTGATAAGGATGACAAAGAAACTGAATGTGACAATGCACATAATAAGCAAATGCAATATTCTCACCTTTATTCAGCACCATGGTTTAGTCTTGGACTTTCATCACAGACAAACCAATATGATGTTGAACCAACCAATAATAACAATGGCAGTATAGAGCAAGATGATGAAGAGATTGAAAGAGTTTTAGAAAGCCTTGATGTGTTCTGCAATGTCACTGTCCAAGATGAACTGACACAAATGTGAAAACACTGAATGATATGCTACAAAATTTGGAAAATGAGAAGGAGAAGCTATAGGATTCGGAGTCTTATTGGATAGATAAAACAACAAGATTGATCAAATCCATACAAGATTTCACTACCAAGAATGACTCACTCCAGAAAAACATTGAAGAAAGAGAAAATGAACGTGCACATTATAAGGAGGAGATAAAAACTCTGAAAAATGCCATACTTGAGTTGAATGCAAAAGAGGGAACATTACAACAACAGCTCAAAACACAATTGTATAGATATGGGCATGACTAGGGAGAAGTGACCAAGTTGAAAGCCACAATTTCAAAATTGGAAAATCACATCAAGGAATTAACAAATGCAAGTGTTACTGCCATTTCAAAACAAGATGAAACTGATAGAATGCTCAAAAAAACTTGAAGCAGAAAAGAAGACATTGGAGGATAGCATGAACAGCAAATTCAAAAACCTTAGGGAAAGCATATCAAGTAGAGATGTCCTTATAGAAATCCTTAACCAAACAGTCAAAGAACTCCAAGAAATGATTTAATCATATTTGATGGAGATTGAACAGAGAGATGCAATCATAAACAACTTGGATAAAACCATTGAAGAGAAGGTGACTATCATAATTGAACATGCCACACTTGAAGTTACACAAGCAGAAGTAATTGCAAAACAGGTGGCAAGGGAAATAGAAAAGGACAAGAACAGAGAAAATGCTAAAAGAATGGGACAAAATGAACCAGTAATTGAACAGGAAAATGAGGTGGTGGCAAGCCAAATGGAAGAGGACATGGAACAAAATGAACCAGCAAATGAAAAGGAAAAGGAGGCTGCAGCCAATATAGCTCAGGATAATGAAGACACACAAGAAAGACAGGAAGGGGAGGATGCACCCAATATTGTTGACAACATTGAAAGTGAAGCTATTGGAGAAGATGAAAAGGACATAACCCGACCGTCATATGTTAAGAGGATAAAGGAAACAAACAAGATAGGTAAAAAGACTACCAGAGTTCGATTAAGACGAAGATCAGAGAAAGGCAGTAGGAAAAATGAAGGACCAACAAGAGAAGGGAAATGAAATCCTAGATGTCGATACAATGCCTGAAACAGAACCAAAGACACCAAGATTTAATCCGAGCAAAATAGACAAGTATCCTTTCGGAAAAATGCTAGATCTTGGTGACAAGGAACTTCTCAAATTGATAGATAAAAAGGAACCACAAGTGTATGTCACTACTTAATATATCCACTATTATGTCTCTATATTACATGTCACTGTTTGCTTGCATTATAATTCTTGCTAGAATATCAATGTCCATATCATTTTGGATTCATACCACTGTCTTAAAAGTAAAATTTTCAACCAATATCACTGACTTGAAAGAGAATTCATCATCAATATCATTTTCTTCTTAGTAAAACTGATATTTTGAATTAATGTCATTAATATAACTGTCTTTTTTAATTAATGTCACTGTCTTAAAAGGCAAATTCATGATTAATGTCACTGACTTATTACTACAATTGAATTTTTCGATCAATGTTATTGTGTGAATTTAATTTCTTCATCAATCTCACCATTTTAAAAATCATTTAATGATAATTGTCATTATCTTATTAGTAATATTCACTTTTTTTATCAACATCAATGACACAATTTTAATTTTCAATGGCACAGTATTTCTAGAACAATTGTATGGAGTCGATCTAGTGAAGGAACCTGTGTATCAACACTTGACATGTACTACCTTTACAGTAAAGGCGAGTGGACAAATAACGTAAGTAACTCATACACACACAAGTGATATAAGAAAGCATAAACAAATACTATCAACTTTTATACTGCAACTATTATTCTCACATACAATCGTACATGAACATTATTTCAACAGATAATTGATGGATATGCTGAGCAACTATACAATCAACAAAGGACAGGAATGAACCAAGAACAAGGGCAGCACATTGACACTTCCTATTTCTTCAGTAGCACATGCCCTGTAACTAAAGCAGAAATACTATTGTTCATTGCATGTCACTGTCTACAAATATTTTATTATCACATTTCTGCATATTTATGATATTATAACATTTTACATATTTTAAGTCAATCTTAGAGAGCATTTTTGTTCACCCAAAAAATGGTACACCAATGCTCACCTAAGCATTCCATTGGCCAATGCAGTAGGACCCAGGATTAAACAACATTAAACAATATTTGTTTAATCATGGGTCCCACTGCATTGGATAATGGGATGCTTGGGTGAGCATTGGTGTACCATAATTTGGGTGAGCAAAAGTATTTTCTTAATCTTATGCTATTCTTTTTTATTGTCCTTACCAACAAAAAAGGCATTGATCAGACAAAAAGATCAAATTACACGATCACAACTCATGGACAAATACCTCGGCCAGGATACCATACTATCTAATAAATACCTTCATTTTCCATTGCATTCATGTGGGAATAAGGATGAACCTTACCAATAGACAATTTTTATCTTGGACACAAGAGAGAAAGTATGGAGATTCTACAATTCCATGCACCAAAGAAACTGATAAGTATGGAACCCAATTAAGAAAGGACTTAAGGTTAGAGAGAGAGTAGACAGAGAGGAGAGAAGGCTAATTGGAATTCAAGTTATATCCTTATTATAGATTCAAGGCTCATATATATATATAGCCTTGCATGCATGCAAGACTATGGAAACGTGATAATAAGGTTCTTAATCAATAAGGAGATGGACTCCACTAATCATGCATTATTAACTACATGCATACAATAAGGGATCATGCAATAATGCCTCTAAAGACTAGGAATTAACTACATGCATACAATAAGGGATTATACATGCAATAAGACTAGGATGTAACTCTTGGCCAAATCAAGGAGATAGGGGATGGATGTAGGGGATGTGCTGGATGGTAGTCATGAGCTATGGTACGTATCAATCCCCAACGCTTTCAACTGCATCCTTGGCCACAAGGATGAACTCGGGATGGGATTTAGCAAACTGCCATTTATTTTCCCACGTGGCATCTTCATGAGGTGACCCTTTCCACTTGACTAAGATCTTGGTTTTCGGACGGTAATTACCCTTGCGAACCACGTGGCTGTCAAGTATAACTCTGGTTGGGGAAGAATCGTTGAATCGTCCGATACGATCAGAAGGGTTGGAGAGACAAGAAGGATTGGCCCGAGCTTCGGCTTAAGAAGACTCATATAAAAGACATCATGGATTTATAACCTCGCGGGTAATTCTAATTGATAAGCTACTGGACCCACTCGCGCTAAAACCTCTTACGGACCAAAGAACCGTGGAGCAAGTTTGAGGGAACTGCAGAAAGCAACTATGGTTTGGCGATAGGGTTGTAACTTGAGGAAAATGAAATCACCCACATTGTAAACAACCTCACGGCGATGTTGGTCAGCCATGACCTTCATCTGATTCTGGGCCAATAACAAATTTTGGTGCAATTCTTTCAAAATAGTCTCTCGATCATGGAGTAGTTCATCCACGGATTGCACTTTAGTAGTTCCAGGAACATTTGATAACAAGTTGGGAGGGTGTTTATCGTAAACTACCTCAAAAGGTGTCATCTTGGTAGAGGAGTGGATTATGGTATTATAGTTGAATTCTGCCCATGCAAGCCAGTTAAGCCACCGCTTGGGTTGGTCGCTTGTGAAGAAACAGAGGTACTGCTCGAGAGTGTGATTAACCATTTTAGTTTGCCCGTCAGTTTAGAGATGGTACCTAGAGCTCATGCGGAGTCGGGTGCCATGCAACGAAAATAGAGTCTGCCAAAATGACTCAAAAAAATCTTGTCACAGTCACTTATAATGGACACGGGTATACCGTGAAGTTTCACCACGTGATCGATGAAGGTGCGTGCAATCGTTGAAGCCAAGAAGGGGTGGGTTAGTGGGATAAAATGAGCGTATTTGGATAACCGGTCCACTACCACCATAATTACTGATTTGCCATATGACGATGTGATCCCTTCGACGAAATCCATAGAGACGTCGGACCATACTGTGGCTAGAATTGGTAAAGGATGTAAGAGTCTCGCGGGCTTCCTACAATCATACTTGCATTGCTGACACACGTCACATTCTTTGATGAAAGTTTTAATAGCCGATGTCAAATGCGGCCATACAAAACATGCCTTAACACGGCCAAGCATTTTGTGATGCCCAAAATGGCCCCCTGTAGCGGAGGAATGGCTATCTGTGAGAATAGCTTAGATCAATGATGAATGTGGGCTTAATATGATTTTGCCCAGATGGAACCAAACCCCATCACGCTTGGAGTATTGAAAAGACCCCAACTATTGGTACAAGCCATCAAATTTCTTATAGAATGGATCCTCAAGCACCTCCTTTTGGAGCACGGCCCACCAACCGGCCACTGGAATTGAAATGGCTGAGAGTTCCACAATAGCCATTAGAGATAAAGCATCGGCACCTTCATTTTGAATACCTTTATATATATATATATTGAATGACATAATCATACCCTCAAAATCTTTGGTAACCAATGGGTTTGGGTTGGGGTGGTGATGCGTTGCTCGAGGAGAAATTTCAAATTTTTTTTATCGGTTCGGACGATGAATGCTTTTCCCAGAAGGTATGGTCGCCACTTTCGGATGGCTTTAACCATGACCAATATTTCTTTTTCATAGGTGAAGAGCGTGAGAGCCGACCCTTTCAATGCCTCGCTAAAGTAGGTGATGGGCCGATCTTGTGGACTGAGAATGGTGCTGATTTCAACACCACGCGCATCGCACTCGATGATAAATGGTTTGGTAAAATCGGGCAACCTTAGAACAGCGAAGATGTTAAGGCCTGTTTTAAGCGTTGGAAGGCGTTGGCAGCCTCGGTAGTCCAATGGAACCCATCTTTAGTGAGTAGATGGGTTAAGGGTGGAGCAATACCGCTTAAAGCCGTGGATGAATTTACGGTAGTACCCAGCTAACTGAGAAAATCTCACATTAATATGGTTTGGACAAGGTTTTGATTTTGATGGTGGTTCGGCAAATTTGGGGGTTGGCTATTTGAATCGGAGGCGAACGGGTAGATGTCGTCTATGATGGGAACATGGGTATGGGGATGAGTGACTCAGAGAACTTGCAATTCGACGAGGACCGATTGAACAGTGGCATTAACTTGGTTGAAGTTGTTATTGAAGTGTCAAGATTTTGCTAACCTCGTTACAGAACTAGGTATTGGTTTTGCTTCGAGTGTCCATGAGATCATGCAACTCTGATACCACTGATAAGTATGGAACCCAATTGAGAAAGGACTTAAAGTTAGAGAGAGAGTAGACAGAGAGGAGAAAAGGCTAATTGGAATTCAAGTTATATCCTTATTCCAGATTCAAGGCTCATATATATATATATATCCTTGCATGCATGCAAGAATATAGAAACTTGATAATAAGGTTCCTAATCACTAAGGAGATGGACTTCACTAATCATGCATTATTAACTACATGAATACAATAAGGGATTATGCAGTAATGCCTCTAAAGACTAGGAATTAACTAAATGCATACAATAAGGGATTATACATGCAATAAGACTAGGAAGTAACTCTTGCCCAAATCAAGGAGATAGGGGATGGATGTAGGGGATGTGCTGGATGGTGGTCATGGGCTATGGTATGTATTAGAGACAACAGTGATCCATTCCTCAAAGATACAAAACAATTGGTAATTGTAAAATTTCATTATATTTGAGAACAATCATTTTCATTTAAATCTTACAAAAATAATTAAAATTTCTCTCTTTTTTTGATTAAATGTAGAAAGGGAACTTTGACAAGCACTTGAGACAAAGGAGAAAGCTAAGAGAAACACATTGAAGCTGGATAATGGAATAATACAAATCATCAGTGATAGCCCGTAACAAGCACTAGGAAGGTAACAAACACTCGTATACCTTTTAACAACAAAAACTTTTTCTTAAAAAACATGTAAATATATTACTTTTTACAATAATGCAGTGCCAACTGTGGAGTTATTGTATGCTACCTCATGAAACAATTAAGCAAGGGAGAATCTTATGACAGTAACATGGACCAATCAGGAGCAAGGCAGTTCAAAAAGGAGTTAATTCACTCATTCCTATACGATAGACATTCATGGACGGAGGAAGAGTGCAATTTAAGGCTGTCCTTTACAACTTAGGGAGATTCTGAACAATATTTTGTACTTTTGGCTAATTACCTAGTAGTTTTATAGTCTGTAACAAATAGTATCACGTGATCATGATGTAGTTAGCAAAATCTCATTGTATATAATTCAAACAATGTCACGTGGCCATGACGTAACCACTACACATTTTGCATCAATGTCACTGACAAAAGTTGTTCTTTTGAATAAATGTCACTATGTTTAAAAATGCATTCATGATCAATGTCAATGTGTTTTATGGAATTTCCTCACCAATGACAGTCTTAAAAATGCATTCATGATGAATGTCACTTTTTTTTATATGAAATTTCCTCACTAATGTCACTGTCTTTAAAATGCATTCATGATGAATTTCACTATGTTTATGGAATCTCTAACCAATGTCACTTTCTTAAAAATACATTCACGATCAATGTCACTATATTATTATTAAAATTGACATTTTCAATTATTGACAAAATTGCCATTTTCCTTGCAAGTCACTATCTTTTCAAACGTTTTGAACTTTTGATATATAACTACTACGATCTCTTAACCAAAATAACACCAAATCATAATTATCACACTTACAACACAAAATCATATATTGCCAACAAAAAAAAATTCAATTCTTATGGGGCGCTGCCTCCAAACCCTTCTTAAGACCCTTAAACAATAAACATTTCCACAAACTCAATTCATGATGAATGTCACTATATTATTATTAAAATTGCTATCGTAGATCAATGTCAATAACAATTGTAATTTTTGTATACTAACACAACCACAATTTTGAAACAGTAACACAATTAACACATGACTTATAACACCTATTAATATATGGCCAAAATAATAAATAAATAATTTAATTCTTAAATAAATAAATATAACATACAAAACTATCTCACAATTTCTTTGATTGACAAATCAATTAACAATCTGTTTTATTATAATATCAATTCAAACAGTATCATGTAATAACTAGTCATTTGCAAATGTAACTGCCTCATAAAACAAATAGTATCATGTCAATTAACAATATGTTTTTATTAAACTACCAACTATAACTGCCTCACAAACCAAACAGTATCATGTCATAACTGGTCCTTTGCAAGTTTGCCTATTATGAACACCACAAACACCACATCGGCTGCACTTTAAATTGCTCTTGAACTTCTCAATTCTGGATGGAAACCTATGCCTTTTCGACCTCCTAGATTGTCTCCTAACAATAGGCGGCTTAATTTCACAGCCCTCACTACTAACACTCGGTTTCCAAACAGTAGCAACATGGAAAATAGCCTCAGCATAAGAATCTCTAAAAGTACTAACATGGAAATAATCTTCAACATAAAGATTTATATCCTTACCACTCTTTTGAATAGCCTGCATGGCTACAAGGAAACCCTTTTAATTGCCATTCATAGCAAGAACAACATCTTATAACAAGATCAACCAACATAGAATGGTGTGAGAGAACCTCATAAACAGATTAACTACACTCACTAATACTCCAAGATCTACACTCACTCAATGAAGCAAGTAAAATTTTATCAAACTCGGGGCATATAACTCCCTTCCACTGATTTGATTCCTTCATCCTATTTGACATAATACCCATCATATGCTGCCTCACCTTGTTAGCCAAATCAGTAATAGGTAAATGCCTAGCTTCAGTAATCCAATAATTGAAACACTCAGCAACATTTTGATGACATGTCACCATAACGATTACCTTTGAAATAAGCATTTGTCCAATGATGAAAAGGCAAATTAGATAGAAACCTCTCCACCTTCTCATCACGCACACTCTTCAAATTTGACAAGAAATTTTGGAAAAGAACATCTGTTGGTGCATATGCACAATCCAAGAATATACCAACTATTCTCTCCCTCAATACTTTATTAATCCCACAAAATTTATTCCTCAAATTAACTTTCAGATGCTGTATACAATAACCATGGTTAGATGTCGAAAAAACACTACCAATCACACGTAGAAACCAATGTTACGATTTGATACAAAAGTTAATGTACGACCACTTCGTAAAATATGTTTCAAATGTTGGCAAAACCATATCCAATTAGACTCATTCTCAGAATCAATAATAGCAAATGCTAAGGGGAATAAACCTGCAATAAATAAAACATAAAAACATCACATTAACATATAACAATAACATATCAAAAATTTGCAGTAACATTAATCTCATATCATAAAATGCGAAAAGATTACCTTGATTTCCATCTTTACTAGTAGCAGCTAAAACACTTTCCTTATATCTCGATTTAAGGAAAGTACCATCCAAAACAACAAGAGGCCGAATGAAATTTAATCCAACTATAGATGCATGAAACGATACAAAAATATGTTTAAAACTCTTGTCCTCATCACCAACATTAAGCACTATGTGGCTACCTAGGTTAACCCTCAATGCTTCATTCGTATACCTCTGAAGTTGACCAAACGATAAAAAATGGTCACCATACACCTCATTTTTTCCCTTTTTAAACTCCATGCCATGCATGGTGATATGATATATCAAGTCCATAACTCTTCTTAAAGTCACAAATAACCTTAATTGGCCTTGTAAGTGGGTCAGAACGAATCTGTTCGGCAATGACACTGCCTACCAACTCAAAACTCATACACGAATTCCTACTTCTATGTACAGTAGCACCACACGAATATACATTATCCAACTTTTTAATATACAAAAGCCCATTCAAAGCGAGAACTGATGCATGCACATGCCACAAACACAACTTTGACTCACAGAATCTATACTCTGCAGTCACCCTTACCTTATCATTCTTAACATGTTTGATAAGAAGCATCACACCATCCTCAATTGTCATTCATACCTACAAACAGTAAAATAACAATGTCATACAAAAAAACAAAATAACCGTAAAATCACCATTTCTACTACAAAAAAAAAAATCAACAACAAAGAGTCATAACTAACACTACCATAAAAAAACAAATGTACGATAATAATATGACTACAAAAACCTATAATTCAAAACACTAAAATAATATAATTCAACAAAAAAATGAGATTATCATATGATTCAATATGTAGCATTGATTATTAGAGTTAGCTATTAGAATTAGTTTTATTAGCTTTAGGGTAGTTTAGCCTTTTACTTTATATTAGGGTAATATTGTATACCTAGATATGCTATTATTGTCTCTTCTTTTCTATTGTATTCATTCATTCAGTTTTCATGTTATGAGAAAAACTCTAGCTCTCTTTTCTCTTTTCCCTTTGTTATTTTCTTGATTATTTGATATATTTACATGGTATCAGAACAAGTTTGAATCTTATTCATGTTTTCCCCTTTTTTTTGGATGATTCTGGTTCATTTTTGAATTTCTCGCTTATTTGGATTCGTATTTGGATCTTGCACTGATTCGCGTTCCTTTTTTTGGATCTGTCACTGATTATGATTCGTTTGTTTTGTGTTTTTGGATCTGTCTTTGATTTTGGTTAATTTGTTTTGTGTTATTTAATTGCTTCGTTTTCATAATGGCTACTGAACGCGATGATTTGCTTCAAACGATTAGTGTTAAACTCGATGGAAAGAATTTTGCATATTAGAATTATGTGATGAGAAATTTTCTGTAGGGGAAAAAGATGTGGGGTTATATCAATTGGGATTTTAGTAAACCTAAGAATGAAACGACTGATAAATTTGTAGAATTGCTACATGTTTGGGAAACAAATAATTCAAAAATCATTACTTGGATCAACAACTCTGCTGCTCCCTTGATAGGTATGCAATTGGAAAAGTTTGAATATGCAAAGGAGGTGTGGGATCATTTGGCTAAATTGTTTACGTAGTCCAATTTTGCAAAAGGCACCAATTAGAGTGTGATATTCGTGTCCTTGAACAAAAAAATTTGAGTATTCAGGAGTTCTATTCTACAATGACAAATCTTTGGGATCAGTTGGCTCTCATGGAGTTACCCGAATTACTCGCATTTGTACCATATATCGCTAGTAGGGAGGAACAACGTCTGGTTCAGTTTTTGATGGCTCTACGTGATGATTTTGAGGGCCTTCGTGGGTCTATTCTCCATCGTAGCCCACTTCCGTCAGTTGATGTTGTTGTCCAAGAGTTAGTAGCCGAGGAAATATGTCTCAAGACTCAGTCTGAAAAGGGAATTCTCCCCGAGTATACTCCGTCTGTTTTAGCAGCCCCTTTTCGACCACCATCCAATAATAAGAATAAGCCTTACTCGAGAGTTGGTAGTGATGTATGCTGCTATTGTAAGGAGAATGGTCATTGGAAGGCTCAGTGTCCTAGGTTGGTTCGAGCAAACCAGCCTAATTGTAACAACCAACCCTCACATAGTTGACCACCACAACAATAGTAACCTCAACCTTCTCATTGGAAATCCGACAACCAATCTCAACAGTGTTCATATAGGCCTCCATATCCTAACACTACAGCAGTTGTACCACCATTAGACTCATGTGTACCCAGTACCTCTTCCCCATCCACTCCATCCATGACCTCCCTTGCTGAGCAATTTCAAAAGTTTCTTGCCACACAGTCACATGCTATGGCCACCTCTTCACTAGGTATGTCTTCAAGTATGTCCTCAAGTATTTGGGTCTTAGACTCTGGAGCTTCTAATCATATGTCACCTGATTTGTCATCTTTTGCTCCTTATGTCCTGCTTCTTTTTTGCCTGTTATGACTGCTGATGGTACTCCCATGACATTAACAAGTGTTGGGTCTGTTGTCACACCTTATGTATATCTCTCTAGTGTTTACCACATTCCCAAACTAGTGTTTACCACATTCCCAAACTTACTATGAATCTTGTTTCTGTTAGTCAGCTTTGTAATGGAGGTTAGTTAGTTTCTTTTTCTTATACCTTTTGTCATGTGTAGGATCCGCAGTCTCAGACGCTGATTGAGATAGGCCGTAGGCAAGGGGGATTATATATCTTGGACAAGCTCAATGTACCAGTGGTTGCAGCTTCTAGTGTTGACTTGTCATCCTTTTGTTTGAGTTCATCTTTGTCTAGTTTTTATTTATGACATTCTTGCCTTGGTCATGTTTCAGCCTCTCATTTAAAATATTTAGCTTCTACAGGAAAATTAGGAGATTTACCAACTCATAACATTTCTGATTGTAGTGGTTGTAAACTGGAAAAAGTTTCAGCTTTACCTTTTAATAAAAGTATTTCTTATTCTCTTGTACCATTTGATTTAGTTTATTATGATGTGTGGGGACCCTCTCATATTACTACAAGAAGGGGGTCTCGATATTATGTATCATTTATTGATGATTGCACTCGTTACTGTTAGGTTTATCTTATGAAATGTCGTTGAGACTTCTTTGATATTTACAATACCTTTCGTGCTTTTTTTAAAACTAAACGTTCTACTGTCATCAAATGTTTTAGATGTGATTTAGGAGGAGAGTATACCTATCATAAATTTCCTGAGTTGCTTGCTTTAGATGGAACTATTCACCAATCCTCTTGTACAGACACTCTTGAGCAAAATGATGTTTCTTAAAGGAAACATCGGTATATTGTTGAAATTACTCGCTCTCTTTTATTATCTGCATATGTCCCTAGTGATTTTTGGGGAGAGTCTGTCCTTACTTGTCATGCCCCGGATCCACACATATGAATCTAGGTCACGTGGCACGCCATCAAGGCTTACCAAAATGATTAGAGTTTCCAAAAATGTCCTTAATAAAAGTTTTGCACCAAAACCACCAACTTCCAAATAGTTTTTCAAAGGTTATATTAAACACGTGCCCAAACACGCCTTAACGAGTTTCGTTTTCAAAAGTAACTGTTTCATAGGTCAAAGGGTCCCCAAAGGTACCTCCATGCCTAATTAGAAGTTGTTCCGAACATTGGAAGTAGGAGTTTGAAATTTCTGGCAGGGGGCATTTCGACCGGTCGAATTGCCCCGTTCGACCGGTCGAATGGGGTCTGTGTAGAATCCAAACCTCCAAAAGACCGTATTCACAATTGCCGGCGTTTTTTCGCAAACGCCGTTAATTACCGGCGCTTCCTACTAACGCCGTTAATTCCCGGCACTTCCGCGACAAACGCCGTTAATAAATCAATACCTCTTTCACCCGAAGAAACCAACCCAATCCATTTTAAATCAAACCAAACAAAACCATTTCCACCAAACCTTTTCAAAACCAAACAATTCAAAGCTTTGCTAAACATTCAAAGAACTACCAAAACATATATATATCCATTTATACAACCACCATAAACCCATCCCGGATTACAAGTATCAAAACTACAAGTTTCACACGTCTTGGCAACCAAGGTCCTAAAGTGAACCAAGCGCCGTACTCGCATATATAACAAGTCTTAATACAAGTTGCACGGTTAAACAACCGGCAAGAGTTAAACACATATTACAAAAGTGCTACAAGTTCTATAAGCATTAGGAGCTTCCAGTCCTTCCTCGCCTCATTACCCGCGATTCTCCCCTCCAGTCCTTGCACCTGAATGGTTATTTATATAACCACATATATAGATTTGTTTAAGCTAACGCTTAGTGAATAATATGAATCAAGCATACGGATGACAAATATGTTCCAATCCATCATAACACATAACTATTGGTCTCTAGGGAATAAGTGCACATTCACCGATCCAAAGTCTTAAGACTTAACCACGACCCATGCCCCTTCGACATGTCGCGTTAATGCCTTTCTCGGCAAGTGACCGTCGTCACTACTAATCCTCCCCCTTCGAGAGGACGTCTCACGGTGAATTAGCACAAACCCCCCCTTTAACCCACATAGGCACATAAACATGCTCAACTAGCAACTCATCATGCTTTTCATTTCAACATGCCTTGGGCCTACTTTACACATTAGTTTCGCCCAATATGAACTACACATGTTATCTATATAAGGTTCCTAGCATATCAATGCATTAAACCATAGAATCATCCAAAACTCAAGATTAATATCACTCACCTCCGATTTACGCCCTTAAATGCCGATCCAAGGAAAACTCAAGCACAAAGAACGTGCAGTAATTCTTCTAATACAATTCCTATTAAACAAAAGTCCAATTATCAACTTTTTATGAAAATTCTAGAAAATGAGTTTTCGGAAAACTTAAGCAAACAAGGCCTAATAGGTATCAAAACGATGGCCTTACCTCGTAGAGTTCAAATACGGAATTTGATGAAAAACAAACGGGTAGAACTCCGTCGATTCGAGTCTTGAAGCTCTAAGCCAAGAAATCCTCCATTTGGCCTCTTCTTGAATTTAGGTTAGACTTTATAAAAATTTATGAAAGTCATCTCTAACTATATATAGGCAACACTTTCGAAAATTGTGTTTACCTCCCCACGAGTTTTCAAAACTTCTAATCAGCCTCTTAAACTTTCCACACAGCTAATGCATAGCTCTTCAGGTGAAACCTCAAAATTATAAAGGTTTCCGACTAAGTTCCGTTTGGTTGCTAAAATGCAAGTTTCTACAAATTTTACGAAATTGCTAATTAGCTTACCAAATTACGTAACGTGTTCAATTTCATCCTCACCAGGCATCTAATGACTCCGATGAGTCGCTATCAACAATATAATAATCAATTATATTCACATATGCCTAAATAAACATTTAAGCACATAATCATGAGTTATTACTCATTTTCCCAACCGGTAGGGAATTCTCACATGCCCACCTTCTGGACTGCCTTCAAGGCCAAATACTGGGTTCTTAAAAGACACCCTCCAACAACTAGTGAGTCATCACTCACTTCACACGTGTTCATTAACACAACAGTAAGCATAACATGCATGCTAATATAATATAATTACATGCCGCGGGAGCGAGTATGACATCCTCTCCCCCTTAAAGGAAGTTTGTCCCCAAACTTTCAGTACCTCATGCTTCAAATAGAAATGGATACTTTGCCTGCATCTCATCCTCTCTTTCCCACGTGGCTTCTTCCACTGAGTGATTTCGCCACAAGACCATTACCAATGGAACCGTCTTGTTTCGTAATATTTTATCCTTTCTATCTAGGATTCTCACTGGACGTTCAACATACGTTAAGTCTTCTCTGACTTCCAATGGCTCTGGAGTAATCACATGACTTGAATCAGATATAACTCTTCTCAACATCGACACATGAAATACATCGTGTACATTAGCCAACTCCCGTGGTAACTCTAGCCGATAAGCTACTGGCCCCACTTTTCCAATAATCTCAAATGGTCCAACGTATCTAGGATTCAACTTCCCTCGCTTTCCAAACCTCGTAATCCCCTTGGAAGGTGAAACCTTCAAGAACACACGGTCACCTACTTCGAATTCTAGTGGCCTTCGCCCCATATCCGCATAGCTTTTGTAACGACTCTGAGCCGTTTTCAACCGTTGTTGTATTACCTTTACCTTATCTGCTGCCAACTGAACCATCTCAGGTCCTTCTAGCCTTCGTTCCCCTACCTCAGTCCAACAAATCAGTGATCGACACTTACGCCCATATAGTGCCTCATATGGTGCCATCCCAATACTAGACTGAAAACTGTTATTGTAGGCAAATTCAATCAATGGTATATATTTTTCCCAGTCACCCTTAAAATCTAAAACACATAGTCGAAGCATGTCCTCTAATATTTGAATCACACGCTCGGACTGCCCATCCGTCTATGGGTGAAAAGATGTACTAAAGTTTAACTTTGTACCCATAGCTGCTTGTAGTCCTCTCCAGAATCTAGATAAGAAGCTACTATCCCTGTCTGAAACTATAGACACTGGCGCTCCATGTAGCCTCACAATCTCTTTAACATACAACTCCGCGAGTTTCATCGGTTCCTTTGTCTTAATCGGCAAGAAATGTGCAGACTTAGTCAATCGATCTACAATTACCCAAACACTGTCGTTCGATCTTGAAGACCTTGGAAAACCCGATACAAAATCCATGGTTATCTTTTCCCATTTCCATTCTGGTACATCCAAAGGTTGCAATAACCCTGCAGGCCTTTGATGTTCCGCTTTGACTTGCTGACAAACCAAACATTTGGCCACGTACTCAGCTACCTCTCTTTTCATTCCAGACCACCAATATACCTCTCGCAAATCTCGATACATCTTGGTACTACCTGGATGAACTGTATATTTGGTATTATGAGATTCTTCAAGTATTAACTCCTTAATCCCATCCACATTAGGTACACATACCCGATTATTGAATTTCAGAATATTATCCACTAACGTAAACTCTGGCTGTTTATCTAGCGGTATTTCATCGCAAATCTTCTTTAAAACTGGGTCTTGAAGTTGTTTCATTTTTATCTCATCTATCAATGTCGGTTGTGCGACAATAGCTGCTAGTAACCCTCCCTCAGTTGTTGAAATCACCTCAAGTTCTAACTTTTCCATTTCACCAACAAGTTGCTTCTGCGAAGTCAAATCATAGGCCAAATTATTAGTGGACTTCCTACTTAATGCATCAGCAACTACATTTGCTTTCCCAGGATGGTAGTGAATCGACAAGTCGTAATCTTTCATCAATTCCAACCATCGCCTTTGCCTCATATTCAGTTCTTTCTGTGTAAACAAGTACTTTAGGCTCTTATGATCTGTGTAGATATCACACTTTTCCCCGTAAAGATAGTGCCGCCAGATCTTCAATGCAAAGATCACCGCTGCTAACTCAAGATCATGAGTCGGATAATTCACTTCATGTACCTTTAACTGACGTGAGCCATAAGCAATCACCTTGCCGTTCTGCATCAGAACACACCCCAGTCCTCTATGTGAAGCATCACTATAGATTACAAACCCTTCGTACCAGACGGAATCGTCAACATCGGTGCTGACATAAGTCGAGTCTTCAGCTCTTTAAAACTCTTGTCACATTCTGAGTCCCAATTAAATACTGCGTTCTTTCTCATCAGTTGAGTCATTGGCATCGCTATCCTGGAGAAATTTTCCACAAACCTTCTATAATAACCTGCCAATCCTAAGAAACTTCGAATTTCTGACACATTTATTGGTTTTGACCAATTAGCTATAGCCTCAATCTTCTTCGGGTCCACTGAAACTCCATCTTGCGAAATTACATGCCCCAAGAAAGCTATCTCAGTCAACCAAAACTCACACTTCTTTAATTTTCCAAATAATTTTCTCTCCCGTAATCGTTGTAATACCAATCGTAAATGCCTTTCATGTTCTTCAATACTTTTAGAATACACCAAGATATCATCTATGAACACAATCACAAACTCATCCAGATATTCCTTGAATACCCTGTTCATCAAATCCATAAACGCCGCCGGTGCATTTGTTATTCCAAATGGCATGACCAAAAACTCATAATGGCCATATCGAGTCCGAAACGCTGTCTTCTCAACATCCTCCACCTTGACTTTCAATTGGTGATAACCCGATCTCAAGTCAATCTTTGAAAATATATGGGCCCCTTGTAGTTGATCAAACAAGTCATCAATGCGTGGTAGTGGATATTTGTTCTTGATCGTCAACTTGTTCAACTCTCTATAATCTATGCACATTCGCATTGTTCCGTCTTTCTTCTTAACAAACAATACCGGTGCTCCCCATGGTGAGACACTTGGTTGAATAAACCCTTTATCAAGTAGTTCCTGTAGTTGGATTTTCAGTTCCTTCAATTCCACTGGTGCCATTCGGTATGGTGCCTTCAATATCGGTTGTGCTTCAGGTATCGTATCAATGGTAAATTCAATCTCCCTTTCAACTAGAGTATCAGGTAACTCCTCAGGAAACACATCAGGAAATTCTCTCACTATTGAAATATTTTCAATCCCTGATCCGGTGACTCTTGTATCAAGAATACCACATAAAAATCCTTGACAACCCTTCCTCACTAGTCGACAAGCTCGTGCAGCTGATACAATATATGGTGGTGACGTGATCCCTACCCCATGGAAACAAAACTCATCCTGATCTGGCATTTGAAATATAACTCTTTTCCTTACACAATCAATTGAAGCACAATTCGCCGATAGCCAATCCATTCCCAAGATTACATCAAAGTGATGAATGGTTAATGGTACCAAATCAACAGCTAAGGTCTTTTCATTTACTTTAATGTCACATGCTTTGTATACCAAGGAACTTATTATAGGATTTCCTAACGGAATTGAAACAGACAAATCAAATCCCAATGGTTCTGACATCACATCCAAGCACTTAGCAAATTCATGTGACACAAATGAGTGTGTGGATCCTGAATCCATAAGTATACGTGCAGGGCGTGAGCAAATAAGTAGTGTACCTGACACCACAGAGTCCACATTGGCCGTCTCTCCTGGCAAAAGGTTAAATGCCCGTGCCTCCCTTTGTTCCTTCTTTCCTTTGTCTGGTTGTTGCACTGTTCTCGTTCCACTAGAAGCCACAGAACCGGCCCCACGTTGTCGCTTGTTCGGGCAATCCCTCTCTCGATGACCAGGCATACCACATTCATAACATTTACCCCTCATATCCACATTCACACTTTGGGTTCTTGTCTGCGTACAATTCTTGGCAACATGTCCCGGTTGATTACAAATATGACAAATCGTATTTGCCATATAACAAACACCCCAATGTCTACGGCCGCAAATAGTACACATCGGTTTATCTCCTCCAGAGAATGAACTTCCCCCTTGAATTCCTGAACCAACACCAGGTGCCCTTGAATAGGATTTCTTAAAGTTACTCTGATTCCTCCCTTGATTCTCATTCTTCCTCTTCCCTTGTTGGCTAAGCTTATAGTTCCCAATATCTCTTTCCGCGATAAGGGCGACATCGAGAACTTCAGCAAATGTTGGGAGACGAAATGTATCCACGCGACTATGGATATTTTCCCTCAGACCTTCTTCGAATTGTCTGGCTCTATCCACCTCTTCCAAAACTATACCCGGTGCAAATCGAGCCAACCCATTAAATGCAGTCGCGTACTCGTTTACCGTCATATCCCCTTGTTTCAAGTTCATGAACTCTCGCTTCTTTTGGGTCTTTACTGAATCCGGAAAGTATCGCTTGTCAAATTCTTCTATGAAACCTGCCCAAGTAGTCGGTGCTCTACTTGCGAGGATACCAACCCACCAATTCTGAGCTCCCTCTTTTAAAGTATCAGTGGCATTGTCTATTTTCTCTCTATCGGTGCATGCCAGGTTACGGAATATACGTTCCATATCCATTTTCCAAAAGTCTGCCACATCAGGATCCGATCCCCCAGTGAATATTGTCGGATTCTTCTTTGTGAACTTTTCGGCAATTGATTGCACAGCCCTTGGTGCCAAATTTGGATTTTCCGGCTCTATTCTCCTTGGTGGTACTCTGTCATCCACTGCTCTAATAAACCCCTCAATAGCGGCCTCTATTCGATCCATTCGCGCATTCGTTGCATTGTCATTATTGATATCCATACTTTCCACCACTTATCCCTGATAACCACTGGCATAATGATATCATGCATGTCATGACATATATCTCATAGTATGCATGTAAAAATATGATGCACACAACCATTATTCATATGCATATGTAATGCACTAATCCAAATTCCGCACCTATTAATCAATATTCAAACTCATGACGTCGTCTCTCGTTCCCAAGGCTCTAAACCTACACCTATAGTTCAAGGTCTATAGCTTTAAGCTTTGATACCACTACATGTCACGCCCCGGATCCACACATATGAATCTAGGTCACGTGGCACGCCATCAAGGCTTACCAAAATGATTAGAGTTTCCAAAAATGTCCTTAATAAAAGTTTTGCACCAAAACCACCAACTTCCAAATAGTTTTTCAAAGGTTATATTAAACACGTGCCCAAACACGCCTTAACGAGTTTCGTTTTCAAAAGTAACAGTTTCATAGGTCAAAGGGTCCCCAAAGGTACTTCCATGCCTAATTAGAAGTTGTTCCGAACATTGGAAGTAGGAGTTTGAAATTTCTGGCAGGGGGCATTTCGACCGGTCGAATTGCCCCGTTCGACCGGTCGAATGGGGTCTGTGCAGAATCCAAACCTCCAAAAGACCGTATTCACAATTGCCGGCGTTTTTTCGCAAACGCCGTTAATTACCGGCGCTTCCTACTAACGCCGTTAATTCCCGGCACTTCCGCGACAAACGCCGTTAATAAATCAATACCTCTTTCACCCGAAGAAACCAACCCAATCCATTTTAAATCAAACCAAACAAAACCATTTCCACCAAACCTTTTCAAAACCAAACAATTCAAAGCTTTGCTAAACATTCAAAGAACTACCAAAACATATATATATCCATTTATACAACCACCATAAACCCATCCCGGATTACAAGTATCAAAACTACAAGTTTCACACGTCTTGGCAACCAAGGTCCTAAAGTGAACCAAGCGCCGTACTCGCATATATAACAAGTCTTAATACAAGTTGCACGGTTAAACAACCGGCAAGAGTTAAACACATATTACAAAAGTGCTACAAGTTCTATAAGCATTAGGAGCTTCCAGTCCTTCCTCGCCTCATTACCCGCGATTCTCCCCTCCAGTCCTTGCACCTGAATGGTTATTTATATAACCACATATATAGATTTGTTTAAGCTAACGCTTAGTGAATAATATGAATCAAGCATACGGATGACAAATATGTTCCAATCCATCATAACACATAACTATTGGTCTCTAGGGAATAAGTGCACATTCACCGATCCAAAGTCTTAAGACTCAACCACGACCCATGCCCCTTCGACATGTCGCGTTAATGCCTTTCTCGGCAAGTGACCGTCGTCACTACTAATCCTCCCCCTTCGAGAGGACGTCTCACGGTGAATTAGCACAAACCCCCCCTTTAACCCACATAGGCACATAAACATGCTCAACTAGCAACTCATCATGCTTTTCATTTCAACATGCCTTGGGCCTACTTTACACATTAGTTTCGCCCAATATGAACTACACATGTTATCTATATAAGGTTCCTAGCATATCAATGCATTAAACCATAGAATCATCCAAAACTCAAGATTAATATCACTCACCTCCGATTTACGCCCTTAAATGCCGATCCAAGGAAAACTCAAGCACAAAGAACGTGCAGTAATTCTTCTAATACAATTCCTATTAAACAAAAGTCCAATTATCAACTTTTTATGAAAATTCTAGAAAATGAGTTTTCGGAAAACTTAAGCAAACAAGGCCTAATAGGTATCAAAACGATGGCCTTACCTCGTAGAGTTCAAATACGGAATTTGATGAAAAACAAACGGGTAAAACTCCGTCGATTCAAGTCTTGAAGCTCTAAGCCAAGAAATCCTCCATTTGGCCTCTTCTTGAATTTAGGTTAGACTTTATAAAAATTTATGAAAGTCATCTCTAACTATATATAGGCAACACTTTCGAAAATTGTGTTTACCTCCCCACGAGTTTTCAAAACTTCTAATCAGCCTCTTAAACTTTCCACACAGCTAATGCATAGCTCTTCAGGTGAAACCTCAAAATTATAAAGGTTTCTGACTAAGTTCCGTTTGGTTGCTAAAATGCAAGTTTCTACAAATTTTACGAAATTGCTAATTAGCTTACCAAATTACGTAACGTGTTCAATTTCATCCTCACCAGGCATCTAATGACTCCGATGAGTCGCTATCAACAATATAATAATCAATTATATTCACATATGCCTAAATAAACATTTAAGCACATAATCATGAGTTATTACTCATTTTCCCAACCGTAGGGAATTCTCACATGCCCACCTTCTGGACTGCCTTCAAGGCCAAATACTGGGTTCTTAAAAGACACCCTCCAACAACTAGTGAGTCATCACTCACTTCACACGTGTTCATTAACACAACAGTAAGCATAACATGCATGCTAATATAATATAATTACATGCCGCGGGAGCGAGTATGACATTACTGCTGTCAATCTAATTAATAAAATTCCGTCCTTTCACTGCTCAGGTCTGTCACCTTTTGAAAAATTGTATGGGCATGCTCCTAATTATTCTTCTTTAAAGGTGTTTGGTTGGTTTTGTTTTGTCCTTCGACCACGTGTAGAGCTTACCAAATTGTCACCAAAGTCTGCTATTTGTGTTTTTCTAGGTTATGCTGAGGGTCAGAAGGGATATCGTTGCTTTGATCCAGTTACTGAGAAACTATATGTCTCTCGTCATGTTGTGTTTCTCGAGCACATATCCTTCTTTTCTATTCCTGATAATCATCATGAGTTAACTAAATCTGATCTCATTCATCTTGACCCATTCTCTGATGATACCGATAGTGTGCCCTTTCGAGCCCCATGCACCACTGATATTGTCTCACCTCTTGGTTCTACTTCTACTTATACTAGTACCTTACCGCCTGATGCTACCTCCCTTCTAGAGGCCACCCAAGCACTTGCTGAGGCTGTGGAACCTCCTTGCTATCCTGCTCGTACTCGTAAGTCCACTCAATCATCTGTTTTGTTTATTCTTGTTATTCAGATTATTTTGCTTCCTTTTTAGCTTCAGTTCATGATCTCTCTGAGCCTCTGCCCCATAAAGAGGCAGCTCTTGATCCTCTTTGGCAACAGGCTATGGCAGAGGAACTCTCTGCATTGTATAAGACAGACACTTGGAGTCTGGTTCCCTTACCTTCTAGTAAGAGCGTTATTGATTCTCGTTGGGTTTATAACACCAAAACCAAGTTAGATGGGTCTGTTGAGTGGTACAAAGCAAGATTGGTTGCCAAGGGTTTTTCCCAACAGTATGGTATGTATTACGAGGAGACTTTTGCTCCTATTGCTAAAATTACTACTGTTCGTACTCTTATTGCAGTTGCTTCTGTTCATCAGTGGCATATAACTCAGATGGATGTTAAAAATGTTTTCTTGAATGGCGTCCTCCAAGAGGAGGTTTATATGGTTCCTCCTCCAGGTGTTCCTCATGGTCTCGGTGAAGTTTGCAGGCTTAAGAAAGCCTTATATGGTCTTAAACAAGCCCCTCGAGCTTGCTTTAAGATGTTTTCCATTGTGATTACCTCATCTGGGTTTTCCCCGAGTGAGTATGATTCAGCTCTCTTTATCACGTGTACAACTGCTGGTCATATTATGCTTTCTTTGTATGTTGATGACATGATTATTACTGGTGATGATGTTGATGGGATTGCAGTGTTTAAGTCTGAATTAGATCATTGTTTTGAAATGAAGGACTTAGGTCCGCTACGTTTTTTTTTTTGGGATCGAAATAGCCTTTTCTCCAAAAGGTTATCTTCTTTCTCAGTCTAAGTATATAAGTGACATTCTTGAGCGTGCTCACCTCACTGATAATAAGATTGTTGATACCCCTTTGGAGCTTAATGTTCGTCTTTCCCCTTCTGATGTCGTTACTTTGCCTAATCCTACCTTATATTGCATTATTATTGGTAGCTTGGTTTATCTTACTATTACTCGTCCAGATATTACTCATGTTGTTTATGTTGTTAGTCAGTTTGTTACTTCCCCTACTACAGTTCATTAGGCTACAATTCATCGTATTTTGAGGTACTTGAGGGGCACTCGATTTTAAAGTCTTTTACTTTCATCATCTTCTTCCTTGGAGCTGCGTGCATACTTTGATGCTGATTGGGCCGATGATCCTACAGATTGCGAGCCTGTTACTGGATTTTGTATATTTTTGGGTGATTATCTCATTTCTTGAAAGAGCAAGAAGTAATATGTTGTTGTTGTGTCTTCCACAAAAGCTGAGTATCGTGCTATGGCTTCGACTACCCGTGAGGTTATTTGTTTACGCCGGCTACTTACAAATATGGGTGTCTCCCTTCCTCGCCCTTCACCTATGTATTGTGATAATAAGAGTGCTATTCAGATAGCTCACAATTCAGTTTTCCATGAGAGGACCAAGCAGATAGAGATTGATTGTCACAGTACTCGTCATCACCTTAAGCATGCAGCTATCACTTTGCCTTTTGTTTCTTCTTCCGCGTAGATTGTTGATTTGTTTACAAAGTCACATCCGATTCAGCATTTTTGTTTTTTAGTTGGTAAACTCTCTATACTTTTAGCTACAGCATCGTGAGTTTGAAGAGGGGGGGGGGGGGGGTATTAGAGTTAGCTATTAGAATTAATTTTATTAGCTTAGGGTAGTTTAGTCTTTTACTTATATTAGGGTAATAATGTATACCTAGATATACTATTATTGTTTCTTCTTTTCTATTGTATTCATTCATTCATTCAATTTTCATGTTATGAGAAAAACTCTAACTTTCTTTTCTCTTTTCCCTTTGTTGTTTTCTTGATTATTTGATATATTCACATTAATAACAGTGACATGTTCATAACAGTGACATATTCATAATAGTAACATAGTAAACATTTTAAAATCAATTTAACAATAGTAACATCAATGAATAACAAAAAACATCAAACAAAAACAATGAATAACAGCAAACTCACAACAGTAACATCAATTAAATAACAACAACATGCAACACCAATAACAAATGATCTCACATTACAATCTAATTAACAGTAACATCAATGAATAACAGCAAAATTAAAAACAAAAATAACTATAATTCCATAAAACTATCAAACAAAGTAAATAAACAACACTAATACAAATATTTTCATCAAATAATTCAAACTCCAAAAAAAAGTTAAAATCATTACATTAAACTCCAAAGACATATATTCAATATAAACACGCATAAACATATGAAACGAAATCAATAAAATAGTAAACATAAAAAATTGCAAAAATAATAGATCAAACATGCAAGTTGAATCGCAAAAAGAAATCAAATAGCAAGAAGATGATTGTAAAATGCTACGAGAGCACCTTCTTCTACAAATAAGAAAACGAATCTCTCGGATCTCCAACAAATAAGCTTAATATCGAATCTTATCTATAACAGGGAGAAAACAACTTCCTAATTCAAAAACTAACATATTAGTTTACGAGGGACAAATCTGTCATTAACAAATAAAATCAATTAAAAAATGGACTTATCGTCGAAAAATGAGCAACATACTGCACCTTTACTCTTAAAAAAATAACGCATGTACTTAATTCCAAAAACCTCCAATTAAAAGGATTTTTAATTAATTTCCCCTACTCTCCTACCCCCCCCCCCCCCCCCCCCAAAAAAAAAAAAAAATAGCAAGTAGTAATGCTTATCCATTGGAGTCCACCAAAATAAATAAAGACAAAACAGGGAGAAAAACCCAATAAGAGGAACACATTGGTCTATTAAACATGTTCTAGAGTTCTATCCCAATAAGAAGTATTGCTCAAATTTCCCGGGGGGAGGACTCAAAAAATCCTTCTTTTACGAAATGCTTGAAGTATTGCTAAACAATGGTACGTAGTTGTGCCAAAAAAAAAAGAAGCAACAAATATTGAAAGACTGTAGAAACTTGTTATTAGGGTGTAGGATTCTCAAAGACGGGCCAAAAAAAAAAGTGGTCTACTAAACTTATTAAAGTTCTAAGAAAATCCACTTCAGTAAAAGTGCACCAATTGATAAAAGTTCAAAACACTTAAGAGGATCGGTGCACTTATATGTATGTATGTATATATATATATTTGTTTGTGATGAAAATATTCAGCCAATGCAGTCTTGACACATAAGATTTTACGTGGCAGGATAAATGGTAAACATGGAAGAATGGGGAATTCGTTATGAGCAGTTGTTGCTTATTCACTTCTTTCAAGTATGTAACTGCTAGAGGACACGTGTTAATCACCATGAAGTAACTGAAAAACAGGTGTCAATTCCAGGACATAACAGGTGCCAGAAAGGTTATCAGTTTGGAAATTGGGCGGGATTATTCAAACAGATTTGTTGGGGACCCTCGACGTCTATAAATAGAAGGATTGTGCATTCGATAGGGATCCTTCGATCAACATCAACATTTATCTTTCAGTACACTTACTTTATTGTTATTTAGATACTTAACTTAGGAGTAGAATTCCTTTGAAGTCATCTTCAAGGTTAGATTGTATTTTCTTTAACTTAATCAAAGTAGTTTCTTACTTTATTACTTCTTTTATTGTTTTACTTAGGAGTAGTTATTTTAAATTAGTTCGAAGTGCTTCAATTAAAAACATCTTTACACAATTAAAGTCCTGTTCAAGGCATCGAACGTCACCACAATTTGTCTGGTGAGGCGCAGTTTGGATCATCACGTTTACACATTGGCAATTTGCTTGCCTGGCACGCTCGCACACACTTATAAATTTTCCAACCAAACATTTTTGGCACGCCCGGTGGGACACAAGTGTCATAAGATGGTAAACAGAAACCTTCGAAGCAATAGATATGTTGATAATGCCAACGTTGGTGTTAATATTGCTGAAACTGGTGGTTCTCCACACCAAGATCCTTAGAGCAGCAATACTGGCAATCATGTAACCAATGATAACCCAGAAATAGGAATTGAAAATTTAAATTCAATTCCAAATTATGGGAATGTTGGTTCAGAAAGTCAACATGATTTGGTGAGTCAATTGACACCAATATTTGATCATTTGGGAAATATGATTCAGAACGTTAATGTTCTGATCACTTCTCTTAACAATAGTTTACCACAATTTTCACCAGTAATGGTGCCAAGTGGAAATCCCTCTATGATTCGACATAGTGAAAGAGGTCATGTTCATGACTCTTTTCAGCCAAATCTTATGAATCATGTAAATGGGCCTCCTTTTAGGCCAAATTCACAAGAGAGTTTCTATATGTCTGTCCCTAATAATACTCCTCCAGTATTCGAAGGGATGTAAGGGAACCATGTGAATGGTCAAGATCATGTTCATAGATCAGTAAATTTCGAAGAACCAAGGCCTAGAGAAAGCACAGCAGGCCAAAATAGGAGAATAAACAATAATCCTACATTCGAGTCGGACCCTACTGGAATAGGAGTGGGTCGAAGGAATGAAAATCCTAGGAGGATGGATAATAATCCTCAGCCACCTCCAATACCACCATTGAACCCTCACTTGGGTCATCCAGGTTATCAACAACCATTCAATATGGTTGATAGAAATGATATGATTAACTTAATCCATGAAGTTTGTGGACCCATGGCTCGGGGGGTACAAACTCCAGTTTACAAGAAACCTTATCCTGATTGGGTTGATAGGATCGAATTCCCTAGAGGATTTAAATTTCCTACCTTTGCTATGTTTGCTGGGGATGGAAGTCAATCCACGGTCGAACATATAGCAAAATTTATCAGTCAGTGTGCCGATGCAGGAAATAATGAATATCTTAGGCTTCGTTTGTTTCCTAGTTCATTAACGGATACTGCATTCACTTGGTTTACTAATTTAGCCCCTAATTCGATCTATAATTGGGCACAGATGGAAGAATCTTTCCATACTCAATTCTTCCAAACAGAACCAGAAGTATCAATGACTGACTTGGCCAGACTATGTCAAAAGCTTGATGAGAAGGCCACTCAATTCATAAATAGGTTCAAAAGGGCCAGAACAAAGTGTAAAATCATTTTGCCTGAACCTGAATTTGTTAAGTTGGCTCAAAATGGCCTCGAATTTAGACTTAGAAAGAAATTCGATGCTTTAGAGTTTAGAGATCTTGTTGAGTTAACTGCTCGAGTCTCTAGATATGAAGCTTTATTGGAAGAAGAAAATGAAAGGAATGCTTCTTCAATCAAAACATATTATAAATACCCTAATTATGAGATAGATGCTGCAGAAATAATAGGAAAAGAACCTTTCACATGTAAGAGCCTTGTAAAGAAAAATGTTTCTGCTGAGATATACAAATCTAAAGGATCATTCAAAAAATATTTATTCGATGTATATAAATCAAATGAAATATTTGATCATCTTTTAGAAGGAAAAATTATCAGGTTGTCTGAGGGAACAAAATTACCTTCTAATGATGAGTTAAAGGGTAAGAAATACTGCAAGTGGCATAATTCTTGGACCCATTCAACTAATAATTGTACTATTTTTCGAGACAGGGTTCAAGATTTGATCAAGAAAGGGAAATTAAGGTTCCCTGAGAAACAGATGGGGGTTGATGAAGATCCATTCCCAGCAGTGCAAGAGGTGTCCATTAATGTCCATGATATTTCCCTTGGAACTGTGATCAAGGATAGGGAAATTGCAAAATCAGAAGACCAAATGAAAAGGGTCAAAGAGATAACAAAGAAAAATCCTGAGTTTTCAGTGTTCAACCAAGAATATGCAAAAAACTTGTGCATTGGTTGTGGCAAAAGGTATGCTAAAATCTATGATGAAAGGGTTGGGGTCAAAACAGGCAGGAAAAACAAACAGCCTTTGTTCGAGCAAAAGAAGGCAAGCACTTCCTGTGAACTTCCTTTTCAACCAATCATGAATGTTGGAAGAGGACAGTTTAGAGGACCAATTTATCAAGCCTCAACATATACTGGTCCTATGATAGCAAGGTATGCTCCAAGGCCAATGGTTCCTTTTAAAGCCAATTTTTCAAGAAACTTTCATGCTAATAATTATGCCCGACCATCAAGAAATTTGCAATATGTAAGGCCAGGTTTTTCTCATGCACCAAAGAAACATTATGGGATGCAGAGAGAGAGACAAACTCAATTTGTACCATCAAAATTGGTACCAGCACATGTGGTATAGACTGAGATAAACATCGAAGCATTGAATAAAGCACCAAAGATTGGTGAGACATCTCAAGTATGTGAACCTGCATTGGTATCAGGAGTACCAAACTGGTTTGTCTTGCAAGATGATAGAGTCAAAAATATGATGGAACAACAAAGTTTTCAAAACAAAAATAGGATGATCAAACCTCCTCATGTTGAGAAAAACACATGGCATGTACTGCAACATCCCAAGGAAAAGAACCAGAATATGGTCCCTATGATAAACCGGACTCAACAAAGGAGATTACAGAGGAAGTTCACAATGTGGAAAGAATTTTCTAAAATGCAAGCTCAAAGTCAAGAGTTAGGAGATGAAATCAAAAGGGAGTTCAGTAATATTTCGAGGCCTAATCCCAGGTTCAATCGAAATACAAGGGTTGAGTCTGATACTATGTCTGAAGAAAGCATTGTTAAAGCCAAAGTATTAGAGTTGGAAAAGGCAATGAGTATTGATGATGGGGATGAAGCAATGACAATGGTAGAATCCCAGGTCTTAGGAAATGTTGAAATAAAACTCGAAAAGGAAAATACCGAAGATGAGAAAATGCTTATTCAGTTTGGCACGTTTCCAGAGCATATGGAAATTAATACTGCCACATTCATGCTACCAAAGGTCTTCGAAGCAACAGGAGATCAACAATTAAATGAAGAAATGGAAATGGAAGTTTCTACTGAGGATGTCTCTGAGGTAAATCTTCCTGAGTTTGTTTTTAGTGATTGTAATTTTGTTTATTCATTCGAAGAACCATCAGCAGAAATGACTAAGCATCTTAAACCATTATATATAAAGGCATGTTTAAATGGTGTCCTTTTAAACAAGATACTGGTTGATAATGGTGCTGCTGTCAACATTATTCCTCAGAATACTTTAAAAAAGATCAATAAACAAAATGCAAAGTTAATACAAACTCACATTATGATATCAGGATTTACTGGTGATAAGAAAAACACCAAAGGTGTGATACCTATTGAAACCATAGTAGGATCTAACAAATCCAGAACTGCTTTCTTTGTAGTAGATGCAAATCCTAGTTATCATGCCTTATTAGGAAGAAATTGGATTCATGCTAATAAATGTGTTCCTTCTTCAATGCATCAGAAACTGTTGCTTGTGAAGGAAAACTGTGAAGTTGAAACAGTAAAGGCTGATGTTCAGCCTTTTCATACAAGTTCCAATTGTGTCGAAGCTCAATTGTATCAAGATGATGTCAAGCCAATTAACCTTAAAGAATCAGAAGATGAATCTCTAGAAGAAAATTGGGACATTTTGGCTGAAATGCCATTTGGTTCTTTGGAACCATTGAGTGGTGATAAAATGGTTTAATGACTCATACACCTATGGAAATAGGAGATGTAGAAGAGACCATTCGATTGGTCTTACAAAAGCTAATGATGGCAGATTTAGAGTCAAGAATTGAGAAAGATTCGACCATAAACTGGTTAGATTATGTTTTTGAGGAAGATGCACAAGAATTAAAGGAGGTTGGCAAAGAAGAATTGTCTGTATTGCCAGAAAATTCAATACAAGAAGTGTCACAGGATCATCTGTTGGAAGTCAATTTAGGATCAGATCAACAAAAGAGAGTTACTTACTTAAGTTACAAACTTGGAAAGGATGACCAGTATAAATTGGTCGAGTTGTTAAAGGAATTTAAAGATTGTTTTGCTTGGGATTATGATGAGTTGCCAGGACTCGAAAGGAATTTAGTAGAACATAGGTTGCCTATCAAAGCTGGCTACAAACCAGTGAAGCTGCAACCTCGAAGAATGACTCCAGAAGTCACTATGAAGATCAAAGAAGAGATTGAAAGATTACTCAAGGCAGGGTTCATTAGAACTGCCAGGTATGTTGAATGGCTTTCAAATATTGTTCCAGTTATGAAGAAAAATGGTAAATTGAGAGTTTGTATTGATTATAGAAATCTTAATTTAGCCACACCTAAAGATGAATATCCCATGCCTATAGTTGACCTATTAATTGATAGATCTGCTAGAAATACTATAATGTCCATGATGGATGGTCACTCAGGATATAATCAAATATGTATTGCTGAGGAAGATATCCATAAGACTGCATTTAGGTGCCCAGGTAGTATAGGTACCTTCGAATGGGTACAAATGCCTTTTGGTTTAAAAAATGCAGGAGCTACTTATCAAAGAGCCATGAATGCTATTTTCCATGATATGATTGGAACATTTTTAGAATGTTACATAGATGATATAATTGTTAAATCAAAAACATTCAATGACCATCTTCTACACATGAAGTCAACATTCGAAAGAATGAGATTTTTTAAACTCAAGTTAAATCCATTAAAATGTACCTTTGGAGTTAGTACTGGAAATTTCCTAGGATATTTGGTACATGAAAAAGGAATTCAGGTGGATAAAAATAAGGCACAAGCAATTATTCGAAGTAAACCTCCTTCGACAAAAAAGGAATTGCAAAGGTTTCTAGGTCAGGTTAACTTCATTCGAAGATTTATTTTCAATACTGCTGGAAAAACTTTAATTTTTTCCCCTTTGTTGAAATTTAAGGATCATGAGGAATTAAAGTGGTAAGACAAACATCAGACTGCCTTTCAAGCCTTGAAGGATTATTTGGTGAAGCCACCAGTATTAATGCCTCCAAGAAAAGATAGGCCTATGAAGCTATATATTTCAGCAGCAGAAGCATCAATTGGGGTCTTATTAGCCCAGGATAATGATGACAAGAAAGAGCAGGCTGTGTACTACCTTAGTAGGTTTTTGAATCCTGTCGAATGCAAGTATTCCTTTATGGAAAAACTATGTTTATCTTTGTATTTTGCTGTAATGAAATTAAGATATTATCTTCTTCCTACTGAAGTCTATGTGATTGCTAAATTCGATTTAATCAAATACATGTTGACTCGACCTATTTTAAGGAATCGAATTGGCAAATGGATTTTAACTTTGTCAGAATTCTGTCTGTTTTATGTACCACAGAAGGCAGTAAAAGGCCAAGCCTTAGCAGATTTTTTGGCTGATCATCCAAATTGCCTCGAAACAGAGGAAAACTATGAAATTGGACAAATAACTATTACTCCATGGAAATTATGGTTTGATGGTTCAAAAACTGAATTCGCTGCAGGAATTGGTTTTGTCATTGAGTCACCTGAAAGGATTAAAACCAAATATGGTTATAAACTGGATTCAAATCAATGTACCAATAATCAAGTTTAGTATGAAGCCTTAATCATGGGTCTCGAAACCTTGTTGGATCTTAAAGCTACATTTGTAGATATATTTGGAGATTCCCAGTTGGTCATAAATCATATGAATGGGACATATAAATGTATGAGTAGTGCATTAAAGGTGTACTATGAAACTACAATGGATTTGTTATCCAAGTTCGATAATGTAAACTTGTTGCATGTTCCTAGAAGTTTTAATGAAGAAGCTAATGATGTAGCTCAGAAGACATCTGGATTTAAAACAAATGATGAAAATATTGAAATGAAACAAGTGACTTATAGGAAATTATTACCAGTATTGGTAGATAGATTACCTTCTATTGATATCTTAAATATAGAGGTTTACGATGATTGAAGAAAGCCAATCATTGATTATCTCTCAGGATGCAGTGAAAAACCTGATCGAAGTATAAGGCTGAAATCTACAAATTACATCTTATATAGTGGAAAATTATTCAAAAGAGGGAGTGATGGATTATTACTGGAATGTTTGAGCAATCTCGAAGGACTAGAAGCTATGGCTCAAATTCATGAGGGATTGTGTGGAGCTCATCAATCTGGAATTAAGATGAGATGGTTGCTTCGAAGACATAACATTTATTGGCCAACAATTTTGAAAGATTGTATTGAATTTGCCAAAAGATGTCAAGAATGTCAGAAGCATGGTCCTTTGAAGCATTTACCAACTGTTGACCTTCAATATGTGGTAAAACCTTGGCCTTTTAGAGACTGGGCCATAGATGTAATAGGAAAAATTAGTCCTCCTTCTTCAAAGGGTCATGGATTCATTATTTTAGCCACAGATTATTTTACTAAATGGGTAGAAGCAGAACCTATGCAGACTGTGACTCAAACAATGGTTGTAAAATTTCTAGAAAACATAGTGTATAGATTTGGTATCCCTCAAACCATTGGATCTGATAATGCTTCTATATTCGAAGGAGATGTAATTACATTTGCAAATAAGTTGGGGATTATAATGTCTAAATCAACCCCATATTATGCTCAATCAAATGGACAGGCTGAGGCCATCAACAAAGTCATAAAAGAAAATATGGCTAAAGTCATAAAAAGTAACCCAAGGATGTGGCATGAGATTTTGCCTGAAGTTTTATGGGCATATAGGACTTCGAAGCGAACAAGTACAGGTGTATCTCCTTATGCTTTAACTTTTGGACATGAGGCAGTTTTGCCTATTGAAATAAAGATTAATTCTCTTCGAGTTATGAAACAGAATCAGTTATTCTTGGATGATTACCAAACACCCATGGCCATTGAATTAGAAGATATAGATGAAGAAAGGAGCAAAGCTCTCAATAATATTTTGGTACAGAAGAGAATAGCATCAAAGGGATATAATAAAAAAGTACAACCAAGAACCTTTGATGAGGGAGATTTGGTGTGGAAAACAATATTGCCTATTGGATCTAAAGACCCAAAATATGGAAAATGGTCCCCTAAATGGGAAGGTCCATTCCAAATTCACAAGGTTTTTAAAGGTGGATTTTACCATTTAAGAAATTTGAATGGATTTGTCCATATCAGAAAGATCAATGGCAAATTTTTGAAGCAATATTACCCCACTATTTGGGAAGCAAGAAATCTAGAATAAAGAATGCAGTGTTCACAGGTGGATAAGTACATGTATTCCACATTTAAAGTTAAGATACAAAAACCAGATGTTGGTACATTGCAAAGTCCTATTGATATTATCTTTCACAACAGTTTATTTATGAATTGGGCCTTCAATCTAAAATTGTCCCAAGACCTAGAGTACAATTTTGACTGGCTCAGAATGAATTTCTGCCTCGAAATCGATTCTTGGTTCTTCAAAGGCCTTGATTCAATTGCAGTCTTCAGAGCTAGCAGCTTTGTCTCAGTATTCCCTTGCTTCGCCTTCAACTTGGCCAGTTCAGTTTCTGCAACCTCGAGTTTCTTTCTAAGCTTCTCAACCTTGCTTGAAAGTTTTTCAATTGTGGTGGTGTTCTCACCAAATTCTGCCAATAATTGGTCCATCTCGAGAGTCTTCTCTGCTGTGTACTCCATATCAACTTCTAGTTGTTTCCTCTCTTCGATGACCTTTTCAAGTAAAATACAGTCAAAATCAAAGGTAGACATCAATGCAGAGATGGTTTCCTTGTCAGGAACAGTTATGGAAGAACTGTCCAACATGAACTGGCACAAGATTTTTATAGCTCTTTGCACTTCTTTGTCCTCGAATATTTCAAACGAAACTTTACTAAAAAGTTTCAATGTAGCAAGGGCAGCTACTGGATCTATAGAAGGTATCTTTGGCTTGCTTTGACCTGTCATTTGTTGAAAAAATTCTTGGACATTGGTCACAGTAGTGTCTCCCATCTTCAAAACAGACTTCAGACCTTCTTTAAATTCTTTAACTTCTCAGGAGTTAAATTGGGAGGAAGAGACAGGTGAAATTCCCCAGAACTTGAGACACTTGGGGTAGCTTGAGGTTCGAACGAAGCTATGTTGGAGCAGTCTTTGGATCAGAACTTGTATTTGGTTTTGAGGAACCAGCCACAGTCTCAGGAACAAATCCAATCTGAGTAACAAAGGCAGAACATCTTCATTAGAATGTGTCTGTGTATATAAGAGATATATACCAGAAAAAGTTTGAATAACTTACTGTTGGTTGGTATGTAATTATTGGGAGGTGAGCACTGGATGGAGGAAATGTCTGAATCTCTGGAAGGTCAGAATGTTGGGATAATGGTTCTAAAGTGGTTTGCGATAATTCAGGTACAGGTGCCACCTTTGAAATAGGAACTACTAGAATGGGAATTTCCTTGGTGATTTTTAAACCAGCAGATGGTTCATCTGTTGTTTTGGCTTTTTTCTTTCGAGATAAAGCGGGGACAGGGCTAGTTTCTTCTTCTCCTTCAGACTCAACATTCTCTGATGGAGGAGGTAAACTCTCTGCTGGAAGGACCAGTTTTCTTTTTGGTTTTGAGGGTAGAGGAACAGGAGCTGAAGTTTTTGAGGTTTTTAAATGGATCGGAACGTTTGGCTTGACCTTCGAAGCTCTGGTTGTTGGTGAAGAGCTTTTTCCAATTACTACTCCTGTGTTGAAAAACTCAAACAAGTATAAATCAGGTTTCTCTTCATCATTTAAGGAGAGAAGGGTTAAATGGAAATTTTTATTACCTGGTTGCTTCGAATCGATATATCTTAAAAGTTGGCACTTGTCCATCTCCACTGACACCAAATTTTCCCACCAACTTGAGAAGGCAGGGGTGCAGGTGGTGTAAACTGGTAGAGAAGTAAACTCCAAATTGCTGACTTTGTTTTAATAAACTGCCAATGCAGCAGTTACTACTGATTCTGGCACTTTCGAGTGAGTTTTATAAGCCATAAGAATATTGGCTTGACTTCTGATTGGAAAAGGAATTGATTGAGTAAGCACAAATTGCCTCGAAAACTGATTAGGAAGGTATAGTTCACCTTGAGATTTGAGGCTAAGGGTGTTCCCAAAGAACAAATCCCTACTGATCAAAAAACTTCCCCATGAAGTTTTTAATTCGAGAGCACTTGCTGCTCTGTCCAAAATTTGACAAAGCCAATGAGGAGAAAGAGGAGATTTGTCTTCAAGACTGTAGAGGACAGCAAATGGTTGGAACAGTTTGTTTGGCCTTATTGCAGGGAGATCGAAAAAGAAGGAGATGGATTCTTTGAAGGTCTTCTCAACATTTGGTAATAAGGCAAAAAAGATTCCATGAGCAACAGTGTAAGATAAGGATTCTAAGTTATGAATCTCTGGAAAATAAGCATATAGCCATGGTTGTAATATCTAGAAAGGACCAACCTGGGTAAGAATAAAGGGGTCGAAGCACAAATCAGAAAAGGACCTATAGAGAGATCCTAGAACAAAAGGTGCTAGGGCTAACCTTCGACCAGCAGCTAGAGCTCTAGCAATGTTAGAAAATTCGAGGACAACCCTCTGAGAAGAAGTGCAAAATAAATGCTTCGAAAGCCAATATAAGAGGAAGCAGTAATATTCCTTGTCTGTCACTGCTCCTGATGACTTTTTATGGGTAGTCAAGAAATTGGTATACCCTAATGATTTAGAATCAGTATTGATTGGAGGACTATCAGATTCATCCATATAGGGGTGAACATCTTCCCCATGAGGCAAAAACCCTAATAAATGACAGATGTCTAGAACAGTGGGACCTATTGGTCCAAATCGAAATTGAAAATGGTTGAAAATAGGGTTCCAAAAACATAGGGCTGCGACTAATAAGTTAGGACTGGATTCGACGGGAAATTTTGAAAGGTGAACAGCATGGTAAATTCCCGTTGTGGTTAGAATCTCTCTTTTGTTCTCTAAGATTCTATCTACCCACTCAGGCCAATCCTTTGCGGGTTTAGGCCAATGTCGAAACTTCCAGTCATACTTGGGGTTTGGAAGATCCTGTTGGTAAGTCAAGCGTTGTTCTCCTAATCTGGGGTAATAAACATGGAGTCTCAGGCTTGGTGTGCTCAGGCAAGGACCTACGGCAATTGAGGATTCATGGTCGGAAAAAGTAATGGGAACGAGAACTTCATGAATCAGAGAAGTTTCTTGCCCTTGCAAGTAACGTTCTTGTTAGTCTTTGAGGATCTGTTCAAAATCATCGCAGATTTTCTGAAGCTGAGTATTATCACCAGTTGTTGTCATCTTTAGAAATGAAGTGATTGGATTGCAAAGAGGGTGATAAGTAGAAAGCAAAGCAGATTTGTAGAAGTTAGAGGATCTTTTGTTCCTTTTCGGCTTATCTATTTATAGCCTTTGGTGACGTTTGGGAAAAGATGCATTTATTGAAAAATGGCCGTTAGGATCGGTTACTCCTTTTGGACCGTTGCATCAAAAGAAAAGACATACTGGTTCAGAATGAACTAATTAATAAAAACATGAATTTTTCATAATTCATTTCATTGAAAGGGAAATGCGGTTACAATTCATAAACATAATTGGTAAAAATGGGGAAACCCATAAGTAACTAAATTGTGAAACATGGCCCAGTAGTAGGCAAAGTATTCTGCTTCCAGTTCTATTTCGAGGCATAGGTTTCTGGCTTGTAAAGCCAATTTATCTTCGTTTCGAAGAATGAGATAAGCATTCTTGAGTTGTTCTTCATACTGATTTAGTCGCGAGGTGATCTTGAACAAAGCTTTGCGAAGACCTCGAAGTTCCTTGGCTAATGAAGTCTTGCCTCGAAGAGATATGCCAGCAGCCTAGGCTTCTTCTTTAAGATATGCAATTCGACCTTCGAGATCAGGTTTCGAGTAGTGAGAAACACTGCTTTTTTCATCAGAACTTCCACAACCATAGATGTATTTCTCCTTGAACTCTGAAACTTCATCAAGAAGTGCATTAGGTACTTCCTTGAGACTCTCATAAAGATCCATTAGATAATTCAAATGATGGACACTTTCTTGGTGATGAGAATGCCACCTTATATGAGAAGCCAGGGTTCGAAGGGTGAAATCCATTTGGGTTCGAACAAGGGTTGAAATATTCCATTCATGGCATCAGATATGACAACTCCATTCGAAATTAATTCGAGCCTTTGGATTTTGTAAAATGGAAAAAGGAAAATGTGAAAAGGCAACTAGAAGCCTTTGGGCTTGAATGATCAAGCATGGAGAAGGTGATGGAATAGGTGGAATATGTTCGAAAATGGGACCATGCCTGCATAATTGGTCTAATTTCAAAAAAGGGTCACTAATATCTTCAGTGGGATCCACCACTTGAACTTTGGTGTCAGGAAAGCCTAGTACAGAATGGTCAAAGAGAAGTACCCTCTCTTCATAATCTTTATCGAAAAGTTTGCATTTAGAAAGGAAGGCTGAAGAATAATGCTCGTTAGAAAAAATTTCATGAGATGCTCTCACATATGTGTGAATAGGGGGCCTGCCTTGAGGAATCAAGACATTACCACTTTGAAGTCTTTCACCAGGAGGACTGGTTGAGGAGATCAACCATGCATTCAACAGATTTTGCTCTCGAGAGAGACGATTCGAAAATGGATAGTAGGGTTTTTATTGTTCTGCTTCGAGTAATTCCTTCAGTTTCAGGATAGTCAAAGTTTGGATGAATAACTGAAGGAATTGTAACTGGGGTTTCGAGCTTCATACCTTTATAATATCCTACTGCTTCACCATGGGAAATAGGTTGTTCCCAAGCAGGAGGGAATGTCTGGTTATTATAAATCGATTTGGAAGAGTTCGAAGAAGAATTTGACTTTGTTAAAGAAGCACTTGGTCTGTTCAACATTTCATGCCACTTCCCCCATTTCGAGTAGGTGAAGGGTTCAGGAGGAATTTCAGGAAGATCCCAATTGGTTAGAGAAGAAATTTTAGGGCATCTGTTTGATAGCATTACTTCTTCAGGAAGATCTAGAGGAAAGTAATTACTAGTGTCGAAGGAAGATTGAGAGGAAGACATGGTCAATAAAGCAGAGTCAAGAGAACAAGGTAAAATGGAGGATTAAATCAAACAGGAATGATGGTTTATATGAAGACAATTGAAGAGATAAACGTGCAATTTAAAGATATTCGAAGATGGCGTAAGATGTTAACTACTTGGCACAATCCAGCCATGATCAC
This sequence comes from Hydrangea macrophylla, assembly GCA_033977485.1. Lineage (NCBI taxonomy): Eukaryota > Viridiplantae > Streptophyta > Magnoliopsida > Cornales > Hydrangeaceae > Hydrangea > Hydrangea macrophylla. Next base: position 95,297,258 of record CM066988.1, on the reverse strand, counting down.
CATTATCTTTTTTGAACCAAAAGGAAAATGGCGCGGGGGGTAATGTTTGTGATGAAAATATTCAGCCAATGCAGTCTTGACACATAAGATTTTACGTAGCAGGATAAATGGTAAACATGGAAGAATGGGGAATTCGTTATGAGCAGTTGTTGCTGATTCACTTCTTTCAAGTATGTAACTGCTAGAGGACACGTGTTAATCACCATGAAGTAACTGAAAAACAGGTGTCAATTCCAGGACATAACAGGTGCCAGAAAGGTTATCAGTTTGGAAATTGGGCGGGATTATTCAAACAGAGTTGTTGGGAACCCTCGACGTCTATAAATAGAAGGATTGTGCATTCGAAAGGGATCCTTCGATCAACATCAACATTTATCTTTCAGTACACTTACTGTATTGTTATTTAGATACTTAACTTAGGAGTAGAATTCCTTTGAAATCATCTTCAAGGTTAGATTGTATTTTCTTTAACTTAATCAAAGTAGTTTCTTACTTTATTACTTCTTTTATTGTTTTACTTAGGAGTAGTTATTTTAAATTAGTTCGAAGTGCTTCAATTAAAAACATCTTTACACAATTAAAGTCCTGTTCAAGGCATCGAACGTCACCACAATTTGTCTGGTGAGGCGCAGTTTGGATCATCACGTTTACACATTGGCAATTTGCTTGCCTAGCACGCTCGCACACACTTATAAATTTTCCAACCAAATATTATTATATGAGTTAGGCTCCAGTGCGCACTGGGTGAACGCACTGGGCTTTTAAGCCAAAAAAATCTGTGGATCAGCGAGGCGGCGAAATGAGAGATTTTTTAGGTTTTAAAATCCAGTGCGTTCACCCAATGCGCTTATCCAGTGCGCACTGAAACCTAACTCTGTATTATATTATAGATAGATAGGTAAATAAATACTATGTATCATTATTCATGCATGTTACTAGTTGGGTCTATAGGGTTGGCACACGTGCAGTGCCATTTTAGGCTTTCTTTGAATTTTTTGAAGATAAAGAAAAAATCTTTTTTTTTTTTTTTTACTAATAAGAAAAATAAGAAGAAAAAAGAGAATAATTTTAAAAACTAAATTAAACATTTTTTTGTTCATTCTTTTATTCATATTTTACAATTGTTTTTTTAGAAGTTTTAAATTCTTAATATTATCTAAACATGAAGAAAAATACAGAAGAATCAGTATTAATTTTCTGCTTATCCTCCTGAAACCCATAAAGTAAACAGTACCACTTACTCGTTTACATGGTTTATGCCTTTTGAATAAATTACTGGTACTATATATATAGCCCTGCTTCTAATGTAGGGTTATATAGGTCATGGTAGAGTAGAGCTACAAAAACCAGAATCTTAGGCCGTCTGAGTTAAATTTCAAATATGAAATCATTGTAACAGCGTTTTGATGTGGTATATAGCGAACCGAATTCTGTGACCTGTCCCATTGATGGAATTCTTGGGCATTACTTTTGACATCCCATGAACATTAAAGAAATTACTTGGATTTATTATATAGCCAGTGAAATTCGTATAAGCTAGTTCAATAAATGTACATAGAGTAATTAACATGCATATCCTATGAGTTGCTAATTTTTCTTTCCTTTTTTTGTGTGTGTGTGTGAGTGTATTGGGGGGGTGGGGGGAACCCACTATAAGAATATTGATATTGAGAAAGATATGATATAGTCTTGAAGGAGTAGAACGATTAGGAGTGTGGATTTACACACACACGCACACATACAAGAAGGCAAGAAGAAGAAAGAAGAAAAATTAGTTTGTCACCCATGTGAGATATTGGGACAATCAAACTAGATACGAAACTATTATTACTCTCATTTTTTTTTTTTTTGTCCCCTTTTTTGGATATATTTATGATGGGAAATCCCTCTAATAACTAAACCTAAGCTTGCATTTTAAATTAGATGTAAACCACTACTGTCCACAGGCATCGTTTAAGTCATGGGAATTTCTCTAATGGGAGGGACTTGAACATAAAATATCCGAGTCATTCAATTCATTTTAATATCTAAACACCTGCTAGTGTACACTTGGGTGATATATATAGTATTTTACCTTTATTAATTATTGCAAAATACGACGTCTCTAAACTGTAAATATTCGAACTTGGATTTTCACGCAAGAGTTCGATTGCTATAGTGAATAGTTTTTAAATATATATATATATATATATATTTTTTTTCTTAACCTTTTTTTTAGTAGTTAGGACTAGAATCAACTTCTTAATTACAAATGAGAAGTTATATATATTCGAATAATGCTAGATGCACAAATAAAATGCATAATTAAATACACAACCTGCTTAAAATTGTTAGACCTTGTGCTGAAAAGTCTGTACACACAAAAAGACAAAAAAAAAAAAAAAAAAAAAAAAAAAAGGTGTACAACTTTATCAGCACAAGGTCCAATAATTTTAAGCTGATTGTGCATTTAGTTGTAAATTTTTATTTTTTTTTTGTGCATCTAGCAATACTCTATATATTCTGGGTGTCTGTCACCCCTCATTATCTTACATGCTGATGTGGATGCACAAATCACACAGACTTATAGATATATGTATATATATATATACAGTCCGGATCTTAAGCGGGTGTCAAAAGACGGACTTTGGGACGAACCACTTTTAGCGACGAAATTTTTCGTCGCTAAAACAATGATTTTTAGCGACGAAAAATTTCGTCACTAAAAGCGACATTTTCGTCGCTAAAAGTGGTCCACCCCAAAGTCCGCCCCTTAACACCCGCACCTGATGCTCACTATATATATATATATATATATAACTAGAGGTGTAAAAGTCATACTTGTGAATTCAATATTTAGGAAGTTCTAGGGCGTATTTGGGTATGTCCAAGATATGATCTGGTTCAGTCCAAATCTACTTTTTTATTTGATTTTGTGAGAATCAAGTTTAGGTTGGTTTGTTATAGAACCTCTTTTATTAGACTGAACACGGACTCCTATGCAAGAAATAGAGACTTACGAAATTAAGTTCTCACAAATATCAGATAAAAAGTCATTTGGAGTGAATCAGGCCCTGTTTTAGACTTTCCAAACAGGCCCTTAGAAGATTCTTCGGATGAGCAGCATATATTTTTGTTTGTATTTTAAATTATCTAATATAATGTATCTCTTAGTTAAGTCTTACATGCTGATCTCTGCAATATCTTTCTATTATATATACAAAACCTCCGCGAACAAAATTAAAATTTTAAATTGTTGAAAAAAATCAAATTAGTTTGCAGTTTTTGAGAAAAACATAAAAGATATTCACTATAATAAAATGTAAGAAAAATTACAAATAAGTGATAGCAACTTTAAAAAAAAAAAAAAAAAAGGTCCAATTAGTACATAATTATACACACCTTTTAACGAAAGGGAATTTTAGTCAAAAGTCCTCTAAAATAAATTTTCTTAGTATTAGGTCCAATCCGTTTTTACTTTAGTGAAAAGTCTACATTATAATAGTTATGTGAAATTTCATATAACTTTTGTTAAAATTGAACTAATTATGTGAAATTTCACATAAAAATGTTATTTGAAATTTCACACACCTTTTATAGCATGGGGACTTGATCCAATTAAATTTTACAAGTCATAGAGTTTTGACCAAAATAAAAAATGAGTTGTCCCTTAAACTTAATAAATCTAAAATGATGGACTATTTACTAAATATCTATTTTAAAAAATTAATCTAGGGGAATGTGAATGAAAATCAAACACGGTTGCTTGGTAGGTAAGGTATTTTCTTCCAAGGTCGTTTTCCAAACTTGAGAAGAAGGAGGAAAAAAAAAAAAAAAAAAGAAGAGAGAGAAAGAGAATATTTGTCGGGTGACTAAGATATGATCAAAGTCATGAGTTTAATTAAATAATCAAATGGAAATATAGTGAGAAAGAGTCTAATATGTCCAACTGATCTCATCATTCCAAACATTTATAATTGTTTATTATAAATACTCTATATAAAAAGTGAATTGCTATGTACACCTGTGTATTTGCTATGTACACTCAAATTCTTTTATTGTAGTTATGTTTCTTTTTAAAATTCTCGCTTTTGTAAAGTTGAGCGGTGTACATAGCAAAATTAGCGGTGTACATAACAATTCCCTATAAAAATTTTAGAGTATAATTTGATCCAAGCGCATGCAATGTTTAGTGGACCAAGCAGCCCGAGTTTAGTATAATTAGGATAGTACTATGTTATTATTATTGTTGTTATTATTATTTCATTTTCTTATATTTAAACTTAGTATATTACTAAACATGAACATTATGATAATTGATTAGATAATATGGGGAATAAATTGAATAATCAAGTGGTAGCTGTCGCACGTGTAGTTGCATCATGACTCATGAGGATGGGACCCTTGATGGTTCCAGGTTAGAACACTAATGTGGTGGAATAGGTAGGTACAATCTGTATAATCACTTAATTATGAGGCCCCGTTTGGCATTAGCTCTAGCTTCTGCGATTCAGGTTGTAAAAAATTACTTTTGGCCGAAAAGCTAAAGCTTACCAAGGTAGCTTTTGGCCAATGGTAAGTTATTGTGATTTGACTCATATTTGTTTGGGAATGAACGGCGGAACTTTTGGTTTGCCAAGTAGTTATATTTTAGCTTTTGAAGTTTTATAATCACTTAATCACCAAAAACTGTTACCAAAACAGCCTCTAAATTACCTTGATTCATTTGGATGATCACAAAATTAGTTGCCAAATGATACATTCATAACAAAGAAAGTCCAACTGTCTCACATTAAATTAAACTTTTAGTAAAGGAAAATAATAATCATGTCCCCCAAAACATTTTTGTTTCCTAAACGTGATAAGACACTTGGAAAGCAATATGGAAACACACTGAATGGAAGTTTGTTGGGAAAAGGAGTAATAGAATGAAAAAAAGGGAAACTAACAATGAAATTTCCGGGTGTTCCATATATACATGTAGACACATATATATATATATATAAACACATATATAAAGAGAAAAGTTTTATTGGAACAAATTAACAAGGCTTTTATAATTGTGGCCTTGTGGGTACTTAATTGATATCCTTTTCCCATGCATTTTAGTAAAAGCTTCACAATTTCTATGCGCTCTCCTTTTGATGATGACTAGAGAAAATTTCTGACTTCTCTACATAAACTTATATTTGATCTTTGAGGGGATTATACAAGAACATCCCTTCATGTATACACAGTATGCATAATTACACACACTTCTCATGAGTTTTAATTATAGTTGAGTAGTCGTTTTCCCTTTCATCGAGCAATTGTCAATTGACCGTTAATTTTTGTTGAATCCACACAATTCCAAATAGAAAAACTTCAATTAATCATTTCAATTTGTTTGAAAGGAGGGAAAAAAAGAAAAAGAGAGAGAGAGAGAGAGTATCTATTCTTAAATATTAATCCGAATTGCCATGAATTTCAATAACCAAAAATTGACAATTGACGCGGTAACTATAGAATACACGGAATTCAAAAGAAAGATTTCTTTTTATGAATTGTTGATTGAATTATTTTTAAATAAGTCGTATCTTGCTCAGACAAATAAATAGGGTATATTTCAAGAATGGGAAACCTTCCTTTTTTTTCTTTTTAAATAACTTTTAAAAACCTTGCAAGTTTTGTATTATTAAAAAACAAAGCATAAGGCTAGAGATCTTGTCCCACATAGAAAAATTAGAGCAAGTTGGAAGAGCTAATAATTAAGGGCTCGCATGGTAACGTTGTGGTTTTTGGTTTTCAATTTTGATTTTCATTTTTTTTTTTTGTATTGATCTCAATACAAAAATAAAAACCAAAACTGAAAACCAAAAACATAACATTACCATGCGAGCCCTAAGGAAGTGAAGTATAAGGGGTGGGCCCTTTGGGCAATCCAATTTTGTGATGGGGGAGGACCTAGTAGGGATTGCAACGGGTCGGAGTTGGTACGGAGTCCCCTTATATCAACTCTTACTCCGTTTATTTTCCTCCTACTCTGACTCTGTCCCATTCTGTTTAAGCAAAATACCAACTCCTACTCCACTCTAACTCCGTTTACTATCAGGTACTCCTATTATACTCTTACTCCGTTTGTTAATCACCATTCAAAAATTAAATATTCTTTTATAATTCAAAACCCACTTATATTTTAGCTTGATTTCCTAAAAATCACTCACGCAAATAATTCTAAATTTGTTAATCACAACTCAGAAATTAAATATTACTACATTACTGAAGAGAAAGAGATGTATATATATATGCCCTAATTTGTTGTAAATAACTGTAAATATTAGGGTAGTTTAGTAACTTAATGATTTAATCGGGGTGTGACGGATTTTAAATGGTAGTATTTCATGGATACCAACTACGCCTCGACTGCTATAGGGTTTTTGTTTTTCCATACCAAATCCACTCCTACTCTTATTATAACTCCTCCAAACCCATTCCATTAAGAGCGGAGCAGGACGGAGATCCAGCGGGAAGGGGAAAATTGTCATCCCTAGGACCTAGGTTCAATCCAAAAAAAAAAAAAAAAAAACTGCTCCATTTGGGTCGGACTTGGAACGTTCCATATCTTTTAGAAAAAATTGTTTTACAAATGGTTTTAAATAATAAACAGTTATAAAATCTTTTAGATTTTCCTCATGTTTTATTTACCCCAAGTTCATAATTTTTATTGATGTAATAGTTTGGTTTTTTTAACAGACCATTAACTTGTCATTTTAACGCCCAACGTTCTGTTTTTTCTTGGACAAGGCAAAAGACTGCTTCGGTTTTGTTTTCCACTCGGAGTTTTGAGAGTTCCTGCAAGAGGGGAAAAAAACAACGAGCTTCCCAAAGTTTATATTTTCGGAATCAGAGAGTTAAAGACAGTTTTAAAAGAGTCTTTTCAAATTTTGGTTTCCGTTCCATAGCAACATATAAATCAAGAGAGGTATATATTTAGCATACCAGTCTTTCAATATTATGCGAGAGAGACTGAGACAGAGGAGATTCTGAGCTTTTTTAATCTAGTGATAACGTGACAATGATATGAAATTATTTGCACAATTTTGAGCAGAGTTTCGAAATGTCTGAAAAAGAGCGACCTAGCTAGAACGCCACTCAACCCAAAACTTGTCAAGAGGCTACTAATCCAGTAATTCTGTTCATTTTGTAAATGTTGTTTTCAATACTATTTTATAATGACTAATTTACCTTTATCAAAGTAGATAAAAGTTTCATACTATATATAGTTCTGACATATATGTAAGATATACTCAGCCAGCCACTAACATTGTTGGAGTTCCATCTAACACGAGAGGTCTAATTTTACATATGCCACGAATTAAGGACGTATTTGTATTTTGACCTTACGTGGGTATTGTAATTTTTCCATGTTGAGAATTAAACAATACATATATATATATATATATATATATATATGCACGGAGACGCTTAAAGTGAACATGGTTGAATAAATTTAATTTTGTGAAATACATATCAGATTTTCATGCGCATTGTTGTTAATGAAACAAAAATACTAGGCACACACACAACGCATTTTTTCATAACAGGATTTTAAATGTGTTGTACTTTCTGATATTTAAATTTTTTACATTTTTCAATACATCACTTACATAACAAAAATATGTTATAAAATTTATTATGTGCGTAGCATTTATCGATAATAAAAATTATATACTCCGTGCATCGGAAAAGAGTCATAGCACTTCCACTTGTGTTAAGGAATGGTGTGGTTGACCCACAGAAATGGTCATGTTTGTCCGCTATGAAAGGGAGCACGAAACAAACAATACACACACACATACATATATTATAGGTGTGCAAATTGCAACTGAGTTGTACGCACACGTTATTTCCCTTGCAGTGATGTGTGAGCTCAGTATAGAAGTGGGTTGTGACGTCACCACTTTTGCCCTCTGTTCTATTTTGTGGATAGAATTATAGAAAAATGTAGTGTAATTTGAATGTGATATCATTTTGGTTGAGTTCTTTGTGGTCGAGTGGTAAGTTTTTTGGGTGTACTACTTAAGAGGTTTAGTGTTCGAGTCATGGGGAGCGTGACCACTGGAGTATTCACCCGGCGCCTCCAGGCCTCGGGGGATTAGTCGAGGTGCGCGCAAGCTGGCCCGGACACCCCCGATTACCAAAAAAAAAAAAAAAAGATATCATTTTGGTTTTTGTAGTTTAATTTTTTGCCAATTTGATTCTTATAGTTTCAGTTTTGTTTAACGTAGTCTATTTAAGAAAATTCTTCACAATTTTTTACAGAACTAGGTCATGTGATGCACACGTGAAGTATTATTAGGGGCATAATAGTAAGTTTACTTATAGAAATTACGCTTCACACATATATTGAACCTAAATCTGTCCAAAAAAAAAAATTGATGAATTGACTATCTATTTATAAGGACCAAAGTGACAAAATTAAAACTACAGGACCTAAATCAAATCACACCCAAATAATAAGACTATGAAATGTAATTTACCCAAAAAATGTATATATAATATGCATATGTATTTGTGTGTGTATATACATATATATGTGTGTGTGTGTGTATATATAATGAATTTTCTCTCAGTCGTTTTTCACACACTGCATTCAATATTTGGAACACGGACTCACCATGTGTCATTATGCAACCTAAGACTCGTCTTCTGATGAGACTATATAGTCCTTCTTGTTGTCTGCTGAATATCTTATATCTATGTTGGAAATATTAAGAGTAATCCACTCCTAAATTCTTATTTCAAATGATGTGGTAGTGGGTTCATTAAATTTTAATTAAATGATGTTGAAGTGGTTCACATAATTATTGTCAATAGACCCACTAGTATATCATTTGAGATAAATATTTAGAATTATGATTTGAAAATGGTGGTACTAAATAACCACTTTTTTTTTTACTGAATATACCATATTCATTCACAATTTTTTTTATCTTTAATACTACAAATTGTGTATTTAACAAAAAAATGTGACATATTTAATCCCACCCTTTGAAAAACATAACATTACTCAAATATTAATGAGAAGCAAACTAGACAAGAGTAGAGGGACATTTTGGCCTGGCAATCAGCATTTAACAACCTTGATAATGATATCTTAAGTGAAAAATGTATAATTCTTGACTGCAAATTAACTTACTTCTTTTTTTTTTTTTTTTTTTCCTCCTTGCAGACAAGCATTTCGATGCAATTCTCAGAAGAAAATATATATATATATATATACATATACTAGTTGGAGCTTTGCATGTTGCGCAGGAAATTTAATTGTTCGTTTCGTGTGATTAAGTGGTTGTTAAAAATGTATAATGAGATGTCAAAATAGTTAAATAGGAAATTGTAAATGTAACTATTTAATCTAAAACTCTTCTTACGGAAGAAGTTGTTAATTCTGACCATCTTATAAATGAATAGTAAAGGTACCTAATAAAGCGTCACTAAAAATATATGACATAAGTAGGGTATTTTCTCTAAAAAAAAAAGGGCATAAATGTGTTTGTAGGCCTTAATTGATATTCGAATACAATCTATAAATCATGAATTTGAGGGAAGAAGTTGACCAAAATATAAATATTAGTGATCAATTCATAAGCTACTAAAATAGTCACCTTATTTGACATTTTAAATATACCAGAACTTAAATTTTAGAGAAGAAGTTGACCAAAATGTGAAATAAGTGACCAATTCTTAAATAGCCACTTTTTAAAACTTTTTTAAAGTGAATAATAAATATCCCAAAACACGCTGACCTAAATGCAATTACACATATTACAATATATGACTCCTAAATTTGAGAGAAAAGTTGAGCAAATTGTAAATATTAGTGACCAATTCTTAAATAACCACTAAAATAGCCACTTTTTTACTTTTTATGAAGTGAATAATAAATATCCCAAAAATTATTGACCCAAATGTAATTAGACACAAATTGTTGATTGAAACCTCATTTGAGAGAAGAAGTTGACCAAATTGTAAATATTAGTGACCAATTCCTAAAAGCCACCAAAATAGCCACTTTTGTTGACTTTTTTTTTAAGTCAATAATAAATATCCCAAAAATTGTTGACCCAAATGTAATTAGACACAAGATTGTTGATTAAAACCTCATATTATATTAAATAAATTTTCAAAAGCTGACTTGAATGTAATTATTTATCCAAAATGACAAATTTACCCTCACACAAATCAATATATCCTTACGATGTATAGATAGATATATGAGTAATTATGATGTAGTGAAGAGCAAAAGAGGAAGTTAATATTTTTTGACGTGCTTGCTTATTCGTTTTTATAGTATAGTAGATACATACTATAAAATAGTCTAAAATAGAATATTCCTTAAATGCCAAATTAATTTGGCCTTAATGGTCATTTTGCCTAAAATGGAAATTACCTTTATGCTTTATGCAAATTACCTTTTTGTTTCCATACCTTAAAGAAAAGAGCCTTAGTTTAAACGTTTATAATTATGAATTCCCTTTTATTAAATTGAATTACCAAACTCTTTTACATTCTATAAACCCTTATGTGTGTATATATATACATATATATTATTTAATTATATTATAATGTATGTATATATATATATATAAATTGAATAATCAAATTACCCTTATGTTTTTTGCAAATTACTCTTTTATTAATCGAATTACCAAATTACCCTTTTGGCTTTCATAAATTACTCTTTTGTACATTTGTGTGTGTGTGTATGTGTATATACACATACACACACACATAAATATATTTATCTATATCTATATGTTAAAGAAAAGTGCCTAAAAGTTTAAAGCGTGTATAATTGTCAATTGAAAACCAAATTACCCTTATGCTTTTTACAAATAACCCTTTTGTTAAGTTGAATTACCAAATTATCCTTTTGTATTTTGTAAATTATCTTTTTTTATATACGTATACACATACACACACGTATATATATATATATATGTACTAGCGTTAGCCAGTGCTATGCACATGTATCATTGGATTTTTTTTTTTTAATATATATATATATCTACCCAAGAAGTCTACAAAAAAATTTTTAATTAAAAAACATAAAATAAAATAAAATAATAATAATAAAGGATATATAGTGAGAGAGAGACAGTTACAGTGAGTATGAGAGAAGTTACTACAAAAATGTAGGAGCGTAGGAAGCATGTTTGTTATTTTTTACTTTTTTAATATTATTTTATTTCAAATCTATATAGGCAATTATATATCTATACTATACTATTATGCAATAATGTCATGTGGCATCCCAACTATATGGAGAGTGTTACATTAGACCTGCATTGCTATTTATCGACATATATAAATATATATAAATATCATCTATACATTAAAAAAAAATAGCCTTAAATTATAGGCTAAATGTCAATTAATATGATTGTTCAAGAATATTTTTTTCTAATACCATCTTAATAATTAATAGAATATATTTCTGTTGCTTATACACATAATATATATATATATATATTATATTTTTTTCTACTAAATCCAATTATCGTGTCTTGTACGGGCGCTTCATAAAATATATGGAGTAAAAAAGAGCCAATCTAGAGAAGTCACTAGAAAGACATTTTCAAGTCAATGATTAACCCTCTCACAGAACTTACCATGAGACCCCTGTTGACTCCTAGTCTCCCCTCTCTCTCTCTCTCTCTCTCTCTCTCTCTCCATCTCATAGCGTGGCCCCTGGGTGGAGGTGTCCTGGAGTCCGCCAAATTTTAGAATTTCTTTTTTTATGAGTGATGTTAGAGACACAAAAGAATCACAAAGAGATTTTTATAAAAAAATATGATACCCATGTGGCAACTCATGGATTGAATTAAGTGTAGTGAGTTATATTACTACATGGAATGTCATATCCTTTGAAGAATATCTCTTTATAATCTATTTGTGTCCCAAACATTGCACTATTTATATACATGTAAGGTATCGCCCAATTGTAACCAAACCATATATTTTCTTCTAACTTTTCAATTTAACCCCTATTTATATTTCTATCTCAGCCCTTAGAGCTTCTCTAATACACCTTCTACCCCTCATGCTACAGTCAAATTATAGAGTGAGTGCTAAAAAAACACATCCAATATTAATGCACATTCTACCCCTCCTCTCAAAAGTATAGCAATGCCATCCTTATATGCCAAACATGTATTTTGGCATAAGAGCATTTCTAAATGCAAAATGTCATTTTATCCATGTCAAACTTATATTTTGGCATTGCTATAATGCCTAAATACTACATGTTGACATTTTTATTCCAATAGTATGTTCTTTAAAAAAAATGATTTTTTTTTTGGACACAATGGTTATTCTTATTATACTCTAAGTAGAGTGTTTTGTATACTAGTTTATTAGAAAAAGTGCAAGCAGTAAATTATAGCATGTATCCAAAAGAAAATCTCTTCAATTCACCATCTATGGCTCATCTTAAATTATAGCAATACTACTCTTGCTCTCAAATTTGAGAGAATAGCATTGCAATTTTTTGAGAAGAATAAAAATGCATTGACGAATTTGTTTTTGAATATTCATGCAATATTTTGACTATCACATGAGAAATAGAAGGTGCATTAGAGACAATTTTATTTTAGAGGGACAGAGGTGCATTGTGGATTTTTTTACTCTTTTTTTTTTTTTGGCAATAATGTTGTAATTTGACAAAGGTAATGATATACTTCCCAGATTTGATTCTCGAATGTTATTAGTTGTACAACATGTAGTGGCATGTGATACCACGATCATTGTCATTGTATGTGGTACAACTGTCTTAAGCATTTGGGATTCAAATTTGAAAACCACAAAATTATTCAATTGACATTTGCACTAATTTTGATGACCTAATGTACAAAACGCATTACTTGATTTACACCAAGAATCCAATGTGCCAAAAAAAAAAAAAAAAAAAAAAACCAGAGATGTCAAAATATGGCATTGTTACAGTGTAGCATTTGCATTGGGGTTTCTTAATGGCTAAGAAGTTGGGACCACGACTTTAAACATGATGACATATACCACTTTGGAATCTTTCAATTTCTCGCTTTTTAAGCAGTCTCATTATGCAAAAAGTGAATAGAACACCTATAGAATGCGAGTTAAAATTCTCATTCAAACTCTTAGTATAGTGCAGTAGTGCTACCGGATTCATTTTGTAGGTAATAATAAGCACACGCAAGGCCATTATAAAGGTAATTCACCACCCATGATTGCAATATCAACATGTACCACCTTCAGTATGGGCGACGCATTCTTTTTCATAAACTAAACCCATCTGATGTGCCCTCACAAGTCACAAAATGATCTCATAATTGATATTTTTCTTATCCCAAGCCTAACATATAATATAATCAATCTCATCAATGTTTGCACAGTACAATGACAAATATCCAATGAGGCTGCTCACTTTTGCTATGCCATTGTCCAAGAACTGTCTGCAACTCCTTCATACTAGTAGCCAAACTCAGTAAAACTTTAGCCCAAAAAAAAAAAGCCAAACTCAGTTAAAAAAAAAAACGACGACTCTCCTACTGTCCTACAAATCTAGTTGATCCCTATTGAAAAGCTAAAGTCCAACCTAGGTCAATTCAATCTACAAATTCCACTCCAAAATTTTCCTTCGTCATGTGACTCGTGTCAAAATGCGTATTCATTTCTTAATATCACAAGACATTTTTATGAACGTACAGCTTTTCCCTTTTTTCCCCTCCTTTATCAGGGTAAAGATTAAACTCAGTACATACACCACAGTCCATATTAAAAGGGACAACCGACAAAAGGGAAAAACAAAAAAAGAGGGGGGTGGGGGATGTGTGTGTGTGTGTGTGTGTGGTAAGAAAGAGAGTGGAAATTCCACAAATCTATCTACAACATTGGTTCTTGTATCACCCAAACATCCTAAAGTATTCTGATACTTTTGTAGCTACTTTTTAATCATCATATCATAAAGGAGTCCATCCGTGACATATTCAAGTACCCAATACTGGGTCTTTATCAAACCAACAAGATGATGATTTTCATTATAAAAAATAAAAAAAAAATCATATAAAAGTGAGACTTTATCTAACCTGTTCCCATTTTAAGCGCTTCCAAACAGGCTCTTAAAAATAAATAATGTTTCTAAGGTACACTTCATCAAATCAGCCAATAATATGCTCCAATTTGCGGCTAACTCAATCCATACTAATTCATGCCCCAAGGGGTCAAAGAAGGCTTCTACGGAATCAATAACATCCATTACCACCGCCAGCTGAATATGATAGCAGATCTCTACCAAAATGTAGGTGAACCACACCACCACCCCCCCCAAAAAAAAAAAAAAAAAAATCAAAATCAACGGCAGTAGAGTATTAATAAACTCATACATAAAGGGTATGTTTAAACCCACGGAATGGCATGTCAAGACAGCTACTAAGGTAACTACTAAAACAGTCTTATTGTAGCACAAATAGGGAACAAACAATTAAAATTCTGCTGGGAAGAAAGAAAGATGCCACCCACCTCTCATACATGATGGCCCAAACCTTTGTTATATCCGGAGTGCCAAACCACAATTCCCTAGAACTTGAAATCCTTTTTCTTCGATTTGCCATCCTTTTCTTGCATCTTTCGTTTCCTTTTCTTTTCGTTCTGCAACAATGAGGTACAATTATAGGAACTCCATTCGAAGGGGGAAAAAAAACTGGAAGACAAATATGATATTGAACTAAATTGTGAAACATGCGCACCTCAGCAACCATGTCACTGAAGTCCTCCCGCTGACTACGAAGCTTCTCCTCCTCCCTTGCTTCCTCGTACCTGGGAAACACACAAAAGAGAAAAAGAAAGAAATAACTAAGCCTTAACGGAGAAAATATAATACGAAGAGAATATCTCTACTGCCAAGTCTTGCACTTACTTAGCAGGCAAAACATTGTCCATAAGTTCCAACTCTTCTGGTAGGAGTGTGACATCAACTCTATCTGTTTTTTGACCCCTAAGCAGATCCACCTAAATAAAGAATGACAAGGAACATGTCAGGTAACAACTCTGATACATCATTATGATTGTGTAAGAGAATAATCAAATGTAGCTTTAGGTAGATTTTCAGCTATATGACGGAACGTGCTTGGCATGCTTGCAACAACAGCAATGTTAGCCCTTACAAAATCAAGTAGTAGTACAGATAGAACACTTCCTCAAGTCGAATAGTGACAGATAAATTCCACACTTAGTTACAAACAATAGGTCATTAAGCCATTAAGCCAGGGGAAAAAAAGAAGAAGAAGGAATTGGGGGAATTTCAGAATAGCTCCACTCTCAGTTTTGCAATCCCTGGGTGCCAAGGGATTGCAAAGGGTAGGATGGAGCCACATAATAAGTTTTTTAGAAGCCTGCACTCCAAAAGGAAATCACAAACCAGAACTACAGCTCATTATCCTTAATAAGATATGTAAAAAGCAATTCAGCCCTGATATCTGCAAAAACCACACTAACACAGAGACTTGTGCATATATATGATTCCAAGATATATGCCTAAGTACAGGTGAAAACTGATGGAAATCGTCTCAAGAGATATTCTTGCTAAACAAAATAGGTATCTTATATTTCTGTCAAGGTTTAAGCGTCCACTGCTGCTGAGAGCTACAAACCAAGATGCCAACCACCAAAACAAGGAGATTTCAAATGCCGTCACTGAAATCATCATTCATTTTGGTAATTGTGTTTTAACAATCTCAGTTCCAGTTTGAGAACAAATCTGCCAAGAAAGTAGATTCGGTACAGACCAGACCTTTTCCTATAACTTCCTCAATACGCATTCCAAGTTCTCACAATGTGAAAACTAAGTTTTTACCAATGCAACAAGCAATGGCCCTATACTATGTGCTGATAACGGCGAGACTTGGGCATAAACAAGTTAATGGCTTCATCTGACATCTCAAGCACGTTCCTTCGGCAAATTAAATAACCAAAATTTTAAACAAGCACATCAGATACCCAATCGGGCAGGCATAAAACCAAATGATCTGCTTGCATTTCAAAACCACTTCTGCTAACTAGGAGGGAGGAGGAAGATAGCATGAAATTCCTTACCCTTTTGGCTCCTGCCTTGTCTTGAGTGCCACCGCTTATCACATACCTGCAGGCACGCAAATGTAATGTAACACAACCAAATCATAAGGGGTAAAAAGGATTCGAAAGAGAGTTTCTAGAATGAGAATATTGCTTACGTATGAGTCGTTCCAAGTAAGGTCCCGGGAGCTATCTTTTCTTCTTTTTCCTCGAGCACCTTTAAGGAACAAGGCAAAACAGTGTGAGCCTCCCACACAAATTCGGGCAAAAATTGATGCAAAAATAGACCAAAAGTCTCAAATTATGTACTCACTTGGTAGAGAGGCTTCTCAGGTTCCTTTCTCTGCTGCTTGCGAAGATCAATAACATCTGGAGTCTCAACACCAGTAGGAGTGCTGAATAAAAAGGGAAGGAAAAAAAAAAAAAAGAAGAAGAAGAAAAAAATTATCATTCAAACTTCCAATTTTCTAAAGAAAAAAACACGTCAAAAAAACCTAGACCTTTCTGTCACGTTAATTAAACAGTTCTACATCCCTCTTTGTATGGCAATTTTCTCTTGCACTTTAAATGGCAAAGTAAATAAATAAAAGAAATGGGCACCCTCCTTCTGTGCATTTGAGTTATGGCGATAGAAGTGAGGATTGTATTTGAAATCTTTGATCTAGTACGATGGAAATAATGTCGAAGCACAAAATGAACCCAACTTAGGAAACAGCCACCTGGCTAAGCCAACAAGGTGACCTAAATAGGAACTGTAAAATATTAATTACAGGAAAATACAATACCTTGAAAGACTGTCCACAGATTGAATACCATCCTCCAATTCCTCTTCCTCAATTTCTTCTTCCTCTTCCTCCTCCTCTTCTTCTTCCTCTTCCTCCAAATCACCCCAATGCTTGGTCTTGTCAACCGGTTCTTCCTGGAATTGTCAAATCAGATACAAAGTGAGTTTAGGAAATTAAAAACAGAAACCGGAAGTATTATCAGGAAAGGCCAGTATATGAAGTTCCAGCTTTACTATTGACCCAAACAAATGAGTACAAAGTTTCGACCTGCATATTTGAAATCAATTAAGGTCTTTACATTAAAGCTCACCTCTCTCTCAAATGAATGAGATATTCTTGGTAAAGAACTTACACCAAAAAGGGAGTTCAAATTAAGAGCATGTGTCTAATTATGTTCACTAAATCCCTTTTCAGTTTCTCACTAAGATTTAGGAAAACCGAGTCAGTATGGAAATCGAAAAAACACACTAGTAATCCAAAAACAAGCTAGACATGGATACAAGGAAGTACCTCGTAGTTGTGTTGCTCTTGTTGCTGAACACCAAACACATCTCCGTACAAAGGGCGCCCATGCTGAACATTTTTTAAAGGGGTAAAATAGTCAGAAAAAAATAATATACTAATAGTGTACAGAAGAACAAGTGAAGAAACCACTATAGCAAAAAGTGAAGAACTTGAAAGGTAAAACCTACTTCATCAACAGGTGGCTTGCCCCATCCTCCAGGATGATAACCAAAGGTAGCTCCAGGTGGAATAGGAGCATTTAGTCCGGGAATTTTCAAGTGTGGATAAGAGGGGGGAGGGCCATATCTCTGGCATTAACAGTTGTCAGTCAAGAAGTAACAGTTGAAACCAACAAGTACCTTTCTTGCATATATGAGATGAGGAAGCTCATCTCATAGGGACATAAAACATCGATGATCACATTCAACAACAATATACAAACGTATCTGACCTGCATATTGATGAGCCATGGGGGAGGAGCGCCTTCTGGCATACCAAGAGCTTCTTTTAGTTCCAGCGCCAACATTCCTGGCTTCATCTCCCTTAGCTTCACCTGTTAAGCATATGAAATATGTAAATCGCTAACAACATTGACTTCTCTAAAGATACAGTTTATTGCAACTACACATTAGACCAAGTATAAAATTATGTCAAGGGGGATGTTTTTCTAGCCGATCTTTATTGAAGAAAATTCAAGAACATAACAAACAGTTGAAATCTAGGAAGCACAGACACTTCTAACAAGGTAACGTGTCACGTGTCGTATCATGTCCGACACACAGACACCGACACTTCACGTACACTTTTCCTGCAGTGTCGATGTGCAATCTTTTTAGGATTTGTCGTGTTGGTGTGTCCATGCTTCATTGGTTGAAATGAGTCTCTAGCCTTCCAGTTATTGCTACCCAAAAGATTAAAAAAAAAAACCACAAACGAAGAAATATTACATACTTTCTAGTATATGAAAATCAACTAGGAGTAAGGTGCACGACAATACAGTAATAGGTGTACAACTAAAAAGAAAGAAATAGCAACCCAAGTTACCCAACCACCATTAGACTGCACTATCAGAAACCAAATTCAAAGTTGTCATAGCCAGAAGCCAAATTAGCAATGGCTGATCTAGGCACACCAACCTGTGAGTCCACCAATGATTCTAAACGACATTCTTCACGCATCAATTCACACCAAGGTATTGCTGAGGCTCATGACTACATAAACTTCTACAAGCATCACTATTTTCCATCTGTGAACCCTCATGTTCAACTTAAGGAGCTTCATAACTGATTATCAAAACAAATGTGAAGTTCTTTTCTCTATGTTGTCCGATATATATCTGATGCTCATGCTCTTGTATGTATAAGAAACATATGCTCTGTACTAGTACCTTGTGCCCACTGGTAACTGGTAAGTAGATTCCACAACTTCATAATTATGATGTTAAAAATCCAAACCACCAAAATCCACAAGAATTCTAGGCCAAAATGAAATGACAACGAAAGAAGTAAAATCACGGACATCATTGTGAAAGGTAAATCTACAAGATTCTATGTTTATGTCCATGCAGTCAATCATTATCTTCAGATCTAATCGCCTTAATAGTGAATACAGCTTCACATATGAACTCCCCTACCCCAACATGTGTCGGGTTTTACATATATCTCACCCCTGCCCATTCTCAGAAATAAACTTCACAGAACAAACACATAATAGTATACGGAAAGTCACCCAACTTTTAGGTGAAATTCTTTCAAAGTATGCAGAGTTCCGAAGAGAAAAAAGAAAAACTAAGAATACAATACTGTGTAAACAGACCATCAGAAAAAAGATTATGCATGAGTTTGTCCAAAAGGTAGCAAAACAGTTTGAACAAAGGTTCATACCTCGAATTCTTTTCCTTCATGATATAGGTCCCCATGTGATGTCAGCTTTGGCTTAGTCTGGTATTTGAAAAAAGCATCGTGGAGAACCTGCAAACAAGAACCATTCCCAGCATCAGAACAGTGCAAGAACAAGGGCAATAAACGTAAAAAGACGGGGTAATCCCTGCTAATTACAACATGGGTACCAAGAATATTTTCCAAAATCCTTGCCCAGAACCAGAGATCAAGAGTTTAAAGAAACCTGATAATCAATATCCATTTTACCCATCTTTGGCTGCATCCTCTCACGCTGCTTCTGTTTAAGCTTCTTACTATCCTCCTTTTCAATGTAAGCCTGTATATGATAATCAAATGACAATAAATTAGGTTACATCCCTTGGTGAATAACCACATAGATCAGGTCAGATTTCAGAACACCACCCACTAAGCAACCTTTACTTTTAAAAAAAAAAAGGTGCATATACATCACTTTTTAAAAATACTGAAAGTCGACAAGTAACCATGGAAAAGGAATTGCATGGAGATATGCTAACTAGCAATTTAACACATCCAGTAACACAACATGAGTTTCCTACTTTATATAGAACAGCAATATAAAAAAATTCCATTCCTGATATACGTGCATACATAGGCAACTTTCAATTAAATTGCCAAAAGGCATACACAATATGCGATCACAACAAGTACAAGAGCAAAAGGGTAGCAAATTTGAGAAGTTCAAATAGCAAGAGTGTTGAATTTCGAGCCATTTGGTTTTCCTTTTGTGAGTTGGCAGTGCCTTTCAAATGTTTCCATTCGCCATGATATACAAAAATCAAGGAAGCACGGGCTCTTCTAAAAGGTCGAAGCATGCGCACCCGCACTAGCTTGGATTCTTCTTGGACGCAGCAAGGTGTTTCTTTGGATTATTTTTTTTAGAACAAGGGACTCTTATATAATTTTAGAAAATTCCGAGTCAATTTAAGAATGTTGGGAGTTGGATTACACTTCAAAAAGCTAGTATTGCTTATTTATACTTGTTATTTGTCTTAATTACATAAAAGAAATAAAGACAAAGTATAGTTTTCAAATATTTGAAAGTAGATTTTTTAATAAGTACCCCCCGCACCCTTGATTTTCGAAAAATTGACGAATCCTCCATACTCGCGTCCCCGCACACACACCCGCACCGGTGCTTCGTAGACAAATGTTAACTTCCTAATCTTCCATGACCCACATAGGGTTAGAGTTTCTCACGGAGTGTCCTCCACTCCCTATACCATAAACCTCTGAAACACTTTTTTTTAATAGGTAATTGTATTCAATTGAAAAGACACCAAAGGGGTGCACCCATATACACAGTGAGCATACATCTCCAAAGACAACACAGAAAACACCTAACATAAGAAAAAAAGAGAACAAAAGAAAAACAAAAGCTAGCAAAGACCCATGGAACAAAAGGGAAGGGTGAAAGTAGCCACAAAACAAACAGACTTCCAAGGAAAAAAAAGGATCAACAAGTCGTCTGAAACACTTGTATTATGGAAAAGAAAGGGCTCAAAAAGAACTATGGTTCAAGGCCATACCTAGTATAGAGAGTGAGGTGTAAACTCTATATATAAATTTGTGGCCAAATTGTGCTGCTTTATAATTAAATTAGGGAAATCTTTTGCCATATACAATTTCAAGGATTTTTTCTTAGCTATAAATCTGTCAACTCACAAAATCCGACTCTAGTTGATTCTCTGCCCTATGAAGGACAAGAACAAAAAATTGCAGGGACCAAACAGCTACAGGAGTCTTACTCAACAACAGGGGCAATGAACTACCTGTTTTTGTCCTATTACTGGAACAAGAGTGACATTTACTATTTTGGAAAAAACACAAAACCTAACATGATATAGGCAGATCCGCACCAAGAAGTCGAGATACTAATCTAATCACACCTGTCTTATTTTCTCAATTCCAGTAGCAGCAATGAAATCAGGAAGCTGAAATGGTTGTTTCTCTATACCACGCTTCCCCTGCAAAATAAACACAAACCCCGATGAGGTAAAAATTATTCAGTATAGTAAGTGTCGAAAAAATTCCAAACTAAAATGAGGTCAATTGTGAATAACTTCTATTTTGATGGATAAAAAAAAATAGGGTAAATTACGGTTTACCACTTTACCCCCATGTGGTTAGACCCATTTCACTTTACCCCCTGCACTTCAAAAGTGGACACTTAACAACACCTTTTTGTGAGGTTAATTTAACCCTCTATATTTAACCAATTTATGTGAGGCTAATTTTTAATACTTAAGCCCTTATGGGGCTAATTTTGGGTTAATTTTGACACATACTCTTTTCTACGTGGGGTTATTTTGAGAGAAATCTTAACAGTTTCACTTTAGTCCAAAACCACAGGGGGTTAAGTGTCCACTTTTGAAGAACCGGGGTAAAGTGAAAATGGGCCCAACCACAGGGGGGTAAATTGTAATTAACACCAAAAAAAATAAGACAGTTGTGAATAAAAAGGATTCTAGCGAAGAGCATAATACATGCAAGACTACAATTATGTGCCATGCAAACTGACAATTAAACGAAGAATGAATGGCAATCGCCAAAATCTAATAAAATTTACTTTTTACCACATTAAGATAGTGTAATGCTAGGGGTAGTTACGTTTATTATGAAGTGGTTATTCTCCTTGAAAGCATAATTTTCAAGGTGAATAAAAGTTGGAATAATCTAGAGAATGAAAAAGAGGTGGGTTGTGTACTCTAAAGTGCAAAGGTGTACATACCAGACTAGAGCACTCCTAAGCATCTAAAAGAAAACTCCATGCGAACCAATGATGTTAGTAAAGTGGGGACAATGCGAGGCAGCTTCTTTATAATGGTCGGTGACTCGGTGCACGTGACTAGCCCAATAGCATACAAAATTCGACATATGGGGCTCTCACATAGAAGAGAGACACTCACGCCAGAGATGCCACATGTCGAAGAAGATACAAAAAAACTCTCTCTCGAAGGACCAAAACACTAGTGTAAGACCAGCTTAGAACACTGAACTTAGCTATCAAACCACAAAAATCTAGGAATCTCATTGTGGAGATAAGCATGGATCAGAGATGTAGCATGATCATCCATTAAGCTATCTTCCCGTGGCACACACCGTACCTAGTACACCAAGCGAAGATGAACTAGGAGGTGATGGGTAGCCATGAAGGTAACGGACTGTGAAAATTTAGTTAACGGAGGTCATCCAGGCTCAACGTAGAGGTGGTAGAGTGAGGTTCAACTCCGATAAGAGTCGAATCTCAGGTTCCTTCCGATGTATACTTAATCTAGCCTAGATTGGAGGAGCTCCTATCCCAAGGCATAAATGCCTACATGCGGTACAAAAAAATCAAAACCAGGCTATGTAAATGAGGGAGGGAATGAGATGCACATGTGGCTAATGTGACCCCATGAGGGTGCCAATCAAAGAATGCTACACGCTAACGGACTTCATGAGGTAATCAAAGTATCCAAAGAAGTCTTTATTATGATCAATCGAAAGGAATCATATATAAGCCTAGATCTCAATCTCATACTAAAAAATATATTTTCCATTATTCTTTTCAATAAGTACAAGAAAACCAATCGCCACAGTAGCAAATATATTAACAGAGAAACCATTCAAGGGTTCCCCCTGCCAAACACCTACATGTCCCGGCTCCATGATTGTCACAGCCGCTCCCCTGCAAGAACCACATATATACATATAAGAGAACCTCATCAACTGTCTTCCATCATCTTTTTCCTAAAACCCTCACTTAAGAAGACCTATAAAGTTGCTTCTTACAAAAAAGAAAGAAAATGACTATACCAATTAATAATGCATGTACAGATAATAAGCGTTATTATTTTGGCCCAAGTGACTAACCTGCAAAAATTTCCTTTTTTGACACCAATGCCTAGGCACTGGAACAGTATTTCGATATGATTTCAGAAATACCAGCAACTTCGGATCTGCTGAGGTCGCATCCCACACCTACAAGATATCAAAACAAACAAGTAATTTGACAGTGATGTAATGATTGTTACAAGTATCAAAATGAACCTTACTACTACATATCCCCCCCCCCCCCCCCCCCCGAAAAAAAAAAAAATCGTCAAATTTAGAAGTGGCCGAACCAAAAATCAAAATATAAAAAAAATAATAAATAAATAAATAAATAAATAAAAATTAATCCCCATCTGCACAACCAATTGCACACAACATGGTAGGAATAAGGTTTAGGGTTAGAAGTGTCCGTGACTCCTAGTCAACAATGCATTAAAAGTTGCTAGAGAAGAATCTTCTCAGTTATTTTTTTCCTTTGCATTAAATATCTCATATTTTCTGACTAGGAAAGAGAAACAAGTTTCAGTTTCAAATAAGTAGAACGACCAAGAAAAACACTTTTTAAACAGAGGTAGGGATTTGTTGCAAAAGGTTCCAAATGTAATCAGGAGGATGAAACCACCTCCATGGAATAGGTCCAATTCTGCTTTATGACTATAAAAGTAAGTGCATATAATACATTTCTCGTATCCCATTGGACTCCTCTTGAAATCAAAGTTTGTACAAGGCTCCTTCCTCTTCATGAGACCTATATTTCACATCATCTTCGAATGACACAATAAAAAATGCAAACACTCCAAAAGATCCCATTAGAACATACCGCTAACAGGGCCCAAAAAATTCTCACACAACAACGAGAGACAGGAAACATATAGACAGAAATTTAAAAATTTCTTCCATGAATTGTGTAATGTGTATTCTTAGAGCATCTCCAACAAGCTCTTCAAGCTTTTTCTTCAAAGTTGTACTTTGAAGACCTATATGGCACTTTGAAGAGTAACTTTTTGCTCAAAAAAAAGTTAGTGCGCCTCCAACATCCTCTTCCAACTTCAATATTATATTATTTCTTATTCTTTTATCATGTATTGTATGAGTAATGCTACGTTTCCCAAATTTTGTATCTCAAATGGTTCCCAAATACTTGTAGCAATGGACCCACTTTATTTTGATTGGAAAATCTTGAAGTGGTCCCAAGACTCCCACCATTAATTATTGTCGGTGGTTCATTGCTACAATTATTTGGGGACCATATGAGATACAAGATTTGGGAAGCATAGCATTACTTGTATTGTATTTGTTTCAAATTTCCATGTCCTCTTGAATATTATCATATCACAGTTGAATAAACTAAGAAAAATAAAGTGCATTTGACGAGTTGAAGTGCTCGTCTGGTTATCCGAGGTGAGGGAACTTCCTGGACGCTTGGCAGGAAATGAACTGACACTTGGTGAGCTTGCTGGAGAATGAAAACTGAAAAGAGTCTCTCTCTCTCTCTCTCTCTCTCTCTCTCTCTCTCTCTCTCCCTCTCTCTCTCTCTCTCTCTCTCTCTCTCTTTTCAATTTGAAGACCACGTCGAGTTTGATTCTCCTCTTGGAGATGCTCTTATAAGCTAATTAAAGTAGCTCATGCAAATAAATCAAAGTTAACTGAGATTTGAAATAGAATATGTAATGCACTAAATGAGTAGATGCATAGAACCAAAAAAAATATATCCAGTAGTTGTGAAGTTACTTAGAGGAGGGAAATAGTCATGAATTTCCTTCTTAATTTATTGACAAGCAACAATATCGTTAAAAGCACCAAATGTAGGTACACCCAAGTACACAAGAACTCGGGATGTATACAAAAAACTATAACTTCAGATCATCTTAGGTATATAACCCCAATAAAGAAGAAGGTAAAAGTACTTCAGAATAAGTTGTCCGTTCTTCAAAAATGGAAGTTTGTTGCCAAAATCTGACACAAGTGAAAACAATTGTGCAGCATGTCCAAACTCGTGTAGACTCCCAACAAAGAGTACAAATAAGTAAGGGAGGATATAGCCTAAACGAGTATAATAACAGAGAAGACAAAGGACAACCCATGAAGACTAATAACCAAGAAAAAAACTACAAAACTTAAGATGTTGACTATCCATCGTTACCTCTACTACATCAGGCCTAGAGGAGATCTGCTTTAATTCAGCAATTTTCATCCGACGTTGAAGCTGAAAGATAACGTAATTCTCTTAGTCATACAAATACTAATAGAAAAATCATGAGGAAAACAACTACATCTCACCATCATCATCAATAAGAGAACAAACAACAACAAAAAAACATTGACATTAATGGTACTGTCAACATATAAAACGAATAGAATGCCAAAAAGCAAAACCTTTTTCCTCTTATTAGATACGCCTTTCTCTTTTTGTTGGGCGTCCTGTTCTTCCTCTTCTGAATCTGAGTCCACCTTCTTATTAGAGATAGCATTGGTAGCAGTGTCATCCTTTATATCATTTTCCTAAATGATTGTAAATGAAAAAATCAAATCAATTTCAGCTTGCAGGAATATCACAAATAATAACCATATTCCATCACCAAACAATCAAATCTCATTTTACCTCAGTGCCTGGCGTTTCCTGAAAATTAAATTTCTCAAACACTTTTCTGAACTCCTCATCCCAATCACCATCTAAACCTGCCTTTTCTGGTACATACTCCACTTCAACTTGTTCCACAACCTAAATCCAGAACACATGACAATGCACACATGAAGATCCACCCATCAGAATTATCAATTAGGTTGAACCCCATGAACAATCACAAGATGAGATATGTGAATTCTCTCTGACAAATAAACCAAACAGACAGAAACCAAAGATTGAAACAAAACCAAATCATTTTCACGGCATAATATCTCTGCAACTATGCTAGGAGCATGAATGAACACTAAAACCTACCAAGCAAGCAATACGTAAATATAAACACTAAAACCTACCAAGCAAGCATTCTACACAAAATGGAGCACAAATAACATTGAACCTACTTCCACGTGTAGATAGTGAACATTTTTCAGTAAACACAAGTTCACAGATGGGCCTCCAGCTCAAAATTTAGAACCCAGCTCAGAATGAATGCACAAAATTTTATTGCCAAAACTTAAACCATCTGAAGACAATTATAAGAAATTAAAACGCTCAATATCCTGAACAGCCAAGTAAGCATGAGCTAGTAATAGAAATATCACATATATGTATTCAAACTAGTACATACATTCAACATTGAAGAGTGGAACCCTAATTTGTGACAGATAAAAAAAAAAAGCACAAATTCACCAAATAACCCCCTATGTAGTCTCCATTCTAAACACAAGCTCACCACAAAAGCAAAAGTACAAAATTCCAACCCTAAGAAGAGAGAGAAAATAAATGGAATTAATGAGCTAGTAACATAAATTCAACATTGCAAAGTGGAAACCCTAATCTGTGACAGATAAAAACCAGAAATTCACCAAATAACCTCAAATGTAGTCTCCATTTTACTAATCACAAACGCACACTCGCCACAAAAGCAAAATTACGAAATTTTTGAAACCCTAAGAATTGATGGAAGATAATTTGGAATCAGAAAAACCTTTTGAGGATCGACGTTCTCATCGCCGTCGCCTTCATCATCAGCAGCGGTGTCGCTGTCGTCGCCGGCGGCGGTGGGATCCTCCGCCGCAGCCTTAGAGGCCTTCTTGTTCTTCTTCTGCTTCCGCCGCCTCCGACTCCGCTCGCTCTCCCGCGATTTCTTCGCGGCGGTGGTGGTGTTGTTGGGGGTTTGACGCTTGAGATCGCCGTTGGGGTACGAGAGAGACTCGGCGACGCGTTTCACTGATACCTCGACTGTCATTCTCTCTCTCTCTCTCTCTCTCTCTCTCTCTCTCTCTCTCTCTCTCTGCGTCAAATGTTTTGTGTCGTGTTGTGATGAGGTTCGATTGATCTTCTTCTTCGACGATGAAGGTTGGGTTTGGACTTTGGAGGGGAGCTTTAATGTGTGTAGATATGAGAGAGACTGGAGAGAGAAATTAAGGAGTGTTCGCTTACACAAATCCACACTATAGAATCAGAAATCATATGGCAAAGTCGGCCCGGTTACACTATTGGGCTGGGCCACAGAGGCTTTATGCTTAGTTTTAGTCCTTTCTTCAATTTGGGTTATATTGGCTTTAGATTGGGGTCTATATGTAAACATCTACATCATGCAATCTAAATTGAGCATAAGATTTTCTGTTTTTTACATTTTATTTTTGGAGATAATGTTAGACCCACACAAAAATTTACACAAAATATTTATGACTCTTAATTCCAGTGGATCTCGTGTGAGATCCATGTATTGCCCGCATGGAGGGCCCTGAAATCATGGGTCATGATTGTTTTGTTTAGAATTTTATATGGGTCTAACATTATTGTTATTTTGGTAGATGCAAACTTCCGTAGAGACGGCAAAATTTCATGTCTACCAATTCTCTGCCCAATCCATTACTAATGAAACAGATTTGGAGAAGGTACTTGATATGTGCAAAAATATGGCAAGCCTTGCCATACTCCACTTAACCCACTTCCCTTGCAGTTAGGCATTGTCCATGCATTTCTCTCCACTTAACCCACTTTCCACATAGTTAGGCATTCATCCACTTTTCTTTTCTTTTTTTCTTTTTTCTTTTTTTTTGCATGCATGCATGGGCATTAATTGTAAGGCTACATATATATTAATATATGGCCAAATCCCTGAACTCTAGAGATATGAATGAAGTTATTTACTTCTTACTCTCTCTCTCTCTAGTTCTAATATGTCTTCTTGAGTTTGGCACTTATCAGTGGTATCAAAGTCGGTTATGGATAAGAAAACCCTTAACCATCTTGAATTTGCATTAAAAATCTTTTGCCAATCTTGAATTGGATGCGGCAAGATACGCGAGAAATGTTCAGGGTCATATTCGCACAATGTGATCAATTGGAGGCCAATCGTTTTAGCAACCACAATCTTGAAGTTGCTATGGTAGTACTACCAATTATGGAATTGTTGTTGGGATTGTGCCCTCAAACTCAGTTGTTATGTATGTGATATTTGGTATTTTATATATGGATATCATTTATACATTTAATTATGTGTGATTCATGAGATGATTATGTGTAATCCTTATATATCGTAGTAGGTAAATCATATATGCATAAGATATATATAAGTGAGATATAAATTACTATTATTTGATGCTTAGAACTTGTCACAGTGGATGATGAGACTGAATATCTCATCAAATATACATTGTAGCATGATTAACTACCATTAGATGGAGTCAGGGGCGGACCCACAGTGGGGGCGAGCCGGACAGCCGCCCCTACTAAACTTTCGAGAAAAAAAGGTTATATATGATAGTTTTAAAAAATGTGTGGACCTTTATTAAGATTTTTTGTTAATTCGGAGACTTTTTGTAAAAAGTAATGATATGCTTCTCAAATTTTCATCCCAAAAGTGATTCCCAAATGATGTGGCAGCGCGGCCATGTCAAATACAGTGGGACCAGTTGAATTTTGATTGGAAGTTGTTACTCCCCACTGCTAGGTCATTTGGGAAGCACTTTTGAAATAGAAATTTGGGAAGCATAGCATTACTCTTTTGTAAATTTTAGAACTTTGACATGATTTTAATTGACAACTTGTTTCCACTCTTAATTTTTATATATTGTGTTTACATGTATATGGAGTATATGTTACATAATAAAAGATCAGAAAGCAATACAATGACCATCTAGAGTCCCCTAGTATCCCACAAGGCATTTTCTAAAAAATAAAAGAATAAAAAATGTTCCCATGTAGATGAAGTTTGAAGTTTCGTATAAGCCCTCGAAAGACTCAAAGACCTCATATCCACCATTAACCTCCTCTTGCTCCTGTTTAGCGAATAAAAAAATAAAAAATAAAAACCTCATCTTGCTCATTTTCTGTGAGATAGACACAAAAAACACACTGAATTTCCAACCCCGTATATATACAAGAAACTTATGGAAAAAAATCATATAAATTATACTATTTCTACAAAAAATATATATATATATCGATCGGGGGCGTTGCCCCCGAACCCTCATAAAACTTCGCTCCTACTAAATTAAAGTTCTGGGTCCGCCACTAGATGGAGTGATGAATCTCGATCACTACAGTATGACTCTTAGTTAATATGCTAGTGCTAATAGTGCATTAACGGACCATGAGTTTTCCTATTGACATCTAAAATTATCAAAAGTCTATAGGAACTCATAACTTGTATACGGTACGTGTTCTCAATCTTGAGATGATTATGGACACAAACTATGAATATGACTGCTTTGACTTACCAATCAGTAAGGTTTTCAAGATCAACACCTGGGTATCTTGGGTAAGTCATGTTCACAAGGTTGTGAACATATATTGTCAAAATAGAATCTACCATCTGATAAAGAGTAAGCATTCCATTGAAAATGTCACCAAGTTGATTACTGAGAACTGCAGTCTTGTTAATAAGAAGTTATCAACATGTTTGGTAATCATAAGAGATAAATGTAACTCAAGGAATGGAAGAAGTAATCATCATTCAGGTTAACAGTAACAGTTATCTGACTACCTGAATATGATTGTGAATGCTGACAGCAGAGGGACATTAGTACAACATACAAGTCTAGTTATCACTTCGGATATGTTCTTTTGTGTTGGAATGTAGTTATCATTATATAGTAGAGTTAACGTTAACTGATCAGTTGATTAATTCACTGATCAAAGAGTTTGATCATAGGGATTAATGACTGGTCTGAGCCAACAATAAAGAACTCAGGAGGTCCTACTCTTAGCTCCGCAAGAATACTGGAAAGGCAGAAGGAGGTAGTTCAATCGATTGAAGTCCGGTCAAGTTCAATCAATTGAAGTTGTTTTAATCGATTGATTTGCAATAGATTGAAAATCGATTGAAAGTGTTTCAATCGATCGAATTCAGTTCAATCGATCGAAAGCACTTCAATCGATTGAAACCAAAGGTCAGTTTGAAAACCTATAAATAGGAGAACCGTATGTGCAGAATGAAGTTGAATGTCGTTATACAGCTCCAGCTTCTCCAAAAATTATTTTAGGTTATGTTTATGCCTCCCTCACCTCTCTATTAGGGTTCTCACAAACCTTAGTCTCTCCGGGAAGCATTCAAGGAATCATAAGGGTGAAGATCACTGATGGTGTCAAAATCAAGTTCTTATTTAACCCTATTAAAAACGTAGTATGTTGATAGTAGGGTGTCGAGTCCACAGGGATTGATACAAGAACAAGGTTTGGGAAGTTTAGTAACTAATTATAATGCTAAAAAGAAAGAAGTAAGAAAAGATGATAAAAAGGAATAAAAATGACTTTCCGTCTTGCGGCTTTTTGTTTGGTTTTTGGAGGAGAAAAGGATAAATAAATACTAATATAAAAAGCAATAGGTTGGGATCATTCCCCCCATCTTGGGTCACAACAAGATGAAATGGACTAGTGTTTCAAGCACATTCTAAGGTAACACTTCATTGTGGCATATTATCAACCACAAGGAGTGCATCTATGTGAAAGATGAAGAAAGCTTTGAGATTTTCATAGGAACGGATTTGAAGCTAACGTTTGACTATCAAGGATGCATGACATACAAGATGAAGCCTCTATGGCTCCTAATCCGAATGATTTGTTCACCCTACACTAACTAATTTACTTGGTGGACAAATCACCTATGAAAGCCTTCAAAAGATAGTATTTAAAACCCAAGAGTTTGAACAATCAAAGATGCTTGACATCAAAGATGAAGATCCCAAGTTATAAATCCCACACACAACATTTATCAAACATATGGAGTGCAAAACACAAGGTTACATAATATTCCATATGAAATACATAAAGTAAGATTCAAAATCTAAGTTATGACAATCAAAAATGCAATACAAAGAAGATGAAGTCCCTAGTTTTGAATCCTACACAAATGAACCCTAGAAATGTTACAACACTAATCCAAGAGTTCATGATCCACAACCTAAGTAAATCTAACTAATAATCGAAAACATAGCAATATCATCAAAAGAGAAGGATAGAAAATATACCAAGCCATTAAAACTTCAATCCAAGCTTCAACTTTATACAAATGAAGAAGAAATGGAAGAGAACCCAAGTGGGTTACCAAAAATGAGAGAAGAAGAAGAAGGTTGGGAGAAAAACACAAGAGATAATATCCCCCTACAAAAACCCTATCTCTTTCTATTTATACAAAACCCACACAATGGCAAACTTGTAAATAAAAAGAGGGAAAAAACTGCAAGGGCAGATCGATCCAAGGCAAATCGCCGGATCGATCCATTTATTCATCTGGGAAGCAGAATGTTCCGCAAAACTCGCGGATCGATTCGCGTGTAAAAGCCGGATTGATCCAACTTTACGAGAAAACGTCTCCAAATCCTAAGGAAGCAGCGGATCGATCTGCCTTTGTGCTCGGATCGATCCGGTCTTACTGAATGGCGATTATTGCCCTTTTTATGAGGTGGGAACCAAAATACTTAGTTCCAACATCAACCAAGCTCCCAAAATCTACAAGAAAGAGATTTTATTAACAAAAAGTGAACAACAACAAGAACAACAAAAGTACAATTTATCCATTAAATCTCTCAGTATAAGTGATAATTCGTGTCCAATAAGAGTAAAATCATGAAGTTAAGAATGCAATATTAGACAAGAATCAATCACCTAAAGGAAGTTGCTACACAACAAAAGGAAAAGACAATTTAAATTGGGTTCAAGACCGTAAGTTAATATTCTTGGTCCTCCCCCCCCCCCCTTCTCTCTCTCTCTCTCTCTCTCTCTCTCTCTCTCTCTCTCTCTCTCCTACGTATCTATGTAGTTGATAAGTAGTAGATCAGTGTTACCAATAAAGTTTTTCAACTTTGGTTTTTCGCTGTGCATATAATTAAGTTTTTGAAACCTAATTTCCTAGAATTGCAAATATCATATAATCATGGTAATATTTGTAATAATGATTTATTCGACGTTGGGTTACACCTAATTGTAGAAGGGGTGTTAAAGGGTAATTTTTTATGTGTTAAACGTCACCGACAAAGCAATGTGGTTTATTTTTAATCATTTTATTTTAATAAACCATATTAGCTAGTCAAACATGTAAATTGATCAAATCACAGTTTCCATGGATTTGCTCCAAGTCTCATTATTTGAAAACAAATATATATCTATATATAAATTGGATGTGAGGCAGTTGCTGCCATTGTGGTTAGGTCCATGTAACCCATGTTCATTTCAATTACCCACTCTACCACTTGCAACCTCCCATGACCATCTCTTAACTGCTCCATTGTTTTTTTTTTTTTTTAAAAAAAACCTACTATTGAATTCCTTCAAATATACAGTCCGTGCATTCACAAAAAGTGGGGTCATAAAGAATTCTGTGGGAGAGCTTACACAGAAAATTTAAAAAATGTGGGTATATAGTTAGTGCCATTCTAAAAAAATGGCCATGATCTCCTATAACTTTCCCACTAACAACTTGGG
This sequence comes from Hydrangea macrophylla, assembly GCA_033977485.1. Taxonomy (NCBI): domain Eukaryota; kingdom Viridiplantae; phylum Streptophyta; class Magnoliopsida; order Cornales; family Hydrangeaceae; genus Hydrangea; species Hydrangea macrophylla. Next base: position 95,264,607 of record CM066988.1, on the reverse strand, counting down.
CTTATAAATATGAGTTGTTGTGCATAACAAAGAAAAAACGGAGTGAAGAAGAGTAAAGAGGGAGAACAAAAAAAAAGAGAGCTGGATAAAGAAAGACCCGAGAAAAAATATTACAGAAAGGAAGAGATTCAAAAAGTTATTGTATCTCTCTCTCTCTCTCTCTCTCTCTCTCTCTCTCTCACACACACACACACACACACATACACACACACACACACACACACACACACACACAAATCTCTTGGACATCCCTTCTAATTTTGGAATTTTCAACTATGTGTATCAACTTTGTCTTCCTAAGACAATTATGGAATCCTTGATTCCTCATTAAATACAAGAGTTCTGAACTCTTCAAATATGGACAAGGGTGGTTGTCATAACTCAAAATTTTAATTAAGTGAAAAATCTTATTTAAATGCTTATGTGCGGGCCAGTTAATTATTTTGGGGCAGTATTTGAATTTATCTGAACTTGTGTCACTATATTTAATTATTTATTCATGTATTTATTTTTCTTTTCTTATTTGGTATTATTTTATTTTATTACAATATTTTTTTTACTAGGGTTAAAGTGGGTACATATTTTAAATTGGGTGTGTAGGGGTAGACCACACACACACACACATGCATTACACACCTATACACATTAAATACAAACAAAAGACCAAAGACCAACTAGTGGGCCCCACCCCACTTAAAGTGGCCGGCCATCTCTCTCTCCCTCTTGACTTTTCATTTTTTTTCCCTTTCTTTTTCTCTCTTCTTCTTCCTCCTTCTCTCTACATGAAAGTGGGTATACAAACCTCCATTACTCCTTCTTCTTCAAGCTCAAATAGGCCATTAAATAGGGATTTTCGTGAGTTTTACTATTTCACATTTTAGTCTTAGATTTTCAAGAGCTACCTAGGGGTACCTTCGAAATTCATTTTGGTGGCCTTTATCATAGTTTTTCCTAATTACATAGAGCTCCAAAACTTCTCTCCTTCAACCATGGAGTCCTATGGAAGAATTATTACATGCAATGGGTTCTTGGACTTCTCTTCTCATATACTTGGAGTTATTGGAGCCTTTATGGATTTCCTTGCATTTTGGATGATTTTCCATTTATTTTGGAAAACCTACATTGAGGTAGATTAATATTGTTTCATTTCCATATGTTGTGCTTGACTAAAATGCTTTGAGTTTATTTTATGCTAGGAGAGAACCTAGATACATGTACTAGGATTTTCCCCCAAAATTATAATGTTAGGGTTTTATGCCTAAATATAATTTACATGCTTTGGTTGTGCAAATTGTGATGTTGATGTGTTATATGTGATTAAAATGAGGTGAAGAGAATAATTTAAACACATGCATAAGGTTTCCCCAAAGTTGTAAATTTTGAATTATATGCCTTGGTTGTATAAGTTGTAAAATTTGGGGTGTTAAATGTAATTAAAATGATGTTAGGGGAATAATAAGGACACATGCATTATTTTTCCTCAAAGTAGTAATTTGGAGATTGTATGCTAGATTGTGAATTTCATGTTTTGGTTGTACTAAAGTTGATTATGTGATGTTAGATGTGCTTAGGATGCTCCCTTTATGTGTAAAAGCATGTTAGGACGTTAGTTTATAAATCCTTGTTAGGAATATTGTATTATGAATTTTAATTTAACTCTTGATGTCTTTAATACATGTTCAACATGCAAGAATTATTGTGTTCATTATTTTGTTGGAGCATCTATGTTGTCATTTTAAACATTTCATGCATTGAGGCCAAATCGGCAAACATTCAAATATCACGACATAAAGATTTTATTTGAAAAAGAGAGAAAAACCCCATGTGTGGGAATTTTGGTTTAAGAAATCCGGACGTGGGTTGTGATGTGAGACAGGGAGAATGACCCTTAGAAACATTCAAACTCCAAACTATATTCGGATAGCTCCCGGAAGTTGGTATGCTACACTCCATGCGTGGGTGGCTCATGGTCCGGTAACGAGAGTGATGTGCATTTGTCATGCATAGCCTTGCGGCTTTAAACATTTCATGGTAGCCATGGTGGCGATTCATTGCACCTCATTTCATTTTAGTCATGGATAGCATATAGGTTTGTTACAATGTTGTTTACGAGCCGTCGTTCTCATAAAAACGACAAAACATTTTTCAGGTGAACTTGATAATGGAAGAAGGGCACATGTGACCCGACACGTAGACGTTGATGCATTTTGTTCTATTTTGAAGACTCATGCTTAGATATGTACATGGATAGTTCCCATGTTAATTTAGCCTTTTGGCAAGAATATAATAGTTTAGTGCACTAAAGAAAATTGTTGTATTATTCTTGTTCGAAACTTCTTGGGCATAGACCTCCATATTTTGTCATCGGGAAGCCGTGTTGTTATTTTTATGGACAAGTGTTGGTCCTCATTTTTTTTATACTCGTTCAACTTATTTATGGTATGTAATTATGTTTCCGAGACCGTAGTTTTCCTTCTAAGGTTTTATGTTTGTGTGTTAAGTTGAATCCTTGCCGGATTTAGTTGTGATTGGTTTTGTCCTTGCCGGACTCATTATAATTGTATGGAATCCTTGCCGGATTCGTTTATGTTTGGTTTTGTCCTTACCGGACTCATTCTATTTGTATGAAATCCTTGCCGAATTTGTCCATTTTATTTTTAAAGGAAATGTTCAAAAATCTCTCCCATTCTCTTTCTCTCATCTCCCCTCTTTGATCTCTTTCTCTTTCTCAAATATCCTCTCCTTTTACTTATGTTGGAATTATGTATATATATACTTTAAAAATGTTTCCGAATGTGAAAATACACATGTGTGTGTGTTTAGAATACATTCCCTCCCTATCTCTCCCTATCTCTCCCTATATCTCTCTCCCTCCCATTCTTCCTCTCCTTATCTCTTTCACTTCTCGTTTTCAATAAATTTCGAGTACATGAAGTTCCGCTTGCTCTAGACACGTGTTGTATGTTGTTTAGGACTTGTCTAGTCATGTATTGATGTTTAAACTTGAGGATTTAGCATCGTTGGGGACATTTCAAATTGCTGTCAAAAATGCTGTCAAATAAAAAAAAACTGTTACTGTTTTTTTTGTTTTCTGCCCAAACGGTGAAGATTTTGAAAAAAATACCATTTGACGAAAGTTGTGCAGAATTGAATTTTACATGGATCTACGCAGACAGAATGTAAAAATTTCAAAGATATAGTTACTTACGGGTGTTTTACAATTCAACAATTATAAAAAAAATGGTCCTTTATCATTTTTTTTGTACTCCCTGAACTAGTGCTTGTTCGGACAGCCTTTTAATTAAAATTTCAAATGCTTTTATCTTTGTTTGACTCGTTGACATGTAAGTCCATTTTGGCTTATGTGTTAGTAAGTCACCTTTGTAGGAATCCCCGTGGGATCCTAATGTCGCTTCCGCATCTGTGATTGAGTTTTATTTCTTTTCTCTCTATCTTTCCTCTTTCCTCGCGCTTCAGTTTTCGGGGCGTGACAGATTGGTATCAGAGCTAACCGGGTTTGAATACCTAGGGGCTATGGGTGTTTACTTCGTGCTTATTTCGTTTTCGTCCACGCTTAAGCTTGTTTATTGTTTTCCGTTTTCATTGAGGTTTTTCGTTGAGATGATGCGATGCCACGTGGGCATGCGTAGAGGTTGAATTCCTTCGGGACCTATATGGTTACATGTTCAAGGTGTTTACGTGTTTCACATTCAACTTAGTATTTGCTTACATGTTAAATATTTACATACTCTATGGGATAGCATTAGTCCTCCTATGAGTTGCTTAATGTGGTTAATAGTCATTCAATTCCTCATTCAATGCTAATTGTTTTAACAATGTCGCCGTTCACTTTACATAGTGAGATGTTGCATGGGCATATTTTTTTTTTATTGAGTGAAAGTCTTTGGAACTTTTGTGCTTACGTGCCCAGTTTACATGTTTCATGTCTTACGTGTTATGTGAGTTCATATGAAGCCTACATGCTCTATGTATTGTGTTGTGCATTTCCTTTGGCTATGATATGAAGGGTACGTATTTCATGCAAAGCGAGTATAATGTTAGCATGCTTAAGGTTGAATGCCTTCGAGGCTAAGTACGCATATGCTAAGTGCTTACATGTCAAAAAAAAAAATCATATGTTCTATACCCGATATGTGAAGTATTTATATGACTTTCAATCGTTCTAATATGTATTGATGCGTGTTGAGTAATGCGATTCCTTATTGTTGATGAGCATGCTTTTATGTGAATTTAATGTTTATGTTAATGTTTACACATGATATGTGTACATATTCTACGTGCTATGAGCTTATCGGTTCCAACATTTATATATGTTTAGGGTACATGCCAAGTACATTAATGGTTGACGTGCCCATACAGTTATGTTATAACCGTGCATATTATCAGTGCTATATGTTCCCATGGGTCATGATAGGCATTGACTAGTATGAATTATAATATAAGTTGCTTAAGGTTGCTAGTAATCCATATAAATGTTGATTGCCTCTCCTATACTATCCTTGCCGTTTATGTTAAGTATCGAGTTAATTTACAAAGCAAAATGGTATCGTCGTTCGCAAATGTAAATGGAATTATAAAGGGAAATGTTATAAGTTATATGTGAACATGATTAATGTCGTGAGCTATGCAATCTTATGCTAAGTATGCGTATCCTCTAAGTGATGTGTGAATTAATGTTTAACCTATAGAGATTCGTGCCCGGTTCACGTGGAACTGTGGCTTGAGCGCGTATTCTTAATTTAGAGTACCTTGGTACTGTTTGAGGAGGATCTTCGAGTAGGCGCTGTAACTTTTCAGTCAGATTTAAGTGGGGGTTAGTATTGACTACACCGACTTTGGAGAGTATGTTATGGGAAACCCTCGGGCGACTATTTCATGAGCAGTATTTCTCGTTCGTAGTTCGACGAGCTAAGAGGATTGAATTTCTGAAATCTTCGTTAGGGAGCCGTGACAGTTTCTGAGTATGAAGCTAGTCTCATTTCCGAAATAACATTAGACAATAGAAGGAAGGTAAGAACTTTTGAGAATGGACTTTGTCCAGGCCTACGCACCAACGCGGTTGGATTCGAGTTGAATGTACTTAGTAAAGTGGTTCAGAAAATATTAGTATTTGGGTATTTGAGTTTGAATAAAAGAGTTAGAGAACTTCGTACACCGACTAAGAACAGTCAGTTAGACCACACCCAGTTCGTCCACCTTTTCAGCAGGCTTGTGGACCACCTTTGTTGCCACCACAGCCAACTGCTTCAACTCAGATTTTTGGTCAAGCGTCCCTAGGGAGACAATAAGGACAGTTTAATCTTTTTGCCGTCGCACCTTCAGTAGGTAATACCGATGCTTCTGTGATCTGCGGTAAGTCGTTCGTCTTTAGTCCCAGTGCCACTATGCCTGTAGATATTGGTGCATCGTATCCCTTCGGATACCACCTTGAGCATCATCATTGAGTTAAGGAATGAATCATTTGGTTTCTACATTGTTAGTTGTTAATTGATACTTCTGTTGGAGGCTTAGTTCCCTTGGATCGAGTGTGTCGTGGCTACGAACTGTGATAGCTGACCAGTACACCATCTTTGATTTGTGATTGTGAGTATGGGCTAGTGAGTACTTACCGAGCACTTGTGACTCGTTTCGAGAGGAAGATAGCATTTGTATTACCATCCAGGAATCTTAATTGTTTTGTGGATGATCGTATATAGACTCTGATATATTCGCTTCACAGTTTGTGCAACGGTAAAAATCGTATTGACTCCTTAAATAGCTTATTTTGTTTTCCAATGAGAATTGTTGAGATTGTCCTACATCGGGACTTATAACCTTGCTACTCAATACATAAATTCAAGGGGCTACTCCACTCATTGCCAATTGGTTTTGGGTTGGATGCTCTAATTCAACATGGTATCAGAGTAGGTTATTGTTGGGCTCAATTTGTCCACGTGCTCCACGACACCCTATCTCAGTAATCCACGTGTTTGGCTCTCAGTCATGCCACACGTGCGGGGGCGTGTTGAGATTGTCCTACATTGGGACTTATAACCTTGCTACTCAATACATAAATTCAAGGGGCTACTCCACTCATTGCCAATTAGTTTTGGGTTGGATGCTCTAATTCAACAGAACCAAATTTGATTCATTTCTCTTCCGTTGTGGATTAGTACACCGACGTATTTCCTGAGAATTTGTATGGCTTGTCGCCTATCCGTGAGAATTGAGTTGTGTCAGACAAATACCCAGTACTTCATCTATTTTGATGTCGCCGTATTATATGACATCCGCAGGGTTGAAAGAGTTAAAGACTCAGTTAGAGAACTTATAGGTTAGCGATTGCATTTGTCTTAATCAATCTCCATGGAGAGTACCCATTTCCCTGTGCCAAGAAGATAAATGGTTCGCTTAAGTTGAGTATTGCTTATGACATCGAATCTTGTGACTATAAGAATCAGTAGATCCTTTTGACCAACTCCGTAGTTCAACATGTTTAGTTTCAAAGGTTGATTTGAAATAGAGTTGTCAATAGTTGTGCACTAGGGAATGTGAGATTCCTAAGACTACTTTCCGCCCGCGTTACGGACATTGTGAATCCCTTGTTATACCATTCAGTTTGACGAACGCACCTGCTGCTTTAGTAGACTTGATAAGCCGTGTGTTTAATCCTCGCTAGGACAAGTTTGTGATAGTGAACCGATGACCACGTATGCCAAATCATCTAAGTGTGGATATTGATTATCTGAGGTACAAGTTTCTTGAATATGTTATTTTTGGTAATAGAGTATCCGCGAATCCTTCTAACATTGGGACCGTTATAGATTTGCCTTGTATATGAGATTCATGGTTTCTTGGGACTAATGGGTTACTATTGTTGCTTTGTTGGAAATATCTCCCCGCTTGGTAATTAACTTAGTTGACTAAAATAGAGGCGAACTTTGTTTGAGATGCTTTGGGTGAGAATGTGTTATACCAAAGTTGCAAAAGTTGTTTGACTTAAGCACCTGTTCTTGTGAGCATTGAGCGTGAGTTGATTGAACTATACCATATGCTTCCTAAACGTGGATTGAACTACCCATGACTTAGGACTAGGAGACATCACATATGAGACATTTCTGACTCAGAGAAACCTTAATTTGGGACAACGCCATTGGGTAATTATAATTGTGACTATAATTGTAAATTTGGGTGACCTTGAGACATGAGCGGACTATGACTTGGATTGCATTGCCACCCGAGCTAGGCTAATGTCGTGACCGAGGAGTATGACTATGACTTAACTTCCTTACCTATGCAAGAGTGGAAAATGTTGAGACTCGCGTATACCCTAGAGTATTTACCGGTGCAAGAGTGGAGAATACTTAGACGTTGTGATGACTTTAAGAATTGTGGTTCGGAGGCTTTTGACCAAATTTCCTCATTTGACTTGAATGTTTTATCGAAAGTTTTGACTTGAAGTTGTTAGTAGTACAGAAACTCGATGATGAGACCATTGCCTTGACATTCCATATGCTTAATGGAGACTTAGGACAGGGTTGGACTTTTCGTGACATTAGTGGTTTGAGACCTCGAGACTGAGTGTTTGTTTTCGTTACTTGCTGTGGAGATTTGTTGAAAGAGTTCTGCCATTCCCGTTTTGCCCTACATCCGGGAGGCACAAGATGTACTATGTTTTGCGTCGCCAGTATTGGTGGAAAGGGTTAAAGGGATCCATTGTTGAATTTGTTTGATTTATCAGCAGGTAAAGATCGACACCAGAGAATTACAGGTTTGTTACAACCGTTTTCAATTGCCTGTTATAGCATTTCTAAGAACTTTGCGTAAGGACGACACTCTTTTAGATCCTTGTAGATCTTTTGGACCACATCTACACGTTCGTTACCATTCAGAGTGACCAACACAGTAATTTCCCTTAGTGTGATTCACGTCCATGTGATCGTGAGATGCAGTAGTGTATCAGTGTCGATGCATTTAACCATGATACGAAGGTTGTGTTTTCTTCCGGGCAGAATTTGCAGTAAGTATGGGGTATTCAGCTCCTTCTATTCTGATTGATTTTGGAAAACGTGTTGAGAGTAGTGTTATGACACTTAGTAGTAATTGGGAGGAATAGTTTCTGTCAGCCGAGTTGCATCCAACATCAGTTATCAGATGGCACCATTTGAGGCATTATATGACTGTCCGTGTCGATCTTCCTTGTGTTGGAGTGAGGTAGGTAAGACTATCCTTCATGGTCCTGATATGGTTAGAGAGACTTCAGAAAAGATTAAAGTAATTCATGAGAAGTTGATTTCAGCTTAGAGTCGTCAGAAATTGTATGCCGACCTTCGTCGTCGACCGTCCGTGTTTGAGATTGCTGTCCTGGGTTGCAGTATTTGATCAAGTAGTAGGTTAGTATTGCGTTTGTTGAACCGTTTGAGATCCTTGAGAGGATGGCGCAATTGTGTATTGTTGGACTCTTCCGCCTCAGTCGTTGAGAGTGCACAATGTGTTTCATGCGTAGATACTCAGAGAGATCCTGACCGTCTCATATGTTTGATTAGACCGTAGTGTCTCTTGGTGAAGACGTATAGTATAAAGAGAAGAACAACCTGTTCATACAATTGAGAAGAAAGACCGTGTGTGGTCCATCAAGTTAGTAAAGATTCTTTGGTATCATCATAGTATCGTCAAGGTAAAAGTGAAGCGAGGAAAAGTTACCCTCACCATTCTTGAGTAGTGTAAGCTTCTTGTTGATCGCCTTTCTTTTGCTTGGTTGGCTTAAGGTTTGAGCAAGCCGTTGCTCCCTTCTTGCGCTTAGTTGTTCCGAATTCCGGGACGGAATTCTTTTAAGGGGGGTAGATTGTCATAACTCAAAATTTTAATTAAGTGAAAAATCTTATTTAAATGCTTATGTGCGGGCCAGTTAATTATTTTGGGGCAGTATTTGAATTTATCTGAACTTGTGTCACTATATTTAATTATTTATTCATGTATTTATTTTTCTTTTCTTATTTGGTATTATTTTATTTTATTACAATATTTTTTTTACTAGGGTTAAAGTGGGTACATATTTTAAATTGGGTGTGTAGGGGTAGACCACACACACACACACATGCATTACACACCTATACACATTAAATACAAACAAAAGACCAAAGACCAACTAGTGGGCCCCACCCCACTTAAAGTGGCCGGCCATCTCTCTTTCCCTCTTGACTTTTCATTTTTTTTCCCTTTCTTTTTCTCTCTTCTTCTTCCTCCTTCTCTCTACATGAAAGTGGGTATACAAACCTCCATTACTCCTTCTTCTTCAAGCTCAAATAGGCCATTAAATAGGGATTTTCGTGAGTTTTACTATTTCACATTTTAGTCTTAGATTTTCAAGAGCTACCTAGGGGTACCTTCGAAATTCATTTTGGTGGCCTTTATCATAGTTTTTCCTAATTACATAGAGCTCCAAAACTTCTCTCCTTCAACCATGGAGTCCTATGGAAGAATTATTACATGCAATGGGTTCTTGGACTTCTCTTCTCATATACTTGGAGTTATTGGAGCCTTTATGGATTTCCTTGCATTTTGGATGATTTTCCATTTATTTTGGAAAACCTACATTGAGGTAGATTAATATTGTTTCATTTCCATATGTTGTGCTTGACTAAAATGCTTTGAGTTTATTTTATGCTAGGAGAGAACCTAGATACATGTACTAGGATTTTCCCCCAAAATTATAATGTTAGGGTTTTATGCCTAAATATAATTTACATGCTTTGGTTGTGCAAATTGTGATGTTGATGTGTTATATGTGATTAAAATGAGGTGAAGAGAATAATTTAAACACATGCATGAGGTTTCCCCAAAGTTGTAAATTTTGAATTATATGCCTTGGTTGTATAAGTTGTAAAATTTGGGGTGTTAAATGTAATTAAAATGATGTTAGGGGAATAATAAGGACACATGCATTATTTTTCCTCAAAGTAGTAATTTGGAGATTGTATGCTAGATTGTGAATTTCATGTTTTGGTTGTACTAAAGTTGATTATGTGATGTTAGATGTGCTTAGGATGCTCCCTTTATGTGTAAAAGCATGTTAGGACGTTAGTTTATAAATCCTTGTTAGGAATATTGTATTATGAATTTTAATTTAACTCTTGATGTCTTTAATACATGTTCAACATGCAAGAATTATTGTGTTCATTATTTTGTTGGAGCATCTATGTTGTCATTTTAAACATTTCATGCATTGAGGCCAAATCGGCAAACATTCAAATATCACGACATAAAGATTTTATTTGAAAAAGAGAGAAAAACCCCATGTGTGGGAATTTTGGTTTAAGAAATCCGGACGTGGGTTGTGATGTGAGACAGGGAGAATGACCCTTAGAAACATTCAAACTCCAAACTATATTCGGGTAGCTCCCGGAAGTTGGTATGCTACACTCCATGCGTGGGTGGCTCATGGTCCGGTAACGAGAGTGATGTGCATTTGTCATGCATAGCCTTGCGGCTTTAAAAATTTCATGGTAGCCATGGTGGCGATTCATTGCACCTCATTGCATTTTAGTCATGGATAGCATATAGGTTTGTTACAATGTTGTCTACGAGCCGTCGTTCTCATAAAAACGACAAAATATTTTTCAGGTGAACTTGATAATGGAAGAAGGGCACATGTGACCCGACACGTAGACGCTGATGCATTTTGTTCTATTTTGAAGACTCATGCTTAGATATGTACATGGATAGTTCCCATGTTAATTTAGCCTTTTGGCAAGAATATAATAGTTTAGTGCACTAAAGAAAATTGTTGTATTATTCTTGTTCGAAACTTCTTGGGCATAGACCTCCATATTTTGTCATCGGGAAGCCGTGTTGTAATTTTTATGGACAAGTGTTAGTCCTCATTTTTTTTATACTCGTTCAACTTATTTATGGTATGTAATTATGTTTCCGAGACCGTAGTTTTCCTTCTAAGGTTTTATGTTTGTGTGTTAAGTTGAATCCTTGCCGGATTTAGTTGTGATTGGTTTTGTCCTTGCCGGACTCATTATAATTGTATGGAATCCTTGCCGGATTCGTTTATGTTTGGTTTTGTCCCTACCGGACTCATTCTATTTGTATGAAATCCTTGCCGGATTTGTCCATTTTGTTTTTAAAGGAAATGTTCAAAAATCTCTCCCATTCTCTTTCTCTCATCTCCCCTCTTTGATCTCTTTCTCTTTCTCAAATATCCTCTCCTTTTACTTATATTGGAATTATGTATATATATACTTTAAAAATGTTTCCGAATGTGAAAATACACATGTGTGTGTGTTTAGAATACATTCCCTCTATATCTCTCCCTATCTCTCCCTATATTTCTCCCCCTCCCATTCTTCCTCTCCTTATCTCTTTCACTTCTCGTTTTCAATAAATTTCGAGTACATGAAGTTCCGCTTGCTCTAGACACGTGTTGTATGTTGTTTAGGACTTGTCTAGTCATGTATTGATGTTTAAACTTGAGAATTTAGCATCGTTGGGGACATTTCAAATTGCTGTCAAAAATGCTGTCAAATAAAAAAAAACTGTTACTGTTTTTTTTGTTTTCTGCCCAAACGGTGAAGATTTTGACAAAAATGCCATTTGACGAAAGTTGTGCAGAATTGAATTTTACATGGACCCACGGCGGACAGAATGTAAAAATTTCAAAGATATAGTTACTTACGGGTGTTTTACAATTCAGCAATTATAAAAAAAATGGTCCTTTATCATTTTTTTGTACTCCCTGAACTAGTGCTTGTTCGGACAGCCTTTTAATTAAAATTTCAAATGCTTTTATCTTTGTTTGACTCGTTGACATGTAAGTCCATTTTGGCTTATGTGTTAGTAAGTCACCTTTGTAGGAATCCCCGTGGGATCCTAATGTCGCTTCCGCATCTGTGATTGAGTTTTATTTCTTTTCTCTCTATCTTTCCTCTTTCCTCGCGCTTCGGTTTTCGGGGCGTCACAGTGGTGGAACGAAAATGGAGTCCTTGACCCCTAAAAAAAAAATGGTTCTTCCAATTCAAGAGTCCTTGACTCTTAACTTTTATTTGAGTTCTAAACTCAACAAATAAATGGAGTTCTTAACTCCACTTAAAATAATGTCTTTGGACAAAATTAGAGAACTTGTCTCCTTTAAGAGTTTTGAACTCTTCAATTCAAATTAATAAACTTGGAGTTCCCATCTTTAAATTTAGTCTCTTAAAGACAAAATTGGGATTTTGGCTCCTTAAGCCAACTGTGATATAATGTGAAGTTGAAACAATGTTATGGGGTCGAAATATATGACTAAACCAAATTCTGAAAGTCATGGCACACATATCTTTACATTGCCACTGTTTTTATACATACGTCTATGTGTACACGGACTTGTATGGTGGTAGTGAATGTATAAGGCATTTACATTCATGTGAAATTGAATTGGGTCCATATAAAATAATAAGTGGGTCCATCTTTTTATTATGAATTTGAAATGCTATGTATTTACATAGTCACTGTTGGTCAAGATTAAAGAAGCAAGGTTGTTGCTTGGGTATAAAAAAAATGTGTATCATCAATGGGAATCCTTGATTCCCTTACTCAAACTTGATGGGTCTTTTAAAGACCTTGAAAAGTTGGGTATTATTTTAATTAAATTAATAGTCCACTTCATGTGTCATATGTGTTTAATTATAATTTATACGCATGATACACATGTTTGTGTGACTCACTAACCCCAAATTGGATTCTTTGAGTCCACCATGTTAAGGAATTCTAAATTATACTTACCCAAATCGGATTCCTTGAGTCCACCATGTTAAGGAATTCTAAATTCCACTTACCCAAATTGGATTCCTTGAGTCCATCATGTTAAGGAATTCTAAATTCCATAAAGAAAAATTGGATTCCATGGATCCACCATTTTTTGGAATCCTCGATTCTATAAACGAGTTTTTACTATAGCTTGGTCCATGGTATACTAATAGAAATTGGACATTCGTTTTCATTAAACTTGGGATTTCAAAATTCTTTATCAAAGGTCTTCCAAAGACCACATTTCAAAGGCCTTCCAAAGACAACTTAATAAAAGTAGATGGCTTCAAACCACAATTAAATTAAAATACAAATTTGAGATAATTTAGACCAAAATCAAATTTATTCCTCAATTTATATTTAAATGAAACGAGTCCCTGACTCGTAAATTTAAGTTTCTTGAACTATGTATGACTTGATTCCATTTCTAATGGATACGTAGGCAACCTAACAGCTACATTGGGTGCAGTCACATTCAAAGAAAATTAAATCTCGTGGGTCCTATCTCTACAATAAATTAATTGAGTGTTATTCTCATAAAGAAATATCAAAGGTCATTACCTTTGGTATCAAATCTTTATTTAAAACAAAAATCAAAATATTAAGGGTCTCATATCCTTAATAAAAAAAATTATAAATTCCTCAAGATCTTTTTTAGAACTACGAGTTGGCTTGATCCCATTAATGGGTACGTAGTCAGCCTAAATAATTAATATAGGCACAACCATAAAATCTAATTAACCAAATTTGAACAACGATCACAGTTGGAATCAAAGAGTGTTCCTTTGAAATAAAGGATTGTAATTAATAGATATGTTATATCTTGAATGGCCACAACCTGCACAAATGAAAACTCATATATATATATATATATATATTTTATTATATGAGTGAAATTGTGTTTGGAGAAATTTAACATTTTCGTCCAACAAGGGGAATTAGAGCACCACCGTGAAAAGAAACTGGTGTCCAATCGTAATAACAACTCCAATATTGAAGTTCCTACGGTAGTACAAGCAATTATGGGATTGCAAATACCTAATAGTCATGGTAATGATGATTTGAACTATCTTCCTGGAAGAGGCATGGCTACTATAGTCATGGATCGTCAAATGGTGCTACAAGAATAGATTTATTTGGAAAGGTCCGGCCAAAAATGATTTCAAGAAAGAAGTTGTATTCATTAAACTTTGGGATCCTGAAGGGAATATTCTAATTGGTACAATGACCTTGAGGGCAAGATCATCTAAGGGGGGTGGATTGATATGTGCAAAATATGGCAAGCCTAGCCATACTCCACTTAACCCACTTCTCTTGTAGTTAGGCATTTGTCACGCCCCGACGTAGCATAAATATGGAAAGCATTTAATTTCCTTTATGGACCCGTAGGGTGCGACAGTTTGAAGGATCGATTCCGTCCCAAACGTCGAATAACGATAAATAATAATAATCAGAGCAGAGCAATCAAGACTTACAAATATTTTTCTAACTTATTACATAATACGGCACAGGGTCTCTAAAGGCACAGACCGCCTTAAATCAAAACAATAACTTAGTGTCTATTACAGGCATCCTTATTACAAAATTCAGTTTATAACTTAAAACATATAAAAGTAAATTCTCTTCATCAGATAGTGGTTCTCAGTTTGCATAATTATAAGGCCCCGCGTAGTCATAACCTGAAAAGCCTGAACACGAATGTCCAGGGCGCATCAATGCCGTCAGCTTCAAGAAGCTGGTGAGTATTAAAAACATAACTTTGAATGTAAAACATACTCATTTACCTCTTTTCCAATTCTCATTAAACCCAATAAGTTTACATTAAAGCATGGAGGTCATTTTAGGAAACAAGCACAATATTATTTAAAAGATGTAATTCACATATATGTGACCGTGTATGAAAACAATGCACCATCTCATCTTACCGACTCTTTTCTCTCGACAAAACCCAACAACCCACCATCACACACCGGTATCTTTGAAACGCTAAGATAGCCACACTTTAGCACAGGGGTGCCAGGGAATGTCCAGTTTGCCTCACACTTTGGTCCGGGGTACCAGGGAGTGTCTATTGCCTCACACTTTAACTACCTAATCCGCCATGCAAATACCGGAGGAACCCTCATGCAGTATCCAGACTCGAGTATCAGGGAGTGTCCGTAGGCCACACTTTAGCACTACCATGGGTGCCAGGGAATGTCCAAGTTCGGCTTCACACACTTTGACGCTACCATGGTCGTCAGGGAGTGTCCAGTTTTGCCACCGTCGCATTTCAAAGACACCCACGCCGCAATCTCAATCACAACACACTTTGGTACTCACTTACCAGGGAGTGTCCACAACACAATCCCAACCGCACTCACTATGCCACACTGATCATTACTCTTTTCCACACTGACCAACATTCACACTCACCATGCATGTACAACTGACACCACATGTATGTCATGAAACTTTAAAACATGAGGCAATTAACTGAATTATATAATCGACGTGCATACGGGGATTGATAAGTCACAATTCATTGTTTTAATCGTTCAAACATATCAAATTAAGACTCTGATTTAATAAATTTTCGAAATAGTACTCAAACATTATATAAATTTTACCCCAAACAGTCCCTTATCACAAAACAAGCAAAAATTAGAAACTGTCAGAAATCGCGCGCGCGGGCCGCTCGCGCGAAGTGTCGCTCGTGCGACCTGCCCATTTTTCCTTTTTCTTATATAAATTCTTATGTCTGCCTGGGGACGCAAGGATCGCGTGCGCGGATCGCTCGCGCGGTCCTCTCGCGCGATCTGCCTAATTTTCATTTTCTTATAAAAACTTTTCTATCTGCCTGAATCCACGTGGCTCGCGCGCGCGGGTCGCTTGTGCGAAGGGCCGCTCGCGCGAGCCGCTCACACGACCCTCGCTCGCACGATCACGCGCGCGAGATGAAGCAGAGGCTTCGTCTTCCTCACTGGTTTTCCCCTGTTTCTGTTTTACATACCCATTTTGAAAACTGAACGAAATAAAGGCTTGTTATACATGAATCTCTTCGTTTTTCAGTGAGGATTAAGAATCTACGATTAATTTTACGTGATTCGATCCGTAACTCTCGGATTTTACAAAAAATTGAGAGTTGGCGGAAACTTCGTCTTCATCATACGTTGTCATACGAACGAATTAAGCCCTAATATTGAAACCGTATACTCTCCATACTATAATCTTTCATATTCCATTCTAAAAACGAATTTTAATTAACTTTGGAAAATTCAAACTTTTGAGCTATGGAGTTCTTGAAGAAAATTGATCATGGTGACTTTACAATTACATGTGTATACACAGAAATCAAACATGAATTACATTTGGAGTGAGTTTAGAATACTCACTTTGAAGAAGAGATGAGAATATGTTGAGATAGAATAGCAATATAAGAATCCTACTCCAATCTTTGGCTATGGAGTTGGTGTAACTTCTTCTTCCAGAAAAACTCAGAAACTAAACTCTCAAGCTCTCTCTTTTCTCTCTGTGCTTGAAGTGCAGAATGTGTAATGTCACAATTGTGAGCTGTGAGTGTGTGTTAATATAGCACATAAGAACTTGGAGGCCAAGAAATTTTAAAAACCCACTTAACAAGCTTAATTGATTTAACAAATCCCTGATTACTCTTAATTATCAGCACATATACATTCATATCTACAATTATACACAGATTGTTAACCCACAGATCATCCAAGAGCCAAGTCTAGCTATGTAGGGGTCAAATTAGGAGTGTTTGGGAATGAGAGCTTATGGCATAAACTAATACACAACATAGGAGCACAACCAAACAAGGCTTTATCAAATGATTAGTTTACCATAAATGGAAATAAAGTGTATGTCACATCTAGCTTTACATCACTTCCAAAATCTGTAGAAGTTTAGCACAGCGCGGACAGTTTTGGACATAAACTGGTATTTCGCGGCGCGATGTTCACCACAAAAATACAGAAAATTCTTTTTAACTTAGGAAATGATTTTCTGGTTTTATAAAAATACTGTTTGAGTCAAAAGAAATTATTTTCACCGTTTGAAATACAGATTTTGCAAATCCAACACAGGTGTTATTAATATTTACAGAAATTGTAGTTTGGCCCCAACAATAATTTCAATAGTAATTAAGTCGAGAATTAAGAATTAAAGTTTAACACATGGTAATTGAAATTAAAATAAAAGCAGGCAACCCCAATTAAATTTTAAATGTGACAATTGCAATTACAACTAAATTAAATGTGAACATGAATTTTAAATTAAAAAGGAAATGCAGATTGTTACAGCATTGTCCATGCATTTCTCATTTTCTCTCCACTTAACCCACTTTCCACATAGTTAGGCATTAGTCATCCACTTTTCTTTTTCCCGCATGTATGGGTATTAATTGTAAGGCTATATATATATATATAGCATAATCCCTGAACTCTAAGAGATATGAATGAAGTTATTTACTCTCTCTCTCTCTCTCTCTCTCTCTAGTTCTAATATGTCTTCTTGAATTTGGCATTTACCAGTATTATAGGAGTAAGACCGAATTTGGTACTCTATTTTTTGTACTTTAAAAAACGAGAGAAAATGAGAGAAAGTACATTAATTTCTCTATCTTTCTCTTGTTTGAGAATTTTAATAAAGAGAAAAAATAAGAGAAAAGTGAAAGAAAATTAACTCACACTTTCTCTCAATATCTTTCTCATGAAATTAGAAAGAGAGCAGTTTGAGATTAATGAATCTTTCTAGTACCCATTATTTTTAGGTTAGCAATTATTTTATATCTATGTCTTAGGGAAACCACAAATACATATACGACAAATACATATACGTTTTTTATGTAAAAAAAAAACTAAACTAAATGATTCATCTCTCTTCTCTTCTGCGATCCATCTCTCTCATCTCCATTGGTTTTGGTGTTAAAAGAAGGAACACGAGATGTGTTTTTGAGGCTTCATTACTTGAAGTCCTTGTCGGGTAGAATTGTAACTTTCCATCTTCTTTTCTCTTCGTTTCTTCTCAACTTGCAAACAAGATAAAAAAAAAAAATAACTCTCTTCTCCCAAACAAGATAAAAGAAAGAGTTAATTAGTAATAAATCCAATCTACTCTAAGCTTGTTGTAATTGACCCAACCTATACAACATTTTAATGATAGGTCCATATATTTATTTAGTGACCAAACTACCCCTATGACTCATCAAAAGAATCATTCCCATTTAAACTCACCCAAAATCAAGGGTTTTTAAATTTTAAACACTAAATATAGATAATATATATATATTTCATCTTCTCCAACGTTTCATACTCTCTCTCTCTCTCTCTCTCTCTCTCTCTAAAAAAAATGTACTACATATCAATTGATTGTCCACCTCCTTCCAAGAACATATAGGGTTCTATATTCAATTGCAAGCTAAAAAAACTTCCTAGGCGTCCAAAAACGTGACGATAAGGCTCCGGCCGTACGGCTCCGACTCGAGGACCAAGATCACCTTCGGATCCATTCTCTGTATCGTCACCGCCGGCGCTAGGCAGAACCCCGGCGAGTCCAGGCTGAACTTGATACAGAAGAACAAGGCCATGTTCTCGATTATTGTGCCCCAACTTTGCCCGATTCGATTTTGGTGATTGTTTCGAACCCGGTTGATGTTTTGACTTATGATGCTTGGAAGCTTTCCGGGTTTCAACAACAATGGCAATACTGGATCTGCTCTCTCTCAGTCTATACAATGGAACCCGATTGTATATTATGTTGTGGTTCAAAGGTTTATTTAACACTCTTGTTCTTGCTTCAAAAGTTGTGATGTGAAACTGTATACTATGTTGCAGTTCAAAGGATAAGGTTAAAAAGATTGTAGTGTAAAATTTAACACTCATGTTCTTGGTTTCACATGTTATGGTGCAAAATTGTATATTATGTGAATGAAAATTGTGATGTCAATGAAATATTGCAGTCAGTGTAAACTGAATGTGCAAATTTGTGATAAGACAGTGTTCCTTTTGTTGAATAACTCGAATATGAGTTTTTAGTGTGAAATTTAACACAATTTGTTTTTTGGTGATGGTGATGAATGACTGTTAGATCACCCAAAAATGGTGAAATACGAAATTAAAAAAGAAATATGTAATATTAGACAAATTCTAACGTATAAAGCCCTACAATCATGGCATTTAGTAACTTAATTCCGAAAATATATGCAAGATTTAGTAACTTCCCAAAATATATGCAAGATTTATGGGATTGAGTTTGACCGAAATATACATATCAGCATTATATATATATATATAGGTTAGGGGTAGATTAGTGTGAACTTTTTCACTTTTGCACTGTCAAATTACACTACAAACTCTAAACATTATATATATACAGTGTGAACTTTTGCACTATCAAATTATACTAGTATGAAAATCATACTGATTTAGATACATTCTTCGATAACTTGCAATAACAGATTGTGTGTTCACTGTCTTATGAATGAATATTAGATGAACATAGAATGGTGAGATATCAAACTACAAGATGTGTATAATATGAATCCTACAATTATGGGATTTTGTTATTTCCAAAAAGATATCCCTAATTAATGGGATTGTGTGTAACTGAAATACTTCCTTAATATATGTATATATTTCTTATATACGGTTCTGTATATAGGTAAGGGTAGAAAAGACATCTAATAATTCTAAAATAGGAAAATTTGGACTAATTTCTAACAACATTTACAATTATAGGGTCTATCATTGGGAAGTACTAATTGGTGGGTCTATTACAACAAACATCGGTAGAATGGGATTTTCCACTAAATTTTTCTAAAAGAAAACTGTCATTTTTTCTATTCTCTTCTCTTCTCTCCTCACTTATGAATTTTATTTTTCCTACCCAAAGGGGGCAAAAGGGGCAATTGCCCCAGGCTACCAAAGTTCACAAAATTTTTAGGGCCCCCATGAAATTTTCATAATTACATATTTCTTTGAGATTTTTAGTATTTTTACATTTAGGCCTCCCAAGGCTCAATTTAGTGTCATCAATTACATATATATTGATATACATGTATATGAAACTCAAAAGCAAAGGCCCTAGAATTTTGAAAATTACACTTTTAGCGTTAGAATTTTTTGAATTTTAAAAATAGGGCCCTCTAGAATTTTGAAAGATACCATACAATGTTTAAGTTTCACAAATAAACTTATATTATAAATAGACTCCAAAAAAATTGCTTCAGCAGCACCCGCGTATAAGGGCCTCCTTTTTAATAATTCGTCTCAGACTTCCAAATACTCAGGACCGACCCTGATAATGAGGTTAATTTGTAGCGTACTTTACATGTTTTGACTTATTCCCTAAAGTATTTTTGTTATATCAATAAGTTATGTGCATCTAGCCTTTCTATTAGGTAAAAACATAATCTTGACATTATATTCCCTAAATACTGAAAACTATTATTCTATATCGATATGTGAAAATAAATTTTTATTTTAAGTGGGCCAGGACAGATTGACTAATTTTAAACGAAAGAGTTAGTATAACTCATTAGACGAAGGCGGAATTGGAGCAAGTATCTGTGGACACGCGGAATCCGTCGTCCACTCCCGGTTTTTCCTGTTTGTTTTTGGGGTTTCGGAATTGATTTTCCTTTGTTTTGAAATTGATTTGAAAGAAAACAAG
The DNA here is from genome assembly GCA_033977485.1 of Hydrangea macrophylla. NCBI lineage: Eukaryota > Viridiplantae > Streptophyta > Magnoliopsida > Cornales > Hydrangeaceae > Hydrangea > Hydrangea macrophylla. The sequence goes on along the minus strand of CM066988.1, from coordinate 95,244,144 downwards.
AGGTTGATTTCGAAGAAAAGAAGGTCTTTCGAAAACAGATACAGAGTCGCCACTTGGTCTTTAAGGAACCAAGAAGCCTAATTTTGACTCACCCAAACGGATAAAGGGCACCGACCCTTCATAACCAAAGAACTTGGCTCGGGGTTTTGGTACGAGAGAGGAAGGAGCCTTTGTCACGACTAAAACACCCTCAACTCGCCCCGTCTCTCGACGGGCCTCAATTAGCATCCAAATAATCATCTTATACTATGTGTGGTTCGGTAATTACTATTATGATAGTATATTACATCACATAAGAAACTTGAAATTGAAAATCAAAAGATAAGATATCATTCATAAGATCTAAGCCAAGTATCACACAATGCAAAGTGAAAGATCACACAAAAAAACCTAGAAAAAATCGTCTAATCACATATCAAATAGTAAAGTTTCCCTAATCTAAAGGGGACATGAATCGTTCTTGAAACAAAAAAAATCAAAGAAATCAAAATATGCTTAGCAAGCTAGTATGATGCATGTTATTCTTTGAGAAAAGAAGACCTTTCAATCCCCGGGATGGGCGAGAAAGGATGATTAGATCGGGGGAAGCATGAACGTGTGATCATGATCATTCCTTATAATCTTCTTAGATTAGGAGTCACAAAAGCCCCAAACCTTTGCATGGATGCAATGTATGTATCTAAAATGTGCCAAGGTTGTAGTGTGCTTTGTGTTCATGGATTCCAAGAATGACTTAGAAGTCTAGAATGTGTATGGATGAATGAATGAAATCAACATGGGATATGTACAAATGTAGTATGAACTACTTCCTAGGACATGAGCTAATTTGGAGTGCATGTAGGCATCAAATCAAAGAATGAAAGTTAAGATGTGCTTGCTGTGAATAGTGGACAGAACAGTAACTAGATTTTTTAAAAATTGAAAAGAAGGGTTAGGAATGTTTTCAGTGCATGATTTTTTATGGAGATCTTCCTTATTATGTCTAGAACATAACCAAAAAGCCAATCTTTAATAACTATCACAGATTGAGAGAAATCACATGAACAACAGAGGTCATTCAGAAACAGAGTCCGTACTGTCGACTGAAATGTTGAAAAATCTTAGAAACTAAAAACGAATGATCTAGAGGCCCATTTTATACAGAAAGTTCCCTAAGACATTGAAGTTTAATATAAAAATAAGTTAGGACTACCCCTTTTGGAAAAGTTTTCTGAAAAAGAGGTTGGAAGTGGACCTAGCTGCTGTGACAGCAAAAACAGAATGTCTGGAAGGAATGTTTGGATCCAAATGGACCATTTCCAAGTACTTCCAAGTCAAACCAAAAATCATGGGTGTTCTCTAATGAGTTAGGAAGACTTTACAAGTGGCCTTGAATCCATACATTGAGTATTGAGCTCTAGAAAAATCTTTGAACTCAAATCACTCACTGTTTTGAAGATTTTGGGAAAAACTAGAGTTTTCTCTCTTGAGATTAACATGAAGGGTTTTAAGAGGGGTTTTGAAATAGAGGTTTTGAAAGTATATTTTCAACATTCAATGAAGGTTATAGCCACTTAAAATGCCAACATCAAACTCATCATCAAGAACCTCCAAGATTGTTGGAGAGGTTTATTTTTATTTGAGCATAACTTCAATACATTTCAAGGATACATTGGAGGTATTGAAGTTATGATCATCATCTATCAAACATGTTTTTGAGGTCAAGAGTTACTATCCATAAGGATTCACTCACCCCAAACTTCATGTCATCATTTAGATGATGATGAACTAGTAAGTAAATAAAGAAAATCAAAAAGAAATGAGGTGAGAAGAGATAAACAATGAATAAACAAGCAAGTAGATAATGATCAATAGATAATATCCATGAAGTATTGAACTTGTAGATTGGTGTTTCACTCATATGTAATGACATTGGACATGGAAGAAGCTTCCACTCTCTTAAATACTCACTAAAATGATGGTTGGGTGTATTGAATGTTGAAGTAAATGGGAGTAATGAAGTAAAAACAAAGTTTAGAACTCACTTTTGTTTTGAAAATCAAAGAATGAAGCTTCTTTTCTCTATATTCTAACCTTATCTCTACAACTTTCTCTCCCAAACTTTTCCTAAACTTTCATTTCACTCCCCCAAAATGAAGAGCAATGGGGGGTTTAAATAGGCCAACTTGGAGTGGTTTTGGGATTTAGAAAGTATTCCCATTGGCTCCAAACATCTGAAATCATAAAACTATGTCGTTTTGGTTTTTAATTAATCAAAATGGGACCACAAAACTAATTACAAAAATACACTGTTCTGGAGGGGAGTGCCGCGGCGGCACTGCTCCTCCTTCGTCCGGATAATGCTGTTTAGGCCGCCAGAGGTTCGGGTATTCGCGAAAAGGCCCTATTTCGTCCGAAATTCACAGAAAATGCATACGAACTCCAAATTGAGATTGTGATATACCGTTGGAAAGGTAATGGAGTCTACTTTACATAAAAAATAGTTCGGGGATAGGTCACTTTGAAAAGTTTTGCGGTATTCGCGATAAAAGTCGATTTGATCCCCTTTTTTCGCCTTTGGAAATTCGTAATAAATTCGTTTTAAACCCAGAAATTATGTGCGATATACCGTTGGAAAGCTATTGACCTCTAGTATTCATGAAAAATGTTTGAAAAATGATACGGTTCTCCGGTTTCAAAGTCAACTTTTGATTAAACTGGTCAAATCAGGGACCTCCAGGAAGTTCTGCGGACTTCTGGGAGCTCCTAGGAGCTGACGTTTTCATCCGATTTTCTTTTAAAACTCATTTTAACACTTTCCACATGATCTAGAATGATTCTGGAAAATTTGGACGATTTTGGTCAAACCTGGTCAAACCTGGTCAAACCTTGGTCAAACTGGTCAACGGGGACTTTCCGAGAACTTCCTAGGGTCTCTGGGAGCTGACGATTTCATCCGATTTTACTTAAAAACTCATTTTATCATTTTTCTTACGATGTAACATGTTTCCAGAACTTTTGGTCCAAATCTGAGAGCTTCTAGGCTTTCAGGGGCATTTTAGTCATTAAATCTTTTTCGATCATTGTGAACCACCAAGCTATGGGTCTCCTAAATCTGATAGCCGACAAAATGGGGTGTCTACAGTTTGCCCCTCTTTGGCATGAACTTGCGAGGCAACGTATGTCACAAGCGAGTGCCAAAGCTTTGAAGAGACGGGTCTTTTGGAGGCTATAGATTTAGGATAAAAAAAAGCGTTGCAAAAGATGCAATGATGCTGAGGCTAGTGCTGGTCGTGCTCTGCGTGAGCTGCCTACGTATCCCAAGGGGAATCAGACTAGGACGTAGTTCGGGGCACAAAGGAATAAATCACATATGCACAACAAGACATGTGGATGCTATGCTATGAGAACGATATGCAATGCATGGATGTGATATGAATTGTGTCATGAGTCCTATCATGCCTAGTGTTCTGATCCTAGTATGAGCTGGTGCCGTGGGGTGTACCACTCCGAGTGGATTTGTGTCGTGCTATTGTTTCTAACTGTGATGCAGTTGTTGACCCGAATAGGGATACCAAGGTATGAAGACCCTGGGTCTTGGGGCAAACTTCTGAATTTTGGAAAGTGTGCTTCGCAAGCGAATATAATCGAACATGGGGTCCCAGAGGACGTTAATCAATGATGAAGTTTGACAGATAACCGATGGACATGGAAATCCTGGACACAGAAATCCTAAGAATTCAAGTGATAAAAACCAGAGATGTCAAGCGACGGACACGGAAGCACCGTTAATAGACATGGAAGCCCAAGATTTTGAACGAGAATGATGAACACAATATATTTTGAATGAGAGTGATGGTAAACTAATGATGATTAATGAACTAACAATGTACGAATCGAGATAATGAATCGACAATGAACTACTATGACTATCATGGATTGGATCAATAGTTGGGCTAACCGTGACCGGAAGAAGTGACGATACACGAATCGAGATGATGAGTCAACAGTGAACTACTGTGACTATCATGGATTGGATCAACAGTTGGACTAACCGTGACCAGAAGAAGTGACGATGTACGAATCGAGATGATGAGTCAATAGTGAACTACTGTGACTATCATGGATTGGATCAACAGTTGGACTAACTGTGACCAGAAGAAGTGACGATGTACGAATCAAGATGATGAGTCAACAGTGAACTTTTGTGACTATCATGATTGAACTGACGATGTACTAATAGAGATGACGAGTTGACAGTGAACTACTGTGACTGTCATGATTGAACTGACGATGTGCGAATCGATATGACGAGTCGACAGTGAACTACTGTGACTGTAATGGATTGAACTGACGATGTACTAATGACGAGTCGACAGTGAACTACTGTAAGTGTCATGATTGAACTGACGATGTACTAATCGAGATGACGAGACGACAGTGAACTACTGTGACTATCATGATTGAATTGACGATGTACTAATCGGGATGACGAGTCGACAGTGAACTACTGTGACTGTCATGATTGAACTGACGATGTGCGAATCGATATGACGAGTCGACAGTGAACTACTGTGACTGTCATGGATTGAACTGACAATGTACTAATGATGAGTCGACAGTGAACTACTGTAAGTGTCATGATTGAACTGACGATGTACTAATCGAGATGATGAGTCGACAATGAACTACTGTGACTATCATGATTAAACTGACGATGTACTAATCAGGATGACAAGTCGACAGTGAACTACTGTGACTGTCATGATTGAGCTGACGATGTACTAATCGAGATGACGAGTCGACTGTGAACTATTGTGACTGTCATGATTGAACTGACGATGTTTGAATCAATATGACGAGTTGACAGTGAACTACTGTGATTGTCATGGATTGAACTGATGAATGGATATGCCTACTGGGGATTAAATTGAATCTGCTGGGGGGTAAAGCGACTCTGCTAGGGATGAAAGTGGTTTCTTCTGTGGTCTTGACTGAGATACACCATATTCATTCAGGACACTTTTCTGGAGATGAACCAGCTCTGTTGGAAAAGACTTTGATGAGAAGATTCGACTGGGGAAAGAATGGTTGCACTGCGAATTGAGTAATTCAGCAGTGGATGAAGAACATTTGTGACATGATTTCGGGTAGGTTGCTGAGGAGCTGGTAAAAGATTGCCAGTGGATCTTATGAATTGATTTTGTAAAGGCAAGTGAATGTGATTGGAGGGGTGTCACCAATGCTGGAGGTTCTTGGGACTCATATCATGTTGTAGACTCGATAAGGGCAGTAATGGTGTTTGGAATATCTGCTTGTATCCATAGGTTTTATAATTGGTAATCACTTTAAACCAACACATTTGAGACCATTAGGATAAATGAACTTGACAGCAACAACGATGACAAGGAAAATTGGATTGGTTTGTATGAACCTTGAACTCTGATACAGTTTCGATTAGATTATTACTGACTCAACCAAACAAGGATTGACTTGACAGAAGTAACAACACGAAGCGCCCAAATTAGCATAATTCAATGTGTCTTTGTCATAAGTGATGTACCGCTCATCTTTTATGTTCACTGCTCATCTTAATATGATAGCACTTTGCTGATAAATCTGGTTTTTGAAAATTCTTCCCTATTGATCTAATCAATTCTTTTCTTCCCCCAAGAAGTGCTTGGAATTAGTGCCTTAGCTTTTAGAATAAAAGATGCTCAAATTTTTTTTTAAGACAACTTGGTGACTTGAAAACTCGCCCTTGGTGTGAAGGGATCGTGTTAGGCAAACGGAGTTTGCCCCCAGTTTGAGTTGTCGAAAGTAGAATTCATAGGCTAACGAGGTGGGTGACCGAAGTTTGCCCCTAGTTTGGACAATGGTTTATTGGAGGTTTTGGGCAAACGAGGTAGGTGACCGAAGTCTGCCCCTTGTATGGAGAGTAGATAGTAAAATTCAGGCAAACGAGGCGGGTGCCCGAAGTTTGCCCCTAGTGTGGAAGGTGATTTTCTGGCTTGAGGCAAGGACCGCGACTTTAATCTCTCAAATGCTCATAACTTTTGCCTAGGCACCAGTGAGGTGACCTAGTGAGCTCTTTTCTCTCTTTTGTTATTGCTCACCTTAGATTTAGCTCTAATTTTTGCCTAGGCGTCCTTTCGAATTTTCGACCTAGCGAGCCATCCTTCTTTTTTTTTTTTTTTTTGAAAGTCTGCCTATGTACCCCCGAGCGGGGATCAGGTCCAACGTAGTTCGGGCCAAAGTTTTGAAAGAAATTGGTTTGATTATTGAGGGTGTCGACCGAATCGATGCGGTTGCCTACATATCCCCGAGTGGGAATCAGGTCGAGCGTAGTTCAAGGCAAGGTCTTGAAAGAAATTGGATTGATTATGATGGTGTCGACCGAACCGATGTGGTTGTCTACGTATCCCCGAGTGGGAATCAGGTCGAGCGTAGTTCAAGGCAAGGTCTGAAAGAAATTGGGTATGAGGGTTTTTCAAACTAATCATCAAATAAGTTCAAACTTGAGCCACTTGTGGTAGCTTTGAATAAAAGGATTCAGTTTCAATCTCCCTTTCTTTTCTTTTCTTTTCTTTCTGAGGATTGATCCTTTTCACTTTTGCCTAGCCAGTCAATTTTTCTTTTCATGTAGTTGATTCTTGTAAGATCTTTCAATCGCAATCTTAGAATTCCGAAATGTGCATGTCAGCTCTCAGAATTTATTTGTGGTTGTTTCATGCCTTTGGAAATGTGATCTAGGCACGTTCTTAAGATGTATCTTGAAGCGTATGATTCTCTCATTTGTTTCATCAAAATTTTCTCCAACATTTCGACTGGTTAGGGTCAGATTTTGGAAATCAACACCTTTTTCAGCTCTAACTTTTGCCTAGGTGCCCTTTCGGGTTTTCAACCTAGCGAGCTTTTCTTTTCTTTTCTTTTTTTTTGAAGGGGGAAGAAACTCATTGGAACGTTTGGCTACCAACAATGACTAAGTCTGCATTGGACAAGTTTGTATGGCTCTTGATTGGACTGGGCTCAAGGCTTTAAAATGGTGGAAAAGGGTGTTGGGCAAGCCCCAAATCAGTTCCAAGTATGTCTTTTCGAGATTTGAGCAAAAGCATCCTTGAATTCTTAAAGTAAGACTATTCAATTCTTGGCTCTTCATCGGTGCCATCGTGAAGTCGACTTTGACCTTTTCAGGGTTCTTTTTTTGTTTGATGCAAAAAATTATTAACAGAGTAATATCCATGGTAATTTGAAAAGTGACATTTTCAGTTCAGCGATTCATGCACTTATGATTACACACATTAGATTAGGCAAAATGAGACTTCATTCCATCACAAGAGAATGATTACATCACTCGATACAAACTCACAACAACTCAATGATAGACAGACTCGACCACGAGATCAAACTTGAAATAGACTCAAAATATAGAACAGACTCGACTTGGTCTCAAATGGAGTGTCTGAAGGAAAAGTGGTTTAAAGTTAGAGTTTAAACGCGCAGCGGAAATAGGTTAAGTTATAAAACTTTTGGTATTCCAGGATCTACTACTCGTCAATTCCATAGATACGTACTAGGGGGTGCAAGAATTATACCTTAGTGTCTTGAACCCAATTCTGAAACTTTAACTTCCAGCAGCCTCCACTAGATGATCTTCACCCTTATGATTCCTGCGGATGCCTGCCGGAAAGACTAGGGTTGGTGGGAACCCTAATAGAGAGGATAGGAAGGTTTTGGGAAGACTATGATAGTTTCTGCAGCTTCTGCGTATAAAAACGACGATCACTTACTTCCAGAACGTAGCTGCCCTATTTATAGATTTCCAGAACCGACCTAGACTTCGATCGATCGAAGTGACTTCGATCGATCGAACCTTCGATCGATCGAACCATTCTCGATCGATCGAACCTGCTGACTTCAATCGATCGAACATACTTCAATCGATCGAACTTGTCTTAACAGCTTCCTCAAGTGTCTTTGCAAGCATCCTAGCGGAGCTAAGAGTGGGACCTCCTAGGCTCTTTATTGTTGGCTCAGACCAGTTTGTTAATTACCATGACCAAACTCTTTGATCAGCAAACTAACTAACTGGTCAGTTAACGTTTATTCCACTATAAAACGATAATTGAACTCCAACGCAAAAGAACATATCCGAAGCGATAACTAGACTTGTATGGTGTACTAATGTCCCTCTTGTTGGGTTTGTGCCCTCAAACCATTACTTTATGTATGAGACATTAGCATTATAATATATGGATATCAGCTTTACATTTCATTGTGTATGTTTCTTTCATGAGATGATTGTTTTATCCTTAAGTATCATAGTAAGCAATTCGTGTGTGTATGAGATACACACAAGTGAGATACGAATTACTATTCTTTGATACTTAGAATATGTCACAGTGGATGATGAGACTGGATACCTCATCAGGTCTACACTGTAGCATAATTAACTACCATTGGATGGAGTGATTAATCTCAATCACTAGAGTGTAGCTCTTAGTTGATATGCTAGTGCTTATAGTGCATTGACGGACCTGAGCTTTCCTATTGACGCTTAAGGCTGTCAACAGTCAATAGGAACTCATAACTTGTATAAGGTACGTGTTCTCAATCTTGAGATGATTATGAACACAGACTATGGATATGGCTGCTTTGACTTACCAATCAGTGAGGTCTATAGAAGATCAACACCTGGGTATCTTGGGTATGTCATGTCCATAGGGTTGTGAACATATATTGTCAAGATAGAATCTACCCTCTGATTCAGAGTAAGCATTCCCTTGAGAATGTCACCAAGTTGATTACTGAGTACTGCAGTCTTGTTGATAAGAGTTATCAACATGTTTGGTAATCATGAGTAGTGAATGGGACTCAAGGAATACAAGAAGTAATCATGATTCAGGTTGACAGTAACAGTTATCCGACTACCTGAATATGATTACGAATGCTGATGATAGAGGGACATTAGTACACCATACAAGTCTAGTTATCGCTTCGGATATGTTCTTTTGCGTTGGAGTTCAGTTATCGTTTTATAGTGGAATAAACGTTAACTGACCAGTTAGTTAGTTTGCTGATCAAAGAGTTTGGTCATGGTAATTAACAAACTGGTCTGAGCCAACAATAAAGAGCCTAGGAGGTCCCACTCTTAGCTCCGCTAGGATGCTTGCAAAGACACTTGAGGAAGCTGTTAAGACAAGTTCGATCGATTGAAGTATGTTCGATCGATTGAAGTCAGCAGGTTCGATCGATCGAGAATGGTTCGATCGATCGAAGGTTCGATTGATCGAAGTCACTTCGATCGATCGAAGTCTAGGTCGGTTCTGGAAATCTATAAATAGGGCAGCTGCGTTCTGGAAGTTAGTGATCGTCGTTTTTATAAGCAGAAGCTGCAGAAACTATCATAGTCTTCCCAAAACCTTCCTATCCTCTCTATTAGGGTTCCCACCAACCCTAGTCTTTCCGGCAGGCATCCGTAGGAGTCATTAGGGTGAAGATCATCTAGTGGAGGCTGCTGGAAGTTAAAGTTTCAGAATTGGGTTCAAGACACTAAGGTATAATTCTTGCACCCCCTAGTACGTATCTATGTAATTGACGAGTAGTAGATCCTGGAATACCAAAAGTTTTATGACTTAACCTATTTCCGCTGCGCGTTTAAACTCTAACTTTAAACCACTTTTCCTTCAATTGGTATCAGAGCCACGCTCGTTTGGATCTATAAATGCGTTTTTGGAACCCTAGTTTTGATTTGCATGTTGATTTTAGAACTGTTTTCGAAACTGCATCGTCACAGATCTGTTTCTGCAGTGTTATCGCAGCAGAATACAAAACTGTGATTGCATAGGATGCAAGGTGGGTTCGATCGATCGAACTTGTTTCGATCGATCGAACATTCTGTTCTCAATCGATCGAACAGTCTTCGATCGATCGAACCTTCTGGTATTCGATCGATCGAATGAAGTTCGATCGATCGAGATAGATACTTTGTCAGGTTCTCTGTTTCACAGTTTTAAAGTGTTTTGAAATTAAAAACTTTAATTTTAAAATATTCTGTAAAATTTTCAAGTCATTCTGTGAAACAGAATGTTCAAGCGATTGAACAGTGTTCAATCGATCGAAGGTTCGAGCGATCGAACGGTCTTCGATCGATCGAACTGTGACAGAGAAGTAAGATGCTGTTTTAAGTTCTAATTCAGTATGTAAAGTGTTTATATACTGTGTGAATCAATTAAGTGTTCCAATAGTTACATATATTTGTTATGTATGTGTGGATGTGTGTACGACTAACCCTTTTGCAGCAAAATTAGTCGCTATCTCCCATGGCACCAAGTCGTTTAAATATTTATATTTAAATTGTGTGAGATTGGTGCATGTTGTAATTTATTAATGGTTTGGTTTTAAGGCGTATGTAAAGGGCGCTGCGGCTTCAATCCTACGAAAAGGAAAGTCGCACCGGTTTCCCTAGCCTTTTATTTCTTTTTTGCTATTTCCTTTTTCTAGATAAATTGTAAGCTTCAAAAGAAGCATAGGTCCAATGTAATAGAATTAGAAATTCCATGAAGATGGAGCAAGGAGTCGTTGTCCATAAAGATGGAGCCGGAGGCGACCAAACCAAGAAGGTGGTTCTATGGAAATAGAGCCATGGGAGATAGAGGCATTGTTTGAATGCCTATATTTCATTTTAGTTTTTTGTTTTATGTGCTTGTTTTGTGATTGGCGTATAATACATTGTTGCATGCACTTAAAACAAGTTTTCTAAAACAAAATTCAAAAACCGTTTTCAACACATTAGTAAACATTGGATGTTTATGGGTAGTGTGTGGAAACATTTTTCAAAAGCAAAATCCTTAATTTACTAAATCTAGTGGGAGAGGGTCTTATCAAATAACACCCACGATCTTCCATTAACGGTTCATTGTAAGATGAGTAGTGTATTTTGTGTCACCTCGCCAGGGGTGATCATTCCATACGGAGGGTACACTGCTCATTGGTTACTAGATGTGAACTTCCTATGGATAGGATCAATCAGACGTGTTAGAGGGTGACCACCACACGGAGGCGCTACTTGAGACGGTTGTGATTGGATCCTAGTTAATGGTACACACTAGCTAAGCTATGGATAAGGGATCCCACACGGGGCATTATTCAGAAACTTAGAGATCAAATAGGTTCGGGAGTCATGGCTATTTTGCAAGAGTTGCATAGCGGATAAGTCATGATAAATCGAAAGATCGAACATTGACCACCACACGGAGGCTTTATTCTTTCGTTTCGATATTCCGGCGACTTTGTTTTTAAATAAAAGTTTTAAGGATTCTTTTATTTCAAACTGTCAATTCTGATATCCATATTTATTTTGTTTGTTTTGATTTTCAGTAATCATAATGTCTGGATCTGCATTTAGTCCACTTGCCACCATACTCACTCAAAACAAGTTAACTGGAAATAGCTACACTGAATGGAAACGTAACCTTGACATCGTTTTAACTGCGGAGGATCACATATATGTCCTCACCACCCCAAGCCCTGAAGAACCCACGGCAAATGCTTCGGCAACTGCCAGACGCGAGTTCGACAAATGGAAGAAGTCGAATGGAATGGCCCGTTGTTATATTCTGGCCTCAATGGCTGGTGTGTTACAACACCAATTCCAATCGAACGATTCTGCCAGTGACATTATCACATCTCTGAAAAAGATGTTTGGGGAGCATGGCAGGCCTGCTAGACAGGTAGCCATGCAGAAGATAATGAGTGCAAAGATGTCGGAAGGTACTCCAGTCAAAGAACATGTTTTAAAAATGATTGGTTATTTAAACGAACTGGAGACCTTGGGAGCCAACATCGATGCACAGACCCAAGTTGATATGATCCTCAACTCGCTGTCGCCATCATTCGCTCAATTCAAACTTAACTATAATATGAATCAAATGAATTTTTCAATGAGCGAATTAATGAGTTCTTTACTGGCAGCAGAAGGGGTGATCAAACCTGGGGGCAGCATTTTAAACGTTGAGAAAAGCGCTTCTTCTTCCCGATCTACACCGAAAGGTAAGAAAGGAAAGAAGAAGGCTGGCACTGGTGGTTCAAGTGTTGGACCAGTCCCTAAGATTGCAAAATCTAAGGGAAAAGGTAAGGGCAAAGGGAAGGTGGGTGGCCAAGGCAAAGGAAAGTGTTTCCAATGCGGTGAGAAGGGCCACTGGAAGAGGAACTGTCCAGAATTCTTAGCTACAAGAGTTCAAGGTATGATTGAATCACATGTGATTGAAGTAAGTTTTATTACGGATACTTCAAACACTTGGTGCATTGATTCTGGTGCGACTAACCATATCTGTAATTCATTGCAGGGGTTCAGATCAACCAGGAAATGCAGTGATGGGGAGATCGTACTTACTCTAGGTTCTAGCGCAACCGTATCTGCGGTTGCTATAGGAGTCGTAGTTTTAGAATTTTCAGACAATAAAGTTTTGATTTTATCAGATGTACTTTACGTCCCTTTAATGAGACGTAATTTAATTTTAGTTTCTAATTTAACGAATAATGGTTATTCCTTTCATTTTGGAACTGAAGTTGTCATTAAAAGAAGCAGTTCTTTTATATGTTCTGGTGTTAAATCAAATGGTTTGTATGTGATTACTCCCAATATTTCAAAAGATTCTTGTTTGGAACTTAATAACTCAGTGGTAACTTTACCATCTAAAAGAAAGGAACCTTCCACTAATCCAACAAGGCTTTGGCATATGAGGCTTGGCCATATCAATCTGAATAGGATTGGCAGACTAGTCAAAGAAGGGGTCTTAGGCGATTTGGTTCTCGAACCAATGGAAGTCTGCGAGTCTTGTTTGGAGGGTAAGATGACCAAAAGGCCCTTTCCTACAAAGGGCAACAGGACCAATGCATTGTTGGAATTAGTTCATACTGATGTGTGTGGACCAATAAATATTAGAGCAAGGGGTGGTTATGAGTATTTCATAACATTTACCGATGACCACTCTAGGTATGGATATGTGTACCTAATGCAGCACAAGTCTGAAGCCTTTGAAAAGTTCAAAGAGTTTAGGGCTGAAGTGGAGAAGCAATCGGGCACACATATCAAGGCCATTCAATCTGATCGAGGTGGCGAGTACCTCTCTAATGAGTTTATTGATCACCTCTTACAGAATGGGATTCTGTCACAGTTGACTGCACCTGGTACGCCTCAGCAGAACGGTGTAGCGGAGAGAAGGAATCGGACTCTTTTAGACATGACTAGATCGATGATGAGTTATTCAGAGTTGCCATTATTCCTTTAGGGTTATGCTTTGGAAACCGCTGCATACATACTAAATCTAGTACCAAGTAAATCTGTTCCCAGGACACCACGAGAGATGTGGATGGGGTGCAAGCCTTCTTTGCAACATCTCCGGATATGGGGGTGTCCGGCACATGTGCTCAAAGGAAAGATGAGCAAGTTGGATTCTAGATCGGAAGTATGTTACTTTGTAGGGTATCCAAAGGGTACTTATGGATGGTATTTTTATGATCCAAGAGAACAGAAAGTGTTTGTTAGTACAAATGCTGTTTTCTTGGAGGATGATTATATTATGAACCATAAACCTAAGGGAAGGATAGATCTTAGAGAGATAGAAGGAGAGCCCTCAGTCCAACCCGCAGTTGATAACGATGAAAATCAAGAAAATACCACTTCTTCACCCATTTCCGCACCGGTACCTCGTCGTAGTGGGAGGATTATCAGCCAGCCTGATAGATACATGTTCTTAGGAGAAGTTTTTGAAGCTGTCTCCATAGAATCTGAATCTGATCCTACCACTTACGAAGAGGCAATGGCTGATGTTGATTCAGCTCATTGGATTAAAGCTATGAAGGCTGAATTGGAATCTATGGATTCCAATCAGGTCTGGGATCTTGTAGAACTTCCAGCCAATATTAAACCCATTGGCTGCAAGTGGGTCTATAAGAGGAAAAGAGGATCTGATGGAAAGGTTGAGACCTTTAAGGCAAGGCTTGTGGCGAAAGGCTATACTCAGAGGGAGGGCATTGACTATGAGGAAACCTTTTCGCCGGTAGCCATGCTCAAGTCCATCAGAATACTCTTATCCATTGCTGCATGCCTAGATTTTGAAACCTTGCAGATGGACGTCAAGACTGCATTCTTGAATGGCAATCTTGAGGAGGACATCTATATGCAACAACCAGAAGGGTTCATAGCTGGTCGGAAAGGTAACTTGGTATGCAAGTTGCAAAAGTCCATTTATGGGCTTAAGCAGGCATCCAGAAGTTGGAACATCCGATTTGACCAAGCGGTCAAGTCGTTTGGTTTCATACAGAATCTGGATGAGCCTTGTGTATACAAGAAATGTGAAGGGAAAGTAGTGGCTTTTCTTGTGCTTTATGTTGACGACATTCTATTCATTGGGAATGATGTAGCGGCGCTGTCAACGGTCAAGGTTTGGCTAGCTAGTACTTTCGATATGAAGGATCTAGGAGAGGCGAGCTATATTCTTGGGATAAAGCTCTTTCGGGATCGCAAGCGAAAGATAATGGGATTATCTCAAGCTGGTTATATCGAGAAAGTGCTAACTAGGTTTTCAATGGATAATTCGAAGAAAGGTTTGTTACCTTTCAGGCATGGTTTAGCGTTCTCCAAGGACCAGTGTCCAAAGACACAAGAGGAGAGGAATCGCATGGCAGGAATTCCCTATGCCTCGGCAGTGGGAAGTCTCATGTATGCGATGTTATGCACTAGACCAGATATCTGCTTTGCCGTTGGCATGGTTAGCAGGTATCAATCGAATCCTGGTCCAGAGCACTGGACAGCCGTTAAGCACATTCTTAAGTACTTGAGAAGAACTAAAGATTACATGCTTATGTACGGTGGTAGTGAGTTAATTCCAGTAGGATACACTGACTCGGACTTTATGTCAGATAAAGATTCGAGAAAGTCGACATCCGGACATCTCTTTACCTTGGGAGGTGGTGCTGTTAGTTAGAGGAGCATTAAGCAGAAATGCATTGCAGACTCAACTACAGAAGCTGAGTATGTGGCTGCTTGTGAAGCCGCAAAGGAAGCTGTTTGGCTCAAGAAGTTCCTTATGGAACTCGAGGTGGTACCAGCGTCGCTGTCACCTATTACGCTATACTGCGATAATAGTGGGGCAGTGGCTCAGTCCAAGGAGCCAAGGAACCACGGGAAGGGAAAGCACGTAGAGCGGAAATATCACCTAATCCGAGATATAATTCAACGTAGAGATGTGACTGTCACCAAGATTGCCACCGCTGACAATCTTGCTGATCCGTTTACAAAGGCCTTGCCACAGAAGGTCTTTGATCGTCATCTAGATAGTCTAGGTCTTAGATGTAGTTCTGAATGGTTGTGAGTGCAAGTGGGAGTTTGTTGGGTTTGTGCCCTCAAACCATTACTTTATGTATGAGACATTAGCATTATAATATATGGATATCAGCTTTACATTTCATTGTGTATGTTTCTTTCATGAGATGATTGTTTTATCCTTAAGTATCATAGTAAGCAATTCGTGTGTGTATGAGATACACATAAGTGAGATACGAATTATTATTCTTTGATACGTAGAATATGTCACAGTGGATGATGAGACTGGATACCTCATCAGGTCTACACTGTAGCATAATTAACTACCATTGGATGGAGTGATTAATCTCAATCACTAGAGTGTAGCTCTTAGTTGATATGCTAGTGCTTATAGTGCATTGACGGACCTGAGCTTTCCTATTGACGCTTAAGGCTGTCAACAGTCAATAGGAACTCATAACTTGTATAAGGTACGTGTTCTCAATCTTGAGATGATTATGAACACAGACTATGGATATGGCTGCTTTGACTTACCAATCAGTGAGGTCTATAGAAGATCAACACCTGGGTATCTTGGGTATGTCATGTCCATAGGGTTGTGAACATATATTGTCAAGATAGAATCTACCCTCTGATTCAGAGTAAGCATTCCCTTGAGAATGTCACCAAGTTGATTACTGAGTACTGCAGTCTTGTTGATAAGAGTTATCAACATGTTTGGTAATCATGAGTAGTGAATGGGACTCAAGGAATACAAGAAGTAATCATGATTCAGGTTGACAGTAACAGTTATCCGACTACCTGAATATGATTACGAATGCTGATGGTAGAGGGACATTAGTACACCATACAAGTCTAGTTATCGCTTCGGATATGTTCTTTTGCGTTGGAGTTCAGTTATCGTTTTATAGTGGAATAAACGTTAACTGACCAGTTAGTTAGTTTGCTGATCAAAGAGTTTGGTCATGGTAATTAACAAACTGGTCTGAGCCAACAATAAAGAGCCTAGGAGGTCCCACTCTTAGCTCCGCTAGGATGCTTGGAAAGACACTTGAGGAAGCTGTTAAGACAAGTTCGATCGATTGAAGTATGTTCGATCGATTGAAGTCAGCAGGTTCGATCGATCGAGAATGGTTCGATCGATCGAAGTCACTTCGATCGATCGAAGTCTAGGTCGGTTCTGGAAATCTATAAATAGGGCAGCTGCGTTCTGGAAGTTAGTGATCGTCGTTTTTATACGCAGAAGCTGCAGAAACTATCATAGTCTTCCCAAAACCTTCCTATCCTCTCTATTAGGGTTCCCACCAACCCTAGTCTTTCCGGCAGGCATCCGCAGGAGTCATTAGGGTGAAGATCATCTAGTGGAGGCTGCTGGAAGTTAAAGTTTCAGAATTGGGTTCAAGACACTAAGGTATAATTCTTGCACCCCCTAGTACGCATCTATGGAATTGACGAGTAGTAGATCCTGGAATACCAAAAGTTTTATAACTTAACCTATTTCTGCTGCGCGTTTAAACTCTAACTTTAAACCACTTTTCCTTCACCTCTACCATCAGCATTCGTAATCATATTCAGGTAGTCGGATAACTGTTACTGTCAACCTGAATCATGATTACTTCTTGTATTCCTTGAGTCCCATTCACTACTCATGATTACCAAACATGTTGATAACTCTTATCAACAAGACTACAGTACTCAGTAATCAACTTGGTGACATTCTCAAGGGAATGCTTACTCTGAATCAGAGGGTAGATTCTATCTTGACAATATATGTTCACAACCCTATGGACATGACATACCCAAGATACCCAGGTGTTGATCTTCTATAGACCTCACTGATTGGTAAGTCAAAGCAGCCATATCCATAGTCTGTGTTCATAATCATCTCAAGATTGAGAACACGTACTTTATACAAGTTATGAGTTCCTATTGACTGTTGACAGTCTTAAGCGTCAATAGGAAAGCTCAGGTCCGTCAATGCACTATAAGCACTAGCATATCAACTAAGATCTACACTCTAGTGATTGAGATTAATCACTCCATCCAATGGTAGTTAATTATGCTACAGTGTAGACCTGATGAGGTATCCAGTCTCATCATCCACTGTGAAATATTCTAAGTATCAAAGAATAGTAATTCGTATCTCACTTGTGTGTATCTCATACACACACGAATTGCTTACTATGATACTTAAGGACAAAACAATCATCTCATGAAAGAAACATACACAATGAAATGTAAAGCTGATATCCATATATTATAATGCTAATGTCTCAAAAATAAAGTAATGGTTTGAGGGCACAAACCCAACAAACTCCCACTTGCACTCACAACCATTCAGAACTACATCTAAGACCTAGACTATCTAGATGACGATCAAAAACCTTCTGTGGTAAGGCCTTTGTAAACGGATCAGCAAGATTGTCAGCGGTGGCAATCTTGGTGACAGTCACATCTCCACGTTGAACTATATCTCGGATTAGGTGATATTTCCGCTCTACGTGCTTTCCCTTCCCATGGTTCCTTGGCTCCTTGGACTGAGCCACTGCCCCACTATTATCGCAGTATAGCGTAATAGGTGACAACGACGCTGGTACCACCTCGAGTTCCATAAAGAACTTCTTGAGCCAAACAGCTTCCTTTGTGGCTTCACAAGCAGCCACATACTCAGCTTCTGTAGTTGAGTCTGCAATGCATTTCTGCTTAATGCTCCTCCAACTAACAGCACCACCTCCCAAGGTAAAGAGATGTCCGGATGTCGACTTTCTCGAATCTTTATCTGACATAAAGTCCGAGTCAGTGTATCCTACTGGAATTAACTCACTACCGCCGTACATAAGCATGTAATCTTTAGTTCTTCTCAAGTACTTAAGAATGTGCTTAACGGCTGTCCAGTGCTCTGGACCAGGATTCGATTGATACCTGCTAACCATGCCAACGGCAAAGCAGATATCTGGTCTAGTGCATAACATCGCATACATGAGACTTCCCACTACCGAGGCATAGGGAATTCCTGCCATGCGATTCCTCTCTTCTTGTGTCTTTGGACACTGGTCCTTGGAGAACGCTAAACCATGCCTGAAAGGTAACAAACCTTTCTTCGAATTATCCATAGAAAACCTAGTTAGCACTTTCTCGATATAACCAGCTTGAGATAATCCCATTATCTTTCGCTTGCGATCCCGAAAGAGCTTTATCCCAAGAATATAGCTCGCCTATCCTAGATCCTTCATATCGAAAGTACTAGCTAGCCAAACCTTGACCGTTGACAGCGCCGCTACATCATTCTCAATGAGTAGAATGTCGTCAACGTAAAGCACAAGAAAAGCCACTACTTTTCCTTCACATTTCTTGTATACACAAGGCTCATCCAGATTCTGTATGAAACCAAACGACTTGACCGCTTGGTCAAATCGGATGTTCCAACTTCTGGATGCCTGCTTAAGCCCATAAATGGACTTTTGCAACTTGCATACCAAGTTACCTTTCCGACCAGCTATGAACCCTTCTGGTTGTTGCATATAGATGTCCTCCTCAAGATTGCCATTCAAGAATGCAGTCTTGACGTCCATCTGCCAGATTTCATAATCTAGGCATGCAGCAATGGATAAGAGTATTCTGATGGACTTGAGCATGGCTACCGGCGAGAAGGTTTCCTCATAGTCAATGCCCTCCCTCTGAGTATAGCCTTTCGCCACAAGCCTTGCCTTAAAGGTCTCAACCTTTCCATCAGATCCTCTTTTCCTCTTATAGACCCACTTGCAGCCAATGGGTTTAATATTGGCTGGAAGTTCTACAAGATCCCAGACCTGATTGGAATCCATAGATTCCAATTCAGCCTTCATAGCTTTAATCCAATGAGCTGAATCAACATCAGCCATTGCCTCTTCGTAAGTGGTAGGATCAGATTCAGATTCTATGGAGACAGCTTCAAAAACTTCTCCTAAGAACATGTATCTATCAGGCTGGCTGATAATCCTCCCACTACGACGAGGTATCGGTGCGGAAATGGGTGAAGAAGTGGTATTTTCTTGATTTTCATCGTTATCAACTGCGGGTTGGACTGAGGGCTCTCCTTCTATCTCTCTAAGATCTATCCTTCCCTTAGGTTTATGGTTCATGATATAATCATCCTCCAAGAAAACAGCATTTGTACTAACAAACACTTTTTGTTCTCTTGGATCATAAAAATACCATCCATAAGTACCCTTTGGATACCCTACAAAGTAACATACTTCCGATCTACAATCCAACTTGTTCATCTTTCCTTTGAGCACATGTGCCGGACACCCCCATATCCGGAGATGTTGCAAAGAAGGCTTGCGCCCCATCCACATCTCTCGTGGTGTCCTAGGAACAGATTTACTTGGTACTAGATTTAGTATGTATGCAGCGGTTTCCAAAGCATAACCCCAAAGGAATAATGGCAACTCTGAATAACTCATCATCGATCTAGTCATGTCTAAAAGAGTCTGATTCCTTCTCTCCACTACACCGTTCTGCTGAGGCGTACCAGGTGCAGTCAACTGTGACAGAATCCCATTCTGTACGAGGTGATCAATAAACTCATTAGAGAGGTACTCGCCACCTCGATCAGATCGAATGGCCTTGATATGTGCGCCCGATTGCTTCTCCACTTCAGCCCTAAACTCTTTGAACTTTTCAAAGGCTTCAGACTTGTGCTGCATTAGGTACACATATCCATACCTAGAGTGGTCATCGGTAAATGTTATGAAATACTCATAACCACCCCTTGCTCTAATATTTATTGGTCCACACACATCAGTATGAACTAATTCCAACAATGCATTGGTCCTATTGCCCTTTGCAGGAAAGGGCCTTTTGGTCATCTTACCCTCCAAACAAGACTCGCAGACTTCCATTGGTTCGAGAACCAAATCGCCTAAGACCCCTTCTTTGACTAGTCTGCCAATCCTATTCAGATTGATATGGCCAAGCCTCATATGCCAAAGCCTTGTTGGATTAGTGGAAGGTTCCTTTCTTTTAGATGGTAAAGTTACCATTGAGTTATTAAGTTCTAAACAAGAATCTTTTGAAATATTGGGAGTAATCACATACAAACCATTTGATTTAACACCAGAACATATAAAAGAACTGTTTCTTTTAATGACAACTTCAGTTCCAAAATGAAAGGAATAACCATTATTCGTTAAATTAGAAACTGAAATTAAATTACGTCTCATTAAAGGGACGTAAAGTACATCTGATAAAATCAAAACTTTATTGTCTGAAAATTCTAAAACTACGACTCCTATAGCAACCGCAGATACGGTTGCGCTAGAACCTAGAGTAAGCACGATCTCCCCATCACTGCATTTCCTGGTTGATCTGAACCCCTGCAATGAATTACAGATATGGTTAGTCGCACCAGAATCAATGCACCAAGTGTTTGAAGTATCCGTAATAAAACTTACTTCAATCACATGTGATTCAATCATACCTTGAACTCTTGTAGCTAAGAATTCTGGACAGTTCCTCTTCCAGTGGCCCTTCTCACCGCATTGGAAACACTTTCCTTTGCCTTGGCCACCCACCTTCCCTTTGCCCTTACCTTTTCCCTTAGATTTTGTAATCTTAGGGACCGGTCCAACACTTGAACCACCAGTGCCAGCCTTCTTCTTTCCTTTCTTACCTTTCTGTGTAGATCGGGAAGAAGAAGCGCTTTTCTCAACGTTTAAAACGCTGACCCCAGGTTTGATCACCCCTTCTGCTGCCAGTAAAGAACTCATTAATTCGCTCATTGAAAAATCCATTTGATTCATATTATAGTTAAGTTTGAATTGAGCGAATGATGGCGACAGCGAGTTGAGGATCATATCAACTTGGGTCTGTGCATCGATGTTGGCTCCCAAGGTCTCCAGTTCGTTTAAATAACCAATCATTTTTAAAACATGTTCTTTGACTGGAGTACCTTCCGACATCTTTGCACTCATTATCTTCTGCATGGCTACCTGTCTGGCAGGCCTGCCATGCTCCCCAAACATCTTTTTCAGGGATGTGATAATGTCACTGGCAGAATCGTTCGATTGGAATTGGTGTTGTAACACACCAGCCATTGAGGCCAGAATATAACAACGGGCCATTCCATTCGACTTCTTCCATTTGTCGAACTCGCGTCTGGCAGCTGCCGAAGCATTTGCCGCGGGTTCTTCAGGGCTTGGGGTGGTGAGGACATATATGTGATCCTCCGCAGTTAAAACGATGTCAATGTTACGTTTCCATTCAGTGTAGTTATTTCCAGTTAACTTGTTTTGAGTGAGTATGGTGGCAAGTGGACTAAATGCAGATCCAGACATTATGATTACTGAAAATCAAACAAACAAAATAAATATGGATATCAGAATTGACAGTTTGAAATAAAAGAATCCTTAAAACTCTTATTTAAAAACAAAGTCGCCGGAATATCGAAACGAAAGAATAAAGCCTCCGTGTGGTGGTCAATGTTCGATCTTTCGATTTATCATGACTTATCCGCTATGCAACTCTTGCAAAATAGCCATGACTCCCGAACCTATTTGATCTCTAAGTTTCTGAATAATGCCCCGTGTGGGATCCCTTATCCATAGCTTAGCTAGTGTGTACCATTAACTAGGATCCAATCACAACCGTCTCAAGTAGCGCCTCCGTGTGGTGGTCACCCTCTAACACGTCTGATTGATCCTATCCATAGGAAGTTCACATCTAGTAACCAATGAGCAGTGTACCCTCCGTATGGAATGATCACCCCTGGCGAGGTGACACAGAATACACTACTCATCTTACAATGAACCGTTAATGGAAGATCGTGGGTGTTATTTGATAAGACCCTCTCCCACTAGATTTAGTAAATTAAGGATTTTGCTTTTGAAAAATGTTTCCACACACTACCCATAAACATCCAATGTTTACTAATGTGTTGAAAACGGTTTTTGAATTTTGTTTTAGAAAACTTGTTTTAAGTGCATGCAACAATGTATTATACGCCAATCACAAAACAAGCACATAAAACAAAAAACTAAAATGAAATATAGGCATTCAAACAATGCCTCTATCTCCCATGGCTCTATTTCCATAGAACCACCTTCTTGGTTTGGTCGCCTCCGGCTCCATCTTTATGGACTGCTCCTTGCTCCATCTTCATGGAATTTCTAATTCTATTACATTGGACCTATGCTTCTTTTGAAGCTTACAATTTATCTAGAAAAAGGAAATAGCAAAAAAAGAAATAAAAGGCTAGGGAAACCGGTGCGACTTTCCTTTTCGTAGGATTGAAGCCGCAGCGCCCTTTACATACGCCTTAAAACCAAACCATTAATAAATTACAACATGCACCAATCTCAAACAATTTAAATATAAATATTTAAACGACTTGGTGCCATGGGAGATAGCGACTAATTTTGCTGCAAAAGGGTTAGTTGTACACGCATCCACACATACATAACAAATATATGTAACTATTAGAACACTTAATTGATTCACACAGTATATAAACATTTTACATACTGAATTAGAACTTAAAACAGCATCATACTTCTCTGTCACAGTTCGATCGATCGAAGACCGTTCGATCGCTCGAACCTTCGATCGATTGAACACTGTTCAATCGCTTGAACATTCTGTTTCACAGAATAATTTAAAAATTTTACAGAAATAATTTAAGATTAAAGTATAATTTAAAAAAAACTTTTACAACTGTGAACAAAACACCTGGACAGAGAATCTGTCTCGATCGATCTAACACTATTCGATCGATCGAACACCAGAAGGCTTCGATCGATCGAAACTAGTTCGATCGATTGAGAACAGAATATTCGATCGATCGAAACAAGTTCGATCGATTGAGAACAGAATGTTTGATCGATCGAAACAAGTTCGATCGATCGAACCCACCTTGCATCCTATGCAATCACAGTTTTGTATTCTGCTGCGATAACATTGCAGAAACAGATCTGTGACGATGCAGTTTCGAAAACAGTTCTAAAATCAACATGCAAATCAAAACTAGGGTTCCAAAAACGCATCTATAGATCCAAACGAGCGTGGCTCTGATACCAATTGAAGGAAAAGTGGTTTAAAGTTAGAGTTTAAACGCGCAGCAGAAATAGGTTAAGTTATAAAACTTTTGGTATTCCAGGATCTACTACTCGTCAATTCCATAGATGCGTACTAGGGGGTGCAAGAATTATACCTTAGTGTCTTGAACCCAATTCTGAAACTTTAACTTCCAGCAGCCTCCACTAGATGATCTTCACCCTTATGACTCCTGCGGATGCCTGCCGGAAAGACTAGGGTTGGTGGGAACCCTAATAGAGAGGATAGGAAGGTTTTGGGAAGACTATGATAGTTTCTGCAGCTTCTGCGTATAAAAACGACGATCACTTACTTCTAGAACGCAGCTGCCCTATTTATAGATTTCCAGAACCGACCTAGACTTCGATCGATCGAAGTGACTTCGATCGATCGAACCTTCGATCGATCGAAGTGACTTCGATCGATCGAACCATTCTCGATCGATCGAACCTGCTGACTTCAATCGATCGAACATACTTCAATCGATCGAACTTGTCTTAACAGCTTCCTCAAGTGTCTTTCCAAGCATCCTAGCGGAGCTAAGAGTGGGACCTCCTAGGCTCTTTATTGTTGGCTCAGACCA
This sequence comes from Hydrangea macrophylla, assembly GCA_033977485.1. Lineage (NCBI taxonomy): Eukaryota > Viridiplantae > Streptophyta > Magnoliopsida > Cornales > Hydrangeaceae > Hydrangea > Hydrangea macrophylla. The sequence goes on along the minus strand of CM066988.1, from coordinate 95,220,184 downwards.
GCTTGTTAATTACCATGACCAAACTCTTTGATCAGCAAACTAACTAACTGGTCAGTTAACGTTTATTCCACTATAAAACAATAACTGAACTCCAACGCAAAAGAACATATCCGAAGCGATAACTAGACTTGTATGGTGTACTAATGTCCCTCTACCATCAGCATTCGTAATCATATTCAGGTAGTCGGATAACTGTTACTGTCAACCTGAATCATGATTACTTCTTGTATTCCTTGAGTCCCATTCACTACTCATGATTACCAAACATGTTGATAACTCTTATCAACAAGACTGCAGTACTCAGTAATCAACTTGGTGACATTCTCAAGGGAATGCTTACTCTGAATCAGAGGGTAGATTCTATCTTGACAATATATGTTCACAACCCTATGGACATGACATACCCAAGATACCCAGGTGTTGATCTTCTATAGACCTCACTGATTGGTAAGTCAAAGCAGCCATATCCATAGTCTGTGTTCATAATCATCTCAAGATTGAGAACACGTACTTTATACAAGTTATGAGTTCCTATTGACTGTTGACAGCCTTAAGCGTCAATAGGAAAGCTCAGGTCCGTCAATGCACTATAAGCACTAGCATATCAACTAAGATCTACACTCTAGTGATTGAGATTAATCACTCCATCCAATGGTAGTTAATTATGCTACAGTGTAGACCTGATGAGGTATCCAGTCTCATCATCCACTGTGACATATTCTAAGTATCAAAGAATAGTAATTCGTATCTCACTTGTGTGTATCTCATACACACACGAATTGCTTACTATGATACTTAAGGACAAAACAATCATCTCATGAAAGAAACATACACAATGAAATGTAAAGCTGATATCCATATATTATAATGCTAATGTCTCATACATAAAGTAATGGTTTGAGGGCACAAACCCAACAGTGTCTTGGTGACCCATTTATTATTCTTATTCTATTGTTTTCTTTTTAGTAGAAGTTCCAGACACCATCACTTTACTGCATAGCTTCAACACTCATTGGCATCATCAAAGGGATCACTCAAGCAGTTGATCCAAGCCAAGATAGTGGATAGGATTAGGATGGGATACATCCTCTATGAGGTTCTGAATGTCATGGCGGAGGCGGATGCATTGATCGATAGCATGCCCTAGATTTTGGTGGTAAGCACATCGTAGGCTCATGTTGTAGTGGGAGGGTATGGGATCCGGTAGTGGCTTGTGAGGGAGGAGCTGTAGGTGGCCCTTTCTAAGTAGGTAATCCAAGGCTGTGGAAAGGGGAACATCAAGTTTGGAGAATTTGCGAGGGCCTTTTGGGAGATTTGGCGAAATGGACTGGTATGGACGAAGGGCGCAGGCCATTGATTGGTTGCTAAGTGCATTAATATCCGGGGAGTCCAGGGAGTAGTTAGGTCTCTTGGACTGGTGTTGGGGTTCATCCTTTTTGAACTTTCCTTCTCTGATGGCATCCTCTATTCTGGTGCCTATTTCAAATAGCTCTTCGAATGTGGAGATGGATTGGTAGAATAGCTTGTCATGATATACTGGTTGCATGTTCTTGACCATCATACATACTTGCTCTTTCTCAACAGGTCTGTGGATCATTTGAGCCACTTTATTCCTCCATCTGCTCAAGAACGCAGTGAAAGACTCATTGAAGTTCTGCCTGGTAGTCTCTAGATCCCGGATGGTGATATCAAACTCTTGGTTGTAAGAGTAGTGATCAATAAAAGTTCTAGCAACGTCTTCCCAGACTCGGGTCTTGGAGGCTTCAAGGGTTAGGAACCAGGATAGTGCGGCATTCTTAAGGGTTTGTGGGAATAGCATCGCAATGTGCTCGTGGGTACAAACCATGGACTGGAAGATACTCATACATAGCTTCACATGACTTTTCGGATTCCCAGTTCCGTCAAAACGGTCGATGGTAGGCATCTTGAAATTCTCTGGCAGTTTCAACTTAACAGGCTCAAAGAGGCCTTCCAGGTCTAGCATGTAATCATCGACCCCCTTGCTTTTCCTCAGTACGCTTTCCAACTTATCAACCTTATCCATTTTCTCTTGAAGCTTCTTCTCATACGCAAACGGTGGGACTGTAGACACCCCAATTTTGACCAACCGTTGAATTCAGGAGAGTGTCGCCTCCGTATCCGATGATAACAAGGACCGGAAGATTCGAAGTATTCCAAGCTCTTCAGAAAGTTCTCTAAAACGAGGTAAAATTTCACAGAAAAGAGAAAATAGTAGGTATTTAGGAGAATTCAGGTATAAAACACAATTTTCGGAAAATATCCTCAAGAATCATTTGCTTTGAAAAAAGAAAAATCTAAAAGGGGGAATTTTAGCTAAAAACGGCACACGGCAGACTACCGCGGCACTCACTGAGTGCCGCACGGCAGTCACAGAGTGCCGGGCCGGCATTCACCAAGTGCCGCCATAAATTTCTGACTGCCGTTCACTTTTAAAGTCTGTATTCTGCAGAGCAATACGTATGCGTATGCGAATAAGAACAAAAACTGATAAAGTAAGACTGACAAAAATGCGGTAATCCATTAACTGCCGCGACATTTGATGAATGCCGCGCGGCAGTCGCGTAGTACCGTGACGGTAGTTAGCAACTGCCGTGGCAGCATTCGCAGACTGCCGCGACAGTTTCTGGACTGCCGCTTTGGGCAGCAGTCTGCATAATTTCAGAAAGTACACATTGTACCAACAAATGAGAGAATTACACCTGTTTTTTGCTCCGAAATTCACCAAAAATACCTGGTAATTTTGCCTATAAGAGAGAAGGAGAGATAACACAAGAGGGGACTACTACATCAACACATTTTTGGAGAGAAAAGAGAAGGGAGTTTAGAGAATTAAGAAGAAGAGTTTGGAAGATCTTCAAAGAATACTTTGAGGATAATTTGGAGGTGATCCCCTATGCCTTAGATTGCTTGTTTACTCTTTTTCTTTTTGGACTAAAATCTCTTGTTATCTTTGTTTGTCAAGAAAGTTTAGGAGTTCCTATTTCTAATTCTCCCTTCAATTTCTTGTATATATTCTTCTCTTGAGAGTCTTGGAGATCTTCAATATCTCTCTTGATTCTCTTGAGTATGATCCTTTGAACCTCATGTAAAGCTCATACTCTACATGGGAGTCGAGATTTGATCATCACTTTGTTTTTACATAGTTGAATCCAAGTCCATGCCCATGACTTGGATCCTCTAAACTTGGTATTTAATGAAGTCATTCCTTTAATCTTCTTGAAACTTAGGAGTATTAGTCATGTCTTTGTCTCCCATGACCATCAAATGGTAGGAGTACTAAGTTGAATTCAAGCTTTGGTCTATAAAGTTTTGAGTTCATTGTTTGGAATTTTGAGGAGTTCATTTCATACTTCATCAAAATCCATAAGCACAAAGTGACTTTTAGTCTTCAAGGACCACCAAATGGTAAGAAAAGTAGTTTGGTTTAATCTCAACTTCATGTCTTCAATAGTTGAGGTTAACCAACAAAGTTGAACTAGCAAAATAAAAACAGTGAGTCCACGAACTATTTTTGATCAAAGATTTTTAGTTCGAAATCTAACCGTTGAAATCAAGTGAAACCAACGGGAAAGTGTCAATAACACATCATTCTACCACTGTAATTTTTGTTTTGAGGTGGTTTTATGTTTAGAAAGGTTTGATCATGGGTTTTGTGAGACCACCACAGGGACCCCTTAAAACCAGTCTTCTTCCCCATTATTCTCAGGCGGGGGTGGTTCAAACTCCGGTGGTGGAAACCCGGGCGGAGGTTGCGGCTGCCGCTGCTTCAATTCTTCTATGAACTTCAAAACTTGGGCTAGGCTGTCGGACTGCTGGCTTATGGTTTCTCCCAACTCGGTAACCTTGTTTTCCAACTCTTCTCGATTCATGCTGAAGTAAGCTGTCGGACTGATTCTGACCAAACGGTTATCTGAACTTCTGACCCAAGACGAGGATCCTAGCTGCTGACTCCGGGAATCTATACTGACTTGACAGATTTTGAGAGGACTAGATCAGATTTTGACAATGATGTGGACTGACTCGAGACAGTGCGTGTAGATTGACGGGAATGGTGTATGTATGTGAAACAAGCACGCGGATGTAAGCCCTAATCTATATGATGCTCATATTTCTAACAGGTAGTAGTTAAACAAATAAGGTCCTAGCCATACAGAGTGTGCTAACCTTACTTTCCAGTATGACCACCAAGGGATAACAGGGATTTCCGGGATACTTTGGGAATTTTGGACAGAGTTTCTGGGAGAAACAGGGACTTTGGGTATTTTTAGGAAATTTGGATAGAGTTTCTGGGTGAAACTAGTATATATGGGAAGATAGGACAGAGTTTCTGGGAGAAACTGGTATATCTGGGAAATCTGGGAGATTTAAACAGAGTTTTTGAGAAAAACTGGTTAATATGGTTATATCTGGGGTATCTGGACAGAGTTTCTGGGAGAAACGGGTTAATATATGGTGATAGTGATCATACTGTCTAGCAGGTTTTCATACTCCAATGTTTTAGGACCGACAAACAAGGTTTGCGGTGTATATCTTTGTGAGCATGGAGCAGACATCCTTGTCAAGGTGCCTAGGCAGGTCAACTCAATGTGATCACATGTGAGTGATTGCCTTGGGAATCATAAGAAAGAGGTTCTGTTCTATGCCACATAAGCGTCTACACCGAGCAGGTAATCCCGTCAGGGCATACAACAGTTATATCACATTGTCCTATCTGAAAAGATAAATCAACAGTCCTATGAAAGGTTCTACAAGAATCTATATGCAAAGGCTGGGTTTAGTCAAAGAGGGTCCGTTGACGAGAGTTCCAATATACTGTCAGAGAGACAGTACGGAAGTGTTTACTCTTTTTGATATACCTTGGAAGGTACAGTATCAACGGTGACTTGTGCCCTGGCACAGCAAGACCTGAACAATGTCAGCGCCGCGTTTTAGACACAGTCGGAGAGGGGAAATGAAAGAGTGCAATGCGGTGAACCAAACACAGTAAAAAGATGATTTTAAGGATGCTTCTTATGAGTCAAACCTTTGTATTATTTTGTTTTAAAATAAAAATCCCCAGCAGAGTCGCCAGATTGTGGACACGCGGAATCCGTCGTCCACTCCCGGTTTTTCCTGTTTGTTTCTGGGGTTTCGGAATTGATTTTCCTTTGTTTTGAAATTGATTTGAAAGAAAACAAGAGGTTGATTTCGAAGAAAAGAAGGTCTTTCGAAAACAGATACAGAGTCGCCACTTGGTCTTTAAGGAACCAAGAAACCTAATTTTGACTCACCCAAACGGATAAAGGGCACCGGCCCTTCATAACCAAAGAACTTGGCTCGGGGTTTTGGTACGAGAGAGGAAGGAGCCTTTGTCACGACTAAAACACCCTCAACTCGCCCCGTCTCTCGACGAGCCTCAATTAGCATCCAAATAATAATCTTATACTATGTATGGTTCGGCAATTACTATTATGATAGTATATTACATCACATAAGAAACTTGAAATTGAAAATCAAAAGATAAGATATCATTCATAAGATCTAAGCCAAGTATCACACAATGCAAAGTGAAAGATCACACAAATAAACCCAGAAAAAATCGTCTAATCACATATCAAATAGTAAAGTTTCCCTAATCTAAAGGGGACATGAATCGTTCTTGAAACAAAAAAAATCAAAGAAATCAAAATATGCTTAGCAAGCTAGTATGATGAATGTTATTCTTTGAGAAAAGAAGACCTCTCAATCCCCGGGATGGGCGAGAAAGGATGATTAGATCGGGGGAAGCATGAACGTGTGATCATGATCATTCCTTATAATCTTCTTAGATTAGGAGTCACAAAAGCCCCAAACCTTTGCATGGATGCAATGTATGTATCTAAAATGTGCCAAGGTTGTAGTGTGCTTTGTGTTCATGGATTCCAAGAATGACTTAGAAGTCTAGAATGTGTATGGATGAATGAATGAAATCAACATGGAATATGTACAAATGTAGTATGAACTACTTCCTAGGACATGAGCTAATTTGGAGTGCATGTAGGCATCAAATCAAAGAATGAAAGTTAAGATGTGCTTGCTGTGAATAGTGGACAGAACAGTAACTAGATTTTTTAAAAATTGAAAAGAAGGGTTAGGAATGTTTTCAGTGCATGATTTTTTATGGAGATCTTCCTTATTATGTCTTGAACACTACCCAAAAAGCCAATCTTTAATAACTATCACAGATTGAGAGAAATCACATGAACAACAGAGGTCATTCAGAAACAGAGTCCGTACTGTCGACTGAAATGTTGAAAAATCTTAGAAACTGAAAACGAATGATCTAGAGGCCCATTTTATACAGAAAGTTCCCTAAGACATTGAAGTTTAATATAAAAATAAGTTAGGACCACCCCTTTTGGAAAAGGTTTCTGAAAAAGAGGTTGGAAGTGGACCTAGCTGCTGTGACAGCAAAAACAGAATGTCTAGAAGGAATGTTTGGATCCAAATGGGCGATTTCCAAGTACTTCCAAGTCAAACCAAAAATCATGGGTGTTCTATAATGAGTTAGGAAGACTTTCCAAGTGGCCTTGAATCCATACATTGAGTATTGAGCTCTAGAAAAATCTTTGAACTCAAATCACTCACTGTTTTGAAGATTTTGGGAAAAACTAGAGTTTTCTCTCTTGAGATTAACATGAAGGGTTTTAAGAGGGGTTTTGAAATAGAGGTTTTGAAAGTATATTTTCAACATTCAATGAAGGTTATAGCCACTTAAAATTCCAACATCAAACTCATCATCACGAACCTCCAAGATTGTTGGAGAGGTTTATTTTTATTTGAGCATAACTTCAATACACTTCAAGGATACCTTGGAGGTATTGAAGTTATGATAATCATCTATCAAACATGTTTTTGAGGTCAAGAGCTACTATCCATAAGGATTCACTCACCCCAAACTTCATGTCATCATTTAGATGATGATGAACTAGTAAGTAAATAAAGAAAATAAAAAAGAAATGAGGTGAGAAGAGATAAACAATGAATAAACAAGCAAGTAGATAATGATCAATAGATGATATTCATGAAGTATTGAACTTGTAGATTGGTGTTTCACTCATATGTAATGACATTGGACATGGAAGAAGCTTCCACTCTCTTAAATGCTCACTAAAATGATGGTTGGGTGTATTGAATGTTGAAGTAAATGGGAGTAATGAAGTAAAAACAAAGTTTAGAACTCACTTTTGTTTTGAAAATCAAAGAATGAAGCTTCTTTTCTCTATATTCTAACCTTATCTCTACAACTTTCTTTCCCAAACTTTTCCTAAACTTTCATTTCACTCCCCCAAAATGAAGAGCAATGGGGGGTTTAAATAGGCCAACTTGGGGTGGTTTTGGGATTTAGAAAGTATTCACATTGGCTCCAAACATCTGAAATCATAAAACTATGTCGTTTTGGTTTTTAATTAATCAAAATGGGACCACAAAACTAATTACAAAAATACACTGTTCTGAAGGGGAGTGCCGCGGCGGCACTGCTCCTCCTTCGTCCGGATAATGCTGTTTAGGCCCCCAGAGGTTCGGGTATTCGCGAAAAGGCCCTATTTCGTCCGAAATTCACAGAAAATGCATACAAACTCCAAATTGAGATTGTGATATACCGTTGGAATGGTAATGGAGTCTACTTTACATAAAAAATAGTTCGGGGATAGGTCACTTTGAAAAGTTTTGCGGTATTCGCGATAAAAGTCGATTTGATCCCCTTTTTTCGCCTTTGGAAATTCGTAATAAATTCGTTTTAAATCCAGAAATTATGTGCGATATACCGTTGGAAAGCTATTGACCTCTAGTATTCATGAAAAATGTTTGAAAAATGATACGGTGCTCCGGTTTCAAAGTCAACTTTTGATCAAACTGGTCAAATCAGGGACCTCCAGGAAGTTCTGGGGACTTCTGGAAGCTCCTAGGAGCTGACGTTTTCATCCGATTTTCTTTTAAAACTCATTTTAACACTTTTCACATGATCTAGAATGATTCTGGCAAATTTGGACGATTTCGGTCAAACTTGGTCAAACCTGGTCAAACCTTGGTCAAACTGGTCAACGGGGACTTTCCGAGAACTTCCTAGGGTCTCTGGGAGCTGACGATTTCATCCGATTTTACTTAAAAACTCATTTTATCATTTTTCTTACGACGTAGCATGTTTCCAGAATTTTTGGTCCAAATCTGGGAGCTTCTGGGCTTTTAGGGGCATTTTGGTCATTTTGGTCATTTTGAGCATTCTGAGAGATAGAACTAACTTCCAGGAATCCTTTTAAGTCTTTTTCGATTATTGTGAACCACCAAGCTATGGGTCTCCTAAATCTGATAGTCGACAAAATGGGGTGTCTACAGTATCTATTTAGACGGTGTGGGATTGATAAAGGGGTCCTCCTAGCCAAATCTACCTCATTGCCATTCCTAGACTTACTCGCATATATTTTGTTTCATATTTCAAACCTATGACACTCACTTCCGGTGGTGTCAATCGGGCCGGGTTGGCCCGGTCCGGCCCGAGCCCGATTTGTTTTTTTTTTTTTTTTTTTATTTTATTTTATTTTTTATTTCGGGCTAAAAGTCCGACCTGGCCCGGCCCGCCACAAGGCCCAGTCCGCTAGGCCCGGTTCACATACCCGAGCAGGGGTGGACACCCATCCTTCTGTCCATGGCCCGGCCTAGCCCGAAATGGTGAAAAAGTCCGGTCTGGCCCGAAGCCCGCCACGACCCACTCTAAAAATTGAAGAAAGCCTGCTACCCCAGCCGGCCCAACACGATGTTTAGTGAAGCCCGACCCAAAGCCCACTCGGGGACCGCTTTGACCGGGTCAGACCCGGCCCGGCCCGTTTGGCACCTCTACGAGTCACTTCACAATGGAACAATCTTATTATTGAACTAAGATTTGAAAGTTCTCAAATTCTGACTTTGTGTAATTTACATATTTTTGTCATGATAATTCTATCAAACAAACAATTGCGCGATCTGCTCAACATATTTCAGTATATTCAAATACAGATAAGCAATTTCTAGAAATATTTTGATTAATCATTGTAAGGCTTAGTTTGGCCCTCACGTGACTTTTTAAAAGGAGCTTATGAAATTTATTACTAAGTTCTTTGATAATTTTATACAAGTGACACTATTCTTCAAAAAAACATCATGAAATCAAAAAGCAACCGTGAGCTTTTAAAAGCTCCCTCCAAAAAAGCCCTAAGTTCAATTTTTACAAAGCTCATAAATTAATTCCCAAATGAATCAACATAAAATTGTACTTTAAAAAAGGAGAAGCACCCCGTGGGGGCCAAACTAAGCCTAAATGGTCTCGTGTTTTTAAAATCTTTTGATGTGGTATGGCTTTGTCTCCAACTTCAAAATTTTTTTAGAGATGTTCAATGTTGTACGTGTTACAAGTGTTAAAACATATAAGAATCCAATTTTAAGACCTAAATTTGGGAAACATAGCATTACTTTTTAGAGAGATTAAAAATCTGTGGCCATGCCAATATTAGTTTGCAAACAAATTAAACAAATTACCTTTTATCGTATTCTTTGGCTTCTCATGGAATAAAATTCAGAAAAACAGAGCAACAATTCAAGAGAAAGACTGAACTCATGTATTTATCTTTTATTAATTTTTGAATTAATATCTTTCTCTCTTTGTATCATTTTTGAAATATTAGGAATCACATACATGATCTGAATGAAACATCCCAGACAACTCCTACAGCTAAAATATTGTAACAAAGAATCTAAATTAAGGAGAATTCTACTATACAACTTGTCGTAACATATGTACAAATCAAAATTTTGTACCCAAGATAACAAAATGTCATTTCTGGTACAAAATTTTGGTAATAAATTTTGGTCACATTTTCCAACAACAAATTTTTGTACCTAATCTAACAAAATATTGTTCCTCGAATGACAAAAATTGTTCCAAAAAAAAAAAAAAATCTCAACCGGGTTAGCTTCGCCCTGAAACTGAAAGTTAGAGCAAATAAAGGCCACATGCAAATGATAGTAGAGAACAATATTAAGACAGTGACGGCTCAATCATAAAGGTTCTTTATAACTGAGAAAAATAATGTTGGGTTGGATGGTTGTTTTCTTTGCTTTCTTGTAGTTTTTTGAGAGATCAAAATTTTACTCAACTGACTCACAATGAAGATCTCAAAGAAACATTTTAAGTTTACGTACAAACAACAAAGACATGGCATGATAAAACATGTGGCTTACCGCTTACAAATATGGAGAAAAATTGCAAATGTGAAGCTAAATATAGCCAGGAGCAAACCATCCCACCTTATAACCAAACAATATTGAACAATAGTAGATTGAATCTACTGTCCAATCTTTACTATGGACCATTCTAGTGTAACTATAAGTAGTAATTCATTTTTCTATCTTTCATATATCATGTAGTTAAAAGAATATGAGACCAAGTTACATGGAATGGTAAAGTTTTTTTTCGTTTATGACATGGACGTCATGAGTTTGAAATGTGAAAACAATCTCTGCATAAGTAAGGCTGTATATATCCAACCTTCCCTCGGAGTGTAGTGGCAAGAGTCTTGTGCACTGAGTTTGCTCTTTTCGAATCTGAAAGAATATCTAAATTGAAGAAGAAAAAAATTGGGGTCACAATCAATTAACGTCATACAAAACTTGAGAGTGCCAATTGAATTATCTAAAGATTTTAAACAATGAATCGGATTTCGTTTTTAAAAGAATGGTAGATTTCGGGTATTGATTTATTTGTGAGTTGGTTTTAGTACATATTACTTATAACCTCCCTATTCAAACATCAAGGCTTTATTTGGTTTGTGGATTTATTGAATGGAGAAAATTAAAAAATAATAATAATAAGGAAAAGGAAAATTAGTTCTCTTATACTTTTCCTTATGTTTTCCTCTATGCTTAAATAACATTAAAAGTATAAATTAAAAACAGATTGCTAGTCGAGCTTAGACTCAGGTTCAACACCAAACAAGTTATACTCAGTTTGCTAGTCGAGCTTAGATTCATAAAATATGCTTTAAGTTAACTGAGAAATGACTTATCAATCCATGCCAAAGATTACCAATAGCAAAAAGTTGGTGGGTCAACTACCTAAATGAAGGTAGTTGCATCACAAAATGTACACTTTCCAAACTTCTCCCAAACCTCATCATATTCTCATGGAAATGATCATATACAGTTGTATATTGAATAAATTTAGCAAAATTATCCTTGATTCAAAAGATTTCTTACTACTTCACAAATGAACTGTATTTAAATAGCTTTAATGCACTCCACAAATTAATATGCAGATAAAATATTGCTTTCTCACGCAGTCACGCTACCAAATGATCAAAACTTATTGGGTTAATTGTATTTTTCACCCTTGAAGTTTAGGAGTTTTGGTACTTTAGACCTTAAAGTTTTAGTTATGGCAATTTGGTCCCTAAAGTTTTGGGTGAGTTGCAATATAACCCCTAAAAGACTTTTTGAGCGAATTTTTTTTTACTTTTTGTGACGAATAATTCATTACTAAAAGGCTAATTGGACTAATTTGTCACAAATATGAAACTTAAGGACCAACTTGCCAAAAAAGATCTTATTCAAGGTCAATCTAAGTATAAGTTTAGATTGAGCTTGAAATCGAGCTCGAGCCTAGGTAGAAGAAAAACCCTTCAGGTCCAGTCCGAGTTGCACCCCTACAAAATATTATAGCAAGCTCAAAAACATGATCAATAGAGCAAAAAGAAGCCTAGCTAGGCTAACATGGGATGAGAATATCCATTCCTACCATCACAACGTGCAAAAACAAAACAGAGAAGCATAAAATGGGACGAAAGACCCTGTCAAAGACCTGTGGCGGCCCATAGGACGACTACCACTAAACTTCTTCTTCGTTTGCTTGGAAGACACGGATCGCTCGGGAGTACGAACAGATTCATCATAAACAACATCAAAGTCCTTGTCGATCTCATCATCTTTCACTTCCAAATTGTCATTGGCATACACTCTTATCTGGAATTACAACAGAAGGGCCAACTTCTTCCTTTAGGTGTTGGGCTTTGGATAGCCTCACCCCAAGTTTGTGAAAGAATAGAAAATCTATTTCTCATGACTTGTGAAGAACCCACATCCTTGAGATTTTGGGGAATACAAGAATTGCAACCTTGGAGAATTACAACACTCTCATATTGGAGAAGACACAAGTAGAACAAATGAAAGATCATAAACTAATTTATACCCAATATTCTAACTTGCTAAATGAAAAATAATAATAACAATTGCAAAAAGAATGTTGGATTTATGTTCTCTTACATTATTCTCCACAAACAAATTTGTGGAATGAACTGAGTTGGTCCATAACGACATCAACACCACTTTCAACATTGGAGAAGATATATATATATATATATATATATATATATATATAAATAGGATTAATGCCACCATTCTTATTATATATATATATATATACACACACTCTTACACAGATGATGATACAGAAGAATTGCAGAACACACAACAATCCGCCATTAAAGAACCAATAATGCTCCCATCTTCAACCTTGAACCCTTTGCTCTGTCTATTCCAAAGATGAACCGCGAAGCTTTGACTCCGAATTTGCCTAAGCTTCCCATTTAACCATTTTGAATGAATATTATCTCTAGGACCCACAAAGAGACTATGAATTCTACTCCAATCAACTGGATAAAAAGCCATAGGAGGCAACACAGAGAAATTAAACTCATCTCTTCCATGAACAACTCTTGAAACAACTCTTGAAACCAAGTAAGGTCCATTGTGGCCCCACTTGTTGCCATTGAATGTAAGTGCAAATTCTTCAATGAACTTGTACAAAAGTGGGTGACCTTTATCAAAGATCATCACAGCATTGTTCAATCTGCTCCAATTCTTAGTTTCAAGATTGATAGTTTGAGCCCCAATTGAATTTCTCAACTTGGCCAAATTTTTCAAAAATATAACATCAGTGTCTATATATACACCTCCAAATTTGTATAGTAGAGCAAGTCTAAGCAAGTTTGAGAGGTTTTGGCCTAATGAAACAAAACCCGGATCGATATTTCCTTTTTTTAATCGATTAAACCAATCTTCTGCAATTGTGTTCTTCAATAAATAATCAAAATCAGGTGAAATTGAGATTATTTTAAACCCTTTATCTGAAAATGGTTTGAGAATTTGGGTTCCTCTTCTTGAGTCCATTGAATTTGAGACTATGATTAAACAACCATTTGGGTGTGACTTGAACAAACTTTGTATAGAAAACAATTCCCTATCACCAAATGACTCAACTGATGAAATCCAAGTCATGAAAAAACGAACCTTACAGATATTTGAACTGAAAAATTGCTTCACTTTTGTTGAAAACTGCTCTGCCGGAGCTTTGGATTGAAGAACTCTGTTAATGGGTTTGTGTTTTCTCTTCCGTTTCGGCGTATAAATCGAAGAATTGTTCACGGAGATTACGAAATTTTGCGAATTCTGTAGAAGGGGCAAATGGGTTTTTCGAATTGAATATGGGTTTTCTTCTTTGACTGCGTACATCAAAGTTTTACCTGACGACGAAGAGAGCTTCGTCGGAGAAGGCGACCATTTTCTTGATTTTCCGGCGACTCTGTCCGGCGAGAAATTTGTGGGTTCATTCGAAGATGGGATGTTTATACAGAAAACAGAGACGACATTGTAGACTAAGAGAAGGATTAAGAGAAGAGAGAGAAGAGCAAAGAAAGATCTCCTGGTCTTTTGGAGGTAGTGAAGAGAGAGAAAGTGAAGAAGCTGAGATGGGTTGGTTGTGATATAGTAAATGGTCTTGGTGTCCATTGTTGGTTGTTAATGGCATTAACTTTGTTCTGTGGTGGTTTCATAGTTGTGGGCTGTTGTTTCTCTCTCTAGACGAAGAGTGAGAAAGTTGCAGAAAAGGTTGCAAAGCATTTTAATGGCGGACGCGGTTTTTTTTGTTTTTTTTGTTGTTTTTTTTTTGGGAACCTTTTTGGCACCAAAAATATGAAAGGAAGGTTTTTGAGCACCTGCTTTTGACACTTTCAGGGGAGAGAGAGAGTTACGGGTTCGCCTCGTTCTCGAATAGGATTTTAAGTAAGATAATGTATTTTGGTGTGAGTAATATTTGGGACACAACTTTCATACAACTACCCTAAAAGATGTGTCTATCTCTCTCCTGTGATGTCACTGGATCCCACAGTGACACACGAAAGAGATAGACATATCTTTTGGAGAGGTTGTATGAAAGTTGTATGAAGGTTGTGTCCCAAGTATTACCCTTTTGGTGTTCTATAGTATTGCTCATTTTAATGTAGATATAGAAACGGGTCAGATTATAATTCACATTCTCAAAAAGGGGTGGATGTCAACCCCTAACCTCATTTATCACAAGTAACTCATAATGGTGAGCCATATTTTTCATAACTGACTCATATCTGAGCCACTTGAGTCTGACTCATAACGGTGAGTCACATTTCTCATAACTGAATCACATTTCATAACTTAGCCACATTTGTCATAACTAAAAAAAAAAAAAAATTTGGTTGATGTGGCTCAACCTGAGCCACACGATGTGGGGTCGACATCCACCCCTTTTTTTAGGGGGTGTATGTTAGATTTTCCCTATAGAAACATGATTATGCAAGGGAATTGTTATTGGTGCTTTGAACCAAGTACTCTATAGTATCACTCTCAGAATGACATGCATGATACCACATGTTTTAAGAGTGTAACCATATAATGCTTTGATTCAATAATAGAAAGGTTAAATACATTACACCCTATGTGGTTTGGTTGATTTGTACTTATCCCCTGTGCTTAAAATTTTGATTCTAATATCCCTTGTGGTTTGGATAAAAGTGCAACTGTGATTTTTTCTATCCAAATTAACAGTTTTAATCTTGAGAGCCCTAATTTGAAGGGTAAAATGACTCTTTTGTCCCTGAAAGTCCTATTAAAAAAGAAACGAAGTCATAAATGCTTTCTTTCAGTCAAGCAAATGATTTATACCAAGAAATTCCTAATAAAAAATTCTTTCTCACCCAATTCAAAACTATATTTCTTCGTAAACAAATTGAAGTAAACAAAATTGTTTTTACCATTTTTACGAAGATTTGGGGGTAATTTGGTCATTTAACTTACTCTATTAGCAAATTAACAATTGCACTTAAATCCAAATCACAGAGGTACTAGTACCAAAATTTAAAGCACACGCAGATAACTGCAAATTGTCCAAACCACAGGGAATGTAAGTGTATTTATCCCTTAATAGAATGTCAACAGTTGTACGGTTATGTAATTACTAATCATTTTTTTTTTTGGTAGGAATAAATAATCAATTTTTAAAAATCGATTTAGAACCTTGTCCGGTGAAAAACAAAAGTCAAATTTATGACCCCAGAAAAGAGGACCCACTTTATTGATTAATGGAATAATTACGCTAGATTTATATATATAATCACTAAGTAGGGGTATTCATAAAGAAATACTTTTACTCACTTAAAAAATGGTTCACTAATGTTCACTCATTCATAAGATATTTGAGGAGTAATACTTGGGGCACAACCAAACACACAACTTTTGGGACACAACATAATTTATGTGTCTATCTCTCTCCTGTGTCATTGTGAGGTCCAGTAACATCATAGGAGAGTGATAGACACATTAATTGGGTTGTGTCCCAAAAATTGTGTATTTGGTTGTGTCCCAAGTTTTACTCATATTTGGGTGAACATTGGTGAACCATTTTTTGGGTGAGGAAAAATGCTATCATTCATAAAAGCAGGAAAACTAAACAAGTTTAAATCAATCGAAAATTGATTGATCAATTTTTTAAAAAAGTGCACAAACTTAAACCGACTAATATCGCCTAAAATTGATCCTATCGAAACTAAATCGTCGGGTTTTTTTTTCTTACCTAGATCCAGACTGGATACGCACGCACATCAGTCCAGCCTAACCCCAAACTCCTCAATAGGTCATAGCAAAATTCAACAATGGTCACTCATTCCTTCTGATGTACACAACAAGGGGCAAGAACAAGGGATCCCCCTAAGAGGACTCGAACACACCACCTCTCCACTGGGGAAGTGGTGCCAATGCCATTAGCGCTACAAGCGCTTGGCACTGAATGGTCTATTTTAAAACCACTTAAAAAAATAGATACAAAGACCCCCTATCTCTAAGGCTTTGCCACAATTGTCAAAGTAATAGTGGCTATTGCGGCCAATTTGCTTTGACAATAGTGACAACCATCTCTAAAAGTGTTCCTAATTTATTTTTATTTTTTTTGGGTAAACATGTTGACCCTGTTTGGGAATGATGTTTGTGGTACCTAACTTAGTTTCAATCTCCCAAAAACAACCCTACTCGTTTGGATTGCCTTTTTTATAGTAGCAATTGTTAAAAAGTATAAAAAGAGAAACAATTCAAGAGCATCTTCGAGCAACGACTTAATTCAATTAGTAAAAAAAAATTTTATGTCACGCTCATACTAAAATTTGAACCTTTACCTCACTTCTCCGGACCTGAACACTTATCTCATCGCATGAGACCACTATACCAACTGGTTTAAAAAAAAAAAAAACCATCTTCCGTCAATCACTACACTTTGCAATTGCAATCGCAATCGCATAGAGTTGCCAAACACGTCCACAAAACATAAAATGTAATAACAAAAATTGGACAAAGTCATCATTTTTTTTGAATTTATATACACTCAATTTAGTCCTCAAACATAAGTAAATATTCAACAAATATTTTCTCCTAAAGTACATTGCATTTAAAACTGCCAATTATGCAAAGTATCCTGAAAAATCATGACATAACTTCATTAACATGGATCATTAATAGAATTTGCTGACAATTTTTCTTATAATTTGACAGATTATAGGATCGAAATGAGTGAGATTTGTCCCCAAACGGTCAATGAAATTCATGAAATTTTAAAGGTAACGATTTATACCACAAATCTTTACAGCATCTCCAATCACATTACCTAAAAATTCTTTAATTTTTAGCCAAAATAGTTAAAAAGTTATTTTAGCTAATCAATTTTATACCCCCAACTCTAACCATGTTTTCCATTATAGGGAGGTTTAAATTATCATATATTTATACAAAAGTTGAAAATTTTAATGCATTCTCTCTCCTTAAATGAATATGGTATGTTTTATTTTTCATTATTTTACTTGTGGGTAATTACCTGTATTCACACTCTCTCTCCTCAAATGTGGAGAACCAAATGAGGTTCCCCAAAATGGAAAACCATTTGGGGAACCTGTTGAAGCTCCAAATATCCATTTTGGTTATCCAAAATAGCTAGAAAGTGAATATGAATAATGTGGTTAGAGTTGCTCTTAGCACTTGGAGAGCTTTTTTCAGGGTCAGTTGTGACTGTTTGAAAAAATTTGCATTTTCTCTTCTTTTGTTTTTGTTTTTTTTGTTTTGTTTTGTTTTTTTTTTTTTCCCTTTTCAAAGAAAGACTCCTTTTTAAAGTTAAGAAATTTCCAATTTGCAGCAATTTTAAAAACTTATTCTAAAATTAGATTAGTTTAAAAGCTAACCCCTGCAGAATAAAAATAATATGAAAAGCAAAGAGATTATTTGAACCATATGTGGATCCATCTTCCACTACATCTATTTTTTTTATGATTTAATTGCCAAAAAGATGCTTTTGGTTTAAAGATTACTTGATATATAGTAATCTAATTGTAGATTCTACAATTAACTCACATATTTTTGTAATATGGTTTGATGAACAATATCGTTTTAACTTTTGGAATTTTGCACTCACTGTATTCGAGTAAGTATTGAATGGAACAATTATAATACGTCACTATTTATCTATTCTCACTGATTTTTAAATTTTTGCTGAGTTTGAGAAAAAATTCCCTAAAAATAAGAGTCAAATGGATTCATAAATACTCTTTATTGGTTTATTATACTATGTAAAACTATATAACTATGGTAATGAATATTTTTTCCATAAACTTTATAAGTTGTTGCCAAACGAAACTTATTAGGTTACTATTTCAAAGTATCAAGCGTGACAGCATCGTGTTGCGTCCAGGGTCTGTAGACCTTGTATGCTGTGTGGTCTCACCATGCACCCACCCAGAATCGTTCAGATCTTTCAATTAAAAGCAGATAAGATATAAAGTGGAAAACTTTTTTAGTGTAGTTTTGTTCACCCCAAAATTGCTTACCATTTGTTCATTTTTCTTTTAATTCTAATTTAATATTAGATCTCACTCCATTAATTAGGCTTAGTTTGGCCCCCACGTGGTGCTTCTCCTTTTTTAAAGCACAATTTAATATTAATTCATTTGGTAACTAGTTTATGAGCTTTGCAAA
The DNA here is from genome assembly GCA_033977485.1 of Hydrangea macrophylla. Classification (NCBI taxonomy): domain Eukaryota; kingdom Viridiplantae; phylum Streptophyta; class Magnoliopsida; order Cornales; family Hydrangeaceae; genus Hydrangea; species Hydrangea macrophylla. The sequence continues at coordinate 95,201,797 of CM066988.1, read as the reverse complement.
AATTAAACTTAGGGTTTTTTTGGAGGGAGCTTTTAAAAGCTCTAAAATGGAGCTTTTAAAAGCCCAAGGTTGTTTTTTTGTTTCATGATGTCTTTTTGAAGAGTAGTGTGCCACTTGTATAAAATTATCAAAGAACTTAGTAATAAATTTCATAAGCTCCTTTTAAAAAGCCACATGGGGGCCAAACTAAGCCTTAATGTGAGAGGATAGTGAATTTCTTTTAATTCTCATTTAATACTGGATCTCACTGCATTAACTAATGTGAGAGGAGAGTGAACAAAGGATGAGCAATTTTGGGGTGAGTAAAAATGTGTTCAAACTTTTTGACAATGTATAATTGCGAGAACACAGTGTACAAGTGGTCAGTTGTGTGTGACGTAGTGGGATTACTTTGAGCCTGTTTGACTGGGCGTTTTGCCCACGATTTGATAGCTTTTGGAGTGCAAACGCCATAGTGGACCGTTTGGCAACCAATTTTCAATCGCAATCGCTGGGCCAAAAAGAGTTTGACCGTGATTTGACTAGCGATTGGGCGGCTACTCCACCCCAGCTTTGGCCCATAGCGGTCAAAAAGCCAATCACAACAAAGGGCCAATTACAAAGATGCCCCTGACACTTCCCATGTGAACATGCTTACCCCCTCACTAAAGGACAAAAACTGCAGCTCAAAACTTCAGTGAACTGGCTACCCATTGCTCCACAATCCACCCTCTAGGTTCATCCACCAGCCACATAAATCATCCTAATATTAAGAATACTTAGTAGTTGTTATTAACCGATGTGGGATAGGCTTGAAATGAAGCAAGTTTTGGTTTTTTCCAAACACACATTCACTATAATCTTTTCTGATTGTTTTTAAATTGATTCATTTTTATCTTTTTTAACTAAAAATTATGCAAAATACTCCACATTTCCAATAGCATAAAATGACAAGGGTTAATGTTGTGAAACTTTAGAATTATAATCATTATTTAACAAAATTAATGGTTTATTTATTATTTGCTTATTACGTGTTACTATTAAATTAATTTTGTGTCTAAACTACTACAATTACTATGCGCCAAAATTTCAGTTTTTTAATTATATAAATAATTATAATATAAATAGTAAAAGCAACCACCATTATTAATATAATTATCTATTAAACGAAAATATTCTTCAGAATATAGTTTTCGCTATAATGATGTCAATAAATACCATTATACATCTGTAAATAATAGAAGGATACAATTGTCTTTAGAGACAGAAAATCACTTCTTCATTAAGATAATCAAACACTTATATAATATATTATGTTCCAGTAACCACTTTACAAATTTTAGCCAAACACTACAACTATCATAATCTATTATGACCATAATCTATTATCACAAAAGCAATCGCAAAGCTATCGATGTGCCAAACAGGCTCTCTATTTACGATTCTCTGTGGCCACACACTCCCTATGATTTCTTTATGTTTGGAACCTTGGACCTAGGGATGGACATTAGCCGAGCATGCTGGTGAGCTTTTTCACGAGCTTAAATGAACCGAGCTTTCAAGTGATCGCAAGCTTTCTCGCGAGCTTTTTAACAAGCTTTTTTGTGCGCCCATTAAAATAATATAATTTAATAATAAATCAGTCATTCATCAAGCCTATTTATGAGGTTTGTCTTATTTTCTCTAAAATTATATAGTTTTATAATCAATATATATATAAGTTACTATACAAGTTCTTTATGAATCTTATTAACGAGCTTTTTCACGAGCTTGCTCATGAGCTTTAATCGATCGTGTTCACGAGTTCAAATGAGTGAGCGAGCCTAGCCTTTATCGAGCCGAGCTTCGAGCTCTTGTTGAGCGGCTCTGTTCATGTCCACTCCTACTTGGACCTGACTTATGGGCAATTAAGAGCTCATCCAACCCTCGAGCTATGAAAGTATTTTTGCTCACATCTTTTTGTTCACATTTTGTTTATTTGGGTCTTTATTAAGTGACATGAGTTTTATTTGACAAAATGAGAATAGAATGGAACACATGTCACCTAGCGAAGGCCTTGGTGAGCAAAGGGTGAGCAAAAATGCTCTCCTCTAGCTCCATTTGGTGTGAATTTTTTTTTTTTTTGTAGCACAAGACATTGGCCATAGGTCCTATAATGAACACTTTCAGCCATAAGTCCCTGCACCTTTTTTTAGCCCTAAAAGTCTTTAACATTTTTTTGGCCAAAATACCCCTTAAAAGTCCTATTACTTGCTTAATAGACTTATGTTTAATAAGTAAAATTAGTGGAATGTTATAATCAATTATTTATTTGAATTTATGTAGAAAATGATAACGGCTTAAATTCTTGTAAAACATGGGACGTGTTATGTTGATTGGTTACGGGATAAAGTAGTATTTATGTTACTTCTAATTAGAAATAGGGGTACTTTTGGGGACCCTTTGACCTATAAAAATGTTACTTTTGAAAATAGATTTTGGTAAGATGTGTTTAGGTGAATGTGTTCAAACATTGAAAAACACAATAGTGTGTTGAGTTCTTTAGTCCAAACTTTTATTATTTTTCTTTCCGCAACTTTAATAATTTGAGAAGAGCCTTGGTGGCGTGCCACGTGTCCTAGGATCATTTGGGTGATTTCGGGGCGTGACATTTAGTGGTATCAGAGCAATAGGCTAGAAACTTGGATACGAGAGACGACGACTCGAGAGTGACGTGCATGTTATGTTATGGAGTTGCAGATTAAAAAAAAACCATATATGCATAAGATAAAATTGCCATGACATATAATTGTATATAAAATAATTATATGATGTGTGTTGCATGATATTGGCATGAGCATCATGTTGCATGTTACTATCTACATTATAAAATGTAAAGGAGTGATGAGATGTTGGTTTGAGCTGTGATGAGATGTCAGATTCAACGATAAGAATGGGTTTAGTGAGACATGTGGATTATGTTTAGAGCAGATTGAAATGGTGAAAGAAGAAAAGAAAATTATGGGGTTTATAAGAATGTCAAAAAAATATATATTTTTTTTTAATACAATTGGTAAGAATTATGATGTGAAAATCATGTTTTCTGAGTTAATGATGTTCTATGAGAGTAGGGCTCCGGGATAAAGTTTAGGTAATAAAAAGGGAAAGGATTCTCTATGGATTGTTGAATGATAATATTTTATGAGTATTTTAACTTGGATTATTGAGTTATGGGATATTATTGAAGCTTCTAGATTCTGATATTGACTTGGGATTTATGTCAAAGATAACTATTTATTATTTACTGGGATTGGTATAAGTAATTCGTTCTGAGGATTGGATTGTGTTATTAATTTGACGTGGTGAATGGGTTATGGAAAAAAAAAAATAGAAGATGGTAAAGCTATATAGCAAGGCTTTGGGGTATGGATAATCTTCCATGTATTGGGTATGTGATAAGGTATTCTTGCATATGGATATTCGTTATTATACTTCCGACCATGGTTCAGGTTTCGGGATTTCCTTATTACGGAGGGTCCTCTTATTATTTGTTGATTCTTCGGTATAGGAAATTGTGCTATTGGGTATTATGATTTTCTCATGATACATATAGACATTATAAGTGCTATGGGTATTTATATTGTCACTGCTGTCTATGGTGGATTTTCCTCTTATTCTCTAATACACTGATGTGGGATATGATTATAGTGGTCTGGCTTTCTATAAGTTTAGTCTTATGAGTTTGGTATTTGGGGTATCTGCTATATGGCTGCTATTTATTTGGCTTATGCATCTGGAGACTCGTATTCTTATGGTTATTTGGGGGTATTCACCGAATTCAGGATATTTCTTGAGATTGGGATAGTGTGTCAAAGTTGTTGAGATATGCGATTGAGAGGGTTTATACGATTGTTCATATCATATGAATTTGTTGAGGAATCTCTCAACCATATAATTATATTTCTTATTGGGTTTGAGGAATCTCTCAACCCTGTTACAGTATTGTATTAACTGGTTATTCTTATTGGATTTGAGGAATCTCTCAACCCTATTACGATATTGTATTTACTGATTATTCTTATTGGGTTTGAGGAATCTCTCGACCCTATTGCAATATATTGATGCTTGTCAGTGGTTTGGGTAAAGTTGAGATCAATTGGGGGAAATTAAATGATTGTATATTTGATATGCCAAAGTTGTCACTCCCCAGCGTAGCAAAATAAGAAAAAAAATTCATTTCCATTTTGGACCCATAGGTCGTGACAGGTGAGGGATCGCTTGTCCTGTATTTAGCTTAACATGTACCAGAAAAATAGAGTATATAAAACAGCAGGGAAGAAAACATAGATCAACAATACAAACTTAATTAATATTACATTGTCTCAATGAAAGTGTTTCTTAAGGCACAAGTCGCCTTATTCAAATTAAAACATTATTCATATCATTTATTACAACTTTAATAAATTATAAAAGCAGTTCTGTAGACTTCTCTAGCTGGCATAATCATATAACCCTGCATAGCCATCTCCTGGACATTTTGGGTGTTCAGGACAAAATAAAGTCATCAGCTAATGAAAGCCGAGTGAGCATAATGAACATACAAGCAATGTATATAAAAAGCACATTAATTGTCTTTACATTTTGTACTTTATAGCACTGTCAATTCATTATTCCAGTCGCTGCATATAAACAATTAATGAACAGTTGAATCAATTATATAAGACCGCGCATGAATAATGTAACAATCTCATCTTACTGACTCTTTTATCTCAACCACAACCTCTTGACTCATTCGGTTCACCAGAACCATCCGGCACGAGACCGTTGTTTTAGATCGGTCTACCGTATCCGAGTCGGCCTGGACACGACCTGATTGGCTTGCCGTATCCGAATCGACCTGGGCTAAATCCTTCCTAATTAATCTACCGTATCCGAGTCGGCCTGGAATAAATAAGGTGACACAGGACTCTGACTGGCCTACCGTATCCGAGTCGGCCTGGGCTCAATGCTTCCTAATTAATCTGCCGTATCCGAGTCGGCCTTGAATAATTAAGGTGACACAACTCAAGACCCCCTTTCTTTACTTATTTCTCACAAGATGTATATGTCGACTCAAACGACCCCTTACCAACATGCCAACTCGACTATGCACGTGTATCACTTATTCTATTTACGATTTTCTTTAACATGCCAGTTATTGTTTTTAAACATGTAATTATCATCAAGTGAACCAATTTAACTTAATTTGATTTAGGCAACTGACGACGTAATTTTCGGAGCTATAGAATTTTTATTACAAATTTTAGAAGAATAAAATAACATCTATATTTAGTCATAAGGCCCTTCTCAATGACATAATTATATAAAAGTAAAGGGTACATGCTTTGACATTATTTTTAATAAAGACAAGACATCAAGATACAATTCTTCCATTTTTCCATAATTTTGATAATACCATAGGTATTTTAAAATAATTAAAATACTAGTTAAATAACCACTAATTAATTTATTAACAATATCAACTTCTAGTTTTATAATTTGATAAATTATAAAACTATGTAAAATGACCCCCAACATATTAGCAATAATAATATAGAATTTAATAGGGTCAATAAGTATTTTTTATACTTATTTTATACATAGTAAACTAATATATTAATTATTTATTTTTATGTTAAAAATAACAATTTACAAACTTATATGTAAGTAGTAAGTATTGAACTCCCAACCTTGGGGTCAAGGAACTAACCAATCAACAAATTATTTCAAGGGGAACTAACCAATCAACAAACCATTTCAAGGGGAACTAACTGGGATCCTAATATTTTATTGTCAATTTACAGAATGAGTTTTTATTAACATTTTTGGTACCGCTAATTTTGAACCTCCATGGCTACATATACATATCTATACATACTCACTTATTTGCGAACCCCATGGATTGTGCGTAATGACTTAAAGTACATTAAGAGTGGATTCAAGAGACTCACCGTTCTTCGTAGTGGCTGGACTAAGAGACCGAAAGATTCCGTAAATATCCGTAATATAAGCTTTGAGCTATAATGGCAATGGAGCTCCTACTGTGATGTTCTTCCTTTTCTACTGTGACACCCGCTCCCGCGGTTTATATTTAATACTGCTTTAGCATGCATAATTATGTGTTAATGTTAATTAATGTGTTATGTGACACTTATTGGAGGTGGGATTGACTCACTAAGTTGATTATGGGTGTCCAGTTGGGAACCCAGTTATGGCCAGTTTGGCAATCCCAAGTTGGGATATGTGTTGGTGGGTCCTAGTTGAGATGGGACATTATATGTGGAACACCTTATGTGCTTATCTGTTTATTAAGGCTTAAATGATTTATTGTTTTATTGTTAATGATATCATGTTATAAGGTGATGAACATTTTTGGGGTCAATTAGGGATACCTTTGTGAGGACGAATTGAACACGTTACATAATTAGTAGGCTAATTAGCAACTTCACATAATTATATGGGACCACTTACGGGACCCATGCGAGACATAGACAAATACTCATTTAGGTTTGGGATAGTTTTAATAAGTTTTATAATTAGTAGGGGTAAAATTGCAAAATTAGTAAACTAGTGGGGGTGTCATAATAAAATGGAAAACTTATATATGCATGACACCTAAGAAGGTGACACACCACCTTCTATATCTAATCTTTGGCCAAGACTTGTACGCGCAGAGAGTTAGACACAGAATTACAACGTTGACGGTAACATTTACGGTAACGTTTTCGACGCCGATTGGCGTGTTTAACGACGTCGGTTTTCAAAATAAGCTATATATTCGGACTCCTGAGGGTAAGCCCAAGCTATTGGTTCTAATTTTATTGAGTTCTGTGATAGTTTTTCCACGACCCATTTTAGGATTTTAGCTCATAACTTGTAATTTATTTATAGGATCTGTACCTGGTTCATGGTAGGGCTTTAATTTCAAGATTAGGAGCGAAACCTAAGAGGTGAGTGATGTTAATTTTGATATTTTGATGATTTTCATGTTGAGTTCAATTGTAATGCCAAAGCATGTCTAAATAGCGTGATTTAATTTATTAGCTTATTATTGGGCAAAATTCATGTGGTTAAATTAGGCCCAATTTATTTGTGAAAGTATGGTGTAATGATTAAATGAACATGTTGAGTTGCCTATTTGGGTCAATGGAAATTGCTAGTTCTATACCACAATGAGGTAATCTATGTGGTGACGACCACGGCCGCCAGAGGCCTATGGGACCGCACGTGTGAGGCCGAGGGTCATGACTAGTCACGTGGGCTTGGGGAGTGGAGCCCCGGGCTAGCCAGTAGTGGTGGGAGTGAACTAGTAATTGCCAGAGACTATAGTTATTTGTAATATGTTGAATTGAGCATGTTTATTACCCACGATCATGATTAGCATTATTCACTAAGCATATAGCTTATATATTGTAGTGGTTATTGAATAACCATCATAGGTGATCGCGGCGAGGAATCGGGAAAGTGAGCTGGGAGTTGGCTGGCTTATGGGTTTTGGGGATTGTTGTAACCTTGTTAATAGTTACTTGCTTCTTAGTTTAAAGCTTGCAATATAGTTGTAATTAATCGGTTTTAATCTAGATTGTAGTACGAGTCATATTTTGGTTGGTTTAAGCTTATGTAATATTTCTAGTTAAACTTTATACTTTAGTTGGATTGTAACTTAACTCTTGTAATATAAGGTTGGACTGTGTTAGTTGGGATTGGTTGTAAATGGCTATATTTAGTACTTTTCCTAAAGTATTTAAAAACTCTTGCTTGTACTTGGAAGCTCATGTTTGTGACTTTGGTTTGACTTTAAATGGTTTAAATCATTAGTGCTGATTTCAACTTGTGATTTGGTAATATTATTTGGGAATTTATTACTTGTTAAAACAGGGTTTTTGGCTAATTACAAAGACATGATTTTGTTTTTTTTTTAATTTAATTATAATTGTTGAGCTTCTTTGGTTTAAGTTATTTTAAACTTATTTTGGAACTTTAATGGCTGGGGTTAAGCCTTGGTGGCGTGCCACGTGTCCTAGGATCATCTGAGTGGTTCCGGGGCATGACATTTAGTGGTATCAGAGCATTAGGCTTAGAGCCTTGGGTACGAGAGACGAAGATTGAGAGTACGCGTAGATGACGAGCATGTAAATGCATTTCATGAATGCATATGAATAATTGTTGCTATGTTGTTATATAACATATTGGCATAGCATGCAATATATTTATGTCAAATGACTGACAGGTAAAGAATGGATCCGAATCGGGAACATTCACCTCATTCGAGAATGGACCATCTAGAAGAAGTGGTAAGCAATTTTGTAAGGGCAATAAGTGATCGAATGGGTGGTGATAGACCTGCAAACCCACAACCACGGGCCGAACGGGGAGTCATTGAACAATTTTATAAAAGGAAACCAAGTCAGTTTGATGGAGGCCCAGATCCATCACAAGCAGACCATTAGGTGATGGATATGAACCGTATCTTTCATGCAGTAGAGTGTACAGATGAAGAAAAGATAATGTGTGCTACCGACACTTTGAAGGGTGAAGCTCAAAACTGGTGGACAAATGTGATTGAACAAGGGGCACCAGAGACATGGGACAGATTTGTAAAGGTCTTCTACAAGCGGTACTTTCCAGCATCCGTCAAGACACAGTTTGGCCGTGAATTTGCAAATCTACTACAAAGAGATATGACAGTAAATGAGTACGCAGCTAAGTACAACAGTTTACTTTGGTTTGCATATAGAACAGTACCAAGGGAAGTGGATAGGGCACGGAAATTTGAAGAAGGCCTACGAGATAATATTAGAAGCCGAATGGATACACATCAACTCAGAAAGGTGGCCGATGTGCAAGATGTTGCTTTGATCGCAGAAAGGGATATTGACAAGTATAAACAGAGCCAACAGAATAAGCGGCCAGCCGAGGGAAAAAGTAAAGGACAAGATTTCTTTAAGAAGCCGTTCTCGCGAGGTTCTGGTTTTAGCTTAGGAGTTCAAAGGGGAAGTTCCTTATCTGGGGAGAGTCGCCCATTATGTCCAACGTGCAATCGTCAACATTGGGGTGTATGCCACTTGACGTTAGTATGCAATATCTGCAAGCAGAAGGGGCATATAGCGAGAAGTTTCTCACAAGCTCGAACTCAAAGTACGGGGAGCATATATCTAGACAATAGGGAAAAATGTTTTGAATGTGGTCAGCCAGGACATCAAGCCAAAGAATGCCCAATAAGACAACAGCGAGGGGCAGGTTCTGTGGCATCAGCTGGGGCAAAACCAAGGATAAGTGTGGACAAGGAAAAAGGGCCAGAGCAGAGACAAGGAAGGTATTATCGACTAACGCTGGGGGATGCTGCAGTAGCCGATTCTGTTGTGTCAGGTACATTACTTATTTGTTCACACCCAGCGCATGTTTTAATAGATTCAGGTTCAACACATTCTTTTGTTGCACATGAATTTGTTAAACACTTAGACAGCATGTCAGAACCTTTAGGGTTTGATTTGTCGATATCTTTACCCTTAAGCAAACCCATGGTGACTTCATCAATATTTAAAGCATGTGATATCAGGGTAAATGATAGGGTGTTGACAGTGAATTTAATTCCGTTGGCCATTAATTATTTTGATGTAATATTGGGTATGGATTGGTTATCCGTAAATCAAGCAACAATCGATTGTGAACAGAAAAGAGTTACTTTTCGACCAATGGGACAAGGGGAGTTTAGTTTTCAGGGAACTAGTGTTATAGCACCACCATATTTGGTTTTAGCAATTCGTGCAGGGAAGTTGTTGAAACAAGGTTGTCAGGGGTTCTTATGTTCAATAGTTGACACACGGGTCACAGGGACTAAGGTAGAAGACATTTCAGTTGTGCGAGAGTTCCCAGATGTGTTTCCTGAAGATCTACTAGATGTATTAGTTGGCGGGAAATTGAATTTACTATTGAAGTAGCCTCGGGGTCTCAGCCAGTATCGAAAACACCGTATAGAATGGCATCGGTGGAGTTGAAAGAACTGAAGATTCAGTTGCAAGATCTTCTAGATAAGGGATTCATTCGACCTAGTGTATCGCCGTGGGGTGCACCAGTCTTGTTTGTCAAGAAGAAAGACGGGACTATGAGGATGTGTATTGATTATCGAGAACTCAACAAGTTAACTATCAAGAACAAATATCCGTTGCCTAGAATTGATGACTTGTTTAATCAACTTCAAGGAGCCCAAGTCTTTTCTAAGATTGATTTGCGATTGGGTTATCATCAGTTAAAAGTCAAAGAAGAAGATGTGGAGAAAACAGCATTCAGGACCCGTTATGGTCATTATGAATTCCTTGTTATGCCTTTTGGAGTTACAAATGCACCGACAACATTTATGGATTTGATGAATCGAGTGTTCAAAGATTATTTGGATGAGTTTGTAATTGTCTTAATAGATGATATCTTAATATGTTCCAAGAGTGTAGAAGATCACGAGAGGCATCTACGGTTGGTTCTCCAGTGACTTCGTGAAAAGAAGCTGTTTAGAAAGTTGAAGAAGTGTGAATTTTGGTTAACTGATATAGCATTCTTGGGACACGTAATATCGAAAGAGGGGGTATCAGTGGATCCACAAAAGATTGAAGCTGTAGCCAGTTGGGAGTCGCCAACAAGTGTATCAGAGGTACGAAGCTTCTTAGGACTAGCCGGATATTACCGAAGGTTCGTGGAAAATTTTTTAAGAATTGCAATGCCAATGACACAACTTATGCGAAAAGATGTTCCTTTTGTTTGGAGTCCGGAATGTGAAGAAAGCTTTGTTGAATTGAAGACCCATTTGATGACGGCACCTATATCGACTATTCCTTCGGGGGACTGAGGGGTTTGTGATATACAGCGATGCTTCATACCGAGGTTTGTGATTTATCACTTATTTTGCTTGAGTTGTGATTTGTTATTGCGCAAAATTCCACTCCCGGAGCTTCTAAATACATTAGTTACGCACTGTCCTTGCATAACCCTCATTTTTACTGTTTACATCTTTTACACGGGTTATTATAGTGTTTTGCAGGTCTTGTTGACAATCCGAGTCGGGAGGCAAAGCCTCGGTGGAAGATCTCGTCTTTTGCGGCCATTTCTCTCTTGTTTTCGGACTCCAAGACCACACATTTGGAAATTGATCGTAACTTGGTAAAGCTGGCTCTGCGACTCTACCTCGCATAGCCGCAAACATCACCTTAAACGAAGGCCGGAGCGAAGAGTTATGGCCTTTCTCGTGATCCGTGTGCAAACTTGTGTGTGAAGCTGTGAAGACTCAGGCAGAGGGGCACTCGACCGGTCGACTTGCCCCATTCGACCGGTCCACTTCTGATGTGCTGATATAACATTCTGACAGAGGGGCACTCGACCGGTCGAATGGCCCCGCTCGACCGGTCGAATGACCCTGTTTCTGAACTCTTTATTTTACAAGTTTGCCACTCCGAGGTTTTTGTATAAATATCCCATTATAACTCGTTTTTGAGCAGACCTAATTTAGAGAGCAGCTTAGATTCTCTTTCTTAACCCCCTTGTATTTCTTTAGGAGTTCTTGTTATCTTGTTCATAGATTAGCTACATTCAAGTCTTGTAAGTGGGTTTGTGAGAGATTCTTCAACTTGCAAGCTTGGACTTTTCTTTTTGGAGCATTTATTGAAGCTTTTTTATTGGGCTCACTCTCTCTCTCTCTTGAAGTTATTGGTTGCATTAATGGTGATATCTTCCTTCTCATTTAATGTTTCTATTAATATTTTCATAGTTAAATCCATGTGTAGCTAATTTTCTAGGTTAGGGGTCATGAACCCACCTATGGATCCTTGTTTTTCTTGATAGTCTAATGGTTTTGGATCCTCTTGAGTGGTTGAAGAGTGTTGGGTTTGTAATATGCTTGTTTCTTTACCCCCATTGTCATGCAATGGAGGTTATTGAATCTATATTACCAATCCAACATTTGCCCTTAGTTCCCTCAAGCCTTCATCTTTCATTGTGGGGTTGACAACCCACATGTTTGATTGTTGGCTCCCAAGGAACTTTGTTCACTTGAGAGGTTCCCTCCAAGTCCCTTATACTTACTTTTTTGTGATCCAAGGTTGGTAGCATGACCCCTAGCCCATTTCCCTTCGTCTTAAACAACCCATTATTCTAGCTTGCTTGTTATAGTTAATTTGTGCTTATCGCTTAATTAGTCAACTTATTTAGTCGCCGTTTTACCTTAGATTTACTTGCATGCTTAGTTTTAGATTTAGAGTTAGATTCTCTCAAAGCAATCACCTTTTCTTTCTTTTTTTTGGTTACGGTAGTGGTGTATTCGTGTCTTGGAACTATAATCTTCCGGTCTAGTCCCCGTGGAAATCGACCTCGTACCTACCCGAGTATTACTTGTTACGATTGATTTGCACTTGAATCATACTTATCCCGAGAGCGAACAAGTTTTTGGCGCCATTGCCGGGGACTAGACTCCCGGCATTTTGACGGACCCGGATACCCTACTACAATATTTTAATGCATAACGGTGTCGGCGGCAATCCTTTCGCCGAACACCCGGAATCCTCGAGCTCAAGCTCCTATTGGCGTCCACCACCCTCATCCCCGACGCCTTCCGAATCCTCATTCTTTCAATCATCCACAAATTCCGCCACAATGGGCGACAATTTGAGTGAACAAGGCGATAGGAACTATCAAGGGGATGACACGCGTCCCCTTAAGGACTATCTCCACCCGGAGAGAATCTCTACCCCGTCTTGCATTGTTTTCCCTTACAACGCTGGACAATTCCACTACCGCCTAGGGATGATCTCGCTACTCCCTACCTTCCGTGGGATGGATAACGAACAACCATACCTCCACCTTAAAGAGTTTGAGGATGTGTGCATTACATTTAGCGATCAAAATTGTTCGGAGGACGTCCTCCGACTCAAACTCTTCCCATTCTCTCTTAAAGACAAAGCCAAAACATGGCTTAACTCTTTGAAACCTCGCTCTATTGGGACATGGCACGAAATGCAATCCCAATTCCTAAAGAAATTCTTCCCCATGCATCGCACAAATACTCTCAGACAATTGATCCAAAGTTTTAAGCAAGGGGAATTCGAATCATTCACTAGGTGTTGGGAGAGGTTTAAGGACTTGCTCAATATGTGTCCTCATCATAACTTTGAGAAATGGAGATTAGTCTCAACTTTCCATGCCGGTCTCCAATTAGCCTCAAAACAACTCATTGAAACCATGTGCCATGGACAATTCATGATGCTTCCCCCCGAGGAAGCAGAGGCACACTTCGAGTATGTGGCCGACACAACTCAAGCATGGGATACTTCGGATCCCCATGATCGGAATGCCAATAAGGCAAAGCCGGCCACCGCCACTCCTTCTACTAAGTCATCTTCTCCTGGAATTCTTGAACTAAATCAAGAGGATGACTTACGTGCTACCATTGCCAAACTTCAAAGAAAAATGGAGTCAATGGAGCAAGCCAAAGAAGAGGCCGCGGCGGCACAAGCCACACAAAAAGCCACACAACCCTTGGCTTTCGTGGAAGAAACTTGTGCCATTTGTGAAAAGATTGGTCACCCGACCAACACATGCCCGACCATCCCGGCTTTCAAAGAAATCTTGCACGAGCAAGCCAATGCCATGGGAACGTTTAAAAAGCCATTCAATCCCACATATGGCGAATCATACAACCCGGGATGGAGAAACCAAAATCAAAATCCTCCCCATCAAGGATGGAGGAATGAGCCCAATCATGGACCACCACAAATGCCGCCTCCACAACGCTTTCAAAATAATTTCCCACCTCATCCTCCATCTCCCTCTTTTCCTCATGGTCCATCCTCATCGAATCCTTATGTGCCCCCACATAAGAAGTCCCTTGAGGATCAAATGCAAACGCTCATGCAAAGGCAAGATCAACAAGCTCAAAAGCTTGATCAAAATTCCGCGCAAATGCTTCAATTCATGAACGAAATGCGCAATTCTTTTAGCCAATTGGCTAACTCTCAACAAGTAAATGAGAAGGGAAAGTTTCCGGCCCAACCAATTCAAAACCCCAAAGGTCAAATGGCCGTTGGAGCTTCTGGGTCAGACGATCCCATCACCGAGCAGGTTAAAACTGTCACCACTTTAAGGAGTGGGAAAATTGTTGATAACAAAGTCCGTGAGGTTCCCGAAGAACCTACGGAGAGTCTAAAAGAACAACTTGATGACGAGCACAGAGAGGGAAAGAGGTTAAAACCCAATGATCCTGAAACAACCAACCCATCGGTTGTTGAAGATGGGATATCAACCTCTAAGGCAACCTTGCCTCTTGAGCCAAATATTTCCAAATACGTCCCAACTCCACCTTTCCCGCAAAGGTTGAAACCGAAGGAGAACAAGGGCAAGACCCTAGAAATCTTTGAAATGTTAAAGGAAGTCAAGATTAACATCCCTCTTCTTGACATGATCAAGGATGTTCCCGGTGTTGCTAAATTCTTGAAAGATCTTTGCACAAGAAAACGCAAGTTCAATGTGCAAAAGCAAACCTACATGGCGGCACAAGCAACCTCATGCATCCGGGACAACATCCCACCGAAGTACAAAGATCCCGGTTGTCCCACCGTCTCTTGTGTCATAGGGAATTTCAAAATTGAAAAGGCCCTCTTGGATCTAGGTGCTAGTGTCAACCTCCTACCCTATTCAGTTTATCTACAATTGGGTCTCGGAGAACTTAAGGAGACACGAACTGTCTTGCAATTAGCCGATCGCTCCATTAGGGTACCAAAAGGGATAGTTGAGGATGTGTTAGTCCAAGTCGATGCTTTCTACTACCCGGCGGATTTCATTGTCATGGATACACAACCGGTTGAGGGTGGGACGTCTCCCATTCCTATCATCCTAGGTCGACCATTCCTAGCCACTATCAATGCCCAAATACATTGTAGGAATGGGAACATGAAATTGGTTTTCGGTAACATGACCGTGGAGGTTAATGTTTACAATCTCATGGAACAACCGGATCTTGAGGATGATGATATTTGTGAGGTTGACTTCATTGACACTCTTACGGACGAGTTCTTCAACTTCAGTTGCTTGGAGGAACCTCTTGAGTCATGTCCGGCACGAGAAACCACCCCCGATGGTGTTTCGTTGCTCGAGTATTCCCTACTTGAGCTTGAGTTAGAGGAGGCCTTAGAGTCCCATGAATCCAAAGAATTAGGAGAGGATGTCATGTGGTGTTCTCAATTTGAAAAACTTCCCCCACGTGACACTATTCCGTTGCCGTCTAATCTTGAAGTCCCCAAACTCGAGCTAAAACAGTTGCCAAAAGAGCTCAAGTATGCGTTCTTGGGAGACGAAGAAACATTCCCGGTGGTGATTTCGTCCCTACTTGACCTCGATCAAGAAGGGAGTTTGATCAAATTGCTGAAAAATCACCGGAGTGCCTTAGGATGGACAATCGCCGACCTAAAGGGGATAAGTCCAACTATTTGCACTCATAAGATCTACTTGGAGGACGACGCCAAACCCTCGCGTCAAATGCAAAGGCGGTTAAACCCGCACATGAAAGAGGTCGTGAGGGCCGAGGTTATAAAGTTGTTGGACGTGGGAATTATTTATCCTATTTCCGATAGTCAATGGGTAAGTCCTACCCAAGTCGTCCCAAAGAAATCCGGGGTGACGGTTGTCAAGAATCCGAAAGGCGAACTCGTCCCAACTCGTGTCCCTACCGGTTGGCGTGTTTGCATTGACTACCGAAAATTGAACTCCGTCACCCGAAAAGACCACTTCCCTCTACCTTTCCTCGATCAAATCTTAGAGAGGGTGGCCGGGCACAAATTCTATTGTTTCTTGGATGGTTATTCCGGATATAACCAAATAGAAATTGCACCCGAAGATCAAGAGAAAACCACGTTCACGTGTCCCTATGGCACCTTTGCCTATAGGAAAATGTCATTTGGTCTATGCAACGCACCGGCGACTTTTCAACGGTGTATGCTTAGTATTTTCAGCGACATGGTGGAAATATGCTTAGAAGTCTTCATGGACGACTTTAGCGTATATGGTGATTCTTTTGATGAATGCCTAGGGAACTTGAGGAGAGTCCTAGAGAGGTGCGAGGAGAAAAATCTAGTCCTCAATTGGGAGAAATGTCACTTTATGGTGAAAAAGGGGATCGTTCTTGGCCACATCGTATCAAGTGAAGGAATTCAAGTTGACAAGGCCAAAGTCGAGCTCATTGCCGACTTGCCCCCTCCCACATGTTTGAAAGACGTTAGATCTTTCCTCGGCCATGCCGGTTTCTATAGGAGGTTCATCAAAGATTTCAGTGCAATTTCACGCCCTATGTGTAATTTGCTTGGGAAAGATGTTCCCTTTGCATGGACCGAGGCGTGTCAAGAAGCATTTGACAAACTAAAAACTTTGCTTACGACCGCCCCTATAATGCAATCCCCCGATTGGTCCCTCCCATTTGAACTCATGTGTGACGCAAGTGATTATGCCGTGGGAGCGGTTTTGGGCCAAAGGAAGGATAGACAACCACATGTCATCTACTACGCGAGTAGGGCTCTCGATAGCGCCCAAATGAACTATTCTACTACCGAGAAAGAACTACTCGCCATAGTTTTCGCCCTCGATAAATTTCGTCAATACTTGGTTGGATCCCAAATCGTTTGCTTTACCGATCATGCGGCTCTAAAGTACCTTCTCAATAAGAAGGATGCTAAAGCCCGGTTGATTCGTTGGATCCTTCTCCTCCAAGAATTCGATTTGTCTATCAAGGACAAAAAGGGCGTTGAAAATGTGGTTGCCGACCACCTATCTCGTTTGACGGTGAATGTCGAAGTTGCGGACCCGACTCCGATAAGGGACGTGTTCCCCGATGAACACTTGCTCTCTATCTCCGCTTTGCCATGGTACGCCGATTTGGCAAATTACTTAGCGACGGGAGCCGTCCCGTCACATTGGACCCCCCAAGATAGGCGTAAATTTGAGGTTGAGGCACGGTCATTCTTCTTCGATGACCCTTACATGTTCAAATATTGTGCCGACCAAATCATCCGCCGTTGTGTTCCCAACGATGAATTCCAAAGTGTTCTCTCTTTTTGCCACGACCAAGCATGTGGTGGGCATTTCTCATCCAAAAAGACCTCGGCCAAAATCCTTCAAAGTGGATTGTATTGGCCCACTCTCTTCAAAGATGCCCACAATTATTGCAAAGCATGTCATAGATGTCAATTGCTTGGTAGTGTCACGAGGAAGAACATGATGCCCTTGAACCCAATACTTGTCATCGAGGTCTTCGATTGTTGGGGAATCGACTTCATGGGCCCATTTCCTATCTCATTTGGGTATGAATATATCCTCGTCGCGGTTGATTATGTTTCGAAGTGGGTTGAGGCAATTGCGAGCAAGCGCAATGATCACAAAACCGTTTTGAAATTCCTTAAAGAGAATATCGTGTCTCGATTCGGAATTCCAAAGGCCATCATAAGTGACCAAGGAGTGCATTTTTGCAATCATCCTTTTGAACTTTTAATGGAGAAGTATGGCATAACACATAAGACCTCAACCACTTACCATCCGCAAACTAACGGCCAAGCGGAATTGGCCAATAGGGAGATTAAAGGAATTCTAAAAAAAACGGTGAATCCATCTAGAAAAGATTGGTCCTTGAGGCTAACCGACGCTCTTTGGGCATATCGGACGGCTTACAAAACCAATCTCGGAATGTCTCCCTACCGTTTAGTTTACGGAAAGGCGTGTCACTTGCCGGTTGAACTTGAACACCGAGCATTTTGGGCCATAAAAAAGCTCAATTTTGACACGGATAAGGGTGGTGCTAAAAGAAAGCTTCAAATCTCGGAGCTAGAAGAAATCCGGAACGATGTGTATGAAAGTTCAAAGATCTACAAAGCACGAACTAAGGCATTTCATGATAAACGCATAGTGCGAAAGCACTTCGAACCCGAACAAAAGGTGCTTTTGTATGATTCCCGTTTACATTTGTTTCCGGGAAAGTTAAAATCAAGGTGGACCGGCCCCTTTATTGTCAAAAAGGTCTATCCTCATGGTGCTATTGAAATTTTTGACCCAAAGGAGGGTAACGTGTTCAAAGTGAACGGCCAACGTCTTAAGCCGTTTTTGGAAGGCTTTGACTCCACGTTGGAGTCGATTCCGTTGGAAGATCCCGTTTACGGGGTCGAATAGCCGCGTGCCACGTTTTCTTTTTGTGCCGAGCATCCTCGGCAAGTTCCCTCTTTTGTAGAGCCATTGATCATATCCTTGCTCTAGGTGTGCGTTCGCACCCACCCCTTGCGTCCCTCGGTTGTGTTTGGGTCTACCCGACTCATCCCTCTTACGTGTGGATTGCTCTTTTTGTTGTTTTCTTCTTCCTCTCCTTCTTTAAAAAAAAAAAAAAAAAAAAAAAAAAAAAAACAACAACAACAAACAAGGGTGTGTTTTGGTTGCCCCTCCTTTGTTCTTAAATTGGCTTTCTGGCAGAGGGGCATTCGACCGGTCGAAGTGACCCATTCGACCGGTCGACCTGGTTTGGTTCTTTTTAGCCTTCTGGCAGAGGGGCATTCGACCGGTCGAATTACCCCGCTCGACCGGTCGAACGACCCGCGGGCTGTTTAAATTCTCTTTCTTCTCTTTTTCTTCTTCATTTCTCTTCTCTCTCCCTCTCTCCGGCGATTCCCACCCTCCCACTCTCCACCACCCACCACCAATCCCCCTCTCCACCACACACTCTCCACCACACACCACCACCATTCCCCTTCCCAAAAACCCTAAACAACCACCACCCACCACCAATCCCCCTCTCCACCACACACTCTCCACCACACACCACCACCATTCCCCTTCCCAAAAACCCTAACTCAACCAACCCCCTCACCACCAATTTTTAACCCACCCAACCAAGGCTAACAATGACGAGGCCTAAAACCGCCGGAGTCCCTCGGCCATTGGACCCCAAGCCTCGCCCCTTTCGTGGTTTCCGATCCAGGGAGACTAAGGAGTGGCACGACGCCTACTTCTCCACCCGGGTCGTCCTCAAGGAGCGTTCTATTAACCTCATTGCCTTTCCCAATTCAGTGAGGGAGGCATTTGAGCCCCGTGGTTGGGGCGATTACGTGGCCATTGAACACCACGTCAACGAGGAGATGGTGCGGGAGTTCTATTCAAGCCTCATTCCTGATCCCGACTCTCAGCACGCCTTCTTTGCATACGTGCGAGGCAAGCGATTCACCATCACTCTTCACACCCTTGCCACTTTCATGGGCGTGCCTGAGGAGCCCGACGCCGTTGCTCCTTACCCGACCGTTGCCTCCCTTCCACCGCCTCCCATTGTCTACCGGTCGCTCACCGACCGCGACCACGATTGGTCTGGCATCCAGCCAGCCAGTGCGCTGACCAGAGCTTATGCAGATCTTCACATAGTAGTGCGCCAGACCTTGTTGCTCACCACGCACAAGGCCACCCTAGGCCACTACTATGCCGCCCACTTGGCCGCACTTGGCACTGCGGACGCGTTCTCTCTACCCCAGCTCGTTCTTGAGGTTATGTATAACGCCTCGGCCAAGACCACGGTGTCCACTAGCCTCCCCTACGGCTCCCTCGTTACCCGGCTTTGCCTCTCAGAAGGGGTGAAGCCTAAGCCAGACGATCACCTCATTTCCATTGAGGATCCTTTAGGTGCGGTGTCTCTGGCCAAGTCAAAGAGCGCCTTTCAGGCTCAGGCCCGCAAGCGGCAGCGAGCCGCACAGCAGGCGGCGGAGGGAGATGCACCGGCTGAGGGAGATGTGCCCCAGGTCCAGGAGGAGGACGTCGAGGTTGAGCAGCCAGTTCCTGCTCCTGCGGTTGCTCCTGACTTTGCTCGTTTGGAGCACCTGTTGCTTGAGACTCAGGGGGAGCTCAGGGAGACGAGGGCTGAGATGATGGAGATGGAGGCCCGAGTTATGTCCCGTTTCGACTCGCTCCAGGCCAGTATGGAGATGGCTGCGGCCCAGCAGGTTGAGAGGGAGGAGCTCCAGTTCAGGGCCCTTATGGGCGCTATAGCACGCGCAGGTGGTGCTGGTCCTTCCGCACCGCCGCCTTGAGGCCTTTTTCCTCAGATACCGACTTTTTGGCGCTTCTTAGACTAGCAGCGAGCTCACTTGGCTACGCCTTTGTAGTTGCTAGATCCTTGTTTTGTGTCGGGTTTTCTTGCTTTGGTTAATTAGAGCCATGTTGGCCGCTTAGTTTCGTTTCTTCTATCATTATGTTTTATTTCTTCGGCGCCGTTTAGGCATTTGATGTACTTCTATAACTTTTGCTGTTTATATTTAATGGAAGTTCATGTTCTCTTTTTTTTCTTGCATTCTTTTTCTCTTTGATATGCTTGGTAGTGTTTACTTGTGCAGGATCATCTCTTCTGTTTTTTTTACAGGGATCGCCCATCTGGTGACGTAGTCCCCTCTCTTTTGTCCGTTTATTCGATGCTCATACATTGTGGACAATGCACGGATCTAGTAGGGGGGTGTGCTAGTCGCTAAATTTCAGTTCGAACTTCACTGTTTCTTGCCAAGTAACACTTTAAGCATGTTAAAAAAAAAATAAAAAAAAATAAAAAAAAAACTTCCTTTTTCTTTTTCTTGGACTCTTGGTCCAAGTCTCTTTTGATCGACGCATAGTTGCCCAGTCAAAGTGCCGAGCAATGACGCATTTCTTGATTTTTTCTTGTGTTCTTAGCATGTGATACTCATGGAATCCCACAAAGTCCTAGAACTATCCCGATTATTGCGAACTTCATGAGTTTCAAATCTTGAACTATTGGTGGACGTTGCGCAAACACTTGTTACAGCACGATGTTTAATGCATTTATAATCCGCGGTTCGATTGAAACACTTGTGGAGACTTGAACCTTGTTAGATTTTGAGCCGTCCTCCATTTATTGAGCGTTACTTGCATTTCTCTCTTTGTTGAAAAACGTGCTAAAGTCGTAGTCAATCTCATCTTCTTGCTTGATCATGCATTAGAGGATCATCATGTGAAATTACAAACTTGCACTTGCTTGTCGCATTAGTGGAGAACAATGAATTGTATCACACTAAGGAAATGATCTTAGGTCACATCCCGCGCCATTTTCTCTTACCCCTTCCGCATACACCTCCTTTCATTAGCCCATCACTCCATCGCACTTCATCTTTCACCATCTCTTGGTTTAAAATAAGTCCTGGAAGATTGTTCGCACAAGGTCGTTTTGTTAAAATCTTAAGGGATTGAGTCGTGTTTAGTGGGGAAGTTACCGCAAGAGAAGAAAAGACAAAAGAAAAGTCAAAAAAAAAAAAAAAAAAAAGAAAAAAAAAAAAAAAGAAAAGAAAGAGCTTCATGAAAAGGGTACTTCTCCATCGCTCCTCATCGAAATTAATCATTCCCGACTTGTCCCTTGTCTTGTGAACCCTTGTGCGAACACTGTGGTCCAAGAGTAACCCAAACATTTCACCACCCCATTTCCACTGCGACCTTACCCAATCCGAATTGATCCTTGGTATTATGATTCAGAGTTCGAGACGACCGTGACGAGCAAGTAGAGTTGTTTTCATCACCTCCAATGCGTGGTATCTTTCATGAGATTCATTTTACTCGTTTTACATAATCAACATTCTTCACACATGACATGTGCGTGGCTTTGTTTTCCTTTTCTATTACTCTTTGCCCGCATGTCTTGAGAGTGTCACCCGCTCCGAGTGATTCATTTCTGAGGGTTTCACCGGTGAGAATTGCGTTGAAGCGCGGTTTCGATCGATTTTTGGATTATGAATGCATTGCACCGTGCCATTACTTGTGGGCTTGCAACCTTTGCCACAAGCGTCCGAGAGTTGGAATAAATGAAGTTTTCGAATAACCTTGATAGTTTGGGGACTTTTGGGAACTTGTGTATCACTTAGCTAAGAACCATCGAAAACCTCTTGACTTTGTTGAGCTTTGCGCTCTTCGACTTGTGGGTGGCTATCTTGAGGAAGCTTATGTTTGTGGGTATCATTCTGAGAACCCTCCGGAGACAAAACTCCGCCTCTAGGGTTAACCTAGAGGTTCAACGGCTTGTTGCAATGGCTAAATGCAACCGTGCCACCCACGAAAGCGGTTTTTCCTTACTGTTTTAATAAGATGGGTAAATAATGTCCTTAGAACCTTCTCTTCTCCGCTTAATTGCTAGAGACTAGCAATGTGCTAGTAGGGGGGTGTGATTTATCACTTATTTTGCTTGAGTTGTGATTTGTTATTGCGCAAAATTCCACTCCCGGAGCTTCTAAGTACATTAGTTACGCACTGTCCTTGCATAACCCTCATTTTTACTGTTTACATCTTTTACACGGGTTATTATAGTGTTTTGCAGGTCTTGTTGACAATCCGAGTCGGGAGGCAAAGCCTCGGTGGAAGATCTCGTCTTTTGCGGCCATTTCTCTCTTGTTTTCGGACTCCAAGACCACACATTTGGAAATTGATCGTAACTTGGTAAAGCTGGCTCTGCGACTCTACCTCGCATAGCCGCAAACATCACCTTAAACGAAGGCCGGAGCGAAGAGTTATGGCCTTTCTCGTGATCCGTGTGCAAACTTGTGTGTGAAGCTGTGAAGACTCAGGCAGAGGGGCACTCGACCGGTCGACTTGCCCCATTCGACCGGTCCACTTCTGATGTGCTGATATAACATTCTGACAGAGGGGCACTCGACCGGTCGAATAGCCCCGCTCGACCGGTCGAATGACCCTGTTTCTGAACTCTTTATTTTACAAGTTTGCCACTCCGAGGTTTTTGTATAAATATCCCATTATAACTCGTTTTTGAGCAGACCTAATTTAGAGAGCAGCTTAGATTCTCTTTCTTAACCCCCTTGTATTTCTTTAGGAGTTCTTGTTATCTTGTTCATAGATTAGCTACATTCAAGTCTTGTAAGTGGGTTTGTGAGAGATTCTTCAACTTGCAAGCTTGGACTTTTCTTTTTGGAGCATTTATTGAAGCTTTTTTATTGGGCTCACTCTCTCTCTCTCTTGAAGTTATTGGTTGCATTAATGGTGATATCTTCCTTCTCATTTAATGTTTCTATTAATATTTTCATAGTTAAATCCATGTGTAGCTAATTTTCTAGGTTAGGGGTCATGAACCCACCTATGGATCCTTGTTTTTCTTGATAGTCTAATGGTTTTGGATCCTCTTGAGTGGTTGAAGAGTGTTGGGTTTGTAATATGCTTGTTTCTTTACCCCCATTGTCATGCAATGGAGGTTATTGAATCTATATTACCAATCCAACATTTGCCCTTAGTTCCCTCAAGCCTTCATCTTTCATTGTGGGGTTGACAACCCACATGTTTGATTGTTGGCTCCCAAGGAACTTTGTTCACTTGAGAGGTTCCCTCCAAGTCCCTTATACTTACTTTTTTGTGATCCAAGGTTGGTAGCATGACCCCTAGCCCATTTTCCTTCGTCTTAAACAACCCATTATTCTAGCTTGCTTGTTATAGTTAATTTGTGCTTATCGCTTAATTAGTCAACTTATTTAGTCGCCGTTTTACCTTAGATTTACTTGCATGCTTAGTTTTAGATTTAGAGTTAGATTCTCTCAAAGCAATCACCTTTTCTTTCTTTTTTTTGGTTACGGTAGTGGTGTATTCGTGTCTTGGAACTATAATCTTCCGGTCTAGTCCCCGTGGAAATCGACCTCGTACCTACCCGAGTATTACTTGTTACGATTGATTTGCACTTGAATCATACTTATCCCGAGAGCGAACAGTTTGGATTGTGTTTTGATGCAAAACAATAAGGTGATTGCATATGCCTCGCGACAGTTAAGGCCACATGAAGTGAACTACCCAACACATGATCTTGAGTTAGCGACAATGATCTTTGCTTTGAAGATTTGGGGGCATTATCTCTATGGGAAAAAGTATAAAATTTATACCGATCATAAGAGTCTAAAATATCTGTTTACACAGCGAGATTTGAATATGAGACAGAGAAGGTGGTTAGAGCTAATGAAGGATTATGATTTAACAATCCAATACCATCCAGGGAAAGCTCCAGGGAAAGCTAACGTGGTGGCCAATGCGTTGAGTCGAAAGTCTACAACTAATTTTGCCTATGCTTTGACTTCATAAGAAAAGTTCATTCGGGAAATGGAGCAGCTAAGGTTAGAGGTGATTCCAGAAACTAGAGGTGCTTTAATGTCAGCCATTATTGCACAGCCGTCCCTTATTGATGAAATTCGAGCCAAACAGCTTCAAGATTCAATATTGAAGAAGATTTATCATGAAATACCTGAGGGTAAGCAACCAGAATTTACTTTTGAGAATGGTATGTTGAAATTCAAAAATCGGGTTTGTGTACCCAATATAAATGGTATCAAGGAAGTAATTTTGGAAGAGGCACACAATACGAGGTACTCAATCCATCCGGGTAGTACTAAGATGTATCGTGATTTGCGAGAGATTTATTGGTGGTCAGGGATGAAACGTGAAGTGGCAGAACATGTGGCAAAGTGTGTGACTTGTCAGAGGGTAAAGGTAGAACATCAAAAACCAGCGGGAAATTGGAACCATTACCTATACCAGAGTGGAAATGGGAAAATATCACAATGGACTTCGTGGGAGGTTTACCAAGATCTAGAAAGTCAAATGACAGTGTATGGGTAATCGTTGATCGATTGACCAAGTCTGCACATTTTCTACCAATCAAGACCAACGATCCAAAGAAGTTAGCTGAATTATATGTTCAAGAAATTGTGAGACTTCATGGAGTTCCAGTATCTATAGTCTCTGATAGAGATAGTGCATTTACATCAAGATTTTGGCAAGGAATGCAGAAAGCGATGGGCACAATATTGAGTTTCAGCACAGCCTTCCATCCCCAAACCGATGGACAATCAGAGCGTGTGATCCAAATACTAGAAGATATGCTTTGACTTTGTGTTTTGGATTTCAAAGGTGATTGGGAAGAACATTTACCATTGGCTGAATTTGCTTATAATAATAGTTATCAATCCAGTATTGGGATGGCGCCTTTTGAGGCTTTATATGGGCGTAAATGTCGTTCTTCACTTTGTTGGACCGAGGTTGGTGAGAGAAGATTGATAGGGCCTAAAATTGTTCAGCAGACCACAGAGAAGATAAAGGCAATACAACAACGGCTTCAAACAGCCCAAAGTAGGTATAAAAGCTATGCGGACTTGAAAAGAAGACCGATGGAGTTTGAAGTTGGGGATTTTGTATTCTTGAAAGTATCACCTTCAAAGGGTATTACAAGGTTTGGGAAACGTGGAAAGTTGAATCCAAGGTATGTTGGGCCATTTGAGATCATTGGTAGAGTTGGACCAGTAGCTTATCGGTTAGAATTACCACCAGAATTGGCTAATGTGCATGATGTATTTCACATATCAATGTTAAGAAAATGTGTATCAGATCCGAGGAAAGTGATTATTCCAGAGCTGTTGGAAGTCAGGGAAGACTTGACTTATATCGAGCAGCCAGTCAAGATTCTTGACAGAAAAGAACAAGTTCTGAGGACAAAGACTATTCCTTTGGTTATGGTACTGTGGTGAAATCACTCCGTTGAGGAAGCCACATGGGAAAGAAAAGATGAAATGAAAGAGAAGTATCCATTCTTATTTGAAACTTGAGGTACTACGAGTTTGGGGGCAAACTCCTCTTTAAGGAGGGGAGAGATGTGACACCCGCTCCCGCGGTTTATATTTAATACTGCTTTAGCATGCATAATTATGTGTTAATGTTAATTAATGTGTTATGTGACACTTATTGGAGGTGGGATTGACTCACTAAGTTGATTATGGGTGTCCAGTTGGGAACCCAGTTATGGCCAGTTTGGCAATCCCAAGTTGGGATATGTGTTGGTGGGTCCCAGTTGAGATGGGACATTATATGTGGAACACCTTATGTGCTTATCTGTTTATTAAGGCTTAAATGATTTATTGTTTTATTGTTAATGATATCATGTTATTAGGTGATGAACATTTTTGGGGTCAATTAGGGATACCTTTGTGAGGACGAATTGAACACGTTACATAATTAGTAGGCTAATTAGCAACTTTACATAATTATATGGGACCACTTATGGGACCCATGCGAGACATAGACAAATACTCATTTAGGTTTGGGATAGTTTTAATAAGTTTTATAATTAGTAGGGGTAAAATTGCAAAATTAGTAAACTAGTGGGGGTGTCATAATAAAATGGAAAACTTATATATGCATGACACCTAAGAAGGTGACACACCACCTTCTATATCTAATCTTTGGCCAAGACTTGTACGTGCAGAGAGTTAGACACAGAATTACAACGTTGACGGTTACGTTTACGGTAACGTTTTCAACGCCGATTGGCGTGTTTAACGACGTCGGTTTTCAAAATAGGCTATATATTCGGACTCCTAGGGGTAAGTCCAATCTATTGGTACTAATTTTATTGAGTTCTGTGATAGTTTTTCCACGACCCATTTTAGGATTTTAGCTCATAACTTGTAATTTATTTATAGGATCTGTACCTGGTTCATGGTAGGGCTTTAATTTCAAGATTAGGAGCGAAACCTAAGAGGTGAGTGATGTTAGTTTTGATATTTGGATGATTTTCATGTTGAGTTCAATTGTAATGCCAAAGCATGTCTAAATAGCGTGATTTAATTTATTAGCTTATTATTGGGCAAAATTCATGTGGTTAAATTAGGCCCAATTTATTTGTGAAAGCATGGTGTAATGATTAAATGAACATGTTGAGTTGCCTATTTGGGTCAATGGAAATTGCTAGTTCTATACCACCATGAGGTAATCTTTGTGGTGACGACCACGGCCGCCAGAGGCCTATGGGACCGCACGTGTGAGGCCGTGGGTCATGACTAGTCACGTGGGCTTGGGGAGTGGAGCCCCGGGCTAGCCGGTAGTGGTGGGAGTGAACTAGTAATTGCCAGAGACTATAGTTATTTGTAATATGTTGAATTGAGCATGTTTATTACCCACGATCATGATTAGCATTATTCACTAAGCATATAACTTATATATTGTAGTGGTTATTCAGTTATTGAATAACCATCGTAGGTGATCGCGGCGAGGAATCGGGAAAGTGAGCTGGGAAGTGGCTGGCTTATGGGTTTTGGGGATTGTTGTAACCTTGTTAATAGTTATTTGCTTCTTAGTTTAAAGCTTGCAATATAGTTGTAATTAATCGGTTTTAATCTAGATTGTAGTACGAGTCATATTTTAGTTGGTTTAAGCTTATGTAATATTTCTAGTTAAACTTTATACTTTAGTTGGATTGTAATTTAACTCTTGTAATATAAGGTTGGACTGTGTTAGTTGGCATTGGTTGTAAATGACTATATTTAGTACTTTTCCTAAAATATTTAAAAACTCTTGCTTGTACTTGGAAGCTCATGTTTGTGACTTTGGTTTGACTTTAAATGGTTTAAATCATTAGTGCTGATTTCAACTTGTGATTTGGTAATATTATTTGGGAATTTATTACTTGTTAAAACAGGGGTTTTGGCTAATTGCAAAGACAGGATTTTGTTTTTTTTTTTTATTTAATTATAATTGTTGAGCTTCTTTGATTTAAGTTATTTTAAACTTATTTTGGAACTTTAATGACTGGGGTTAAGCCTTGGTGGCGTGCCACGTGTCCTAGGATCATCTGAGTGGTTCCAGGACGTGACATCTACTTAGCACTTCTAGAATTGTACTGTACTTGTGAGTGACTGAGTGAGTGAAAGAGAGCTACTGAGTTTGCAAATGTGTACTGATTTGTGTGTGCATGTTGCTTGTGCTAGCACTTGTCTTTATATAGGCAATTTAGTTGTTAAGATATATGGTTACGAATGAGCACACATCTTGGCTCTTTTTATCCATGAGATTAACATCATTGCCTTTACAATTAGTAGGTAAGGCATGTGGTTAAACACAAACACACACCTTCACAATTTACAACCATGTAATTAAATTCAATCATAGCACATCAACTAGTTGTTGCAATAACGTAGCTAATGGTTAAATCAATCAGTTCGCGTGAATAATACAACTGGTTGGTTTGATCTGGTTTGGTCAGTTAGTCATATACAATGTCTGAAATTAAATCATTAGGGACAAAAAAATGCAGGCGACGTGATAATATATTTTATTAATGGTTCTTATCCCAAATCATAGGGTAACTTAGGGGCGCAGTCTTAAATAATAATACAATTAAATTTACTAAGGGTTGTAAAAATTAAATTCATTGTCTTAATACAAATATTATTTATTTATTTAGATAATATTACTACTAACGTTAATACGCAGTGGTAAAATAAAATAGCATTGAGTTATCAAATTAATAATACTAGTACCAATTATTTATGAAAAGATTATCATAACTAAAAGAATAATACACATTAATGGAATAAAATTGACATTTTATTTATTATTAGGGACGTGAAAATACAGGTTGCTACAAAAGTAGGCTGCAAAGGATGAATAGAAATTCTGTTATAACTGATTATGATGAGAAAAGACTAGAGAATGCGTGAACGGGTAAAAAGGAATTTGAGATATAGACAATGGGAGTAAATTGTTGAAGGGATAGAAAAGTTATGTTTGGAACCAAATGTAGTTACAATGGATTACCTGAATGATGATTGAGGATTTATTCCTGAGGTTTAAAATGGTTGGATTTAAGTTGTAGAATTTTGGTAAAATGAAGGATTCACACAAGTAAAATGTAGCATTATAAGATTATGGAATTTTAAAGTTATTTTTGAAAAAAAGAGCATTTTCTTTTATAAACGTAAAAAGTTATTTTGGAGATGGAGATGAGTACATCAGAATGGTTGCATTGAATTTATTGATTCCAATTGTGTTGAATAATTTTAAAGAAATTTTGAAATTAATTTTCAAGTTATTTTAAATATTTGGAAAAAAAATGCTTTAAAATATTTTCCATTCAAGAGGGAAGTTGCAATAAAAGTTGAGGATATACCAATTGGGGTTGGGAGTTGTGTTATTATTCAGAGAATATGCTTAACATTTCCGACACATCGATTTCTGCTTGAATGATAGGGTTTCTGTGGGCAAAATATGGACAGAGTTATTATGTGGTTTGTTGGTGGAGTTTTGGAATTTCAAGTATTAAAATGTTCAAAACTTGGTCTATGAAGCTCGAAATGCATATCATTTTCGCCGTTGAATTTCTCATTCAAAATATTTTATTTTTCAAATGACTATTCTACCCTCTGGGTATTAAATGCAAAAGCTTTAACAGATTTTAAACAAAAGTTTAAAGTAGCCGTGATTGGTTGAGGCGTGATGATGTGGTAATGCTTGGTTGATTGAATGAATTGACGGTGTTTACAGATGAATTTCATAATTTAAAGAGTTTGAGTTGAATTGGGTGGATTTAGAGATTTCTTAAATGAGAGGTATTTCATGGGATACAACTTTTGAAAGATTAGTATGGATCGTAATTTAAGGATAGTGGTATTATGACTAGTTGATTTGTGGGAATTGGGTTGTGAAGGACATTTTGGATTTCCAAATAAGAAATGAAAAAGTCTTATCGGAAAGAGGGTTTAATTGTTGAAAATATCACAAGAACGATAAAGAATGATGATTTACGAAATTGAATCTATTTGTTTGTTCCTTTGAAGGAGTACTTGGATAAGTGTGTTATAACATATGCCTGAAATGTAATAAAGTGAGACTGGATAATAAATGGGATATTACTGTAAAGTTGTAATAGAGGTTGATTAAAGGAAGACTGGGAAAGTTGAGTCTCTAGAATTTTAGTGATAAGAACCTCTTGCATTGTTGGGGGAAAGAGAAATTGGTACTGAGAAGAGAAGTTGTGGAAAGCTATTTAGAAGTTTGGAAATCTTTTATGAAATTCACTACACCAAAACAACAGATTTGTCACCCTTATGTTCGCTAGATTTGTCACTGCTCAGGACAGTGACAAAATTTGTCACTGTTAGTGACAGTGACAAATAGAATTGGTGACAAAAGTAACACTTTGTCACTTCTTGGTAACATTTTGTCATTGCTCAAAGCAGTGACAATGTCTATTACAAAATTTCAGTGACAAATATGACCTAATTAAAAAAACCCACCCCCTTCCCCCCAAATATTTGGTTCCCCCCCCCCCCCCCACCACCCAAACGAAAAAAATAATTGACCTACCTTTCTTCTATCCACTGGTTGCAGTGCGAGAGAGAGAGAGAGAGAGAGAGAGAGAGAGAAAGAGAGAGAGACCAGTAGCATCACTCTCTCTCTCTCTTGCATCTCAGGCATCATCACCTCCACCATCACCGTGTCTGCGCCGCCCCATTCTAGGTAATCTCTCTTTCCAATCTTCATCTCCCATTCTCTCTTTGTCACGCTCTCACACACACTCATCCAGATCTGTACACAGAGAGATCTGACTCGAACTCTATCTTTCTCATCTCTTAGGGCTCTGATATTCTCAGATTTTCAAGAGGTTATTTACAAGAGATCTGTACACACCATTGAAGTTGCCTCCTCCACAGTCTAGGTAATTTCTCTTTTCGATCTTGCTCTCTCCTTTATCTCTTTTTATTCTCTAACACACACTCGCATAAATTTGTTAACCCCATCACCGAAATCACACCTCTCTCTCTCTGCTTCACCATCACTGAAATCAACTACCACCTCCAACACATCCAAGCACACCTCGGATCACTTCCTCCAGGTAACTTCTATCACTCTCTATCAATCTATTTCCTTCCCTCTCTCTCTCTCTCTCTCTCTCTCTCTCTCTCTCTCTCATTCTTTTATTTTTCTTCCCCATATTTTCCATCTTTATTTGTAGAAGTAAATTCGGTTCTGTAAAATTGTTTCAGTGCTTTTCCTTTCTCAAGTCTCTAGGGCAAGAAGATGTTAAGCTAAGGTTTGTCAATTTTGCACTATAATTTCTCTCTTTATATTTGTGTGAATTTCCTCTTGAAATTAAACTTCTTTTTTCATCCCGTTGAATTTTGAAAAACTGTACCGTTTGAGTTGGAATCGCTCTTACAATGGGGGACACGAATTTTTTATTTTTATTTTTGGTAGAAATACTTTAAGTTTTGACTTATAGGGACCTAAAAATTGTATAAATTGTTGTATGGTTGTTTCGGGCATTCTTCTTAATAATTTGGTTGCTCACATCACATGGGTGCTTATGCCTTTGAGTTTGGATGTATGGCACATTTGAAGCGGTTTGGATCAACACTTAGGTGGGTATGATATATCCATAACAAATAGTTTGACTTTATTCATCAGTATTAATTGGTTAATGTGGAAGACTTCAAGACTACTTAGTTTGTTCTCTACCTTCTCATCATGTATATTGTAGGTTGGGTCTCGTTATTTATGGGTTCTACTCTTCGGGCCTTTTTTGGGCAGCTCAATTGCAAAAATTGCCTTCATACTTTTTCGTAGTAATTTAACTAAAAAGACAATGATTTTGAATAGTAGGTGTTTGGAATAACTGTGTTAATTTAAAAAATGATGCATAAAATAAATTCCAAGAAAACATAGAAATGCCAATAAAAGGGGAAAAATGATAATTCTCCTATTTATCTAAATGGTTTCATTCCTGATTATGAATTTTACTTTAGTGTACTAAAGAAAAAATGAATGAGGTAATTGGAACTGAATTAACAACCATACCTGTTATTCTTCTGTTCACCAATCATGTTGATGGAAAGTTTACTGAGATGTATTCTTTAGCTCGGCATTTTTAGGAATATGAATTGTTGAATTGATTGCACAATTGCTAATCACCTATGAAACAGGTGATTTTTCTATTACTGTGGGTTTACATCATGGAGCAACAAGTTTTATCACCGTGTTTGTTACCAATGAACTCGTAAGGCAACTAAGAAGAGATCCATGTGCATGTTTATTTGTTCACAATATAGTTTTATTTGATATGAAACTAGAGTAGGTGTAAATTATAAAGTGGAAGTTTGGACAGTAGCTTTAGAGTTAAATGAATTTAGGATAAGTGGGTCAAAACTTTACATTTGGAGTGTAGTTTTTGTACTCTTAGGAATATAAATGGACGTGTGGTAAAGGTTGAGGGTCGAAAGTGTCGGCACTCGAGAGATACCTAAAGTATATATAATTATATACGTAATACGTTCGATTGTCCACCAAATTGGTGGATGATGTAGTTTATAATGTTTTAGCAGGACAATCAAGTGGCAAATTAAGTGGTGTATGGAAAAAATATATTTGAGGAGTTAAGTAGGAATGCAATGCTGGAATGGATGTGGTAAAACAAGAAAGGATAGGAATGCCACTGTTATTTATATGTTACGATTCGATTTGATTTGATTCACTCCCTAAATGATTTGAATAGGTATGCCGAATCTGTCAAGGGAAGTAATCGTAGGTGAATCTTACGATTGGCATCTGAATCACGTGAATTCTTATAACTTATAGTTCTTATGATTCACAATATTGCATATCTAAAAGATTTTTTCCCATTTCTTTTACCTTTTTTATTCAAAAAATATTTTTGCAACCCTCTTTTAAGCCACTTATGCTGTGAGGCTTTTCTATCTCTTCAATTTTCATCCACCATCTACTATGAAGGCGTGCATTTCTTTTCCCTGTTTTGTTGCTCAAAGCTTAGGTTTCATTTGTTAAAAATTGAAACTTTTAAGTCACAGAATTTGCAGTACCGAAACTAATGTTTTTGGCTAAAATGTGAGCCCATATATTATTACACCCTTAAAAATAGACAAGCGCTGAGTTTTTTTTTTTTAATAATTTTCTGCATTTAATTACTTTATCAAACAATGACCTTAGTGTACACTGTCAATGATGGCTATAGACCAGTGAACCTTTTTGCAGCATTGCTTTCTTCAATTTCTAAGGTTTACAATCTCAGGGCAGTAGGAAACTCACTAAAGCTGTTTTCAAAAATATTAAACCGTAGTTTTAAAGTTCAAAGACATAACCCGAACAAGTCATAGTTCCTAAGAGCTAGTTGTGGTTACTAAGAGCTACGTACTGTGTATTTTTTATTTTATTTTTTTTATAAGAGAGCTACTTACTGTTATGTCTTTAGTTTTAAAACCACCATAGTTGAATAAATAAGTATTAAAAAAAGTATGTTTTGGAAACATCTCAAATTTGCTACCTAGATGGATGAGTGGATGTGACATTAAACCTTTTGGTTCTTAAGCTTAACTTGTAGCTAAAGTGTATATATAACTAGGTTACTTTTTTAGTTTTATTGTCTTGAACTTAAAAGAACCACACCTTGGTTGTGCTATTTCAGAAAGTATCTTGAAACATAGAAACACGTCAGTGAATATTTAAAATAGTTAAGCCAAATTGTTCACTCGGTTCCCCTAGCATTTGCGAGTCAAATGCTTTAATAATTGCTTTTGAGGGCTAAGGCCTAAGAGTTAGATATACTTGCTACATAATTTTTATTGATACTTGCTGCAAGTTTTTGTGTTGATACTTGCTGCAAGTTTTTGTGCTAATACTTGTTGTATACTTTTTCTTGTTGATCTTGCTTCATTATCATTCCACATGCTTCGACATCCCACCTTTTGATTTGTAGGTCCCATAAGAAGAAACGATCTTCTAATAATGATAGTTTCATCGGGTGTTGAGTGCTGTATTGAAGTGAGAGTTGATAGTTTTTATAACTTGCAGGATGTATTTGACCTGCCTTTTCCCATGACTAGAGACCACATAGAAGAAAGTCTCCGAAACAAGATGGCTTCTATATAGGTAGTAAGTTCTTATTGTACATTCTCGTACAGTGGTTCAGGTTGACGACTAGTCCTTGATATGTTTTGTTTTCCTTCAAACAATGCACTTTGTGTCGGCTTCCATCCTACTTAATTACAAAATGTTTTGTTTGTTGCCAGCAAATTACACATAAGTATCTTCTTTTGTCAAGTTATTCTTGATACTTGACTGAAATTTGATCCTTAAGAAGTTTGCGCATGTTTAAGGCCTCCTTGCTACTGCATATGTGTCTAACTTGTGAGTTTGTGAATTGATTTTTAAATGTATCAAGTTGTATGTAAAGTAACATCAAAGAAGATGCACATCAACAATATTTGTCATCAGCAACATATGCGTATAACTCTCTCTCTCTCTTTCTCTCTCTCTCTCTCTCTCTCTCTCTCTCTCTCTCTCTCTCTCTCAGCTTAATTTAGTACATGTATTCATGCAGGAGATTGAGTGGCCATCTGAATTCTGAAAAGGATTCTCTCATTTCATCACCTCCTGAGGTTTGTCATTCTGTTTAGTTGTTTCTTCCTTTTCTTTTGGTCATTTGATACCACAAGGTAAGTTTATCACCAGATAGCCAGTTAAGGTAGAGTTACTCATTAACCAGAAACATTTCTTGAAGTTGTTGCGATGGTTCTTGCTCCATAGACAATTAGCTTGCTAAGTAAAATTACTCATTCTGTATCAATTCAATTGATACACTCTACTTGATGCGGGGTCCACAAGAAGATGATTCACTTATCAGTGTTTTGAACGACTAGTCTTTTAGTTTATTTTTTGGTCCTTTGTACATGTAGAAATATTTGCAATCAATTGTTTTCTTCAGAGGTACCCAAGTTGAGCCTTCAGCTTTGAATTGAAATAGTTTTGTCTATGGATTGTGGACCCAAGTTGAAATGCTGAGTTTTTGTTAGTTCTTGACAATGTGGTTCAATTTAACTTCTTTAAGATAGTAAGATATCTTTAGGAACTAAAAAAATCCCCTAAATAGAACTAAAAATAGCCCCTGTTTTGCTGCATTTTCCTACCTATAAGTAGACCTT
The DNA here is from genome assembly GCA_033977485.1 of Hydrangea macrophylla. Classification (NCBI taxonomy): domain Eukaryota; kingdom Viridiplantae; phylum Streptophyta; class Magnoliopsida; order Cornales; family Hydrangeaceae; genus Hydrangea; species Hydrangea macrophylla. The sequence continues at coordinate 95,167,007 of CM066988.1, read as the reverse complement.
AAAACAGCCCCAAAACAGCCCATCTTATGTTGAGTTTAAATATACATATATATATATATGTTTACTTTTCATTTCAAAGTTTCTTCAATAATCTTTTTTCCTTGATGGATTTCCTTTCTTGCATTTGGGTAGCATTGGAGCTTGTTACTTTTTACGCCCTTTAAAGTTGAAATACAGCACCAATCTTTAATTTGTTGACATTGATAACTTTGTTCATTTTGTGATATATTTTTGTAAAAGAATGTCAATTTGGTTTTGCCTGCTAATTGAAATTAATTGACATTACCTTTACAGGATGAACCCGAGTTTCATTGCCAATTTTCCTTGGGAATACAAGTACCCACCCTTCTTCTAGTTTAATGTGCAGATTTAATTTAATTAAAGAATATCAGCATTTTCTATTTACATCAGGTTTTATGTTCCTCCTTTGAACTGTTTGGTCCCCGCAGGCATATATGTTTATCTTTATTATATAGTCATCTTTCAATTCAACATATCAGCCAAACTTATTGATCATCTAAATTCTTTTTGCAGACAATTGCAGTAATATCTATAGAACCACATGGGGTGGTACAGTTTGGGTCGACCCAGAAGGTAAATTCTGAATGCTATGCATGATGGACTTTAAGGAAGGGGAATTTGAAAGAGTGGATTATTTTTGGATCCGTCCATTTCAATTTTTGTCATTAATATTCTCATTTGACCAAAAAAAATGTCATTGGTTAATGTGCTAAAGAGACTTTGACAATGTGCTAATTGAGTGAGGTAATCAGTATGGTAATCCGTCCATATTTTATAGATGATTTTTTTTTTTGGCAGCTTTAGTAATCAGTATGGTTCTTAAGGTTCATAGTGGTGCATTGAGTTCAAGAAAACAAGAAAAACATACAAGAAATGAAAGGTAATTTCTATGATACAAGAAAAGCATACGTGCATTTTTGAACTATGTATTTTAAGTTAAGGGCTTGTTGTCCTACGACATGAAGTTTGCCATCTATTTTAATAAGGTCACAAGGACTTCATAGTTTTTTTTTAAAAAATTCGTAAGTTACCAATGTAGTAAGTTAGCATTTTGTACTCATAGAATAATACTAATGTCCACAAATCATTTTTGTTTGCAGGATGCATATACTTGGAGTTTTCTTATTGCAAGGCTATTGATCAGGACTTTCAACTTGACTTTGGTTTGTTACATCAATTAAGGCCTACTATTCATGGCTTTTTTTCACAGTTTTAATGTATTGGTGCCTCTATAATTGGCACTTCATCTATGTAAACTCTTGTATATGTTGATTTGGATCACTTGTAAGGTATTACATACTAAAATAGATTAAACAGCTTTGTGTTGATTTTGTTGGTGTTGAAACCTGAGGAAATGTTTCTCACGTATACTTGACATTAGCAATGGACATTACAAATTATAGTAATGAATGAAATGAGTTTATATTGTGTTATAAACTTGTTTCTAGTTCATGATTCCAATTCAACAAATTTGAGCACTGACAAAGGGGATTGCAATTTTTGTTATTTGTGCTATTGTGCTTATATTTGCAAAGAATATTTTTTTTTTCAATTTCTTTCAGAATTGTCACCGCCTACAGCAGTGATAAAAATGGTAACAAAAAAAAGTTTATCACTGCTGATAGCAGTGACAATTTTGAAATATTGTCACGGTTTGGAGCGGTGACAAAATTATAAATTGTCACGGTTCACAGCGGTGACAAATTTCATATTTCATCACGGTCCAAACCCATTTAGGGGTATGAATTGTCACAGTCCAAACCACAATTGTCACGGTTATTAGCGGTGACAAATTTTTTTGTCACCCCCGGAAATGTCACGGCCCAGAGCAGTGACAAAGGCTCTTTGTCACCGCTAAGAGCAGTGACAAATCGGCCAATTTGGTGCAGTGATTCTTACATATATGACGGGGATTGTACGGTTACAAAATGACTACATTTATGGTGTCTGATTTTGGGATTTAGATCAAACTTAAAATTTCTAAAGTGAAAGTTTGGGGGATATGTTGAGCATTTGGATATGGTAAATTGACAAATTGTGATGTTGACAAATTTGTCTTGGTATTGTCTCAAATTGAACTTGATTTATGATGTGAGAATTGAAAATACATAATGACATGAGAGATTCAAGGTTTGAAGAAATTAGGAAATGAATTATGTTTTAAGAAATGTAAAGTGGATGATAATGGCAACTGTAGTTAGTGATACTTGTAATTGAAGTAATAGGTTTTAAGAACCATCTCGAGAAAATTTTTAGGGAATACTGAAAAAAGGGAATATGTTGTACATCAGTATATATATATATGGATACAAAAAGAGGTGCACGTAAATTATGGCATGGAGAGTTAAAAAAAAAATTGGGTCGTTAAAAACCAGAATTGTTTATGTTGAAAGGAAAGGATTCGATGTAACCAAAAAGAGACTGGGGGATAACAAAGTGATCATTTGTTAAGGGTAAGGAACTGGTAGGGATTCATGAGATGGCATATGTGGTTGACTTTGTTTCACTGATTATATTGCCATTGTGAGTAAATGAAAATGAATGTTATGAGCTGAAAGAAAGGTTTGAATGGGTAAACTGAAATATTAAAGGACAAGTATATGTGTTGTATTTCAAGTGTGATTGGGAAATGCATTTAATCATGATGATAAATTAGTGATTGATATCAATTGACTGTTAAAGTATTTGAATTGCGACCTACGGATATTCGGAAGTGTTTAGGACCATCGATATGGTCAAGATAAGAGTGAGGGTATTGCTGAGACCGTGAATTTTCAGTATGAATTGAGATGATGGATTTTGATCAGTGCATTTTATATATCTGTGTACTAAACTGCTGATTCTATCATATGATCTGTGAGGGCAGAATCGTGTTTCAGTATGTGAGGAGTTTTTGGGTATATGATAACTGATCGATGTGTATTGAGCATCCATAGGGAATTTCCAATTGAAAATATCTAGTATTGCAGGCTACGGTTATTTTATTGGTTGAGCTTAATATTATGATCATTCAATCGAGAATACCATATGTGATTTGTGATCTATTGACTTATGCAATGACGCAAGTTTGAGGACAAACTTCTTTTTAAGGAGGGGAGAGATATAACAACCACTCCGGCGGATTATTTTAATCATTATTTAGCATGCATTATTAATTATTTAATGATGATTTGAGTATATGTGAAATGTGGGCCTTGACCCACTAAGTTGATTATGGGTGTCCAATGGGAACCCATATATGACCAAAGTGGTAGTCTTAAATTGGGATAGTGATGAGAATATCCTTATGTGCTTAAATGTTTATTAAGGCTTAAATGATTTATTATTTTATTGTTGATAATATTATGTTATTAGACGATGACCACTTTTGGGGTCAATTAGGGGTACATTTGTGAGCACGAATTAAACACGTTACATAATTAATAGGCTAATTAGCAACTTCATATAGTTATATGGGACCACTTATGGGACCCATGCGAAACATAGACAAATACTCATTTAAGTTTGGGATAGTTTTTAATATGATTCATAACTAATAGGGACTTAATTGTAATAATCAGAACTAGTGGGGGGTTTTATAATAAATATGAAAAATTAGCTTAGTATATAAGTTTGGAAGTTTTTGGATGAAGACCAAGTCTTCATCTTCTCGGTTAGATTAAAGTCGGCCAAAAATGGCGTACGAGCTCGCGGGTTTCGCCGAGCTTCGCGATGACGGTTCACCTATCAAATGACGTCGGCTTTCAAAACAGGCTACATATTTGGACTCCTGGAGGTGAGACTAGTATTTTGGTACCAATTTGGTTAAGTTCTGTGACAGTTTTTCTGCGACCCATTTTGGGGGTTTAGCTCATAACTTGTAATTTATGTATAGGAATTGTACTTGGTTCTTAGTAGGACTTTAATCTCAAGTTTAGGAACGATTCCCAAGAGGTGAGTGACATTAATTATGATATATGGATGATTTCATGTTTGAGTTCATTTGGGATATAAAAGTATGTTAAATTGGCTTAATAAAGTTTATTAGTTTATTAATGGGCAAAATTCATGTGATTAAATTAGGCCCAATTTATTGTAAAAGCTTGGTGTGATGAATTATTTGAGCATGTTGAGTTGCTTATTTGGGTCAATGGAATTGCTAGTTCTATACCACCATGAGATAATCGATGTGGTGACGACCACGGCCGTCAGAGGCCTATGAGACCGCACGTGTAGGGGCGTGGGTCATGACTAGGTCTCGTGGGCTTAGGGAGTGGAGTCGCGGACTAGTTGGTAGTGGTGGAAGTGAGCTAGTAATTACCAGAGACTATAATTGGTTGTAATGAAATGAAATTGAGTATGTTTATTATCCATGTGCATAATTAGTGTTGTTCACAAGCATATAGCTTATATATTGTATTGGTTATTGAATAACCATCGTAGGTGTTCAAGATGGAGCTCAGGAGGAAAGAAATGGACATCTTTTCCCTTGTCGTCAATTATTACTTTTTTTCCCCTTAGGAAAAAAAAGTAAAATATGCTTCTATTTTATTTTGTTTGATACTTCAATTTGTTTGAAGTAAAAGGCTACAAATAAGTAGTAAAGTTTGCTTTGGTGAAGCACCAATAAATTAATAAAAAAAAAAGAAGAAGATGCAGTCTCGTGAGTCTTGGTATGAATTCTATGTGATCTGAGAAGCATATCCATTTTCACGGTTTGACAATATTCCCAAGGGCCATCATCAAGTGGGTCCTTATTTAAATTGCAATCTCTTGGTTTTTAGCTTGAGCTTTTACAGTTGTTCCAAATAATACCCTGTTGATTGTACTCCTACGGTTTCTTTTTAACAAATAATATAGACAATAGTTTTGGCACTGAAATCTTTCTGTGGCTTTGTAGTTTTCAATTTTTCCTTGCTTAGAAACTTTTTGGACTTATGGATTCATCTAAAAGCTTATTGACTACGGTAAATAGCGTCTCAATTATGTACCTTAATGTAGACAATAGTGTTTGTGCCTAAATCATTCCGTACCTTAGTAATTTTCTTCAATTTTTCCTTGTTTACCAACTTTTTCAGTAATGGATTTATCTAAAAGCTTATTGACCTTAGTAAAGAGCGTGTCGATTATGATTTTTGTCAGTTATGCAGAATTTCCACATAATTTTACTTATATTTAATAAGTAAAATTAGTGGAGTATTGTAATCAATTATTTATTTGAATTTATGTAGAAAATGATAACGGCTTAAATTCTTGTAAAATAGGGGACGTGTTATGTTGATTGGTTATGGGCTGAAGTAGTATTTATATAACCTCTAATTAGAAATGGGGGTACTTTTGGGGACCGTTTGACCTATAAAAATGTTACTTTTGAAAATAGATTTTGGTAAGATGTGTTTGGTTGAATGTGTTCAAACATTAAAAAACACAATAGTGTGTTGAGTTCTTTGGTCAAAACTTTTATTATTTTGCTTTCTGCAACTTTAATAATTTGAGAAGACCCTTGGTGGCGTGCCACGTGTACTAGGATCATTTGGGTGGTTCCGGGGCGTGACATATATTGTATACACACACACACTCTCTCTCTCTCTCTCTCTCTCTCTCTCTCTCTCTCTCTCTCGGGTTAGAGAGAAAGAAGAAAAAAGAAGAAGAAGAAGAACAAGGAGAGGAGACTAGAGAGGAAGAGAAGAAGAAGTGGAGACCAGAGAGAGAGAGAGCAGAGAAGGATAGGAGAGAGAACACTCACCATAGCCGCCGCCGCGGAGCTCGGGACACTGTCATCGGGATGCTGGGACAATATATATCATTAACTCACTCAAAGGGTTATTTTGAGGTGTTTGTATGTGTTTAATAACGTATACGAAAGAAAGAAGGAATCCCAATGTTTTTATATAAAACCAGCAATTTCGAAGGAAGAAGACAGAGTCCAATCGATTGCCATTGGATTCAATCGATTGGATAATTTCCCAATTTATTGCCATGAATCCCAATCGATTGCCATTTTGGCCAATCGATTGGCATTGTTTCCAATCGATTGCTTTGTTGTCCAATCGATAGCAATCGATTGGGTAAGAACATAATGGATTTATATGTTGTTATATACTATATATGAGCTAGTTGTGATATACCTGAGTTGTTAATGGTTGTACGAATGCTGATATAGTTAGACTATACGTGATATCGTGATATATGATTTATCAACATGACGTTATATTAGACTTATAGAATATTTACATTAATATTACAAGATGAATCATTCTATGTAACCGTCGATATGAGATGAACTATTTAACTGCCATATTGTCAAATTGTATAGTAGAACGGAACACAACTGCATGTTAATAATTAGTAATGAATAGATATGATGAATTCAGAGCATTTGGTAATTCTTGTATCTAGAGTAATGCATTTCACGATATGTGGTCAGCATGCATGGGATATTGATATGAAGAGATTAGAGAATATGATGAGAAATGGGATATGTGCTTATATGTGGAATAAGAGATATGTACTTTGGATCCGTGGGATCAACGGCTGACGAGGCGGGTGGACGTGGGATGGTTAGAATTCTTAGTGCACCTCTCGCTGTTGAAGACGTCCAGTGATGCATATGCACTGTTGAAGATGTCCAGTGTACCGTTGAAGACGTCCGGCTAGGGTTCTAATGTATTCTCAATTGTGTAGACGACCAATGAGGATATACACATCGTTGAAGACGTCCGATGTGCTGTTCTATCGTTTACAGATAGGTGGTACCGTGTAGACGACCGGTAACCCTATCAAGGGATTGTGAGACCTACTGCCTAGTTGGTAATTCCGATTGACATTATCGTATCAACGAATGGTTACAGAGATGGATAGAGATATGAATATGAGTATGAATATGGTGAATGAATACGGAAATGGATATGAATATGAGAATGGTTAGTTAGATGATGTTCAATCGTGGATTCAACGTTCCGACGTAAAGGTAGTTGCATGGGTGGTTGCATGGGTTACATGTATGGGTTTGGTGAATACGTGATGAGATATTTATTCCATGGTTTTTATTATTGTTTTCATTTAATATGTTTCCTGCTATCATTGAATTCATGTATAGTTTAATGAGACCTCTGCTATGTCCGTGAGTGACATCATTGTTAAGAGATTAACCACATTTTAAGATGCTGAACAATAACGGTGAGTAGTATAGTTAGTGTACTCACTCAGCTTTGTATTCAAAGCTGATGGCGTTTGTGCCCTGGACATTGTAATGTTTAGAGCTTGGCAGGGCTTGAGGACATAGAGTGATGTTCAGCTAGACTTGGAGCTGAAGGCTTGAAGACGAAGACATGCTGCTTTGTATTAATTAGTGGGTATATATCTGTTATACTTCTATTAATTGTTGTTATAGGATTCAGACTCTAAGTCAGCTGTTATAATAGATTTAGTAGACTTTTATAATTGGTACTTGGGAATATGTTGCTTCCAAACCTTTTATATTTCCATTGTAACCTCTGATTATGTTAATAAGATATGTTTTATGAATAGCATCCTCCCTATCGTTGTATTTGTTGGTTTGTATAGATGACAATGCAGTTATTCACCAGTCACGAACTTACGGGACCAAAAAGGAACTTGTTTTCTCTATTTTTGCTTCTCCGGGGCGTGACATCATGAATATTTCATATAAGGTTTTATCAAACTAACTATTCACCTAACCCTTTCGAATATACTAATGTCGTAATCACAAAGTCACGCGGAGGGGAAATAGATATCTATATTAATTTGATAACAACGACGTGCAATTCAATACAAAAATTTAACCCCAAGAATTAAATTAAACATGTAATAGTTTGGTTTACTCGCGTAAACATATATACATACATGTATATGTATATACTCGGATATACAATTTAACTCACCTAATTTGATCAAAAATCGACAATAACGGATGCTCCATGATTCCACACGAGACCACGAACCCGAGACCATTCTCTTCGTTTTTCTTCTTTTTTTTCTTCTTCTTCTCTCTCTCTTCGGCGACTATGCAATGTGGTTTACCTAACCTATTTTAATATTATAAATATATGATATGCTATACTAGATTCATACCTAACTAATACACACCCCTATAATAATGACACACTACTCATGACTCATGACCCACGACACACACAACTACACACGTTTCTTTTTTCTTTTTTTTTTTTCATAGGATCTTTTTATAGTGTATAACACTCACACCAGTTTTTGTATATTACTCCCATTAATAATACAAATAAGTGCATAAAAATATAAACTAAAACACTCTAAATTATTTAAAATGAATTAGGGTACTACAGCTTAGGCCCACCCTCGTCCCTTGGTGGCTCCGCCCCTGCAGAGAAGGCAATATGCCTGCACATGTTCTGGCTAAAAATGCCTCTTTGTCTGATGGTTTGGTTGTTTGCTTGGAGGAAGTTTCTCGTTTTCTTGTTAATTTTGTTTCACGTGATTGTTCCACTTAAATTAATGAGAATTCGTTGATTATAAAATAATAAATAAATAATAATAATGATAATGATAATAATAATAAATGGAAGGATTATTGGCCTCGTGGTGCTGGGCATTATCTTGGTAGCGTTTATGTGGTGTTGTTCTAGCAGCTCGCAGTCGAGGATTCACAGGCAATTTTTTAATATTAAATTTACTTTTATATTTTTAGGAAATTGCTATTCTCACCTCAAAATTGAACCAATGTACTTTATGGTATTATTGACACATCATGTAATACTGTGTAGTTAATATATTTCATAGAGTACATTAGTTTATTAATAGAATACGAATAACAACAATTCGCTATTTTTATCACAATTAAAGAGAGTATTTTTATTCACCCAAATCCACCAAGAATACCAATGCAAAGTCAGACCGGAACGGCAACTTACAACTTTACTGAACAATTTTACAAGTACATACGTACGGCCCGTAGCCCGCCCGCCACTCTCACTCTTCTCTGTCTCTCTAAAAAGTAAAATCAAACTATTTCTCTATTTCTCTCTCCAAGTTTCCAATTAATGGATCAGATACAGCACAACTACGTCGAAGTGAATGGTCTGAAGCTCCACGTGGCCGAGATCGGATCTGGGTCCACTGTTGTGTTGTTCTTGCACGGGTTTCCGGAGATATGGTACTCATGGCGGCACCAGATGATCGCCCTTGGTAGCGCCGGGTACAGAGCAATCGCACCCGATTACAGAGGGTACGGACTATCCGACCCACCTCCCCAACCCGAGAAGGCCTCGTACACCCACCTCATCTCTGACCTCCTCGCAATCCTCGATGCTCTCACCATTTCCAAGGTGTTTAGTCCTAAAAACTTAGTACTCTATTTACTTATTTCACAATCAACCTAGTCGATTTTGGATTTTTGTTTGGTTGCCGAGAAAATTTGAGTAGCTTAATTTTAAAATCAAGCCATTTTTAAACTTTATATTTATATATTTATATAAATGGAATTTTTAGGTATGAATTGGAGCTTTTTAAGGCCCCAAAAGATTAAGGGTTAGTTTGCCCCCATGTCCTTTCTTGAATTTAAAAGGAGAAAATTTTTTACAACAGTAAATGTATTGGATATACAAAACACAACAAGATTTTAAATGCTTGTACCCTGTTCTGTGTACGTGGTGCATAAAAAAGTGTAAAAATATTCAAACAGCACACGGTACAAGGCATTTAAAACCTTGTTGTGTTTTGTGTAACATTACTCTTTATACAATTGACACACTGCTCTTTAAAAAGACATCGTGAAATCAAACAACAAGATTCTAAAGTTTTTAAAAACTTCCTCAACAAAGTCCTAAATTCAATTTTTACAAAGCTCATTAGAGGTGTAAAGTGGGCCGGGCTGGGCCACCCAGCCCACAAAAATTAGACCCACGCGGGTTGTGGGTTGGGTTGGGTTGGGCTGGGACCGCGAGCCACGTGGGCCGGGCCGAGCTGGGTTTGAAAGTTATTTGGGTGGACCCAGCCCGACCCACTTGGCACGACCCAAGTAGGCTGGACTGGGTTGGCGGGCTGGGCTGTGGGCTGGGTTGGTGGGTTAGGCTGTGGACAAGGTTGGCGGGTTGGGCTGGGTTGTGTGCGGGTTGGTGGGTTAAGTTGAGTTTGGGTATAAGTTGTGTAATTTAAACTCATAACTTATAGTTTATAACTTAATTTAATGAATAGCTTATTAGGTACTAGTGCTTATACTTATATAAAGTACATAATTTATAACTTATATCATATAATTTAAAATTATTTTTCTAAAAATTTGCGTGCTGGGTCGGGCTAGGTTGGGTAGTGGGTTGGACGGGTCGCGGGTTGGGCTGGGTCGCGGGTTTTGGTGGGTTTTAGGCGGGCTGGGCCGGGCTGGGTTGGTGGGCTAGAAAGGGTGAACCGGCCCAGCCCACGCTGGAGGGCTGGGTTAGGTGGGCTGGGCTTTGGCGGGCAGGGCTGGACTGGGTTTAGCCATTTTTCCGGGCTGGGCCGTGCCGGGCCGGGCCAACCCAACCCATTTTACACCTCTAAAGCTCATAAACTAATTACCAAATAAATTAACATGAAATTGTACTTTAAAAAAGAAAAATCCCCCAAATGGGGGCCAAACTAAGCCTTAGACAAGTTGGAACTTATTGGGTTTTGAAGAAATGGATGCTGTTATTATTATTATTATTATTATTATTGTGCAAATGAGTTTGGGCACAACACTCCAATTTAAGTTAAGGAATGTACTGATTTGCATACAATTGTAGTTATGTGTGTTTGTATAATTGACGAGATATATTGGCACAATCCTATTAATAAACTACCCGAATCAATGTCTAAGAGTTTCATCAATTTCTTGTCCCCAAACAATATCCACCACCCCCCCACCCCCTTTTTTTTTTTTTTTTTTTTAAGGTTAATGAGTTGAATTTTGATTGGAAATTATTTACTTGGCCACTGCCATATCATTTGAGAAACATTTTTTTGGATAGAAATTTGGAAAGCATAACATTACTCTTTTTTTTTTTTTAAATTTTTTTAATTAGGGGATTGGGCGATTTACATATTATTTCAATTTAGGACCTTTTACCCAAAGTTGTTAAACTTGTTATTGCTATTACTCTTTCTTTTTGAGCTGTTTTGTGATCATAATTGAACATTGAGAAAATAGTGCTTGAATTCCTATATAGTACTCATGTTTTATGGTAGAAACATTTTGCCTATTGTTATCCTAAAGAAATACAAATGGACCCTTTGCTTGTATATGACTTGTGAGTGATAATTGTTGTATCATCAATTTCATTAACTAGTTAAAATTGTTTTGCTTTTGACCCAAAAGAAAGAGATTATGAAAAAAAAAGCCTTTTTGGTGATTCAGTGGGTGATTTTTCCGTAGGTTTTTCTCATTGGAAAAGATTTCGGGGCCTGGCCAGCTTACCTTTTTACCCTTCTTCACCCGGAACGGGTATCAGGAATTGTAGCACTTGGTATCCCACACATGCCTCCAGGTCGCCCTACAAATTTAGGACTCATTCCCGAAGGATTCTACGTTTCAAGATGGCGGGTATATTATCTGTTTCTGTTGTTTTAACACTTTGGACATGAATATATATACAAGTGTAGCTTTTTTCAACTTCATTCGTGACCTTGATCACTTTTAGGAACCGGGATGAGCTGAAGCTGATTTTGGCCGATTTGACCGTAAAACAGTTGTCCGCAACATTTACATCCTCTTCTCCAAAAGTGAACTTCCTATAGCCGGGGAAAACCAGGAGATCATGGATTTGGTCGAGCCATCTACTCCTCTACCCCCTTGGATCACAGAGGAAGATCTTGCAACCTATGGAGCTTTATATGAGAAATCCGGATTCCAAACTGCCCTACAACTACCTTATAGGTAATAGATTTCACTTTTGCTACATTTGGTTGCTAGGACGAACGGAGGGAGGGGAGGGGTAACTGTAGAAAATCCCTCATTTGGTAGTGGAACAGCGGAGGTTAAGTGTAGAAAATCCCTCTGGGTGATTCATCCAGGTTGGGAGAGAAAAGAAGTTTCCTTCGTATTCGACCTTCTTGTCCTTACCCAAAAAAAAAAAAACATACATTCTACACTTTATTTCATCAATTCCTAGATATGTAACCAAGCAAAAAGAATAGAAGACCCCTTCCTATTCTAAAGAGATGCCTCTTCCCTTCCTCCTCTCTTCCTTTCCTTGTACTTCTCCGTCCCTCCTATCAAATAAATCATTTATTAGCCGCACATGGTTCTTCCTGATGATAAAACTCGCCAATCTAAAGCGTAGTGATTGTGTGTCACCTCTCAGTGTAAGGTGCTACAGTAACAGAGCATTTTAATTCTTTACGTTTATGGAATTTTGAAGTAAAAAAGTTGTAGGTTGGATTCCACAATGTGGACTGTGGTGTTAGAAAAAACAAATTTTGTATAGGTTCAGCTCACCAACTTGTTATTAAGATATTTCTGCGTTTGGTGCAAAAGTAGTTTTTTTTTTTTTGGTGGTTTTATGTATCAATATTCGATATATATGTACTTCACATATAAAGAGAGAAAAAAGGAAGAGGGGGTAAAGATGGAGATTGAAACATGATAGAGTGAGTTATTTTATGAAGAAGGTGAAAAGCATTCTCACATGCAAAATGTCATCTCCAACTTAAAAACATTAGCAACTATGAATTCGGTACTTTGAAAAAGTACAAATCTTATTAAGATGAATCCGTTAAAAAAAAAGATTAATGCACCATCTCGCTTTAAATTAAGACGATTTCATTTTTTTTATAGGTCAACGATTGAAGAATTCAACATACCAGATCCGACAATTAAAGTTCCAACCCTGTTGATCATGGGCGAGAAGGATTATGTCTTTAATTTTCCAGGAATGGAGGACTACATAAGGAGTGGAACGGTGAACCAGTTTGTCCCAAACTTAGAGATTGTGTATATGCCTGAAGGATCTCATTTTGTTCAGGAGCAATTCCCAGACCAAGTGAATCAGCTAATCCTCACCTTCCTCGGTAACCATATAGTTCATCATGATAAGTGTTGAGAGGTTGCCTTGAGATTATGAGCATAGCATGTAACTTTGTGAGTGTATGAAATCCCATTTATGTCATGACTACAGTCAAAATGTCATTAGAACACTCTACTGTATTTGCACTTGATGTAGAGAAATAAATTTCTGTTCTTTTGTTAGTAACTTGTAATTTGTGTAGTGAGATCTTAAGGTTGTGTTTGGTTTGCGGATTTAGAGAAGGAAAATTGTTTTCCTAATATTTTCCGCCATGCTTTAAATAACATTTGGAATTAAAAGAATGCAAAATGCAGTGGAAATTCAAGAAAGAAAAACAGTAGCGGAAGTGACTCAACAGAACTTAAGAAAATCTATTTTAACCGCATTTTTTTGTCTTTACCTATTTCCTTTCCATTTTTTTTTATCATCAGAACACAGAGAAGTGTTTTCTTCTACATTTTCTTTTCTTTTTTCTCGTTAGTTTCATGAACCAAATAGAACCTAAATGAAACCATGCTTTTGGGACAAAGTGAAGAACTGGCTGTGATTACCATTAAGAGTTCTGGAAAGTTCACCTTTCAACTTGTTAGCTAGATACAAGAGACCTCCAACATTTAGGTAAATGTAGAATGGTATTAAATAACCATATAACTGAGATAAAGATTTTCATTTTCATGTTTGGTGAAGTGGATGAAATTTCACGATTTTTCTGGGTACTGTTCTATAAATGAATCGGGCATTGTTTGGGACACAAAAGCATCTCAAAAAGGATGTGGCATCTCATGTGGTTGTAGTACCTGTGAATATATTAAATAATCAAGAAAACAACAAAGGGAAAGAGAAAAGAGAGCTAGAGTTTTTCATAACACTAAAACTGAATGAATGAATACAATGGAAAAGAAGAGGCAATAATAATAGAATATCTAGGTATACAGTATTACCCTAATATAAAAGAAAAGACTAAACTACCCTAAAGCTAATAAAACTAATTCTAACACCCCTCCTCAAACTCACGATGCTGCAGCTAAAAGCATAGAGAGTTTGCCAACTAAAAAATGAAAACGCTGAATCGGATGTGACTTTGTAAACAGATCAGCAATCTGTGCGGAAGAAGAAACAAAAGGCAAAGTGATAGCTCCATGCTTAAGGTGATAACGAGTAATGTGACAATTTGGTACGCTCTACATGAGGTCGAAGGACAAAACAAGTACAACCAAACACCTTTAAAGAAGAATAATCAAGAGCATGCCCATACAATTTTTCAAAAGGTGACAGACCTGAGCAGTGAGAGGACAGAATTTTATTAATTAGATTGACAACAGTAAGGACAGCCTCTCCCCAAAAATCACTAGGGACATATGCAGATAATAAAAGAGAGCGAGCAGTTTCAACAATATGCCGATGTTTCCTTTCAGCAACACCATTTTGCTCAGGAGTGTCTGTACAAGAAGACTGGTGAATAGTTCCATCTAAAGCAAGCAACTCATGAAATGTCACACCCGTTCCATAAAATCATTGTTTTATCATGCATATTGAATGTTGTGGTTATCAATGTTATTTGATAATTGGATGGTGATGAGGTTGACTGTGAGTCAACAGTACGGTGTCAGTGAGGACACGAGAACATGGAAGTTCATATTGCATAATCATGAGTAAATGACATTTATATGATTTAAATGTTACTCCCTCCGTCCCATTTTATGTGTCCATCTTTCCTTTTTGGGATGTCCCAAAATTGTTGTCCACTTTCCTAAATTAGTGTGCAAAATTTGCTTAGTTTCCCAAACTACCCTTCCTTACAAACAACACCAAAACAAAACAAAAAAGGAAGTGCAATGATTATGGGCAATTGTGGAAAGTAGGTGTAGATTCTTTTTGTCCCCTTAAATAGTTGGATTCCCCAAGATGGACACATAAAATGGGACGGAGGTAGTATTTGACTTTATCTGGTATTCCTGTGAATAGTAATTATACCTGTGTAGTATAATTCTGGTAAATTTTGATTTGATAGTATCATTTTGAGAACTGTGGTGAGAACGTGAGAGATACGTTAATTAAAAAGGTAGGTTGTGTAGAGATTCCACAGAATATAGTTTTTGGACGTTATTTTGGACCCAAACGAAACTTAGTCGGAAACATTTGAAATTTATAGTTTTCACTAGTAAAGTTATAAAATGGACGTGTGCGAAGTTTCGTGGGTGAATTAGAAGTTTGAGGAACTCGTGGGGAGGTAAACGTAAATTCCCGAAAGTTTGCCTATATATAGATTGGGATGAGATTTCAATCTCATCCAAAACTCTCACAAATATCTAGAGAGAGGAGAGAGAAAGGAGATTTGGAGCCAACGGGCTTTGCGACGCCGATCGACGACCGTTCGTCCGTCAGATTTTCTCCAGATTTCAGATTTGAACTCGTGGAGGTAAGATCTACGTTTTGATCCCACTTAGGCCGTGTTTGGCCAAGTTTTTGTAAGATCTTAATTTTAGACTTTTGGGAAAAACAGGTATAAACTTGTAGGAATTTTCTCAAATTCGAAATCCGACGTTTATTTAGCCTCCTAGTCGATCCTTCAAAGTTTGGAGGAAATCGCACGAGGTATGAAGTTCTAACTTGTGAAATATAGGGAAATACATGTTTTATATTTCGACGACGAAATTGTGATCCGAGCGAAATCCATGGGTTAATTGTAGGCCCGTTAATTATGCACGCGCTAATTTGTGAAAAGCATGTCTAAATTTACGCGAGCACGTTAAGTTGTCTATGTGGGTCAAAGGGGAGTCTTATACAAATTCATGCCGGAGTAAGCTTCTCGATGTTTGAGAATTTAGTAGCGACGGCTACTGTGCATGGTTGATAGACTTGGACTTGCCATGGCACTTGTGGATACAATGGTTGATAGACTTGGACTTGCCATTGGTATCGCGGTTTAAGGCTTGGACTTGCCGCTACCGGATGAATGCGTATTTTGCTTCCTAGAGACTATTGTATGATTTATGAGATTAAAGCATGTTTCATCATATATTGTACATGTTAGACTTGTACGCTCAACATATAGCTGAGCAGTGGAGATGTACTCCATTGCAGGTAAAAAGAAAGACAAGAAGAAGTGTGTGGAGTGAGGCCGATGAACGCCGGGGAATCACCTTGTATATGTTTTTGGTTTAAATCTTAACTGGTGTAAGATTTTGAATATTGTAAGAGGTTGAAATAGATCCTTGGATTGCGTTGTAATATGGTAATTCTGTAATTGAATGTCTGTAATTGGGTTTTAATATGTTGAAAATCAGTTATGGTTGGGATTGTTGTTGGTTTTGAGAAGCATGAGTTGTTAACTTTCATCACTGGACTGCCAGCAGGGAAGCAGTCGACTGGACCCAGGGTCAGTCGACTGGATCTCGTGTGGTTGGGATACAGTAAGTGAATGATAGAAAAGCAGTCGACTGGTCCTCTTCATCAGTCGACTGAACCACTGTTGATTTTGGCCACTGCTTCTTAATATTGAAAAGCAGTCGACTGAGTTCTCTGAGCAGTCCACTGGAACCCTTTGAATAAGTTGCATTTTTGGGTTCTGCTTGACCCAGTCGACTGGGCAGTCGACTGGACCCTAGTACAGTCGACTGGGCAGTCGACTGAACCTCTGTTTTCAAAAACTGATTCTTTTGAAAGTGTTTTCCTTTAGCCAAAACTTTTTATAACTCCAATTTCAATGGATTTTACAAACTCAGAGGGTAATGTTCCCTAAGTTTTAAATACCCATGGTTGTTTTAAAGTTCTTTCCGCTGCGTATATTTATATGATTGTTTGGATGAGCCTTGGTGGCGTGCCACGTGTCCTATTTCCACGCGTAGTGGGATGGGTCGTGACATGAAATTTATGATAGGTATACTCTCCACCTAAATCACATCTAAAACATTTGATGACAGCAGAATGTTGAGTTTTAACAAAAGCACGAAAGGTATTGTAAATATCAAAGAAGTCTGAACGACGTTTCATAAGATAAACCCAACAGTAACGAGTGCAATCATCAATAAATGATACATAATATCGAGACCCCCCTCTTGTAGTAACAGGAGAGGGTCCCCACACATCAGAATGAACTAAATCAAATGATGCAAGAGAATAAGAAATACTTCTATTAAATGGTAAAGCGGAAAATTTTGCCAGTTTACAACCACTACAATCAGAAATGTCATGAGTTTGTAAATCTCCTAATTTTCCTATAGAAGCTAAATATTTTAAACGAGAGGCTGAAACATGACCAAGGCCAGAATGCCATAAATAAAAACTAGACGAAAATGAACTCAAACGAAAGGATGACAAGTCAACACTAGAAGCTGCAACCACTGGTACATTGAGCTCGTCCAAGATGTATAATCTCCCTTGCCTACGGCCTATCCCAATCAGCGTCTGAGACTGCGGATCCTCACATGACAAAAAGTAGAAGAAAAAGAGACTAAATAACCTGCATCACAAAGCTGACCAACAGAAACAAGATTCATAGTAAGTTTAGGAATGTGGTAAATACTAGGGAGAGATACATGAGGTGTGACAACAGACCCAACACCTGCTAATGGCATGGGAGTACCATCAGCAGTCATAACAGGCAAAGAGGAAGCAGGACATAAGAAAGCAAAAGACGACAAGTCAGGCGACATATGATTAGAAGCTCCAGAGTCTAAAACCCAAATACCTGAGGACATACCTGAAGACATACCTAGTGAAGAGGTGGCCATAGCATGTGGCTGTGTGGCAAGGAACTTCTGAAATTGCTCAGCAAGGGAGGTCATGGACGGAGTGGATGGGGAAGGGGAACCAGGTCCAAATGAGTCTGATGGTGGTACAACTGCTGCAGTGTTAGGCTGTGGAGGCCTATATGAACGCTACTGAGATTGGTTGTTAGATTTCCAATGAGAAGATTGAGGTTGCTGTTGTTGTGGTGATCGACCATGTGAGGGCTGGTTGCTGCTATTGGGCTGGTTTGCACGACCCAACCTAGGACACTGAGCCTTCCAATGATCATTCTCCTTATAGTAGCTGCATACATCACTACCAACTCTCGAGTAAGGCTTATTCTGATTGTTGGACTGTGGTCGAAAAGGGGCTGCTAAAACAGATGGAATAGAGTCGGGGAGAATTCCCTTTCCAGACTGTGTCTTGAGACGTATTTCCTCGGCTACTAACTCATGAACAACAGAATCAACGGACGGAAGTGGGCTACGATGGAGAATGGACCCACGAAGGCCCTCAAAATCTTCACGTAGAGCCATCAAAAACTGAACCAGACGTTGTTCCTCCTTACTAGCGATATATGGTGCAAAGGCCCGCAATTCGGGCGACTCCATGAGAGCTAACTGATCCCAAAAATTTGTCATTGTAGAATAGAACTCCTTAATACTCAAATTTTTTTGTTCAAGGGCACGAATATCACACTCTAATTGGTACCTTTTCGCAAAATTGGACTGTGTAAATAATTTAGCCAAATGATCCCACACCTCCTTTGCATATTCAAACTTTGCCAACTGCATACCTATTGAGGGAGCAACGGAGTTGTTGATCCAAGTAATGATTTTCGAATTATTTGTGTCCCAAACATCTAGCAACTCTGCAAATTTATCAGCATTTTCATTCGTAGGTTTACTAAAATCCCCATTGATATAACCCCACATCTTCTTCCCCTTCAGAAAATTTTTCATCACATAATTCCAATATGCAAAATTCTTGCCATCGAGTTTAACACTAATTGCTTGAAGCGAATCATCACGTTCAGTATCCATTACGAAAATGAAGCAATTAAATAACACAAAACAAGCGAACCCAAAATCAAAGACAGATCCAAAAACACAAAACAAACGAACCAGAATCAGTGACAGGCAGATCCAAAAACGAGCGTAAAGCAGTGAGAAATCTAAATACAAATCCGAATCCAAATCAGCGAGAAATCCAACAACGAACCAAAATCATCCGAATTTTTTTTTCAGGGCTCCGCCCCGAACCCCGACAGGGGCGAGCTGCCCCCTGCAACCCCCAGCCAACTCACCGTAGAGTTGGATCTGCGAAAATCGTGGATGAGATTCGAACCTGCTCTGATACCATGTGAATATATTAAATAATCAAGAAAACAACAAAGGGAAAGAGAAAAGAGAGCTAGAGTTTTTCATAACACTAAAACTGAATGAATGAATACAATGAAAAAGAAGAGGCAATAATAATAGAATATCTAGGTATACAGTATTACCCTAATATAAAAGAAAAGACTAAACTACCCTAAAGCTAATAAAACTAATTCTAACAGTACCTACCACACTTAACTCAACCCATGGGATGCGACATCCTTTTGTGAGAATCTCTTTGTGACCCTTTTGTGTCCTTAGCATTACCCATGAATCTCAAGGTAGTGATTTTTTTTTCTTTCCCCTTTGCTGCTGTTTCTAGCTACTGTGAATATTGTTTGTGGGTTTGAGAAGGATTTTTATGTTAACCCTTGGGGGATGATAAATTTAAGGTTCTGTTTGGTTTGCAGATTCATAGAAGGAAAATAAAAGAGAAAAGAAACTATAAGGGGTTAATTCGAACTTGAGCATAAGTTGGGGGTGAAAGTGTTGCGATTAAAACACTTTCAAACTATAAGGAAAATAAAAGAGAAGAACAATCAGTTGACATGTGTTCTTTTTCATCTCTATTTTACCCATACTTTAGCAATGCAATTACTGAATGGAATATGAATAGGACACATATTAACTACCAACACGGGGTGGTGTGTGAGCAAAAATACTAGTTTAAAAAAGTAAAAAGTCGTATTAAAATGGATCTGTAAACTAGACTAAAACTAATATTGTAACATAATTATTATTGGCGACAATTTCCAAAATTTTCATCCTAAACATGCCATATCTTGGTTTAAATTAAGTTGATTTTTTGCTTTTATTGGTCAATTCATGAAGAATTCAACATACCAGATCCAAAAGTTGGAAGTTCCAACCTTGGTGATCATGGGCGAGAAGGATTACTTCTTCAAATTTCCAGGAGTGGAGCCGTGGAGACCTACATATATATATATATATATAAGTACAGTCCGGATCTTAAGCGGGTGGCAAAAGACAGACTTTGGGATGGACCACTTTTAGCGACGAAAATGTGGCTTTTAGTAACGAAATTTTTTGTCGTTAAAAATCATTGTTTTAGCGATGAAAAATTTCGTCGCTAAAAGCGACATTTTCGTCGCTAAAAGTGACATTTTCGTCGCTAAAAGTGGTCCGTCCCAAAGTCCGCTCCTTCACACCCGCTTAAGATCCTCCTTATATATAAGTATATATAAGGATTGGAACTGTGAAACAATACGTCCCCAAACATAGAGATTGTGTACATGCATATGCCGGAAGGAACTCATTTTATTGAACAGAAGCAACTCCCTGAGATTATGAGCTTGCTTGTAACCATACGAGGTCACATGTATATATGCCATGACCATATGGTCAATGTTACTAGAACACTTGAGAGTACTGAATTGACATTTGCTGAAAAATTAAAGCTACACTTACGTTCTTCTATTGTTTTGCAAATTTAGGGAATGAAAATGAAAGAAAAACTTCCATTTTCCTCGTATTTTTCCTTGTGTGTTCCTCCGTACTTATATAGTGTTAGATTATGGTTCAAAAATTCTTGAGTTCAATTTTGGAGAGAATTAATTGCTAGGGTAGTGGATATCAGAAAAGTCATCGAGGAAGTCTGGGTGGTCCTCGAGGCATTTGGATAGGTGATTGGAGAATTTGGAATCTTTAAGCAGGGACCATCTAATAGACCGTCCGAACGGTGATTGGCATTCCAACGGTTAATAGGTAGAATCAAGCGTCTGCAATGGCATTCGATCCGGATGGTGGGCCGAGATTTGACAAATTTAGTTCCTTTAAATGAGGAATCCGTTTCTTTTGTTGAACAAATTGGGTGTTTGCTATATGAAGGCACCATTTGAAAGGTCTTTTAAAGTATCCCTTGTGACCTTTGAGTGAGGTATCTATACTGATCTAGAGAGGGGTGTGTGAGCTTTATTAAGAGGCAAGCCAAACTCGTGGGTGAGAGGAACTAGAGTACTTTGAGAATAAAGTTTTTTTTTTTTTGGTGAAGTTGAGAATAGAGTTGAGTAATTGACTAATTGTAAATATACAATTAATAAAGTTTTCATAGTAAAACTTTGTAATCTCTTTTGGGGTAGAGTAGTCCGGTTTTGGGTGAACCACGTTATATAAGTGTGTTCTTTGTCTTCTTGTGACAGATTATCATACTATCATCGTTGTCTTGATTCATTTTAATTTTCTACTTCAAAAACCAGTTTCATAAACGATCAATATCTCGTAGTCAACTTACATAAAAATCAAAAATAAAAAAATCTAGTAAATCTTTCCAAATCAAGGTTGCATAGGCCTGGTCTGCTCCGGGAGTTGTTAACTTGGGAACCAAAACATTAATGATGACTTCATTCGACATGCCTCTGGATTGTTGACTGCACCTTTGAGTGCTGTTTTATGAGTAGTATTTATGTGACACTGACAGAATCACACATTTTTTTTTTTTTTAAGTTTTAAAAAAAAATACCAATTTTTTTTAAGTAGCCCTATTAGTGCCACATGGGTGCTGTCCACACACACAAAAAAAAAAATTAATTAATTAATTAATAAATAAATTTGTAATCCTACCAGAGCCACATAGATGTTGTCCATCCAACAACACCCATGTTGCTGTGGAGGATCCTTCCCCTTCGAGATATGCTTTGCTTAGTTTGCTAGTTGCCACCTGTTTGCACCCAAAAACCGTCAAAGATTTTTGAGCCCGAGTCGCGTGAAACTAGATAGAGGTGAGGCCGGGCTAAGAGATATGTGACTCATCGGACTTAAATGTAGAAGTGAGACCGATGATAGGTGCAAGGTTGTTGGATGTTGTGAGGGGAGCCAGATGGGAAAAACTAACATGTATGAAGATTATCGGGCTTTAGGAAAATATAACCCAATGCGCTGTTAGTCCGATGGTGGATTGAAGCAACATGAAGGCCAATCGGACACCATGGAATGAAGGATGACTGTAGTAGTCCGATTGGCCATGGGCATTTGAAGAAAGGTAATCGGGCATGAGGAAAAGCATAGAAATGGGAAGAGCCCGATTCATCCAGAAGAATAATGGACGAGGCCGATGGACTAAAAGGAGAAGGCGGTGTTATCCACAGCTGTCAGGATGACGTCATCTCAGATTTCGGGGAAACAAGAGTCCATTCAGGAAATAAAATCTGATCATGTCCAGCTGGATTTAGGCGTGTGATCCTTAAATTAAAGGGATTGATTCAATCAGAACTCGGATAGGAAAGGAAATAGAGATAAGGAAGGTCTCTTCCATCATCAGCCAATCAGACGAGCAGCTTGGGGCGCAAGCTAAGGAGCTCGTGTCCAATCAGGAATCATCTAAGGCCGCTATAAATATTCAGGCAGGCCAACCAAGCAGGGGACTCCACGTCATCTCAAAACAGCATACACACTGCATTCGAAGCATTGAAAGCATTCAAAGCACTCTTAAGTCTTTATGTTTTTCAGCCTTCATAGCAAATAGGTCTGCCTTATTTGTTATTACTTTTTGTTCTTTTGGATAATCAGCCTGTTCTGGTTTGTTCGTTAGATCTGTTTATTTTTTCCAAACAATTAACAAAATCTTCATTTTATTAATCCGTTTGTGATTGTTTACCTGTTAAACTCGATACTTTTTAGCTTGTGCGCTTCAGTACTGCTAAAGAACTTACGGTGAGGGTACTTTCCTACTCACTACACACAATCACTCTATTTAGAAGTCAGATTCATAAAGCATTGTGTATCACTCACACAAGTAGTTAAGAAATTAGTTTGCACGCATATACACACACACCGAGCCCGTTTGGCTTTGGCACGCCCGCGCAAATTACAAGCAAACATTTTGGCACGCCCGGTGGGACCCACTGTGTCAAGCCATGCCTCCGAAAAAAGACAAACAGACGACGAAGAACGGGCAAGACGATCCTCCCATGGACCCACCTGTGGAGGAAAGTACCGGCCATTCTCCCCAAGATGGCAGTATCACTCTTGAGGCAATTTCAGAGGCCGTGAGAACGAACGTTGAGCCCATGTGGAAGGAATACAACGCGCTCATAGGATCGATGGGCAATCTCAAATCGGTCATCAACCAAACGGCCGATGTCCATAAAAGTCAAGCTGATCTGGTCTTAGAAACAAGGGTCACCCACGTAAAGCTGGACCGCCTGTCGGACATGATCGGCAGGCTGATAGAAACCTATAAGGCCGGGGGCAGCAAAGAACAAGTCAACGAATCGGGCTCTGGCGCATCGCTTGAGTCCGATAAGCCAAAAGACCCACCCTACATCTGCCCGAATCTCAGGGAGGGTAATAGCTCAGGCAAGCAATCTGAGTCACAGACCGGAATGGCTAGCGGATCGATAGTCACCGATACCAACAGTTCGGCTACACCAGGTTTTGGTCGGTCTATAGGCTATACTGAAAGTTCTGTCGGTCACACACAAACCCCAGGTCACGCAAACGGGGGGCAAAGGAACAACGGTGGATTTTGGCCCTATCAGGCCAATTACAACCAACAGCAAGTGCCACCGCCGTTGGTACCCCCGTTGAGGAATGTCCAGCACGTAGCTCCACAACCCATCAATAGGGAGGAGTTGGTAGCGGCCATACATGAAGAGTATGGCCCGTTTATGCGAAGACTGGAAAGGCCGACGTACAGACGGCCATATCCCCCTGAAATTGACCAAGTCATATTTCCTCAGGGGTATAAAGTACCAGATTTTACTCTGTTTTCTAGAGAGAGTGAACAGTCTTCAGTTGAGCATATTGGCTGTTTTATTGTTTAATGCGGCCATGTGGATAGTAGTGACCCATTAAAGTTAAGACTATTCCCAAACTCGCTAACGGGCATGGCGTTTTTGTGGTATGTTAATCTCCCTGCCAATTCGGTGTTAACTTGGCAAGGGATGAAAGAGCTATTTCACTGCCAGTTCTATAGTACTGAGCCCGAAACATCGCTGGCGGACCTGTCCAGGATGATGCAATTAGTAGGAGAGACCGTAGAAACCTACATAGCCCGTTTCTGTAAGGCAAAGTATCGGTGCAAGACAGTTTTGCCTGAGGAAGAGTATGCTAAGATGGCCATGGGGAGCATGTCCTTTGAACTTCGCAAGAGGTTTGAGGGAACTGACTTCCGTGACTTATTCGAGCTGGCCACACGGGCTGGTATTTACGAGCGCGTCCTTTTGGACGAGCAGGAGAAGAAGAATTCCTCCAAAGGGACATATTATAAGGACCCTAATTACGAGGTCCACTTAGCAGAGTGTGACCTCGAAACAGAGAGCGATATGGCCGAGTTGATCTATAAATGGCCAATTGTATGCAACGCCTTGAATAAGCCTGTTAACAACAATGCCGTGTGAAGAAAATGGCGTTCGAGGCGGGAAAAAATTATACTTTTGATATAACCATGGCTGATCAAATATTCGATGCCTTATTGGCCGATAAAGTGATCAAGCTAAGTGAAGGTCATCGGATCCCTAAGGCCAATGACTTAAAAAATAAAGAATACTGTAAATGGCACAATTCCTGGAAGCACTCCACTAACAATTGCGTTGTTTTTCATAATTTTATACAGGAAAACGTGGAAAAAGGAGTTTTCAAGTTCTCGGACAAGGCTATGGGGATCGATGCAAATCCGTTTCCTCAAATGACCGATACCAACATGGTTATGCTTGATTTAACCAAGCTTTCAAGGCCGAGGCCGAAGGTAGAATTGGTGCCAAAACAGAGGGAAGGGAAACAAATTGCTATTTCAGCCACAGCTAGGCCGAAAGTGACGATACATGACCTCCAGAGGAGCTATCAAGAGCGTAAAGTGAAAGACCACAAGGCCGAGGAAGAAGCGGCTAGGTCCAGTGCCGACGACATGATAGCTGAGCTACGACGGCAACTGGAGTTCATCGAACAAGGCCTCTGCCCAAGATGCAAGGCTGATGTCAAGAAAGAAGTCTCGAGCCCGAGTAAGAGGCTGAGAAGCAATGAACATCGGGAACCAAGCCCGAGAAGGTCTGTTTATGAGAGATTGTCACTACCATGGCAAGGTCAGGCGAAGCCCGAGTGGCGGGCAAAACCTTCGGTGGTTCAGCATATCGGCCATGGCGAATCCGGCCGATTAGGGGCAAGAAGTTCCCAAACAATTCTAAGGTCTCAGATGCAAGCATCAACCGCTAGCAGAAGCCCAAGGATGGTGTTACCACCCCGCGTGGAAGATCAGAAGTGGCATAGAGCTGAACATTCTAAATTCCCAGCACGGCCATAGTATAGTAAGTCCCAAAAAAGGAGATATCAACGAATGAGACAGGTCGAGCGAGAGCGCCAGTACTGGAAGAATCAAGCTGGAAACCCTCCTAAACCCACAGCGCTTACAGTGCCCGATGAGCTAGGAGAAACTAAGGCGATGCGCATTGCCACTAAGTACCCAAAGGAAAGGGTCGGACGAGGAAAATCACATGAAGAATGTGGAGGAACATCGGACAAGATGAGTATGGAGTCCGATGGAGATCTGTCAGATTCAAGCGCGTCGTCGATTCAATTCGGGACTATTGCGGTAGGCCTGTCGTCTAACATGGTGTTTACATTGCCTATGTCTTTCATGGCCAAGCCAGATCAGCCAACGGCCATGGAAGGGGATGTAGTGGAGGGCCTGACCAAGGACTCAGTCATGATAGAAGACGTTTTTTGGAACGGAGGAGAGACCGTCAAACCTAAAGTGGTGGAAGCCACAAGCAAAAAACATGGATGCCACCGACGATCAGACCGATCGGCCCAAGATCACTATCTTGAGGCCGAAAAGACATCAGACTGAGGAAGGATCAAAGACCGGATCAGTCAAAGTGGTGTTTGAAAAGCCAACATACCAGATGTCCCAGCATCTGAAGCCCTTGTACGTGAAAGGACATATTGAGGGCGTCCCGATAAACAGAATCTTGGTTAATGGTGGGTCTACCATTAACATCATGCCTCAAATAATGTTGAGAATCCTTCAGAAGTCTGAGTCAGAGCTAATTTCGACCGAAATGAATGTCCAAAGCTTCACGGGGGCACCTTCAAGAACCAAGGGTATCCTACCCCTTGAACTGACCGTTGGCAGTAAAACGGTCATGACTGCTTTTTTCATTGTGGAAACCTCAGCGGTCTATAATGTATTGCTCGGCCGAGATTGGATACACCCAAATTACTGCATCCCCTCCACACTCCATCAGTTGCTGATTTTCTGGAGAGGTGATGAGGTAGAAGTGGTTGGGGCAGATACGAAGCCGTTTGTAGCCCGTGTGCAAATGGCCGATGCAGTCTTGTATGAAGATGACACCGGGCCAGTCAAGTTGCTGGGTTACAATAAAATGGGAAGATCGAATAAAACGACTTTCCTCAAAGGAAATTCGTCGGACATTAAAGCGTATTTCCATAATCTCAGTCGGACAGAAGAATCAAGGCCGATTGAGATCATCGAACAGGAAGATGTCCACGGAGACTCCGATAATTGAAGAGCAGAAGCTGCTGGCCTTGAGGGCCAGCATGACCAGATGGTGTGCATACTTGGCTGATAGGAGATTAGAAATCGGCCCTGTTGACGGAATGATTAATTTGGCCGATTGTATCTACGAAGAGGAAATACCAAGGGAGGAAGAGATTCAAATAGACGAGTTGGAGACGGCCACGGCAAAGCTTGATGATTTAAAGGCCGATGTCCAAGACCCTATGTTGGAAGTCAACCTAGGTAAAGAAGGAGAACACAAACCTACGTATGTAAGTCAGATGCTGGATCCTCAGTGTCAGGCCGAGTTGATTGCACTCCTGCACAAGTACAAAGATTGTTTTGCCTGGGAATATAACGAAATGCCTGGTTTATCTAGAGAATTGGTGGAACACCAATTTCCAATCAAAACGGGGTTCAGGCCGTTCAAGCAGCTACCTCGGCGCATGTCACCAGAGGTAACACTGAAGGTGAAAGAAGAGATTGAGAGACTACTGGACGCTGGCTTCATTCAGACAGCCCGATATGTTGAATGGGTCTCGAATGTGGTCCCAGTGGTAAAGAAGAATGGGAAGCTGAGGGTCTGCATGGACTTCAGAAATTTAAACTTGGCTACCCCGAAAGATGAATATCACATGCCCATGGCCGATCAGTTAATCGATTCGGACGCCAAACATAAAATTTTTTCCTTCATGGACGGGCACTCGGGTTATAACCAGATATACATCGTCGAAGAGGATGTCCCGAAGACTGCTTTTCGGTGCCCGGGGGCGATTGAAACCTTTGAGTGGGTTATCATGCCATTCGGGCTGAAGAACGCTGGAGCCACGTATCAACGGGCAATGAATTCAATCTTCCATGATATGATCGGACAATTCATGGAGGTCTACATAGATGATGTGGTGGTGAAGTCAGGAAGTAACGCCGATCATTTGAGTGATTTGGAAAAAGCATTTGAAAGAATGCGGGCTCACAGACTAAAGATGAATCCCCTCAAATGTGCATTCGGCGTTACAGCAAGGAATTTCCTAGGATTCCTTGTACATCAAAGAGGGATAGAGATTGACAAAAATAAGGCTCGGGCTATCCAGGCAGCAAAGCCACCAGCTAATAAGAAAGAGCTTCAGAAATTGCTCGGACGGATCAATTTCCTAAGAAGATTCATGTCCAATTGTGCGGGGAAGACTCAAGTATGGACCCCATTGTTGAAGATCAAGACCGATGAAGACTTCAAATGGGAAGATAGCCATCAACAAGCCTTTGAAGGAATCAAACAATATTTGTCAACCCCTCCAGTATTAATGCCACCCAAGAAGGGTAAGTACTTAAAGTTGTATATATCGGCTTCTGACTGCTCTATTGGAAGTATGTTAGCTCAAGATAATGAGCAAGGCAACGAGCAGGCCGTTTATTATTTAAGTAGAATTTTGACTCCAATCGAGCAGCGTATGCGCCGATTGAGAAGTTATGCTTGGCATTGTATTTTTCCTCACAAAAGTTAAGAACATATATGCTACCCGTTTCCACTTACATAATATGTCAAACTGATGTAATAAAATATATGTTGTTCAGGCCGATCATGAGAGGCCGAATTGGAAAATGGACCCTGGCCTTAATGGAATTTGCCATCCAATACCGATCGCAGCAATTGGTCAAAGACCAGGCCATAGCCAATTTCTTGGCTGATCACCCAGATCCTACTGATTTGGGAGAACTGCCTACAACACCCAAAGTCCTGAGCACGTCCTTAGTCCCGCGGACGTTAATCTTTGACGATTCCAAAAACGCAGAGGGTGCTGGGGCAGGTGTGGTGATTGTATCACCCAAGTACAAGAAGACAAAAATGTCATTTCAGCTCAATTTCAAATGCACTAATAATCAGGCCGAATACGAAGCGCTTATCATCAGATTAGAGATTCTCCTTGAAATGGGGGCATCGTCCGTGCACATAAAGGGAGACTCAGGGCTGGTGATCGGACAGATAGCTGGAGAATTTCATATAAGAAGTTGGGAGCTCTGCCCGTTCCACGCTGTGGCCACTCAACTCATGGAGGCGTTTGATGACATTAGCGTGAGTTATATTCCAAGAGCTACAAATATTGAGGCCGATAAGCTGGCAAAAACCGGATCAGCCTCATCTTCTCAGAAGAATTTAGAAGACCGACTCATTACTGTTCATGTCCGATCACTACCATCCGTTGCAAAGAGAGGTTGGTATGCTACCACCAATTCGGTCCTGATGGAGGATGATGATTGGAGCATCCCCATTATTGAATACCTGAATCACCCAAATGTCAGGGTGGACCGAAGAGTTAGATTATTTTCTGTCCGATTCGTGGTGCTCGATGGAGAACTATTCAAGAAACCAATCGGTGACGACGTGATCTTGAGGTGTTTAGGAAAGAAACAGGCCATGCAGGTTATGGCCGAGGTGCATGAAGGGATTTGTGGGGCACATCAGGCCGGCACAAAGATGAAGTGGATGCTGAGAAGATACAATTATTACTGGCCCAATATGTTGAAAGACTGTATCCGTTATGCTAAGGGCTGTCAAGCTTGCCAGAAGCATGGTCCGATCCAGCATGTGCCAGCAAAAGAGCTGCATCCCGTAATCAAACCATGGCCGTTTAGAGGATGGGCAATGGATTTAATTGGCAAAGTCTTACCGCCATCGTCGGGCCAACACTGTTTCATCATAGTGGCTACGGACTACTTTACTAAGTGGGCTGAGGCCATACCTTGTAGAGCGGTGACTCAGGCCACTGTAATAAAATTCATTGAAGAACACATTATCTATAGGTTCGGCCTTCCAGAAACAATTACGGCCGACCAAGGATCTGTGTTCACAGGGACGGAAACATCGGCCTTTGCTGAAAGTAGGTGGATCAAAATTCTCAATTCTACGCCCTATTATGCACAGGCTAATGGTCAGGCCGAGTCCACGAACAAGATCCTCAAGGGGATTATTGAGAAGATGATTGTTGAAAATCCTAGAGAATGGGACAAGCTCTTCTCCGAAACTTTATGGGCCTATCGGACATCTAAAAGGTCAAGTACCGGGGTTACACCGTTCATGCTGACTTATGGGCATGACGCTATGTTACCTATGGAAGTTACAGTCCGATCGGCCAGAAGAGCTTTACAAAATCAGCTAGAGCCCGCTGAGTACACAGAGGCTATGATAGCTGAGTTAGAAGGGCTCGATGAAATGAGGCTCGCGGCCTTAGATTCATTAAAAGTGCAAAAGCAACGGGCAGCCCGAGCTTATAACAAAAGGGTGAAGGAGAAGTCTTTTTGCACAGAGGATTTGGTATGGAAGGCCGTGCTACCTATTGGAGATAAGGATAACCGTTACGGTAAATGGTCGGTTAATTGGGAAGGCCCGTTCATCGTCCATCAAGTCAAGAGAGGTGGTGTCTACAGGCTACGTGATCTAGATGGAACAGTTCATGTCCGATTAATCAATGGTCAGTACTTAAAGTCCTATTATCCTACGTTGTGGGAGACCATCGACCTTGACTATAAACCAAAGCCTGGGTTGGAGTATGATCAATTGATCAATTATGAACCTGAGCCTGAATGATTTAAAAGAAACATCGTTTTGTATTAATAGGCTGATCACAGCTTACTTACAAGAATAAAAAAGAAAAAGAAAAAGAAAAAAATTCTCTATACAGAGTACAAAATAGGAGTCGGCCTCTAGGCCGACCCAAAATTCCTAAGTTTAGCCTTCAAGTCCTCCCAGATCTTGATAGCTCCAGACTGATCCCGTTTGGCTTTTTCTAGTTTTTAGGCCCATGCTCGGGATATCGGAACATTGGCTTGCAGTTGATCACTACACTTTTGGGCATCGCCACCAAGTAAAGATAGTGCTTCGTCAATTTTCCTAAGGGCGGCATTGTTGGTGACGACCTCGGCCTCACACTGGGCGAGTTAAGCTTTTAGTGCAGCAATACGATTCTGCAGCCAGGAGTCCCTTGCTAGCACTTGAGCCCGAGAGGCCTTCCCCACTTCAAACTTAGCTTTGGCCTCTTCCAGAAACTTCAATGCCTTCTGCTGTGAGCCCAAGTGAAGCTCTGCATCAGCCTGAATCTTCAAGGTCGATCGATCCACAAGACGGCAGCTGGGGAGTCTTTCTTGTATCTCGTGGAGTAAGGATAGCTGCCCGTCAGAAAGTGAAGGATCGTCCATGAGGGTGTTCAAGGCTGCTTCAACATCAGCAGCAGCAGCAGGCAGGCTAGAGAGGTCTTGATCATTAAGCCCGAAGAGTAGGTCCTTGGCTTGTTGAAGGCGTGAAGGTGAAACGGCTTCGGGCTCCAGGGGGCCAAGGTCAAAAGCTCCTAGGTCCAGGCCAGAGAAGAAGTCATTGAGGGGAATGTGTGGCTCTGGACCCATGGGATCGGCCTGTTCAAAAGAATAAGCAGTCAGAAGTGGTCTCTAAGAGTTTATGAATGAAGTAAAGTAGACAGACTTCAATACCTGGGCATGAGAACCAAGCGAGGCCGAGATCTCTTCATAGACATCGGCCTTACTTGGTTGAGAAGTTGTTGGTTGAGAGGAAGATTGAGCCAGCCCAGAAGAGGAAGGAGCGTGGATGGTTTCTACCCTTGGACTGGTTGAGGCCGTTGTAGCTTGTAAAACTTCAGCCTCCTGGACTGAGCCCGAATCGTCAACACCGGCCTCAACCCGTAGAATTGTAGAATCCTCAAGAGGGTTAGCCTCGGCCACAACCGGTTCCACTGTTACAGGAACGAAAGATCCGGTGGCTGCAGAAGGTTCCCCTTGCCCGGAGGGAGCTCCAACTTCAGTAGGGACGGTTTGGTCAACTTCTTCCCCAGCTGCCTCCGTAATAACTCCAGCATCGGCCACGTCCTCACTGCTGGAAGAGAGGACGACTTGCTCAGGAGCTTGACTGGAAGGAGCAATGTCTTCATCTCCACTTGAAGGAGTTAGCGGAGGCACGATGTGAAGTGACATTACTCTCACGGCGACCCGTTCCAGATAGGCCGCCGCGAACGCCGTGATGCAGGAAGAGTTGGAGGGAGAGTCTGAGGCTGACTTGGGTGTGATGGGTCCTCCCCAGAGTCCTCATCAACAAGCTGAAAAATAGAGAAAAGGGATTAATGATGAATAGGCAAAATTAGGATTAACAGCTAAAAAGTATTGTAAAACAAACCTGAGTTGAGGCCGATGTGGTTTTCTGTTTCTTTTGAGCAGGCCCTTTGCCCGGAGCTGGCTTGCGGGCCGGTCTCTTGGCAACTTGCTTACGCCGGACGGGAGCTGCTGCTGGGGCAGGAACATCGGCCTAGGAGGCCAATGATACAGTAAAAGGTACAAGGGCCTCAACAGCAGTATCTTTAAATAGCTGGCCTGCCCGATCACCCCACCACTGGGTGAATTCTTCTGACACTACAGGCCGGGTAGAGAAGGGCGTGAAGTTGAATGCCGCCTTGAGCCTGTCCGACCGTTCATTTATTTTCTTTACTTGCCCTTCGTTGACAATCAGGCCGCGTTCAACCCAGTCCACATTGACGGTGATGCCAGGGGGAACGGGCACGAGTTGGGTAAGCCCGAATTGGCGGGCATAAAGGGGAGCAAAGTAATATTCTGCCCAACACTTATTATTGGCCTAAGGAATACTCAGGCTAAAAATAATGTCTCTAGCTACTAAGTAGCTAGAGAAGATTTCGTTATAGGTGGACTGGGTGCCAGTGCCCCAATTAGAAGGGTTGTTAGAGAGTTGAAGAAATGAAGAAAATTGGAGTGAGAAGAAAGGGGTGAAAAGGTTTATATCCCTAGGGGAGCAGCCTTGATAGAAAAAAGTAAAACACTCCTCAAAGGAGTGTGAAGAAGGTGCTACGTCCATAAATTGGACGGCAGAGATAGGAACATCGGCCATTTGGCGAATGGCTGGTTGAAACTCCGGAAAGTAGGAGTGCAGCCAAAGTTGGAGAATCCATATCGGGCTTACACCAGCTCCAAAGCCCGAATGGACCAAATCTGTTATGCCTCGGACTAGGTGCGCCCAAACAAGCGTAGCCATGGCCAAGGGCTTCCCTGATGTGAGGGCTAAAGCCAAGGTGGTGTATTCCTTGGTAATGGCTTGGTTGGCCGAGCAGAAGAGGTATTTGTTGAGCCAATAAATGAGAAAGGCGGTATGTTTGGCATCGGTCACCTCCGTCTCATCTGCACTGATGCAGGCAGTCAGAAAGCCTCCGTAGGCTGTAATCGGTCTGTGCGAAACGGCCCCATCCCTGATAGTCTCTTGCTGAGGATAGGCAAAGCTGGCCGTTTCGACGTCGAGCCCGGGGATGATTTCTTGCCCGTGAGGGCGAAGACCGAGTAAATATCTAATATCTTTGATGGTGGGAGCCATTGGTCCGCAACGGAAAAGAAAGCCATTGCAGGATGAGGACCAGAATAATAAGGCAGAGAGAAGAAGAGGTCGGTCTATCTCTATTCTAAACCGACTGAGCATTATGGCATCGTAAATGCCCGTTTGTCTCCAGAGGGCAGCCTTGGAGGCTGATACCCTGGTAACCCACTTATCCCAGTCTGCAGCAGGGGTCGGCCATCCTCGAATAGGCTGGGTAGCAGCTTGAACCTTGGTCCAGTGGGCAGGGACCTACAGGAACACCTCGTTTTCTACCGGCGGATACATGGGCAGGAAAGCCGCCGGAGGATGGCCAAGAAATGCCGTTCCTAGGCCTGGTGCTACTGGAGAACCGTCAGAAGAGCTATAGGGGGTCAAGTAGTCAGTAGAGATTTCAGCGGCTTGGGTTTTGGCTAAAATCCTTACCTCCTTGCATCGATTTTGCGGTGGTGGGGCGTCAACAGAGGTCTTCTTTCCTTTGGAAGTGGTGGTCGGAGCAGTCTTAGGAGCTATATCTGCAGAGGAGAGTGTTTCGCCGGAAAAAAATGGAGGTTTTGGAGAGGGAGGCTCTGTTTGCTTGAACTGTTTAGAGAAAGAAAGTAAGATTGCAAATGTGAGAGGTAAAGAGTTTTGAAAAACTTGCTGTTTAAATACCACATCGCTGTAATCATGGTGCATTAAATGTGGAGTGACTGGTGGGATTCTCCATGATATGATATTCTCTGTATGCTTGACGCGTGGCAATTTTGAAATTCAAAACGTCACATCAATCGAGGCGGGACATTTGATATGACCTTTTGGGGGGCAATTGTTTGCACCCAAAAATCGTCAAAGGTTTTTGAGCCCGAGTCGCGTGAAACTGGATAGAGGTGAGGCCGGGCTAACAGATATGTGACTCATCGGACTTAAACGTAGAAGTGAGACCGATGATAGGTGCAAGGCTGTTAGATGTTGTGAGGGGAGCCCGATGGGAAAAACTAACATGTATGAAGATTATCGGGCTTTAGGGAAATATAACCCAATGCGCTGTTAGTCCGATGGTGGATTGAAGCAACATGAAGGCCAATTGGACACCATGGAATGAAGGATGGCTGTAGTAGTCCGATTGGCCATGGGCATTTGAAGAAAGGTAATCGGACATGAGGAAAAGCATAGAAATGGGAAGAGCCCGATTCATCCAGAAGAATAATGGACGAGGCCGATGGACTGAAAGAAGAAGGCGGTGTTATCCACAGCTGTCAGGATGACGTCATCTCAGATTTCGGGGAAACAAGAGTCCATTCAGGAAATAAAATCTGATCATGTCCAGCTGGATTTAGGCGTGTGATCCCTAAATTAAAGGGATTGATTCAATCAGAACCCGGATAGGAAAGGAAGTAGAGATACGGAAGGTCTCTTCCATCATCAGCCAATCAGACGAGCAGCTTGGGGCGCAAGCTAAGGAGCTCGTGTCCAATCAGGAATCATCTAAGGCCGCTATAAATATTCAGGCAGGCCAACCAAGCAGGGGACTCCGCGTCATTCGAAACAGCATACACACTGCATTCGAAGCATTGAAAGCATTCAAAGCACTCTTAAGTCTTTATGTTTTTCAGCCTTCATAGCAAATAGGTCTGCCTTATTTGTTATTACTTTTTGTTCTTTTGGATAATCAGCCTGTTCTGGTTTGTTCGTTAGATCTGTTTATTTTTTCCAAACAATTAATAAAATCTTCGTTTTATTAATCCGTTTGTGATTGTTTACCTGTTAAACTCGATACTTTTTAGCTTGTGCGCTTCAGTACTGCTAAAGAACTTACGGTGAGGGTACTTTCCTACTCACTACACACAATCACTCTGTTTAGAAGTCAGATTCATAAAGCCTTGTGTATCATTCACACAAGCAGTTAGGAAATTAGTTTGCACGCATATACACACACCGAGCCCGTTTGGCTCTGGCACACCCGCGCAAATTACAAGCAAACACCACCTTAAAAAATTGAAGAAGTGGGGAAGATGAGAGATACCATTTTTTCATAGAAGGAAAATTCTATGATACAGCGTTGTGGTTCTGATTATATCATACATTTTAATAATTTTGGTGCTAAAATATTGTTACTTTGATATGCCAAATTCTAGTAACTTTTGAAAATAGTGGTTTTCAAAAGTGTAGCATTTCTTCAAAAGTAAAGTGTTTCTAAAGTTACAAGAGTTTGGCACAAAAATTGCAAAATTGTACTAGTAAGTAACTTGGATGCATGTATCATAGAAGGGCCCGTCAAAAAAATGTCCAACGTCCAGTTTGACTTTAATGTAACATATTTATATATATATATATATTTATACATTAGTGGGAAGCACGTGTGTTGCATGTGCCCACCACTTTCCATCTTTTGTTATCCACATTTTGTCCATTGGGTGAGAAAAATGAATTCGTTTTGGGAAGTTTGAGCTTATTGAAAATTAATTTTTTACGATATTAGTTATTTCAAAATTCAAATTTTGGGAAATTAATGGGTCACAAAAGACGAATTCAAAACCATTTCTAAATAAAATACTCGTCAACACGAATCCATGGCTTTTTGAATCATCTCAATTGAACCGAACACAAAAGATATTGCAAGTCAAAGTTACTTGGGTAAAAAAGACACCAAACTCACATGAACGTTGCCACACCTAATATTTTTCCATTCTCAACAAAATCCATTATTTGAGGTTTTCTTCATCTTAATTATCCTCACTTGACCAATTAGGTTCTTGACATTCTTGCCCTACTGATAATGAGATGAGATGGTAAAGAAAAATAAATACTTTATTTAATTTGTCTTTATTTGTTTTATCATGTACCGATCACATATGATTATTAGCTCTCACTCTATCTTTCTGACGAAGAAAGAAGAAAGAAACAATGGAAAAGTAACAGTTGTGTGTGAGATAGATAGAGAACTCACGTGTGTATGCCGTGAGTGAGAAGGGACATAACAATAAAACATGTGGTCAAAGGAGGGGCAAATTAATAGAGTAATGCTTGGGTAAACCCTTAAACTCGTAAAAGGCATTTACATTCTCATGTGGATGAGAAGAAGATATTACCGGTGAACCCCACAATTTCAATCTATCTCTCTTTTTATTGCCCACCTGCGAATACTTTTAGTATGTAAGGATGTAGGACCCTAGCAGTATTGAAACACATATTACCTGCTCTGTTTTTAAAAATGCAAGCAGCTAACTTGCATATTACCTGCTCTGAGATTTTATAAAACATTAGATATAAGTGCAAGAACTGTATGCCGCCAGGCAAATTAAAGCAACATTACCTCACTTCCATCTCTTAAAATTCTTTCAACTGTTACTCTCTCTCTCTCTCTCTCTCACTCTCTCTAAAAGTTGGTAATGGATGAAATAGAGCACAAGTACGTTGACGTAAATGGGGTGAAGCTCCACGTGGCAGAGATCGGATCTGGATCCACAGTGATGGTTTTCTTGCACGGGTTTCCGGAGATATGGTACTCCTGGCGCCACCAGATGATTGCCGTCGCAAAGGTCGGGTACAGAGCTATCGCACCCGATTGCATAGAATCATTTGAAACGCTAAAGATTTTCTTTCGCTCTGAATTTTTTTAATTCATCTTCCTTTTTCTCAACATTTAAAATGTGGAGGATTACATTTGGGTATGGGGTGTCGATGTAAATTCCTAAGTGACTTTTAGAAGTCCTATTAAATGTGGTCTACTAGCCTTCTATGTTAGTTGAACTCCACTAATTATTTAGCCAATAGAAGATTGTCCCAATTAATATATATATATGTATGTATATATATATATAAAAGATATACGTTATTAATTGTTGAGATAATCTTTCAACAGTTATTAAATAAGAGACTAAATATTTATGAAAGTCATTACGTATTCCAAGACCGTCTTTATGACAGTCATTAATAGGCCCTCTTCTCTCCTCTATAAAAGGTACACCCTACCCCTTGAAAGTTAACCTCAATCAATTACAGAAATAAAGGGTGTACATAATTGAGAGACAGAGAGAAGAAAGTAAAGCCTAGATTAAAGTGCAATCAAAGGGGTTCAAATTCTGTCTCTGCTAATTTCAATGGCGAATAACGGTATGTAGAATTTATATTTGTTTTCTTAAGGTGTATTATATTCAAGATCCTGGCATATAATATTTTTCCGCATGATGGTTTTATCAATTAAAGTCTTACAGTTGGTATCAGAGCAAGGTTTTGAATATATACATCTTAGACTAAATTAATAAGAACAGTTCATATATATATATCTGTTCATATAGTCGTGTTTATGATCATATATATAAATGTTCGTATATATGTCATGAATCAATACATGTTGGATTATAACTCTATTACAGTACTTACTTTCGGACTGTACATACATATATAATTATTATGTATTGCTGCGAATTGTCCTTCAATATAATTTTTGAATTCATATTTAGTCCAAAAGAAATTGTCTTTGGAAAAGGTCTACTAATTGTTATAAGAAAAGGTCTGCGAAAGTGCCTTTGATTGTGGCCTTGTGAATTTCAGAGGCATTTTTCTATATGGATGACTGTACAAGAATTATATTAATTCTATTATGGGTATTGATTCCTATTGTAGTTGACTTGACATTCTAGTACTCAAGATTAACAGTATGTATAGCTAACTGTGTTTGGTATTAGATATTGAATGTTCAAACTCAGTTTACTAGTATGTTGTGGTATTATACAAAATTGAATGGTTAAATTTTGTGATTAAATTATATAGTTAAAATAAATTTTAGTTTATTTGTTTTAACTATAAAATTAGAGTTTTTGCTACTTTTTGTCATTGAAAAGATTTTAATCACATTAAAGAAAATTTTAATTTATTATTAATTTATTATGGAAGTGATTAAGTAAATAAATGACAAATTAGCAATTAAATAATAACTCTAATAAAAGTGATAGAAAATATACAATTTTAGAGTTATTGCTTAAAGTAATCATTGAATAGGAAATTCAATTACATAAAAGAAAAAAAAAAAAAAGATTAGAAAATTATTATTTTTATTATTAAATTAGTAATTGAATTTGAATGATGACTTTAGCAATTAAATAAATAACTCTAATGAAAGGTTAGAGAATATTATTGGTTAGTTTTATTTTCATATGGTTTATTAACTTAGTAGTTGCCAAAGTGACCTAGGTTAGTGAGCCTTATGAATATAAAACTACATTAAAGATTAGTCAATAAGGGTGACATAAAAGACAATAATATTCTCATTGGCAGTCATAGTTGGAAGATTGGGGCTAGCCCAAAGGAGAGTCACTTTCAACTAACTATGAACTGGATAGGGTAATGTAATTTGTGTTACTGAGTAGTTTAGAATTGGATACCCAAAGGTAACATGACTAACTATTAGGTGACATAAATTACATTAGACCTATATAGGTGATAATATTTTGCACCTATAGAGTGAACACTAGATATGCTATGGTTTCGCCCAAAGGAGAAACTGTAGTGATGTCAATAGTTCATCTGTTTAGAATTTATAATTCTATATTAAAGATAGACTCAAGGCCTTAACGTGAGCATTGTTCTATTTCAGTGATTGTTCCCACTTCGTTGCACTCTCATGCATCTAGCATTCCAACTCTTAATGGATCAAATTTTTCGGAATGGAATGAACAAGTCCAATTCACACTAGGTGTGTTAGATCTTGACATGGCACTGTTGGTTGACAAACCTGAGGAAGTTACTGCTGACAGTACTGCAGTACAGGTTGACATTATGAAAGCCTGGGAAAGATCGAACAGACTTAGTCTTATGTTTCTGAGGATGACCATAGCTAATAACATTAAAACGTCTCTTCCTCAAACTAATAGTGCATTGGAACTTTTGACTGCTGTCAAAGAACGTTTTAAATCAGCAGATAAGTCACTAGCAGGCACACTTATGGCAGAATTAACTACTGTCAAATATGATGGTAATAGAGGGGTTCAGGATCATATCCTCTATATGACTGACAAAGCTGCAAAATTAGGAGCACTAGGAATGCAAGTGGATGAATCCTTCTTAGTACAGTTTATTCTCAACTCACTTCCTTCTCAGTTCGGCCCATTCAAAATTCACTATAATACTCATAAAGACAAATGGAATTTGAATGAGCTGACTAGTATGTGTATTCAAGAAGAAGTGAGATTAAGGCAAGAAGGAACCCACTCTGTGCTAGTTGTAACTCATGAAGCTAAAAAGAAAGGAAAGTTTGTGAAAGGAAAGAGAATTCCACCAAAGAAAGGAGATGGACCTGGGAAAAGTAGCCAGGGCCATGGAAAGTTTATTGTCACGTGTTATTTTTGTGGCAAGAAAGGTCATGTGAAGAAGGACTGCAGCAAGCGTAAGGCTTGGTTCGAAAAGAGAGGTACCAATCTTTCTTTTGTATGTTATGAATCAAATCTTGCTGAAGTTCCTTCTAATACTTGGTGGATTGACTCTGGGGCCTCAACTCACATAACAAATTCAATGCAGGGATTCCTTACAACCCGGAACCCGAAGGAAAGTGAACGATTCATCTATATGGGGAACCGTCTCAAAGCAGAAGTGGTATTTGTTGGAACCTACCGCCTACTCTTGGAGACGGGTCATCAGATGGATCTTATGGACACTTTTTATGTACCTTCGATTTCTAGGAATTTGGTTTCTCTATCCAGATTAGATGTTGCTGGATATTCTGTTTTATTTGGTTGTGCGAAACTAAGTTTAATGTTTAACTCTATTATGGTTGGTTCTGGAATTTTATGTGATGGTTTATATAAAATTTCTTTGAATCATGAGTTTGCACAATCTTTAATAGTCCTGCATTCGAATCTTGGTTCAAAACGTCGCCTAATTAATGAAAACTCTTCATTCTTGTGGCATAAAAGACTGGGGCATATCTCCAGGGATAGAATTGAGAGATTGGTGAAGACTGGGGTTTTGGATAACCTAGACTTCACTGATTTTCAAGTGTGTGTGGAATGCATTAAGGAAAAGCAAACCAAACACACAAAGAAAGGTGCCACAAGAAGTACTAAGCTTCTTGAGATAATTCATACAGATATTTGTGGACCACTCTCCATTTCATGTTTTGCTGGAGAAAGATATTTTATCACCTTTATAGATGATTTTTCTCGCTATGGTTATGTATATCTAATACATGAAAAGTCTCAGGCCGTTGACATCCTTGAGGTGTTCATTACTGAGGTCGAGAGGCAGTTAGATAGAAAGGTTAAAATAGTGAGATCTGATCGAGGTGGTGAGTTCTATGGTAGATATGATGAGACAGGTCAAAATCCTGGCACATTTGCCAAATTTCTTGAAAAGCATGGCATTTGTGCTCAATACACAATGCCAGGTATGCCACAGCAGAATGGAGTTGCTGAAAGACGTAATCGTACACTTTTGGATATGGTTAGGAGTATGATGAGTTTTTCAACTGTACCTGATTCATTGTGGGGTGAAGCATTAAAGACTGCAATGTATATCTTGAATAGGGTTCCTAGTAAGGCTGTCCCAACAACTCCTTTTGAGTTGTGGACTGGTAGGAAGCCTAGTTTGAGACATTTACATATTTGGGGTTGTCCAGCAGAAGCAAGGATCTTCAACCCACATGAGAAAAAGTTAGATTCAAGGACCATATCTGGATATTTCATTGGTTATCCAGATAAGTCCAAAGGGTACAAATTTTATTGTCCTAACCATAGTACGAGAATTGTGGAAACCGGTAATGCCAGATTCTTAGAGAATGGCGAAGTTAGTGGGAGTGATGAATCAAGAAAGGTTAATCTTGAGGAATTAAGAGTGGATATCCCACCACCCTTTCCTCCTCGAGAAATTGTTGTTCCTCAAGCTATTCAACCAGTTGAGGGAAATGAACAACATAATGGAAATGATTCACCACTTCATAAAGATGTTGCCATTGAAAATAATGTAGTACCACCACAACCGGCAGTTCTGAGGAAATCTCAGAGGGAAAGAAAATCTGCCATTTCAGATGATTATGTGGTGTATCTACAAGAATCTGATTTTGATATTGGGATTAATAAGGATCCGGTTTCATTTTCACAAGCCATGGAAAGTGATAATTCTAGTAAATGGATCGATGCTATGAATGAAGAGTTGAAATCAATGGACCAGAACGGTGTCTGGGATCTCATTGAATTGCCTAATAATTGTAAGAAAGTCGGCTGTAAATGGGTCTTTAAGACCAAGCGCGACGCTAAAGGCAATATCGAGAGATATAAGGCCAGACTTGTGGCTAAAGGTTTCACTCAGAAAGAAGGCATTGATTATAGTGAGACCTTCTCTCCGGTATCTAAGAAGGACTCATTTAGAATTATCATGGCACTTGTAGCTCATTATGATCTAGAGTTACATCAGATGGATGTGAAAACTGCTTTTTTAAATGGGAATTTGGATGAGGATATCTACATGGAACAACCTGAAGGGTTCACAGAGAAAGGAAAAGAACATTTGGCTTGCAAATTAAAGAAATCCATTTACGGTCTTAAACAAGCTTCCAGGCAATGGTATATAAAGTTTAATGATACCATTACTGATTTTGGATTTAAGGAAAACACTGTTGATCAGTGTATTTATCTAAAGATCAGTGGGAGTAAGTTTATCTTTTTGGTCTTATATGTGGATGATATTTTGTTAGCCAGTAGTGATCTTGGTTTGTTACACGAAACGAAGGAGTATCTTTCTAAGTGCTTTAAGATGGTTGATATGGGTGAGGCATCCTATGTCATTGGCATAGAGATCTTTAGGGATCGATCTCGAGGATTGCTGGGACTGTCTCAGAAAGGTTATATCAATCGAGTCTTGGAAAGATTTAATACGCAGCTGTGTTCAGTCAGTGATGCACCAATCATGAAAGGTGACAAGTTAAATGAAAGTCAGTGTCCTAGGAATGACTTAGAAAAGGAACAAATGAAGAAAGTTCCATATGCATCAGCTGTGGGGAGCTTAATGTATGCTCAGACTTGTACCAGACCGGATATTAGCTTTGCAGTTGGAATGTTAGGTAGATATCAAAGTAATCCAGGAATGGAACACTGGAAAGCAGCAAAGAAAGTTATGCGATATCTTCAAGGGACAAAGGATTATATGCTCACATATAGGAGATCAGATCAGTTAGAAGTGATCGGGTACTCAGACTCGGATTTTGGTGGTTGCTTAGATAGCAGAAAATCCACATCAGGTTTTGTGTTTCTGCTAGCTGGTGGAGCAATCTCGTGGAAAAGTGTGAAGCAGTCCATTATTGCTTCATCCACGATGGAGGCCGAGTTTGTGGCATGTTTTGAGGCTACGAGTCATGCTTTATGGTTGCGGAATTACATTTCAGGACTTGGTGTTGTTGACTCTATTGCCAAGCCGCTGAAAATTTATTGTGACAATACCGCAGCAGTTTTCTTCTCTAAGAATGGAAAGTATTCTAGTGGTTCCAAGCACATGGAACTTAAGTACTTGGTTGTTAGAGAAAGAGTCCAGAAACAGCAAGTGTCAATTGAAAATTTGAGCACTACTCTTATGATTGCTGATCCATTGACTAAGGGATTACCTCCAAAGACATATAAGGAACATGTTGTAAGGATGGGTCTTTTGAGTAATCAATGATGTAAATGATGGATATTTCAGTTGTAGTGTATTTGACACTTATGCGCAATCAAAGTTTGTTTCTGTTATTTCCTGTTTTCAATTATGTGTGCACGATTTATGTTTTATTGTTTGATAAACAGGAAATGTCTTAACAAGACAAATTACATGGGCATTACAGAATAATAGACTAAGGTTAGTACAGGCTATTAATGGCGTGGTGTATGGAAGGAAATACGACACAAATGTTGTACAACCGTTATGACTCACATTGATAGTCTATGCTAATCTTAGTATAACAGTAAATGACAGTTTGGGTGTATTGGCTAATTATGGATATTTGTGATCACATTAAAGTTTTATATGTGGAATCCAACTAAGTCAAGTATCATAATCGGTCTAGTGGACCA
The DNA here is from genome assembly GCA_033977485.1 of Hydrangea macrophylla. NCBI lineage: Eukaryota > Viridiplantae > Streptophyta > Magnoliopsida > Cornales > Hydrangeaceae > Hydrangea > Hydrangea macrophylla. Next base: position 95,124,021 of record CM066988.1, on the reverse strand, counting down.
AGTGGGAGAATGTAAATTCCTAAGTGACTTTTAGAAGTCCTATTAAATGTGGTCTACTAGCCTTCTATGTTAGTTGAACTCCACTAATTATTTAGCCAATAGAAGATTGTCCCAATTAATATATATATATATGTATGTATATATATATATATATATAAAAGATATACGTTATTAATTGTTGAGATAACCGATGATTGAATGGTTCATCTTTCAACAGTTATTAAATAAGAGACTTTTCATATTTCAAGGAAATATTTATGAAAGTCATTACGTATTCCAAGACCGTCTTTATGACAGTCATTAATAGGCCCTCTTCTCTCCTCTATAAAAGGTACACCCTACCCCTTGAAAGTTAACCTCAATCAATTACAGAAATAAGGGTGTACATAATTGAGAGACAGAGAGAAGAAAGTAAAGCCTAGATTAAAGTGCAATCAAAGGGGTTCAAATTCTGTCTCTGCTAATTTCAATGGCGAATAACGGTATGTAGAATTTATATTTGTTTTCTTAAGGTGTATTATATTCAAGATCTTGGCATATAATATTTTTCCGCATGATGGTTTTATCAATTAAAGTCTTACAGTCGAAACATCTTTTTTCGATTCCCGTGACATTTTTGGTCGATGCAATTTCGTTTGGAGCTTTAGGATAGTCCACGTAAAACGAGTTCTTTGTGATGTGTGAGTGTTTATTGAAAAAAATGGTTGTCTCACTCTTTTTGTTGTAGGTCAATTAGTGAAGTGGTCAATGTACCGAATGCAAGGGTTGAAGCTCCGACGCTGCTGATCATGGGTGACGAGGACTTTTTTCTCAAATTTCCAGGAATGGATGATTACGTAAGGAGTGGACAATTGAAAACTTTTGTTCCCAATTTGGAAATAAAGTTCTTGCCCAAAGGAAGCCATTTTATACAGGAGCAATTTCCTGACCAGGTTAATCAGCTCATCCTCACCTTCCTCTCTCGCTAACCTTAGTTGATCACAAACCTTAAAAATATGTTTGCAATCTTTGAAATCTGTTGAAAATTTAGTCTGGTTATGAGGATATTTGGAAAAAAAAAAAATATTGAAGTCACAATTTGTACATGAATAATTGCCAGTTTTGGGCATTCTTAAGGAAATAAAGATCCTTGTACGTAATTTCTTTTTTTGTTTTTGTGAGGTTTGTAACTTTGTTAATAGTGTTTTTCTGGAACTAAATTAAATTAAAGGAAAGATTGCCTTCTATAACCAATGAGTTGTTCTCCTTGTACCGAGCCCCCTACACCTGAGCTCACTTGATAAGGCCTCGGTGAGTCGGATAGAAAATCTGTTAGAAGAGCGTCTAGTAGGTAGTTAGACTTCTGTTGAAGTCGGTGTAACAAACTCTCAGCTGTGTTTGTCTACATATAAGAGAGTTCATTTTTTACTGATACAATGACGGAATGAAATACAGTTCATTTTACTTCATTTCTGATTCGTTTCTCGTAATTCTGGAAAAAAAAAAAAAAAAAAATTCCTTTGATAAATTGCTGGCTACTCTAAATGTTGTTGGGTTTGAGAAGGATTTTTCTGTAAATTCATGGTGGGTTATAAATTTAAACAGAATTTTAGATTAACTGAAACTGGGGAGGAATTGTGACTTGTCCAAGGAAAATTAGATGAGTCCTGTTTTGTTTTGAAAAAAAAAAAAAGAAAACAAGAGACTTTGATGGTGGAATTATGAGATATTGAATTTTTCTCATTAGGTGATCCAATAAATTTTGTCTCGATAGAGTAGGTTGCGATACAAATTATATGTTGTTGCCTGTTTTGTATGTTTATAAATCTTTCTCATCTCATCTAAAAGATTTAGTTAAACAAATAAGCCAAAATAATTGTAGGAGATATTTTATTTGTATATTACATTTATAAAAGGAGAACTGTCACACCACGTCAGCATACTTATGTGGTGTGATCTTTAAATATAGATTATTAATAATGATAGGCACATAATACCAATTACAGCACAAACCACAATCATGCTTTAAATACATGAACCTTGTGCTTCCCAAAAAGGTGTGGGCTATGCATAAAAAATCCACACAGCACAAGATATATGTATTTAAAATATTGTATTGTGGTTGGTGTTGTATGCCTAACATTATTGGTATACTTGCCCCCAACTTCCAAGAGGATTATAACAATGGTTTGACAGTTGACAAATTAAAAAATCTACTAACTAATTGACAACCATAAGCTGTGATCCCCTGAAAGTAGGGGTACAAGTATAGTTTGAAGCTCACCCCGAATAATTTACTGTGGAGAAGAGATAGAAACACAGTATTCTATTTTCTTGATATTCAATCAAACAAATGGAGAGAGAACACCTTTTTTTTCAATACGTGTACACATTCTTCTCCATCAAGTAGTTAGGCATGTTGATGAATTGTTTTTTTTTTTTTAAGAATAATACTAGACACACTTTGAAATCCACACTGAATTTGACACCCAGCTTTGAATACATGTATCATGTGCAGTATAAATGGTGCACAAAAAGGTGTGAAAACTTCACATAGCATAAGGTACATGTATTCAAAGAATAAGATGTCAACTTCAGTGTAGATTTCAAAGTGTGCCTAGCATTACTCTTTTTTTTTAATTATTCCACACATAAATAGAGATTTCATTGATTTGCACGCAAGTTACATATTAGAAAGAACATTACAAGTCTAAGGGTGAAAACTATCAAACCAAAAAGATATACTCCTCTGTCCCATATTTTGAATCTTGTATTTTATTTTAGGATGTCTCACAATTAGAGTCTACTTTTCTAAATTGGTATGTAAGTTTTATTTACTTTTCAAAACAAACCCTTCCTTAAATCTACGCTAAGACAAAACTAAAAAAATTATTGGAATGATTATGGGCAATTGTGGAAAGTATGTGTAGATTCTTTTTGTCCCCTTAATAAATTGAGTTCTCAAATGTGGACTCAAAATATGAGACGAAGGGAGTAGTATTCTCCTAAACCAATAGCAAATCCAACAATATCATGTGTAAATTAAATCATTGCTTTCCATCTTAGGACGACAGTTCGATATTCAGCGGCTGAGGGAGAAAGCTGCTAGAGATACCCACAAAGCTCTCCAGATTGGCGAAACAACCCCACCAAAACTCCGAATCTAATGGAGACAATGTCAAATTTACATGAAAAATCACCAGATCTGAAAGGACAACTCCAAAACTGTGAAGAGGAGTATCCGGATCTGATCACTTGAATAAGAGAGCTAGGCGAACACAATTGGAACTAGACCAAACAAAACAGGAAAAAAAATAAAAAAAATAAAAATCAATAAATAATCCTCAAAGAGAGGGACAAGAAAACCTTCGTAAAGAGGGACACAAACCATGTTCAAAAGAATGATTTCTGTTTATTTTTTAACGGCAAATGACTAACGGAGACAATGTTCAAAGTATGAGGGATATAAGTGTTACAATTAAAACTACAGGGGTTAATTCGAACTTGAGCATAAGTTGGGGGGTGAAAGTGTAATATACCCGAACTTCAAAATAAAACAAACAATTACAAATAAAGACACAAAGGTATATCGTAATGAGCACTATTCGACCCACACAGTGAACCACACTTTTTTCGCACCCAGCTTCAAATGCTTGTACCTTGTGCTGTTTGATTTTTTTACACTTTTTGTGCCCCACTTATACATCACAGAAAACATATATTTAAAGCTCTGTGTGGAAAAAATGTGTGATTCACAGTGTGGGTCTTAGTATTTTCCTATCATTATAGTCTAATTGATGCTTACCTCCACTGGACCACAAAGATGGCAAAGTTTAATATAAAAATTCAAAAATTGTAACGCAAAAAACTCTCTTAGAGACACTCAAATTAGATCTACTGTCCGAACGCCTTAAAGACACCTTGCGAGCTTTGGCTATTAGATTTTTGAAAAAAGCCAAAGTCACCATCCCCACACCTTAGCGGACAGCTACCGTCCAGACGCCTCTAGCACGGTCCGGACACCCTTGTAAAAAAAGAAGATTCCGACTTTGGGCCATTGCACCACAAACAAACCAAAAGATGCTCTTACATCCGATGTACCCAACAGTAAGCGAAGACTAGTGTGGAAAGTTACATATGAATGTCAACAATATTATGTACTGTGATATCTCAAATAGCTAGTCATTGATCCCATCCAACTATTGGTCCTGTTCTAAGATGCTATTGGTCCAGCTGTGTGTCACATATCCAAAACCCAGGTGAACCAGGTTCTCAATCTTCCCAAAACAAACCCTTTGCAAGTAAAATCACACTGCCAACTTAAAAAGGCTAAAGAAAATATCATTTCATTTGCTTTCTCAAAAAGTAAAAATTGGTTTCAAAAGTAAGTTGAAAATGAACATAAAACAAATGAAAGGGCAATAAGTCCTCTGTACTCATCTCTGTGTCACCAAGAAAACTGCACACAATAACATAGTTACAAACCGCATAAAAAAAGAAACTACAAAGCTCATTAATTGTTTCCTTTATGAGAATGGCGATTATTCATTTAACACAATGTGACTTCAAGATTTTTCCAAAATATCCTTACAACCAGAATCAAACTTTGGACACACTTCACTGATTACAAACATCTGTTTAAGGTTTTTGTTCAATTAAGTACCGAGGTTACTGAGGAAGGTGAGGATGAGCTGATTCACCTGGTCAGGAAATTGCTCCTGCACAAAATGGCTTCCTTCAGGTAAGAACTTAATTTCCAAGTTGGGAACAAAAGCATTCACTTGCCCACTCCTTATGTAGTCCTCCATTCCTGGAAGTTTGAGACAATAGTCCTTGCCACCCATGATCAGCAGTGCTGGAGCTTCAACCCTTGTGTTTGGTACATTGACCACTTCATTAATTGACCTACAAAAGTAAATCTTTCAGCTTTTAATTGTACAAATGGCATTTCCCAACCCAAAAAAATGGAGATTTCATATATTCTCACCAGTTGTAATTACGTTATACTCTTCATTTTCAACTTACGTTAAAGATACACGATCTTTCACACATAAATCATGAACCACTAGGATGTGTCATAGTAATTTTCCTAAAGATACATTCTCGTAGAACTTTTACATTTTTCGAAAGAAAAAAAAAATGTCTCTTAATTTTGCTTTTAAGGGCCTACTTAGGAATGCTTTAACATTGGATATAGTTTAGACCAAGTCTCACTTTCTATTTGGTTTAAGTGAAAATTAAGGTTATATTGGTTTTGACAAAAAAAGAGTTATTAGACTGAACGCAATGATCTCCTGTGCAACAACTGAACACTCGTGAAACACTTTTTTTTTTTTGCTAAGAGACATGTCATTAGAATAAACAAGAGCCAAAACAAAGAGGTGGTCACAAGCCCCCTTGATTCCATTCCTCAAAAACAGAGTGAGGAATGTCTTCAACCGGGATGGACCCAAAAACAACAGTGTTCGCTGCCCATTGGGCAACATTATGAGCAACAAAGTTTGCCGAACGATGAACCTTACAAATAATACAACAATTAAAGTCAGAGTCCATCAGCTTCCTTGCTTCCAAAATGATTGAATCGATAGTCCAATCCGGAGGACGGGACCAATCGTTCAGAGCTTCGCAGACAATGAGGGAGTCCCCTTCAAAAACAACATTATTTAGGCCCACACGAGCTGCTTCTAAAATAGCAAGCCGAGCTGCCCAAGCCTCCGCAACAAGAGGGTCTGTTGAAGAAACAGCCTCGGTCCAAATATGGGAAGTAGCGCCCATATGGTCACGCACCACAGCAGCAACTGTAGAGGAAGAATTTCGTACAGCCGCATCAAAATTTACCTTAACCCAGCCCTCAGGGGGAGGGATCCATCTCTCACGAGCCCGGGTAGGAGCTTTTAGCCCCATCTGTTGAGTCTCCCAGTGTTCCTTTGCCAAGTTGTGAATAAACACTTGAATTTGTAGAATAGGTTCCTTCAAGAACTGGAAACTTGGTTCTTTGCATACGAGGATATAAGGTGGGGGCTTGGCAGAACCCATACCCCTCAACTTCTATAACAAACAACTCTCGCTCTATCATGTTACTATTCCCATCTCTAATTTTTTCTCTCGTATATATATATATATTTATAACGAAATTATACTCCTATCCTATCAATACTGGCAAACTTAGCATGAAAATAGTCACTTCCATTTTCCAATGCAATGTAACTGCCTTGAAGGTAGGAAATGGGCACTTGCTTGCTAGTGTGCAAAATGAATTGAACCCATTACCTATAAGGAACTTGTAATGCAGTTCGAAATCCAGATTTCTCATACAACTCTCCGTAGGCTGCAAGATCTTCCTCCGCGAACCATGGCGGTAGAGGAGTTGAGGGTTCCACCAAATCCATAATCTCCTGGTTTTCACCAGCTATTGGTATCTCACTTTTGGAGAAGAGTATATATATGTTCTTTACAACGGTCTTCGCATCAAAGCGACCAAAATCCTTTTCAGCTCTTCCAGGTTTCTAAAATGCAGATCACACCCAAAAAAAAAAAAAAAACAGAATATTATGAAGTTACAAGCAGAAAAAAAAAAATATGATCACACACACACACATATATATACCAGCCATCTCGACATGTAGAAGCCTTCTGGGAGGTTTTCACGAAATGTAGAGGGGATAGGAGGCATCAGAGGCAGTCCCAGTGTCACAATTCCAGAGACCCTGTTTGGGTGGAGAAGGGGAAATAAGCAAGCGGTCATGACTCCAAAATCTTTGGCAATAAGAAAAACCTGCCCAAAAAATGAGAAAGAGAGACTTTACTTATCCATCGGTAGTTGGGTACCAAAAAAAGCAGCAGCAATTTTTTATACTTATCAACACCAATAACAGATCATTCATCTATTCCAAATTACTAAACATCTCATAATATGTATAAATAGCCCCAAAAACACCGTCTAGGGGCTGCTGCCCCAAAACCCAACCCCCCCCCCCGGTATATTTGTCTACCCCAAATTTAAACTAGTTTCATTCTAGCCAAGTCCCCCAACTTCAAATTTCTGTATCCACCCCTGTGTGTCAATATAAGTCACCTAAAACTAAAACATTTGAGTAGCTCCTGGGCTGACATATACTAGGGAAGACATGGTAGTGTGTGTTTAAATAAGGTTGTACCTTACACAGTAAAATAAAGAACAATAGGATTCATGTCGCCAAACCTTAAGTAGTTTGGAAATGGCTTTATTGAATTTGTATGAGTTGAGCCAATGGATTTTAATTGTGTTTAGAAGAACTTAATTTTTCAGTGGAAGAATTCTTATTGCAATATTTTGGACAGTTCGGACATTTGAATTAATGTTTTGAGACGTGTGAGAGAAAATGAGGCCACAAAATCTATTCTTTGTATAATCAGACCTGTAAATTGATCCAAATTCAGATCCAATCCAATAACAATATCCATCAGAGATTCAAATCTGCCTTAAGCTAATTCATTTCGGCGTTTGTTAAGATCCGAATATCCAACCCTATTGGGGCAATTCAAATGCTTATAATACTCTAGAACAACTATAGAATGTCGATCTCATCCAAACACTTTATTCTTTTACAGTATTCAAGAAGAAAAGTATTAAAACCCAAAAACTAATAATATGATGGTCATCAACTACTAACCACTAAAGCTAGATCTCTCACTAATCGAACTTATTTACTTCACATATTACTTGGATCATATCAGATCCATAAAAGACCCAACCATAGAAATGGCCGACCCCACATCATACATTTTGTAAGCTAACAGCTTGAAACAGCTTCTACTTCTGCGATTCAATTGCACTCATACATGCTCCACCACAAGGAAGCCATGAACTAATCTATGATCATTAACAAAACACAAAAAATAAATAAATAAATAAATAAATTTAATTAATGGCTACACCTAAATAAAATTCCAATTGAAATTTTGGGATAGTGGTGTATTAAAGCGCCATGCCAGAAAGGTTTCATTCAAAATGCTAGTAAAACAACTTTTCTTTTCTTGTCCACCAATTTCTCAGCAACCAAAGTCCACCAATTCTAACATTTTCAAGTAGGTACTATTTATTTGTTAGTAATAACTAAATGGGAAAAGAGATGAAAAGAAGTACCTTAGGAATGTTGAGAGAATCGAGGATGGTGAGGAGGTCAGTGACAAGAACAGAGAATGAGGCCTTATCGGGTTCGGGTGGTGGGTCGGATAGTCCATATCCTCTGCAATCCGGTGTGATTGCTCTGTACCCGGCCTTTGCAACGGCAATCATCTGGTGGCGCCAGGAGTACCATATCTCCGGAAATCCATGCAAGAAAACCACCGCCGTGGGTCCAGATCCGATCTCTGCCACGTGGAGCTTCAACCCCCCATCCACGTCCACGTACTTGTGCTCTATTTCATCCATTACCAACTTAGAGAGAGAAACTACTACTAATTTACTTGTAAGTATATGTTTTTAGAACAAGAGGGAGGACGAGATAAAGAAGGTAGCTAGTGTTGCCTCAAACTTCTTGCAGTTTTTTTCTTTTTTTTTTTTTTTTTTATCAGTAATGCTAGAGGCATCGAAAATGGGCACCCAAAAATTGGGACCAGTTATTTCAATGGATTTCATACGCTTTAATATGGGAGTCATTGAAATAAATGGTCCAATTTTTCGGTGCACAATTTCAGTACATAATTTCGGTCACCCAATATTTACTGTTTTTTTCCACAGAGAGAGAGATTTGATTGAAATAAAACTGGACATTTTTGTTCCCCATTTTTTGTCCTATCTAAAATTATGACGAAACCCGGAGTGGACCGGACTGGTGGTTCAACCGGTCTTGTACGCGAACCCATCTGAACTAGAAACCGCTCTATATTGCTGTGGTAGCTGCCGTCGTCTAGCCATGGACTGCCGACCCATCGCCTGTGATTTTGTTTCCGTTTGCAAATTTTTATTTTTATTTTTTTTAAATCTTTTTTGAGAAAATATTGAATATAACGGCGACACATCATCATAAAGTTATGTGGTATCACTAGTCAATTATCTTCTCTTAATTGAATAATTGAGCATTAAGAGAAATTAGCCAGTATAATTGTAACACCACACAACATGTTGATGTGGCATGATCGTTTAATTTAGACCATACACTTGCCCTTATTTGTAGTAGAACCATGACAAGCAAAATGGTTGTCATGACCTTACTAAAATAGGGGACATGTGTACAGTCTAGATTAAAATGCCATGCTATATTAATACGTTAACGTGGTACGACAACTACACTGAATAACTTCTCTCAAATATATGTTTTTTTTTTTTTGGTAATCGGGGGTGTCCGCGCCTGCTTGCGCGCACCTCGACTAATCCCCCGAGGCCTGAAGGCACCAGGTGAATACTGGGCCACGCTCTCCATGACTCGAACACTAAACCTCTTGGGTAGTACACCCAAGAAGCTTACCACTCAATCACAAGAAACTTGATTCTCTCAAATATATGTTAGCTTCTCATTTAATGGTAATACCACATCAATCATATGACATGGTACACCCATGATATGGGATTTTTTTTTTTTTTTAGCTACAAAATATTTCCTATTTTCCATGTTAGATAAATGAGCATTTCTTGGTTAGAGAAACTGACAAAGACATGTTATAGAGAAGTGGATGTGTACAAGTGGTAAAAGGAATCTTTGAAGCTTTTTTGTTTTTGTTCATAATTTAGCTTGCTCACGGCTGTGACAAGTGTGTATTTTTTAAAAAAAAATATTAGAGAGAGAAAGAGAGTTGATGGGAGATGTCAGGATGTGGTATTCACACACTCACACTGTCACACATATACAGATCATGAGATACAGAATTTTTTTTTTTTTTTTAATATTATCTGTCTATAAATAGATAATTTATCTAACAGAAATGTAATCTTACAATAATTTATCTGTTTATAGATAGATAGTATTATCTTTCTAACAGATAAATATCTATAAATAAATTCTACAAACATATAAATTATAGATAATTTATCTGTTTGTAGACCGATAAAATTTCTGTCTAATACATAAACTATTTATTTATAGACAGATAATATTATAAAAAATTCCAATATTTCTTGATCTATATGTGTGGGTGTGTAAGCACCACACCCTAACATCTCCCCTCAACTCTCTTTCCCGCTTTTTTAAAAACAATGGATACTTGTCAAAGCCGTGAGCAAGTTCCGTGAGCAAATTTGCTCCCCTTTCTTTTCTCCTCTGTCTTTCTCCTTTCCTCTCACTCTTGAGTCAGTGCCTACCTGACAGTGACACCCTAGGCTCTCACATTTCTTTCTTTTTTCTTTGGGATAATTAAAATTCAGTTATCTTTATGTAGAGTATTTAAAAGTTAGTCTATTACTTTTTGTAAATTAGACATACATCAATTTTGGTAAAAATATCTAAAATGCCCCTCTCTTTGGTCTCTTCTCTTTCTCTCCTCACATGGCCGCTACCACCACCACCACCGGTAGCCACCACGACGACCACCACCACCACCCCAACCTCTCTATCTATTTCTCTTTCTTTGATCTCCCCCCCCCCCCCCCCCTCCTCTCTCTCTCTCTCTTCTAAACCACCAACTCACACCCAAACTCAAACCCCAACCTCTCTCGAGGCGAAATCTATATTATTCTGGAATTCTTAATCTTATATACTATTGTTTATTTCGGATATTTTTGCGGAAGCTCTATTATTATTAGCCGCCTAGATTTCTTATTATGAAGAGGATATTCTTTAAGAGGATTCTATTATTTCACCATCTATTATGTTTTGGTGCGGACATTCTATTACTATTATTTTCTAGAGCACATATTGGATCAACGGTACACTTTATTCCACAACAACTATTATGGACCAGGACAAGTATCCATTATCTTCAGCGACAAGTATTATCTTCTCAAATCTCATTCTTAGTGCAAGTTCTAGAAAATATCTTGAAGCTATCTTCTAGAGCGGTAAGTATTGGTATCCCGAGAAGTAGAACGGGACATGGTAAGAGGTGAACATGAGCATATAATTTCATTTAAGTAAATTGCAAACCTATGCGATAAACATGTTTTTGGTAGTACCTATGTGCTTAAATGAAATTGTGTGGTTACTCGTATCGGTGTTTATTTCTTTTTGTGTTCATCTTTCTCTAAATCTCGGGATAAGATTTCTTTTGAGAGTTGTATAATGTAACACCCACTATGTAATACCCTGTATTTTCAATAATTATTGAATGCAGAGAGATTCTATATACTTCCTTGGACCATTCATGAAATTTAATCTTCGATCGATCGAAGCTCGTTCGAGCGATCGAGCACCTTCAGTTCAAGCGATCGAACCCTGTTCGAGCGATCGAAACCCTACCGACCTGAATTTAATACGTGGACCCCATTTTCAATCGATCAAACCCTTTTTAATCGATCATAACCTGGCCGATCTAAGTTCGAGCGATCGAACTGCTTTCGATCGATCGAACATGAAAATATCAGAATCCCTGTTTCTGCGCAAAACCAGCCACCTTGCCCTCCCCTTTCTCTATATATACATTAGTTTCGTGTGTTTGTGAGGGTTGCTGGAATTGGAGAGTTGAGAGAGTGGGTGCTTGTGGTTATATATATATATATACATACACATTCTTATATATATATATATATCTATATACACACACACATATATATATATATACTCAGAGAAGAGAAGAAGAAGAAGAAGAAGAGAAAGAGACGGAGAGACAGAGAGAGAAAGGACAGAGACAGAGGAGAAAGAGAGAGGCCACCATTAAAGCTCCGGGAGCTCAAAGCTTCGCCAAACGCGTCCTTAGCACCCTAGGTGAGTTTTTACTCACTCGGTAGCCTTAATATAATGTTTTACGAGTTTTGGTATGTTTAGGAGTATTAAAAACGTCCCTAAGACGTCCATTTATGTGCTGTTCAGAATCTGCCGGAGAAGACGACGTTCGAGCGATCGAGCAGAGCTCAATCGATCGAAGGTTCGATAGTCGAGCGATCGAGCAGAGTTCAATCGATCGAAGGTTCGATCGATCGAACTGCTTTCGAGCGATCGAACTTCATTTTTCTTCGATCGATCGAAATGACTTCAATCGATCGAGAAATGCAGAACATGGTTTATTTCATTAGTTTATGTTATATGAGGTTCGAATACTCGATTTACGGTTCAGACTTCTATTATGCGATTATGGGTTTAGTTGGGAGAATGTGACAACACAGATAAGTATAATTAAGAATAATGGATTAATACAGTGACGATAGATATATGCGGTTCATGTCTAAGTTCGATATCCGTTTATTTCAATCAGAGTAGTCAGGCCACATGGGAAGTCATGTATCGATAGAAGTACAGTGTTTAGGTAGGTTTGATAAGTTCTGGATATGGTACGTGGGCGGATGCCTGGTCATGATATGCTTTCGCATGCGGTGGATGGTTTATATCCTTAACGAGCAGCGAACAGTGAGCAGGACCATGTAGTCCTAAGGTAGCCAGATGATCGACGATATATCCTTAACGAGCGGTGGATGGTTTATATCCTTAACGAGCGGTGGATGGGTGATCACTGGTATACTACGAGAAGTCGTGGCAATAGATTTGATATGCTGTTGTTCAAAGCGTTATATCCCTGACATGCGGTGGATGGTTTATATCCTTAACGAGCGGGGGATGGACTGACGTGGTGTTCATAAATGCGGTGGATGGTTTATATCCTTAACGAGCAAATGGACAGAATGATGGTATGTCTACATATGTTAAACGATCGAGTCTGTTCTTCCTAGACAGAGTATGTTGATGTTCCGATCTAAGGATAATAAGACGATAAGGGTTGAGTTGCGATGTTGGAATACAGAGAAGATATTATGTAATAGAACTATATCTTAGACGTTTCAATAACTTGTTATACGTTATAGCATTGATACCCTGTGAGTTTCTTTTCACTCAGCTCTCAGTAAGCTGATGGCCGTTATTGCCTGGACATTCCCCGTCCAGATTTCCCTATCCCTTTCATTACAGATAATGGAGCTCACAGTAGCGGTTACTACCCTGGCAGAACTTATGCAGAGGATGGCCCCACTGAGGCCGGTTACGCTGGAGAAGGAGGGCACACTGATAACTATCCTTATGCCAGCTGAAGACTGAAGATAGTGATATCTAGTTTACATTTCTAATTGTCCTGTTGAACTCTATTTAGTGTTAGTTTGATGGGTACTTGGGCATATGTTGTCTCCAGACCTGCCGTGATCCTGTGGACCACACTCTGATGTTTTGTAATAATAATACTGTTTATATTTCAGTTATTTACTGTTCCTGTTTGGACTAGTACTGTGTGATGTGGATATCAGTGACTTTCACTTGTCATTCCCTATGGACCCATAAAGGAAATTTATTTTTCTCTATTTATGCTGCTCCGGGGCGTGACAGGGTTTTTGGTATCAGAGCCTTTGGGTTCTGATATTGTCATTTACTGATGGATTCCACACCATCTGGTCCTAGTGTTGAGTTTCCTGAGATGAGATATGAGTATAAGATAAGTTCGTCTTCCTGACGATAGATAGTTTCCTTTGCAGGATAGCATGGATCCAGAGTTCCACCAGTTTGTTACCGATGCTTATGGAGGGCACGTGATCCATGGGGATACCGTGGAGCCAGCTGACCCAGAGTTTTATCAGGAGCGTGTGTGCCAGATAGCTAGTAGACATTTGGAGGAGGATATGTGGAGAGCGCTTTATGAGACCGGGAGGACTCACCCGACGCAGATGCGTATGGATGCTTACCATACTGCGAGGATTGGTAGAGATATTTGCCAGGAGATATTACGGTTAGTTCAGAGTAAGCTTGAGATGGATGAGATTGAGTTGAGAGCCATCATAGCTGGTCCACAAGAGCCTATAGTTGCACCAGCAGCAGTAGCAGCAGCAGCCCCACCATCACCTGTACTCGATGTACCAGTCCCAGAGCCTGAGCCGATTCAGGAGGATGAGGACCCAGAGCCCGAGGATGAGCATCCCGATGAGGATATGGACGAAGATGGAGAGGAAAAGCCGATAGATGATGAGGACCCAGTAGAGGATGAGCCTGCAGATGACGCAGACGAGGATGAGCCAGAGGATGACCCCGAGGAGCCAGAATTCGAGCCAGAGGATCCAGTACAGGACCCAGAGGCTGTTGAGGCAGACATTGTAGTAGATGAGGAGGCGCCCGATGAGGAGATAGTTGTGCCAGAGGTACCTGTTGTGCTTCAGATACCAGCCGGACCAATTATGCATATGGCAGCCATGGCCGATATGGCAGTAGGATGGATAGCTCAGATGGTCGCTCAGCCAGCGGGTTTTGTTATAGGAGAGGCCGCGATAGCAGGAGCTCTTGATATAGCCGACGGATTCGCCGCAGTAGCAGTCGATATCACTAACCAAGCGATAGTGGACGTGATGGAGGATGACGATGCAGAGATGATAGAGGATTGGGATATAGGGATAGTAGTTGGAGATCTTGTTGCACCAGTCGAGGATGATCCACTCGAGGAGATGGAGATTGATTCAGAGGACGAGGCACCACCAGCAGGATCAGATGCTGACGACTTTTGAGTCAGGACCTGCAGGACTTAGTTTTGTTAGTTTTACCAGGACATGTTGTCCACTAGATTTTTGGGAGCTTGAGAGATAGCTATTTGACCATAGCTTTGTATAGATATTAGCAGTAGTATTGTATAGTTGACTTTAGTGCTGTTTCTGCTTATGTCCCACGTGGTACATGGTATGGTTACTGTGTACTCCATGGTACATCTTTTGATATCTATATATATTCGAGCAGTATTTTTGATATTTGATTGTTGGTTGTTTGATGTGTGAGTTGTAGAACTGTTAGTTCTTGTTGCTTCTCGTTCTATCTCGGTTTCGTTTCTGCGAGAAGACTTTCAGCTAATCGATATGTCTCTTGTAGGCGATACTCGTTATTATCATGATGGTAGGACCCTTGAGAAATCACCAAGCGCGAATTGGAGCACCTATTCCGGAAGGGATGGATCCAACGGGAATTTTTGAAGCATTTATGCAGAGGATGGAACATGTGGGGGATACTTATAATCACTCCACCCACCAGAGACCTCTTGTACCGCCGCCACCGAGACAGACTGGAGACAAGTTGTTAGCAAATTTTCGTGGGTTACGTCCAGAGAAATTTGATGGACTAACAGAACCATGGAAAGCGGAACAATGGATAAGAGAAATGGAGTTGATATTCGAAGCATTGGAGTGCAGCGAACAAGAGAAGCGTCGTCTTGCTACGTTTCAGCTCACTTATGCCGCCGCAGATTGGTGGGAAGCCGAGCGAGCCACTGTCGGAACCGATGCTGCAAGAGCGATGACATGGGAGACATTCAAAGGAAGATTTTTGGAAAAATATTTCCCAGAGGATGAGAGAGATCAACAGGAAAAGAACTTTCTCAATCTGGTTCAAGGAGGATGGACTGTCAGGGAATACACAACGCAGTTCGAGCGTCTATCCAGATTTGCTCAGCATATGATAGACACTCCACAGAAGAAGGTAAAGAGATTTCACCAAGGATTGAATCCCCACTTCAGGCATATGATGGTTGGTCATCTGAACCAAACATATGAAGAGATTGTTAGATTCGCTGCGGGATTAGAGAAGGATGCTTATCCAGCACAGCAACCACAGATGAATCGACCCCAGCCGTCAAGAGGGTTTCAGCAGAAGAATTTCCGTAACCTGCCGCCAAGGAATACCCAGGGCTGGAGACCACAGGGGAATTTTCAAGGGAATAAAAGAACCTGGGAAGGAACCAGAAAGCCACATCAGGGCTATATTCGACCCCAGCAATATCCACAGCAAGGACCACAGCCTCAGGCATTGCTGACAGCGCCGCCAAGCAATAGCGGAGGATGTTTTAATTGTGGGAAGCCAGGACATATTGCGAAGTTTTGCACAGCTTCCAGGGTTAACCACCGACTAGGAGCTAACTGCCGGAATTGCAACAAACCGGGACATCTAAACAAAGATTGCCGTGCACCACAAGGGGGATACTATGGAGCATCGATTCAAGGGATACAAGGACCTCCAGATTAGACAAGGATGAATGCTATTATCCCAGGAGAAGCAGGCTTTAATGCTGATGAGCAGCAACATTTGGAAGGTACGCTTGTACTCTTTCATAGTCTAGTTAAAGCTTTATTTGATACTGGAGCTGCACGCTCATTTATTGCTGTTAAGATTGTGCGTCAATTGGGTTTAGAACCTCAGACACTTGAGTCAACACTGAATGCTGTGTCACCGTTGGGAGTGACAGTTAAGTTGAGTAAAGTGTGTAAAGATTGCCCATTGACCTTGGGAGATAGGAATCTGCCAGCAGACTTAGTAGTTCTGTCAATGTCCGAGTTCGACATTATCCTAGGGATGGATTGGTTAACTAAGTACAGTGCCAATTTGGATTGCCCTACTAGGACAATTGTATTTCCAATACAAGGAAGGCCGACGATTAGATTTCAGTGTCAGCCGACAAGCGACATGTTTCTTACGAGTAGTTTGGCTACGATCGGGAGTACGAGTACGGAACTCAAGATGGATCAGATTCCTATTGTACGAGACTTTCAGGATGTATTTCAGGATATTAAAGGACTTCCACCGAAAAGAGAAATAGACTTTTGCGTGGAATTAGTACCTGGTACATTGCCCATTTCTAAGACTCCGTATAGGATGGCACCAACTGAGATGTTAGAACTGAAGAAGCAAGTTCAGGAACTTGAAGACTTAGGATTCGTTCGTCCGAGTACGTCACCTTGGGGAGCACCAGTTCTGTTTGTGAAGAAGAAGGACGGAACACTTCGACTCTGCATAGACTACAGAGAGTTGAACAAGGTAACGATCAAGAATAGATATCCATTACCTCGGATAGATGACCTATTCGATCAGTTACAGGGATCGAGAATCTTTTCCAAGATTGATTTACGTTCAGGATATCACCAACTGTTAGTTCGACCCGCGGATGTGTCAAGGACTGCATTCAGGACAAGATACGGGCATTATGAATTTCTAGTTATGCCTTTTGGATTGACGAATGCGCCAGCAGTGTTTATGGACTTGATGAATAGAATATTCAGACCATATCTAGATCAATTCATTATAGTAT
Source organism: Hydrangea macrophylla (assembly GCA_033977485.1). Lineage (NCBI taxonomy): Eukaryota > Viridiplantae > Streptophyta > Magnoliopsida > Cornales > Hydrangeaceae > Hydrangea > Hydrangea macrophylla. The sequence goes on along the minus strand of CM066988.1, from coordinate 95,106,879 downwards.
TCATCGACGATATATTGATCTACTCCAAGACAGAAGAGGATCACAAGGAGCACTTACAGATTGCCTTACAGACACTTCGAGATAACAAGTTGTATGCAAAGTTCAGCAAGTGTGAATTTTGGCTACAGGAAGTCAAATTTTTAGGACATGTTGTATCTCAAGATGGTATCTCTGTGGACTCATCCAAGATTGATGCAGTCTTAAGTTGGAATAGACCGACTAATGCGACAGAAGTAAGAAGTTTTCTTGGATTGGCAGGATATTATAGAAGATTTGTCGAAGGATTTTCCAAGATAGCGGGACCATTGACGAATTTAACGAAGAAGGAGACAAAGTACGCATGGACAGACAAGCATGAGGGAGCATTTCAGGAGTTAAAGGAAAGATTGACTTCTGCGCCGGTACTTGCGATACCTAAGAGTGGAAAAAGGTATGTGATCTACAGTGATGCATCGCACCAAGGACTTGGATGTGTGCTTATGCAAGACGGGAATGTTATCGCATATGGATCAAGACAATTAAAGGTACACGAGAAGAATTATCCTACGCATGATTTGGAATTGGCAGCAATAGTGTTTGCATTGAAGATTTGGAGACACTATCTCTACGGAGAAAAGTTTGATCTGTTTTCCGATCATAAGAGCTTGAAGTATTTGTTCTCTCAGAAGGAGTTGAACATGCGACAACGAAGATGGATGGAGTTACTCAAGGATTACGATTTCTCATTGCAATACCATCCAGGTAAAGCAAATGTCGTAGCAGATGCTTTGAGCCGTAAACCTCGACTAGTGATCGCTGCATTACTAATTCAAGAATGGAAAGCGTTGGAGGTGTTAGCCGAATTCCAGCTCCAGCCAGTGGAACCAATGGAAAGGAAACATTTTGGATGTCTGATGGTACAACCAACTCTAATCAGTCGTATCATAGAAGCTCAGCAGACAGCAGAGGATTTGAAGTTATGGTTCGCGAAGATGTCAGTTAAAGAACCAGAAGTCTGGAGTAGTGGTACAGATGGAGCCTTACGATGTAAAGGTAGACTCTGTGTACCTAATAAAGAAAATCTCCGGAAAGACATATTGGATGAAGCTCATAAGTCACGGATGACGATTCATCCAGGAGGTACAAAGATGTACAAGGACTTGAAGAGAAATTTTTGGTGGGAAGGAATGAAGCGAGAAGTGGCTGAGTATGTTTCTCAGTGTCTTACTTGTAAGCAAGTAAAGGCAGAACATCAGAAACCACCTGGACTTCTACAGCCGTTACCAATTCCTCATTGGAAATGGGAACACATCACCATGGATTTTGTGGTAGGATTGCCGAAGTCACAGCAGAACCACGACGCTATTTGGGTAATTGTGGATCGACTTACGAAGACGGCACATTTTATTGCCTACAGTATGACGTATCCAGTAGAACGATTGAGCCGGATGTATCTACAGCACATAGTACGGTTACACAGAGTACCTGTTTCTATTGTATCAGATCGAGATTCGCGTTTTACTGCAGAGTTTTGGAAAAGTCTTCAAACAGCAATGGGAACAACTTTAAACTTGAGTTCAGCTTTTCATCCACAGACCGATGGACAGACGGAGAGAGTTAATCAAGTAATGGAGGACATGTTACGTGCTTGCGTCATTGATTTTGAAAATTCTTGGGAGACACACTTACCTTTGATAGAGTTCGCTTACAACAACAGTTATCATTCAGGCATAGGAATGGCTCCGTTCGAAGCTTTGTACGGAAGACCTTGCCGATCACCGTTATGTTGGACTGAAGTCGGAGATACTCAACTTCTTGGGCCAGAAATGGTACGAGAAACCAGCGAGAAGATCCAAATTGTACGTGAGAAGATGACGACAGCTCAGACCCGATACAAGAATTATGCTGACAAGCGACGCAAAGACTTGGAGTTTGCAGTTGGAGATCATGTGTTACTCAAGGTTTCGCCTGTTCGAGGAATTGTCAGATTTGGTCAGAAGAGAGGCAAGTTATCACCTCGTTTTATCGGACCATTCGAGATTCTAGAACGTGTTGGGAAAGTTGCTTATCACCTTGCATTGCCGCCGAAGATGTCAGGAGTGCATAACGTTTTTCACATTAGTATGCTGAGGAAGTATGCTCATAACCCAGCGCACAAGATCAACTTCGAAGATATTGAAGTCAACGACAATGTTACGTTTAACGAAGGACCAGTTCGCATTTTAGATCGCGAAGTCAAGAAGCTCAGGAATAAGGAGATTCCCTTAGTCAAGATTCAGTGGAAACATCATGATGAAGGAGAGGCTTCGTGGGAGCTAGAGTCAGAGATGCGTGAGAAGTTTCCGTTTTTGTTTTAACTCTGTATGTTTCTGATTTCGAGGACGAAATCTTTTGTTGGGTGGTGGATGATGTAATACCCTGTATTTTCAATAATTATTGAATGCAGAGAGATTCTATATACTTCCTTGGACCATTCATGAAATTTAATCTTCGATCGATCGAAGCTCGTTCGAGCGATCGAGCACCTTCAGTTCAAGCGATCGAACCCTGTTCGAGCGATCGAAACCCTACCGACCTGAATTTAATACGTGGACCCCATTTTCAATCGATCAAACCCTTTTTAATCGATCATAACCTGGCCGATCTAAGTTCGAGCGATCGAACTGCTTTCGATCGATCGAACATGAAAATATCAGAATCCCTGTTTCTGCGCAAAACCAGCCACCTTGCCCTCCCCTTTCTCTATATATACATTAGTTTCGTGTATTTGTGAGGGTTGCTGGAATTGGAGAGTTGAGAGAGTGGGTGCTTGTGGTTATATATATATACATACACATTCTTATATATATATATATCTATATACACACACATATATATATATATACTCAGAGAAGAGAAGAAGAAGAAGAAGAAGAGAAAGAGACGGAGAGACAGAGAGAGAAAGGACAGAGGAGAAAGAGAGAGGCCACCATTAAAGCTCCGGGAGCTCAAAGCTTCGCCAAACGCGTCCTTAGCACCCTAGGTGAGTTTTTACTCACTCGGTAGCCTTAATATAATGTTTTACGAGTTTTGGTATGTTTAGGAGTATTAAAAACGTCCCTAAGACGTCCATTTATGTGCTGTTCAGAATCTGCCGGAGAAGACGACGTTCGAGCGATCGAGCAGAGCTCAATCGATCGAAGGTTCGATAGTCGAGCGATCGAGCAGAGTTCAATCGATCGAAGGTTCGATCGATCGAACTGCTTTCGAGCGATCGAACTTCATTTTTCTTCGATCGATCGAAATGACTTCAATCGATCGAGAAATGCAGAACATGGTTTATTTCATTAGTTTATGTTATATGAGGTTCGAATACTCGATTTACGGTTCAGACTTCTATTATGCGATTATGGGTTTAGTTGGGAGAATGTGACAACACAGATAAGTATAATTAAGAATAATGGATTAATACAGTGACGATAGATATATGCGGTTCATGTCTAAGTTCGATATCCGTTTATTTCAATCAGAGTAGTCAGGCCACATGGGAAGTCATGTATCGATAGAAGTACAGTGTTTAGGTAGGTTTGATAAGTTCTGGATATGGTACGTGGGCGGATGCCTGGTCATGATATGCTTTCGCATGCGGTGGATGGTTTATATCCTTAACGAGCAGCGAACAGTGAGCAGGACCATGTAGTCCTAAGGTAGCCAGATGATCGACGATATATCCTTAACGAGCGGTGGATGGTTTATATCCTTAACGAGCGGTGGATGGGTGATCACTGGTATACTACGAGAAGTCGTGGCAATAGATTTGATATGCTGTTGTTCAAAGCGTTATATCCCTGACATGCGGTGGATGGTTTATATCCTTAACGAGCGGGGGATGGACTGACGTGGTGTTCATAAATGCGGTGGATGGTTTATATCCTTAACGAGCAAATGGACAGAATGATGGTATGTCTACATATGTTAAACGATCGAGTCTGTTCTTCCTAGACAGAGTATGTTGATGTTCCGATCTAAGGATAATAAGACGATAAGGGTTGAGTTGCGATGTTGGAATACAGAGAAGATATTATGTAATAGAACTATATCTTAGACGTTTCAATAACTTGTTATACGTTATAGCATTGATACCCTGTGAGTTTCTTTTCACTCAGCTCTCAGTAAGCTGATGGCCGTTATTGCCTGGACATTCCCCGTCCAGATTTCCCTGTCCCTTTCATTACAGATAATGGAGCTCACAGTAGCGGTTACTACCCTGGCAGAACTTATGCAGAGGATGGCCCCACTGAGGCCGGTTACGCTGGAGAAGGAGGGCACACTGATAACTATCCTTATGCCAGCTGAAGACTGAAGATAGTGATATCTAGTTTACATTTCTAATTGTCCTGTTGAACTCTATTTAGTGTTAGTTTGATGGGTACTTGGGCATATGTTGTCTCCAGACCTGTCGTGATCCTGTGGACCACACTCTGATGTTTTGTAATAATAATACTGTTTATATTTCAGTTATTTACTGTTCCTGTTTGGACTAGTACTGTGTGATGTGGATATCAGTGACTTTCACTTGTCATTCCCTATGGACCCATAAAGGAAATTTATTTTTCTCTATTTATGCTGCTCCGGGGCGTGACACACTATTTAAAAAAAAACACAATTACATTTATTTTAAAAGACGCAATTTTTGTAATTATGTAGGTATGTATATATTTCATATGTACTCGCTCCCAAATTTCGGGACGAAATTTCTTTAAGGAGGGTAGAATATAACAACCCTAAAATTTTTAATTATGTAAATAATTAATCTAATTATTATTTTCAGTAGTAATATTATATGGGTGTGTCTAGGTAAGACACATGTTTAAAAAATTTAAGTTTGGAGAACCCATGAATTAAATTGCTAGTAAGCATATTTAATTTGTTAGTAATACCAGTAATATTTTCCCCGGTTGTTTTTGTATTAAAATTTTTAATGTTTTATTATTATTATGATATGAGATTTCGAGCTTTAATTAAATTGTATGATAGATTATTTGTATGACCGAGTTACAATTTTTGTAGAATGACGAGTTTAGTTTCGGGTAGTGTTTCAGGGCCCATAAGTAAGTTAATTAGTGAATTTAACATGAGAATTAAGTGCCCGGGGCATGGGTACCCTCTGGGCTAGATGTTTAAGTATTTTGAAAAGCATTTCGAGCCCATATGTGTGTCTTTTGGGAGCCCACAAGCCTAAACTTGATAATTAACTTAATTATATCATTAAGGGTTTATATGTATCCACCTTTAGAAGAACCTAGACCCCAATACACTTCCAAACACACACACACACACACACACACACACACACACACACACACACACACACAGAAGAAGAAGAAGAAGAAGAAGAAGAAGAAGGAAGAAAGAAGGAGAAGAAGAAGAGATAAGAGAAGGTAATAGGGACTCCAAACTTTTGGTTTGCTTAATCATCATCAACCTTAAAGCCCTAAATCGGTGAGTTAATCATTTGTTCCATTCGTTTCATTTTATTTTTCATTATGATTTCTCGTCGATTAGAATAGGTTGAGTAAAATAGTAGAGGACCTATGAAATCATGTTGGAGTATGTATATATACGTGTATGTATAGATATGTATGTTCGTTATTAGTGAAATTAAACTTTGAGATTTATTTGATGATTTTCGGATTTATTTAAATGAGTTCGGATCTGTTTGAGAGAAAAATTATAAATAATTCGTAAGTTGATTATTTTAAGAATCTGTCCACGTAGGGTCGATGTAAAATGCAATTCTGCACACTTTTCGTCTAATGGTGTTTTTTCAGATTCTGCACCGTTTGGGCAGAAATTGACAATTATAGTAGCAGTGAACAAATGTCTAATTGAATATTTTACGATATGGAGAATATGATTTCATATTACATGTTTCATGTATGCTAGTATTGAATGTTTGGTTGAGGTAATCGTATCAGAAATAATTGACATTATATTGTGAAAATTTTGAAAAAAGGTAAACTAGATATGTTGAATAGTATATTGGTGATCTTGTAATTCAATCAGAAAATTTTGTGGAACCATTGTTATGGGTAAATTGATAAAAACCCTATAGTATGAGAAATTAGAATGCATCTAAAAGATAGAGATGTGATTGGACTATGATGAGACGGCACTATGTGATAAGCGTGAATTTCACAAAAATAGGAATAATACGAACGATAAACGATAATGGCAACATAATTCCTGTAGTGTTCACCGCACCCTATTGTGTGATATGTTTTGGTAGCTCGACTTGCTGAGTGTACCTTTGCTAGTGGCTGTGTGATCAAGCAGGCCTAAGCCTTATGCCATGCTTATTTATTAGACGTTTTTGCATAATGGCCAACTTTCTGTGTGTACATCTGGTTTAGTTGATACCCCACCCAAATTGGTACTGGAGTGGGCGTTGGTATTATGTTTGGAGACACATGGGATATATGTGTGGGTCGTACCATAGAGGGTGGCCAAGGTGGTGAACCTAGGGAACACAAAGATAAATTTAAGGCTAATTAATAATGAATAAGGATTATTTCATAAGACTAATAAGCGTGGAATAATGAACGCGATGTTAAAGTTAGAATGTGGACGGTTTACATATGAAATTGTTTGCTTGGTTTGTGTAATACCCTGTATTTTTGGATTGTATATTAATAAATAAGATTTTGTATACTTCCCTTGACCATACTTGAAGTTTCACTTTCAATCGATTGAAGTCATTTCGAGCGAATGAGAATTTCTTTCTTCAAGCAATCGAACTCTGCCGACATGAATTTATTACGTGTTACCGACTTCAATCAATTAAACCCCTTTTTCAATCGATCAAACTGTCTGATATACTTTCGATCGATTGAACCAAGTTCAATCGATCGAACGATTATTAGAAGTCCCAGGTTTTACGCAAACACAGTCACCTGCCCACCCCATTCTCTATATATACTTTATGCTCGTGTGTTTGGGTATGATTGCTAAACCTGATAGAGCTAGAGAGAGAGTGCGTGTTTGTGAGATATATATAAGCACACACATACCTATATATATATATACTTTGTGAGAAAGAGATAGAGAAGAATGAGAAAAAGAAGAAGATCAGAGAGAGAGAGAGAGAGAGAGAGAACAAAGGCAGAGAGGAAGAGGAGCCATTGGAGTAGCTCGGAGCTTCAAACCTTGCCAAACGCGCCCATAACAAGTTCGGTGAGTTCTAAACTCACTTGGTACCTTTGATATGATATTTTATGAGTTTTTGATTTAAATACATAGACCCAAACACGCCCTAACACCTCTAGACATTCACTGTTCAAAACCTCTGGAGAAGATGACTCTCAAGCGATTGAACTGAGTTCAATCGATCAAAAGTTCAATCGATCGAAAGGTCTTCGATCGCTTGAACATTATTTTTCTCAATCGATTGAAACCCTCAATAGAACTTTGCAGAACAAGATTAATTTATCTTGTTTATTATATATAAGGTCCGATTGTTCAATTTCGATTCAGACTTCCATTATGCGATTATGGGTTGCTCAGAGAAGTATGATTAAGAATAGTGGATTAACATGATGACGTTAGATACTATGCGGTTCATGTATGTATTTGATATCCGTTCTTTTAATCAGAGTAGTCAGAACACAATGGGGCTGTCATGTAATCGCTAGTGGTATAATGATAGGTAGGTTTGCTAAGTTCAAGGATGATTACGGGAGGAATTGTTTCCCAAACGCGATAGACAAACGAAGGCGTCTATGACTTGTGGTGGCTGGGTAAGCAAGTATTCTAAAACGTGGTAGATGACCTCTATGACTTGTGATGTTACGCGGTAGAAGGTATCTATAACTTGCAGTGGCTGAGAATATGTAGCTGGCGATAAGTCGTGGCAATAGAATTGATGTGTCGATGCTTGAAGCGTTAAATGCCTGACATATAGTGGACTGTGCATATGTTCTTAAAAGCGGGGATGAACTGTGCATATGTTCTTGTGGTGGCTTGCGGTGTACGCGGTACATGACCTCTATGACTTGCGGTGTTACGCGGTAGATGGTATCTATGACTTGCGGTGTTACTATTTTTAGAAAATCATACAAAAACTCTGGACAGAGAGTTGAAAGTTTCTGAGTGATGTCTAGTTATGACCCTATTCCCAGAGATTCAACCGTTGGATCTTTGATTTTCTTTTTGGTTTGGAAACTAGACTCATAGATTCATAACATACTCAAAAATCATTAAGATCCAACCGTTGGAATATTTTATTTCTATTTTTGAAAGTCTAGTCTGCTCTTTGTAATTCTTACAATTCTGTCACAGTTTTGATAAATCTTGAACAACTCTAATCTAATGGACTCCTAATGTCCTAAGATCATAACCATATCTTAAATAATGTCAATTAAGTCTAAATCCAGAGGCTAAATGATCCAAATTGATGAATAATTCATAACTCATACTTGTTCATGTCCATGATTTCATTCAAATAGGATGATACTTAAGATTAGAATTATTTCTTGGATTAGGTTGAACTTGGTTGAACATGTTTATGGGTTCCTTATAGCCATGTTAGGATTGTACCACTTCTATATGGACATTACATTGGCTCCAAGTTAAGACTTGTATATCTATAGAGGTGTTATGATTTTAACTAGTTAGAAGGAACTCGCGAATATGTCGACTTCCTTTGATGATTGTTAGATTTAAGCTAGAAATTTGGATATGTTATTTAGGATTCAACATTATATTTTGTTCAAAGCATATGGACTAACCCTTTTATTTTGTAGCACTTTGGAGGTATGACTTCTCATCTCTTCTCTAGCTTATTTCACTTCTTGATATTATTGATTTTCGACTTCATGTGCGACACCTTAGCTTAGGTCTTGCTTTATATGTATATGTGATTAGAGACCTTTCCTTAGGTTTTATTTTCTTGCATGCATCACACGTTTAATATTCGCAACGGGTTCCCAGGTAAGTTCTCTAGTTCCCTATTGCATATCATATTACTTGTTAATCGAATTACATGGTTTTGGATGCTATTTTATTATTAGCAATCTTACACCCTTTTAGACATGCTTTCGTAATGTATATATACATATGTATTAGTTGAGGGCATGTTTAGATAGTTAATTCGATTAAAAAGATGTTGAGTAGAGGCTTATCACGAGATAGGATGAGAGGGGTGTTAGGGATATATAATAAAAGCCATGCTTTATGTAGTTAATTTATTATTCATTTAATAAATTTAGTTATTCTATTTTTATGAGAATCTGTGTGGGCAATATTTGTATTGTATTGTTTATTTAATATTATGTATGTGGTTTTCTCATTCTACATAATAGGTGGTTTGGGGTGTAGAGTTCGGCTTACACATGGAAGATCAGACCATCGGATCTTGTAGAATGTAAGATTTTGGTTTACAGTCTTAGATGGAATTGGACACACCATCGGTCTGGCTGCAGCATTGTGTTGTAGTAGGTTTATCTTGACTGTGGGAAACGATACAGTTTCAACTCACTATGCTGGTACACTTTGTGTATTAAACGGGACCAACTTGGGGTAATTATACTTATACTGACTTGTAAGATAATTAATACCTCATGGCTATTATGAGTGCTTATGCTCTAAATCCCAAGTTAATTTATAGACACGTACATTTGATACTTACACTTTGATCCCTAAAAGGGTGAGATCCTTAAATGGGTCAATATCTCATTGGATTGGGTGATAATATTAATTGTGTGGTGGATATAAATTAATGATGGAATCCATGTCTCAATTTTGGGATTGATGATATCCCCTTGAGAAATCTTATAAGTTTTGATTATGTCAAACCCTGCAGGTGGATTTTGTATCCGACATATCAGATAAGTTAAGTAGAGGATCTCAAGGAATTTTAAAAGATTAATTAAATATGATTGTCAGTAATTATATTTAATTAATGGATATCTGTAATCTTAACGTGGGGAGATAATAAGTATTTAATAACATGGAGCTCAAAATATATTTTTGAGATAAAGGTAGGAGTGCAATTATAATTCTTTAGTGATATGAATTATAATTTATGGATATAGCCTATAGGAATATGATTCAGTTCAAATTGGGGTTTCCTAATTCCATAAGGAAGCCTATTCATTATTGACTTCTTATGGTCCCTATCATAGCCTATATATATGCTGCTTGGGCTCTCCTCTCAGTTAGCGTTTTTTCATAAAGAGTATTATAACTTGGAATAGAAAAGAGAGCGTAGAAAGAGAGAGTAGAAAATAGAAAGGATTTCAATAGAGCCCAAACTCAAGTCGTTATTCTGGCAGCGGAGGAATACGGTAGAAGATCGTGAGAAGTTATCGAGCCCGTGTTCTCGATTTGTCTACTACAGCAATCCGTTTTTGCAGTTCAAGGTAACCCTAGTTCCGCCCTTGTAGGGTTATTGTAGCTTTCACGTAATTTTTTGCAGTACCAACTTATACGCGCTGTTAACGGATTTTGGGAACGCAGTTTCCTAACAAGGGGGTGTTTTAGTCCGCCGGGCTCCTTCCCCTCTCATTCCATAATTCCCGGACCTAGAAATCTCTGGTTTCCAAAAGATCAGTTTGCTTTTAAAATAGTTTCTTAATTTTTCTTTAAAAATTAAGTGGCGACTCTTTGTATTTGAAATTTGAAAAAATGTTTTAAACAAAAAGTGGACCCAAATGCCAGTATCCACAACGACTTGAGGTGTTATACCTATGGATGGTATCTATGACTTGCGGTGACACAGTAGACAGAGCATTGGTGTATCCAGGAGTTTTACAATCAAGTATGTTCTAAGGATCAGTATGTGCTGAGTTTGTTATTAATAAGACGATAAGGGTTGAGTAACGACCTTGGGATAATAAAGAGAAAGATACTATTGTAACATTATATCTTAGAAACTTCAATAATTTGTTATTACGTTATATCATTAGTACCTTGTGAGTTTCTATTCACCCAGCTCTCAGTAAGTTGACGGCCGTTATTGCCTGGACATTCCTCGTCCAGATTATCCTATCCATCTTAATACAGGTGATGATGCGTATGACGATGGCTACTACCCGGAAGGAGATTATACTGAGGGTGGCCCCACTAATGACGTTTATGCCGATGAAGATTTCTACGTTGACGACTACCCTTATGCTAGCTAGAGATGAATGAATTATATCTAGTTTACAATTCTGCTATTTCTGTTAAACATTTGTAACGGGTACTTGGGCATATGTTGTCTCCAGACCTTTTAGGTTCCTGAAGACCACTATGGTGTTTGTAATAGATAGAATTGTTATTATGTATTCAGTTTGATTATGTCACTGTTCTTGTTCCTTAGTTGGACTGGTACTGTGTGACGTGGATAATTAGTGACTTTCACCCGTCATTCCCTATGGACCCAAAAAGAAAATTTATTTTTCCTATTTTTCTGCTCCGGGGCGTGACAGTTTGTGATCATTCGATATTGCAGGATGGTGGGCCCACTAACGTTATACAGGTTTGGCTCACCATAAGTAGATGGGTAAGTATGAAACTCATAGTAGCTTTGGGTTTCGAGCTAGAAACTACTTGCCACCACATAAATGAAAACTACTCTATTGTCTAGATATGTGTGCGGAACTACCTATCTTGGCCCAAGAGTGTTGTAGTATGGTTTGTAGTCTAAGGGGTCAAGTTGGATCCCTAAGACTTGTTGTTTTGTTTAACTCATACCAGTCATGTGACTTACCCGAGTGTGTTATGCATTCGGGGGCATTTCTATATGAAACGTAGTCGAATGTATTTGTGCAGGTTTAGTATTTGGAGATTTTCGTTCGAGCTTCTGTTTGGGTGAAGAGATTGTCGCTGTATTGTTTATTATTAGAGTTGTATTTATTTTTGTTGTACTTGATTGTATTTCTGGCAATGTGGGCCACTTATATATAATTGTAATAAAATTGTATATTGGGTATTGGGAACATTGTAGTTGCTCTGACTAATGGATGTATAAACTTATTTTTTCTCTGCTGAACTCTGTAAAGAGGTTTTGATTTAATGAATTTGGTATTTCTCTTGTAAATCAAAGTGATATAATATTTATAATGGAACTTTACTTCTTTTATAATGAAAATGGATGTTTGGGAATACATGTGTAATAATAAAGAATTTTTCTTTAAACACAAGATCACATGTCCTTATTTAAGAAGTATTAAATACTATTTTCAATAAATTATCTTTTAGCCTGTGTGAGGGTATCACTCTCAGGGTTTTGGAAATTAAATATTAGTTTGGATACATGCTATGGATTAAATATTTGGTTGTCCAAAAATCGGAATATGACACCTATGATGGTGGTGGTGGTGAAAAGAGAGATAAGAGTTGATTGAGAGAGAGAGAGAGAGAGATCAAAGATAGAGAAGAGATAGATAAGTTGGGGATGGTGGTGGCCCTTTGGTGGTAGCGGCTGCCGGTGCCGGTGGTGGTGGTGGTGGTGTCAGTCGCCGGTGGTAAGGAGCAACATGTTTGGTGAGTTGCTCCTTACATTCGGTGAGTTGCTCCCGATACGTTTGGTGGGTTGCTCATTCAGTTTGGACAGTTGCTCCAAAAACCTGCAATTTATTTATTTTTTTATTATTTTTTTCTCTGCAGTGGCGGTGGTGGATAAGAGAGGTGGCTCGTGGTAGTGGTGGTGGTGAAAAGAGATAGAGAGAGGTGGGGGTAGTGGTGGTCATATATTAGATATATATATACTCATATATATATATAGAGAGAGAGCGGAGGTCGGTGGTGGTGGTAGTGGCGGCGGCTGCCGGTGGTGGTGGTGGTGGTGGTGGTGGCGGCTGCCGGTGGTGGTGGCCATGTGAGGAGAGAAAGAAGAGACCAAAGAGAGAGGGATATTTTACATAAAATAAAAATAAAAATGATGCATATCTAATTTAGTGACTTTATATAAATTTCCTTTTATTTTCAATAAAGTACTTGACGGGTTTTTAAATTGTCAACATGTTGTTGACTGAAATTTAATAGGGTAATTCTTGGGAAACAACATTCATACAACCTCCTAACAGAAGTGTCTATCTCTCTCCTGTGTCACTGTGGAGTCTAGTGATATCACAAGAGAGAGATAGACACATATTTTAAGGAGATTGTGTGAAAGTTGTATGAAAGTTGTGTTCCAATAATTACTCAATTTAATAATCTCTTCTTTCTTTTGGTCGTGTCCCTCTATATTTGTATATATATGTTATATACGAAAATTCTCTTAAGAGGACGTTTTATCTTTATTAAAGAGAGGGCCTCTGTTTTAACCGACAGATCGTGTTTTCATTAAGGGTAGTATTGTCATTTCACAGCTTTTAAATACAATCGAACGATCAAACAGAAGCCATCTATTTAATAAAGAGATGACACCCTCAGAATCTGACTGTATATATATAAGGATGGCATAACACCCAAAAGTCCCAAGCACAAAACTAACTCTTTTCTACACCATAATATAAAAGAGCCTAAAGGCTCATGAATAGTAAAATTCCAATTGATTGTCCTTATTTGGTATTTCTCTAATTTGTTTCTCCTTCAATGTAATTTTACTTCTTTGATACTATTAGGGAAAATTTTTTATACTATTAGGGAAAATTGTACATTACACCCCTGTAGTTTAAGGATTGTGACAATTTGATCCCTATGGTTTTAATTTTGACAATTTACACAAAAGAGCCTAAAGGCTCATGAATAGTGAAATTCCAATTGATTGTCCTTATTTGACATTTCTCTAATTTGTTCCTCCTTCAATGTAATTTTACTTCTTCTTTGATACTATTAGGGAAAATTGTAAATTACACCCCTGTAGTTTAAGGATTGTGACAATTTGGTCCCTATGGTTTTAATTTTGGCAATTTACACCATATAGTTTGAAAATTGTGCAAAATTCACCCAATTACAAAATAAGCAAAGGCATAATGGGAATATCATATTATTTTCAGTCCAAAATGACACTATGTGTCCATAGACCTAGGAGTGTAGTTGAATGGGACTAGAAGCTTATACGGGGGTTTTGAGATAGCACCTCTACTGGAATTTTTTTGGGTAAAAAATTGTGTAATTTTATGTGATTTTTTGTACAAACTAATTTATCTACACTATTATATAAAAGAGCCTCAAGGCTCATGAACAGTAAAATTCTAATTGATTGTCCTTATTTGGTATTTCTCTAATTTGTTTCTCCTTCCGTGTAATTTTACTTCTTCTTTGATACTATTGCAAATTACACCCCTGTAGTTTAAGGGTTGTGACAATTTGGTCCCTATGGTTTTAATTTTGGCAATTTACACCCTATAGTTTGAAAATTGTGCAAATTCCACCCAATTACAAAATAAGCAAGGGCATAATGGGAATATCATATTATTTCCAGTTTAAAATGACACTATGTGTCCATAGACCCAGGAGTGTAGTTCAGTGGGACCAGAAAGCTTATACAGGGGTTTTGGGACAATGCCCCCACTGGAATTTTTTTGGGTAAAAATAATATAATTTTATGTATTTTTTGTACAAACTAATTTATCCCATAAATAACTTATAATCTTTTAAATAATTCGATACACTTAAAGCTTATAATAATCTGATAATATCTTATAATCTTTTAAACTACCGTGCTAATAGCTTATAATCTTTTAAACAATCTGATACACTTAAAGTTGGACACGCACTGCCAAACAAATATCAAAGTGAAATTGATATAAATAAAAAAAAATTAAGCTTATATTACAAAATTTTCGTGAAAAAATTATGGGATAGTTTCGTCAGTACAAAAAAAAAAAATCACGGAATCACACTATTTCTACCCCCCAAAAAATAAATATATCGGGTCGGGGGCAATTTCAATTTGTCATAATTTGTCATTTTTTGACTTGTTGGAAATCACATTTTTACCCTTACTTTTCTTTCTTTGTTCCATTTCCCTTTAATGATTATTTTCATATTTTTGTCATTTTGTGAGGGTAGGTTGGTCATTTCATCCACAAAACAATCCTTATTATATTATGTTAACTTTTAAAATTAATTTATTCTAAAAATGATGATTCAATCAACTTTTCAAACAATAATTACAAATATTTATAATTTCATTCAACTTTTACAAATATTTAATCCACTAATAATGATTCAATCAACTTTTCAAGCAATAATTACAAATATTTACAATTTGGTTCAACAAACCCAAAAGTCAACAATTGTAGGTTGTGCCTTGTTTAATACAACAGTTTTTTGATTTTGTGGTTTGTATGTTTTTTCGTTCTTCCCAAACAAGTCACTAGCTTGTTTGGTTTTGTTTTGTTTTATTTGGTGTTTTGTTTGGTTTTATTTATTATTCATTTTTTTTTTTTGGGTTTTTTCAAGCAAACCACTAACACAAACAAGGCACAACACGATTGGGCTATGCCTTGTTTGGTTTTGTTTTGTTTTGTTTTTTTCTTTTTTTGGTTTTCCCAAACAAAGAACTAACATTTGTTTTATATACCCTATATAGATCTATATCTATATATATACCTTATATAAAAGAGGCTAAATGTGATTTTCAATTTTAATTGTCTTTATTGCTAAATGTGATTTTCAATTTCAATTTTATCATTATTTGTTATTTTTTGAATTGTTCATTTTTACCATTTCCCCTTTGAAATCCTATACAATTCCATACATCTCCACACTCTTTTTTGGTCATTTATTCACAAACGATTTTGTTTTTTGTTTTTTTTTCCTTGAAAAAGTGATGTGTGCCGATAAGTTTAATTTATATACATGCTTAGACATTTAATTTTATTACTCACACATGCCTTAAAAAAAATTATTATTATTATATATATTGAATATATTATATACCAAAATTGAATAAAAATGCGTACAATTATAAATTGAATAGCCAAATTACTCTTATGCCTTATGCAAATTACCCTTTTGTTTCTATATTTTAAAGAAAAGAGCTTAAAGTTAAAGTGTTTACAATTATAAATTTCTGTTTATTAAATTAAATTACCAAAAACTCTTTTATTATATTATGATGTATATATATATATATATTGAATAATCTAATTACCCTTATAACTTTTACAAAATACAATTTTGTTAAATCGAATTACCAAATTATCCTTTTGTATATAATATATACGAGTGTGTGTGTATTTATATATATATATATATAGTTTATATGTACTTTAAAGAAAAGAGCCTAAAAGTTTAAAGTATGTACAATTACAAATTGAATAATCAAATTACCCTTAATTTTTTACAAATTACTCTTTTGTTAAATTGAGTTACCAAATTACCCTTTGCCTTTATTATATTACCCTTTTTGTATATATGTATGTATATATATATATATATATATATGTTATCTATACGATAAAGAAAAGAGCCTTAAATTGTAGGTTAACATCAATTAATATAATTCTTAAATCATATTTTTCTAACACCATTTTCAGAATTAATAAAACTTATTTCTCTTTCTTGTTCACATTAAAAAATATATACATTATATTTTTTCCTACAAAATCCAACGCCCGTGCATTGCACGGGCCGACTTCCTAGTAGTTTCTACAAGTTTCTAGAGCAATCAACTCTTTGAAATTAGTGTAATACTTGGGGCACAACCTTTATACAACTTTCATACAACCTCCCCAAAAGATGTGTCTATCTCTCTCCTGTGATGTCACTGCCAGTGACATCACAGGAGAGAGATAGACACATCTTTTGGGGAGATTATATAAAAGTTGTATGAAGGTTGTGTCCCAAATATTATTCTTGAAAGAGTAATACTTGAGACACAACCAAAGCCACAACCTTTTGCCCACAACCTCCATTTTGTGTCTATCTCTCTCCTAGTGGGCACCGTGGGGTCACTGGCACTATGAGACCCATCAAAAGAGAGATAGACACAACATAGAGATTGTGGACAAAAGATTGTGACTTTAATTATGCCCCAAGTATTACTCTTCTTGAAATTAATACTCTACTTTTTTTTTCAAAATTTTTTTGGGTGGAGGGGCCAAATGCACAATTAATGATGTATTTAGTAAAAACATGTGGCGCATTTAACCCCTCTTTTTTCTTTTCTTTTTTTCCCTTTAGGCTTTTGTCAACATAAGTGGGTCACTCCACATGAAGGTGGACCCACCATTACCTACCACTCTACCTTCTATCTCCATTTGGACCATTAATTAATTCTATTTCTTCTCTCAAAAAAACATATGGAGTACTACTAGCTGCAGCTACTAAATCTTAAGTTGGTAATGGATGAAATAGAGCACAAGTACGTTGACGTGGACGGGGTGAAGCTCCACGTGGCAGAGATCGGTTCTGGGCCCACTGTAGTGGTGTTCTTGCACGGGTTCCCGGAGATATGGTACTCCTGGCGGCACCAGATGATTGCCGTCGCAAAGGCCGGGTACAGAGCAATCGCACCCGATTACAGAGGGTACGGGCTATCCGATCCACCACCCGAACCGGAGAAGGCCTCATTCTCTGGCATTGTCGATGATCTCCTCGTAATCCTCGATGCTCTCAACATTTCTAAGGTTACTTCTTTTCATCTCTTTTCCCATTTATTAGTATATTATTGCAAATTGTATTGCAAAATGTTAGAATTTTTGTTTGGTTACTGAGAAAACAACGATAAAGAAGTCCTCATATGTAACCTGAGATAATTGCTTTGGAGTTTAGATTTATGATATGTTTTTCAAGGTTTGTATCCAAAAAAATTTCAAATACGTGACAGTTAGAACCACTTTATTTTAGTTGAAAGGATATTAAAAGTGATCCTACTGTGTCACATGTATTTAGAAATTATTTGGTACACAAAATTTGATAAGCATTGTATTTTTGGGGGAGTAAATTATATAGAAACCCCTTCATGTATCTGTATTACCTTTTTTTTTTTTCACTAACACCCCTAAATTAAAAATAATAATAATAATAATAATAAAAACTCAACAAACTAACCCTCTTGATTTCTTTATTGGTGTAGGATACACGTAAACGGTAAAACCCAAAGAATTTGAAATAGAAATCACATGAGTGCAAGGGTGGAGCCAAGATTTTTTATTAGGGAAGCTAAGATTTGACGGGCGTGCATACAATAAGCTATACGGGAGTTTGGGACAGTACCTCGATGCCCTTTTTTTGGTCTATTTATACTTATTTATGGGTAGAATTGGTTCTACATAACCATTTTTCGATCATAGGGTTAGCGATTGATAGTTTATTATAATTTGTTCTGCATAACCGATGGTAGAACCATTTGGGTTCGACTAAATTGAAAAGTGATAAGAAAATGTAATGGGACATACAACGAGAGCTAAATTATATTTGAGACAAAATATTACACACATTTTTTTTCCCAAAATATAGGGAGGCTAATTACTTACATTGCATATAATTTTTTTTGGCTACGTAAAATATTTTCCCCAAAAAAAATGGTGTGGGCTATCTATAGACTATAGCCCACCCTAGCCCTTTCTACCCTCCACACGCACCGCACTTGCATGAGTGTGACGGTCAGACCTAGGTGTGTAGTTTTTTTTTTATTTTTTTTTATTTTTTATGTTTCGAAAACCGACCGAAGTGATCGATTTTGGGCTGTCGGATCGGTTTTTTAGCTTTGGCTAATTTTAAGAAAATCGATCGGTTTGGTCGGTCTGTTCGGTTATTCGAAAAAATCTTACAGCCCTAGTCGGACCAAATAGTTTCTCCTGTAATAGAGATAAACCAAACCCAATTATTAGCTAAATAAAGAGCTAATCAAAGAAAAAAAACATCTTAAATACATACTTCGTCCCTCTAAAATTAATCCTTCTTTATTCTATTTTGAGTTGACTCTTTAAGAGTTATCTTTTAAAAGTCAAATGTAAATTAATTACACACTTTCCAAGTTACCCTTTATTATGAAAAAACTCTCTCATTTTATTTGATGTGATAGTAGATATTGATCTTAAAAGAAAAATAAGGAGGGAAACTTAATTTTTTTTAACAATCAAAAGAAGGTCCTTAAATAGTTGGAATTCACAACAAGGACCCTTAATTTAGAACAGAGAGAGTTTTCGCTAACTAGACAGTGCTTTGTATGCTAGTTAGTGGGCAAAATTTGGGAGCTAAATTGGCTCTCTAAATCCCTCATATAATGAAGTTTAGACAATACTTTGCTTTAAAAAAATGCACGAATCTCAAACTGTCATATAATGAAAGTAGTATAACTTTCTAAAATTGAGAGCTCCAAGCAAAAAAAAGGGTAAGTCTATTGTGAAAAGTTTCTCATATGAGAAGGC
Organism: Hydrangea macrophylla; assembly: GCA_033977485.1. Lineage (NCBI taxonomy): Eukaryota > Viridiplantae > Streptophyta > Magnoliopsida > Cornales > Hydrangeaceae > Hydrangea > Hydrangea macrophylla. The sequence continues at coordinate 95,087,611 of CM066988.1, read as the reverse complement.
AGATTTTAACCGTTGGATGATAATCTAGCCATAAGATTCTCAAGCAAGGGCGGACATAGCACTGGGCTCAGCTGGGCTGTAGCCCAGTGCAAGTCTTCTGGGAATTTTTTTTTTCTAGTGTTCTAGACCAGCCCGTGTGAGATTCACCCAGAGTTCAGCCCACCAAGCCCAGCCACTTGTTGAAAAAATCCATATTGGGGCTAAAAAGATTCGAACTCCGCATCTCTCTAGTTTGAGAGATTGGTCAATAAACCACTGAACTAACCGTCAATTTCTGACAAAACTTTCAACCATTATTATTTGTTTCAATAATTTTTTAATGAATTATTACAGTGATCTGTTACACCATGAGTCCACTCCTAATTCCTAAATGATATATTTACTTATACACATTATCTGGCCTAATTGTAATATAGTTCATTCTAAATTTTTAACCTGATTTAACACTTATTTTATCTTTAAATATTTGATCCAAACAAATTTTTTATTTTTTATTTTTTATTTTCCTTTTCCATGTTTATTTACTTTTGTAGGTTATAGACAAAAAAAAATTACAGAGTATATGTGGATCAAATAGACCAAAAAAAAATTCCGGGGCGAACCTCCGTAAAAATACAGCACAGTCCATATACATATCTGTTCAATCCCAGCCCACCCCAGCCGATCATCCTGGGTCCGCCCTTGTTCTCAAGAATTTGGAGATGTATTTATTGCCAGATTCTCATCCAACAGTTAAAACCCGCCTTCTTATATGAGAAACTGCTCACTATAGACTTGCTCAAAAAAAAATTTAAAACCGAGAGCAGTTTTGGGGTTCATTTCAGCTGGCTAAAATAGGGAAGTAGAGATTTTAGTTAGTTTTAGCCAAAAATGTTGGACGTGCTGTTAGCTCTGTTTGGTTCGTGGATTTCGTGAGGGAAAAGAAAACAAGAAGGAAAACTCATTCTCTCGTATTTTCCCTTGTATTTTCTTTCATACTTAAATAGAATTAAAAATTAAATGGTTCTATACTATAATTGTAATATACGAGCAAAGGAAAGAAAATGACTCACAACATTGTGTAATTTATTTCTCAACTTATTCTCTTCTCTTTCCTATTTTCCTTATTAACCTTTCCTTTGTTTCCCTCACTAATTCAAACAAAGCCTTAAAATGCTACAATTTTGTAGATACAAAGGGTGGTTATTGTGGCTTCAATGTTCTTCGTCCCTTTAGAGAAGTTCAAATCAAGTTGTTAAAGCTTGTCCAAACTACTTGGGATTGTCTACGTGAAGCTTTATTTTTTACTTGGTGAAGCCTAAAATCACACATGGTCACAAACTGGAGAAGTTTGTGTATACATTTAGGGTACCACATGGCATGCCTGCGTAGTACTCTGTAGCCAATAGGAATAGCTCATTTGGGTGGGACTCACACTCTCTATATGTGAGTCTCATCCAAATAAGCCAATTATATTGACTACAGGGTACCACACAGGCATACTTTGTGACACCTGAAAGTATACAAAAATTTCTCCACAACCTACAGTGGCACATCCTTCTTCTTCTTTGTTTTTTTGGTAGTTACAGTGGCACATCCTTCTTCTTCTTCTTCTTTGTTTTTTGGGTAGTTACAGTGGCACATCCTTCACAAACACTTGGAAATCAACAAACTTTTTGTAGAATTTTTCGGTACACGTACCAGTGTAAACTTGCTAAATCAGTTAGACTATTACTGAACCATCCAAAATTGGTTGGTTGAACCGCAAAACTAAATATATTGCTTCTCTCTACCTAAGTGGAATTGGAGCTTGGAAACTGTTTGACGTACATGAGTTGATACTACCACTAAATACTTTGAATATGACTCTTTTTTTAACAAAAAAAAAAGAAAGAAAGAAAACATTTATATACCATATAGGGTAAGACATTTAGATACAAAAAACATCGGAAAAGACACAGCGCACACCAAAAGAAGTGAACATATAATAAATAGTTCTTTTCTCATATTTATCCACAGGTTTTTCTTATTGCCAAAGATTTTGGAGGCCGGATCGCTTGCTGGTTTTCCCTTCTCCACCCAAACAGGGTCTCCGGAGTTGTAACCTTGGGGGCCTCATTAAGGCCTCCTGTTCCCTCTACATTCCATACACATGATCCCTCTACATTCCATAAACACCTCCCTGAAGGGTTCTACATGTCCAGATGGAGGGTACATATGTTGAACTTTTCTCTTTCCATTTGTTCAAAATTAAGGGTGTGTTTGGAATGACATCTTCAGAATACATTGTCACCTTGTTGCATTATCTTTCTTCATTTCAAGTAATTTTGAAGATGCATTCTAATAAAGTTTTGGGCCAAGTTTGACAAAACTAAAAATTAAGTACTAGAAATTAAACACTAAATTTACATTACTGAAAATAATGAATACTTAAATTTTTAGTTTTAATTTTTTTACTTGACATTTTCATAAGAAAGTAGTGAGTCCTAGTACATTATCAAACACATTAAATAAATAAAAAATTATGAAAGTTTTCATGTTCAACATTTAATTGGGTTATCGAACACGCCCCAACTCGTACTTGCATGTGAGCACATCAATTGGGTTGTCGGAACCCCATGCTCCTCTACTTAATTCACTCTATTATGTTTCTATCTCTACTGCCTTTTCTCTCTTTCTCTCCGTCTAAAGCATATCAAATCTATTATCTATCACTATTGTCACATGTACTACGAAAAAAAAAAACACTTTCATTCCAAATGGAGCACAAAGTACCATTTATTTATGCTTGAGACTTGTCTAATTTGTGATCTGCATTTTAGGAACCTGGAAGAGCTGAATCCGATTTTGGCCGCCTTGATGTGAAAACCGTTGTGAAGAACATATATATACTCTTCTCCAAAAGTGAGATACCAATAGCTGGTGAAAATCAGGAGATTATGGATTTGGTGGAACCCTCTACTCCTCTACCCCCTTGGTCCACTGAGGAAGATCTTGCAGTCTATGGAGATTTGTATCAGAAATCTGGATTTCGAACTGCCTTACAAGTTCCTTATAGGTAATGGGTTCAATCCATTTTTTGGCACTAGCAAGTGCAAGTGCTCCTACTTCCTTTTAAGGCACTTATGTCTTCCTATGCTATCCTTTTATGCAAATTGATAACTACGTAGCATGTACACTTCAGTTTGGGTGCCGTATCCATGTCGGACACGCCAGACAAAAAAAAAAACTTGCCTCAAATAATTTTTTTTGCCGGATGCGCGTCTTGATGTGGCATGGTTGTCTCTTGATGGAAATGTATGTAGAATTTCGAGCTAAAAAGTCTTGGTATAATAGAACTTGGATATAAGTAATTGTTTTTTTTTTCTTCTGTATTACAGCACTGTATGTTGTATATTTAGTTACGGAATATAATTTTTTTTATTCACCGTAGCCTAGCTGTGGCCCTATCCCAGATTTTATAATTTGTTGTATCACCATTTCATTTCGTATCGTGTCCATATCTGTGCTACATATATGATAACAACTGGCAACCTAAAGCTAGTACATCATAGATCGAATAGAGTTGCAACCATTATTCTACCCAATAAAATGTGAATAATATACAATATATGTGTTCTGTTCTTTTTCATGGATTCGGGTATATATACGTATCAGGTCTGGTGAGTATCTTAGCTAGGTGTCTCAGCTCTCTAAATTCCAAATCCTAGGATACCATGACTCTGCTTAGAAGGTGTCCAAAAGTCGGTTATGGATGCCCGAACACGTCCTAAACATGCGAAAAGAATATATTTTGTGATGTTATATTATCTAAAAATATTTTTGACTCAAGGGGTTCCTATCTATCTCTTCATATGAAAAGCTGAAAATCTTTCTTAGTCTCAATTTTATGATTCTTCTTTCTTTTTCAAATCAAACATGAAGACCCGCGTCTGAGAAAAATGTATGGCATATGCAATTTCAACACTTAATTAAGTTAAAAGTTTCTTTGTTGTAGGTCACTTGATGAAGTGTTCAATGGACCAAAAACAAGGGTTGAAGCTCCAGCAATGGTGATAATGGGTGAGAAGGACTTTAGTCTCAAATTTCCAGGATTGGAGGACTACATAAGGAGTGGACAAGTGAATGCTTTTGTTCCCAATTTGGAAATTAAGTACTTGCCTGAAGGAAGCCATTTTATGCAGGAGCAATTTCCGGATCAGGTGAATCAGCTCATCCTCACCTTCCTCAGTAACCAGATCAGTAATTGATCAAAAACCTTAAACAGATGTTTGTAATTATTGAAGTGTGTCAAAAGTTTGATTCCTCAGTTGTGAGGATGTTTGGAAAATAATGGCCCGCTTTGAGCATTCTCATGAAGGAAATAATGAGCTTTGTACATAGTTTCCTTCTGTGTGGTTTGTAACTATGTTAATGGCAAGGAAAGATTGACTTTCAATAACCATTAAGCAAGGATGGATCTTAGGGGGCGATCGCCCCCTAGATTGGGGAAAAAAAAAACACTTAATTATATTAGTATTATTCGAAAATACACGTTAAGTATATACAATCGCCTCTGTCCTAAATTTTTTTCTAAATTATTGAGCTCCCCCCCCCCCCCCCCCCCCCCCTTAGAATTTTTTTAAAAAAACTGATTTGTATATGCAATTTTTGAAAAAGTTTAGTGTGTTTATAAATATAAATTCTGAATTTAGTTTACAAATTGCTCCATACACTGTTAATTCAAATAGTTTGTATTTATCTCTCCTTATATACTTATCTCATTATCAAAAATGTATAAATAAATTCCATTTTTTCTTTTCCAAAATGTCTTTGCCCCCTAGACTAGATTGCTGGATCCGTCCCTCACAGAGATGATTTTTACAGTATTTACTCTCAAAATGCAAAAGAAAAAAAGATCAGTAGAGAGGTCTCCTTTCTTGCCCTTTCATTTGTATTATGTTCAATTTCAAACTTACTTTGGAACCAATTTTTTACTTTTTGATAAAGCCAATGAAATGATATTTTCTTTGGCTTTTCTAAGTTGGCAATGTGATTTTAATTATAAAGGGCTTGTTTTGGCATGGCTCGGACCCTGGTTGACCCGGTGTTTTGGATATGTGTGGCACACAAGTACCTAGAAAACAGATCTCAAGTGTTATCGCACTACCATAATCACTTGAAATGTTAACTGGATCAATGAGTAAACTAACTATTAACTCTAATAGTTACTCATTGATCCATTCAACATTTCTATGATTTAATAAATCAAAGAAAGAAATTACAGTTTAAGATTTACAAGTTGAAATTAAACAAGTCAAAACTGATATTAAAGATTTACAAGAACAAGTTACTAAATTAAACGAAGATCACAATACTCCCCTTAATAATGAACCCGGTGATGAAGATACTGACAAAGAATCCCAGAATGAAGAAATAGAACAACCAAGTTCAATCCAGGCCCTAAGTAAAATACACTTACAAAAATGGCACTGCAAAGTAAAAATAGTTATAAGTAAAGATTTAGAAATAGAAACTATGGCACTTATTGACTCAGGTGCTGGACTCCATTTATTTTACAAACCACTCAAGGATTTTCTCAGAGATGCTAGATTTCTAGATTTCACTACCAGTATAATAGGAATTATGGAATCCAGTCTACATGCTGGACCAGTCCATTTTAATTGTTTCCCTGATTTCCCCTTAAGTCTTAGTGATCCCCATTTGTTAAAAGCCTTAACGTTAAACATTAAAACTGCTGGTCAAATTACTAATATGCATAGTGGTTCACAAAAGAGATGCTTGAAAAGAAGCCTGAATGAGCTAATTGAACTTTTTGTCCACATGCATAAGTGGTTATTCCGTCATTATTAACAGTGATTGGGTATAGTAATACGTAGTAAAACCCAACCCAGTCCATTTGTTTTGGATTGAGCCACATCAAAGTCATCTCAAAACCCCAGTTGAATTAGTCAAAGCCACCTTTCCTGTTGGATGGCATTTCCTTCCCAAAAGCCCAGAAAAATCTCTTAGTTACTATAGAGACATTTTGTACTCTACTGAGTCTATTTTTGTTGTTTCAGTCAAAGAAAATGCTAATGATAAGTCAATTCCAGAAGAGAAAAAGAAAATTTTATACCACAAGTTATACATCAATAAAATTATCTCTAGTAAAGAATGGAGCTCCCACCCATGCATTCTTACTCATTGATCCATTCAACATTTCTAATTGAGATATCACAGTACAAAATTTTGATGTCCTTTCATATGCAATTTTTTTACATTTGTCTTCGCAATAAGGTTGGGGGTACACGTGATGTAAAGAGCATTTTTATTTTTTTTTATTCTGTTGTGAAATGACTTGAATTAATTGGGAATCATTTGTTTTTTTACGAGGGCATCGGTCAGTATAACAAGTTGTCCGGACGGTGCGTCGTGTTCAACAAGGTTTAGATGTATAGAAAAGGTCGCCTGTTTTTAAGAAGTCTAATAGTCGTATTTTATGTATCTATCTTCTTTTTTTTTTGCCGTCGTAAAATTATTGTTTAGAAAGAATATTACATGATAAATTTTTAATTACTTTTCAAAATAATCCTTATTGAATTTGAAATTATCGAACAAAAAGTAAAATAAAAGAAAAAGCAAAGTAAGGGTATTTTGGAACTTTTGTACTAATTCAATGTCATGTGAATAACAATTGTCATATCGCCATAAAAATGTTGAACTCCCAAAGTTGGGGACATAAAATGGGACAGAGGGAGTAACTTATTGCGAATGATAAACTTGTGTGAGAGTAACTTAATGGATAATATTATTGCCAGAACAGTAATGGATAATACGGGAGCAAAAAGTAGTGTCGCTAAAAACTTAGCGACGAAATAAAAGTGTTACTAAAACTTTTAGCGATAGTTTTTGCTCTGACAATAGAGCTAGTCTACCTGAATTTGAGTGTCTTTAAGAGAGTTTTGAGTGTTACTGTCACGTCCCGACGTAGCATAAATTAGGAAAGAGTTTAATTTCCTTTATGGACCCGTAGGTCGCGACAGTTTGAATGATCGATTCCGTCCCAAACGTCAAACAACAATAAACATTAATCAGAGTAGAGCAATCAAAGCTTACAAATATTTTTCTAACTTATTACATATTACCGCTCTGGGTCAGCTAAGGCACAAGCCGCCTTAAAACAAACAATATCTATTGTCTATTACAGTCATCCCTATTACAAAACAGTTCATAAATTAAAGCATAGAATATTGATAGCAGTTTTTGTTGGGAATATGCCTTCAAACCAGTTAGTTGGACAATGGAATATCATAATGCATTTATGCATGTTAGTTCATGAGATGAATATTAGACTGGAATCCTTAAACAACATTGTATGTGGTTCATTTGTGTATGTGATTACACATATGAGATATGAACCACAAATCCTTGTTGTTTCAAATAAGTTACAGTGGATGATAAGTCTGGATAACTTATCAGGTATACACTGTAGCATGATTAACGTCTACGGGGTAGAATGATGAATCTCATTCATAAGAGTCTTTGACTCTTGGTTAATATGCTAGTGCACTCGGTGCATTGACGGACCTGAGTTAAACCTATTGACACCTAAACGCTATCACCGTCAATAGGAACTCAAAACTTTTATAGGGATACATGTCCTCAATCCTGAGACAGTTATGGACGCAAGTTGTATGCTTGGTTGCTTTGCCTTACCAATCAGTGAGGTCTTGCAAGATCAACACCTGGGTATCTTGGGTAATCAAGTATGCAATGTTGGGAACATATATTGTCAAGATGGCATTCTACCCTCTTCAATAAAACGAAGAGTAAGTATTCCCTCGAGAATGTCACTAGGAGTGATTACTGAGAGCTGGCCAGCCTTGTCAACAAAGTGTCATTGTTGACATGTTTAGTAATCCATGCGTAGTGAATGATACTCGAGGAATATAAGATGTACTATCTATTGGGTCGACAGTATCTTAAAACATACATCCCAATGATAGATACGAATACTGCCTAGTAGAGGGACATCCGTATCATATTATACAAGTCTAGCAATCACTTATGTATGTGTGATTATGTTCTTATGAACTGGAGTGCAATTATCATTTTATAGTGGCATTAATGATAATTGATTAATTATTGATTCATTAGTCAAGAGTACTGACTAGATGGAATAATAATTAATCGAAGCCAGTAATTAAAAACCTAGGAGGTCCCACCCTTAGCTCCGCCAGAATGCTTGGAAAGGCAAATGAGAATGCTGTCAAGACTGGTTTGATCGATCGAAGTTGTTTCGATCGATTGAAGTCTAGACAGGTTCGATCGATCGAAGTCACTTCGATCGATTGAAAGTTAGGTCGGTTCTGGGAATCTATAAATAGGGCAGCTACGTCCAGAAACTAGAGGTCGTCGTTTTAACGTACCAGTAGTTGCAGAACCTGTTTAGAGTTCCCAAACCTTCCCTATTCTCACTATTAGAGTTTCCACCAACTCTAGCCTCTCTGGGAAGCATTTGAGGAGACATAAGGGTGAAGATTTCTTAGAGGTTGCTGCTGCACACACAAGGAGAAGGACAAAAATCAGAATTGGGTTCAAGACCTAAGGTATAGAATCTTCTCCATCTTGTTATGCGCATCTATAGAATTAACAAGTAGTAGATCCAGGCAACCAATAAAAGTTTTGAACTTTGTTTTTCCGCTGCGCGTTTAAAACTGTTTTAAACCTGTTTTCCCAACAATTGGTATCAGAGCCAGGCTTGTTTGGATCTATAGATGCGTTTTGGAACACTAGTTTTGATTTTCATGTTGATTTTAGAACTGTTTTCGAAACGGCATTATCACAGATCTGTTTCTGCAGTGTTATCACAGCAGAATACAAATCTGTGATTGCATTGGATGCAAGGTAGGTTCGATCGATCGAAGTAGTCTCGATCGATCGAATATCATCTGTTCTCAAGCGATCGAACTAGTTTCGATCGATCGAACTTTGGTTATGTTCGATCGATCGAATGTTGGTCGATCGATCGAGACTGCTCGTTTGTCCAGGTGTTCAGTTTACAGATTTAAAGGTTTTAAAATATTTACTTTAAATTTTTATTTATTCTGTAAGTTTTTCAAGACATTCTGTAAAACTGAACGTTCAATCGATCGAGCTTCGTTCGTTCGATAGATCGAAGTGTGACAGAGAACTGTGATGCTGTTTTAAGTTCTAATTCAGTATGTAAAGAGTTTATATATGACACGACTAAAAAGTTGTGCGCTCTTGTGCAACACCCAAGTGTAGGTGATCGTGCAAGTAATATAGTACTGGAAGTCCAGGTCGATCCCACAGGGAAGGAATAGGAAGAAAAGATACTAAGTTATAACCTAAAGAAAAAGAAAAGATGAATGTAGGAGTGAAGGTGTACTAACAAATCCTAATTAATTAAATTAAACTAAATAATAAACTAAACATAAAGAAACATAGCTAATTAAATAAATAAACTAAAGGTGTTGGAAACACGTGAATCCACATTAATCCTAACCATCTACCATGCATATTCATTAACGTTCTATGGAGTACATCCCTTTTCAGCATTCCGTATTTTTCTAAAGATAAAGAATCAATAGCCCTTTCATGCCCGGGACTACATCATCACAAATGATTTAAAATACATAGAAGACGGTTTAAAACAATGGTAATTACTTGCACTCTAAATGGTATTAGCATTCAAAGTGGTTTTCAAAAGTCATTGAAGAAAATAGCCTTAAGGCTTTAAGTTCTAAAAACTGTTGTGACAAACTGAGCTTATTGGGACAATTTGATGACAGATTTCTAAAACAGAAAGTCATGGAATACTTAAAAGAATAATCTCAGGAATTAACATGTTCGATCGATCGAAGCGCTCTCGATCGATCGAACTGCATCATCCTTCAATCGATCGAAATGCCTTCGATCGCTTGACTATGTCTGGTTCGATCGATCGAAATACCTTCGATCGATCGAACCCAAGGTTTCTAAAGATTGCATGGCAGAGGCTGGGATTCAATGTTTCATCACATATTCCCAACGTCTAAACTACAGAAACATGATTAAACTAGTGCAGGAATAGAAAAACATAACAATCATTAACATCTAAACTAATAAACAATCAAATAGAGATAAAGGAGAAGAAAAACCTATAAATAATCTGAAAATAACTTGTAATAAACATGAAAGCAACTTTAATCTTCAATAATCTTCAGTAAATCAATGAAAACAAGGAGAAAGAACATGAATCTAACCTAAACTACTCCTAATCTAACCCTAAAACTACCCTAAACTGCTGTTTTCTGCGTTCTGGAGCGTCCTCTCTTCGTCTGGCGTCAAAACGACGTATATATAGGGTTCCCACAGAGTTTACGCAACTTTTGGGTGAATAAAAGGTTCGATCGATCAAGCTCAGTTCGATCGATCGAAGGTTCGATCGATTGAACCCTTCTTCAATCGCTTGAACTCTTCTGATTTTGACAGCACTGCACACCGATGGGAGAATGGCCATAACTTTTTACTCGGACCTCGGATTGACCTCCCGTTTGCGGCCACGCGACCGTAACTCAAAGATCTACATTTCTTGTCTCTGGGAAAATCTTCCAAATCTGAAGTCATCATTGTCAAAATTGTCATTTTCTCAGCTGCTTCTGTTGTTCTATCCACCAGAATCACTTTCTTTAGCTCCACTTCATTGATTTACATCCTAATACCTATAAAACCATGCAAAAACATATAGTTTAGCATTAACACAATAAAAAGAACATTGTTATTAGAATGAACCTAAATGTAGGGACTTTGGGGATAAAGTATGCATAAAATACTACGTAATACACTAGAAATATGCACTTTTCACCACGAATCAATATACTGTGTGAATCAATTAGGATTCCAATGATACATTTATTTGTTATATATGCGTGGTTGTGCATGCAACTAACCCTTTTGCAGCAAGTTTAGTCCGCTATCTCGCATGGCACCAAGCCTTTTAAATTTTGTATTTAATTGTTTGAGATTGGTGAATGATGTATTTAATTGTTGGTTTGGATTTAAGGCTTATGTAAAGGGCGCTGCGACTTCAATCCTATGAAAAAGAAAGTCGCACCGGTTTCCCTAGCCTTTTATTTTTGTTATTTCTATTTCTAGATAAATTATAAGCTTCGAGAGAAGCATAGGACCAATGTAATAGAATTAGAAAATCCATGAAGATGGATGAGCAAGCCGTTGTCCATGAAGATGGAGTCGGAGGCAATCAAACAAAGAAGAAGGTTCTATGGAGATAGAGCCATGGGAGATAGAGGCATTATTGAATGCTTTTATTTCATTTTAGTTTTTGTTTTATGTGCTTAGTTGTGATTGGCATTTTATATATTGTTACTACTTGCATGCACGTAAAACAAGTTTTCTAAAATTAAATTCAAAACATTTTTCCAACACATTAGTAAACACTTGATGTTTATGGGCAATGTGAAGAAACAATTTTATTTTTTTTTCAAATTAAAAAATTCCTATTAGTTCATTGTAAGTATGAGAAATACTCTGTGTCACTCATTTATGAGTGATCATTCCATATGGAGGGTATTTCTTATTGATTACTAGATATGAACTTCTTATAAAAATCTAGTAGGAGAGGGACTTATTTTATAACTCCCACGGTCTTCCATAAACGGTTCATTGTAAGGTGGGTAGTATATTCTGTGTCACCCAGCCATGGGTGATCATTCCATACGGAGGATAGACTATTCATTGGTTACTAGATATGAACTTCTTTTGGATAGAATCAATGAGACGCGTTAGAGGGTGACCACTACACTAAGGCACTACTTGAGGCAGTTGTCATTGGATTCTAGTTAATGGTAAACACTAGCTAAGCTATGGGTAAGGGATTCCACACGGAGCATTATCCAGAAACTAAGAGACCAAAAGTTCAGGAGTCATGAACTATTTTGTAAGAGTTGCATGACATTCATGATGGGTTTCCCAATCAGGCTATGAGGTTATGATCGCCACACGGAGACTTAATTTCATAGGCTTGACATCCTGAAGACAATTAATGAGTTGGCTAAGGGAATTCCAATGTATCATATAAATTGTCATATTCATGATTTCCATGTTGTAATTCTGTTACATTATTTGTATTTCAGATTCATAATGTCTAGCCCACTTGCTATAACCATAATCCAGAATAAGCTAATTGAAAACAACTACGTTGAATGGAAACTGGAACTGAATGAATTGTTAACTGCTAATGGATGTAAATACGTTCTTACCATTCCCTGTCCACCTATTCCATGCCATGACACCCCAACTGATCTTGCGGATCAATATTGGCAGTGGATAAGATTTGATGGTATAGCTCGCTCTAGCATCTTAGACTCTTTGTCTGATGTGTTAAAGCAGCAACATCAACCTTTGAACACTGCCCGTGCTATAATATTGAACCTCGAGGAGATGTTTGGGGAGCTGAGTCGAACTGCAATGCTTAGAGCCTTGGAGTTAGTCATGGACACCAGAATGTTGGAAGGAACTTCAATAACAGAGCATGTTTTTAAAATGATTACTTATTTTAAAGTACTGGAAGTTCTGGGTTCCGACATTGATGGTGAGACTCAAGTTGACATAATCTTGCATTCGTTGCCTTCATCATTCACTCAATTTAAAAAGGTTTTTAAAATGAGTAAAATGGTTTTTTCAACAAGTGAATTGATGAGCTCTCTTGAGGCAATGATGGATATAGTCAAAGAGGAGTCAAATGTTCAAAACATTGGAATGACTTCATCTTCTGGAACTAAGCCTAAGAGCATAAGTTCAGAGAAGGAGAAGCAAGACTCAAGGATAGGTGAGCCTAACCCAATTATTAAGAAAAAGGCAAGACTTGGAAAGGGAAAGGCTGGTGCCATGCCAAAAGGAAAGTGTTTCCATTGTGGCGTGAGAGGGCATTGGAAAAGGAATTGTGTGGAATACTTGACTGCCAAAAGGCAAGGTACGATCCTTTCACTAGTTTTGAAGTAAGTTGATAAACTTATACTTCAACTACTATGGGCACTGATTCTAAATTTTCTAATTAAATCTGTAATTGATGCAGGGGATTGGAAAATAAGAATGTGCAGTGATTAGAAGATCTTGATTGTCTTTTGGAATCTGATGTAAGAGTTGCTATTAGATTAGTAGTTTTATATTGTAATAAAACTTATGGAGTTATTAGATGGATTTCAGTGATGAATTAATGAATATTATTTATTCTTTTGATTTTGGTACTGAAATTCTTGATTAAAAGAAAGTGTTCTTTTATGTGATTTAAATAACTTGTCAAGCAAGTATCTCACCAATTTACTCTTGTTTTTCATATATTATCTAATGTAGTATTTAAATGACTCATGGGTATTTTACCATCTAAAAGGATAGCACCTTCAACTAATTCTATAACTTTTGGTTTAGAGGTTAGATCATATTTAATCTAAATAGGATAAATGGGGAGTAAATGATTGGATCCTAAACTCTTTTGGTTGCTGAGACCATTGCCTATTTGTCAATCCTATTTAGAGAGTAAATGTGATCAAATCATATTAATCTAAATAGGATAAATAGGAGGTAAAGGATTGGATCCTAGACTTTTTTGGTCGCTAAGACCACTGCCTATTTGTCAATCCTATTTAGAGGGTAATGTGATCATGTGATTTTTTTTTTTGAAAGATCACACGACCAAAGACTTATAAGAATTAGGCATACTCACGTATGTGGGCCAATAAACATTAGAGTTGAAAAGTAATTTCGGCTACTCTGGATACTGATATACATTTACTTATTGCACCTTCATCCTCAATTTTGAAGAAATTCAAATGTTTTGGAATGAAGAGTAATTGGTAAAAGAATATATCGTTGCTTTTTGATTTAATCAAAATGGTGAGTATCTGTCTAATGCGTTTATTGTCTATAAGAGATAAGAATGAAATTCTTTCTCGACAGTCTACACCTAGTGCACCTCCACGGGATGGTGTAGCAGATAGAAGGAACTATCTTCTTTTAGATATGACTGGGTCATGGGATGAGTTATTTAGAGTTACTACTATTCCTTGTTTTTCTCGATGGAACTACAATGTATATACTGGATCTTATTCAAAAGCAAATCTTTTTGATAAACATCCCCAAAGTTGTGAAAAGAATGCGACTTCTTTCTCATGGTAACTTTGGACAAGGATGTCTAGCACTTTGGTGTAAAGAAATGATGAGCCTTTTGAATCTAGACTAGAAGTATAATACTTTTGTAGTGTTTCCAGAGAAAACAAAAAAATTGGCTGGAGACCAAATTTTGCAAAGGAAAGATAATATAAAAGAGTAAAGTAATTTATATCTTAAAGCAATCTATAAATCATCTAGAACTAAAATCTACTATCTCTTCATCCGTTCCTACATCGGTACTTCATTCTAGTGGGAGAATTCTTAGTGTTGCTAAAATCTCCTTGTGCATTGAAGTTTTGTGATAAGAAAGCTCTGGTATGCGATTTGCATAGGTCTACGGACTAAAGCAATCACCCAAAGATAAGGACATCTGTTTTGTCATGCTTGGTCAAAATACTTTAGATTCATCTAAAGTATGAATGTAGCTTAAGTGGATGAAAGGATCCTTGCGCAAAGGAAGTGTTGTGGTGATTATGGTTCCATATATTGATGACATCTTTATCATTGAGAGATGTTAAAGTAATGTTATCAATGTTTGAGGTTAAGTTTCTACGGTATACTTGATATTTGTGATCTCGGTGAGGCGAGCTATAATCTTTAGATTTTTGCTCATTCAAGATTGGAAAGTTAAAATAATGAGATTTTCTCAAACTTCTATATCAGAAAGTTGCTGGCTAGATTCAACGTAGAACATTTTCGATAAAGGTTTTTTCACCTTTGAACATAACTTATTGGTCTTTCAAGACTTGTATCTTAGGATGCAAGATGAAAGAGGTCGCATGAAAGGTATATCATAAAGCCTTTGCTGTTGATAAACCTTATATGTGATGTTAAGTATGGGATATCTGTTATACCGTTTAGGTTGTTCACAGATATCAGTCCAAATGAATGTTCAATTTTCTGAACTATCATAAAGTATATATTCTCTAGGGCTTGAGAAAGAACTAGCGGATATATGCAGGGTGATGGTGTTTTGGACAATGTTCAAATTAGCTTTACTGGATACATGTCTGGTGACATCTTTTGTCTAGGGATATAGTATAACATGAAGATGTTCTACTATGGATTGTTTCAGTCGATGATCATCAGTCCCTTTACAAAACCTTACGGGTTAAAGATTTTGACAAGTCACGTAGATAATGCTATTGTTGTTTTAACACTATATGGTTATGAGTGCAAGTGGGAGTTTGTTGGGAATATGCCCTCAAACCAGTTGGTTGGACAATGGAATATCATAATGCATTTATGCATGTTAGTTCATGAGATGAATATTAGACTGGAATCCTTTGTGGTTCATTTGTGTATGTGATTACACATGTGAGATATGAACCACAAATCCTTGTTGTTTCAAATAAGTTACAGTGGATGATAAGTCTGGATAACTTATCAGGTATACACTGTAGCATGATTAACGTCTACGGGGTAGAATGATGAATCTCATTCATAAGAGTCTTTGACTCTTGGTTAATATGCTAGTGCACTCGGTGCATTGACGGACCTGAGTTAAACCTATTGACACCTAAACGCTATCACCGTCAATAGGAACTCAAAACTTGTATAGGGATACATGTCCTCAATCCTGAGACAGTTATGGATGCAAGTTGTATGCTTGGTTGCTTTGCCTTACCAATCAGTGAGGTCTTGCAAGATCAACACCTGGGTATCTTGGGTAATCAAGTATGCAATGTTGGGAACATATATTGTCAAGATGGCATTCTACCCTCTTCAATAAAACGAAGAGTGAGTATTCCCTCGAGAATGTCACTAGGAGTGATTACTGAGAGCTGGCCAGCCTTGTCAACAAAGTGTCATTGTTGACATGTTTAGTAATCCATGCGTAGTGAATGATACTCGAGGAATATAAGATGTACTATCTATTGGGTCGACAGTATCTTAAAACATACATCCCAATGATAGATACGAATACTGCCTAGTAGAGGGACATCCGTATCATATTATACAAGTCTAGCAATCACTTATGTATGTGTGATTATGTTCTTATGAACTGGAGTGCAATTATCATTTTATAGTGGCATTAATGATAATTGATTAATTATTGATTCATTAGTCAAGAGTACTGACTAGATGGAATAATAATTAATCGAAGCCAGTAATTAAAAACCTAGGAGGTCCCACCCTTAGCTCCGCCAGAATGCTTGGAAAGGCAAATGAGAATGCTGTCAAGACTGGTTTGATCGATCGAAGTTGTTTCGATCGATTGAAGTCTAGACAGGTTCGATCGATCGAAGTCACTTCGATCGATTGAAAGTTAGGTCGGTTCTGGGAATCTATAAATAGGGCAACTACGTCCAGAAACTAGAGGTCATCGTTTTAACGTACCAGTTGCTGCAAAACCTATTTAGAGTTCCCAAACCTTCCCTATTCTCACTATTAGAGTTCCCACCAACTCTAGCCTCTCTGGGAAGCATTTGAGGAGACATAAGGGTGAAGATTTCCTAGAGGTTGCTGCTGCACACACAAGGAGAAGGACAAAAATCAGAATTGGGTTCAAGACCTAAGGTATAGAATCTTTTCCATCTTGTTATGCGCATCTATAGAATTAACAAGTAGTAGATCCAGGTAACCAATAAAAGTTTTGAACTTTGTTTTTCCGTTGCGCGTTTAAAACTATTTTTAACCTGTTTTTCCAACAGTTTTATCTTCCAAAAGCAGCTGTTCTCAGTTAGCGTAGTCA
Organism: Hydrangea macrophylla; assembly: GCA_033977485.1. Taxonomy (NCBI): domain Eukaryota; kingdom Viridiplantae; phylum Streptophyta; class Magnoliopsida; order Cornales; family Hydrangeaceae; genus Hydrangea; species Hydrangea macrophylla. The sequence goes on along the minus strand of CM066988.1, from coordinate 95,070,762 downwards.
AAATGTTCTGCCTGATCAAAACCTGAAAAGCCTAGACATGAATGTCCAGGACGCATCAACGTCGTCAGCTTCAAGAAGCTGGTGAGTAGTAAAAACATAAATTTGAATGTAACACATACTCATTTACCATTTTCCAATTCTCATTTAATTCAACAAGTTTATATTAAAGTAAAGAGTTCGTTTTAGAAAACAACCATAATATCATTTGAAAGCTATAATTCATATATGTGACCGTGTATGAAAATAATGCACCATCTCATCTTACCGACTCTTTTCTCTCGACAAACACGACAACCCATTATCTCACACCAGTATCCTTGTAATACTCCGATAGCCACACTTCAGCACAGAGGTGCCAGGGAATGTCCAATTTACCTCACACTTTGGTCCGAGGTACCAGGGAGTGTCCAATGCCTCACACTTTAGTACCTAATCCACCTCATAAATACCGGAGGTAACCTCATGCAGTATCCAGACTCGGGTACTAGGGAGTGTCTGTAGGCCACACTTTAGCACTACCATGGGTGCCAAGGAATGTCCGAGTTCAGCGTCATATACTTTAACGCTACCATGGGCGTCAGGGAGTGTCCAGTTTTGCCACCATCGCATTACAAAGATACTCTCACCGCCATCTTAACACGTCACACTTTGGTACACAATTACCAGGGAGTGTCCCTAACACAATCTCAACCACACACTCTTTTCCACACTGACTACCACACACCATGCATGTACGACTGACTTCACATGTATGTCATGAAACCTTAAACAAAAAGTAAAAATGCTGAGTTATAGGAACAACGTACGTGCGGGGATTGTTAAGTCGTAATACATCATTTCAATCGTCCAAACATAACCAAATAGGTTTCTGTTTTAGTAAATTTTCCAAACAGAGCTTTAAAAGTCCATGAAACAAACAATTCCTTAACATAAAACAAGCAAAAACCAGAAACTATCCAAGGTCGCGCGCGCGGGCTGCTCGCGCGAAGGGTTGCTCGCGCGGTCCGCTCGCACGACATGCCCATTTTTTCGTTTTCTTTATAAAACTTTTTCAACTGTCAGAATACAGGAAGATCGCGCGACATGCCCATTTTTCAATTTTGTTTATAAACTTTTCTCACTATCAAAATACACAAACCTCGCGCGCGCGGGTCGCTCGCGCGATCGCGTGCGCGAGGTTGTGCAGTAACTTCGCCTTCTTCGCAGAAATGCCCTGTTTCAGTTTTAAAACCATTTTGTGACCCATTTTGCAATTCCGAAGTAAATAGGACATGTAACATATGAATCTCCTCGGTTTTTCGCAAGGATTAAGAATCTTTGATCAATTTTACTTGAATCGATCCGTAGCTCTCGAATTTTACGAAAAATCGAGAGTTGACGGAAATTTCATTTTTAATATACGTCGCAATGGGAATGAATTAGGCTCTAATATTACAATTGTACACTCTACATACTATAATCTTTCAAAACGAATTTGGGTTAAGTTTGGAAAATCACCCTGTTTCAAGTTTCAAGCTTTTATGAAAATCAACAATAGTGATCAACATATACATTCATACAAACAGAAATTGAGCATGAATTACACTTAGAGTGAATTTATAAATACTCACTGAGATAAGAGGTTGAAGTTTTGTTGAGAAAGAAATCTAGAACAAGAGAACTCCAAGCTTTGGGTATGGAGTTTGAACCTTCTTCTCTCTCTAAAAATTTCTGTAGGAGTTCTCTGTGATCTCTCTAAACTCTCTCAATTTAGTTTGTAAAAACTAAAGAGAAATCCAGATTGTGAAGTGAAGGAGTGTGTGTATATATATATATAGAAATCCAATTTGAACTACTTGGAGCCCAAGTTCAACCTCATACACTCAACAAATCCTATTTTGTTTTTCAAGTTATCAATGTTGTAGAATATACACACATAGATACATACGTATACACATCTTCTACAGATTTGAAGAGGCAATATAGGCTAATAGGGGTCAAGACAAGTATGTTGTTTGGGTAATAGAGCTTATGGCACAACATTAACATACCCAAAGTAAGTCTAACCAAAAAAGGTACAAGCTAGTTGACTTGGAATCACTTATGATATTTGGAAAAACAACTTATGGCTCATAAATCAAGCTCATCAATTGAGCATTGCCAAACAAACCCGCCCAATCATTACAAACATTAAATGGATATAAAGCAATGGTCATTCCTAATTGACGGGGAATCGAAAACTGTAGGAGTTAACGTGGCGCGGACAGTTTTGAACACAAACTGATATTTTCGTGGCGCGGTATTCGTCACAAAAATACAGAAATTCATTTTAACGTAAGAATTGATTTTCCGGTTTCATTAAAACATAGTATGGGTTAACAGAAAATATTTTCACCGTCTTTGAAATACAGATTTCGAAATCTACATAGGTATGACTTAGTTTACAAAATTACTGTTTTGACCCCAAAAGAATTCAAATATGAATTTAGACAAGTAATAAGATTCCAAATATGAGAATTGAAATTTACAAATAAAATCAGCAATACAAATTAAACATAGAAATTCAAATTGAATTTAAATATGTCAAATGCAAATAAATAATTAAATGGAAATGCAGGTTGTTACAGTTACTATAATTTGCGAATATTTCTATTAAACCTCTCGTATAGAGCTAGCCCACTGACCATTCGTTGTAATGTTTATGGGTCTATCCCGATTGATGATGTTCCTTGCCGTGTTTTGGAGGAACAAAATCAAGGGGATGAGGCTCCTGTTTGTTTTTCTTTTTCTTATGAATTATATTTCTCACCAAAAAAAAAAAGAATATTTATATTAAACCTTGCTATATCTTTTTGATTGGCCGAGCCACAATGTATGGTCAAGTCTTTCTCAATGTCCGTGATTGCTTCTTATATAGGAGTATGTTTTATTGGGCTCTCTTCTGGAATCGTTTGTTTAGTACCATTCATAACAGTTCTTAAGTCCCCGTTACAACAAATTTGTATATATTAAAGGAAAAATTGGTGAAAATGGCATTAAGACAAGTTAAATTAGAATGAAGGACACTTAATAAAACAACTTAACTTTTACTCCTAATTTTTTTTGGACCAAAACATCCTCATCTTCATCATCTAACCTTACTATTAAACCCTAGCCACCATTGACACTACCCATGCCTAGCCTTCGGCCACCACCACTTCCACCTCCGGCAACCACCACTACCATCTCCGGCGACCTCCAGCGACCACCACTAACACCTCCGGCGACCATCCACCATTGACACCACCCATGCCTAACCTCCGGCCACCACCACTTCCACCTCTGGCAACCTTATACGACCTCCGAAGACCGCCACTAGTACCTCCGACGACCATTACCTATCATCCCACCTTCATTCAACAGTTCTGATCTTAAGAGAAATTTCTCTTAAGATCAGTTGGCCGTGGATTATTATTTTGGTGGTAGTAGTGGTGGTGGTGGTGGTGGCTGGCGGTGGTGGTGGCAATGGAGGGGGAGGAGAGAGAGTGGTGGTGATGGTAGCTATGGAGAGAAAAAGTTAGAGAGAGAAGAGAGTTGGTGGTAGTTATGACGGCAATGGCTCCAGCTTTGGCTCCAGCTCCGGCGACAATGGCTCTGGTGGTGGTGGTTGTGATGGTGGTGACTTTGGAGGGAGGAGGAGAGAAAGTTAGAGAGAGAAGAGAGATGGTGGTGGTGGTGGTGGCTATGGAGGGGGAGGAGAGAGAAAGTTAGAGAGAGAAGAGAGTTGGTGGTAGTGGTGACAGCTCCAGCGACTGCTCCGGTGACGATGGCTCCAGTGACTGCTCCGACGACAACGGCTCCTGTGGTGGTGGTTGTGATGGTGATGGCTATAGAGGAAGGAGGAGAGAAGATGGTGGTGGTGGTGACTATGGATGGGGGAGAGAAGATGGTGGCTATGGTGGTGGTGATTGTGATGGTGGTGGAAGAGAAAGAGATGGTGGTGGTGGTGGTGGCTATGGAGGGGGATGAGTGTCAGACCCGTCCCGAAAAATCTTTTTATATTAAAGGCATAAATGTCTTAAATGGAATTATTAACATAGTTTAATAATTATAGATGAGGTTGGCCATGGGTCAACGGAAAGTGTCAAAAGAGGACACGATAACAGGGAAAATCATGTTGTATTGGCATAGCTAAATGACATTTATGTGATTTAAATGTTATTTGACTTATCTGGTATTTTCATGAATAGTAATTATACCTGTGTAGTATAATTTCTGATAGTTTCAATCTAGTTTTAGATTGTTTGAACACTGTGGCGAGAACGTGAGTGATACGTTGCTTAAACGGTAGGTTATCTAGAGATTTCACGGAAAATAATTTTCGGAACGTAATTACGGCGACAAACGGGACTTAATCAAAAACTTCTGAAATTTATAGTTTTCACTCGTAAAGTTACAAAATGGACGTGTAAGACGTTTCGAGGAATAATTAGAAGTTTTGAGAACTGGCAAGGAGGTAAACATGATTTCTGGAAAGTTTGTCTATAAATAGCAAGGGTGAGATTTTCATTAGTTGTAAACTTCTAAAAATATCTTGAAAGAGGAGAGAGAATGGGAGATTTAGTTCTCTGGGCTTTGCGACGACGGTCGGCGACCTTTCGTCTGTTTAAACGTCACCAAAATTTATATTTGAACTCCCCAATGTAAGGGCTACATTTTGATAGTCTTTAAGCCACGTTTGGCTAAGTTTTTATAAATTTCTAAATCTAGGAATTTGGGGAAAACACGTGTAAACTTGTAGGTTTTGCGTAGGATCGGAGATTTGGCGTTTAATCGGGCTTCTAGTCGTTCCCTCAAAGTTATACGACGATAGCTCGAGGTATGAATTTCTAGCCTATGTTATGTAGGTGAAATACATGTTTTATATTTCGACGACGGAATTGAGATCCGGGCAAAATCCATGTGTCAATCTTAGGCCCGTTAATTATGCACGCGCTTAAATGTGAAAAGCATGTTTAATTTTAAGCGAGCACGTATATGTGTTAAATGAGCATGTTTATGTGCCTATGTGGGTTAAAGGGGGATTTGTGCTAATTCACCGTGAGATGTCCTCTCGAAGGGGGAGGATTAGTAGTGACGACGATCACTTGCCGAGAAAGGCATTTACGCGACATGTCGAAGGGGCATGGGTCGTGGTTGAGTCGCAAGACTTTGGATTGGTGAATGTGCACTTATTCTCTAGAGACCAATAGTTATGTGTTATGATGAGATTAAAGCATGATTTGTCATATATGCATATGTTAGAAATTGTGCACTCAGCATATAGCTGAGCAATGGAGATTTACTCCATTGCAGGTTTGAAGAAAGAAAGGAGAAAGCGTGAAGGGTGATGTCGGGGATCGCATTTAGTTTATGTTTTGGTTTTCTTCCTAATGTTGTAATAATGGAATTGGAGGTAGGATCATGTTTTGTTTGAATTGAGTACCTTGGAAGGATTTTGGAAATGTTGTATTATGTAAGGAAACTTCTTATAGTTAGTTTTGAATTCGCCCGAACTCTTAAGTTCGTGTTTTGTAAACTTAACTTGTCAAATTTGGATTTTGAAGAAATGTGGTTAGAGTTTTGTGAATCGAGCCAAACAAGTCTTAGCTTGTTCCGCTATTGTTTCTTTTCATGGATTGGTGAGATTAAACTTGGTTTTTGAAAGCTTGTTATAGCTTGTGACGTTTGGACTAATGTAAGTGTGTTTGGAGTATTGGTATTGGTGGTGGTTGAAGCAAATTCTGCAACTTTGGGCAGGATTCTGCTAAAGGGTCATTCGACCGGTCGAAGGGGGTCGTTCGACTGGTCAAAATACCCCCTGCCAGAAATCTTTTACTACCCCTTCCGAAAATTTTAAAAGGTTTTTAATTGGTTCTTAGGGTGCCTTTGGGACCCCTTTCAATATTAAATCATTCGTTTTGAAATATAATTACGTTTTCAATTTTATACGGATTTTACAACTCGGAGGGTAATGTTTTCAAAGTTTTATATACTCAAGATTGTTTTAAAGTTCTTTTCCGCTGCATATAGTTGTTGTTGAGCCTTAGTGGCGTGCCACGTGTCCTATTTCCGCACATTAGCGGGATGGGTCGTGACAAGGAGAGAGAGATGGTGGTGGTGGTGGCTATGGAGGGGGAGGAGAGAGAAAGTTAGAGAGAGAAGAGAGATGGTAGTGGTGGTCTGTTAGGGTTCTTTTAGCAATTTTGCCATTTAGAGTAAAATTTTAAATTTTATAGGACTAAAAGGGAAACTTCAAATTTTAGAAGACTTTGGGAGGAAAGTTTTTGTAGAGTGTGTCCTTGTATGGTGTTTTTGATTATGGCTTGTCCTTTAGTCCAACTTAGCCCAACCATAGGGACCTTACACCAAGTCTCCCTATATTAAAAGCATGTGAGTAAAGCAAATTCTCATTAATGGAATTGACATACATTATAGATATATATGTACATGGGCCCATAACCGACCTAACACTTTAATGACCTAATACATGATCTAACACACTAAGAGTCAGTTATAACAAATTGATGCCAGCTCAGCTAAGTTCTGTTTGGACTGGTTAATATGCCCCCTCAAACTAATGGGTGGAGGGACAACCATGAGTTTGCTTGTTAACAAATGAAATCGAGTGGAGGATAAACTTTTTGTAAAAACATCTGCAATCTGGTCTTCACTAGAAACATAAACAACAGCAAAATCTTTATTGACAACCTTTTCACGAACAAAATGGTAATCCAACTCTATATACTTAGTGCGAGCATGAAACAAGGGATTAGAGGCTAGTGAAATGGCAGAGACATTATCGCACCATAGTGTGGCAATTTCTTAGAGAAAAATGTGAAGCTCACACAGGAGCATTTGAACCCAAGTTAGTTCAGCCGCAGTGGTGGCCAAGGCTCGGTATTCAGCCTCGGTGGAACTATGAGACACAGTTGGCTGATTTTTGGCCCCCCAGTGAATAGGATTAGTGCCCAAATAAAGAGTAAAACTAGTAATAGAACGTTGATCCACTGGATCTCCTACCCAATCAGCATCACAGAAGGCTGAAAGATGAATCTAGGCTGGTAGATGAGACCGTGAGAAAGAGTACCGTGAACATAGTGTAGAATTCTCTTAACAGCTGAAAGATAGAATCTGTAGGAGAGTGCATAAACTGACATACAGAGTTCATAGAAAAAGCTAAGTCTGGTCTGGTAAAGGTAAGGTATTGAAGAGCTCCAACTACCTGGCGAAAAGGAGTGGGGTCAAGAAGAAGTTGACCAGTATTTTTGGTAATTTTACTGGAGATAGCAGAGGGGGTAGAAGTAGGTTTGAATCCATCATATTAAACTTGAGTAACAAATCCTTAGCATACTTTTCTTAAGATATGAACAGACCTTGATCAGTTTGAGTAATTTTGAGACTATAAAAGTGGTGTAATGGCCCAAGGTCTTTCATTTAAAACTCACTTTGAAGTTGAGAAATAAGGTGATGAACATACGCGGGATCATTACCCGTTAAGATAATGTCATCGACATACAAAAGAAGAATAGTGAAGTGAGAGCCATGAGACCTGAGAAACAAGGACGGGTCTGTAGTAGAAGACTTAAAATTAAGAGAATGCAAATAAGTTGTAAATCTTTCAAACCAGGCCCGTGGGGCTTGTTTGAGACCATAAATAGATTTATGAAGTTTACAAACATGATTAGGAAATAGTGGATCAATAAAGCCCTGTGGCTGGGATATATACCCATCCCCCTTGAGGAATCCATGAAGAAAGGCGTTCTTTACATCGAGTTGGCGTAATTTCCAACCAAACTGAGCAGCTAAGGCAAGAACTAACCTTACTGTTGTGTGCTTAATAACGGGACTAAAGGTTTCATCAAAATCAAAACCAGCTTCTTGATGAAAACCTTTAGCGACTAATCTGGCCTTATGCCGAGAAATGGACCCATCTGAGTTATGTTTCAGTTTGTAAACCCAAGGATAGCCCACTACATTTTTACGAGGAGGAGGAGAAACAAGAGACCAGGTGTTCTGATTCTCAAGAGATGTGAATTCCTCTTCCATGGCAAACTGCCAAACAAGAGATTTAGAAGCACTAGTGAATGAGGTAGGTTCAGAGGAAGGAAGAGAAAGAGCAGTAAATCCAACCTTTTTCTTGGAAATGCCAGATTTAGCCATGGTTATCATAGGATGAGTATTGAGGAGAGGAGGAGAGGGAAGAGCTGAGTGATCAGAAGATAGGGGTTGAGGGGTTACTAAGGAAGGAATAGGAGGGGACTGAGTGGGATTGATGGGGGACTGAGTGGGATTGATGGAGGACTGGGGAGGTGGAGAACTGGGAGTGTAGGAGGTGGGCCTAAAAGAGAGGGAAGAAAGACAAAATCTGAAGTAGGAGGGGAAAGACAAGAGTCTGAGGAAGGAGAAAGACTTGTAAGGGAAGTAGTAAAAGAGGAAAAGGGAGAAATATCTTCATCAAATAAGACATGCCTACTAAGAAAGGTTTTATTGGTGGATTTGTCAAAGCAAATGTACCCTTTGTAATCTAGTGTATAGCCCAGAAAAATACACTGCCTAGTTCTATGTTACAGCTTGTTATGATTATAAGGCCTAAGATAAGGGTAACAAGCACATCCAAACACTTTCAGGATGGTATAATCAGGCTTAGTGCCAGACAAGAGCTCCCATGGAGACTTATTACAAGTTAAGGAGCTAGGTAACCTATTAATAAGAAACACAGCTGCTGAAAAGGCATGAAACCAGAACTGAGGTGGAAGAGAAGCATGGGATAACAGGGCTATAGCGGTCTCAATTATATGGTGATGCTTCCTTTCAGCTATGCCATTTTGTTGAGGGGTATATGGACATGACTTCTAATGATGGATTCCATGGTTAGTGAGGATAGACTGAAATAAAAAAAAAAACAAATATACTCACCACCACTATCAGTCCTGAGGATCTTTATTTTAGAGTGCAAAAGATTTTCCATATAAGTCTTGTATTTAGTAAAGACATGAACAACATCAGACTTATTTTGAAGAGGGAATATCCAACAATACCGAGTGCAATTGTCAATAAAAGAAACATAGTATCTAAAGCCATCCAAAGACTTAGAAGGGGCTGGACCCCATACATCACTATGTATTATGTCAAGAGGAGACTTAGCTAAGGTCTCTGATTGAGAGAAGTGAAGTTTGGACATCTTCCCATGGAGACAATGCTGATATACAGAATTATCAAAAGAATGACTAGTGGATTTAGAAAGAGAAGAAGAAAGTAGTTGTAGTACTGCATTGGATGTATAACACCCACATTTGTGTTATTTCTTTTGCATTACATTGTCATGCATGATAATGTGATGTGGCGTGTCTTATGACACATGGTTGGGTGAGTTTTGACTCACGAGTTGATTTGGGTGTCTGTATTAGAGAACCCTTTGAAACTGTGGTGATTGAGAATTTGTTGTTGTGACGTCTCTCCGAGTATGAGACGGTCACTGAGGAATACTTTAAATGTTTATCTGGAAATAAATGTTTACCTGTGTATTTCAATATCTGTATTATTTTCTGTTTTAGAATTTATTTCTGTTGTTAGTTTTAGTATCCTGGTGAGAACGAATGAACAAGCTATTAATTTGGTAGGCTAATTAGCAACTTCGGAAACGTCATGTAGAAATTCGCGTTTTAGCGACCAAAGGAAACTTAGTCGAAAACTTTTATAATTTTGAAGTTTCACTTATAAAGCTATGAATTAGCTGTGTAGAAAGTTTCAGAGACTGATTAGGAGTTTTGAAAACTCGTAGGGAGGTAAACGTAATTCCCAATAGTCTTGCCTATATATAGATAGAGATGGTTGAGATATTTTTCATAACTTCTAACCTAAATTCCAAAAGGAGGCCAAAAGGGGGCTAGAGGGAAATTTAGGAGCTTAGAGCTTTGTGACGCCAAACGACGACCTTCCGTCAGTCTGGTTTCTCCCAGATTTCATATTTGAGCTCCTCGGGGTAAGAGCTTCGTTTTGATATATGTTAGGGATTGTTTGGCTTAGTTTTCCGAAAAGTTATTTTCTAGAATTTTTCATAAAAGTTGATAAATGGAATTTTGATCCATAGGAATTGTACAAGACGGACTTCTGCACGTTCTTTGTACACGGGTTTTCTTTGAATCGAAGTTTAAGAGCATAAATCGGAGGTGAGTGATTCAACTATGTTTTGGAATGATTTCTTGGCATGTATTCATGTTATGTTTGAATAGCATGTATTAATTCTTAGAGATATATTGTGTAGTTCATATTGGGCATTTATATTGATAAGTAGGCTCAATAGTACGGTGATATGTTTTGATTATCGCGAGCATGGTGATATGTATTTGAGCATGTTAAGTTGCTTATGTGAGTCAAAAGGAGCACGTGGTCACCGTGCCATTTTGTGGAGCCGATATAGGCATTAAGGTTGCACGATTGAAGAGAAGAATCGTGGGTCTTACCCTTTCGCGTGGACTTGTTGGCGAGGAGTCGCGGATTGGGAGTATGGACGGGCACGTGAGTCTCCGGCGACTAGTATGAAATGTAGAGATGTGAATGCGGACATGTTTATCATTCATGTACATATGTTGATTTATTCACTAAGCTTTAGCTTAAACAAATCGAATATCTGTGGTTATTCAAATAACCATTTCAGGTGTTAATGCTGGCGAAGAATCGGAGAAGTGAGTACGTGGGTTGGGAGTTCTTTTGGAAGGCAACTTGAATGTTAACCTTGTAGTTTTGGGACAATAGGATGTTGTAATAAGAGTTTTTATTGTTTTAACTTATGTTTAACTTCGTATGAAAGAATGGATTTTTAAACTGTTGTAATAGTTAGTGACATGTTGTAATCCTGCTTTAGAAATGTTTTAATACAGCTAAGATTACTTTGGATTGAGTTTGGTTTGAGTGGTTGATCATTGGTGAAAGTTAGGAAGCTTTTCAACTTGAAATTCTGCAGATTGGGCTGCTGCCAGGGGAGCAGTCGACTGGTCCTGTGTTCAGTCGACTGAACCCCTGTGCCTGCTAGCTACTGCTTGTTAATATGGTAAAAGCAGTCGACTGGGCCCTGCCTCAGTCGATTGGACCTCTGTAGGATAATGTGTTCTTTTTGTTTCTGCCTAATTCAGTCGACTGGCCCCTGATTCAGTCGACTGAAAGCTGGAGACCTCAGTCGACTTACCCTAGTCTCAGTCGACTGGAATTGCTATTAAACCCTTTTGAAAACTCCCTGCCTTCTTCAGTCGACGGAGCAGTCGACTGAACAGTCGACTGAACCTCTGGGTTCAAATGTGTTTTGTTTTCCGCTGCGTGTGTTCTTCAAATTAAACTTTTGGGAACGTTAATGAATTAGTTTAGCCTCGGTAGCGTGCCACGGGCTCCGGTTCCGCTATTGTGGGACCGGGCTGTGACATTTATTGGTATCAGAGCATAAGTTTAGAGCCTTGGGAACGAGTGACGTTATATATGCTGAGTGACGTCGAGTAGAGTGTGTAATTGTAAAGATAATTGTTATCATTGTAGAAATGCTTCATGTGTTAGCATTTGTTGATCGTGATGAATTGTGCACATATATCTATATTGCGGCATAGCATGCATGGTCATTATGCATTGAACTCAACAGGTGAATATTTGAAACATTATGACTGATCCACCAAGAGAATTGTCACCGCATTCGCGGATGGACCAAATAGTGAATATGGTGGGAAATTTCATACAAGCGGTAAGTGAAAGTGAACAGATGAACGTTCAGCCTCCACAAGTGGAAATTCGTTATGTCAATGCACCATCGGCACCGCGACCTCAACACACAATCGTGGAACAGTTTCATAAGCGAAAACCGACGTTGTATCATGGGCAAGTTGACATAGACTTGGCCGATCATTGGATGATGGACATGGAAAGACATTTCCGTCAGGTAATATGTACCGATGAGGAGAAAATTTTGTGCGCATCCGATACGTTGATGGGCGAAGCATTGGATTGGTGGAACAACGTGCTTGAACAAGGGAAGCCAACCACGTGGGAAGCATTTAAAGAAGAATTCAACAAACGTTTCTTCCCGCAATCTGCTTATACTCAGAAACGCCAAGAGTTTGCGAGTTTGGTTCAGGGAGATATGACCGTGGGTGAGTATGTTTCTCGTTTCAATGCCTTGTTACGATTTGGGAAAACTACCATTTCGACTGATAGGGATAAAGCTCGTAAGTTTGAGGAAGGGCTTAGAGAGAATATTCGTGGCCGTGTGGACATGTTGCAACACCCGACCGTTTCTCTAGTCGAGGAAGCCGCCCGTATAGCTGAGAAAAGTGCCGACGGATATCGACAAGGGCAACAAGGAAAGAGAGCACATGACAGTCGGGGTAAGAGTCAAGGGAATGCGAAGAAACCGTTTACGTAAGGTTCGGGATCATATGTGAGTAACCAAGGAGGGAGTACGTTCATGGGGGACTCGAGACCGTTGTGCCCAACATGTAACCTGCGACACAGAGGAACCTGCTATCAATTGATCACTTGCTATTTTTGTAAACAATTGGGGCATGTGTCTAGGAATTGTCCTTTGAACGCAAATTCGACTACACCAAACACAACCTCGAACGCCAAGAGCTATAACCCAGAGATAAGAGGGAAATGTTTTAAGTGTGGCCAACCGGGGCATATAGCGAAGAATTGCCCAAGTAAAAGACAACCGGGAATGAGTACCGGTGCATCAAGTGTGCCAAGCGGGTCAAGGGTAGAACCTCGAGTAGATAAAGGGAAAGGAGTCACGCAACAACAAGGACGATACTTTCAGTTCAGGCCGGGGAATACGGATGATACCGTCGTATCAGGTATTCTTCCTATTTGTTCGTATCCTGCACGTATACTTATGGATTCTGGTTCAACGCATTCATTCGTATCACGTGATTTTGTTAAGCATTTAACTGTTAAGTCAGAACCGCTAGTATATGACTTGTGTGTATCATTGCCTAGTAGTGAACCGCTAGTTACTTCTTCGATATTCAAGTCATGTGAGATCAAGATAGGTGATAAAGTCTTGAGCGTTGATTTGATTCCGTTGACGGTGAATTACTTTGATGTTATCTTGGGTATGGATTGGTTGTCGGTTAATCAAGCCAAAATCGATTATGAACAGAAACGGGTTAGTTTCTATCCGTCAGGGCGAGAAGAGTTTACTTTTCAGGGTAAGGGAGTAATCGTACCGTCGTACTTGATATCGGCGATCCAAGCAAGTAAGATGTTGAAGAAGGGTTGTTCGGGTTTCTTATGTTCAATTATCGACACGCGAGTTCTTGGACCACTAATAGAAGAAATTTTAGTAGTTCGAGAATTTCTAGATGTTTTTCCCGATGAGTTACCCGACGTATTGATTGAAAGAGAGCTTGAGTTCACAATAGAAGTAGTACCAGGGTCACAACCGGTATCCAAAGCACCATACCGAATGGCACCGATAGAGTTGAAAGAATTGAAGGTTCAATTACAAGAACTACTTGAGAAGGGTTTTATTCGACCGAGTATTTCGCCGTGGGGAGCTCCAGTCTTGTTTGTGAAGAAGAAGGATGGAACAATGCGTATGTACATCGACTATCGAGAGTTGAATAAGTTGACCGTCAAGAATAAGTATCCGTTGCCGCGAATAGATGACTTGTTTGACCAGTTACAAGGGGCTCAGGTATTTTCGAAGATCGACTTGAGATCCGGTTACCACCAGTTGAAAGTCAAGGAGGAAGATGTTGAGAAGACAGCTTTCAGGACTCGATATGGTCACTTTGAATTTTTGGTTATGCCGTTTGGAGTGACTAATGCACCAGCTACTTTCATGGACTTGATGAACTGTGTTTTCAAGGATTATTTAGATGAGTTCGTTATCGTGTTCATAGATGACATCCTAATCTACTCCAAAAGCGTAGAAGATCACGAGTATCATTTGCGATTAGCTTTACAACGATTGCGTGAAAAGATATTATTCGGCAAATTGAAGATGTGTGAGTTTTGGTTGACAAAGATTACTTTTCTTGGACATATTGTATCAGCTAAAGGAATTTATGTAGACCCTCAGAAGATAGAAGCAGTTACCAACTGGGCGAGACCAACGAATGTGACAGACATCAGAAGTTTCCTAGGATTAGCTGGGTATTATCGGAGATTTGTAAAAGACTTTTCGCGTATAGCAATGCCGATGACACAGTTAATGAGGAAAGATATTGCTTTTGTTTGGAGTCCAGAATGTGAAGAAAGTTTCCAAGAGTTGAAGGGTCGACTAGTGAAAGCACCAATATTAGCCGTTCCGTCAGGGACTGAAAGATTTATTATTTACAGTGATGCTTCATATAGAGGTTTAGATTGCGTTCTTATACAAGGTGATAAAGTCATTGCGTATGCATCGAGACAACTTAGACCGCACGAGAAGAATTATCCAACACATGATCTAGAATTGGCCGCCGTGATTTTTGCATTGAAGATTTGGCGTCATTATCTATACGGAGAAAAATGTGAGATTTATACGGATCACAAGAGTTTGAAGTATCTGTTTACACAACGAGATTTGAACATGAGGCAAAGGAGATGGTTAGAGTTGATGAAGGACTATGACTTGTCAATTCAGTATCATCCGGGCAAGGCGAATGTAGTCGCCGATGCTCTTAGTCGTAAGGCACCAACCAACACCGCATCAGATTTGACTTCTCAGAAAGAATTGATAAGAGATATGGAGAACTTAGAACTTGAAGTGATACCGATGATTGAAAGTGGCTTGATGTCGACGATGGTGGCACAACCACTCTTGATTCACGAGATCACGGAGAAACACCTTCAAGACGTGGCTTTGAAGAAGATTTGTGATGAGATTCCAATGGGCAAACAACCAGGATTCACGTTTGAGAACAATGTGTTGAGATTGAGGGGTAGAATTTGTGTATCTAGTGAGAAAGAGTTGAAGCGAAACATCCTAGAGGAAGCATACAACACAAAGTATACCGTTCATCCGAGAAGCACCAAGATGTATAGAGACTTGAGACATGTGTATTGGTGGCCGGGAATGAAGAGAGAAATAGCACATTACGTTTCGCGTTGTACTAGTTGTCAACAAGTAAAAGCCGAACGCCAAGTGCCTTCGGGATTATTACAACCGTTACCGATAGCCGAGTGGAAATGGGAGCACATAACAATGGATTTTGTTAGTGGATTTCCGAGGTCGAAGAGATCGAACACTATTATTTGGGTGATTGTTGATCGTTTGACGAAGTCGTCGCACTTCCTACCGCTTCGAACAACTAAGCCAATGACGTTAGCTAAGTTGTATATTCGCGAAATTGTTAGACTACATGGTATCCCAGTTTCTATCATTTCGGACAGGGATAGTAGTTTTACATCGAAGTTTTGGAGAGCCTTGCAAGGAACAATGGGTACCAAATTGCACTTTAGTACAGCTTTTCATCCTCAGACCGATGGTCAATCAAAAAGAGTAATCCAGATTTTGGAGGACATGCTTCGTTTATGTGTACTTGATTTTCAAGGTGATTGGGAAGACCACCTACCGTTAATTGAGTTCGCGTATAACAACAGTTTTCAGTCGAGTATTGGGATGGCTCCTTATGAAGCTTTATATGGTCGTGTATGTCGTTCACCGATTAGTTGGACGGAAGTCGGAGAAAGAAAGATTGAAGGGCCAAAAATTGTACAAGAAACGACGGATAAAATAAAGGTAATTAGACAACGGTTACTGACAGCGCAGAGTAGGTATAAGAGTTATGCCGATAAGCGTAGACGACCGTTGGAATTTGACGTGGGAGACTTAGTGTATTTGAAGGTGTCACCTTCAAAGGGAATAATCAGATTTGGTAGATACGGGAAACTCAACCCGAGGTATGTAGGACCTTTTGAAATCATTGGAAAGGTTGGACCCGTAGCTTATCATTTGAACTTGCCGAGCGAGTATGCTCAAGTTCATAACGTGTTTCATGTATCGTTGTTACGCAAACAATTAATGGAAGATAGAGATCAAGTGATGACTCCGACATCGAATGAGATTCAGAGTGATTTAACGTATGTCGCATATCCGGTAGAGATCTTAGACCGGAAGGATCAAGTCTTACGAAATAAAGTAATATCGAAAGTGAAAGTGTTATGGCGTAGCCAAACTACGGAAGAGATGACGTGGGAGATAGAAGATGAGATGCGTACTCAATATCCGCACCTTTTCGAGACTTGAGATATAAGTTTGGGGACAAACTTCTTTTAAGGGGGAGAGTATTATAACACCCACATTTGTGTTATTTCTTTTGCATTACATTGTCATGCATGATAATGTGATGTGGCGTGTCTTATGACACATGGTTGAGTGAGTTTTGACTCACGAGTTGATTTGGGTGTCTGTATTAGAGAACCCTTTGAAACTGTGGTGATTGAGAATTTGTTGTTGTGACGTCTCTCCGAGTATGAGACGGTCACTGAGGAATACTTTAAATGTTTATCTGGAAATAAATGTTTACCTGTGTATTTCAATATCTGTATTATTTTCTATTTTAGAATTTATTTCTGTTGTTAGTTTTAGTATCCTGGTGAGAACGAATGAACACGCTATTAATTTGGTAGGCTAATTAGCAACTTCGGAAACGTCATGTAGAAATTCGCGTTTTAGCGACCAAAGGAAACTTAGTCGAAAACTTTTATAATTTTGAAGTTTCACTTATAAAGCTATGAATTAGCTGTGTAGAAAGTTTCAGAGACTGATTAGGAGTTTTGAAAACTCGTAGGGAGGTAAACATAATTCCCAATAGTCTTGCCTATATATAGATAGAGATGGTTGAGATATTTTTCATAACTTCTAACCTAAATTCCAAAAGGAGGCCAAAAGGGGGCTAGAGGGAGATTTAGGAGCTTAGAGCTTTGCGACGCCAAACGACGACCTTCCGTCAGTCTGGTTTCTCCCAGATTTCATATTTGAGCTCCTCGGGGTAAGAGCTTCGTTTTGATATATGTTAGGGCTTGTTTGGCTAAGTTTTCCGAAAAGTTATTTTCTAGAATTTTTCATAAAAGTTGATAAATGGAATTTTGATCCATAGGAATTGTACTAGATGGACTTCTGCACGTTCTTTGTACACGGGTTTTCTTTGAATCGAAGTTTAAGAGCGTAAATCGGAGGTGAGTGATTCAACTATCTTTTGGAATGATTTCTTGGCATGTATTCATGTTATGTTTGAATAGCATGTATTAATTCTTAGAGATATATTGTGTAGTTCATATTGGGCATTTATATTGATAAGTAGACTCAATAGCACGGTGATATGTTTTGATTATCGCGAGCATGGTGATATGTATTTAAGCATGTTAAGTTGCTTATGTGAGTCAGAAGGAGCACGTGGTCACCGTGCCATTTTGTGGAGCCGATATAGGCATTAAGGTCGCACGATTGAAGAGAAGAATCGTGGGTCTTACCCTTTCGCGTGGACTTATTGGCGAGGAGTCGCGGATTGGGAGTATGGACGGGCACGTGAGTCTCCGGCGACTAGTATGAAATGTAGAGATGTGAATGCGGACATGTTTATCATTCATGTACATATGTTGATTTATTCACTAAGCTTTAGCTTAAACAAATCGAATATCTGTGGTTATTCAAATAACCATTTCAGGTGTTAATGCTGCCGAGGAATCGGAGAAGTGAGTACGTGGGTTGGAAGTTCTTTTGGAAGGTAACTTGAATGTTAACCTTGTAGTTTTGGGACAATAGGATGTTGTAATAAGAGTTTTTATTGTTTTAACTTATGTTTAACTTCGTATGAAAGAATGGATTTTTAAACCGTTGTAATAGTTAGTGACATGTTGTAATCCTGCTTTAGAAATGTTTTAATACAGCTAAGATTACTTTGGATTGAGTTAGGTTTGAGTGGTTGATCATTGGTGAAAGTTAGGAAGCTTTTCAACTTGAAATTCTGCAGATTGGGCTGCTGCCAGGGGAGCAGTCGACTAGTCATGTGTTCAGTCGACTGAACCCCTGTGCCTGCTAGCTACTGCTTGTTAATATGGTAAAAGCAGTCGACTGGGCCCTGCCTCAGTCGACTAGGCCCTGCCTCAGTCGACTGGACCTCTGTAGGATAATGTGTTCTTTTTGTTTCTGCCTGATTCAGTCGACTGGCCCCTGATTCAGTCGACTGAAAGCTGGAGACCTCAGTCGACTGACCCTAGTCTCAGTCGACTGGAATTGCTATTAAACCCTTTTGAAAACTCCCTGCCTTCTTCAGTCGACGGAGTAGTCGACTGAGCAGTCGGCTGAACCTCTAGGTTCAAATGTGTTTTGTTTTCCGCTGCGTGTGTTCTTCAAATTAAACTTTTGGGAACATTAATGAATTAGTTTAGCCTCGGTGGCGTGCTACGGGCTCCGGTTCCGCTATTGTGGGACCGGGCTGTGACAGGATGGGTGTCCCAACCTAGCATGCCATAAGTGGTCGCGAACTTTCTTTCCAAGATGAGCTTGAAATAAATTGGACAGCAAACCATGAAGAGGATAAAGACCATTGTTACTGGGCCCTTGGTAAAGAATCTTCCCCGTGGTGTTGTCCTGAATTTGAAAGTAATTAGAATGGAAGATAAAGTGACAATTATTATCGAGGCAAAGTTTGTGGACTGAAAGAAGATTAGTAACAATCGAAGGTACTCAAAGAATATTATGTAAAGAAAAGGTATGGGAATTAGTAGTGAAGTTAGAATTACCAATATGAGAAATAGGGAGACTTTGGCCATTACCAACAGAAACCTTGTCATTACCATTGTAATCTTCAGAGAAATTGAGATTGTGCAAGTTTAAAGTGATGTGATTTGTAGCACAAGAGTCAGATAGCCACATTTTGGCATTGTTGGAGGCATCAAAAAATTGAGGACACCAAGGGATTGAAGCAGCCATAACAGAAAGTTGAGCTGGTGGAAATTTGCCTTGGTAGGTGTAATTCATTTGATGATAGCAGTCAATGGCCAAATGATTAGGTTTGTTACAGATTTGGCAAACAATTTGAGGTCTCTGTGAGAAATTGTTGCAATCACTTGAATTAGGGAAGAAGTGAAAATTGTTTCTGCCTCGATAACCCCCTGATCGACCTCTAGATCTACCTCTGCTTCTATTTGAGAAATTACCTTTGTGAAAACTGTTGGAAAAACAGGTTTAAATGGAAAGTTTAAACGCGCAGCGGAAAAATCAAGTTATGAAACTTTATTGGCATGCCCGGATCTACTACTCGTCAATTCTACAGATGCGCACAAGAGGGGACACGAGTTATACCTTAGTGTCTTGAACCCAATTCTGATCTTCAACTTCCAGCAGCCTCCACTAGATGATCTTCACCCTTATGACTCCTGCGGATGCCTGCCAGAAAGACTAGGGTTGGTGGGAACCCTAATGGAGAGGATAGAGAAGGTTTTGGGACTCCAAAACAGTTTCTGCAGCTTCTGACGTTCAAAACGACGAACAACCTTTTCCAGAACGCAGCTGCCCTATTTATAGATTCCCAGAACCGACCTAGACTTCGAGCGATCGAAGTGCCTTCGATCGATCGAACATTCGATCGATCGAACCATCTTCGATCGATCGAACCTGCAGACTTCAATCGATCGAGATATCTTCGATCGATCGAACCTGTCTGGACATCATCCTCAAGCATCTTTCCAAGCATCCTGGCGGAGCTAAGAGTGGGACCTCCTAGGCTCTTTATTGTTGGCTCAGACCAGTTTGTTAATTACCATGACCAAACTCTTTGATCAGCAAACTAACTAACTGGTCAGTTAACGTTTACTCCACTATAAAACGATAACTGAACTCCAACGCAAAAGAACATATCCGAAGCGATAACTAGACTTGTATGTTGTACTAATGTCCCTCTACCTCTAGCATTCGTAATCATATTCAGGTAGTCGGATAACTGTTACTGTCAACCTGAATCATGATTACTTCTTGTATTCCTTGAGTCCCATTCACCTCTCATGATTACCAAACATGTTGATAACTCTTATCAACAAGACTGCAGTACTCAGTAATCGACTTGGTGACATTCTCAAGGGAATGCTTACTCTGAATTAGAGGGTAGATTCTATCTTGACAATATATGTTCACAACCCTATGAACATGACATACCCAAGATACCCAGGTGTTGATCTTCTGTAGACCTCACTGATTGGTAAGTCAAAGCAGTCATATCCACAGTCTGTGTTCATAATCGCCTCAAGATTGAGAACACGTACCTTATACAAGTTATGAGTTCCTATCGACTGATTGACAGCTTTGAGTGTCAATAGGAAAGCTCAGGTCCGTCAATGCACTATAAGCACTAGCATATTAACCAAGAGTCACACTCTAGTGATTGAGATTTATCACTCCATCGAATGGTATTTAATGATGCTACAGTGTATACCTGATGAGATATCCAGTCTCATCATCCACTGTGACAAGCTTTAAGTATCAAAGAATAGTAATTCGTATCTCATTGTATGTATCTCATACACACACGAAATACTTACTATGATACTTATGGATTAAACAATCATCTCATGAAAGAAACATACATAATGAAATGTAAAGCTGATATCCATATATTAAAAAAAAATCAATGTCTAATACATAAAGTAATGGTTTGAGGGCACAAACCCAACAAACTCCCACTTGCACTCATAACCATTCAGAACTACATCTGAGACCTAGACTATCTAGATGACGATCAAAAGCCTTCTGTGGCAATGCCTTTGTAAACGGATCAGCAAGATTGTCAGCTGTGGCAATCTTGGTGACAGTCACATCTCCACGTTGAACAATATCTCGGATAAGATGATATTTCCGCTCTACGTGCTTTCCCTTTCCGTGGTTCCTTGGCTCCTTGGACTGAGCCACTGCCCCACTATTATCACAATAAAGCGTAATAGGCGACAGCGACGCTGGTACCACCTCAAGTTCCATAAGGAACTTCTTGAGCCAAACAGCTTCCTTTGCGGCTTCACAGGCAGCCACATACTCAGCTTCTGTAGTTGAGTCTGCAATGCATTTCTGCTTAATGCTCCTCCAACTGACAGCACCACCTCCCAAGGTAAAGAGATGACCGGACGTCGACTTTCTCGAATCTTTATCTGACATAAAGTCTGAGTCAGTGTATCCTACTGGAATTAACTCACTACCACCGTACATAAGCATGTAATCTTTAGTCCTTCTCAAGTACTTAAGAATGTGCTTAACGGCTGTCCAGTGCTCTGGACCCGGATTCGACTGATATCTGCTAACCATGCCAACGGCAAAACAGATATCTGGTCTAGTACATAACATCGCATACATGAGACTTCCCACTGCCGAAGCATAGGGAACTCCTATCATGCGATTCCTCTCCTCCTGTGTCTTTGGACACTGGTCCTTGGAGAACGCTAAACCATGCCTGAAAGGTAACAAACCTTTCTTCGAATTATCCATTGAAAACCTAGTTAGCACTTTATCGATATAACCAGCTTGAGATAATCCCATTATCTTTCGCTTACGATCCCGAAAGAGCTTTATTCCAAGAATATAGCTCGCCTCTCCTAGATCCTTCATATCGAAAGTACTAGTTAGCCAAACCTTGACCGTTGACAGCGCCGCTACATCATTTCCAATGAGTAGAATGTCGTCAACGTAAAGCACAAGAAAAGCCACTACTTTCCCTTCACATTTCTTGTATACACAAGGCTCATCCAGATTCTGTATGAAACCAAACGACTTGACCGCTTGGTCAAATCGGATGTTCCAACTTCTGGATGCCTGCTTAAGCCCATAAATGGACTTTTGCAACTTGCATACCAAGTTACCTTTCCGACCAGCTATGAACCCTTCTGGTTGTTGCATATAGATGTCCTCCTCAAGATTGCCATTCAAGAATGCAGTCTTGACGTCCATCTGCCAGATTTCAAAATCTAGGCATGCAGCAATAGATAAGAGTATTCTGATGGACTTGAGCATGGCTACCGGCGAAAAGGTTTCCTCATAGTCAATGCCCTCCCTCTGAGTATAACCTTTCGCTACAAGCCTAGCCTTAAAGGTCTCAACCTTTCCATCAGATCCTCTTTTCCTCTTGTAGACCCACTTGCAGCCAATGGGTTTAATATTGGCTGGAAGCTCTACAAGATCCCAGACCTGATTGGAATCCATAGATTCCAATTCAGCCTTCATAGCTTTAACCCAATGAGCTGAATCAACATCAACCATTGCCTCTTCGTATGTGGTAGGATCAGATTCAGATTCTATGGAGACAGCTTCAAAAACTTCTCCTAAGAACATGTATCTATCAGGCTGGCTGATAATCCTCCCACTACGACGAGGTACAGGTGCGAAAATAGGTGAAGAAGTGGTGTTTTCTTGATTTATATCGTCATTAACTACGGGTTGGACTGAGGGCTCTCCTTCTATCTCTCTAAGATCTATCCTTCCCTTAGGTTTATGGTTCATGATATAATCATTCTCTAAGAAAACAGCATTTGTACTAACAAACACTTTCTGTTCCCTTGGATCATAAAAATACCATCCATAAGTACCCTTTGGATAACCCACAAAGTAACATACTTCCGATCTAGAATCCAATTTGCTCATCTTTCCTTTCAGCACATGTGCCGGACACCCCCATATTCGGAGATGTTGCAAAGAAGGCTTGCGCCCAATCCACATCTCTCGTGGTGTCCTTGGAACAGATTTGCTTGGTACTAGATTTAGTATGTAAGCAGCGGTTTCCAAAGCATAACCCCAAAGGAATAATGGCAACTCAGAATAACTCATCATCGACCTAGTCATGTCTAAAAGAGTCCGATTCCTTCTCTCCGCTACACCATTTTGCTGAGGCGTACCAGGTGCAGTTAACTGTGACAGAATCCCATTCTGTACGAGGTGATCAATAAACTCATTAGAGAGGTACTCGCCACCTCGATCAGATCGAATGGTCTTGATATGTGTGCCCAATTGCTTCTCCACTTCAGCCCTAAACTCTTTGAACTTTTCAAAGGCTTCAGACTTGTGCTGCATTAGGTACACATATCCATACCTGGAGTGGTCATCGGTAAATGTTATGAAATACTCATAACCACCCCTTGCTCTAATATTTATTGGTCCACACACATCAGTATGAACTAATTCCAACAATGCATTGGTCCTATTGCCCTTTGCAGGAAAGGGCCTTTTGGTCATCTTACCCTCCAAACAAGACTCGCAGACTTCCATTGGTTCGAGAACCAAATCGCCTAAGACCCCTTCTTTGACTAGTCTGTCAATCCTATTCAGATTGATATGGCCAAGCCTCATATGCCAAAGCCTTGTTGGATTAGTGGAAGGTTCCTTTCTTTTAGATGGTAAAGTTACCACTGAGTTATTAAGTTCCAAACAAGAATCTTTTGAAATATTGGGAGTAATCACATACAAACCATTTGATTTAACACCAGAACATATAAAAGAACTGTTTCTTTTAATCACAACTTCAGTTCCAAAATGAAAAGAATAACCATTATTCGATAAATTAGAAACTGAAATTAAATTACGTCTCATTGAAGGGACGTAAAGTACATCTGATAAAATCAAAATTTTATTGTCTAGAAATTCTAAAACTACGACTCCTATAGCAACCGCAGATACGGTTGCGCTAGAACCTAGAGTAAGTACGATTTCCCCATCACTGCACTTCCTGGTTGATCTGAACCCCTGCAATGAATTACAGATATGGTTAGTCGCACCAGAATCAATGCACCAAGTGTTTGAAGTATCCGTTATAAAACTTACTTCAATCACATGTGATTCAATCATACCTTGAACTCTTGTAGCTAAGAATTCTGGACAGTTCCTCTTCCAGTGGCCCTTCTCACCGCATTGGAAACACTTTCCTTTGCCTTGGCCACCCACCTTCCCTTTGCCTTTACCTTTTCCCTTAGATTTTGCAATCTTAGGGACCGGTCCAACACTTGAACCACCAGTGCCAGCCTTCTTCTTCCCTTTCTTTCCTTTCGGTACAGATCGGGAAGAGGAAGCGCTTTTCTCAACGTTCAAAACGTTGACCCCAGGTTTGATCACCCCTTCCGCTGCCAAAAGAGAACTCATCAATTCGCTCATTGAAAAATTCATTTGATTCATATTATAGTTAAGTTTAAATTGAGCGAATGAAGGCGACAGTGAATTGAGGATCATATCAACTTGGGTCTGTGCATCGATGTTGGCACCTAGGGTCTCCAGCTCGTTTAAATAACCAATCATTTTTAAAACATGTTCCTTGACTGGAGTCCCTTCCGACATCTTTGCACTCATTATCTTCTGCATAGCTACCTGTCTGGCAGGCCTGCCATGCTCCCCAAACATCTTTTTCAGGGATGTGATAATGTCACTGGCAGAATCATTCGATTGGAATTGATGTTGTAACACACCAGCCATTGAGGCCAGAATATAGCAACGAGCCATTCCATTCGACTTCTTCCATTTGTCGAACTCGCGTCTGGCAGCTGCCGAAGCATTTGCCGCGGGTTCTTCGGGGCATGGGGTGGTGAGGACATATATGTGATCCTCCGCAGTTAATACGATGTCAAGGTTTCGTTTCCATTCAGTGTAGTTGTTTCCAGTTAACTTGTTTTGAGTGAGTATGGTGGCAAGTGGACTAAATGCAGATCCAGACATTATGATTACTGAAAATCAAACAAACAAAATAAATATGGATATCAGAATTTGACAGTTTGAAATAAAAGAATCCTTTTAAAACTCTTATTTTAAAACAAAGTCGCCGGAATATTGAAACGAAAGAATAAAGCCTCCGTGTGGTGGTCAATGTTCAATCTTTCGATTAATCATGACTTGTCCGCTATGCAACTCTTGCAAAACAAGTTATGACTCCCGAACCTATTTGATCTCTAAGTTTCTGAATAATGCCCCGTGTGGGATCCCTTATCCATAGCTTAGCTAGTGTGTACCATTAACTAGGATCCAATCACAACCGTCTCAAGTAGCGCCTCCGTGTGGTGGTCACCCTCTAACACGTCTGATTGATCCTATCAAAAGAAGTTCACATCTAGTAACCAATGAGTAATGCACCCTCCGTATGGAATGATCACCCCTGGCGAGGTGACACAGAATGCACCACTCATCTTACAGTGAACCGTTAATGGAAGATCGTGGGTGTAATTTGATAAGACCCTCTCCCACTAGATTTAGTAAAAAAAGGATTTTGCTTTTCGAGAAAATCTGTTTCTACACACTTCCCATAAACATCTAATGTTTACTAATGTGTTGAAAACGGTTTTTGAATTTTATTTTAGAAAACTTGTTTTGCGTGCATGCAACAATGTATTATACGCCAATCACAAACAAAGCACATAAAACAAAAAACTAAAATGAAATAAAAGACATCCAAACGATGCCTCTATCTCCCATGGCTCTATCTCCATAGAACCTGCTTTTGGTTTGATCGCCTCCAGCTCCATCTTCATGGACAACGGCTCCTTGCTTCATCTTCATGGATATTCTAATTCTATTACATTGAACCTATGCCTCTTTTGAAGCTTACAATTTATCTAGAAATAGAAATAGCAACAACAAAATAAAAGGCTAGGGAAACCGGTGCGACTTTCCTTTTCGTAGGATTGAAGTCGCAGCGCCCTTTACATATGCCTTAAAACCAAACCAAACTTAAAACAACACACCAATCTAAAACATTCAAACACAAAATTAAATGCTCTTGGCGCCATGGGAGATAGCGACTAACTTTTGCTGCAAATGGTTAGTTGAACACACATCCACGCATATATATAACAAAATATAACTATTGGAACCATTAATTGATTCACACAGTATATAAACTCTTTACATACTGAATTAGAACTCAAAACAGCATCTAACTTCTCTGTCATAGTTCGATCGATCGAAGACCGTTCGATCGCTCGAACCTTCGATCGATTAAACACTGTTCAATCGCTTGAACATTCTATTCCACAGAATGATTAAAAATTTTGTAGAATACGTTAAAATTAAACTTTTAATTTCAAAATACTTTTAAAACTGTGAAACAAAGATCCTGACAAAGAGTCTGTCTCGATCGATCGAACTCTGTTCGATCGCTCGAACAACAGAAGGTTTCGATCAATCGAAACCTGTTCGATCGCTCGAGTACAGAGCGTTCGATCGATCGAGACTACTTCGATCGATCGAACCTATCTTGCATCCAATGCAATCACAGATTTGTATACTGCTGCGATAACACTGCAGAAACAGATCTGTGACGATGCAGTTTCGAAAGCAGTTCTAAAATCAACATGCAAATCAAAATAGTGTTCCAAAAAACGCATCTATGGATCCAAACGAGCGTGGCTCTGATACCAATTGTTGGAAAAACAGGTTTAAATGGAAAGTTTAAACGTGCAGCGGAAAAATCAAGTTATGAAACTTTATTGGCATGCCCGGATCTACTACTCGTCAATTCTACAGATGCGCACAAGAGGGGACACGAGTTATACCTTAGTGTCTTGAACCCAATTCTGATCTTCAACTTCCAGCAGCCTCCACTAGATGATCTTCACCCTTATGACTCCTGCGGATGCCTGCCAGAAAGACTAGGGTTGGTGGGAACCCTAATGGAGAGGATAGAGAAGGTTTTGGGACTCCAAAACAGTTTCTGCAGCTTCTGACGTTCAAAACGACGAACAACCTTTTCCAGAACGCAGCTGCCCTATTTATAGATTCCCAGAACCGACCTAGACTTCGAGCGATCGAAGTGCCTTCGATCGATCGAACATTCGATCGATCGAACCATCTTCGATCGATCGAACCTGCAGACTTCAATCGATCGAGATATCTTCGATCGATCGAACCTGTCTGGACATCATCCTCAAGCATCTTTCCAAGCATCCTGGCGGAGCTAAGAGTGGGACCTCCTAGGCTCTTTATTGTTGGCTCAGACCAGTTTGTTAATTACCATGACCAAACTCTTTGATCAGCAAACTAACTAACTGGTCAGTTAACGTTTACTCCACTATAAAACGATAACTGAACTCCAACGCAAAAGAACATATCCGAAGCGATAACTAGACTTGTATGTTGTACTAATGTCCCTCTACCTCTAGCATTCGTAATCATATTCAGGTAGTCGGATAACTGTTACTGTCAACCTGAATCATGATTACTTCTTGTATTCCTTGAGTCCCATTCACCTCTCATGATTACCAAACATGTTGATAACTCTTATCAACAAGACTGCAGTACTCAGTAATCGACTTGGTGACATTCTCAAGGGAATGCTTACTCTGAATTAGAGGGTAGATTCTATCTTGACAATATATGTTCACAACCCTATGAACATGACATACCCAAGATACCCAGGTGTTGATCTTCTGTAGACCTCACTGATTGGTAAGTCAAAGCAGTCATATCCACAGTCTGTGTTCATAATCGCCTCAAGATTGAGAACACGTACCTTATACAAGTTATGAGTTCCTATCGACTGATTGACAGCTTTGAGTGTCAATAGGAAAGCTCAGGTCCGTCAATGCACTATAAGCACTAGCATATTAACCAAGAGTCACACTCTAGTGATTGAGATTTATCACTCCATCGAATGGTATTTAATGATGCTACAGTGTATACCTGATGAGATATCCAGTCTCATCATCCACTGTGACAAGCTTTAAGTATCAAAGAATAGTAATTCGTATCTCATTGTATGTATCTCATACACACACGAAATACTTACTATGATACTTATGGATTAAACAATCATCTCATGAAAGAAACATACATAATGAAATGTAAAGCTGATATCCATATATTAAAAAAAAAATCAATGTCTAATACATAAAGTAATGGTTTGAGGGCACAAACCCAACAAAAACATGGAAAATTCTGTCCTTGTCCTTGATTCGGAGTAGTAGTACCACGATTTTGAATTGAAGCCATAGCAGAGAATTGTGAATCTTGAAGAGTAGTAGCATATGAGGCTTCAATTGTTGTTCCTCAGATCTTAATAAGGAATGAAGGTCTTCAAGAGTTAAAGGATCAGATCTGATGCGTATAGCTGTTTTGAAGCTATTATATTCAGCTGGCAATCCATTCAAAGTGTAAAGAAGCATATCTTCATCATCAATATGAACAGAGGCTGCTACAAGTTTATCCCTCAATCTCTTGATTTTCTGAATATATGAGTCTATAGAATCAGATTTCTTCGAAATAGTTTGCAGATCTGATTTAAGTTGCAAAATATTTGACCTAGACAACGAACTGTATTGTCTTTCAAGCGATAACCAAACTTTTTTAGATGAAGATTTGCCAACAACCAGAGACAAAGCACTCTCGGTTAAAGTTGCATTGAAAAACGTAATTATAGCTTGATCTTGTAAACTCCATGATTGAAAATCTGGGTTCAGATCTGCAGTAACTTGACCATTTTCATCAGCAAGAAATTGTGAAGGACAGGACCTAGATCCATCAATGAATCCAAAGAGAGAGTGAGTTCGAAGAACAGAGGTAATTTCATACTTCTATAGGATGTAATTTGAACTTTCTAGCTTGAAAGGAACAAGACTTGAAATATTTGACCAGAGATAGACTGGATTTTTCTGATTTTGCACAGACGTAGACGAAAAGGAAGAAGAATAGGTTGAAGAAACACAGATTGCTGAGGTCGCCATTTTTGAACGCTTGTTCTTCAATGCTCTGATACCATAAAAGCATGTGAGTAAAGCAGATTCTCATTAATGGAATTGACACACATTATAGATATATATATATATATATGTACATGGGCCCATAACTGACCTAACACTTTAATGACCTAACACATGATCTAACACACTAAGAGTCAGTTACAACAAATTGATGCCAGCTCAGCTAAGTTCTGTTTGGACTGGTTAATATATATGAGATTCCGAATTATAAGACAAACTTATGAAATTTGCGATGATGGGGGGACAAAATTTGAAATTCAATAAATTGAATGGAAAGAAGGAGAAATAAACTAAAACGTAATTAATCACATTTTGAGAATCAATGTTGAGTTTTGTATTTATTTATTTTTAATAACCATGGGTGTCTGGTCAGCTTGTGCGCACCTCGACTAATCCTACGAGGTCAGAGTGTTCGAGTGAATCATCTGTGACCATGCCCTTGAAATTCGAACTTGAGACCTCTGGGTCTAACACCAAGAGGGCTTACTATCCAACCACAAAGGAAGTAGTTTCAATGTTGAGGTGTTGCTACCTTTTAAACTAGTAATAAAAAAAAGGAGTGAACAAGTGTGAGAAGATTGGACAAAACATGTTGTAACAAAAATGTCCAGTTTGCTTCAATGGAATCAATCTCTCTCTCTCTCTCTCTCTCTCTCTCTCTCTCTCTCAAATCTATATATATATCAAATAACAAGAAACTTCATGGCTTGAGGCAATACACTACCTACTACTAATGTATCATGACTTCTCTCTCTATATATATATATATTAAGTTGTAAAATGGATGAAATGGAGCACAAGTACTTTGGCGTGGATGGGGTGAAGCTCCACGTGGCTGAGATCGGGTCTGGATCCACGGTGGTGGTTTTCTTGCACGGGTTTCTGGAGATATGGTACTCTTGGCACCACCAGATGATTATCGCGACAAAGGCTGGGTACAGAGCAATCACACCCGATTACAGAGGGTACAGGCTATCCGACCCACCACTCGAACCCGAGAAGACCTCCTTCTCTGTCCTTGTCACTGACCTCCTCGCCATCCTCGATTCTCTCCACATTTCTAAGGTATACTTCTTCTTCTCATCTCTTTGTTTGAATCAACAAATAAATATTTCAAAATGTTAGAAATATTTTTGTTTGTTTGCTAAGAAAATGGAGGAAAGGAAAAGAAAAAAAAAAGTGTAATGCTGAAATCTTATGTTGCTTCGGATAATTGGGAAAAAACAATGATGCACGCACATTATTCCACACAATTTTTCACACCCAATAATTTCGTCCCTTGATTCCACCAGATTCCATGTGCTCCCACATGAGACTCATGTGGAATCTATATGGGGTCTACTGGAATCAAGGGCCATTGTGACCCATCAGGAAAAATAGTTCTATGTGAACGTCAAACATCTTAAAATTCATGCAAAAATCATTTAATATAATACTCCATTAAAGTAGATATCACACAAGTGTGTATGAGATATTTTCTTCTCCAGTAGAGACTAATCAAACCCAATAATTAGCTCAAATAAAAAGGGAAAAAAAAACACTTAATAGATTCTCTGTTCCTAATTATAATACTTTATTCCATTTTAAAATGTATTATTTTACGAGACTCGTTCAAAAGTCAATTTAATTTAATTACATACTTTTCAAATTTACCCTACATACTAAAAACTCTCCCATTTTTCGTTTGAATGTTGGAATTTCGCAGTTAAAGGATAATTATGAAAACTTAAAAAATTTCACAACAATCAAAAAAGGTCATTAAGTAATTGGAGTTCTCAAAAAGGACTCTTAATTTAGAACAGACGAAGTAGTAGTTAGCTAGACAGTAATTTTGTTATCCACCTAGCTAGTAAAAACTTGGGGAGCTAACAGCAACACCAACAATCTCATCAAACTTTTTCTTCAAAATTGTGCTTTGAATACCTATGTGGCACTTTAAAGAGCAACTTTTTGCTCAAGTTAGAGACTGTTAGAGTATCTCTAGAATATTCTTCAAACTTTAAAATTTTATTATTTCTTATTCTACTATTATTTATGGGAATTACTATTAGCACTCCAAAAATCAATAATGCAATCCATGGTACCACTCTGACAACCTATC
Organism: Hydrangea macrophylla; assembly: GCA_033977485.1. Lineage (NCBI taxonomy): Eukaryota > Viridiplantae > Streptophyta > Magnoliopsida > Cornales > Hydrangeaceae > Hydrangea > Hydrangea macrophylla. The sequence goes on along the minus strand of CM066988.1, from coordinate 95,039,987 downwards.
GTACTATGCATTTTATGCAGCCCATAGAGTGCAGTTAGTAATCAGTGGAGTGCGAATAGCATTGCCCTTATTTATTAGAGAATTGCTATGCTTCCATTTTGTATCCCAAATGTTTTCCGAATAGATGTGACAATGAACCCACTGGATTTTGACTGAAAGATGTAGAAGTAGTCTCACCATTATTGAAGGTCGTACCACTATCACATGTACTTGGAAAGCATTTGTGATACAAAATTTGGAAAGTGTATCATTCCTCTAGTTATTAATGTTTTAAGTTTTTAGATTGTTTGAATGTCACATCAAATGGGATAAAATAAGAGAGAGAAAAAAAAACTGTGGTTGGCAAGTGATTTTGCAAAGTAGCTGAGGGAGATTCATTTTTTTTTGTGGCACAGCAGTTTGGTATATGACATTTGATTTCACCGTTGGAGGACCAAAAGTGTCCTCTCTCTTCAATTTGATGATGCCATGTGGACTTTGCTTCTCCTCTTGGTTGGAGATGCTCTAAATTAGTTTTCTAAATCCCAAAAGTCAAACGTTCTAAAATGTAAAAATCTCAATTGTCATATAATGAACTAATATAACAAACTTCAATTGAGAGCAATTTTGGATTTAAGCAAGTAAAGCTTTTAGTTAAATGTTAGCTAGAGATGTTGGATATGCTCTAAGGTACTGTAATTTTGAACATACAAAGAATGGTTATTGTGGCTTCAATTCTCTTCATCCCTTAGGAAAAATTTAAACCTTGTCCAAACTATTTGGTATTCATGACCAAAAAAAACTATTTGGGATTGTCAATGTGAATCCTGTTGTTACTCGATGTAGCCTCAGATCATACATTACAACATCCTTCCCATAATGTCAATTAGAGTTAATAGTTAATACTACCACAAATACTTTGAATATGATTATTGTTTTAATAAAAAGTTACATTTCGATACAATATAGCCGTATATTTGCATCTTTAATAATTGTATTTAGAATCATGACCTGAGTATGATAATAATTGAGCTTGAACCACTAAAACTTGAATCCGTTATCTTACTAGGTGAGGGTTCGGTCTAGTTCTGATAACTATGCATATCGTGTAAGAAAGAGCGCATACCACGTAAAGTGAACTCATAATAAATAGGATGTTGATATTTGTATAGATGAATGCTCTATTATATACGTTGATAAGTCTCAACAAGTGTTCTTCCTTGTAAAAAAGATTCAGAATCACCCTATTTATCATATTTTCTACAGGTTTTTCTTAATGCCAAAGATTTTGGATGCCGGATTGCTTGCTTATTTTCCTTTCTCCACCTAAACAAGGTCTATGGAATCGCAACAATGGGGGCCCCACTGATGCCTCCTCTTCCCTCAATATTCCATACATATCTCCTTGAAGGCTTCTACATTTCCAGATGGATGGTATATACGTTGAACTTTTCTCTATTCATTTGTTCAAAACAAAGAGTTTGCAAAACAAAAGGGGTGTGTTTGGAATTACATCTTCCGCCTAATTACATCATCCTCTTCATTTCAAGTAATTTTAAAGATGTATTCTAACAAAAGTGATAGGCCTTGTTCCATAAAATTAAACAAAAAGTATTAGATATTAAGTACTGAAAACTGTACGCTACTAAATTTATATTACTGAAAATAATGTTAGGCTTAAAGTTTTCAGTATGATTTTCTTACTTCAGGTTTCCAATAGCTTTTTAGCTACTTTTTAAGGTAAGTGGTGAGCCCCTATACATTAGCGAACAAAATAAAAATAAAATTTAAGTGACGAAAATTTCTATTTTTAACACTTAACTGGGTTATCAAACAAGCCACGCCCCTACCTTTAACTTGCTTCTGCTTATTATAGTGTTTTGCATATGAGCATGTGGATTGGGTTGTTAGAACCCCATCTCATCTACTTCTGTAATCAATAATGTTTCTATCTATACCCTCTTTTATATATCTCATGTCTAAAATATACCAAATCTATGACTATTGTTACTTGTACTCCCAAAAAAAAGGCCAACTTTCATTTCAAATGGAACACAGAGAACTAAAATTTTCTGCTTGAGACTTCATTATTTCGTCATCTCCATTTTAGGAACCCGGAAGAGCTGAAAAGGATTTTGGTCACCTTGATGCAAAGATAGTAGTAAAGAACATATATATACTATTCTCCAAAAGTGAGATACCAATAGTTGGTGAAAACCAAGAGATTATGGACTTGGTGGATCCATCCACTCCTCTACCCCCTTGGTTCACTGAGGAAGATCTTGCAGCCTATGGAGATTTGTATGAGAAATCTGGATTTCAAACTGCATTACAAGTTCCTTATACGTAATGGGTATGATCTGTTTTTCACACTAGCAAGGAAAGTGCTCTTACTTCCTTTTAAGGCACTCAATGTCTTCCTATACTATCCTTTTATGTAAATTGATCGATGACTATATGTTGGATCTTTAATCTATAAAATTGTAAAACCCTAAAGCAGTAGAAACGCAGCCCTAGGATCATATCATGTCAGATTAACAAGGATACAAAATATTATAATACATACCTATATCCATTGTAGCAATTAGCAAACCTTAGGAGAACGATGATGATCAGTTATGTCTTCCTCAGTCAAATCTATTGAGTTCTTTAATGGGTTCTTTCTCTAGATGGGATGGAGGAGGAAGTAGTATAATGATTTGACATACTGGGGACCATAACCTATATGTCTTTATATACTAATATGTTAGGGTTCCCATTATTCCTAAATATGGTATCCACTCATTAAACCCATACCCAGTAGAAGTCTATGGGCTTCCTACAATTAGACCACATAATATAAGCCCTTTTAATTAATAGCCCTTATAATATAATTTATATTAATATGTTGCCCACTCTTATTAGGAAATATAATTTCCTAACAATCTCCCACTTGGGCTACATATGATTCCTGAAACAATTATATTACATGTTCCTTAGACACGCACATGTGCTAATTATCTTTGAACTTCACTTTAGTTTCAATCTGGTCCATTTCCTATATTAATATGGGATCAAGGCGGCTTTCGTCACACATTATCGTAACTAGACCTTCAATTGTCACCATACCAACACATTCAATGACATAGATCAAGTATGGATGAATAGCATGGAAATTACATGCAATGTGATCTCAAACATGCCTATTTCCAATTGGTCCAACTTTAGTCTTTATTGAGATCAATTCAAAATAATGCAAAATCGCATAATTAGATTCAGAGATAAACCATAAACCATCAACTTTATTCTGCAGAAAAAAAACTTCATGAATGTCAAAAATAGAACCTCCAAAGCAAACTCCCACGAAACCAAAGTATTGTTAAACAATACCCATATGAGCAGTGTGCTCGTGAAAGACCTTAGGAGGTAATCCTTTGGTCAGCGGATCCGTAATAATGGAGTTTGTCCCTATATGTTCTATCAAAATTTGACCACTCTGAACTCTTTCCTTAACAACCAGAAACTTTTATTGTCACTGTATATCTTTAATGGCCTTTCAATGCCATCTACCACACGCAACCCAGTGACAAAGTTTCGCAACCATATCCCATGATTGGATGCCTCATAGCAGGCTATGAACTTCGCAGCCATGGTTGAAGAAGCTATGAGTGTCTACTTAGCACTCTTCCAGGATATAGCTCCTCTATCCAGCATATAAACATAGCCTAACGTGGATCGCTTATTGTCTTGGCATCCAACAAAATGGGAATCAGAATACCCAATGATCTCCAAAAGATCTGATCTCTAATACGTGAACATGTAGTCTTTTGTTCTCTGTAAATACCGCATAACCCATTTGGCTGTTTTCCAATGATCCATTCGTGGGTTACCCAAATATCTGCCCAATACTCCCACTAAACTTGTGATATACACAGTCATCAACCACATTCACCTCAAAACCATATGAGGTGATTACTTGATGGAACTTGTGATACCATTGACGCTAAGCCTGCTTAAGACCATAGATGGATTTCTTTAATTTGCACACCATAGATTTTGGATCTCCGCATTCAAAGTTTTCTGGCTGGACCATAAAAATCGTCTCATCAATGTTTCTATTGAGAAACGCTATCTTAACATCCATCTGATATAGCTCTAAATCAAAATGAGTCACGAGTGCCATTATTGTCCTGAAAGAGTCTTTCAATGAAACCGGAGAGAAAGTCTCTATATAATCTATGCCTTCCCTTTGAGTGAAACCCTTGGCAACTAGACGAGCCATCTCAACATTGCCCTTTGAATCCCTCTTGGCTTTAAATATCCATTTGAAACCAATGGGTTTCGTTTCTTCAGGTAATTCGTCAAGATCCCAAACGTCATTGTCTTTCATGGATTTCAACTCATTATTCATGGCATCAATCCACTTTTGAGAGTTAGAACTTTGTTTGGCTTGGTAAAAGTTGATTGGATCATTTTCCACTATCCCTATGTTAAACTCATGTTCTTGGAGGAAAACAATGTAATCATCCAGAATTGCATTTCTCCTTTCCCTAGTGGGTCTTCTTAATGGCATCTCCTCTTGTGGTTGTTGATTTTGCACTTCAGGTAAAATTTCTTTATTTTGCACGGGGAGCTCTTGTACATTGTCTTGAATATCTGAATTTGCATCTTGAACAATGTCAGGAATAGGAATCTGAACATTGTCAATAACAATATGACTGGGAAAAATTCCTACTCAAAGACAATGTTTCTAACCTTATCTCCCCCCCCCCCCCCCACAAACTCAATTTCCTCAAGAAATTTTGCATTTCCTATCTCAATAAATGCTCTAGTAGTGGGATCATAAAAATTAAAGCCCCGAGAGCGTTCAGTGTATCCAACAAAGTAGCAACTAATTGTTCTTGAGTCCAATTTCTTTCATGTGGCCTATAAGGCCGTGCCTAAGCCTGAACAACCCCAAATATATAAATGCCTAATGCTAGGCTTCTTTCCAGTCCATAATTCATAAAGGGGTTTTGGTTACTACTTTACTTGGAACCCTGTTAAGGATATATGCTGCAGTCTTTAGTGCTTCTCCCCAGAGTGATTCTGGTAAAGAAGAATGACTAATCATACTTCTTACCATGTCTTTAAGCGTTTTGTTTCGTCTCTCAGTTACACCATTCATGCTAGGTTTGCCTGGCATTGTGTATTGAGGGACAATACCGCATTCCTCTAGGAATTTAGCAAAGGGTCCTGGACGTTGTTCACCTGATCCGTCATATCTACCATAATATTCACCACCATGGTCAGATTTGACATCCTTAATTTTCTTGCCAAGCTGAAGTTCAACTTCGGCTTTAAATGACTTGAAAACATCCATGGACTGTGACTTCTCATGTATCAAATATAGGTACCCTTATCTTTAGTAGTCGTCTATAAATGTAATGAAATATTGTTGTCTATACCAAGAGGTTGTAGGGAATGGACCACATATATTAGTGTGAATGAGTTCTAAGATGTTTGTACACTATTTGGCACCTAATTTCCTAATGTTTGTCTACTTTCCCTTAATGCACTCAATGCAGACTTGAAAGTCTGCCAAATCTAAGAGGCCAAGAATTCCGTCACGCACAAGTCTCTCAATTCTCTATTTAGAGATATGGCCTAATCGCTTGTGCCATAAGGTGGCGGAATTCTCACTTAATTTTTGCTTTGTACTATGTGAATTAGTATGCAAAATTTCATTATAGGAAGTAACAGTGTCAAGCATATAAAGATTATCAATCAAAGAACTAGTACCAATAAGTTTTGATTCTTGAAAAAGACTAACTTTATTATTTCTAAAAGAACAAACATAACCAGATTTGTCCAAATTAGAAATAGAAATTATATTCCGTCTAAAAGACGGTGCAACAAAAGTCTCAATCAAATCCAAATAAACACCAGTCTTTAATAATAATCTAAAATTTCCTATGGCTTCTACTGTAACTTTCTTGCCATAGCCCACAAAGATGAATCTTCTTTCAGCATCAGTTGGCGGCCGGCTCCACAGGCAACCCCTTCTTTGCACGCCAAGCGGCGTATTTGGGACAGTCTCTCTTCATGTGGCCTCTTTTCTTGCAGAAATAGCAAAGGAATTCCTCATTTTGCTTCTTTAGTTTCTTCTGCTGAGATGTCACATCTGCAGCATCCTTAACTCTCTTCTTTTTATTATTCTGAGAGGTTGATGCTAAATGATCACTTTCAGTCTTGTCTCTCTAGATTCTTTCCTTTTCTTGCACACAGTGAGATAGAAGCTCATTACGAGTCCATTTTTTCCTTTTGGGTGTTATAACTCACTTTAAATTGAATGAATTGTGCAGGAAGAGATATGAGAACCAAGTGCACGAGCAAGTCCTCAGACAGCTCTAACTTTAGTGACTTGAGTATCCCACTGAGATGAGACATTTCCATAATGTACTCCCTTATGTTCCCCTTTCCTTTATACCTCATGGAAATTAGAGTAGCCAAAATGGTACTCGTTTTCGACTTTTCAGTTTTAGTAAAATATTGTTGTAATTCAGAGAGGAACTTCTTAACATTTGTGCTCTTAGTAATTAAGGCCCGAAATGCTTCCGGAATGGAACGTTTCATAATTATCAGACTCATGCGATTCTAGCGATCCCACTTCTCAATTTTAATCTCATTCGGGTTTTCCGTAGTCGAAGTGGGTCATTTTGTCCTTAGCATAAGGTCCAAATCCATACATCCGAGAATGATTTCCACGTTCTCTTTCCACACCTTAAAATTTCCCCCATTCGGCATTAGGATAACACTAACTTGAGCAGAAACATTTGTAGCTGTAGCAGAAACTGAATAGAGAACAAAATAAAATAAAATAATATGCTCACAATTAATAACATGTCATAATATAAACATATTAGAAAAACTTTATATATGTATGTATGACACATTAAATCATTTACTTAATGGTGGTCCATCACAGGATACCTTAAATAACATTGACATTTAGTCTTTGGACAGAAACATCAACTGTAAGTAGTACTCCTCGTGTAGTGATCAAATATTGACAATAAGTCCTATCAGACAATGGCCTTCCTTTGGGCCGACTCACTGCCCACATGGATAAGAATTTTGATAATTGTCACATATTTACCACCACATGTACACCCATCATTCGGCCAATTAAGAATCTTGCTTTGGGCCGATTGTTAATCGCATGAATAACAGATATACCATCTTAATATTGTAAAATAAATAAATTTACACAACAGAGGTTACTTTGGCAACATATTATTTCAATTTATTTATTTAAAATGTCATACATATGTATTGGAGCCTAAAATAGACCCCAAAATCTTAAGCTACCATAAAACTTAATTCATGTTATGAATTAACCAATATTCTAAAGCACAATAAAAATACCTTAATTTATGTTATGAACAACCAATATTTCATGATACTATGAAAAATCATTCATATCGCATATGAATCAAAAAAAATTTAAAGTGCTATAGAAAATCTAATATCATATTATGAATTAAAATCACATCATGAATAAACTTAATTTATGTTATGAATTACCAAGCAACTACCTATTCATGAAAGGTACTTTGGAAATTGCAATGATGTACTTATTAAGCACATCCAACAAAAAATAAAATAAAAGGGATAATAACAATTAACTGCATCATGTCACTACCATAAAGCATGTACAGAATCTGATGTAGGAAAAAGTAAACATATATTTCTATACGGTTAGTAATTACTTTCCCAAGTATCATGGCATCAGTTCCAACTTGTTCCACATTTAACATAATCATGAAATTGATTTTTCATTCCATATGCGAAACTTTAGCTGTATTATGAATGTCACATCAAATCAATAACATTATAGAGAGATGCAAGACGCCGTCGCCTATGAATCATATCAAGTGCCATCAAAAGACATATTATATTAATAACATGATGTTCACGAAATCAACTATATCCATGAATCAGCCGAATCAAAAAGTTAAGTGCCAAATTCCGAAACAACAAATTAACAATCGGCCAATATATTATGAATTAACCAAACATTATTCATAAAATTTCTAATAATCAATATGATAACTGCTCTGATACCACTTGTTGGATCTCTAATCTATAAAATTATAGAACCCTAAAGCAGTAAAAACGCAACCCAAGGATCATATCATGTTAAATTATCAAGGATGCAAAATATTAGAATACATACATGTATCCATTGTAGCAATTAGCAAATCTTAGGAGAACGATGATGATCAATTATGTCTTCCTCAGTTAAATCTCTTGAGTTCTTTAATGGGTTCCTTCTCTAGATGGGATAGAGGAGAAAGTAGTATAATGATTTGACATATTGGGGACCATAACTTATATGTCTTTATATACTGATATGTTAAGGTTTCCATTATTCCTAACAGGGTCAGTATTTGGTATCTACTCATTAAACCCATACCCAGTAGAAGTCTATGGGCTTCCTACAATTAGACCACATAATATAAGCTCATTTAATTAATAGCCCTTATAATATAATTTATATTAATATGTTGTCCACTCTTATTAGGAAATATAATTTCCTAACACTATATAGTATGCACACTTCAATTTGGGAACTGTATCCGTGTCGAACACGCACCGCCACGGGAAAAAGCGCGTTATATTTTTGTATGCGCAGCCGACACATCCAGACATGGTAGTGGATGTGGCGTGGTTGCCTCAGAATTTTGAGGTAAAATTTTTAGTATAACTAAGTATGGAGATAACTAAATAAGTAATTGCTTTTCTTTTCTTTTTTAGATCTAGGAAACGAGAGCGGACACGGCTCGGCATGTTGTTTGTTTACTTGAGCAATATAAATTTTTTTATGCGCCGTGTCCTAGCTATGTCTCCTTCTCCTAGTTTTTTTAGAATTTGCTGTATCATCATTTCGTATCGTGTCCGTTTCCATACTACATAGATTGATAACAACTGCCAGTTTAAAATCTAGCCCATCATAGCATAGAACTGCAACCATTAATCTACTTAATAAAATGTGAACAATATACAATATATGTGGTCTGTTCTGTTTTGTGGATTCAGGTATCTTGGTGCCTAGGCTCTCTAAACACCAAATTTTTGGATAACGTGACTCAGCTTAATAGGTGTCCAAAAGTCCATTATGGATGCCCGAACACGTCCTAAACGTACAAAAGCAATATAATTTTTGATATATTATTTCGTATTATTGTTGATTAGAATTTATTCAAGTGTTGAGTTCCTATCTATCTCTTTATATGTGTAAGAAATATGTGGGCCATACGGGCACCCACATACATTAGACCGAGTCCAATGGGCCTTGGCCTTGGTGACCTAGGGTGTGTGCCTATATATATTTATATTGCACACACATATTAGAGTTACACACACTACAACCCAAGTAGCCGGCCACCTCTTCTCCCCTCTCTTTCACGTTTTCTCTCTCTTGGCCATCACCATCGTGCCATGGGATTTAGCGCGTGACTCTCATGGGGATTGCTCCAATAGCGTCTGATTGGGAGAGAACAAATCCTAATTATACACCTTAACTCACATTTGTTAGCTGTTTTTATCTTGTTTTTATGAAGTTTTACTTTAGTTTCTATTTTCTGTCAGGTTATAGAAGAAAACAAGTAGATCTGGTTAAATAAGGTGAAAAAGCAAGCAGAAAGAAGTTGGAAAAAGCCCTTCGCTCGCGCGGCCCGCTCGCGCGAAAACCCAGAATCCGCTCGCGCGATCCGCGCGCGCGATCCCCTAAATGACGCGCTCGCGCAGCCCGCGCGCACGAGCTGTACAAAAACCAAAGTTACGTATTTGGCTGTTCTGAAGACTCATGTCCAAACAAAACTGCTTAATTGCGTCCAGACTGTAAAATATAGCAGTTCTAGTGCAATACGAGTTAGAAAAGCTTCTAAATACTCTTGTAAACTATATATATATATATATATATCTAGTTTTTATAATTTTTGAGGGTTAGACATTCTTTCATTGAGAGCTTTGGAAGGCAAGAGGAAGAAGAAGAGCAAGCTTGAAGGTCACTAATGGCTTCCTTCAACCCAATCTTCATGCTTTCAACCACCATGATCAACTAAACTCCTAATCTAGGGTTTCAATGAAACCTAGCGATGTAAAGGGGGATTCTATGCTTTTCTATTCTAGGATTTTATGTTTTTGGGATAGTGATTGCATGTTGGTGGATTAATTATTTATAATCAGTTCTTAATGTTAATAATCAATGGTACTTTGGATCTATTCTTGTCTTAGATTTTTCCTTATGCTTATTGAACTCAATAGTCCTTGATTTCTGTGATTGATAGGAGTATTTACATACAATGGTGCTTATGTGATTGTGATGTTTACATCTTTTATAATCCATGCTTAGGAAAGATGAGTTATGCTACACCCTAGTTATAGGTAGATAACTCATGTGAACCGTAGATGGATTATGCTTAGATTGAACTAACAATATTTTCTGGACGATACTATTGGGCTTATAGCTACGATAGATCATAACTATCCAAACATAGAACTTAGATTAGAAAGTATAGAACCCCAATGCATAGTTAGTGGTGGAATTGTAATCCTGGATCTCATCTCCATATATTTAAATCAACTTTAAATTTCGCATACAAATTTATTTAGATTTACTTCTAGACTTTATTTTTATAATTTCATAGTTTACTTCATAATTTAATTAGTAGTAATAATCAAATTCTAAACCAATCAAATTCCCGATTTCCTTATAACTAAATAGATTAGATTTTATTAAATAAAGGATAAAAAATAACAATCCCTGTGGGTTCGACCTTTACTTTCCACACTACAAATCTTTTGAAAGTAAAGCACAAATATGCATACTTTTATATCTTGATTTTGACAAGATCAATTTTTGGCGCCGTTGCCGGGGATTGAAAAGCGTCTTCTACGACCTAAGCGATGCACAAGGGAGTACACAGGAGATATGAAGGTGCAACAGGTTCGTGGTTCTTGATTAGGCTCGTAACAACACCGTTTGGTGATCCGTTGGGTTATTCCGCTAGGTAAGTGACGTAAACCCGACTAGTATGCTTGCGTGCATATTTATCTACAATATGAAAAGCTGAAAATTCTCTTGGCTCTCAATTTTGAGATTCTTCTTTCTTTTCAACGTCAAGGATGGAGAATCGCTCTTCAAAAGAAATGTTTGGTTTTGTTGTGGTTCACAAAATGTTTAGCAAATGCAATTTCTACATTAATTTTTTAATTTTTTTTGGTTGTTGCAGGTCACTTAATGAAGTGTTCGATGTACCAAAACAAGGGTTGAAGTTCCAGCACTGCTAATCATGGGTGACAAGGACTATTGTCTCAAATTCCCAGGAATGGAGGACTACATAAGGAGTGGACAGGTAAAAGCTTTTGTTCCCAATTTGGAAGTGAAGTTATTGCCCGAAGGAAGCCACTTTGTGCAGGAGCAGTTTCCTGACCAGGTGAATCAGCTCATCCTCGCCCTCCTCGCTAAGCTTACTTGATCACAAACCTTAAAAACAGATGTTTTCAATCGTTCGAAGTTTGGTCTGGTTGTGAGGATGTCTGATAAAAATAAAAAATAAAAAAAATAAAAAATTTATAAAAACAACCTTGAAATCACATCCAATGGGCAATTTTTACATGACTGATTTCCTGTTTTGGCGTTATGAAGGAAATAACCTTTATAAATTTGTTTGTTTGTGTTTTTTTTTTTTTTTTTTTTTTTGTGTGTGTGTATATGTGCGCGCGCGGGGGCGCGCAGGGTTCACGACTTTGTTAATGGCGATTTTACTGGAACTAAATTCAAGGAAATATTGACTTCAATAACTGTTAAAAGAAAGTTAGTTGACAAAGTTAATGTTACATTTTTCCTTTTCCTTTCTATGCTCTTCTGAAATATGCAATTTCACCGAATAGCTGTTTGAGACAGTCATCCTCTCCTTCCTCGGTAACCTTAGTTGATTGCCAACACTCATCGAAAGGTATGGTTCTAGGCATTCTCATGAAGGAAATAATGAGCTTCGTAGTTTCTTCTTTTTGTGTGGTTTGCAACACGGTTTTTCTGAAGCTAAATTCATGAAAGACTGCCTTTCATTTTCAACTTAGTTTTAGATCCGATTTTTTAGTTTTTGGAAAAGAAAAGGAAATGGTACTTGTTTTAGCTTTTTTAGGTTGGCGACATGAATTTGCTTATAAGCGACCACAGAAAACACTCCGTCAGCTGTATGAGGAATCCACTACTACGCCACAAGGACCGCAGCGTAGAGATATCCGGAATCCAAGACAACTTCAAAATTGTAGATGATGAGATGGCACAAAGCCAAGCCCAGACAAGTGTAGAAACTTCACCAAAGGGGACGACCGAATTTGCTTGAAAAGCTTCCATAATAGCAAAAGTTGTACCATGGAAAGCAACACAGTTGTAGGAGAGAGCTCCAACGCCATTAATCTTACCCAATGAAGACCAAAAAGCCAATCTACTGTTGCAAGACTGGTCTGGGCAACATCCACCATCTTGAACCCAAGGAAAAGCCTTGCAAGATAAGAAAAACAACTTTCAAAAAAGAAGGGAAAAGCTTCATAGGGGAAGCGGAGGAGCCAAATAAGCCCTTATTTGGACTGGGACAAAACATGGCACGAAGAGGTTAAGGAAGAGAGAGAGAGAGAGAGAGAGAGAGGGGGGGGGGGGGGGGGGGGGGATGCAACATCGAGTTGATTTGCCAAAAAAACAGTTTTAAGAGTCTTTTTTTTTTTTTTTTTTTTTTTGGGTGGGGGGGCTTGGTAAACTCGGATAAGAAAGAAGAACAGGACTGAACCCAGTCTTATTTTTCGATACTGTTTTAGGCATTCCCAAACATGCCCTAAAAGTTGGTAGTTGTTGGAGTCCCATCCTCTTTAATAGTTATTTTTGCATGTGATCAATGACCTAGGTGTTGAGATAAGATACTACAGAATATTGTTAATACTAACAGATAAGTACAATTTTCTTTAGTAGTCTTCCCTGTAAGGTTTGCGTAATGGTTAAATATGATTTAATGGGCATTTTTATTGTTCTTGGTTTTGGCACCTCAAATCTCTGATACAGAACTAAACCAACAGAAATCAGGACCAAAATTTTAAGCTGTAGCTACTAACTCCTCTGGAGTAACTCTGTTTTTGTGTGTGTGTGTGAGTGTGTGTGTGTGTGTGTGTGTGTGTGTGTGTGTGTGTGTGTGTGTGTGTGAGAGAGAGAGAGAGAGAGAGAGAGAGAGATTGCCTCAAGAGCACCATTGTGGAGAGAGTCAGGGGTTTTGTGTTAATGAAGTGTAATAACAAACATTTACAAAAGGTATATATGTATGGATTCTGTGGAATTTGCCTCTATTGGCGGCCTTCAATACACTTTGTCACAGTAATGCTATGATTCTCATATTTGTTTTCTATATTTGGTTTTCAACACATTTGGTTAAAGGGCAACTTAAAATAATTTTCAAACAAAAATTAAGTGATCCTGCAATTATTGAATGCAGTCACCTAAGATATATATGGTCCCATTCCCATTCTCTCATTCTATCTCAAAATATATACGAATAGACAAGGGTTAGGCCCAAAAAAGCCTGCAATACCATGCTTTGCAGAAAGTGGCATTTTAGAAAGCACACTAGCACCTATTACGGATATAATGAAATGGAGAAAAAGCATTGATTGACAAACACAAAATAATTAAGGATAAGGCTTATAGTCTCTTATTACTTTTTTGTATCCCCCTGTTCTTCGGATACAATTCCGAGACTAGCTATGAAGAGAAAGGGAAGAAGATCTCTAAAGGGGAAAATCCAAGAAGCACCTACTAATATAGTAAAACGGGTGCTTGCTTTCCTGGTCTTTACCCTCACAGGCGGGCCTCTTTCTCATTCGCCCCCTTTGTACCACGCACCAAAGTCATTCTCAATTATCGCGCCTTCGAGTTCAATAAATAAGGTGGGTGGTGTTGCCTCTCCTGCATTCTGCAGGAATGGTATCTGGGCAGTCCTCATCAATACCCCAGGAATCTCCTTTGTTATAGTTTCCGAGGGTTTGAAGAGTTTTTTGGGGAAATTAATTGGGTGTTTGGGAATGCCTAAGATAGAATCAAGTTATATTTAATCAATTTTTATGAAAATTGAGGTTTTATTGTTCACAAGTAAATTGGATCTAAAAACTCAATTGTTTATTTGCACAGGAGCCTATACTCAACCTAAAATCACTCATAAAACAGATCTTATCAAACCCACATGACGTAGTTTTTACCAAAACCAAATAGAAATAGGAGTGACATCAAATCTAATCTTATTTTGTGCATTCTCAATCGAACCATAAGCCGGATTCACAGTTGAGAGTGTTTTTTTTTAACTCGTCTTCGATTTCGGGCTAGATTGTTGCAATGTATCAACAATGGTTGTGATTATGCTAAAAAATAATCCCCAAAAATATCTATTTTACACTATAGAGCTCAACTTTTCCTCCACAATGACGTTATATAAGCTGAGAGAAGGGGAAAAAAATCGCAGGATTCGCAACAGCCCTCAATCCAAATTCTTCTGCAAAGAACATCTCTAGTAGGCTTTTTAAGAAGTTCACGCCGGGAAAAAGGTGGTGGATCAATTCAACTTACCAAGTTAATACTAGGCCTGAGTTAGAATGGTTAATGACCATCTTATTAGCAAAACTCAATATAGGTAGCAAACATTAGAAGACAAATATAAACAGAAATACAATTACGACGATGCAGGAAATACACAGACTGAAAAGAACTAAGATCTAATCCCCAAGTCCTGGAGGACAGGCTAAGTGAATTTGTCCTTGCCAAAAAAAACACTAAGATTTTACTGTCACTTTCGTATACAGGCGTCTCAGCCTACAACAAATATGGTGAATAGGGAGGGAAAAAATAATGTAAAATCAAAAGGGAAAAAAATGGGTCAATTAGACCATAACACAGGCCTTTAGTCAGTATGATAGCGCGGCTGCAAAACCCATCTCTGATGGGTCACCACATAACTACAAACAGTTCAATTTGAAGGCAGGCTGAGGCTGTACAATTTGTCCATGCTCTTTGAGTTCTCAAGGGACCCTACACGATTCGATTACTTCGAGTACAGTTGTATGGGTCTCCGGCGAAATCATGTTTAGCGTCAGATGAAATTCCTGAAAGAAGTGTATTAAACATGTCAATGACCCACACATAAATTTTCTTTGTAACACAAGAAATGGGCCATACGATGCATCAACGGCCTCCAAACAATGAAAATGATAAACCACTCGGTAAAAATGCATCAGCGATCCTTCAACATTTTGTTGAATGAATAAGAGAGCCCGTTTGGTATTTCTGTGGAAAAATAAGAAATTTTCACGAGAACATGTTTAGGGTTAAATGAGATTCCTGAAAGGAAAGTTATAAACATCTCAATGATCCGTACACATATTTTCAACGTTTGGTGTCACCGCGGAAATAAGAGATTTTTTCCCGCGAGATCATGTTAAGGGTCAAATGAAATTCCAGAAAGGAATGTAATAAACATCTCAATGATACATAAATACAGTTTGTTGAATGACTAAGAATCCGTTTGGTGGTGATGTGTACATAAGATTTTTTCCCGTTAGATCATGTTTAGTGTCGAATGAAATTCCTGAAAGGAGTGGAATAAAGATCTCAATGATCAACAACGTAACACAAGAACTGCACCATATGATGCTTCAACGCCAACGAATGAAAGTGATTAGAGTCATTAGACACTCGGATAAGACTGCATCAGTCAGTCATTAAAATTTTGTTAATGACTAAGAGCCGGTTTGGTGTTGCAGTGGATATATGAAATTTTTCCTACATTTCCAAAATAGTTGCAAATGGTTAGTTTTGATTTAAGCTGGTTTTTTGTCTTTGAAGTTGATTCGATTTGTGAAAATGTTTTTGACAAACAGACTCAAATCTCTGAATAATCCCAAATAAGTGGTTATCGGTCCCCAAATAAGCTGATCCAAATCGGCTTTTGGATATCCAATTTCTAGATGCAAGTTAATGAGGTGTAGCTCAGGATCATACTTCCGCAACCCATACTTTCTAAGTTGTTTGCTACTTGGGCATTCTACATAACTGGTAATGCATTCAAACCTCTTTCCCGCGTAGGTGGCCTCATGATTGGATGGATGCATCAAACCATGCAGGGGGGAAGAAGGAATTGTTTTGCTACTTCAATTCTTTTTCTACTTTCAGACACTAGTGATAATAAGCACATACCACAAATCTCTCCAACACAGGTACAAGAATTGCCAGGTTGTGATCTGGGAGACATTCAGTAATTTTTTTCCGTATGCTCCGGCTGTAAAGAGGGAAGAAAGCGATTTTATTGAGAGCATATAAAGAGAAATAATCATTAAAAAAATCCATACAGAAGTATATGAACCTTTCAGTTGAAAGGAATGCAAGAAGAAGAGCAGCGTAAGCCTCTACAATCATCTTCTCAGCTTCTTTCTCTCCCTGTAACACTGCTTCTTCGTCATCCTGCACAATGCAAAACAATTTGGTTTTTGAACTTCCATGCATAACCAAATAACTAGTCCCTGCCTTTTCTATGTAATCTATCTGTTTGTTTTAATCGTATATTTGCTATTCTTAAATTTCCGTTGCTGCAATCATTTTTTCTTTCTTTTGACAAATAAAAAATGTTTAAAGAGGCAGCATCCATAAAATTTTACAGAAACCAAGGATGTCATTTCACACATTTCTTCTCTAGTTTTCATACAGAAAGAACCATATAGCTCATGCATAGCCCACATTTCTTAACTTTGTTGAACCTCCACGACTATATCTATATGCGGCCATACAAGTCAATCTTGAATGGAACAAATCTTGCAGATTTTACAGGCCAAAAGCAACTCCATAGAAGAGTGTATGCATCCAATGGTCGACACTTCTTCTGCTGGAATGGTCATTTTACCAACAACGATCAACCACTAACAAGTAACAAGGCATTTCTTAAAACAGAGATCTTTTCAGGATATCTATGTATGAGGTACGTTTTTTGTTTTGGAATGGCAGCATACTGCTATACAATATTTGCCTTTGGAATGGCAGCATATTGCTATATACTACCTCCGTCCCATTTTATGTGTCCATCTTAGGGAATCCAACTATTTAAGGGGACAAAAAGAATCTACACCTACTTTCCACAATTGCCCATAATCATTGCACTTCCTTTTTTTATTTTATTTTGGTGTTGATTGCAAGGAAGGGTAATTTGGGAAACTAAGTAAAATTTGCATACTAATTTAGGAAAGTGGACAATAATTTTGGGACATCCCAAAAAAGAAAGATGGACACATAAAATGGGACGGAGGGAGTAATATTTGCCCCAATACAAAGAATTTTGGGCGGAAAGGAACATAAAATATTTGATTTTCAATCAAATATTTGGATCGGAAAATGAAGAGTGCGATGGAACACTTGAACATATTCAAAGCTTTATAGTTTATCAAATTTTTGCAGCTTTTCAATCTTTCTTTCTGAAAACAGAACTTACAACTGTAGGTGCTCAGAGTTCTCAATTTCTGCACCTTAGGTCTGAGTAAGAGATGAAAATCATCCTGACTCGGCCAAATAATATACATGACTCGCCGACGTCATTATTCCATTTTCATGGGGACTAAAGCAACCAAAGCATAATGTAAGAGTATATGTTTCATTTAATCCTTTAATCTCTGTTTTCTGTAGATTCTCAGCAACCAAATCATAAACTTAATTGATAAAGGAGAAGAATAAAGAGAATTATAAATGAGAGCAAGATCAATTCACTCATGGGGACTAAAGCAACCAAAGCATAATGTAAGAGCATTTGTTTCCTTTAATCCTTTAATCTCTGTTTTCAGTAGATTCTCAACTGATAAAGGAGAAGAATAAAAAGAATTAAAAATGAGAACAAGATCAATTCACTCACCAAGTTCAAAATTTTATCTTCTCCAGCTGCCTCACCTGCCCCCTGATTAGCCAAAAAGATTGAGCACAGCAGGGGAATAACATCTGTGCGACTCTCCTCGTCCAACCCTCCCAATCCCTTCAATGAAACACTGGATGATGCAAGCCGTGATCTGCAGTTACCATGCCACAAGTTTCAACTTAAAATTATGATAGTTATGTGCAGTGGTTTGTTGATTTTATGGAATATCTTCAGCAACGACTAGGTAATAAAAGTTTTAGCAAGAGAATCCTGATTTACATAGTTCCAAAGAACCTGTTACATGGTTCATAAATGAACAAGTTATATAAATTCAAGTGTTTGGTGAGTGTCTATTCTTGCGCAGGAGTCCATGCCCAGTCTAATATCTCTGTTCATACTGGCTCTTTGTCAAACCAACATAACCTTGGCTCTCACAAAAACCAGATAGAAAGTAAAACTTGGACTGAACCAGACCTATTTTAACTGTAAGCATTCCCAAACAGGCCGTAAGCTACAAAAGTTATCTAGCTTGAAAGAAATGTCAATACATGCAATCCGTCGGTAACGGGTACCCTTTCACCACCAAATGAAGGTCTATATAACTTTCAAGGTTGGGAAAATTATCCCCCTCACAGTCACCAGTGCCTAATGTAAGTATTTTACTATACAGAAACATGCAGAAGGGTAGGAAAAATTCGTTGTCAGATGGATCAAACCAATGAAACGGTACTGTGCAGTTCATGCCAAAAGGAGACAATTGAAGACTAAAACAACCTTGCGATTAGCAAATAGATGCAAGAAAGTCTAGATTTGCACGACTTTGGTATAGGGCAAAATTTGGGAAGAAAAATGTAAAATCACTAGAAGATGGTGAAAATTTTAATATCTACAAACAAACTTACAGAAGTAGATGAATGCTGCAGAAATTCACAACAAAATTTTATATAAGTGGAACATTTTATTACAGATGAGAAAATAAAGACCCAAAATCATTTATAAGCAAACATATTGGGGAAAAAAAGCCAAGTTTTGATGAGTAGATGCAGTTCAATTATAAGCTGGAAAAAAAAGGCACGCATAAAGAAATTCAACAAACACTGCTGGTTTTGATACACAACTAAAATGTGAACGGAGAAGAAAAAGAAAAAAAAACTGACCTGTTGAGACTATCCTTCTCAACCAAGTTTACCAGCAAACCCAATATAGCAACAAGAAAATCTAACTCTTGATCGGTGAGATTTCTGTCCTTCTGATGGTCAATTTCAACACTTGAACTGGATGACTGAGTATTCTCTCTTATATCGCTGAAGAGAGGCCAAGACGAGCTGAATGATGGGAAGTGGACAGCAATTAACGAGGATAAGGTCTCCAGACCTCCACAGTTTGCAATTTGTTGACAGCCCTTGGGGTTGTCGTTTGTTAAGTTCATAAGAACCTGCCATGAGGAAGTTAATACAAATTTCAATATATTGTCTAGTAGTACTTGAAAGTACTGCATGAATGAGAATTAAGTCGTGTAGACCCTAATCAAACAAATACCCTCCCACGCTAAAAGAAACCCGGATTATCAATGATGTGGAAATGTAATGGATAATCTTATACTTCCCCATAAAAGCCAGTGAATCAATGATATGTATTAGTGGAGCTGATCGGGAGACTCAAAACCGATTCTATGGTTCGTAAAGTGAACCAGGCCTATGTTTGCAAGTGTTTGGTAGATGCTATTACACTGAATAGGAGTCTGGATGCAACCTATCATCATCCTTGACGCCGGTTATTTTTCAAACCAACATGATGTTGGTTTTTACAAAAACCAGAGAAAGTAAGACTAGGACCGAACCATTGATCCTATTTTGTGGATACCCAAACGGGGCTTTAAAGAACCCAAAAAATGACATAAACAGGAAATAGCACAACTAGTTTTCTGCTAGATCATAAGGACACTAAAAGAGACCATGTAGATCTCGTAATGCACTCAAATGGACCATTGATTACCATCTAATACGTATAGAATCTAGAAGTCATTCAAAAGTCTATTCTTGGATACTCCAGAAGAAAGGGATGACGGATATGTAAAACCAGAAGTTCATTTATGGATTATGCTGCATTTGGAAGGGAAGTAACATAATTTTCTGAGTAGATGTATCTATACTAATATACTTTACCTATAGGGAGAAAAGAACAAAACAGGAGTAGAGATGGAGATAGAAGCATGAGACAATGAGAGTTATTTGCTATAGAAGTTGAGCAACATGGGTTTCGGTCAATCCCCAATGCATGTCATATGCAAAATACCACCTTCAACTTAACAGCAGAAGCAACTAAGACTTGCTTTTTCAACAAGTAAAAACTGTATTAGACTGCATCTTTAAAATAAGCTAAAAATGAAAAGCATAATGTAAATTATAATCTGTGAGAATGCATTCCCAAGATGTCATTTCAAACACACTCGTATAGTTACAAACTTTGGATGAAGTTAATTACCTTGACAGATGTAAGAAGACACTCTGCTAGAAGGTTGGACTTTTCTTCATCAACAGCAGATGAACAAGAGACATCCTGAGAATGATGATTTTCCACATTACTTGATTCTTGTTGGCTTGACATCAGTAGAGATTCACACCCATCTACATGCTTTCGATATTTTTCACTGCTTTTTTTAGTCTGAAATGCATTTTCTTTCCCTGTCAGTAGGTCCCACTTTGAAGGTTCAAAATCATCTTCATCAAAAGCAAAGGGATCTTGGCAGTCCTCTAAAAGTTCAATCTTGGGTCTACTCCGGAAACCAACGTTCATCCTTAAACCATTGTTACTTGAGGGCAGTCCACTATTTGAACCCCTTGATGTTCCAGTGCATGAGCCAGATGTAGAAGAATTGACTCTTGTCTTTAATAAACAATTATCAACCACAAACGTGGTGGTAGTTTCAGATAACCATTGACTGTTCTCAGAGAAAGCAAGGCTCTTCTGAGAAGAATTGCACTCTGTACTACCGCACCTTAAAGAAGAGCTAATGGGTATAATCTCATTGCCGTCAACTGCAGATTCAAAAAGAAAATCATTAGTCAAAGGCTAGAGTTCACTCCCTATTTTGGTATGTATACAGTTATCTACTCTATGGTGGGGGTGGTGTTCCAATTGACAAAACTAACTTCCTTAAGAATCATAACTAAAAACAAGAAAAATGTTCATTTGCAATTACATCTGTAGCAGATCATGTGCAGGTCTCAATAAATTAATTGCCGCTAATATTCAAGTTAAAATGTAGGCATCATTTTCTTTGCACTTTTCACGGAAGACGCAGAGACAAACTCAAAAGGTAAGTTCCGATTGATGTAGATAGAAACGACTGAACCATAAGGACATGATCCTGAAAGTTAAATCAAACCTTCATCAACGAGCTAGCTTCATGACCTATGTCCTGAACCAAGTGTCATTATTGCTCATTATCTTTCTCTGCTGGGAATTATTGGTATGAGAGAGAGAGAGAGAGAGAGAGAGAGAGAGAGAGGGAGAGAGAGAGAGAGAGGAATAATAGTGTACCTTTACGGTCAGCTTTTGAAGGCATTTCAGAAGTATGACCAGTTCCACTAAAAAACAACTCTTCCTCTTTGTAATCCCTAGAAGAACTTTTGACTAAAGAAAGACCTGGACATCAAAGCAACCAATCATCAGTGTATTAAAATGCTTCGTCTCTTATCAGTATCAGACAATGAGATATACATACCAAAATATGAAGTGCTATGTCTGCTATTATTGTCAATAAACGGATATCAAATCAATACAAAAGTTAAAGATAAACTTTTGCACAATTAGATACCTGAGAGAATCTTGATAACACTTGTCATGAGTTTTGTGAAAGATCGTGGGGAACCCTGAGAGTCAAAGCTTCCTTTCATTCCAAGCAAGTGACTCTGTTATGTTTTTCCGAAGAAAAAAAAAAGTCTCTGTTATGATATCAATACCAAAATTGAAATGATTTACATCTCAACAGGAATAGGCAGTTTATTTTTCATAACCAATTGGGGAAGAGAGGAACTGGAGAGCCCAACTCAATTTACCTGATTATCCTTGCTAAGAAAAGTGGCATTTTCCAAAATTTTTAGACATCTCAAAAGCAACAGCAGACTTTCTAGATTGGCATCATCTTTTGACTCCTGAGTTGAAGATGAACTTCTTTCTAACCACCCCTGAAAACAAAATTTATTTGTTCATAACAATAAATAAAAATAATAAATAAATAAAACTTCCCAAACCATCGGTTAATCTTTATAGACTTCAAACTGAGAGAGAAGGATAAGCAATAGGTAGTCATTTAATAATTGCAGCAAAAACCTAGTATGATTCCGGATTTAGATGTCCGTTCAAGTGAAATGAAAGCGTCTTGCCATTTAATATTACAATGAGTTACATTTTAATAAGTGAGTTGCAAAGGAAGTGCAAAAGGAGGGTTGGACATTGGTGTTTGAAGCTTCAAGCCAGGTGGAAACCCAAAGTCAGTGGAATACAACCTGACAAACTTCACAAGCTAAGACCCCACTAATATTCGGCCAACATTTACAAATTCATCAAAAGAATATAGACTCAACATATTGCCAAATAAGTAGCCCACTTTGTAAGATTGCTTTAGAAGTACTAATCACTTTATTCCACAAGAACTTCAATAAGATGAGTAAGCAGCTAAACGTAAGCTCATATGTACATTGTTTTGGTTCATGCATACTGTGAGAGAGAGAGAGAGAGAGAGAGAGAGAGAGAGAGAGACCTAAAATAAGCAGTAAACTAAAAGTCCAATTGACAGACACGGAAATACAGCTCATCAGGACTATACGACTAACATTATCCGGGGACCATTCACGGAAAATTGAACTTCGATAAGCCAAAACATAAAAATAAAGGGAGGAACAAACTATAGATATAGCATCACATGCTCGTGCATGTGAATCAATTACATATTACTGCAACTTCCAGTTCGAAATACCGAATCACAATTTTCAAAGTATAGGAAGAAATGCAAATCTTCGAATTTTCTCAATCAGCCGATGCTTTATTTCAGTAATGACCAACCCATTTCAGTTCTAATAAAAATATAAGATCCAAGTATACAGGCTCATACCTCCATTATGTTATGACAATTCCTTGCGACTTCAAAGACTGCATCGAGCCCTCCAAGCTCTCGTAAGTTTTCCTTGAAGTTTCCCCCAGTCCTCCTTACAGTACCAGATGTATCTGAACAAACACAAGCCAACAGGAAAAAATACACCAAAATATCAAAAGAATGAAAGGCCATGTTTGGTACGGCGGATAAGAGACTGGATAGGATAAGCCTTATCCTATATTGCGTTTGGCGCAGCCTATCCACCGGATCAAGAAATCCGGAACTCCCTTTTTATCGCAAATTCGCTGAATAAAATTATACTGCGGGGGGCGGCGCTAGGGCCGGATAAGGAGGAGGGGAAAAGAAAATTGACTAAAATAATCCTTTAAAAGTAAATCTAAACATTTATATCAGATGTGTGGGAAGTTGGAAAAGGGAGGGAAAGACAGAGACATAGAAAATTGAAATAAATTGAAGAAAAGACACATGGCATCTGATGCTTCAGTTGTGTAATATTTATATATAAATGAAAAAGAGCACAAGGTGACCTTCTATAGAAATGGTAGATAAGCAAGCTTTCTCCATTGTCAACAAGGATATCCATTTTGGGTTCAACTCCGGCTTCCCTTTTCCATTATCATTATCGTCTCTTGACTTCATTTCCTTGCAACTTACAAGAATTTCTTGCACTTTGAGCATAATGGCAGCAGAGGTGGAATCTACTCCTTTAGCTGCATCTTGTAAGATATCTGTATCCTTGCGTAACGCCAAAAGCTTAAGGCCGATTGATGGTGCTTTGTCTCCAGAAGTATCACACTTTAGTGGTTTTAACAATTGAATTAGGAAACGGATGCAACTCGGTGAATCCAAAAGATGATCATCTTGACCCTGAAATGGTGGTGAAATTAGGAAGCTTTTAAACTAACGAGTAACAATATGTATCCAGAAAATGTAGGTTAATCCAGTGAATCCAATACATGAACATATATACATTCACCATTCATATTTGAAGATCACAAAGAAAGTAGAAAGCAAATTATCCAAACAAATCTTCAGCCAAATATATTGCACCATGGAGAATAGGTAGATGACATAAAAAGATGAACTAGACAGCAATTTAAAATTCTCAGCAGAATGGAGTAGTGAATAGCCATCAAACAGTATGACGAATATTAGCTTCGACCCTCTAATAATACACAAGTTTACCATACTGATATAGACGCAAACAAACCCATAGAGAAAAATCTTCAGTAGGCAAAACTAATCATAACATCTTGTCCTTCGGCAGTCAAAACAGTCAGCAACAACAATAGCTCGGTTTGTCTTTGGACAAGCTTAACTTGGTTTTGAACTGCCCTACGGCTACCCATTTCAGGAAGAGAACAGACAACCTGGCTAAGCGTGACCAGATTGACATCCCTATTAAAACATTTTGAAGAAAAAGATTAATCATAACGTAAAAAAATAAAGTGCAAACTATGTAAACATGTGATACTTCTCTAATAAAAACATAGAACTCTACCCTTTCATAAGTAGGCTCCTGTTAGAAACAAACATTAACCTCAGTAGTCGGTAGGACTCCAAGGCAAATCCTTATAGAACTACAATGGGCATCATGAGCTTTGAGAATCTTGGCAAACAAAACAATAATTTGCTCAAATAAATGACATGCATATTCTTGAAATTAAACAGCATATGGACATGGTTCGGAGAAGGAAAGACTTCTGATTAAAGTATTGTGCAAGTAGCTTTTCATTAAGAAGTAACATTTTGACGTCAAATAGAAAGTGAAATTACTCAAATCATTGTTTCTCATACTCAGGTCAAATACAGATTTTCAACAAGTCAAGAACTTACATCACTGGTCAAAATGTAGAAGAGGGCAGCGGCAGCCAAATTGCTAGGTGAGTCATCAAAACTGAGTCCCAAAACAGCATCAATAATTGTTTTTGCCATCCTACAAACAAGACCATGCAAAGTTAAAGCATGCAGTAGAAATTAGGCAAAGAGTCCTGAATTCTGATGGAAGAAACACCGTGAATTTGCACCATGTAATGTAAAAGTACACATAAAATTAACGAAACAAATATATACTTCTGTAAATCGACCATGATTACAATTAGTTATCTTAGCTTGTTGCCATCTGGCCCATATCATCAGTACAAAGAGTCAATTATCTAGGATTTAATCAAGAAAAATAGCCAGCAACGTTGAAAGCTAGATAATTCTGCAGTATACTGGATGTTCTAAAGATTACATTACTACTTTTCCAGATTAACTGGTCCTCAAATATGCTGCATTACGACAATAAGGAAAACACTTTATTCTCCTTTAGCAATTGATTTTTACAATCCTCAGACAAATTGTTTGTTATCAAGGAAAAGTTTGCTCGGATACCAGATTTTCCACCTTATTTTCCCCAGAACTGCTTTCAATCCTCAACACAAAGTACTGCTTAAAGTATCTCCTTTTGATCCATAAAACAATCGTCAAGGTTTACTTCTCGGAAGCGGAGTGTTTTTTTAAGCAAATCTAACGAATTGTATTTCGTTGTTAACTCATTCCAAACGTCATGGAACCATTAAACAATATCCACGGTTTAATTAAGACAGGTGAAATAATTATATTCAGAAGGTTTCGGTGAACCTCAAGCAATCTAACCAATTGAACTTTATTGTTGACTCTTTGATTTAAACTATCTAAATACCACAGTTTGAAACCATATGTTTCTAAAAGTAGACATACGCTTTCTGCTTAATCAGTTTGACAGCATCAGTAAGTTCATCAGTCAGAGGCTTACGGTTTTCCAAAATCATAGGATGACAAGCACGTTACGATGGACAGTCCCAAATACCAAGTCTTTGACAGAAAAAATATGGTAGCCATAGTTGTCAAATCCGGAATCCGGAAACCGAAATGTCATTTTTTGCAAATCGTGAATCATGAGATTGGTGACATATTGAAAAGCGCCAAAATGCCAAAATAAGAACCCAAACTTGTAAAAACACCAAAACATGGAATCAGCTTCTCTCTTTCCCTTTCACTTTTGAAGCCATTTCAAAATAAAAACACCAAAATCAAATTTCAAGCTTGTGAAATTGAAATATAGAAAAACTTGTCCAAAAAACTCCAACCTCCAACAAATTTCAAAGTCTTAATAGATGCCTCTTAAACTCTCTCTTGTAAATAAAAACACGCAGAGAAAAAAAAAAATATATATATATATATATTCAATTTTGACTCTTGAACAAAAAGATATTTTAAAATGTCCCTCTCTTGAAAGTGAGCCCTCGAATCTTTGGAAAGTGGAAAAGAATGGTTGGGTCATTCATTAACAAATCCCAAGAAGCTTAAAAGAGGGTTAGAAATTTTTTTATTTATATTTTTTGAAAATGAAACACAAAATGTAAAAGAAACAGAAAAAAAGTTTTATATCCGAAAATATTGTGCATCGTAAGAACTGTAACAATCCTACGATTCATGTTATTCAAATGCAAATTGTAAGATTCACCCATGATTACTTCAATAGATAGATTCGCATACCTATTTGAATTGATTCGAATCAAATCGTAGATTCGAATCTAGAATCATAAGATTCTGATAACATTTATGGTAAGATTCGAATCAAATCGTAAGATTCGAATCAACTTTCAACGTGAATCAGTTTGAACAAATTTCAACTGAATCTTTCACTTGAATTGGATCATTTTTGGGGACTGCACCAGACTGCTTTCACCAAATGCACCATATTTCACTGAGGTAGTCCACTGTCTATTCAAATGTTTCAAAGAGTAAAAGAACTAAAGTTTGACTGATGTAAACATTTGGCAGCAGCAAAATTTAGATAATATACTCATCAATGGTGAGGGAGGAGCTCCAACCACCATATACATATTTTCTACTTTTTTAAAAAATGCACATTATGTTGCATTCTGTGCATGGGTATCGTTTATTACTCCACTAGAACAGTTTCAGATATATGAATATCCAAAATGGATATATGGCAATGGAGATGCAGAATCTTAGCTAATCTGCACCATAATCTTGAAGAATCGTTGCACAGATGGCGGTTCTGAGAATACACCAGCTGATTTTTTCCTTGGGTTTAGTAAGTTAACAACACCATTTTATTAATTTAAACTTTTGAACCCTGATCACGTTACTTCAACCACGCGATATTTTCCCAGGCCATTAAAAACATCTGATAGCAAGGTTATCTAAGAAAGCTTAATCACATCGACCGCTACTTGCACCAAGAACAACTACAAGATCATACAAGTTACAGTTTCTTCATTGACTGTGATCATGGCAAACTCAGTATTTTCCCATACAAAAAAACAAGGATTATAAGTGTTCTCTAAAGAAAGCTTATCCACATCAACTGTTTTGTCTACCAAGTATACTAAGATCGACAACTACAAGGTTTAAGAACAATTTCTTGGACACAGAACAATAACTACCAAATGTAACCGACAAGATTTGAAGAGAAAATTGCCAAGATTTCTATTCACTTCACCGTATAAAATAACATGCATATTGGTGACATAGATAGCATGTTTATAAAGCCTCAAGAACTTCCAAACAACGATAATTTCAACCCTATCATAATCTATTAGTCGATCCCATTACTGGGTATGTAATAAATCACAAATTCTATTCCAGTAATAAGTACTTAAGGGTAAATTCAAATCAAACCACTAAATAAAAAAAAGTTCAAAATCAAATACCCATGAGCTCTCAGAAGCCGTCGCTCCTGGGCAGTGCCGCATATCGACAACAAAGACAACAAACTCGCCCTTCTAATCCGAGCCGGGTGGCCCTTCCTCAACCCATCCAATGCAAAATTCACCTCGTCCACATGCTCCATCATCTCCCCAAACTCCTGCGTCTCCATCAATGTCGCCATCGCCGTCATCGTAGCCGCCGGAACAATCGACGCCGCCGACTTCCTCGATTTCTTGGGGAAATCTAATTCCCTCTTCCCATTCCTCGGCTTCTTCGATTTCCTAAAACCCTCGAAATTGCCACCGGTTTTGGGGGGAAGAATCGGCAATTGACGCGACTCTTGCGACGAATTGGGAACGAACGGATCGGAATCGAAGGACCAGTGAGACGAATCTTGGGAAGAGAAAGCGTAGCTGTATATATCTTGTGGGCTTTCTTGGGACAACGAGTCTTTGAAGCCGTCCGATGCTGCGGTGACCTCGTCGTCCTCGTCCTCGTCGTAACCAGTGCCGGAGTAACTTCTCTCTAGGCTTCGATTCCGGCGACCGTACGTTCTAACGATCATGTTTCGATTTCTACTACCGTTGCGAAGAATTCAAATTGTACATCGGAAACCGAGAAAGATTCGGTTTTTTCAGATGAAGAAATTGGAAAATTTAGGGTGAGAATTGAAAGAACTACGAGATTGATGAACGTTCTCGGTGATTTTCTCTCTCTTGTTTTGGAGATTTTGAACGAAGATCGCGAGCTGAAAATCGGAATTCTTGCAAGTTTAGAGAGAGAGAAAAATGAGAGAGAGAGAGAGATTTAGGTTACGTATTTGTCATAAAAATCAGTGCGTTTCAATTTTAAGGGGGAGCCAGGGTCATTGAAGTTATGAAGGGTAATTTGGTAATTGCACTTAGTGGAGAATGATTAAGTGGCAGTGGCACATTGGATGATTGATTGTGGCCGTTGATTTTTGATCAGGTTGTTGGAAGTGCTCAGACTAGACAATAGTGAATCAAAACTGTTTCTAGAGTAGAGGTGTTGTAAAGCAAGCCGAATTCGTCCAGCTCGCAACTTGGCAGTCCCCGGCCGGTCTAGGCCTAGCCCGCACCCATATCCAATTTGTTAAATAATCCACTAGGTAGGGGTTAGGGTCGGTCCTCCCTCTCTTTGCGCGGCTTGCGAACGACTAACTTGCTAGTCTGCCTTGTCCTATTCCGTAGATCCACGAGTTAATGAGTTAGGGCGAGCCACGGATATTGTCACTCCTCGGAGTAGTAAAAATAGAAAAAAAATATATTTTATTTTTTGGTTCATAGGGAATACGGATGAATGTCACTAATTTCCCACATCACACAGTACTAGTCCACGAGACAAACAGGAACAGTAAACAGCTGAAACATAAAAGCAGTATCACTATTACAAACATCATAATGTGGTTCTCAAGACCACAACAGGTCTGGAAACAACATATGCTCAAGTACCTGTTAACTAAAACAAAACATAGTTCGACAGAACATAAACTAGATATAACTATCTTCACGTCTTCAGTTGGCGTAAGGATAGTCGTCAACATAACATTCAACTCCAGCATAACCGGCATCGGTGGAGCCACCCTCTGCATAATCCAACTCTGGGTAGTAGCCATCACCATAGGTTCCAACATCTGGATTGTTAGGGACATGATAGTCTGAACGGGGAATGTCCAACCAAATAAAGGTAGTCAGCTTACTGAAAGCTGAGTGAGAACTAACTAACACAGTCTCATAGAAATAATGTCATTACCAGTTATGCACGATATCAAACAGTGATACTAATAATATCTTTTTCTCTTTTATTCAGACACATCATTAACTGATTCTCATCATTCTCCAACTCTAGGACTGATTGTACCCATCATAACTGGCTATACCGAACTGATTATATCATCACGACATACTAGTTCTATTGTTCACCGCTTTTAAGAACGCTTGCGAGTATCGTCCGTTCATAATTCACATGTATCCGTACTTCTTGCTAGCACAATAAATAACGCTCACATCCCACGCAGATGTGTTCACAACCAACTCATGATACTGACACACTTGCACTGACAATCACCAATTCCCCAATGACTCAAACACCAGTATTAACTAATGTTATACACCAACATAATTCAAACCTTATCTCGTTAATGCGTCGTAATGTTATTAACGTTCTGAACTTTATTACGTTTCTCACCACATTATCTCAATCTCATTATCGCATCACGTTACCTCCGTAATCCATAATATCGTATAATAGAACATGAAACATCAATGAACAGCTAAGCATTATGGATTATAAACTAAAGCAAACAACCAAGTTCTGTTAAGGTTCGATCGATTGAAGTCCCCTCAATCGCTTGAAGAAAGTGATGTTCGATCGAATGAAGTGTTCTCGATCGATTGAAGTCAAGGCGATCTCGATCAATTGAAGTCATGTCGATCGCTTGAGACTCAGGGTTGTTTGATCGATTGAACTCAGTTCTATCGCTCAAACTTCGTCTTCTCTAAATTCTGGCAGTGAATGCCCAGAATACGTTAGGGAGTGTTTGGATCATTTTTAAACGTACAGGATATGTAAAACATTATAACTAAGCTACCGAGTGAGTTTAGAACTCACCGAACGTCGTTAAAGTCACTTTTGGCTCATTTGAATTTCGAAGCTTTAATAGCGGCCTCTCTCTGTCTGCTCTACCTTGTCTCCGTCTCTCTCTATCTCCTTCTCTCTCCCTCTATTTCTTCTTCTTCTTCTTCTTCTTCTTCTTCTTCTTCTTCTCTCCAACTATATATAATACATGTATGTATATATATATGGATGTTTGTATATATATAAATAAATACAAGCATACACACACACTCTCTCTCTAACTCTCTCAAGTTCAGCAGCCATACCCAACACACGAGCACAAAGTATATATAGGGGAAAGGGGGGGTACAGGTGGCTGGTTTTGGGTGAAATCTGGGAATCCTGATGATTACACGTTCGATCAATCGAACGTCCTTCAATCCATCGAACTCAGATTGGCCAGTTTAGATCGATTGAAAAGGGCTTTGATCGATTGAAGTAGGGACCACGTATTAAATTCAGGTCGGTAGGGTTTCGATTGATTGAACAAGGTTCGATCGCTTGAACTTTGGAATGCTCGATCGCTCGAACGAACTTCGATCGATCGAAAGTAGAATTTCAAATATAATCAAGGGAAGTATATAGAATCTCTGTGCATAAATACTTATTGAAAATACAGGGTATTATAGATATTTCCCTCGTGGGTCAGCCCAGCATGTTCTGTTAGGCTCGCAAGCCCAAAGCTCAATCTTGTCTCATCCCTACCTGACTCGTAGCTAAAGCGGGTTGAACCATTCCGACCAGTTTTACAAGTCTAATTGTTTCTTTATTTTTATTAAGAAGAAAGCTTGTCCTAGAGGCTAGAGTGGATTGGGCAACTTAGTTGAGATTAGGACGTTCTTGAATAGTGAGAGAAAACTCTTTGTGACTATTAAATTTGCATGATTTTTGCTTGAGTCATTTGTGGATTTCATGTGAGTTCAACATTGTGTTGATATATTAAGTATTATAAATGAGAGAGTTTCGTATAGTAAGGATAAACTTGAAAGTCTGTAGTTAAAATACATTAGTTTTTAGGATAGAGATCTCAAATTTGGACTTCCCAAATGAAATAAAGGATAATCAAATGGCATAGCCTCTCTCTTTCCAGTGGGGAGGGAGAGTGTTCGAATCCCCATAGGGGACTGAGATGTGCGCATGTGTATGGAGTGTATGTGTATCCAGTCCATATCCAGAAAAGTATAAAAAAAAAAAAAAAAAAAAAAAAAAAAAAAAAAAAAAGGAAGAAGAAACTTCCCAATGTAACTTATCCTTTTCATTTAATTTGAATCACTATTAGAATTGGATTAGTTGTATGTTAGTAGCTCTTATATTCGGCCTTAATGACCAAAAATCTATCCAACAATGTTCATGCAAGGGAAGTTTTTTAGATTTACGAGGTTTCTTGATTTAAAATTCAAAATTTATATCACACTTGCTGTGTAGTATGCGAGAAAATATTCATTGTAACGGTTATTTTGTTGACGTGGTATCACAATTTAATGAAAACTCTAAATTTATTCATCTGCATCCCCTATCTTTAGGAAAAAAATATCATCCACATAAATGCAAATCCCAAATATATTAGTACGTTATTTTTTTTATGTCGTGGTATCTCCGTTGCATTCAATATTTACTCGTAAAATGCACAATAATCAAAGTACCAAGTACATAACAAATTTAAGTATAGTTCAATTGACATACTCCATTACATAAGTCGAATGTTTGACCACACTTCTTCCCCTCCCCTTAACAAAAACAAAAATGCTACTGTTGATATCGCATTTTATCCTACCCACAGCTTTTTCAAAATTTCTTTTTCAATTCAAAATACAAAACACGAGTCGCCACTTAATTTTTAAAAGGAAAATTAAGAAACCATTTTAAAAGCAAACCGATCTTTTGCGAAACCAAAGATAAACTGGGTCCGGGGATTATGGAATGAGAGGGGAAGGAGCCCGGCGGACTAAAACACCCCCTCCCATCCTATCTCGCGATAGGTCTCTACTCAACATCCTTTTAATCGAATTATTAATCTAAATGTACCATCAACTAATAAGTATGTATAAATATACATTACAAAAGCATGTCTAAAGAGTGTAAGATTGCAAATGATAAAATATCACTCAAAAACACATATTCCAATCAGCAAGCGATATGATGTACATTTAGGGAACTAGGAAACTTACCTGGGATCCAGCCGCGAATACTTAAACGTGTAATGCATACAAAAGTAGAAATCCTAACAAAAGCGTCTCTAATACACACATACACATAAGGCAAATCTTAATTCTAAGGTCGCACATGAAGGCGAAAATCAATAAAATTAAAGAGTAATCTAACTAGAGAAGAGTCAAGGGATCATACTTCATCGACGCTACAAAACAAAGGTTAGTCCACATGCTTTAGAAATGATATATGACATCGAACAATCATCAATAAATGCCTAGCTTAATTCTATCAGGTTGAAGAAATGACACAATTATGAATTCTAATACTAATCTTTTTGGATGAATGTATATGATTACATGGATATGGACAAAAACAAGCTATTGGATTATTCCTTGATTTGGATCATTTAACCTCTATATTTAAGCTTAACTAATCATTATTAAAACATGGTTTAAGCCCTAAGTCATGGAAAGATCATTTGAACCATTATTTGCAAAGTATACCAAATCTGTCCAAAAATTCTGAAAATTGCAGAGAACAAGTCAAGGCTTTAAAAATTGGGAAAGCATAGTTCCCATGGTATGATATCGATGAATTTCGGACACGAGATGCCTCTATGAGTCTAGTTTCCAACCCAAAAAGAAAAGTCGAAAATCAACGGTTCAATCTCTGGGAATTGGACAAACACTAGACATTACTCAGAACTTCATAACTCTCAGTCCAGAGTTCTTGTATGATTTTCTAAAAATAGTAAAAAAAAAATCAAAAACACTTTGATCTTTTTAGGGTATCTTCGTAACACATTAAACAACCCAAAAAAATTTATTTGAGGTCAAGAACACTTGATTAAGGCTCTGATTTATTTATTTCAAAGAGGTGTTACTATTATGAAATTCTGGATATATTGTTGTTGTTCCACAAAACTCATGACCAAACCACTTTAAACATGAAATCTCATTAAAACAAAAATCAAAGTGGTAGAACTTTGAGTTATTGACACTTTCCAATTGGTTTCATTCGATTCCATTTGTTCATTACTTAACTAAAAATCTTTGATCAAAAGTGGTTAATGAACTCACTGCACCTTTGTCAAATATACCTTTTACCTGCTAACTCTAACTAGCAAGCCATTAAGTTTGGCTTATTTAAACCACTTCTCCTACCACTTGATGGTCATTGGAGGTTAATGACACCTAAGTTTGATAGATTTCAATGAAGCATGGAGAGGCTTCATAAAACCTTAGGGTAACAAGCCCAAACCATGGAGATAGATTTGGACTTATTAACTGATCTTGTCAGAATCAAGATATAAAAAGTGTTCTTTACTTTTCAAAAGATTTGCAGTGTGGAAGTAAAGGTCGAACCCACAGAGATTGATTACTACAGCTCTTAATTTTAAAACCTAAGTCTAATTAACTAAGAAAAACGGATTTGATTTGGATTTAATTAAACTAAGAACAATAAAAGTAAATCTAAACTAGGAAAGCAATTAAAATTGTTTTAAATAATGTTTAAGGGAGCCTAGGATTGCAAATCCACCACTAGCTTCATAATAGGAATATTTATGAATTACTTTAGCTTATTACGTTGGATGATAATGGGGAATTGTAGCTACAAGCCCAATTCCTCCGACAAGAAGATAATCATGGTTCAAGCACCAACACAATCCATATTCGGTTAGCACGAATTATCCCACACTAAACTAGGGTTGCGATCTAATCCGTCTAACCTAGGCATGGACTATTCGGATACTTGATAGCACGAATCAATAAAGCACCATCACATGTAAACAATCTAAACAAGCACAGCAAGAATAGATCGTTGAGCACATCACAGTCAAAACAGATCTAAGACAAGAATAAATTCTGAAAGCAATGATTTAATCACTAGAAGTACGATTTATTTATAAAAATCCTCTAAACATGTGACTGTCATCCATACATAATTAAAACTAAAATAAAAACATAAATAAAACCCTATTACTCGTCTAGGGCTTCATTGATACCCTAGATCTATGATCTAGCCGTCCATGGAAGTGATGGATGGCAAGTAGTTGATGGGGGAGGCCATGGAAACCCTTGGTCTTCTTTTTCTTCTCCTTGCTTCCCTCCTTTCAATGGCTGGAAGTATGGTTGTAGAATGTGTATGTATGGGTGTGTAACCCTTTAATTGAAGTAAAATAGAGTATATATAGCTTTACAACAAGTTTTGGAAGCCTTCCCAACCCGAAACGGACTGAAACTGATGTAATTTACAGTCTAGACGTCGTTCAGCAGTTTCGTTTGCACAGGAGTCTTCAGTATACTGAAATACGCAACTTTGCTTTTTACACATATCGCGCGAGCGGGTCGCGCGAGCGCGACATTTGGACTTCGCGCGCGCGGATCGCGCGAGCGATTTTGGGGATCTCGCGCGAGCGATTTCTGGTTCTTCGCGGGCGCGAGTCGCGCGCGCGACTTGGCTTTTTCAGCTTCTTTAACTCTGTTTTTTCACCCTGTTTAGCCTGGTTTAGGTGATTTCTTCCAAAACCTGTCAGACAATAGAAAACGAAGTAAAAATATACAAAAACAGGATAAAAAAGGTACTAACAGATCTCGTTAAGGCGTATAATTAGGATTAGTTCTCTCCCGATCATTAACCAAACATGCTAAGTATCAACTCTAATCTTCTTATAAACCATGAACTTACAAGAAGACTTAATACCACTTCTCCTACCATTTGATGGTCATTGGAGGTTAATAATACTTGTGCTTGTAGATTTTAATGAAACGTGGAAAAATTTCATAAAACCTCTAAGTAATAAACCCAAACCATGGTGGTAGACTTGGGTCCATTAACTAAACATGCTAAGCATCGATTCTAATCTTCTTGTAAATCATGAACTTACAAGAAGGCTAAAGGATTTCAAGTTAAGGGATTCAAGTAAGACATTGAAAGTCTCATGAATCCCATGAGATGAACATAATAAAAAAAGGAAAGGTTCAAAGTTTAAACATTATCCAAGTTAACATAGATTTAAAAACTAATTAGTCTAGAGTCTACCTCCAAATGTCTTTGTAATTTTGAGAGGCTTCCACAAGTTAAACAAGCTCTTCAACTACAACTTCTTCCTTTTAAAATCCTCTAAAGTGAGTTCCTAAGTGTGTTTAGAGAATTTTCTAGAGGTTTAAGACAAAGAGAGAGTTAGGATAAGGTTGGGGATTCAAGCATTCATCTCCCTTGTAATGGGATATTCACCCTCTTTATATAGGCAATTTTTAAGAGGGTATTTCAGTCATTTCACAGTAAAAACTCTGATCCCGTACATCCTTTTGTAGGTACAAAACGTGTTATATTACAGTTGTTTTCTGGAAAACGCGGCACTCACTGGAGATGAGTGCCGGAACGGCACTTGATGAATGCCGTCGCGGCATTCATTGATTGCCGCACCAGCATTCAGTGAATGCTGCGGACTACTCCAGGGATTGTCGTTTCTTAAATTTTGCAGTGTTTGTAGGAAATTAGCGGCATTCACTGACTGCCATTACGGCACTTATTGACTGGCGATCCGGCAATCAGTGAGTGCCGTACTGACAACCAGTGACTGCCGTAGATTTTGTCGTGTGCCGTATTCGTCTACTTTTCTTTTTCTTTTTCTTTTGTTTTGGGTTGAGGAGTTTTTTGAAGAGCTTGAATTACTATTAGAAGCCCTAGATTAGTCGGACATTGTCATTATCAGATTTAGAGGCAGCGCTCCCCTTAATCCGACGTTTGGTCAAAATCGGGGTATTTACAGCTACACCCCCAACCTTTTCCATAACCAACACATTCTGGCCTTTGATTTTCAGTAGGTCCTGTGTAGGACCCTCATGGAGTCCACAGAAATTAAGAGTCAGGATATATAGTTGTGAAAAAGGTTGTGGGTGTAGCATTACTCTAACAAAAAAGTACCAAATCTATCTATTACTGTATGTTGGCCCAAAATGGAAACCTTAGAGGGGGGAGAGGTAAATAAGGTTTTACTAAAAATTTAACCTTTTAAATACTTAATACAAAATTAAACACAATCACAAATAATAATGTAAAGATAGAATGGAAGAGACACTTGCAAACCGAGTTTTCAAGTGGTTCGGCAATCCGCACACCGTGGTCTACGTCCACCCCTCAAGAACACCTCTTGAGGATTCCTTTAATCCAACCTACTTCATGGGTGTAGATCAAGCTGTTACAAGAGCCTTCAATCTCTTCCAAAGAACAACACCTCTTCTTTGCACATAAGGGTTACTAACCCTCACTCTTTACAAATAATTGAAATAAATTGAACTCTCTTTCTAGAGTAGATAATACAATTGAAAGCTCACTACAATTCACTCCCTCAAAGATATACAAATGACGAGCTAGAGCAAATTGATTAACTCACACAACTAGGGCTCAAAAGTGAATGATGAAAGATCACCAAGTTGTGTGATTCAAATAATGTTTTCCAATGGAATGATCAACATTAAAAG
Organism: Hydrangea macrophylla; assembly: GCA_033977485.1. Lineage (NCBI taxonomy): Eukaryota > Viridiplantae > Streptophyta > Magnoliopsida > Cornales > Hydrangeaceae > Hydrangea > Hydrangea macrophylla. Next base: position 95,002,956 of record CM066988.1, on the reverse strand, counting down.
GTTTGGAAAAACATATATTTATAGGCCAAGAAGATTATAGTCATTAGTGGCAAAATGGTAAATATTTGGCCTTTTAAGAAAACTAGCCATTATGCAAAAATTGCACAGTCCAATCGACTGATGCTGCGACCCAGTCGACTGATGCCTTTTTCAGTCGACTAAAAAGTGGTTCGGTCAACTGAATGTGGTAAAGCAGAACCTCAGTTTTTTTTTTGCAGGCACTAGTCAACTTAAAGGGGGTCCGGTCGACTAAAAATTGAAGGGTCCAGTCGACTGGGAAAATGTTCAGTCGACTGTTTTTCTTGTGAAAAATAGTTTTCTTATTTTTGAAAGGTTTATCCAAGTTTTAAACCTTTAAGCTCTTTATGAGTGATAATCAAAATGCTTTTACAAATAAACCTAGTATTCAACTAAGGATGAAAGATCTTCAAATCTTCAAACTTGATCCTTGTTGAGCTCAATCACTCTTTGGCTTCACCATATGTTATCTCAATTAAACACACAAAGTTAGAACATTTAAGAGCATAGTTCAAGAGATTAGCACAATGAAAATGACTTGATAATAGATTAGAAAATAACAAATAAGACCATGCTATTATCATTATGTTTGTCATCATCAAAACACACATAAATAATGCCTTAAAGAAATTCAAGGCTAACACTATATATAAAAGCTGAGATTGTAGGCTAGAAATAATCTGAGAGTGACACATGTCACTACTCATTATGTTCACTCTTTAACCATTCAACACCCCTTAAATCATTCTCTCCACACCAATGAACTGTTATAGTAGTAGGGATATCGAAATGGCCCTTGCCCGACATTGATCGGGCTTGGGCGGGTTTGGGCTTTGGCCCACGGTCTCATGTCTTTTACGGGCCGGATCGTGCTTGGGTCGGGCTTAAGAGTTCACATAAGGTAGAGCCAAAGTGAGCGATTTAAATTTATCATAAAATGGTAAAAATACTACTATACATGTAACCATTTTTTGATAGGTTTGAAATAACTTCCAATATAACAACTTGCAAATTCTATATTTTATTACTTGAAAACGATCAATACTTTTATTATTGGGAAGCTTCTAATCGGGCCGGGATATGGTCAGGTCGGGCCTCGGATCGAGCTTGGGCTTCAAGAGATAGACCCAGGCCCTACCCAGGATGGTAGGGTCGGGCTTGGGCTAGGTTTAAGGCCCATTTTTTCAAGCTGGACTTCAAGCCATGCTTTTTTTACACTCTTATATAGTAGTGGGTGTTAATGGGCACAAACTACCATTTAATTGGTACATGAAGAACTCTTTCTACATTTAAATCGTGTAATACTATTGTTCAATTCAATTCAATATTTTATTATGATCAATTTGAAAGGCTGTTATTTCTTTTCTTTTCTGTTTTTTTTTCAGGGGTCCCATGAATTTGTATTACTTCTTCCACGATTTGTATAAGCTTACAACAATTTTTTTTTTTACCTATATGGTGATTTCTAAGTTTTAATGAGATGAAAGTACTCACAATTTTAAGAAAAACACTATTAATTTGTATAAATGGATCAATTCTGGGTAAAATTTTGTATATGTTATGTGAAGCTTTATACAAAGACAAAAACAATTGTGTATTTTTAAGGGAATTGTTATTTCCACTCCATCATTGAACCAATGCACTCCATGGTACCACTATCAAAGCATGTGGTACCATGTATGTAATGCATGACATGCGTGTATCACATGCTTTAGAATGGTACCATGGAGTGCCTTGGTTCAATGATGGAGTGGTAATAGCATTACCCATTTTTAATTGACTTTCGATGATAACAACATTCATCACCAGTATTGTTAATTTATTAGAAGACAGTGTACCCGCGCATTGTGCGGGATACATGCTAGTGGACTTAATATTTGTAACAAATATGACTGATTGCATGTTTTAAAAACACGTAATCAATGCTTAAATTCCAAATCTTTTACTTATTTAATATATATATATATATATTTCTTATTTGGCAATTTTAACTAATATTCGTGAACTGTGATTTGCACTATAAATTAGCAAATAGTTAACGACAAAGTTGACATTAGTCGTTCAATATTACTTTTTCCTAGCTGTAGTGCCATCCCTTGTCCTCCTTGGTCGCAATTCCAGTCTCCAATGCAACTCTAATTTACAGAACATAAGAGGTTGAGAGGTATGGGAAGAAAATATGGGTGTGTTTGGGATAGGTGCTATACCAACTGGACTGGATTATCATTACAGTATTTTTTGGGGGGCTTTGAGGGTGTTTTTGAGTAGAAGAACTAGTACTAGTATGTAGTTAGCATTTTTTGGAGCCCTAAAATATCAATAAATTTTGGGCATTAGGGTGTGTTTGGGCTAAAAACACTAACATCTATTGTCTATTTGGAATTTTTAACGCCCCTAAATATTAATGGATTTTGGGGGCTAGACTACGGCCTTCTTGACCTATGTCCAAGACCGCCCTGTTTAAACCTATACAAATATCATCGTGTCTCTGTTGTGGTGATAGTATATTGTTTGATGCATGCAATTATCAAGCGAAACCAAAATATAACACTAAAGAGATACTAGAGACAATAAACAAAATGCACCCAAAAAATACATGATAAAAAGTTATACAAATATTGTCGTATTTTTATTGTGGATACCATTGTTGGATAAATATGTGTTTGGCCATGTTTAAGGCCTAATAAAAGTGGGACCTACTTAGAATTTGAGTAGGGTCCCTGTGGATTTGTGTTCTCCTCCGTGAGGAGATGAAGTTTGGATATTCACGCGTCCAAAACTATTGATGGGTGAATAAGAAATTAATGCTCAAAGATTGCCCCTTACAAGGAGTTGTTGAAATAGAAAAGGTTCACAACTTGCCTTGTCTCACATAGGAAAACTAGAAGAAGTCATTAGTGTATTTATAAGGCTACTTCATGTTTTGGGTTTAGGCCCCAAGGGGTACCCAGTTTTGTGGAAGGAGGAGGACCTAATGCCCTTTGGGTTTACTCCACACACGCGCGTTGCCGCCGCCGTCCGTCCGGCTGTGCCGGGTCGGGTCGTGGGTGCGGGTGCTACACACACATAGTATTTCTTTTTAAATCCCCTCAAGTTTTAGTTTTTTCAATTTCCTTGGAATTTCTGCACATGTTTTGCATTGCAGAAACCTTTGGGATTTTTTAAACTGTTGTAGAGATTGAACAGTTTGTAGTTACAGAAATTGAAAACGCTATGTTCATCCTATAAATCCCCTACTCTCACACAGCCTAGATACACATTTTTCAGACTATTCTCCAGTTCCACTCCCAATTCTTATTTCCATAGAGAGAATTACAGACATAGTTGGTTCGCCAGAGCAGTCAAATTTCGTGCTTGTTGACTGTTAGTTACCGTTGTATCCTTGGAAACAGACGCTGGAGATATCCTCGAGCACTTCTGGTGAGGCGGCGAATCTGTTTTAAGGAAACTGTGAATATATCACAGGCCTCGGTTTGATATGATATTGTTTCAGTTTTCCAGTTTTGCTTTTTGATTAGATTTTGTATTTCTGATTTCTATTGCTAGTTTTAATTTTATAATCAGATTAATTTTGTACTGCTTCTGTTTTACTCCTGTTGTATTCAAACAGTTTTTGAATATCAATATATTTTTCCAACAAGCTTAAAACAGATTTGCTTTTAATAATAAAATTAAATTAAACTGTCAAATAGAAGCAGTTTTATTTTGGAGAAAAAATATTAAACATAATTTATTTTCAGTTTCAATTCTGAAAGTAATTATGAGGAAAGGATCCAATCCTTTTCTTATCTTGGATTTAATTTTTTTCTTTGATAATATTTTCAGAAATGGCAATTGAGACTATGAACCCTGCTGCGAAGCCTGTTGCAACCGATGGTGCTACTGCCTCCAACACCATGGTGATTGGATCGATCCCTGTGAAGGTTCCCTCAATCTAATCGGTTCATGTGAACCATGGGGAGAAACTTGAAACTTTTAATGGTGTGGATTTCAAAAGATGGCAGCAAAAGATGCTGTTTTATCTTACCACCTTAAACCTTGTGAGGTTCTGAAGGAAGATGCTCATATTCTTAATGAGAATGAACAAGATCGAGAGGTTGTGCTAGCCATTGATGCTTGGAAGCACTCGGACTTTCTGTGCCGAAACTATGCGTTGAATGGCTTACACGATACACTCTATAATGTGTATAGTAATAAGATAACTGCTAAGGAACTGTGGGAGTCCTTAGACAGAAAGTACAAAACTAAGGATGTCGGGTCAAAGAAATTTATAGTGGAAAAATTCCTCGACTATAAAATGGTGAACTCAAAGATTGTGATCAGACAAGTTTAGGAGTTGCAAGTGATCTTACATGAAATCCATGCTAAAGGGATGACCTTGAGTGAAACCTTTCAAGTTGCTGCAATTATTGAAAAACTGCCCCCTACTTGGAAGGATTTCAAGAACTACCTAAAGCACAAGCGAAATGAGATGAAAATTGAAGATCTGATTGTTAAACTTCGAATTGAAAAAGATAACAAAGGGGCTGACAGAAAAGTGGGAAATAATATTGTGGCCAAGGCTAATGTGGTTGAGCATGGTCAAAGTTCAAGCATGAAGAAGAAATCCTTTCCTGGCAAAGAGTACAAAATGGGGCTGAAAGGTGGTATCTCCAAAGAAGCCTAAATTTCAATTTCAAGGAAAGTGCTACAACTGTGGCAAAACTGGACACCGTGCTTCTGAGTGTCGTCTGCCACAAAAGAAAGTCAAGAAAAAGTAAAAGGCTAACATGGCAGAATTAGACTATATCTCAAGGGATGTTTCAGAGATCAATCTGTACGCTGTGGTCTCTGAAGTGAACTTGGTGGGGTTAAACCCAAAGGAATGGTGGATAGACACTGGTGCCACTCACCACATATGCTCTGACAAAGCGATGTTTACTTCCTTCCAGCCAATGAATAATGGGGAGAAGATGTTTATGGGCAACTCAGCCTCTTCTGATGTGGAATGTTAAGGAAACATAATTCTGAAGATGACTTCAAGGAAAGAGCTAACTTTGAACAATGTCCTGTATGTGCTTGAAATTTGCAAGAACCTAGTGTTTGGTTCTCTTCTAAGCAAATATGGTTTTCGAATGGTTTTTGAGTCAGACAAGTTGGTACTAACTAAAGTTGGGATGTATGTGGGGAAGGGGTACATGAGTGATGGTGTCACGACCCATCCCACTACGCGTGGAAATAGGACACGTGGCACGCCACCAAGGCTCATCCAAACATCATCTAATAATACGCAGCGGAAAGAACTTCTATAAAACAATCCTGGGTATATTAAAACTTAGGAAACGTTTCCCTCTGTGTTGCAAAATACATTGAAACTAGAGTCATAAAAAGTTTTGGCCAAGTGAAAACGCATTCAAAAGAAAATAGTTTTGAAAACAGAGGTTCAGTCGACTGCTCCGTCGACTGCACTAGGGTCCAGTCGACTGTTCCGTCGACTGTGTTAAGTAGAACAAAAATACATCATATAGCAAAGAGGTCCAGTCGACTGGTTTGGGGATCCAGTCGACTGCTTTTCAATCAAAGGAAGCAGTAGCTAAAAGCAACAGTGTTCAGTCGACTGCCCAAGGGGTTCAGTCGACTGCTTCTCTGATATTCACTTACAGTATCCCAAATACACGAGATCCAGTCGACTGATCAGGGGGTTCAGTCGACTGCTCCTCTGTTGGCAGCCCTGTGCTGGAAATTAACAAGTCCTACTACTCAAAACCAACAACAATCACAACCACAACTGATTTCAACATACTAAAACACAGTTACAGGCGTCAATTACAAGATTTCAACACTGAGAAGCTAATCCATGTTTCTATTACAACATACTACAATATTCAAAACCTTGTACAAGTTTTAGGATTAAAACAAAACATTAACAAAGGTGATCCCCCGGCGTTCATCGGCCTCCCTCCACACACTTCTTCTTGTCTTTCTTCTTACCTGCAATGGAGTACATCTCCACTGCTCAGCTATATGATGAGCGTACAATTCTAAATGTATGCTTATATGACAATTCATGGTTTAAGCATCTAAAACACATAGAAATAGTCTCTGGGGTGAGTGGTACGCATTCATCCGGTCGATGCCGTAGGAGGCCCACCTCTCCCACGCATCTCGTACACTGGTTGGGCCTTCCTCCATACCAGGTACCGTGTACTGGTTGGGCCCACCTCCAATCCAGACACAACCACAAATTCCAATTCCAACAAGATCACAATCCTCAAGGTTCGAGGAGCTTACTCCGAATGAATTTGCACCAAACTCCCCTTTGACCCAAGTAGACACATAACATGCTCACATAAACAGTTATACGTGCTTTTATCATAATTTCACGTGCAAAATTAACGGGCCTAACTAATACATGAATTTCGCCCGGATCCAAGAATATCAAAAGTGATGTCCAAAACATGAAAATCCATATATTTCATAGATCTAGAATTCATACCTCGTGCGAATCTCTTCAAACTTTGAAGGATCGTCTAGGGGAATAAATAATCGTCGGATTTCGAATTTGGTACGATTCCTATAAGTTTTACCTGATTTTTCCCAAAAGTCCAAAATTAAGATTTTAACAAAACTTTGCCAAACACGACCTAAGTAGTACCAAAACGTAGGTCTTACCTCCACGAGTTCAAATCTGAAATCTGGAGAAAATCTGACGGACGAACGGTCGTCGATCGGCGTCGCAAAGCCCGTGGCAACAAAATCTCCCTTCTCTCTCCTCTCTCTAGATATTTAGGAGTTTGGATGAGATTTGAAATCTCATACTCATCTATATATAGGCAAATTTTTGGGAAATTACATTTACCTCCCCACGAGTTTCTCAAACTTCTAATTATCTCTCGAAACTTCGCACGCGTCCATTTTATAACTTTTACGAGTGAAAACTATAATTTCAAAAGTTTCCGACTAAGTTTCGTTTGGGTCCAAAATAACGTCCGAAAACTATATTCTGTGGAATCTCTACACAACATACCTTTTTAATTAACGTGTCTCTCACGTTCTCACTACAGTTCTCAAAATGATACTATCATATCCAAATTTACCAGAATTATACTACACAGGTATAATTACTATTCACAGGAATACCAGATAAAGTCAAATAACATTTAAATCATATAAATGCCATTTACTTATGATTATGCAATATGAACTTCCATATTCCTGTGTCCTCATTGACACCTTACTGTTGACTCACAGTCAACCTCAATCCACCATTATCAATTAACATTGATAACTTCTCAATTTACAATTATGCATGATAAACTATAAATTTTTGGAACGGGTGTGACAACTCTCCCCTCCAAAAAGGAAGTTTGTCCCCAAACTTTACCTCAAGCGTCGAACAAGTACGGATACTCATTCCGCATGTCTTCCTCACTTTCCCATGTAGCCTCTTCCAACGTATGACTACGCCATAGCACTTTCACCATTGGAATAGTCTTGGTTCTCAAAACTTGTTCTTTGCGATCTAGAATCTCCACTGGTTGTTCCACATAAGTCAAGTCCCCCTGAATTTGCAACGGTTCAGGTACAATGATCTTACTCGTGTCAGTCATACAACGTCTCAACATAGACACGTGAAACACATTATGCACATGTTCCAACTCGGATGACAAGGCCAAACGATAAGCTACTGGACCAACCCTCTCTAGGATCTCAAAAGGTCCTATGAATCTCGGATTGAGCTTTCCCCTCTTCCCAAATCGTACAATGCCTTTTGAAGGCGATACTCGCAAGTATACGAAATTTCCAACTTCAAAATTCATTGGTCGTCGTTTAGAATCCGCATAACTCTTATATCGGCTCTGAGCTACTTTGAGTCGCTCTTGAATCAACTTCACTTTCTCAGTAGTCACCTGTATTAACTCAGGTCCTAACAACTTCCTTTCTCCAACCTCGGTCCAACAAATTGGTGATCGACACTTACGGCCATACAGAGCTTCATACGGTGCCATACCGATACTTGACTGAAATCCGTTATTATAAGCAAATTCAATCAACGGCAAGTGGTGCTCCCAATCGTTCCCAAAATCTAATACACAAAGTCTCAACATATCCTCTAGCGTCTGAATCATACGTTCTGACTGTCCATCGGTCTGAGGATGAAATGCAGTACTGAAACTCAATTTCGTACCCATAGCCTTTTGCAAACTTCCCCAAAACCTTGACGTAAAACTACTATCACGATCTGATACAATCACAGCTGGGACTCTATGTAGTCTTACAATCTCTTTCACATACAATTCCGCTAACTTGGACGGTTTAGTCGTCTTGATTGGTAGAAAATGAGCTGACTTTGTTAATCGGTCAACTATAACCCAAATCTTATCATTCTTATTGCATGATCGTGGAAATCCTGAAACAAAGTCCATGGTGATCTCGTCCCACTTCCATTCCGACACTGGCAATGGTTGTAGTAACCCCGCGGGTACTTGTCTCTTTGCCTTGACCTGTTGACATGCCGAACATTCGGATACAAACTTAGCGACTTCACGCTTCATACCTTTCCACCAGAAGTTTTCTCTCAAGTTTCGGTACATCTTATTACTCCCCGGGTGCACTGAATATTTTGTACTATGAACTTCTTCTAAGAGTCGTTCCTTTATGTCTTTCACATTCGGTACACATAACCGATTTCCCAGTTTCAACGTTCCTTGTTCTAATACAAAACCAGGTCGTTTTTCCAAAGATATCTCATCTCTCATTTTACACAAATAAACATCGTTAAATTGTTCCTTCTTGATCTCATCAATAATATCTTGGCGTGCTACAATCGCCATCATCAAGTCATCGTTGGTCCCTGGAATCACATCCAATTCTAAGCGTTCCATTTCTTTTACCAACTCTTTTTGTTGCGTTAGCTCGTCGGCTAAATTCCTCGACGTCTTTCGGCTTAATGCATCGGCTACTACATTCGCCTTCCCCGGATGGTACTCAATCGAAAGATCATAATCCTTCATCAACTCCAACCATCTTCGTTGTCTCATGTTCAAGTCCCGTTGGGTGAAAATATATTTCAAACTCTTGTGGTCTGTGAATATCTCACACTTTTCTCCGTACAAATAATGTCTCCAAATCTTCAAGGCATGAATTACTGCAGCTAATTCCAGATCATGAGTCGGATAATTAATCTCATGTGTCTTCAACTGTCTAGATGCATAAGCGATCACTTTACCCCCCCTTGCATCAACACGCATCCCAACCCTTTGTGTGAAGCATCACTATAGATCACAAATCCCTGGGTTCCAGATGGTATTGTCAAAATAGGTGCTCTCGTCAACCGTGACTTCAATTCTTGAAAATTGTCCTCGCATTCCTGACTCCATTCAAATGTAACTCCCTTCCTCATTAACTTTGTCATAGGCAATGAAATCTTTGAGAAATTTTCAATAAAACGGCGGTAGTATCCCGCTAATCCCAAGAAACTTCGAATTTCGGATACGGAAGTCGGTCTTTGCCAATTTGATACAGCTTCTATTTTGTGAGGATCGACTGATACTCCATTCTTGTCAATCACGTGACCAAGAAAAGTAATGCTAGGTAACCAAAATTCAAATTTCTTGAATTTCCCAAATAACTGCTTCTCTCGTAATCTCTGGAGTATCAACCTCAAGTGGTTCTCGTGTTCTATCTCACTAGGTGAATAAATAAGGATATCGTCAATGAATACAATCACAAAATCATCCAAATAGTCTTTGAATACTCGATTCATAAGGTCCATGAACGCAGCTGGTGCATTGGTAACCCTTAATGGCATAACTAAAAACTCATAGTGTCCATAACGCGTTCGGAAAGCTGTTTTCTCAACATCTTCAGCCTTCACTTTCAACTGATGATAACCTGATCTTAGGTCTATTTTGGAGAATACTTGTGCCCCACGAAGTTGATCAAATAAATCATCAATTCTGGGTAGTGGATACTTGTTCTTGATTGTCAATTTGTTCAGTTCCCGGTAATCAACACACATACGCATGGAACCATCTTTCTTCTTCACAAACAATACTGGAGCTCCCCACGGTGATACTCTTGGTCGAATGAAACCCTTGTCAAGTAACTCTTGCAATTGAACTTTCAGTTCCTTCAATTCTACTGGTGCCATTCTATACGATGCCTTGGATACCGGCCTTGAGTCTGGTATAACCTCAATAGTGAACTCGACCTCTCTCTCAATAAGAACATCTGGTAGCTCATCAGGAAATACATCCGGATATTCTCGTACTATGGGAATGTCTTCTACTTTTAATTCGGTCGCTGAGACATCAGTCACTGAACATAGGAATCCTTGACATCCCTTTTTCAATAACTTTCCCGCTCGGATAGCTGAAATCAAGTACGGCGGCGGTGCAACCCCACTTTCTTGAAAACAAAAGTTCCCATGTACCGGTGATCGAAAATTAACCTCTTTCCGTTCACAGTCTATTGTGGCGTGGTTAAGAGCTAACCAATCCATTCCTAGTATCACATCGAAATGGTTCACTACAATCGGTATAAGGTCTACAGTCATCAACTTCTCGTCTAGTTTGATTGCACAGTTCTTATATATAGTAGATGTCACTACTGACTTACTAAGTGGCACAACGATAGACAATTCATATCCTAGTGGCGCGGACTTAACATTCAAATGTTCAACAAAGTTATGAGATACAAACGAATGCGTAGATCCCGAATCAGCGAGTATGCGTGCTAAGTGCGAACATACAAGCACCATACCTGAGACCACTATACAGTAGCAGCCACGTCTCTAGGGTTCATCTGAAATGATCTTCCCTGACGTTGCTCTGTCCTTTGTCCCCCGTCACTAGACTGCTTAGGCTTCGAACCACTAGAAGCCATAGAACTTGCCCCTTGTTGAGAACGCTTCTTTGGGCAATCTTTCGCTCGGTGTCCCAAGGTACCACAATCAAAACACTTGAGTTGCGAATGAGTCGCAGAACTCACACTGTTTCCCCCTGTAGATCTGTTCTGAAAGTTGGTCAGAAAACATCGACCGGTGTGTGGTCGGTTGCAAAGTGAACACAACGGTATGTTACTTGGTACTCTCCTGGAATCATTAAAACTAGAACTAGAGCCTCGTGAAAACGGCCTCTTAAAAGATCCACCCTGACTTCGGTCACCACCCTCATGACTTCGCTTTCCTTGGTGATTTTGTCTCGATCTCTCTATTCCACTTTCGGCTACAAGTGCCGTCTGCTGTACTGCTGCCACAATCGAATGTTCGTAGGTTTCTACTCTCAAACGGATATTTTCCCTTAAGCCTTCTTCAAATTTCCTTGCCCTATCTTCCTCTCCTGGCACTGAACCTTTACCAAATCTCAACAACGCATTATACTTGGAAGTATACTCTGTCACAGTCATGTCTCCTTGCTTAAGGTTATCAAATTCTCGCTTCTTTGCATTGTAGGCGGCTCGCGGAAAGAATCGGCGATTGAATTCTGCCTTAAACCCTTCCCAAGTAATCGGTGCTCCTTGATCTAGGACATTCACCCACCAGTTCTGGGCTTCACCCCTCAGTACGTCACTTGCATTCTCAACCTTCTCCCTATCTGACATCAGAATAGATCGAAAAATTCTCTCTATGTCCATAACCCAATGTTCTGCCAATGTGGTATCAGGAATCCCATGAAATTCCATCGGTTTCTTTCGAGTAAACTGTTCAGATATTGATCTCATACCCCTATTTTTGAGTGCATGTACTACAGTTATTGGTTCCACTTCGATATGGGGTGTGTGAGGCAATCGCTCCGCTATATTCCGTATCATCTCTCCCATGTTCCCCATCATTTCAGCCATTTCATTCATTCGGCGAGTATGTGGCGATAATTCTCGTTCTTCGTCACTCATGATTATAGTCCTGTAGTTCTCAATGCATAAACACTATGCATGTACAACAATAACAATAGTATGTATGTAAAACAACATCCATATGCATCAAACATCTCTAAGATGCATGAATGCAATTGAAAACATGTGGCAATTCACTCAACACTCCACTCGTCGTCGAACGTTCCCAAAGTTTTGTTACCTCTAACTCTGATACCAATAAATGTCACGACCCATCCCACTACGCGTGGAAATAGGACACGTGGCACGCCACCAAGGCTCATCCAAACATAATCTAATAATACGCAGCGGAAAGAACTTCTATAAAACAATCCTGGGTATATTAAAACTTAGGAAACGTTTCCCTCTGTGTTGCAAAATACATTGAAACTAGAGTCATAAAAAGTTTTGGCCAAGTGAAAACGCATTCAAAAGAAAATAGTTTTGAAAACAGAGGTTCAGTCGACTGCTCCGTCGACTGCACTAGGGTCCAGTCGACTGTTCCGTCGACTGTGTTAAGTAGAACAAAAATACATCATATAGCAAAGAGGTCCAGTCGACTGGTTTGGGGATCCAGTCGACTGCTTTTCAATCAAAGGAAGCAGTAGCTAAAAGCAACAGTGTTCAGTCGACTGCCCAAGGGGTTCAGTCGACTGCTTCTCTGATATTCACTTACAGTATCCCAAATACACGAGATCCAGTCGACTGATCAGGGGGTTCAGTCGACTGCTCCTCTGTTGGCAGCCCTGTGCTGGAAATTAACAAGTCCTACTACTCAAAACCAACAACAATCACAACCACAACTGATTTCAACATACTAAAACACAGTTACAGGCGTCAATTACAAGATTTCAACACTGAGAAGCTAATCCATGTTTCTATTACAACATACTACAATATTCAAAACCTTGTACAAGTTTTAGGATTAAAACAAAACATTAACAAAGGTGATCCCCCGGCGTTCATCGGCCTCCCTCCACACACTTCTTCTTGTCTTTCTTCTTACCTGCAATGGAGTACATCTCCACTGCTCAGCTATATGATGAGCGTACAATTCTAAATGTATGCTTATATGACAATTCATGGTTTAAGCATCTAAAACACATAGAAATAGTCTCTGGGGTGAGTGGTACGCATTCATCCGGTCGATGCCGTAGGAGGCCCACCTCTCCCACGCATCTCGTACACTGGTTGGGCCTTCCTCCATACCAGGTACCGTGTACTGGTTGGGCCCACCTCCAATCCAGACACAACCACAAATTCCAATTCCAACAAGATCACAATCCTCAAGGTTCGAGGAGCTTACTCCGAATGAATTTGCACCAAACTCCCCTTTGACCCAAGTAGACACATAACATGCTCACATAAACAGTTATACGTGCTTTTATCATAATTTCACGTGCAAAATTAACGGGCCTAACTAATACATGAATTTCGCCCGGATCCAAGAATATCAAAAGTGATGTCCAAAACATGAAAATCCATATATTTCATAGATCTAGAATTCATACCTCGTGCGAATCTCTTCAAACTTTGAAGGATCGTCTAGGGGAATAAATAATCGTCGGATTTCGAATTTGGTACGATTCCTATAAGTTTTACCTGATTTTTCCCAAAAGTCCAAAATTAAGATTTTAACAAAACTTTGCCAAACACGACCTAAGTAGTACCAAAACGTAGGTCTTACCTCCACGAGTTCAAATCTGAAATCTGGAGAAAATCTGACGGACGAACGGTCGTCGATCGGCGTCGCAAAGCCCGTGGCAACAAAATCTCCCTTCTCTCTCCTCTCTCTAGATATTTAGGAGTTTGGATGAGATTTGAAATCTCATACTCATCTATATATAGGCAAATTTTTGGGAAATTACATTTACCTCCCCACGAGTTTCTCAAACTTCTAATTATCTCTCGAAACTTCGCACGCGTCCATTTTATAACTTTTACGAGTGAAAACTATAATTTCAAAAGTTTCCGACTAAGTTTCGTTTGGGTCCAAAATAACGTCCGAAAACTATATTCTGTGGAATCTCTACACAACATACCTTTTTAATTAACGTGTCTCTCACGTTCTCACTACAGTTCTCAAAATGATACTATCATATCCAAATTTACCAGAATTATACTACACAGGTATAATTACTATTCACAGGAATACCAGATAAAGTCAAATAACATTTAAATCATATAAATGCCATTTACTTATGATTATGCAATATGAACTTCCATATTCCTGTGTCCTCATTGACACCTTACTGTTGACTCACAGTCAACCTCAATCCACCATTATCAATTAACATTGATAACTTCTCAATTTACAATTATGCATGATAAACTATAAATTTTTGGAACGGGTGTGACAGATGGGCTGCTTAAACTTAATGTAACGACTATTGTGCCAAATAACAATATCAATAAAATGAGTACCTTTTCTTCTTACTTACTTGAGTCTTCCAATTTGTGGCATGGTAGATTAAGACATGTTAATTTTAATTCTTTGCAAAGATTAATTAAACTAGACCATATACCCAGTTTGCATATTGATTCAAGTTATAAATGTGAAACTTGTGTTGAAGCAAAGTTAACAAAGACTTCATTTCAATCAATAGACAGAAGCACTGAACCACTGGAATTAATCCACACTGATGTATGTGATTTAAAAATGGTTCAATCAAGAGGTGGTCATAAGTATTTTATTACTTTTGTTGATGATTGTACTAAATATTGTTATGTGTATTTGCTAAAAAGTAAGAATGAAGCTTTGGATAAGTTCATTCTATACAAGACAGAGGTTGAAAATCAACTAAGTAAAAAAGATTAAGGTGTTAATAAGTGATAGGGGTGGTGAATATGTAGCAACATATGGTGAGTATTGTGCACAGCACGGAATTATTCACCAAACCACTGCGCCTTATTCACCTTCATCAAATGGAGTTGCTAAAAGGAAAAATCGTACCTTAAAAGAAATGATGAATGCTATGTTAATAAGTTCTGGATTGCCACAGAACTTGCAGGGGGAGGCAATTCTCTCTGCAAATTATTTTTTAAATAAGGTACCTCGAAAGAAAGTTGATCAAATCCCGTATGAACAAATTATATTTTAAATAAGGTACCTCGAAAGAAAGATGATCAAACCCCATATGAACAGTGAAATGGTCGAAACCTTTCCTATAAATTCTTACGAATGTGGGGGTGTTTTGCAAAGGTTCTTGTACCTACTCCTAAGAAAGAGAGGATAGATCCAAAAATTGTTGATTGTTTATTTATTGGCTATGCACATAATAGTAGTGCGTATATATGAAAATGCAAATATACACAAGAACACGATCATGGAGTCTGGAAATGCATCGTTCTTTGAGAATGAATTTCCTTGTAAAGAGGAATATAGTTCAAAAAAACGCACATTTGAGACTGTTGGGAAAACTAGTAAAACCCAAGAAGAGAATGTTGATATTGAGCTTAGACGAGGGAAAAGGGTTAGAACATCAAAATCCTATGGTCCAGACTTTCTAACCTATCTGTTAGAAAGCGAGCCTCAAAGCTATAATGAAGCTATAAGATCACCAGAGGGTCCATTATGGAAAGAACCAATCAAGAGTGGAATTGATTTCATCTTACAAAAGCATACTTGAGAACTGGTTGATCTGCCTCCTGGATGTAAGCCTTTGGGGTAAAAATGGATTTTCAAGTGGAAAATGAAAATGAATGGCACTATTGATAAGTATAAAGCAAGGCTTGTGATTAAAGGGTATAGACAAAAGGAGGGTCTAGACTACTTTGATACATATTCTCCTGTTACGAGAATAACATCCATTCGAATAATTATTACAATCGCAGCTCTGTGAAATCTCGAAATGCATCAAATGGATGTTAAGACTGCATTTCGTAATGGAGATTTGAATGAAGAAATCTATATGGAACAACCCGAAGGGTTTTCTGCTCCAGGGCAAGAGAAGAAAGTATGCAAGCTTGTCAAATCATTGTATGGCTTGAAGCAAGCTCCTAAACAATGGCATGAGAAATTTGACAAAGCAATGATTTCTAGTGGATTTAAGATCAATGAGTGTGACAAATGTGTTTATGTCAAAGACACCAATGATGGTCATGTCATCTTGTGTCTTTATGTAGATTACATGCTCATTGTGGGAAGTAATGATAAAATTATTATCTTAACTAAGAAAATGTTGAATTCTAAATTTGACATGAAAGATATGGGAATTGTTGATGTTATACTGGGCGTCAAGATCTCTAGAAATACTAATGGACTTGTTTTGTCACAATCGCATTATGTAGACAAGATTCTAGAGAAGTTCAACAAGTCTGATACAAGTATAGCCAGGACGCTTGTAGACTTAAGTCTACACCTATCTAAGAATACCGATGAGAGTGTATCTCAATTGGAATATTCTCGAGTGATAGGAAGCTTAATGTACTTGATGAGTTATACAAGGCCTGACATTGCTTATTCAGTTAGTAAACTGAGTAGATATACGAGTACTCCAAGAAATGACCATTAGAAAGGGATAGTGAGAGTACTCCGGTACTTACGTTACACTCGTGATCATGGGTTGCACTATATGAGATATCTAGCTGTGTTGGAAGGATACAGTGATGCAAACTGGATATCAGATATGAAAGATTCAAAATCTACAATTACACTTGGTGGTGCAGCTATTTCCTGGAAGTCTTCAAAACAAACTTGTATAGCTAGATCGACAATGGAGTCAGAATTCATTGTGCTAGACAAGGCAGCCGAAGAAGCTGAATGGCTATACTATTCCGAGATGGTCGAAACATGTGCCAGCAATTTGCGTACACTGCGATAGCCAGTCTGCTATTGGAAGGGCTTAAAGCAATATGTATAATGGCAAGTCGAGATATATTCGTTGAAGACATAATACCATAACACAACTACTCTCTAGTGGGATTGTCACTATTGACTATGTAAAGTCAAAGGACAATATTGCATATCCGCTAACCAAAGGTTTGAATTGAGAGTTAGTTAATAAGTTATCTAAAGTCATGGGACTAAAGCCTATGACATTACAAGGTACCGGAATGGAAACCCAACCTAGTTGACTGGAGATCCGAAGATCTAGGTTCAAAGGGACAACCTAATTTCATGTACCTTAGGAGAATCACAGAGGAGAAATGTTCTTCTGCCCATTTCTATGATACAACAGTGATACCTGCATAGTATGAGGGTAAGTTTAGCTTTTAATGACTTTGTGCGTTAGTATTGCCAAGCGGAGTATAGCAGGATACTCTAAACAAGTCACCTATGTGAATGAGGAGTGGGGCCGCTTCTAAAAAGAATTTGAGAAAGGCGAAATTCTTTGATAAACGTTCATTGAACCAGGCGAGTGTTCAAGGCCAAAACGAACACAAGTGTAAGAACTAAACTATGTTGGAAAGCTCCTGTTTGAGGTCTGTCGGTTATTTACACTAACAACAATCTGTTCAAGACTACACGTTCACTGGTCAGCCAGTAAATCTGATAGATCATCACAAGGGAAGGCTGAAAGTCAATAGCTACCTGTCCTATTGCAGAAGTGATCCGTTGTGCTCTCTCTTATCAAGACTACGCTGTCTCACATCATTTCGATTAATTTCATTCATGTGGGGGATTGTTGGATAAATATGTGTTTGGCCATGTTTAAAGCCTAATACAAGTGGGACCCACTTAGAATTTGAGTAGGGTTCTTGTGAATTTGTGTTATCCTCCATGAGGAGATGAAGTTTGGATATTCACATGTCTAAAACTATTGATGGGTGAATAAGAAATTAATGCTCAAAGGTTGCCTGACGACATCCTATTGACGCGTTTTCTTATCAACACCCAAGTATAGGTGATCGTACAAGTAATAAAGTTCTGGAAGTCCAGGTCGAATCCATAGGGATCGGAAAACAAAGATAGGCAGTAACTATTTTGACACTAAAAAGAAAATAAAAGATGATAGATTTTTGTGGGGTTTTACTAAACTACAAGTTTTTATATTTTTGCAATAAAACTAATTAAAAGCTATTTTTTTCTAAGTAGTTTACGGTAAAGATTTTAACAGTGCAAATTAAATTAACTAAGATACTAGTAAGAAAAGGAAAAAATAAATAAAAGCTAAATTTACATCAAATGACTTTATGGATATTATTATAGCGAAAGATAGAAATAATACAAATATTTAAACAAAGTTATTAAAAATAGGAAATATTAATTAACTAGGAAGAAATAATTTAAAGGAATTGAGAATGTGCAAAACCAACACTAGATCTCACAACTTTTGTGCATTTGAAAATGATTTGGCATTTAAGACTGCAGAGTCATTCTTTATTTGAAAATAAACTTTCACTAGTCAGGGTCATATCAAGTGTGTCAGTTTTGATATGAAACGACGTCGTTTGGTTTAAAGAAAAATAAAAAAGGCAATTGGGCAGTAGCCAAATTCGAACCGTAACCCGCCGCGGACGTGGGTTATTCGGCGCCAGTCTCCACCACTCTGCCACTATACAATTGCATGTCCATTAGTGGATAGAAATATGTATAAACACATATTTAAAATATGAACTTTGTCATATGAATTGTTTGAGTATGTTAGGTATTTTTTTTTTATGACAGAAGGCATAGTTTGACAATCCACATAATTATATTCTTATTTCAAATATGTAATCTCTTGAGCCCAATATAGCCATAGTATATAAACATGTTAAATGGTTATAAACAATAGATACATAGATATTTTTGGCCATAAATGGAAAAATAACCCATCTAGATAAATTTGCCCATTTAAGATTAGTGCACAGAAGCTGTGATTTCTAAGTTTTTATTGCATATCCCCAATTAAAGTTTTAGCCTACCATTTTGGAATTGAAACTGTCTTTCAAATAACCTTTTAAAGAAAGATTAAATAGATGCATACAGTGACTGCCCAATTAAATTTTAAGTTATAAAACTAAAGTAAGGGTGAAATATAATATTAATATTTTTTTTTCTCACTTAACATGAGTTGGGGTTAAATTTGTGGAATCTGCAAAATAACAAAGTTTAGTACAACTAGGCTAATACAATATAAATAAATGGAAATACTGAATCAATAATAAAATATTAAACCTTTGACTTTGAATTCTTGTGGGGTCACAGTGGTTGAACTCCAAGAACACAAACAAGGCCAAACCAAATCCTAATCTACTTTGGGAGTGAGATATGGGTATGGTGTGCTTGGGACTTTAGTAGGTGATTATAACAACTACGTGGCTAAGAAATCTGGCATTTACTTGCAAAATATGTTTTCTAGTGAATGGAAATATTGCTATAAAAATTGAAAATTTGGGGTTTCAAACTATTTTAGGGAACAACTACAAGTACTACTAGACTAAAAATATTAAATCTAATTTTAAATAGGATTGTTTTTACTACTACAAATTGACAAATGACCTACAAGAAAACAATTATTTTAATTTAAGAAATACAGTATACAAAGTTTTTGTTACATATTTTTTAATATGAAATCATCAATTACATAAAAGTAAATTTTTACAACTATTAGAACTAGAAAAGACAAAGAAAAATTAAAGTTTTCTACTTCTAGGGACATATGAAGTGCTCACATGATAACCTCCCTAAACTATTCTCTCCCTAACAGTGTGTGTTGTTGTGATTGTTGGCTGTTGTTTCTTTGGCTTCTGCTCCTCTCTTTTTATTGGCAAAGTTCTTGACGAATTTCGTCACTTCGCTCGTCACTTTATAATTTTTCTTCTTCGCTTGTCCCAATTGTCTTTGGCTTCTGACATATGTTGAATACCTGCAGATAAGAGAGAGAGAGAGAGAGTATATATTATATTCATATATACTAACATCCAAGCATTTGCTTGGATGTTACTTTCGTTAGTTTAGGGTTTTTTTTTTAGTTTGGATTCTTCTAACATTTTCAAAAGTTTTACTGTTTATTACTATTCACATTTGACCAACAATATAGGAGATACTATATTGTAGTTGCTACTTCTTTCCTTTCCTTTATTTCATTTCATTTTTATCTAAGTATATAAAATATGTAAAAACACATAATTACACGTATGTGAGTGACATCACCATTAAATTATATTAATTCAAATATGTGTATAAAACTAGAAATTTAGGGGATTAAATGAGCATTGCGTCTATTATATTGGCACATGAATGTGCAATATTTAATGTTTGTCACACCCCTCAACTAGCTTAATGCTAGTCCCTAGCAATAAAGTGAAAAGAAAAATTGTTCTAAAAGTTTTATTAAAAAGTAGGAGTAGACTAAGGAAAATAAAATCTAACTCACTGTCGCAGGAATCGCGATTGCATTTAGCGTATGCAATAAGCCGTTAAACCCCTAGGTTGCCCCCGGCCAATGGACGAGTGTTGTCTCGTGGGGGTTTGCAGTGAATATACCCACAAAATTCGATATATATATATATATATATACTAGGTATTGCCCGTGGCTAAAGCCACTACCGAGCAGTACATACATGCAACATACATTCTCGGTCTTCAGGGCTTTTTCTAGACTGCCAAATCAAAGGAAATCTCACTGCAAATCATTGTGACATAACATTTGAATTCAAATTACAATTACAATAACAAACTCATCAGAAATAATCACAATTACAACATAGATAAGAATAACTGAGACGCAACAAAATTCAAACCCAGAAAACCAAAAACTGAATCTCACAATGTTCGGGATTAGCTAGTTGATTCTTACCGTGTTTGCCAGCGTGTTCGCCCAAACCCGAAGTTTAGTCTTGAAATTACAAACCACGACAAATTTCAGTCATGCAATTTTGTGCAGGCCTATATAGTTCCCTTACAAACAGAAATTTAGAAACCATACTATTGGTCCATCTCTAACACTTTGTTTGGATTGAGAGAAGTGGAGAGAAGAGAAAAGAAACTTATCAAGAGAATAGAAGAGAAGAGAAGAGAAAAGAAAGTTGAGTTTTCTCCATCATGTTTGGATAGACAATAGAGGAGAGAAGAGAAAAGAAAATAAACATAATTTTTTCTCGTTTGGATAACTTTCATAAGAGAAAAGAAAAGAAAGTACTTATAACCAATTTACTTTTTTGTCCTCTATTAGGGATATATGTTAGATGGAATAATAATATATTGGGGCGTATTTGTCTTTTACACATTATTTAATTAAGTTCTCTTCTTTTCTCTCCGGAATCTCTCCGATTTGGAGAGAAACAAAACTGGGCTCTTTTCTCTCCACTTTCTCCCCGCTTTCTCTCCATTTCTCTTCTCTTCTCTCCTCACTTAAATTACCAAACGAGATAACTGGAGAGAAAATGGTACTCTTTCTCTTCTCTTCTCTCCATTTCTCTCAATCCAAACGGAGTGTAAATCTCAAGGTAGAGCATAAATTTGACAGTATGTATAACCTAGTGATATATCACATTAAAGGAGCTCATTGTAATTCAAGCTCAATTATTACTGGCTCTAGCTCAATAAGGTGGGATTTGATTCTATCACTACCTACAAACAAAAGGAGGAAGAGAGGAAGACTATAAACCTTTGGATACCTCAACTTGTCCTTACTTGACCTGCAATAAATCCCAAATTTATTATTTCCACAACTGAATTTCCTCTGCAGTAATCTCACACCCACATGACTTGCACCTACAATGTACAAACACAATAAAAAGGTGAAAGATTTGGTTTCTCTTCATGGACCATTTGCATAATGTTATTTAAGTAGCCTTACCATTCACATTTAAGTACATGTAATGCTTTATGTATGATGTTTTCAAGTATTCAACATTACCTAATCCATGATTCTTCATTTCTTTTTCAACAATTACCTAGTCCAGCAATAACATCCCTTTGTCAAAAAAAAAATTCTTTTACAACCCCTTTGTCAACCATTTTAAATGTAGATTTAAGGGAGGGGGAGAAAGAAAAGAAGGAAAAAGAAGAAAATGCTATGGAACCCAAATCCTAGGATAAACTGTACACACAAAAAACATAACATAGATTCAGTCAAAGTTGTCCTCTATAAACAAATCAATTTGTAGTGAAAGAATTAATTTTTTTTAAAAAAAACTTTGGTAAAGAAATCAATTTGCAGAAAATCTTTACAAACAAAAACCATGAATCTATGAGGTAAATGCTTCCCAAATACATGCATTTGTCTAGACTCCAAACTTGAATTATAAATCATTGATTAAGATTCAACATTTGGTAGCAGCAAAGCTCTAGTTGGTAGTTGTAGAATCAAAATCATTGATTTGATATGCGAAGAATATTTGTATCAAGATTAAACAAATTGGTTTTTTCCTTTACCAATTTCAAAACATGTGTAAAAAAATCAAGATGTAAAAAAAGCAGAGATTCACAACAACAACAAAAAAAAAAAGGAAGAAGAAGAAGAAGAAGCAGCAAAGATTCACAAAACCTAACCTTCGACTGCAATACCAAAGTAAACAAAAGAAGAACTATTAAATAGAATGCTAAAATTCAGTAAATCACAGAAGAAAAAAATGGAATAACATAATCTTGCATGATACACAACTATTAAATGGAAAACTAAAATTCAGCAAACTTAGCAAGTATTTAGCATATTAAATAAAAATAATAATCATACATCAGTAACATAAAAAGATTATTGTCAAGATCAGTATTTTGTGTGAGGGTTTTGTGCGAGTCTGTGTTCGCGATTGTTTGTGCCAGCAAGTGTGTGTGTGTGTGTGTGTGTGTGTGTGTGTGTGAGAGAGAGAGAGAGAGAGAGAGAGAGAGAATGAAACGTGTCAGAATTCTAGAGGGGTCTGCTACCCAACTCCAAAATTCCTAATGGAAGAAAGGTTGTACACACCTGTTAGAAAACTTGAGGGAGAGAAAGAGATAAAGTAGTTTAATACATTATGTTACTTTGAGCACACAACTACTAAATAGATAAATTTTGGAAATTATATCAGATTTCAATTATGAGAATAGATAAAATTTTCAAATCAGATTTGAAAGATGAGATTAGGAAATCAAATTTACCCTACAATTTAGAAAATCATCATATTAGATTAGAATTAAATTTCAAAGTATGGAAAGGAAAAAGTTTAGGAGTTTAATACGTTATGTAACTTTGAAAATTAGATCAGATTTGACTTCTAAGAATAGATAAAGTTTCAAATCAAATCAGATTTCAAACATGAGAATAGGAAATCAAATTTTTACCCTACAATTTATAAAAGCATATTATATTAGAAATAAATTTTAAAGTTTGGAAAGGAGAACATTTAGGAAAAACACCAAACATAATTTCCAAAGAGACAGATTAGAATGAAATCAAATTAGGCAAAATTTGAGATTAGAAAAATTTTGAGATTAGGGAAAATTTCAAAGGTTTGAGATTAGGAGAATTTTCAAAATTTCAAATTTCTAAGTAAACTTGCTGAAGAGACAAAACTCAAAAAAAAAAAAATTATTGGGGAAAAAAAATGAGACAAATCCTAAAGATCCGAGCACATTAACATGAACTTAGGGAAAATTTATTTCAAAGTTTTGAGATTACAAAAAATTTCAAAATTTCTACATGTGTTCATAGACAAAACACAGAACTATTTGGGAAATTAAAAAAAAATGAGACAGATCCTAAAGACAAAAAACACAAATATCTTTGGGAAATTATAAAATACAAATATACATATATATATATATATATGTATATATACACATGAGATTAGGGAAAATTTCAAAGTTTTGAGATTAGAAAAAATTTCAAAATTTCTATATATAATTTCAAATTTCTACATGAAATTACTAAGAAATTGACTTACTAAGACATTGTTATGAAAAAAAAAATCTGAAAACAAACCGGATCTACGTCAGCTCTGTTTGCCGGATCTCTCGCTGTCATTCTTTTCACCGGATCATGGAGTGAGAGTAAAAGCCCTTTCTTGGTTTTGTTGCTTTCGTCGGATCATGGAGAGAGAGTAAAAACCCTTTCTTGGTCTGAGCCTTAAAAACCATTTCTTGGCCACATCAAAAATCTGATCTATCAAAGCTCCTTCTTTGGTCTAATCATGGAGAGAGAGAGAGAGAGAGAGCTTTTGAGTGTGAGAGAGAGATAGATAGAGAGGAGGTGGGGAGGGCTTCAGTCGACGGTGGGCTTCGGTCGTAGAGAGAGAGAGAGAGAGAGAGAGAGAGAGAGAGAGACTGAGATTAACGGTCGGCGGTGGCGTGGCGTGGCGTGGCGTGGCGTGGCTGTGTGTTGGCATGGGTCTGAGATTTCTTTTTTTGAGAGAGAGAGAGAGAGAGAGGGGGGGGACTGAGATTTCTTTTTTTGAGAGAGAGATAGAGAGAGAGGGACTGAGATTTCTTTTGGTCTGATCTATCTAATGGCGTGGCTGTGTGTTGGCATGGGTCTAATATGTGGCACAATTTAATTGGTTAAGTGCTGATTGTACACACACTAAAACAACTTAAAAAATATGACTGGACACACACTGAGCTCTAATATTATATAGATATTTAATATAAATTAAAAATAAAGTAAAATAAAAATAAAGGTAGATTTTCTCCTTTACAACAGATAAGATTAAATTTGACAATAAAATGAAATTTTCAAGTATGAAATAGTAATGCAACATATACACTCACAATTTGTCAATGGTAGCATTTTTTATACTCTTTAAACTTACAGTGTGTGTTTGAAAAATCAAACTGCTGATCTTAACTTCAAAGTTTACATAACTATTAGCAGTCATAAAATTTTATAGTTTTAACTCAAATCTCACTGGGATTTCATTCTTTTAATGAGAAACTCTCATAAACCGGTGTAGAGAACATCTCACTTGGTAGGGAAGCAAAGATAGAGAAGTTGCTTCCAATTTTATTTATTTATTTTTGATGACTGAATATATAGGCATTTGGAGTATAATAAGTCTCATGAAAGAATATTTAGCATTAGAAGAGCGATCTACCATGGAGAACATCCTTATCACTTAAATTTAAAAATCAATTTCGTTTAACTCATTAGGACTTTGACTGGTAGGTTAGAAATTAAGATGAGTAGTAGATTTGGGGTGTATTGTTCTAAACATGTGATTGAAGTGTTTACGCAGTTCATTCCAACCTCTTCTTTTTCTTCTCCTTTTTATCATTTGTACAGTTGATTTTTATTATTATTTATTTTATTTTATTTTATATTTCAGTTTCTCATTTTTTTTTTAATTTTTTTAAAATCAACTCCTTTCTTTCTTTACTACTTCTTGCAATGTCATTACAGTCCAATCACATACCTGGATATAAAAATGAGGTTTGTACTCCCAGGTGGAGCAATGCATGATTTGAAGAGAACTGAGAATAAGGCAATATTAGGTGAAGGGGGGTACATTTGAAAGAAAAGATGGCCTAAATCATTTTAAAAATAGATTGACTTTATTCATTCAAGCAATTTAGAAGTTCTAATGGTAAATCCTAAACGTTCTCTTTTAATGATCAGTTAAAGAAAAAGAAAAATAATGAGACTTTCAACGAGTGATACAATAAAGAGAATAAAATGAGACTGAAAAGGATAGTAACTCTCATAAAGGAAGATTGGCTCAAAAGTTAACATGGGTTAATTAGTTTCCACTGTCTTTAAACTGCATAGTTTATGTTTACTCATCCATTTAAATTCAGTAAATAATTTCACACTGTTTCAAAATATTTAAAGTTTAAAAAGTTTCTAGCATTTGAAATGGTTAAACATGTGACAATGTGCTATTATCATACCCAAAATAATACTAACGTATCAAATTTATCTTATATAGAGTAAAAGAAAAAATTCTGAAAAAATTCTGAAAAATTCCTAAGCGCATCCACTAAGTTGGATACATATATGGTGCGACTAGTATCCTCTGCACTTATACAAAATAGGCTACGCAATCCGGAGCGTCCAAGTTGTCATGATAGCCCATCCACCTCTAGTAAAAGAGATGGGTCTAAAATCACTAGCAAGTTAAAAACATCAGTAAGAGGTTAGAAGATAACTCTGGTTTTACCTGATTTTTCGCTACCTCTAGAGTCATTCACCGCACTAAACTTATCTGGTGATTTTAGGATCATGCAAATTACTCCTATCGAACATCAGTAAGAGGCTAGAAGATAACTCTAGCTTTACATGATTTTTCGCTACCTCTAGAGTCATTCACCGCATTAGACTTATCTGGTGATGTTAGGATCATGCAAATTATTCCTATCGAACCAGCTAATGAAAGCCAGATGTACACGTAGGATCATTTTAAAGTTAGACCTGACTGAAAATTATTGAATGAACTGAAAATAAATTTAAAAACAAACAATAAAAATAAAAAGAAATGAGGGATAAAAAAAACAAAATTTATTTGGGTATCAAAGGATCCAGTCCTCTTTCTCAACCAAAATTTTCTTTTGTTTTAATTTGAATTGTCTTTTGTAACAGTAGTAAACTTTAAAAGATGTGTCATTATGAGCAACTAAACTAGGACATTATTCTCTATAACAATTCAAACACCATCCTAACCTTTTAGCTTTCCTTTTGATGGCATAAAGGCTAGTGTCAGCAAAGGGTTTCTTCTGCTCATAAACAAGTGAGCGGCCCATTAACGTCTGGTCATCGACTATTAGATCCATTTTTTATACTCTCAGCCAACAAGAGAGGCTAGACTCAACCCTTTCATTCCTTCCAACTATCAACTAAGATCTAATTAAAGAGAGCTTAGAGGGGGTGGGTGAGAATTTTATTTAAAAACTAAAAATATTTATATTTAGAAATATACACATTCAGAAATTAAAAAGAAAATATTTTTTTTTCTTTTTTTCTGAAATTCTAAGAACTACTTTTTTTAAAACAGTACTAGAAAACACAAAAAGAAAAACTACATTTTACTCTCTTTTTTTATTTAGAAAAGTCCAAGACAACGTATTAGTACAATAATGATAATAAGAAAAATTATGGTATAAAGTTCAAAAATCAAAAGAGCGTTGATGCGTTCGTCATTTATTATTATTTTTTTTTAAAACAGAAAACTTGGAAGAAAAATAAAACAATTAGATTTTTTTTAACAAGGGCAACACAGCATTATCATAACAGCAATTAAGAAAATGACAAGTTAAAGTTCAAAATACATAAACC
This sequence comes from Hydrangea macrophylla, assembly GCA_033977485.1. Classification (NCBI taxonomy): domain Eukaryota; kingdom Viridiplantae; phylum Streptophyta; class Magnoliopsida; order Cornales; family Hydrangeaceae; genus Hydrangea; species Hydrangea macrophylla. The sequence continues at coordinate 94,975,972 of CM066988.1, read as the reverse complement.
CAATAACTAGCATGTTGTCCATTTATTTATTTATTTTAAGAAATGGAAAAATATCACCTGGCTCTGGAAATCTGAGAACCTGGTAATGCCGTAGATCGAGTGGTATTTCCAAGCTTTTCTGGTGAGGGTACTTACCACTTATGTATTATATTTTTGTTACATAATGGAAAAGAGAGAAATTAAAAATCGAAAAATAAAACTAAAAATTTAAGATTTAAGCCGAAATCGGAAAAATAGAGAATAAAATCAAAATCAAACTTTTCTCTGGATTATAGATCTTACCTTTAGTGATCGCTAGAGTGCATCTTGATTTTAGTTCGAGAAAATTAAAGAAAATGAGATAATGAGAGATCGGGGGAGAGAGTTGCAGAGAGGAAGAAGAAAAAGAAAGGAAAAAGAGAGATAAGGAAAGTTTTTAGGGTTTAAGCCCTATATATAGCCATCTTCTCCTTTTCAGTGTATCTCTCTCTAAAATGATAATTTTTTTAAAGAAATAAAGATAAAACAAGGTGTTAATCGTGAAAACGTCCCCCCCCCCCCCCCCCCCCCCAACTGAGTCTGACATTGTCCTCAATGAGTGAGATGAGAAAAAGAAGCCAAGGATAACACCTGTAATAAAAAGAAATACAAAAAGAAATTATAGAACAATAATGACAAAATTAACTTATATATAAAAAGTTATCTTATAGAAATACAAAATTAAGAGTATAGGACTATGAAAACAAAAATACTCTGATACACTATGTCCTATGCCAATTATGTTTTAAGATATTAAAGAGTATTATAGTTGGGGTCCTCCAAAGGAATGGACTCCAACTCAGGTTCAAATCATTCGGAAAAAATGGCTTTAATCTATGCCCATTAACTTTAAATGTATTTCCATCTTTAGGGTCCTCAATCTTGACAGTTCCATAAGGATAAACATTTTTAACTATGTATGGACCAGTCCATCGAAATTTTATTTTTCCTCTAAAAAGATGTAGTCTTGAGTCATATAATAGAACTTTTTGCGCAAGGGTAAATCTTTTGCGCAAAAGATTCTTATTATGATACATTTTAGTTCTTACTTGATGAATTCGGGCGTTATGATATGCGTCTTTACGAATTTTTTCAAGCTTACTTAATTCTAATTTTCTTAAAATTCCTCCCTCTTCAATATTATAATTTAAAGCCCTAATAGCCCAATATGCCTTATATTCTAATTCTACTGATAGGTGACAAGCTTTTCCATCAACAAGTCTGTATGGAAACATTCTCAAATGGGTCTTATAAGCAGCTCTATATGCCCATAAAGCATCTGTTAATTTTGAAAACCAGTCTTTACGATTACAATTCACAGTTTTTTCGAGAATATGTTTAATTTGCCTATTAGCTAATTCAGCTTGTTCATTTGTTTATGGATGGTATGCAGTTGACACCTTATGGGTCATTCCATATATTGTCATTAATTTTTCAAATGGCTTATTACAGAAATGAGTTCCTTGATCACTTATTATTGCTTTGGAGTTCCAAATCGAGAAATTATATTATCTTTTAAAAATGCAATAATTGTACGGTAATCATTCTTTCTTGTAGGAATAGCTTCTACCCATTTTGAAACATATTCGACTGCTAATAAAATATATTCATACTGGCAAGATGGAGGAAAAGGTCCCATAAAGTCAATGCCCCAACAATCAAAATATTTCAATTGTAATTATAGGGGTCATTGGCATTTGATTTCTTTTTGTAATACTGCCTAACATTTGGCAGTGGTTACAAGCTTTACAATATAAATATGAATCTTTAAATAGAGTTGGCCAATATAAATCACTTTGTAAAATTTTCATGCCAATTACTCGAGATGAAAAATGTCCTCCATAAAAGGATGAATGACACATGAAAAGTACATTTTCGATTTATTTATTAGGAACACGTTTCCTAATTACCTGATCAACACAATATTTAAATAGATATGGATCATCAAAGTAGAAATGCCTAGCAATAACTAGGAACCTCTTTTTATCTGATGATGACCAATTGCTTGGTATTTTTTTAGTTACTAAATAATTAACAAGATCAGCATACTATGGCAGGGAAGTCACAGAAAATAATTGTTCATCAGGAAAAGAGTCTTGAATAAGTAAGGGTTCACTGGTATTGTCCTCAAAAGTGAGGCGGGATAAGTGATCAACTACCACAATTTCTACTCTTTTTTTGTCTTTAATTATTAAGTTAAATTCCTATAGTAGGAGTATCCATCTAATAAGCCAAGACTTAGTGTCTTTCTTTGAAAGTAGGTATTTTAGAGGTGAATGATCCGTAAAACAAACAATAGGGGAACCAATCAAGTATTGCCTAAATTTATTAAGGGCGAATACCACGGCTAGCAATTCTTTTTCAGTAGTTGAGTAGTTCATTTGAACACTATCCAGAGTTCTACTGGTGTAGTATATAACTAATGCATTTTTATCCTTTCTCTGCCCTAGGACAGCTCCAATGGCAAGGTCGTTTGCATCACACATTAATTCTAATGGTAAGCTCCAATCAGGAGATTGCATAATAGGTGCAGTAGTGAGATACTCTTTTAATTGCTCAAAGGAGTTTTGACGTTCTTTAGTCCATTCAAAAGGTGTGTCTTTGGCCAATAATTAATATAAAGGTCTAGAAATAGTACTAAAATTTTTTATGAACCGGCGATAAAAATCTGCATGTCCTAAGAATGAACGGATGTCTTTTATAGTTTTGGGAATAGGTAAATTAGCTATAAGATTTATTTTGGCTTTGTCTACTTGTATCCCATTTACAGAAATAATATGTCTTAAGACAATTCTCTTAGTAACCATAAAATGACATTTTTCCCAATTTAAAACTAAACTTTTTTCTTCACATCTCTGGAGAACTTTCTGAAGATTGCTAAGCCAATCATCATAGGATTTACCAAAAATTGAAAAATCTTCCATAAAAACTTATAAATTTTTTTCTACCATATCTTAGAAAATACTTAGCATACACCTTTGAAAATTCACAGGTGCATTGAAAAGACCATAGGGCATTTGGCGATAGGCGGAAGTTCCAAATGGACATGTGAAAGTAGTTTTTTCCTGATCTTCTGGTGCAATCTCTATTTGATTGTAACCACTATAACCATCTAGAAAACAATAATACTTATGGCCCACTATTCTTTCTAACATTTGATCCATAAAAAGGTAAAGGAAAGTGATCATTACAGATTACAGCATTGAGTTTTCTGTAGTCTATGCTTACAAGCCATCCAGTAGTGACACGAGTGGGAATTAATTCTCCCTTTGAATTCGGAACAACTGTAATTCCTGCTTTCTTTGGCACAGCTTGTGTTGGACTTACCCATTTATTGTCGGAAATTGAATATATAATGCCCATATCGAGTAGTTTGAGAACTTCCTTCTTGACTACTCCTGCGTAAATAGGATTAAGTCTTCTTTGCATTTCTCTTGAGATTTTAGCATTATCTTCAAGATATATATTGTGAGTGCATATTGAAGGGCTTATTCCTTTTAAATCTGCTATACTCCAACCAATGGCACTTTTATGCATTTAAAGCATACTAATGGGTTTATTTTCTTGGCTGGAGTCTAGAAGATGTGATATTATTACAGGAGAAGTATTATTACTACCAAGGAAAGCATATTTAAGTTCTTTAAGGAGTTCTTTCAATTCCAACTATGGAGTTTGTAAATTAGATGGAAGTGTTAATGTAGTCTTTGGTGGTAAAGGTTCAAAATCTGTGGTCCACATTGCTTCTTGAATTATTTTTTCTATTGACTCTTCATTAAAATATACTTGACTCATAAGATGTTTTGTAGATTATTATTGTCTAGTTTCTTAATAGAGTTATTAATAACAGATTTTACTGGATCATTGTAACAAGTCAAGTTAAAATATTCTCGTGATAGAGATTCAATAGCATGAATTTCTTCAATATTCTCATCTTCTTCTTGGTGTTGTGGATTAGAAAAAACTTTAATATTCAAAGTCATATTTCCAAATACTACAGTCATCATACCACTGCGGATTCGAATAGTGGCATCAATGGTAGCCAAGAAGGGCCTTCCAAAAATGATTGGTATTTGCACATTAGCATCTAATACTAGTTCCGTATCAAGGATGACAAAATCTACTGGAATTTGACAAGAACATCTTCCAAATTCCTCGCGGGTATTTTGTAGATCTATCAGCAAGTTGGAATACCATGCGAGTATGCTTTAGCTCACCTAATCCAAGCTGTTGATAAACAGAATAAGGAATCAAGTTTACACTAGCTCCCGAGTCAAGGAGTGCGTGATTGATTTTGTGATTTCTAATAATACACGATATTGTTGGTGTACATGGGTTTTTAATTTTGTTAGTAAATTATGTTGTACGATGGAATTAATTTCTTCTACGAAGTCAGCGGAATACGCATCATTTCTTACATTTTGCTTACGTTTGACAGTACATAAATCTTTTAAAAAATTTGCATAAGCAGGTACTTGATTAATCGCATCTAAGAGAGGAATATTAATATGCACTTGTTTAAATAATTCTAAATATTCCTGATTCTTAGCATTTTGGTGTTTTCTTAAACGTTGTGGATAAGGAATTTGAGGAGAATATTCAGGATTTTCCTCTGTTTCTATTTCCACTGGTAAACTATCTGTTTTATTTTCTTGAGAAATTTGTTGTTTTTCAAAGTTTTCAATTTCAACTTCATTAGCACTTTTATCTTCATCTATTTCTTCCTCAATTTCTAGCATATTATCATCCTTATTTGTATACTAAATTTTTTCTAAAGAATGTGAAATTTCTTGTCCAGCGACTTTTCCACTTCTTAGTACAATTGTAGCTTTTACTTGTTCATGTTGCTATTACCAGAAGTTGAGGGATCACCTAGTGGTTGTCCCCTAGGATTAGGTTGTGATTGGGCAGAAAAAATGTCTTTTCCTTTAGAATTGTGTTGATTGTTAATCCTATCCACAGATGTTTGTATTTTTTCCATGATTTGTATTAATTGTTGCATCATAGACTGTATAGGTTCCTCTTGTACTTTCTTGTGCATAGGCACATAAACATTAGAATTTTGTTGTGTATTAGGATATGTATTTTGTGTTTGTTGAAATTGAGGTGGAGGAGGTAAATACGACTGATTATTTTGAGCAGGATACTGTTGAGGTTGAAATTGTAAAATACCTTCTTTGGAATACATATGATTTGGAGAATTCCTCCAATTAGACTGGTATGAATTACCATAGGAGTTTGGAGGACCCCTATAATTATTTACAGGATTTATCTCTGCTGGAGCAATTTCTTGAAAATTCGAACTGTTAAGACATTCATTCGTAGGATGTCCTAACGTATGACAGTTGTCACAAAGGTCTCTTTTCTTCTTAGGTGGATTATTTTTTCTGTTGCTATAGCTTCCACTTTACGTGCTAATTCTTCATATTTTAGTGTTATTCATCTTCTGCTTGTAATTGGTATAAACTTTTAGCTTTTTCCATCCTTTGAATTCTTCAGTTTCCCACTGGGAAGCATTTTCTCCAAGCCAATCAAAGTATGATTCAGCTTCGTCGGCATTTTTACTCAAAAATTCTCCTTGTCACATAGTTTCAACTAATTTATTTGATTTTGGTTCTAGTCCTTCATAAAAGAAATTAATTAGATGTCATTTTTCAAATCCATGATGTGGACAAGTTAGCAGGAGATCTTTAAAACGTTCCCAAACTCGAGAAAATTGTTCTTTTTCTTTTTGAGTAAAAAGTTTAATTTGACGCATCATACTATTAGTTAAATTTTTAGGATAAATTTTTTTTAGAAAGGCTTCATTCATATCATGCCATGAAGTTATAGATCCAAGACGGAGAGAAAAAGCCCAGGCTTTGGCTTTATCTTTTAAAGAAAAAGAAAAAAGCTTAAGACGGATTATTTCAATAGGACAACTTTGATCAGAGAACGTACTACAAACTTCTTCAAATTCACGAATATGTAAATAAGCACGTTCTGACCCCATTCAATGGAAAGTTGGTAAGACTGAAATCATGCATTGTCTAAAGTGAAAATTTACTGTATGTCTAGGTAAAGTGATGTAAGAAGGAGTGATGTTTCGTTCTGGGGTAAATAAATCACGTAAAGAGCGTTGTTCACATTCTGGCAAAATAAATTGTGGTATATTTTCCCTATGTTCACTAAGAGCATCATCAGTTATTCCTTCTATTCCTTTAATTTCAGCCATGATTCTAGGAAATTGTATACACGATAATTCACTAGAAATATTATAATTATGTGGTACTTGATATAGAGCTTCAGTAGTATCTAGGGATATAAGAAGTAAAAGAAAAACTAACTTTTTTAAAAATATTATTATAATTATGTAATACCCGTAAAATTTCTGTAATAATAAAATGAGTCCCCGTATTTTGGTTCGTAATTCTAGCATTTGAATTCTTAATTTCAAAACCTGTATATATATATACGCGTGCGTATTTAATTTAAAATGTTAACTTAGACTGTAAGTTTCAATCCGGACTGACTTTGCACGCGAACCCGTAGAATCTGCGCTTATTTTAGACTGTATTGCACGTGCATTATGGCAACGACTATTCGTACATTTATGGAAACTTTGTACAAAAGGAATATTTTCCCTAAACTAGCTTAAACCCTTGGTTAACTACATTACCCAACACATCTAACTTCTACCCGTCAGATATAACCCACCACCACTGCTGGGCTTACACCCCCATCACCCTCCCAATCACTCCTCTCAATCCATCTCCATTTCCATCAAACAAGATTTGTAAAATCTACTTGTACACATACGTATATGTATATGTATGTAGTGCTGTGTTTATATATATATGAAAGTTTGAGAGTTGAGAGAGAAAACCGAGAGTTAGAGAGATAGCAAGAGGTTTAACCACACACACACTCCCTCACTGCCCTCACTCTCTGCCCCTTACCACCACACACACGTTGAAGAAGAACAAGAAGAAGAAGAAGAAGAAAGGGGAAGAGAGACAGAGAGAGGAGAGCTCGCCGGAAATTTGAAGGAGAAGAAGAGGACCCGAGGCCACTGAGGTAAACCCCACCCTCTCTGGTTCATTTTTGTACACTCACACCCCCTCACACTCACACACAGACCCCTCACATGCAGAACCAAACAGAGCCTTAAGCTCTGGCCATTCTCGGCACCATTAAAGCTCAAGCATGAGCTTGATTTTCAAACTATCACCAACACTTCTAAAAATCATACCAAACAGACCCTAAGGACCCCCACATACCCCCCATGGAGCAGCTTTTGATTTGGTACTCATTTGGTAGGCCATGCAGGCCATTATTCGAAATTTTGGCCAAAAGAATAATCCATTGGTAGGACCCCTAGACGAATGAACCTAGTTCCCAGCCCCTAGTATGTTGTAGAGGAGACCATTTCGGTCATTTTGGCGTTGGAATGGACAATTTCTTTGGAGGAATGAAGGAGATATGAGCTTGGGAAGATTTCCAGCGAAAACGGGCGTCGCCGACGGCGACGTAGGCTCGCCGGAGAAGAAATGACCTGTGGGTCAACAGGTTATATCGTTTACCCGTGGGTCGGGTCGGGTCTCGGGTAGGTTCGAGTTAATATGTGTGTATAAGTGGTTAGCGGTTTGGGTTATAATACACTAAAACGAACCGGTTCGGACTTTTTATGTTGGATCATGCTATGAGTGTTAGTGGATGACCCACTAGTTCGGGTTGGATCGGGTTTGACCCGCGGGTCTTTGCCTTAATGTTTATTTATTTTAGTTTAATCTATTAAATGTTAATTAGTTATTTTATAATTATAATCTATTCTGTTAATCCTGCTTAGTACCATAATGATATGTTTTAACAATAATTAAGGTTTTAAATATTCTGCTTAATCGGATTAGTATTTATATGTATCTTTTATTATTTATTGTATATTAATAAATAGTTAAAAATTAAATTATAAAAGGCTTCTAAAGGATTTTAAATAATTCTAAATTCTTTAAAAATAGTTTTAAAATACTATAATAAAATTTTATATATTCTGAAATATTATTTTAAATAAAATAATATTCCTATATTATGAAATTATGGATAATGTCTTATATAGTATACTTATTATTTATTTAATTTAAATAAATAATAAGAATTAGTTTTAATAAAAAATAATTAGGTAATAAATACCCAATGACCAATTTTAATTATGGGAAAATTTTATTAACTTTTCCCAAGGCCTAGTGCCTCTGTTTTATAAGTTATTAATTATAAAACTCATACTTTAGTATTTCTGATAATTACTAATCGTTATTTAAGTATCCGTTTGGTTATATTTAAATCATTTAAATACCAAACGAATTTCAAAAAATTATGAGAAAAATACCACTAGCCTATTTTAAGGCCTAGTATTTAATAAAAATTAATCATAAGAGTCAAATGCCTTCCTAAATTATATCTTATAATTAGGGTGTTCCTAAGTTATTATTAAACGACTAGAACTTCAATAATTCATAATAAATAAACAGTAGCTCAGAAAAATACGCAGCTAGTTCCCAAAGTCTTAGAATAATGTATAAAACATACCCTTAAATTTTGGTGAACTTTTGACACGATAAAAAATACAGCTTATCTTTAGGGCCCACACTGATACAGAAAATCTAGCCTTTTATGCGACGGACTCCGATTTGAGTCTAGTCAATGGCGTTAGACTCCCAATGATGTCCAGATCATCATGTTAAGGTTTAAGAACCCACCCGGCACAATTACCGTTATGCTCTTGATTCTAGTACACTTATTAATCAACGTTCTATGTATTTATATACCTTGTAGGAACCACCGCTACGCTCGTTTCTACGCACCCGCATCGAGGTGAGTCGTCCTAACTTACTTGGTATATTATAGAATTATTCTTTGTACATATATGTATACCCAGTGCATCCTGTGTGGACGATACTGATAAGTATTAACCATGTGAAGGTTGAGATTCCTACTTATATGATGAACGCATGTTAGTTAGCTATACTCCATGCTAGTTAATAAATATTGTTATTCTTGCTTATCATATTTTTACGATTATGCAATCACATGAACATTCATATAAACATAGTCGAGTCATGATGTCAATGTTGACGTCCGCATGGTTGGTTAAGGAGACTAACCCATCATATTCTTAAACATGTTGAGTGGACCGCAGTGGTCCGAGTGTTACCGTCAAGTCAATGGGAACAACGATGAAACTGCTATAGGGCCCTGTTAGGCAATGATAGCCAAAGTTTCCATTGAAATTATTGAAGTTATGTATGATTTGATGGTTGATACGCTATAGGGCCATGCTAGGCGACGATAGCAAAGTATCCATCTAAACTTGAATACAATAGTTACCTTTCTAATACTATAGGGCCCTGCTAGGCGACGATGACACTGTAACTATTCAATTCTCCTGGCAAGGTCACGAGGACCTAAGAGTCCAATGATTATACTCTTTTTAAAAACCAAAACTGCTATAGGGCCCTGCTAGGCGACGATAGTAACGTAATCATTCTACTCTAAGCTAACGACGTTACACTGGTAATGTAACAAGTCACATGAGTCAGTTGTGGTATCCATGGTTAAGTAAAAGTTGAATATATCGATACTGCATTGTGTCGTCATACTACCATGTCACATGCTCATTAATGTTGTTTCAAGATGTTGTTGTACTTGTATATCCTTAAATGTATTAGGAGTGATCGGTTAAGATGATCTCACTTAGCTTCAAAAGCTAACGGCTCCTTCCCTGCCCTGGACATTTTACGTCTAGGTTATAATGAGGAGGACTATCAAGGTTACCCTGAAGGTGAATATAACTATCCTCAAGATGGAAACTATCAGGGAGATGATCATGAGGCAGACTATCAGGAAGAGTATGATAACGAAGGTTACGGGTTTGCCAGCTAGAAGAAGGACTCTGGCCCACTTTCGTATTAAGACTACCTTTATGTTTTAAGAACTACCTTTTTGTTGATGTAATAATTTAAGTGGCGTCGATCGCCCAAACTTATCTTTTGTGGTTTTCATTTGGAACTTCTGTAATGGCCTGAGTAGTAAAACACTTTAAGTTCCCCCATGAATACCATTAGACGCTTTTACAATTCCTTACTCTGATATATATTATGATAGTATGTTGCACGGACAGGTCAGTTTTATGTAACTCGTCATTCCCTACGGGTCCAGAAAGGAAATTTTAAATTTTCCCTATTTTTGGCTACTCTGGGGCGTGACAAATTATTATTTATAGCTAAGTAAAAAAAACACACTCTTTTTTTTTTTTAATATATTTTTTATATATTTTGTTAGAAGATAGGTTTATATATATATATATATGTGTGTGTGTCCTTTTTTTAGAAGGTAGACACGTACATACTTATAAATATATATTTCACAAGGAAAATTTATATACAATTTTATTATTACTATTATTATTATTATTTTTTTTTTTACTAAAAAGAAAACTAAATTATTTATAAGGAAGAATAAGTATATCTATATCTATAAGAGAAATAGTTTTAAACCTAATTTTATTTATTTATTTTTTTTAACCGTTCCCCCGGCAACGGCGCTAAAAACTTGACGACAATCTATTAATGCGTTTTCTTATCAACACCCATGTATAGGTGATCGTATAAGTAATAAAGTTTGGAAGTCCAGGTCGATCCCACAGGGATCGGAAAACGGAGATAGGCAGTAACTATTTTGTCACTAAAAAGAAAATAAAAGATGATAGATTTTTGTGGGGTTTTACTAAACTACTAGTTTTTATATTTTGCAATAAAACTAATTAAAAACTATTTTTTCTAAGTAGTTTACGGTAAAGACTTTAATAGTGCAAATCAAATTAACTAAGATACTAGTAAGACAAGAAAAAATAAATAACAGCTAAATTTACATCAAATGACTTTATGGATATTATTATAGCGAAAGATGGAAATAATACAAATATTTAAGCAAAGCTATTAAAAACAGAAAATACTAATTAACTAGGAAGAAATGATTTAAAGGAATTGGGAATATGCAAAACCAATACTATATCCCACAACTTTTGTGCATTTGAAAATGATTTGGCATTTAAGACCGCAGAGTCTTTCTTTATTTGAAAATAAACTTTCACTAGTCAGATTCATATCAAGTGTGTCAGGTTTGATATGAAATGGCGTCATTTGGTTTAAAGAAAAATAAAAAGGCAATTGGGCAGTAGCCAGGTTCGAACCGTGACCTACCGCAGACATGGGTTATTCGGCGCCCAGTTTTCACCACTCTGCCACTACACAATTGCCTGTCCATTAGTGGATAGAAATATATATAAACACATATTTGAAATATAAACTTTGTCATATGAATTGTTTGAGTATGCTAGGTGTTTTTTATGACAAAAGATATAGTTTGACAATCCACATAATTATATTCTTATTCAAATATGTAATCTCTTGAGCCCAATATAACTATAGTATATAAACATGTTAAATGGTCATAAACTATAGATATATAGATATTTTTGGCCATATATTGTAATACCCTTAAAAATTAGGAGATACGGAAATAGATTTCCTATGTCTAATTCTGTAATTATCAGTATACCCCGTATATTAACAACATATTTTAATATTATCGTCATTAAATTATAACTATAGATTGTGTTTAATAATTATCATTGCTTAAACTTATAATATAAATTATATTTATATACTAGTAGTTGCTTAACTTAATAACTATAGGTTATAAAATATTTTGTAGTCGCTGGTTAATAATAAATATAGATTATTTTAATAATCATATCCACTAAGTTTTATAACAATAGGATATTCATATATTCGTTGTCACTTAGTTTAATAACTATAGGTTATATCGTATAGTAATATTTTAATATTCTTCGTCGTCACTTAATATTTTAATATTATAGGTTACACTATTATTCGGACCCGATAGTTGTGACCACAATCAGAATTTGCATATTTGACGTTAATTAACTCTGTAATTATAAGTTGAAATTATTATTATATTATTGATATTCTAATCCCCTAACTATTATTAGGATTATATTGTTATCAGTATTTTTATTTTAACTCCGGACATTAAGATATAGCCCCGTGACTATAGTCGTAATATTTATGGGGTATTGATATTTATTTTATTTTAGACCTGGACTGACTGAGCACGCGAACGCGTAAAATCTGTATTGAACTTAGACTGCACGGTACATGGTTCCTAGCGACGACTAGCCATACATTTATGGAAATAAGAATCTTACCTAATATGGCAATTGTACTACCCAACCACCTTAAACCCAATGGGTATTTTCCCTACCCAAAACCCCCCGATATCCATTGGGCACCTCCCCCAACCCTTCACATCAAACCCTCCCCTCAACCCACTAGATATTCCCCTCAACCCACTCTATTATCTCTTGGTTTCTCTCCCAATCCACCCCTATTTTCTTCTCATTTCCCAACCACTTGCACACACCACCCCCTTTTTCCTTCACCACCACCGGTAACACACACACACACACACACACACACACACACACACACACTGTGATATTAAATATATACGTATATATTGTGTGTATGTATGTTACTTGGTGTGTGTACATATTATATTATATTATCTATGTGTGTGTGTGTGAGTGTAGTATATATATATATAGACAGTACTAAAGGTGCGAGAAAGAGCACCCGAGAGAGTGAGGGAACAAGAGAGAGAGAGAGAGAGAGAGAGAGAGAGAGAGAGAGAGAGAAGAGATGCGGGTAGAGAGTGAGAAGTTGCCCAGGACAAGAAGAGGGAGGCCAAGACCACCAAGAAGAAGAGTAAGCTTCCTAAACACCCCCTCTGTATTTTCTTTAACACACACAGATCACAGAGCACCCCTCTTAGACCTTAAAAGCTCTGGCCATGGCCGAATGGCCATTAAAGCTCCGTCGAGATTGGTTTTCGGACCGTCACTATAACACACAAGACCAACGCCAAAATGACCCTAACGACCCTCTTAAGACCCTCGAGGAACATTAGAATTTTGTTATGTATTAGGATATGTATTTTGTGTTTGTTGAAATTGAGGTGGAGGAGGTAAATACGACTGATTATTTTGAGCAGGATACTGTTGAGGTTGAAATTGTAAAATACCTTCTTTGGTATACATATGATTTGGAGAATTCCTCCAATTAGACTGGTATGAATTACCATAGGAGTTTTGAGGACCCCTATAATTATTTACAGAATTTATCTCTGCTGGAGCAATTTCTTGAAAATTCGAACTGTTAGGACATTCATTCGTAGGATGTCCTAACGTATGACAGTTGTCACAAAGGTCTCTTTTCTTCTTAGGTGGATTATTTTTTTCTGTTGTTATAGCTTCCACTTTACGTGCTAATTCTTCATATTTTAGTGTTATTCATCTTCTGATTGTAATTGGTATAAACTTTTAGCTTTTTCCGTCCTTTGAATTCTTCAGTTTCCCACTGGTAAGCATTTTCTCCAAGCCAATCAAAGTATGATTCAGCTTCGTCGGCATTTTTACTCAAAAATTCTTCTTGACACATAGTTTCAACTAATTTCTTTGATTTGATTTTGGTTCTAGTCCTTCATAAAAGAAATTAATTAGACGCCATTTTTCAAATCCATGATGTGGACAAGTTAGCAGGAGATCTTTAAAACGTTCCCAAACTCGAGGAAATTGTTCTTTTTCTTTTTGAGTAAAAAGTTTAATTTGACGCATCATACTATTAGTTAAATTTTTAGGATAAATTTTTTTTAGAAAGGCTTCATTCATATCATGCCATGAAGTTATAGATCCAAGACGGAGAGAAAAAAGCCAGGCTTTAGCTTTATCTTTTAAAGAAAAAGAAAAAAGCTTAAGACGGATTATTTCAATAAGACAACTTTGATCAGAGAACGTACTACAAACTTCTTCAAATTCACGAATATGTAAATAAGCACGTTCTGACCCCATTCAATGGAAAGTTGGTAAGAGTGGAATCATGCCTTGTCTAAAGTGAAAATTTCCTGTATGTCTAGGTAAAGTGATGTAAGAAGGAGTGATGTTTCGTTCTGGGGTAAATAAATCACGTAAAGAGCGTTGTTCACATTCTGGCAAAATAAATTGTGGTATATTTTCCCTATGTTCACTAAGAGCATCATCAGCTATTCCTTCTATGCCTTCAATTTCAGCCATGATTCTAGGAAATTGTATACACGATGATTCACTAGAAATATTAGAATTATGTGGTACTTGATATAGAGCTTCAGTAGTATCTAGGGATATAAGAAGTACAAGAAAAACTAACTTTTTTAAAAATATTATTATAATTATGTAATACCCGTAAAATTTCTGTAATAATAAAATGAGTCCCCGTATTTTGGTTCGTAATTCTAGCATTTGAATTCTTAATTTCAAAACCTGTATATATATATATATATGCACGTGCGTATTTAATTTAAAATGTTAACTTAGACTGTAAGTTTCAATCCGGACTGACTTTGCACTCGAACCCGTAGAATCTGCGTTTATTTTAGACTGTATTGCACGTGCATTTTGGCGACGACTATTCCTACATTTATGGAAACTTTGTACAAAAGGAATATTTTCCCTAAACTAGCTAAACCATTGGTTAACTACATTACCTAACACATCTAACTTCTACCCGTCGGATATAACCCACCACCACCGCCGGGCTCACACCCCCATCACCCTCTCAATCACTCCTCTCAATCCATCTCCATTTCCATCAAACAAGATTTGTAAAATCTGCTTGTACACATACGTATATGTATATGTATGTAGTGATGTGTTTATATATATGAAAGTTTGACAGTTGAGAGAGAAAACCGAGAGTTAGAGAGAGAGCAAGAGGTTTAACCACACACACACACTCCCTCACTGCCCTTATCCTCCGCCCCTTACCACCACACACACGCTGAAGAAGAAGAAGAAGTAGAAGAAAGGGGAAGAGAGAGAGAGGAGAGCTCGCCGGAAATTTGAAGGAGAAGAAGAGGACCCGAGGCCACTGAGGTAAACCCCACCCTCTCTGGTTCATTTTTGTACACTCACACCCCTTCACACTCACATGCAGAACCAAACAGAGCCTTAAGCTCTGGCCATTCCCGGCACCATTAAAGCTCAAGCATGAGCTCGATTTTCAAACTATCACCAACACTTCTAAAAATCATACCAAACAGACCCTAAGGATCCCCACATACCCCCCATGGAGCAGCTTTTGATTTGGTACTCATTTGGTAGGCCATGCAGGCCATTATTCGAAATTTTGGCCAAAAGAATAATCCATTGGTAGGACCCCTAGATGAATGAACCTAGTTCCCAGCCCCTAGTATGTTGTAGAGGAGACCATTTCGGTCATTTTGGCGTTGGAATGGACAATTTATTTGGAGGAATGAAGGAGATATGAGCTTGGGAAGATTTCCAGTGAAAACGGGCGTCGCCGACGGCGACGTAGGCTCGCCGGAGAAGAAACGACCAGTGGGTCAACATTACCCGTGGGTCGGGTCGGGTCTCGGGTAGGTTCGGGTTAATATGTGTGTATAAGTGGTTAGCGGTTTGGGTTATAATAAACTAAAACGAACCGGTTCGGACTTTTTAAGTTGGATCATGCTGTGAGTGTTACCAGATGACCCGCTAGTTCGGGTTGGATCGGGTTTGACCCGCGGGTCTTTGCCTTAATGTTTATTTATTTTAATTTATCTATTAAATGTTAATTAGTTATTTTATAATTATAATCTATTATGTTAATCTTGCTTAGTACCTTAATGATATATTTTAACAATAATTAAGGTTTTAAATATTCTGCTTAATCGGATTAGTATTTATATGTATCTTTTATTATTTATTGTATATTAATAAATAGTTAAAAATTAAATTATAAAAGACTTCTAAAGGATTTTAAATAGTTCTAAATTCTTTAAAAATAGTTTTAAAATACTATAATAAATTTTTATGTATTCTGAAATATTATTTTAAATAAAATAATATTCCAATATTATGAAATTATGGATAATTTCTTATATAGTATACTTATTATTTATTTAATTTAAATAAATAATAAGAATTAGTTTTAATAAAAAATAATTAGGTAATAAATACCCAATGACCAATTTTAATGGGAAAATTTTATTAACTTTTCCCAAGGCCTAATGCCTCTATTTTATAAGTTATTAATTATAAGGGCAATGCTAGGGGCACTAACAAAATCCACTAACACTTACTAACACACTCTATCTCTCTCCTAGTGGTACTGCGGGGTCCACTGCAGACCCCACGGTGCCACTAGGAGAGAGATAGAGTGTGTTAGTAAGTGTTAGTGGATTTTGTTAGTGCCCCAAATATTACTCTAATTATAAAACCCATACTTTAGTATTTCTGATAATTACTAATCGTTATGTAAGTATCCATTTGGTTATATTTAAATCATTTAAATACCAAACGAATTCCGAAAAATTATGAGAAAAATACCACTAGCCTATTTTAAGGCCTAGTATTTAATAAAAATTAATTATAAGAGTCAAATGCCTTCCTAAATTATATCTTATAATTAGGGTGTTCCTAAGTTATTATTAATCGACTAGAACTTCAATAATTCATAATAAATAAACAGTAGCTCAGAAAAATACGCAGTTAGTTTCCAAAGTCTTAGAATAACGTATAGAACATCCCCTTAAATTTTGGTGACCTTTCGACACGATAAAAAATACAGCTTATCTTTAGGGTCCACACTGATACAGAAAATCCAGCATTTTATGCGACGGACTCCGATTTGAGTCTAGTCAATGGCGTTAGACTCCCAATGATATCCAGATCATCATGTTGAGGTTTAGGAACCCACCCGACACAATTACCGTTATGCCCTTGATTCTAGTACACTTATTAATCAACTTTCTATGTATTTATATACCTTGTAGGAACCACCGCTACGCTCGTTTCTACGCACCCGCATCGAGGTGAGTCATCCTAATTTACTTGGTATATTATAGAATTATTCTTTGTACATATATGTATACCCAGTGCGTCCTGTGTGGACGATACTGATAAGTATTAACCATGTGAAGGTTGAGATTCCTACTTATATGATGAACGCATGTCAGTTAGCTATACTTCATGCTAGTTAATAAATATTGTTATTCTTGCTTATCATGTTTTTACGATTATGCAATCACATGAACATTCATATAAACATAGTCGAGTCATTATGTCAATGTTGACGTCCGCATGGTTGGTTAAGGAGACTAACCCATCATATTGTTAAACATGTTGAGTGGACCGCAGTGGTCCGAGTGTTACCGTCAAGTTAATGGGAACAACGATGAAACTGCTATAGGGCCCTGTTAGGCGATGATAGCCAAAGTTTCCATTGAAATTAGGGGAAAATACATTTTACCCCCTGTGGTTATACCAATTTTCTCATAACCCCCTGTGGTTCATTTTGTAACACTTAACACCCTGTACTACGGACTAAAGTGAGACTGTTAACTTTTCTAACGGAAAATAAGGAAATGACGTTAATACCCCCAAGCCCCTATACATACTCTTTAGGGAAAAATACATTTTACCCCCCTATGGTTGCACCCATGTTCTCATAACCCTCATGTGGTTCATTTTTGTAACACTTAACCCCATGTACTAATGACTGAAGTGGGACTACCGTTAGAAAAGTTAACAGTCTCACTTCAGTCCGTAGTACAGGGGGTTAAGTGTTACAAAATGAACCACATGGGTTATGAGAAAATGAGTATAACCACAGGGGTAAAAAGTATTTTCCCCTATTTAATATGGCATATGAATGTAGATAAAATTTCCCTTGTATTTCACTTGAAAATAGCAACTAAATTATTTTAGTTTAGTTTTTAAAAAAAAAAAAAAATTGGGGGGAGGGGGGCACAAGCCGCACAAGTAAAAGTCAGTTGTTTACATTACAATTTTACAACGGTCGTTCCTTCGGTCTGAAGTACTCCATATAAAATGTCAAAATTTCATTCCAGCTGGTTGCCAGAGAGAAAATTTGGAGAGAATCTAGAGAGAGAAAAACAGAGGGAGAGAATCTAGAGAGAGAGAGAGAGAGAGAGAGAGAGAGAGAGATGTCTTCGTTCGATGCATTCAGTGCCGACGGCGAAGACTCGACGAGGGCCTCGAGTCGGCCCTTCGACGACGACGGCGACTTCATCGGCTACGACTCTGGCCTCCCCTCTCAGCGCTTTGACGAGTCCTACTTCGCCGCCGCCGATCCGCCGTCGTACAGCGGCGGATTCCCCGGAGACGACGAGGCCACCGTAGATCACGTCTCTCACACCGTCGATAGTCCTCAGACCTTCGGTTTTGGCTCAGATCCGAACGCTACCTACTCTCAATCCTCTCCATTCTCTGAATCGATACCTATATCGAACGGTAATGGCAAGGCGTACGATATCGGTGCGGACGCTGACGGTTTTTTCAGTTCCGATGGGCCCGTGCTTCCGCCTCCCGGTGAAATGCTGCCGGATGAGGGTTTCGCTCTTCGCGAATGGCGGCGGTGAGGTTTTTGATTCAGTTTATTGCTGCATTTCTTGTGATTTCGTGCAATTCTATCGCGTAGATCTGTTGTTTATTGCCTGTGCGTAGATCAATAAGTTTTTGTATCTGTTGAAGTTTATTATATCTACTCTTTATTTTAGCTTGTATATGATCTTATTTATGAGAGGAGGTTCAACTTCTCTACGATCTAAGCGAATAGTCACACAAAGAATTAATCGGTTGACATCGGTTTGTGGATGTTTTTTGAATCTATAACTTTGGTTAAGATCTGGATCCTATTCGACCATAGCACAGTTTATTGCAGTTATTTTCCAGCTAATGACCTTTTGTGTGTGTGTGTGTGTGTGTGTGTGTGTGTGTGGAGGTTATAGATAGTGTTATATTCCCAGGATTGGATTGGATTGAATTGAATCCGTTGTAAAAGAGGTCACTGTTCAGCTGAAAGTTATTTATTTTCATAGGGCTTTTCTGCTAAAGTTTGTGGAGGCATTGAATTATGCATATACCACAAGTATAATTCAGTAAACAAATAGTGATGTCGAAGTATGAAACTTTTTCAATTATAATTTTTTAAAATTATTTTTAATGATTCCTTTTGAGTTGAATCTTCCTACTAGAACAAGTGTGAGATTGGTAGATCTATCCTATTGAGGCACTCAAAATGCAGATTACTATTGGTAGAAATCAGTCGTTTGATGTTATTAGTCTTATTTTGTTATTCTAAAATAATGTTGCTTTCATGCAATTAAATTTGAATACACTTTGCGACTTTTCACAAAAATATCTACTGATCTAAAATTGAAGAATAGAAGGAAAGGATAGATTACTATGCACTTATATAATGACAGTTAAATTCTTGTTGAGACTTTTTTCAGAAAAATATCTACCATCTATTGATATCTTGGCTTCATGTGATGTACCTTGGTTTGGTTTTTATGAATGTCTACATTGTTTTTATTTTTCTAGTTGGGCTCGTCTTTAAATTGGAATAAAGTGTTCTTGTTCTTGTAAAAGAACGTTGTGTTTGCAGTAGGACCTTGAGGGCTACTGCTTGTCTTTTTTATTGCTACTATTTTGGCTCCATTATAGTATTAAATTACCTGAGCTTCTATGCGTTTTGATTTCTCTACACATTTTAATCTTAGAGGATTTGTTGGAAAGTTTGTCTAAAGGGACCTCACACAACATATATAATGAACACTGTCTGCAAGCAATCCAATACGTGTATGTTGTCTCCTTATGATGTTTCCAAATGCTGAAATGTTTTGTGGTTGACAACAGAAGCTTACAAATTTATTTATTTATTTTTACTTATTTCTTTTTGGGTGCTTTTATGTTCAGTATGAAAGTGCAAATTGTATGGCATTACTACCCCCATTTCTTTATGATCTTGAAGTTGATATTAGCTACTTCATGTTTTATGACCTTCAAGAAATCACAGAAAAGATTTTAAGTCCAATGAAATGGCCATCACTATATAGCATATGAACTTGAGCGTGTGGGAACGTTGTTCTATTTTCAAAATGAGAGCACGCGTTATTTGAGTTGACGAATTGTTCAGTAAGTCAAGTACATGAATCGTACGTAGCTTTTCAGCCTTGTTTGGCTGCATTAATTAAATTCGTACTTCAGCTTAAGGTCAATAAAAAGGGCCTTTTTTTCTGTGTAAATTGATATTAGTACATTCCAGTAGCTTCCCAATACATCCCGAGGAAAAACTTGAATTGGGTGTATAGAAAATTGAAGAGAAACGTTAATTGTGTTAGCGGGTAAATAAAAGAAGCATGTCAGTAGGATTGTTTAATTTGTAATCTGTTCACCAAACCAGTGACTGCACCTTTTTTTTTTTTTTTTTGCTTTTTCTGATACACATTTGGGTGAGAAGATTTATAGATTTCCACTAATAATGCTGACAATAACTCAGCAATCAGATCTCTTTAACCATAGAACCTTGGTTTTGCTGGTGCAGTCAAAATGCTATTCGGCTTGAGGAGAAGGAGAAGATGGAGAGAGAGATGTTAAACCAAATTATTGAAGAAGCAGAAGAGTACAAACGGGCTTTCTACGAAAAGAGGAAGCTTAATATTGAGACAAACAAGACTAACAACCGAGAAAAAGAGAAGGTGGGACTTCAAAGAGCTTCTGTTTTACTAGTTTTTGTTTTGGATAGGATTCTGTCTTACTGGCCTGTTGGGAAATGCTTAAAATAGGATCCGGTTTAGTCCAAGTTTCGCTATCTATCTGGTTTTTGTAAGAACCAATGGTATGTTGGTTTGACAAAGAACCATTAAGAAATTCTCTCGACTATGCACAGATTCTATGCAAAAAATGGACACACTTAAGTGAACACTTACATCTATTGAACTAGTTCACTTATGAACCACAAAACCAGTTCTTGGCTTTTCCAAACAGCCCCTTAGTTTCCATTTCTTTGTCCGGTATCTGTTTTGATTTTGTCTTTAACGCGAACTTTTTTGGATTTTCGTATGGAGCAGTTATATTTGGCTAATCAAGAGAATTTCCACAAAAATGCCGATAAACAATACTGGAAAGCAATATCAGAGCTCGTTCCTAACGAGGTTGTCAACATCGAGAAGAAAAGAGGAAAGAAGGACCCAGACAAGAAACCATCGGTGGCAGTTATCCAAGGTCCCAAGCCCGGAAAACCCACTGACCTGTCAAGGATGAGACACATACTCGTGAAGTTGAAGCATACACCTCCACCTCACATGGTGCCGCCCCCACCACCACCTGCCCCGGCCAAGGACGGAAAGGACGGAAAAGATACTAAAGATGGCAAAGAGAACAAAAGTGGAAAAATTGCTGCTACAAATACAAATGGTTCTGCCAAAGATGCGACATCTAACGGTTCTTCTCCAAATGCATCTAAAAAAGAACTTTCTGCAGCTAGTGACAAGCCTGCTGCTACGGAACCTTAACTACATTCAAAACCTGATTGCATACCATATGTTTTTCATCTCCTTTTTCTTAGTTTTGTTTTTCTTTTCCAAGATTGGTTGCCAATTCAGTACGCGGACCATTACTGAGAGAATAATGAGGTATAGTTTGTTACACTTTTTTGTCGATTTGAAACTCTGGGATATCGATTCTTGTGTTGCAGATTGTGACTTTGTAATTTGTCATTTTTTCACCTTGTTTATGAGATTATATTTTCCTGTGATTGTTATTTTTTACTACTCTGGTTTTTCTGAAAGGGTCTTGTTTCATTTTATTGCTTAATTGTAACTTTTTATTATTCATTTTTGGCTCTGGATTTGTTTGATAAAATCGAAAATTAAGTATTGAAAATTAAGTACTGAATTTTAGTTACTGAAAATTTTAAGCGATTAAATTTGTAATACTAAAAATAGTGATTCGACTAGTGAAAATAGACTACATTTAGTCGTTATTTTTAGTAGAATTTTTTTACTTAATAAAGTTTTCAGTGAATTTTTTTTATATATTTTTAATTAAGTGGTACATAATCAAACACACTAAAAAACTACAATAGTTTAATTTTTTTTTTTTATCACTTAATTGGATTATAAAACACATCTGGAGCCTCAACGGAAAAATGACCTGTCTTGTTTAGAAGTTAGACCAGACCTTGAAAACTCAATGATAGGAATGAAAGATCACATTAACAATAGTTTGTTAATAAAGCGTGTTATGTATGTGTTAAGGAAATAAAGGTTGAGAAAGCTAGAATTAACTTAGCATCAGTGAAACAATTACACCAGTAACTGTTTCAAATTCAGAACTTACCTATTGTTAAATTAGTGCTGTTGGTAGTATAATATGTATATTCATATAACATTTCAAATAGAGTCCGAGATAGATGGGTAGTTTGGTTTGCATTGTCCAAGCATGGGGGACGTTAATTTTGAGCTATTGAGGCCCAATGACGAGATCAGAAGTCCAATCGCGATTCTGAAACTGGCTTTTGTGGCCATTTGACAAAAAACTGCTGTAGCTGTTGTGATTGGTCAGTCATACACCTCATTGAACTACACTTCTTGTCAATTGGAATTTGTGTGTTTGCAACCGCAATATCTGTTTTTCCCACGCATCTAGTTGTGATTTGAAACCACATTGGGCCTCCATAAATTATAATCCCTATTTAGTTTTTGGTATTTACAAGTGACTAGGCAGGAATCCGTATAGACTTTTTTTTTTTTTTTTTTTTTTTTTTTTTTAAATTCAATTTATTTGCGACTAAATATTAACAATGACTGTAGTGTATGCATAACATTTGCAAGCCTTCTCTTAGAAACCCATAAAAGATAAGGAGAATACTTAAATATATATAGGGGAAAAAGGGAGAGTGGGTAGTAATATCAAGCACTTAATGGGTACATGTATATCTCCCCATTTCCTATACATGAACTTCACTAAATAATATATGTATAAGGGTTTTTGTTCACTAAATATGTACATGTATAATGCTAAATACGCTTATAGGAAATTATGTGCAATTTATTTTAATAAAAAACAAATTAATGTTATCTCCGTAACTCCTATTCATGAATTTTACTAAATACATACATGTATAATGGTAAAATACATTTCTAGAAAAATGTGTGCAATGTAGTTAATGAAAAAAAAAAATTCATGTTCACTAAATACATACATGCATAATGCTAAATACATTTATTTTTTTGTAGATAGGCTTTTTGGTTTATTGAAAAACATTTATAGAAAAATGTGTGCAACATATATAATTAAAACAAATGAGTGTTAACTTTACTAAATACATACATATGTATAATGGTAAATACATTTATGGAAAAGTGTGTACAATGTACTTAATCAAAAAATAATTCAAGTTTACTAAATACATATCTGTATAATGCTAAATACATTTGTTTTAATTTTTGAAGTGAGGGTTTTAGGTTTATTGAAAAGCCTACATACATATGTATAATGGTAAATAAATTTCTAGAAAAATATGTACAATGTACTTAATCAAAAAACAAATTCATGTTTACTAAATACATATCTATATAATACTAAATACATTTGTATCAATTTTTGAAATGAGGATTTTATATTTATTTTAAAGTCTTTTGTAAATAATGTTCTTATCGACTAAAAATGTAATATTAATTTCTATGAGGGCTGCCACATGGCATAGCTCATAGAAAGGGATGTAGTTCTACTTTTAATGTTAGTATAGATAGATAGATTATAAACTTTGAAAACCTAAGATGTAATCGTTTGGCAAATAAGATTGGGCGATTCAATCCAAAAAAATTTATGTGAATCAACCACTTTATATAAAAGAGGCTATCCTCAATTGAAATTGTCCAATTTGGGTATTTTGGATTTGTTTGAAATGACAATTTTGCCTTTATTTTTCTTTTTTGTTCCATTTTCCTTAGTGATTTCTTTGAGTTTTTTTGTCATTTTGTGAGGGTAGGTTGGTCATTTCACTCAAAAAACCAATCCTTATTACTATTAGGTGAACTTCTAAAACTTAATTAATCTAGAAATGATGATTCAATCAACTTTTAAGCAATAATTATAAATATTTACAATTTGGTTCAAAAAACCCAAAAGTCAACAATTGTAGGTTGTGCCTTGTTTGGCACAACCGCTTTTCGGCTTTGTGGTTTGTGTGTTTTTTCGTTCTTCCCAAACAAAAGTCACTAATTTGTTTGGTTTTGTTTTGTCTTTTTTGGTGTTTAATTTGTTTGGTTTGGTTTTTATTTTTTTGGGTTTTCCCAAACAAACCACTAACACAAACAAGGCATAACTCAACACAAATTGGGTTATGCCTTGTTTAGTTTTGTTTTGTTTGATTTTCTTTTTCTTTTTTTGGCTTCCCCAAACAAACCACTAACATTTGTTTGTTTTTTTCGTACCATTTTTTTTTCAAAAAATTTCTTCAATTTAATTTTATACACATACTTTAGAAATTTAATTTTATTACACACATGCATAAATTTCATTTACACACACATACAAATATAATTTCATAGCACTCTATTAATTATATTGTACAATTCGTCTCACCCTTGTATCTACACTATTATATAAAAAGAAGTTAAAATGAAATGTTCTTTAGATGCTAAATTAATTTAGCCTTAATGGTCATTTTTGGATTTATAATTTGGATATTTGGTAATTTCACATCAATCAGTCTACATCAAGTTACTATCTAATAGTAACTTGAGACTTGTTTGGCAAGGCTTCTTTGAGCCTTAACTAAGATATCTTTCAAAGAATATTTGAATTACTAAACAAGCCTTAGATAACTTTAAATTAATGTTTATTTGGCAAGGCTTGTTTGAGCCTTAAGGTAACTTTTAAGGAATCTTTGAATTACCAAACAAGCCTTAAGTTACTTTTTCAAACAAGCCTTAGGTTACTTTTGAAATTTAAGGCTTGTTTGACAAGGCTTGTTTGAGCCTTAAGACAACTTTTAAGGAATCCTATAATTACCAAGCAATCCTTAAGTAGCTTTTGTAAATTATCTTTTTTGTATATGTGTGTGTGTAAATATATATATATATATATATAAATATAGGTCAGGCTCTAGAGTGAACATACCCAGTGAACATTTTTTTTTTTGCTTGAAAAAACCCGCGGGTCAGTGGGGCACGCGTGGATCAGCGGGGCAGCCGGCAGGTTTTTTCAGGCAAAACAAAATATTCACTGGGTATGTTCACTCAAAAATTGATTTCATTAAAATTAAGATATAAAAGTATGTTTTACTTTTCAAGGATTTGTAGTGTGGAAATAAAGGTCGAACCCACATAAATTGAATTACTAAGGCACTTTTATTTTAAAACATAAATCTAATTAATTAAGAAAAACGGATTTTGACTATGATTTTAATTAAACTAAGAACGATGAAAGTAAATCTAAATTATGAATGCAATTAAAATTTATTTTAAATGATATTTAAAGTGAACCTAGGATTGCGAATCCACCACTAGCTTCTTAAGAAGGGTATTTATGCATTCAATTAATTTATTACATTGGATGATAATGGGGAATTGTAGCTACAAGCTAAATTTCTCCGTCAAGAAGATAACTACGATTTAAGCACCAACATAATTCATCTTCTGTTAGCACGGATTATCTCGCACTAAACTAGGGTTGCGGTACAACCCGTCTTTCCTAGGCATGAACTATTTGGCTACTTGATATCACAATTCAATTAAGTACCATTACATGTAAACAATCTATACATGCACGGCAAATATAGATCATTGAGCACATCACATTCAAAATAGATCTAAGACAAGAACAAACTTCAAAAGTATCATGATTTAATCGATAAAAGTACGATTTTATTATAAAAAATCCTATAAACATGTAATCATCATCCATACATAATAAATCTAAAAGAAAAAAAACATAAATAACACCCTATTACTTGGCTATGGTTTCATTAAAACACTAGATCTAGGTTTAGTTGGCCATAAAATTAAAGATTGGCAAGAGGTTGATGGAGGAGACCATGGGAATCCTTGGTCTTCTTCTTCTTCTCATTGCTTTCCTCCCTTCAATGGCTGTAAGTTTTGTTGTATGTGAATGTATCTAATGTTCTCTCATATATATATATATATATATATATGTGTGTGTGTGCGCGCGCGCGCGCATAGATATTATATGTTATTATTATTATTGATGTATTTAAGTGTGTATAATTATAAATTGAGTTACCAAATTACCCTTTTGTTAAATAGAATTATTAAATTACTCTTTTATCTTTTGTAATTATCCTTGGGTGTATATGTATGCATATATTATTTTATCATATTATTAAAATTACCATTTTATCTTTTGTAAAATACCCTTTTATCCAAGTTTAAAGTGTATAATTATAAATTGAATAACCAAATTACCATTTCGTTAAATTGAATTACAAAAATACCCTTTTATTTTTGCAAATTAACCTTTTGTATATATATGTGTGTGTATATGTACATATTAAAATTGTTTTAATATTATTATTATTATTATTATTATTAGTATTAGTATTATTATTATTTATGTATTTAAAGTGTGTACAATTATAAATTGAATTATCAAATTACCCTTTTTTCTTTTGTAAGCTACCCTTGTGTGCATATATACATATAGGGAGAGGATCTTAAGTGCACTCTACCCAGTGCACTGACTTTTTAGCCTAAAAAATTCATTGGTCAGTGGGGTGGCAAGACGGGACGCAGATCAGCGAGGCAGCCCGCGAGTTTTTTTAGGATAAAAAGTCAGTGCACTAGGTAGAGTGCAATTACCCAGTACACTTAAGATCCTCTCCTTATATATATATATATATATATACATACATATATTATATTATTATATTTATGTATAAATTGAATATATTATATACCAAAATTGAATAAAAGTGTGTACAGTTATAAATTGAATAGTCAAATTACTTTTACTCTTATGCCTTATGCAGATTACCTTTTTGTTTCTATACCTTAAAGAAAAGAGCTTAAAGTTTAAAGTGTTTACAATTATAAATTTCAGTTTGTTAAATTGAATTACAAAAAACCCTTTTATTATATTATGATATATATATATATATATATATAAATTGAATAATCTAATTACCCTTATACATTTGACAAATTACCATTTTGTTAAATCGAATTACCAAATTACCCTTTTACATTTCATAAATTACCCTTCTGTATATACGAGTGTGTGTGTATATATATTTTATCTATACGTTAAAGAAAAGAGCCTAAATATTTAAAGTATGTACAATTATAAATTAAATAATCAAATTACCCTTAAGCATTTTACAAATTACTCTTTTGTCTTTTTATTACCCTTTTTGTACACACATATATATATATATATACATATACATACACACACACAAACACACACACATACATATATATATATATATATTTATTATTTGTACGTTAAAGAAAAGAGTCTTAAATTTTAGGTTAACATCAATTAATATCGTTTTTGTTAAACCAAAATTTTCTAATACCATCTTCTGAATTAATAAAACTTTTTTCTCTTTCTTGTCCACATTAAAAAAATATACATTGTATTTTTTTCTACGAAATCTAACACCCGTGCATTGCACGGGCTGTCTTCCTAGTTAATTATAGAAATTTGTTGTTTGTCAAAATTAAAAAGTTAGTTTGGTCAACTTTTAATCAAAAGTTTGTTTTTTTTATTTTTATTTTTTATAAATTGAATCAAGTAAGCAGAAGCAAAAGCTCGTCAAACGGGTTCCATAATCAGAGCCAAACGGGCTTTCAAATCAATTCGGACCTCTGTTTGTTTCAACAAAATGAAGCACCCTTTCCTGTTTAAGCCGTTCCATCTGGTTCCATACTAGTGAGAGAAAACGAGAGAGAGAGAGAGAGAGAGAGAGAGAGAGAGAGAGAGAGAGATGAGCAGCGCGACAGTAGGCCAGTCACTGACATTCAGGGTGATGAGACTATGCCGACCGACATTTCACATCGACACTCCCCCACTCCTCTTCGACCCCTCCGATCTCATAGCCGGCGAGGACCTCTTCGACGATCCCATTGCCGCTTCTAACTTTCCTCTTCTTCTCATCACCAGCAATTCCAACGACGACTCACATCTCACCTATCCCTCCAGATTCCTCATCGATCAACCCTCCGACTCCATTGGCCTCTCTGGCCTCCTCGTCCTTCCCCAAGCATTCGGGTCCCTTCCCATGAATCCCATGAATCCCAATATCCCATCCCCCCCCTTCTCTCTCTCTCTCTCTATATATATATATATATATATGTGGTATGATGATCTGTGTGTCATATATGTGCAGGGCGATTTATCTGGGGGAGACATTTTGCAGTTACATAAGTATCAACAACAGTTCTAATTTTGAAGTACGGGATATTATAATTAAGGTAGGAGTAACTTTTTTGATGAATTGTTGGAACTAGCACCTACAAACTAATTCGAGTGTTTTGATTCATGATTGAGTTTTATGGCGATAATTAATCTCAAATTGCTTCTCTGTGTTGTTTGAATCTTTGATTGAGGATTACATTACAAGTTTCAACTCTTATATATATATATATATATATGATGCGTTAGCATCATTGAGTCTGATACTTCAACAATGCCCCCATTGTTAGCCTCAATTCAGCAATATAAGTCATTGGACTTCCAACATTTCTGATTGATGCTCTCTACTTTTCAGATAGTTTAAGGTATGTTTTCATTAAACCACCAAAAGGAGGTGTGACCATGTACACAGGAAGTATACAGAAAGAAATGTAAGAACTCTACAATTGTGTCACATGATCTAGTTGTATACCCCTTAGACCACCCCTTCAAAAGAAAGGTGGTTAAAAATCTAAACTTTACACACAAAAAAAATTGGGGTTTCAACCACCCCTTCAAAAGATATAGTATTCCTCTCCTTCCATAAACACCTCCACACGGCACCACCTGCCACACACCGTCCTCTCTCTCTCTCTCTCTCTCTCTCTCTCTCTCTCTCTCTCTCTCTGTCTGTCTCTCTTTCTCTCTCTGCATCCAGAATTCCTGTTAATTCCTATATTGCATTACTAGTTCATTCCTATCTTGTGCTTTGGTTGTGAGGTTGGGCTTCATCCTACGAGTATTTATTTCCATGTTGGCCTCATTATGCACCTTCTTTGGTGGTTATGTTGTTGCCAGTAACTGTAAGAAATGTATATGAGGTACTTTCTGTTTTATCTTTTGGTTAGTGAAGATTAATAAATCCTCAAATGCATACAAAGAGATAGAGTAATTTGGTAGAAACCATTGAAATTATGAGATGATTTCAATTCCCATATTCTAATATTCTATTCATGATTGATGCATGTTTTAAAATGGGACTTTTCCGTCTTGATTTAAACCAAGTATATCCATGTGTATCTTCTACCTTTTTTCTTGTAGAAGTCTTAATCCTAACAATTTAAAAATAAAAAATAAAAAATTGTGGTTTGCATCATTTAGAACGTTTGGTACAAGAAAGAATTAAAAGAATTAAAGCTTTTAATTATAAGAAAGGATTCATTTAGATTAGTTCCATGATTAAAACGCATCCTACAATTATTTTCTTCTGACCCTATAAAGCCATAAGGAATTCAGGAGGAAACTTGCGATAATCTTGTGGATATGTATATATAGTTACATCTAACATATGTTGGAAATGTCAAATTTGATAACTATTCTTGTGGCGTTGCAAATTTGCGATCCTTTTTACTAGCACAGTAGTAAAGAAGTGAGTGATTGACTTATGGCAGGCTGAAATCCAAACAGAGAGGCAGAGGATACTACTTTTAGATACATCAAAATCACCTGTTGAATCAATACGTGCAGGAGGGCGTTATGATTTCATTGTGGAACATGACGTGAAAGAACTTGGTGCCCACACGTATGTTTTATATATAAATTGCACAGTTTTTCTCTTGTTACTGTGATTTTCTGTTACTGTATTTTATTCTTACCTGTAATGTTGCTTCATTATATTTAGGTTGGTATGCACTGCTTTGTACAATGATGGGGATGGTGAGCGTAAATATCTTCCGCAGTTCTTCAAGTTCATAGTTGCTAATCCACTTTCAGTAAAGACAAAGGTACCACCCCACCTTGGCATAGGCCTAACGATTTGTATGTTAACATAATTTTCACATAACAAACTTTTCCGGAAATGGGCAATATTGCTACCTGGTGTGTTTTCACAATGAAATGTTTCATGTACTTATTGTTTTCCTCATTTCTTGTTTGTTTTCTCAAAGGTAATGTTAACTTATCTCCCTTGTGCAGGTCCGCGTTATCAAGGTAGGTGGACGGTGGTTATGTGTTTTTGAGAGTAAGTCCATGAATCATGCCTAGATTTGTAGCTATATTGGGTTTGAAATATGACATAGATAGTTAATAGTTTACGTAACTTCTAAGGTTTCTAGAACTCATATATCAATATTCGAGTGGGTTTGAGTCTTGGAAGAGGGTTCCTGGTAATGTCCTGTTCAATTTCTTAATCTCTGTTCTCTTCTTAAAAAAAAAATTAATAATAAATAAAATCTTATTCTCTGTTTGAACACTGTAACTATGCACCGATTGGAAACTGGCTCAACTGCTTGGATTTCTATGCTCTAATTTTTATTTATTTTTTTATTATGTTTGATCCTTGACACTTAGCACTTTGATGATGCAAGCTTGTTATAAACATCTATTATCAGTAATGTGATTGATAGTATGAGCGTTTAGATGGGCTCTACTACAATGGTCTTTAACTCTTTATTATTTCTTGCTTTTACTCGTTGATTGGAATTCCTTTTTTAAAATTATAGGTACTTACTTATTATGTAGTAATCTTAAATTTGTTTAAATGCAGTTTCACCCCCAATTTTTTTTTGGTGGTATATTATATCCTCCTTTTGATACTTGCGTCCCCTCTCTATCATAGGAAACTACATTCTTGGAGACTTGTATAGAAAATCACACAAAATCAAACCTTTATATGGACCAAGTTGAGTTCGAGCCAGCTCAGCATTGGAGTGCAACAATTCTTAAAGCTGACAATCACCATTCAGAAAACATTGTTTTGACTAGGTGGTGCGAATGTGTTTACGATAGAATTCTCATTAAAAATGTGTCTTTCTAGTGCAACTTGCATTTGGTTACACACTTTGTGATTGTTATCTATTTCTTCTGCACCGACATGGTCTGGCAGAGAGATATTCAAGCCACCCATTCTCATCAGATCTGGGGGAGGAATTCACAACTATCTCTACCAGTTGAGACTAGATGGTTCTGCACAAATGAAGGTTGAGGGAAGCAATATCCTCGGTAAACTTCAGATAACATGGCGTACAAATTTGGGTGAACCTGGACGCCTGCAAACACAGCAGATTCTTGGAAGTGTGAGTGAATATTCTTGACTATAAATTTAACTATTAAGCTACATGTCTACTAAACTTTTCTCATTTATTGCTGTTTATTTATACTGAATTTTCTATTTATCGTCCTACATATATTGTAGCCCTATATTACCAACAAATTGCTAACAGTATTTCTTTTTTGCATAAAGAGCGAGAAGGGTTTTAGAATTTCCCCTCTTAAATATTTGAACAAATGCACAGATAAATACTTGAATAAATGCCAGACCAAAATTTCTGCTCAGTGGAACTCTTTCTCATATCTTGTGGATGGGTACTATTAACTATTTTATTTCTAAGAAATACTCTCAACACTGCCCTCAACAGTGTTAGTTCACAAATTGCCAAATTTATTTTCTTCAGTCTTCCCTTTTCTTTGTTCTCTCCATTTTCATTAGGGCTACTAATTCTTTTTTTGATCTGTGGGTAAAAGAAGGAATCCTTCACCTAAGAAGAGTTCCCTGACTGCCTGTGGAAGAGTGTGTGTGTGTGGGAGTGCCCACCGGGGGGGGGGGGGGGGGGGGGGGGGGGGGGGAGGGGTTTGGTGAGAGAATGAAAGTTGGGATACACGTGATGCTTTCTTAATTGTGACAGGGACATTCATTACTCCACTTTGGAAGTAGTTTACTAAAATTACATGTTTGGCATGCACATTTGCGTTAAAATGGATGTTTTGTTCAGCATTATTTTTTAATTGGCAGCCCATCACACGCAAAGAAATTGAGTTGCAGACAGTAGAGGTACCAACTTCCATCATCTTGGAAAAACCCTTCCTGGTAAGTTACTTTTGAGAATAATTAAGAATTAGCTCAAGTGAAGAAATACTTTTATGAAATATTTTCTTATTCATTTCTTCTTCTTCTTCTTGTTGGCGTTGTCCCCCCGCCCCCGCGCCGCCCCCCTCCCCCAGCCACATGACCACAATCCTCATTGGACAATCAGTGTGAACATACTTTCAGCAGTCAGTAGCATTATTGAAAGCGTATAATCTGTGTAATTTGGTATACAATACTATTTATTTTAAGAACTGTTCAGCATATGAAACTAGATATGTGCTCGTTGCCTTCCATTCTTTTGTCCAGAAGTTATTCCTAGTTTTTTTCATAGTATTTTGCAAAACTTCTGTCATCCTTCTTCATTTTGAATGTGTGGTTCGGTTTAAAGGAATCAGATTTTTAAAAAGCGGTGAAAAAGCTAGACGGCCACAGCTTTTTAAACAATCACATATTGTTTCTTGGAGGCATTAGTCATGGGGATCAGAATAGTTTGTCCCTGAGGTTGTGAGGCATTTGTTTCTTGGATATTCCGGCTTTGAATATCTGGGTTAATGGAGTATCCCTGAAAATAGAAAACTTCTCTTCTTCGTTGTGCTTTCTAATTTTTCAAGTAGAACTAAACTAATTGCTCAAATTTTCCCCTGCTATTTCTTGAGAATAACAAAATAATGCAAGGAGGGTGGCAAGAATTCCTATTACTATTCCACATATACCTAATTATCTATTTGCTGACTCAAATAGATAATTGCTCTTGTTACGAGTTGTAACTGGCAGTTCATTCTATGATCATGAATGCTCACATCATTTTTGGTGTCAATTTTATTGAATTAGATGGTTTCATGCTTCCGTAGGTGCAGTTGAATCTCACAAACCAGACAGATAGGGTAACAGGTCCCTTTGAAGTTTGGTTGTCACAAAGTGATTCCGATGATGAGAAGGTCGTTGTGGTTAACGGTTTCCAGAAAATGGTCAGCCATTCATCTTTATTTACTATGTTCAAGCTACTCATTAGTGTTTTGGGTTAAAGTCACTCTATACTCTATAGTGCTGTGAGTCTTTTATTCTGCACATATTCTCCGAATTCTAAGTCCATTGTTTCACTAGTTCGGACACTGGGTACAGTAACACATTAACACCTACTCATACAAGTTGTTCGGACACCCATTTATAGGTTTTACCAGAGGTGGAGGCTTTTGGCTCTAAAGATTTCCAGCTGGTAAGCATAAATTTTCTGGAATGTTTCTGAACCTGTTTGGTTTAAAGACAAACTTGTAAAATTTCAACTACTGGTCAGTAAAATTATAGTGGAACTGTGCAAAAACAAGAGAAATTATGTGGAAATATTTTGTTTAGTTAGTTTAAAAAACCGTTTGTATATAATTTTGTTGCTGGCTTGAAACTTTCTGAGGACGACGAACTGTTTAATTGGCAAGATCTTTAAACTTTTCTCCCATAGTAGAGCTAGTCACTCTCAAGTTGAATGTAAGATAGTGTGGCTTGCAGCAGAAGCATTGTACGATGTTTTTGAGAATTTTGTTGGCTGAGTTTTACTTCATTGCTTTGTCGCGGCTTCTGTATGTGATTCTTCAGTGGTGCCTTTTCTTATGCAGAACCTGATTGCTACAAGCCTTGGGGTTCAAAAAATCACGGGCATAACAGTGTTTGACACTATAGAAAAGAAAACTTATGGACCTTTGCCAGATATGGAGGTTGGTACTTTGTATTAAAATTGCCTTGTGGTGTAAGCCAAGCTGCTATTCGAATAATTTATGTCAGCATTTTTTAAACCCAGTTCAGCAAAGGCTTGTCGGACCAGGTTGGATCTTTTGCTGTACTGTTTTATCCTGAGATTTTTTGTTCGAAGTGAAACTCCCATCTGAGGACAAGTACGAGCGTACAACAACTATTCAGGGTGCGAACTTGTATCTGGTGACTTTGTCTCAGATAATATTTATGTGAAAGGGGTGGATGTAAAACCTGGTTGGATGCTAGCCATTCACTTAATTGGAGTGCTTGATTGTCTGTTCTGGAACATTCTTTTACATGCTTTCTTCCTATTCAATACACAACATGCACGCGCACACACACACACATGCATACAACATATATGTATGTGTGTCGTGTTATTGTTTAAAGACAAACTTGTAAAATTTCAACTACTGGTCAGTAAAATTATAGTGGAACTGTGCAAAAACAAGAGAAATTATGTGGAAATATTTTGTTTAGTTAGTTTAAAAAACCGTTTGTATATAATTTTGTTGCTGGCTTGAAACTTTCTGAGGACGACGAACTGTTTAATTGGCAAGATCTTTAAACTTTTCTCCCATAGTAGAGCTAGTCACTCTCAAGTTGAATGTAGGATAGTGTGGCTTGCAGCAGAAGCATTGTACGATGTTTTTGAGAATTTTGTTGGCTGAGTTTTACTTCATTGCTTTGTCGCGGCTTCTGTATGTGATTCTTCAGTGGTTTTCCTATTCAATACACAACACGCACGCGCACACACACACACATGCATACAGCATATATGTATGTGTGTCGTGTTATTGTTCTGATCAATTTTTTTTGCATGCTGCAGATATTCGTTGATTCCGATTGATTTTTTGGTGGGGATTGCAGTGCAGAGGCCAACTTCTTTGCTTTTCCTGTATCAAGTTGATCCTTCGGCGAGCAATTCTTGTTTTGATGTGCCCTATCTATTGAACAGGACATTCTTTAGATCAAGCCAGATCATACCCAGCTCTGCCTCGAGTTCTCTCACTTGATCGCCATTGATGCCTAACTGCTTACAGTTCAGTAAGACTTGCTGCCAATGGCTTGATCAGACATTCCTTTTCAACCGCATCAGAGAAAAATAAAACGCTGTGTGTTTCTTTTTCAGTGCGACTTTAGTCAAGATTCGTTTTACATGTTTATTTTATTTTATTTTTATTTATTTTTTATTTATGTATAGTCTGTAGCTGCAAAACACAAGTATTACTGGTGACAGTTTCTACATGTCACCAAGGATTTCTTGTGAACTCTTTTGAAAGACGAGTCCATGAATAACAGTTTATTTTGCTTTGCAATTATTATTTGGTGATTTTCGTGTTCATTTTACATGGCGGGGTCATTGTTTATCTCATCCATGGTTCATTTCAAACTCTTGTTCAAGTGAATATCAAGTTGAATAATAAAAAGGTCTTGTTCATGTGAATCAAGGAAAATACTTCAGCACAGTTTCTTAGGAACTGTGCGTCCTTTTTCTCTCCCAAGAGGAACAGTGATTTCATGGGTGAAAATGTAAAATGCAGTTTTTTTGCCCTGAAATCACTTTTCCTATTATGAAAGGAACAGGACTCATAGTTCCTTAGGAACTGTGAGGAAATGTGCCGCAGACTCCTCCGTCAATCAATATATGGAATATGTACGAACACACATATTTATGAAGCTGTACAAACGTATTCTCTCTTCGAGAAAGTTTTAAAAGGTAAGTTTCCGTGAGAAGTCCCTTTTTTTCTTAAATGAAATTATGAAAGGGACTCAGAGTAGCATTTTTCCAAAGAAAAATATACTAATAGATACAAGCAATAGCTTCAAGAATACTTTTACTTGTCATTCACATGTCAAAGAGTCCCTAGTTAAATTTACACCAAGGGGAACACAAAAACTGAAACAAGGTGACAATAGCAAAAACATAACTTTAAATGAAGACACAACCATCAGAAGGATTTCCTCAAAAAAAAAAAAAAAAAAAACCCATAAGAAGGAAATGGAAGACTAAGAGAATCAGGCCTGAGGACCCCAAGCTGCCCAATTGGCTTCACTACCAACCCTAGGCATGCTATTGATCTTGGAATATGTATCAACCTTGAAGTTGGCTCCACATATGGCCCCCTCACTGTCAATTCTTGGCATGGCCTTCATCTTGTTCATTGGATGCTCATAGCTCATTAGCCCTCTTTCATTATGGTACATGCACCCTGCAACCAACCATTCCCCATGTTAAATCATTACTTTAATTTGCTCTCTCTCTTAAATATGCACATGTAAATTTATAGTCATCTCTCTCTCTCTCTCTCTCTCTCTCTCTCTCTCTCCCCTTTATCTTAAGGGATTTTATAACTGCTGGAAATGAATTTCTTGCTCCAAAACATCTCATCTTTTCCTT
The DNA here is from genome assembly GCA_033977485.1 of Hydrangea macrophylla. Lineage (NCBI taxonomy): Eukaryota > Viridiplantae > Streptophyta > Magnoliopsida > Cornales > Hydrangeaceae > Hydrangea > Hydrangea macrophylla. The sequence continues at coordinate 94,939,627 of CM066988.1, read as the reverse complement.
TGAAGAGACATTATACAAATGAGACCCTAATGTAATTTACTTTGCCAATTTTGTGTGTCTCATTATTATTATTATTTTTTTTTTGTGAAATATTCTAACGAAAGATTATAAACCACGTACCAGTTGGGAAAGGGGCAAATGATTTAGCACAGCTTGCTTTTATGACCTCCAAATTATCAGAAATTACAACAGACCCATCAGCTCCTATCCCCCAGAAGAGCTTTATACCCTCATCTGCACCCTAATATATACAAAATTAACCAATTGTAAGTATACAATTTTGATTAATAGAAGAAATAAAAAATAAAATAAAAGCTTCCAATTGTCACAAATTTACTCTTTTTATTTTAAAAAATGATAGGGATACACACCAAACGATACACTAAATGACACACTAGCTTTAAATGCACTGTGTAAGTGATGCACAGAAAAGTGTAAAAAATTCAAATAACACAGGATACATGCATTTAAAGCACAATGTGTCATTTGGTGTGTCGTTTGGTATGTGTATCCCTATTATTCTTGTTTTATTTTACTTATTCAATTTTCCATTGGGTTGGGGGAGAGTGAAGAGAACTTACAAGTGCAGCAAAGACAGTTCCTGCCTTGGAATCATAGATCACAAACCCAAAGCTGCCCTCCAGATCCCTGAGGACCTGGTGGGCCGGGTATGGGCCTCGGTCACGGAGGGTCCGGTAAGCCTCGATGGCAAACTTCGCCTCGTTGGCACCCTTTGATAGGCCATACTGTCTGTTGAGAGCAAACAGGTTGCTTAAGCTCCCCAAAAATATGCAGTACATGTCATCCAAACCACAAAACAACCTGCAACAAATTAATATTCATTTAGTAATAGATTAAATATGAACTTGTTTGATAATGATAATAAAATGAACTTTATGATGTAGACAGAATCTTGTAATGGTCTAGGACTTTTTTGAATGCAGAGGCCTACTAAGAAAATTGAAACCTTTTCACGTGGGCCCAATATGGGCAAACAATGTGGGCCATTTTACCAAAAAGGGCCCATCATGTGGGTTGATCTGAATTAAAGCATGACAGCCAATTATCTTCAACTTCAAACCCCTAACATTATTGTATGATTCGTCAAATTACCTACTCCCTCCGTCCCATATTTAGAGTCTTTTTTGGGAATTCCAACTTATTAAGGGGACAACCTTGATTTTGGTGAGATTTTTAACTTTCCAATATTACCCTTTTTGAAATTCAAAATTATAGGGTCACATAAAAAAAAAAGAGAGGAAAGAGTTGGATATAATAAAGGACAAATTTGGAAAGTGTGTATTAAAGTACTTTGACTTTTCAAAGAGGACTCTTAAAATGGGACATCAAAAAATAGCATCAAGGACTCTTAATATGGGACAGAGGGAGTAACATGGTTCACACAGGCAGACATGTGTACTACAAAAAACAAATAAAACATCTTTTTATTTCTGTTACTGTGACCCATGTGAGTAGTATTGTGTACAATTATATATATATATAGAGAGAGAGAGAGAGAGAGAGAGAGAGAGAGAGAGAGAACATACCTCTGATGGATGGAGTAAGGCTTGAGTGGAGGGGCATAAGCAAGGCAGGCATTGTTAGAAAAGCCCATAGAGAAAGCATTAACATTATTATTATTATTATTATTATTATTATTATTCTGATGATTATGAAAAGATAAGAAATCTTGTAAAGTCTCTTGAGGAAGTTTGGGCCTTTTTGAAGCCTGCAATGAAGCTGGGCTGTTCAGCTCCTTTGGTGGCTCTACCAAACCATTCTTGAATATAGCCAACATTTTCTTCTTCTCTCTGTTGATCTTGGAACAAAAACAAACAAAGATATTATAAAAAGCTTCAAGGAGATCTAAATTAACGTAAACAAGACGCACACAACTGTGATTTATGTATTGTGGTTTGTGGATATAGGAGAATGTGTTACGTGTTGGGGTATATATAGAAATAGTTAGATCTAGTGACAGAGGGGTGAGGTGGCTGTGTTATCCAAAAGTACTCGTGGATTAATGTTAGGGAGATAATTCAATAATTAATAAGGGTTTATTAAGGAATAACTTTAATTCTAAAAGCTCGATCAAAAAAAAAAAAAAAAAACACTTTAATTCTAACAGGAATGAGACTTGATTTTATTATTGTATTATCAAGTCTCTGTCAAGTATTGTGTACGTGATAGTAGTATACAATTTGTATGTGACAATATATACTTGTGCATCTTTACATGTGAACGGAAAACAATACAATAAAATAATATATAATATAAGTATCCGAGGGAATTGGTTGGTCTTCAGGCTTATCCATAGGGAGTGATGGTGATAATGACACTGATCCTAGTCAGCGAATCGTGTGTTTCGGTAGATACACAGAGAGACGAGTAATGTTAGGTATACTTTAAAATTTATCCTGATTTTTATATTTAGTTTTAAATGTATGTACTTTGTGTAGTGTAAGTACTGTACAAAAAAGTGTACAAAATTTACAGAACACAAAGTACATATCAAACTCAGTATGAATTTCAAAGCGTGCCTAATATTACTCCATAGAAATTGATGTTTTTAATATCTCTTTTTTTTTTTTTTCTTTCACATATCCACGTGGCTGAGGTCAACCAGCCCATATTGCTATATATATTTTTTTTCTAATTTTCAGATGCTTTTAATAGTTAATAGTAGGGTGTCATCGGTTCGATTAATTTGGTTATTAAGAGATTTTAAAATCAAATAAATGGCTTCGATTCGGTCAGTTTCATCATTTTTAGGGTAGGGTTTTTTTTGGTTTAGTTCAGTTCAATTTTTCTAATGCATCATTTTAATAAAAATCGGTTCGGTCGATTGGTTCAATCCAATCGATTTTTGTGACACTTAATACCACTGGCACATGTTATGGTAGTGAACAGTAGTACCACATGCATATGATACAACTAACAAGCCATTTGAGATTCATATTTGACGAGCATTTGGCAGCCGAATGGGTGAGGAAGGAGAGAGAGAGAGGTGCTCTCGAGTCTCTTTGCCAGAGAGTTGGGCAGAGAGGAGGACTGAGAGTGTTATATACCAATGTGGGTTCTTTGGTGTAGGAGTGGGCAAATAGTTCGGTTAACCAAACAAACCGAACCAATCGAACCGAATTTTCAATTTCAGTTCGGTTATTTCAGTTGAAAATTTCAGTTCGGTTAAAAACCAAACCGAATTAAAAATTTCAGTTCGGTTATCAGTTGCCCATAGGCAAACTGAATCGAATTGAAAAATCGAAATTTTATTTTTTATTTTCATTTTCTATATTATTAATATACTTATACATAACTATATATAATAAAATATAAGTATTTTTACAATTATAAACAAAGAAAAATATGTTTTCTTTGTAATATGAAAGAGAAAGGAAAAAAAACATAAAAAATTGTGAAAAATGAAAAAAAATAAAAATAAAAATAAAAATTGGGTTTTTTATATTTCGGTTAACCGAATAACCAAACCGAACCGAATTTGTAATTCAGTTAACCGAACCGAACCAACCGAATTAAATTTCAGTCAGTTAACAGTTGATAAAATTCCAAACCGAACCGAACTGAATAGTGTCAAACCGAACCGAACCGACCGAATGTCCACCCCTACTTTGGGGTATTGAGCATAGGGTGTACAAGTCTCTTTGATTTTGGGTTATGTATCCAATGTATCTTGTACTCCGTACTAGTTTATTTTTAATAGTGAAGAAACATGTCTCTTAGGGGAGGATATAGGCAGGGTTTTGCCAAACCACATATAAATCTTTCGTGTATTTGCTTAATATATTCTCATTTATTTGCACTTCTGTGTGTGTTTGGGTGTTTTCCCAAATAGTGGAATTGGAGCTCCTGGCGTGCACGGGGATAGTTTTTCCAAAAGAGTAATGTTAGATCCACACCAAATGATGCTCAAACCCTGATGTGGCAGCCGAGGTGGTAGGGTCATCAAGAAGCCAGAGAAATTGTGTAATCTTTGGGTTCAGGGGAGTTGTAGTTATGGGAACAAGTGCAAGTATTTGCATTCTTGGTGTACTGGTGATTGTTTCTCTTTGTTTACTCAGCTTGATGGGCACCAAAAGGTCGTACTGGTGATTGTAGCTAGTGCTTCAATCGAGAGAGAGAAAGAGAGACATTCAACAGAGTCTTCAATGAGAGACACCTTCGATCGGGTGAGGGGTTCAAAGGCAGCTGGGGAAGGGGTATGAGTGGAGGTGGGGAGGGATGTGTGTGTGTGTGTGAGAGAGAGAGAGAGAGAGGGGGGGGTCGGTCAGATTCGATGGAGATGAGAGAGAAGAGAGACAAATTTTGGTATTTTGGGGGTTGGGTGGAGGTGTAAGGCTTAGTTTGGCCCCACGTAGTGCTTCTCCTTTTTTAAAGCACAATTTAATGTTAATTCATTTGGTAACTAGTTTATGAGCTTTGCAAAAATTGAACTTAGGGCGTTTTTGGAGGGAGCTTTTAAAAACTCTAAAATGGAGCTTTTAAAAGCCCACGATTGCTTTTTAGTTTCATGATGTCTTTTTGAAGAGTAGTGTGCCACTTGTATAAAATTATCAAAGAACTTAGTAATAAATTTCATAAGTTCTTTTTAAAAAGCCACATGGGGGCCAAACTAAGCCTAAGAGTGTCTCCAACGCAAAAAGTTATTTTGCATCTTTTAAACCTATATTTTAACAATGCTACAGTGTAAAAAAAAATTTACTTCGACAATTATACTCTAATGCAAAAAGTCATCCAAATTGTCACTTTTTGGCACAAAAGCTATTAATCTAGTACATTAGGCAATTGATGTTGGACATTGAATTGTTGTGCACAAGAAACGAAAAACAAGGTGAAAAAAAAATACAATGATCAAAATTTGGCAAATGCCAAATCCTTAGCTATATTTGAGAAAGTAAATGACTTTCTCAAATTTTGACAACACAAATGGCCATGCATTGGAGCACACAATTTGTGCAACTTACTCAAATTTTAACTTTGATAATGGATTTACCTCTAGCATAAAGGATGCTCTAACCAAGGTTAAAGTGGATTTGGTTAGAGTTTCTCTAATATTTATGGGTCCCAACTACCACATCAGGGTGTGAGCATTACTATTTCCACAAAGTGCTCACTACCCTTTTTAGTCTAAATAATGCGATGCTTCCAAGATTCAGCTGAACTTTACAAACTTAGCGCAGTCTACCAAAGTGTTGGATTCATGGGCTATGAGGCTTTTATGCAAAGCCAAAGGTCCACAACTCGTTTAATACCACCCAAAACCTACTTCCACTAGACATTCAGTGAACTAATTGAACATGGTGCCACATTATCTGGGAAAGAAAATTTGGATGCCAATGTGATGAAATGCAAAGCTTAATAAAGTGACAAATGATCACACAGAGAGTGTCCTGTCCATAAAATGGCAATAAAAACTACAAACATGTAGAACTATACCTTGGGGATACAAAAACCAAAAATAAAGAAACTATAATGTGAAAATATCTTATGCATTATACTCTCTGTTGTAAAACTTTTCTTCCGCATAGTAAACGGCCGTCACAGTATTTCCTCCAAATTTCCTGCCATTAAGTGAATCCCTTGCATTGGCACAACTGGCAACATCGGAGAACTCCAAGAACACCTGCAATTGAAACCATGAGTTTTCAATATTCAGCACGCATTTAGAGGCACACAGACATAAATCCTTGATACATATACACGGTTGTTCTTCATACGAGTTGATTCGTGTTTCATATATCCCGACACGATTCACGACTCAATATGATTAATGATTCATAATTTTGAACATTTGACATTTTGTGTATATGTTTTTACTGGAAAACTTTCAACATTTTGAGCCTCGACATTGCATGAAACTTGTGTTAAATAGTAATTTTGTAAATTTTAAGCACGGTGGGCTTGTTTTTCCATGTATACTAAATATACAAATTACGGAGTAATTTTTATTTATTTATTTATTTTTCAAAATTGATTGTCAAGATTCATGATTCGTAATTTTGGCAACCTGATTCCTTATTCTATTCATGACTGGCAACAATGGATAAATGATGTCTCCTTGATACAGATGCATACTTTTTGACTGATGATTTTCTGATGGTGGAAAACTGACGGTGGTTTGTGATTTCCAAGAAAAAAAATTGAAGTACCTTTCCAACACCAGGGACCTGCTCTCCATTTGGATTTGGGCGGGGAATAATGACACCCATCAACTCTCCTACAAAAAGCATATAAGAAAACTCAAACAAGATATTTAGATTTTCGGGGTCCATAGATATAACAATTCAGAAGTATTGATATCTGCAAACTGGATAAACACGATGCCATGAAGGATGAATCTGTTTTCTAGGAGAATTTGACTAACACACACACACACACACAGACTGCAAACGGGAAAAGGTCTACTGACCATCAATTTTTTCCCAACATCCAAGGAATAATCATAGGTAAAGGCCTATTCCCAAAGCCCTTGTAACTGCCTCCACGCCCTCCGCTCACCTGTGGGTGGAACTGTTGTGGTTGCGGATGCTGTCATGAGCTATGTAGCACAGACATGATACATTTCGAACACGACGACACGGCAAATCTTAAATCTTATCCACGGCCGTGTCCATCCCGTTTCCTAGATTTTTAAGTAGACACATCACTTATCTCCAATTTTATTATATGCACACTTTTACCCCAAAGTTTTAGAAACACTTTCAAAGGAGACACCATGACATGTCCACTCCCATGTCCGGCCATGTCTAACGCGTATGGATACCAATACAGCAATACTGATACGGCAACCAAAGTGGGGTGTTTGTGCTGCATAATAGGTTATGAGAGCAATTGGAAATAGCTTTTTATATTGTAATTGTTGTTATTGAGTAAACTCTCACCACCAATAATATAATTACCAACAGTTATATCACTGGTCAAATTGGCATGCTAAGATAAAGCCTAAATTCTTTTTTCTGTCTTTTTTTCTGGGAAAAATGAAGGTTGGCTTTGGTCAAGAATTTATTTAGTTATTCGGGTTGATCCATTACAGAGAAACTGCACAATTTAAAGGTCAACCACAAACAACTTATTATTCGTGGATGAAACATGCATACCAAACTTCCCGCCTTCTTCCCTCATATCCTCTACTATTTCCTCGTACTCTTGATCATCCATTAGTTCATCGGCAGTAATAACCTGCATGGTACCCCAAAAAATAAACCATTAAAATGAACAAAAACCAGCTAGAAACTTCACCAAAATACTCATGATGTAAAATATATAGGTAGAGGCTGACAATACCTCAGTCAAGCATAAGACTTTGGTTGGAGTCTCCATAGTTGTTACAGATTCTATTCCTATTCCAGGAAGACTCACACCACCAGCTTGCAAGGCCAATTTCTACAAAATCAGAAAGAAAATGTAAATGAATGTTAACGATTCGTGATTTTTAACATTATTTGTAATATTTTTTTATTGTTTATACGTATAGATGTGTATATATATGTATAAGTGCATCTCTATAAATTAGACAATTTTATCATTTCCTAATATATCTCTCCACCTCCCTAATATCTCTAAATAAAAAAACAAAACTCTCTCTCTCTCTCTCTCTCTCTCTCTCTCTCTCTCTCTCTCTCTCTCTCTCTCTCTCTCTCTCCATTGTATAACTTTGATCCCTATTAGCAAAAAAATGTCTCATTTTATAATATTCATGTTTTAGTGTTATGGTACATATTATCCTTAATTTGTGCTGATTGGTTTTTTTATATAGGTATCTGGTCTCAATATTGGCATCTATCTGGTTTCATTTTTGCTCTCTATTCATGGATCAATGGTTTAGTAGTGACTAAATCATGGCTTTACTTTATATCGGCCAGGTATTTTTTTTGTTCCTTCCTTTAGTTAGTTATTCCTTCATTCCTAGCACAATTTTATTTCAACATTTCATTCTTTTACTTATGAGCAATGTTGTGCTTCCCAATTTTGTATTCTAAGTGTGGTTCCCAACACATTATTTTTATTTTAGGATGTTGAAGTGGTCCCAATGTTACATGTGGTGAGAATCACGTTTAAGATACATAATTTGGAGAGCGCAGTATATGAGTAATGATTTGTGCACATAAAGTGTGCACATAAAGATCTAGGCCATTCATTTTGGTGGGTCCAATGTGTGCAGGGATGGACCCCACCAAAATGAATGGCCCAGATCTTTATGTGCACACTTTAGCATTACCCGTAGTATATATTACTCTTTCTTTTATTTGCTAAACTAAACTATTTCTATTAAAACTAAAATTGTAACTGTGTTGATAGCACACTTGAAAGCAAACAAGAATCTTTACGCAAATATAGGTTTTTTTTCCCGATGAAATACCCTAAGATACAACACTATTACATGTTTCTTATTTTATTTTATTATTTTTTATTCTAACTCCTCTTGTACTATAACTATTATAAAGTGGATTCAAGGATTACCAACTAATGTCATGGATCACTCTTTCAATATCCATTTATCATTTTTTTTTCTTTTTTTTTTAATAGAAATGTGAAGATATTATGAACCTTGGAAATCCAAGACACTATCATAATAATTTCACATAAATACTTACGAACCACGTTTAATTTTATTAGTTTTTTTGTGAGGTCTGAGTACTATATAATTGGAGTAATGCTATGCTTCCCAAGTTTCGTATCCCAAATGCTTTCCAAATACATGTGGTAGTGGGACCACCTTCAATGATGGTGGGACCACTTCAACATCTTCCAATCAAAATCAGGTGGGCCCACTGCCACATGCGTTTAGAAAGCATTTAGGATGCAAAATTTGGGAAGCATATCATTATTCATATAATTATGCTAATGGTAGTACAATTTCAGGATTAATATATGTAATTTTTCTGTTTAAATAATTTTCTACATTTTGAACATCACTATCTTTTTAACTCATCTTAATCATTTTTTTCCATGCATTGCACTGGTTCAAAAGCTAGTTGTTGTCAAAACATGAATCGTTTTGCCAAAATAATGAATCGTGCATCGGAAAGCAAGAATTATAAGGTTCACTTTTTTTTTTTCCCCCAAGTAAATAAACAAATAATATATATTTATGTACTGTACCCATACGAAAACATATGTACAGTGCCTAAAATGATCATTATAACAATTTAAAACAAGATATCGAAGCTCAAAGTGCTAAAATTTTATACTAACTTAAAAACGCAAAATTCAAAATTATGAACTAGATTGAATTGTGAATCATTTCGAGTTGTATGAAACCTGAATCGACCCGCGAATCAACCAACACTAACTACCATGGTGAAGAAGATGTATGAAGTTAACCAGAGGGGGAAGCTATGTCGCTTACCTGCATAACAATATGTTGTTGTGCTTGAGCTAATATATTCTCCTGTTCTGGATTTACCTGCGCACTGCTGTAAATACCATGACAAGAAGCTGACCATGTAAACAGACTTTTAAATTTATCAAACAAGCATAGTAATGTTTTGTTTAGCACATTTCGTGCTTCAAAGTGCTGTAATCATTATAAGCAAAATGTGGATTTAGTCATTATTGTGAGAACAAATAACTAATATAGATGTAATAAGAATATATCCATGGGTTTATCAGAAGTTTCTACCTGACATTCAGATATTCACATGTATTTAATTTCCAATGAAACAGCAGTAAAATATCAAAACTAGAAACCTGATGTTTCAAACACCAATGCATATTACATAATCTCACTATGACTGCTGTAAGAATGGCAAAATTTTACCAAAGTGTTTTGAAATCTTGATCACATACTGGATTAATAGAAGGCCAGCAAAATTTGCACATAAAGGCCAACACTTAAGGAACGTCATTACTTGTTGGTCACACTTTTTTTTTTAATTATAATTTTCTATATAACGCAAGGCACTAAAATCATATATCTATTAGCACGTCACTAACAGTGAATATTACAAAAGTGCTTTAATTAAACTAATTGTAGTTATTATAGGATGTTTTAACAAAGACAAATTCTAACTAACATAATGTTTACCATTGAATTAGCATGATTGTTTTACAGAAAATTATTTAACTGGCACTATTCTAATAAATTTCAATTTACTTCGTCATTAATCTACAATTCTAGGAAATGTCACTTAGTGTGAATTGATGGATAGATCCTAAACTTGCATTTAGTCAGTTATTGGGTTTATTTGTACACACGTGGATTTTTTTGCACATATCGAATCATTTCCGCGTGTTTCCAAAAAATCTTTAAAAACTACGACAAACTTCGTACAAGACTGATTACACGTGCCTGCAAACTACAAAGTAAATCAAAGCCAGATAATAAATAAAGCAAATAGGAATGCTCTTTAGAGAAAATTTGACAAAGAAAAAAATAGCTTTTCCTAATAACACCAACCTCATGGTGGCACGCCGAACAGTTAGTGTCTTATCACCCATTTTCAAACCATTGAGAGCAGCACAAGCGATGTCTGTAGCTGCTGGATCCTGAAGTTAACATACACCAACCAGTTCGGGCCTTATTACAGTGGAGCCCCACCAAGTTTTAAAAGGTATACCAATGAAAGAGCAGCAAAAGATAGTGAAGTTCACAGGGATAATTTTGTCTAGCATCAACTAAAAGGCAAGTTAAAAAATGCATGACCAAGTCGCACCAATCACTGCTTTATTTGTTTCAAGTTTCAACAGATGTGTAATACAAAACGCCAAGTCAGGAAACTAAGGCTCTGTTTGGTACATGAATTAAGTGAGGAAAAGGAAAGAAAACTCCAAGGAAAAGACTTTTCATTCTCCAGTTAATAAGGGATATAGCGAGGAAAATAGGAAGGAAAATAAAATGTGGTAACTAAAAATTACTAAAATTTGTTTTTTTGAGTCATTTCTCTCTTTTTTCTCAAGTTACAATTATGTTTTGGAAATCTCATTTTTTACATGTTATTTAAGCACGCGAAAAGCACAAGGGAATTAGTTTTCCTATCCATTTTCTTTTTCCTTTCTAAATCCACAAACCAAACAGAGCCTAAAGAGCACTGAAAGCATTGACAGCGGTTCTGACAGCTGCCCAATGCAAAAGCCAGTGTTTCTAACATTAGCTTTATTCACCTTATAAATGCAGAAACCATATCCTTTGGAGTTACCAGTGTCTTTATCCTTAACAAGATCAAACCCACGCAAAGGTCTGCAAAAAGTCAATATTTTATCATTTAAACATGTCACTTACATATTGCCAACATAAGATAAACAGGGAAAAGAAGATGGTTTCACCCATTAACACAAAAGAGTAAAAGAATGAGAGAAAATTTGAAGTTTCAAATATAGGGAAAAAAAAACAAAAAAGAAGAGAGTGGCCACTATATTCATCCATACCCAAAGGACTCGAGCAACTCTCGTATCTGTACTTCAGTAAAGTAGTATGGTAACCCACCAACAAAGATACGATCAGGTCCCTCAGCTCCACCAGTCATACTATGAAACAAACCAGAATCAGGACTCAAAAAAGTTTATACTTGCAACCAAACACACACACCCTTCAGAATCCATCTAAAAAGGGGCAGTTGTAACATTGATCTAGTACAACAAGAGAGGAAGAAACAACCAAAATCATAATCCATACTCACAGTGTTTAACTCCACTAATATGAACTCTAAGATGAATTTATTGACGCACACAGCTATGAAGGAAAGCAGTGTGGAGAGAGATGGTTGTTTCTAAGAATACATGTTTCAGCTCTTCATTGCGAGTTTTATGTATTAAAGACATAATCATTATGGTAAATTGATTATGTCATGATAACTCAGCTAAAGCAGAGAACAGCGAAAACTTACCCTGGTATAAGTCCAACAGCAGCTAAGTTAAGGTGAGCGCTTGGTTGACTAGGACCAAGTGCTGCAGCTAACGAAGGGTTGTAGTCAGTAGGCCTTCGGACTCTCACAGAAACCCCCTAGTAAGAATAAAAAGGAGCTTGTCAGATGAGGAACTACCATTGCTTTCACATAGTTCAAGTCCTTGTGCAACCATAGTGATGTATAAACTATGTACGGAAAGGTAAAACATATGATCACTTAGACCAACTTCCACGTGAGTATAACATGGTTAGAATCGGTCGATTTACGAATCGGCTCATACGGGTCGATTCAAGTTTCGTACAGCCTGAAACCATTCACGATTTCAATTCTATTCACTATTCTTACTTCAGAATCAAGTTTTAAGTGGAAAATCTCAACATTTTTAGCCTTGATATTGCATGAAAATTGTGAGAGATTGTCAATTCTGATCATTTAAAGCAACATACATGTGTTTTAATCTATACAGTACATATGCATCCAATATTAATCTTACAACTCAAGATTCGATACAATTCGTGATCCACGATTAGACCAACCAACTTGACATCAATCAGTACAATCATGCCCACACTGATGGCATATCCAGCAATATCCCATTTCTCCACCAATTCGGCCCCACACTGGTAATTGTTGCTTTTCATCCAATCTTTTTAGCTGTTCGACACTATTAAATTCAGTCCAAATAACGAAGTTTAACCATGGTAGGGGAACTTCAACAATGAAGATATTAATGCACCTTCAATCTCACCATCTAATGTTTTATGACTGACAGAGTTTTATGCTTTGTTGTCCTATTGGGGAAAAATAGAGAAAGGTACAAGTACACCCGTACATCATACAAGTATGAAATAATGGGCATTATGTACTGTAATGATGTGTATTTCACCTCCCCATTTTACCCAGTTACATCTCACCCAAACACACACACGCGCGCGCGCGCGCGTATATGTGTATGTATATATATATATATAGAGAGAGAGAGAGAGTAGGAAAATAAAAAATACCTCAAAAACAATCCCATCTAGGGACATTGCATTACTTGCTTCTTGAACGGTTCTCATCTCAACAAATGCAAACTTCTTTTCATGATTAATATAGACATTGACAACTGCATCACCTGCAGTTAAATAAAAAGTAGTATCTATAATTATGCTCTATCATCTGATAGTAAACAAGCCGAAAAGAAAGAAAATCGGCACATATTTCAGATTGCTATATTGGAAGTTGATGGTCTGTACTGACCAGGACCAGCAGAATTTCCTCCAATTGCTGTCATAACATGGCTAAAAAAAGTTGCTATACTCTGGTTCAGAAAAACAAAGATCACGAAATAAGAAAAAAGGGAAAATGCACCCTTAGAGGGGGAAGTAAAGAAATCTTGCTACCAGAATTGAACTTAGTAAGTCTCTGAAATAACTTAGAAGGTTAACTAATTTAATCCATGATCAAATAGCAACCACGCAACAGTGATACTGTGGTGGGTCTATATTCCTCAAGTTCATGGAACACTGGCATGGTAGTTATAGCTGTAAAACATTGTTTATTAATCTAACAATGTCAAACTTAGTTCAAACTTGTGATTGGATTGCAATTTCCACAAAGGAAAGAATAATAGAGAAGGGCAAAATGAACAATATAGAGACAATGAGAATACGATACCAAAGATTAAAGAAGGAAAGAGGAAAAAAATAGGAAATGTCCATCCTAATAGCATCTGAATGATGTCCAACATGGAAAATTCTGTAACCCTATTATAACATGTCTGGTTGTCACTTGATTTTGAATAGCCCCATTCATATTCTGTATAGTATCTTAAAGTAAAATCCACCGCCTTAAATGAACTCATTTAGATACTTACGGGACTTCATCAATTCTTCTTTCATGGCCCGTTCTATGTTTTCTTGAAATGTCAAAATTCATGTCACCCTCAACATGAGCATAAGTTTTCTAAATACAGATATTCATCTTTGTAGTTAAAATACAATGGAAAAGTATGAATGCGATTAAATCATTCAAGGATATCCAAATAGCCCGTAATTAAATACTCGAAAGCAAATATGAGAACAAAAAGTGAAAAAAAAAAAAAAAAAAAAACCATTATATAGCAAGAAAAGAATAGATCCTATGTAAAACCTGCTCATTGGCCAAAGGAGGAAGACCACCCACATACACTCGGCGTGCGTGTCTTGTAGCCTGCATAGAGAAAGACACCAAAAAACACTACAATAACCTTCTGTAATACCCACCCAGAAAAAGAAAATTTGTTCTAAAGCCATTTGAAAATACTAACGAGAGAAAAGTTTAAAAACAAATTCCTGCATTCACCTGCTGAGTCATGGCTTGGGCTGGCATCAAGGGAAGAGCTCCAAACTGATTAACCTATTAAAAGTCATTTAAGTTAGCAATATAAGGATGCAGATGATATAAAAATAAACAAATAATGGCCTGCTTGTGTGTCCCATGGATTTGAATCAGTTCATTCATAACTTATGAAGCATAATATAGAATCCATTATCTCTTACTGTGTTTCTTAAAATGGTATAATTGATGCTTTTAACTATAACCTTTTATGTAGTTAACTACTCCCTCCGTCCCAAATTGTTTGTCCATCTTTCCATTTTGGGATGTCCCTAAATGGAAAGATGAAAAATGGAAAGTCATCTTTCCATTTTGGGAGATCAAACTATTTGATGTTCCATATTTACCCTTCCTTTTCAATTCAAAAATACATGGCATAATTGTGTCCCCTTGAAAAGTTGAAATTGTTTTAGGGCAATTTTGGAAAGGTTGGTTAGAAAATATAGCATGATTGTGTCCCCTTAAAATGTTGGATTCCCAAAGAGTTCCAAACAATTTGGGATGGAGGGAGAGGAGTATAACCTTTTATGTAGTTATGCCTTTTTAATATCACCTAGTTTAAAATATTGATTTTCTAAATTTGCATGCTTTACGAAATTCAAATGGCAGCATTCAAATCCACGGGACGCGCAAACAGGCTATAAGCAAACTGTAGAAGAAACCATGAATAGAAGCTTATGAACACCAAAACCTGTGTTGTCCCAAAAGGAAGCATATTCTGGAATATGTCTGGCATTGTTTGAGGAAAAGATGGCAGTTGTCCTGCATAATCAACTATATGAAATAAGTGAATATGAAATGAATCATCAAATAACTAAAAATCTGAAAGGTGTTGCCACTACATGTCGAGAAGCAACACATCCAGAGTCTAAAACTGCCTCTATCATCATAAAACTAATTCATCATAATTATTTTTTTTCTTTTTTTAGAAATAACTACACTGAGAGATGAAAATGTAAGAGAGAAAAAAACTATTTCGTACCTACAATTATATAGCATTCAGGTAACAAAATAAGAAATACAGTTCATCACTGCAGATGCTGGAGAAATATTTGTAAGTCTACGAAATAACAAAATTTCCCGGTTGAAGGCGAACAAGATCCTGCTAATCGGTGCATTGTTTCCTCCTTGAACGTAAAATCTACTGTGGTCACGTCCATGGGTAGCACAGTGGGACATGTAGCCCAACATTGCCTTCTTACCCAAATGATAGACAAAACACAAACAACAACCATACACAACAGCCAAACAACACAACAATGGTTCTCAGTTGGGTAATAAATAATTGGATAAAATAACTAACAAAAAATTATGAAGGTGAAAATAATCACAGGTTATAGAAAAATAAAATTCTAAAGTTACTCTAATATAATGATGCACCATGACTATAGGATAAAAACAGAGGTTATGTGTAAGGTGCTTACCTGGTACTGCACTACCGGGCAACAATTCAGTAACAGGGGGTGCCATGTCAAAACCACTTGTTCGCTTGCTGCAGACAAATGTACATTTCCAATGAGATTATAAGTATCAAAGTTGTAGATTTCAAAGCAAAAAAAAAAAAAAAAAAACAGTACCACTAGCTTCCAATATGTCTTGTCAAATGTCAAATGACTTACCAGAAAAAATAACATAACTTGTGCACATTAGAAAAATGGGGGCTCAATACGTTCACTATAAGAGAAGTTTAATTATTCTTATTCACAGATATCGGTTCATAGAACAATCCCTGAACTCTTTTTTCTTCTGATGAGAGCAGGCACTTTATTAAAGAAAATTGGACCAAGGCCACACAATCTAACAATGCTAATGGGTATACATTGACATTACATGCTTAAATGAAAATAAATATCAGAAGACTTTCACAAGTGGAAAGTATGAGAACTCCACTTGAAAAGTGACAAAATAGAACATCCTTTAGCTTTAGCGTGGGAAGCTACATCAGATATGATACCTAACAAGTAAAGAATTTCATCTTCCTAGAGAATGAAAGAAAATGCAGCACTAGTTTTGCCCAAGAATCACTGAATTGTTAAAGATGAGTGAATGGGCTATGAAATTCAAAGAGGTTAGAAAGAAGTAAACCATTGACTGAGAAATATGAAACCCTAAGAAAAAAAAAAAATCACATATGCCAATAAAAACAAATATATAATCATGGGTTTAAAAACATTAACAGTGTTTATAAAAAATAATAAATAAATAAACTGTTTACCATGTAAAAGAGACAGAGAGTTGACAATCCAAAGTCAAGAAGTTAAACATTAACATCAGTGGGCTAAGTAGAAGTTCTACTACAACAATCTGTAAGTTAAGAAAAGAAGACCAAGCTTTTTTGTGCAAATAAATAGTTGTAAATCAATATTAACATGAACCATGCATGATAAATTAGAGCACACACAATAAACCAAGATGTATGCTTGTGCATGTTAAGCTAAAAAAGTGTCATCGACTCATCAGTTAGGAGAGTGAATATGCACAAGTCAATCTATCAAATACCTTTTCACCGGCGAACGTGAACGAGAATGAGATCTAGATCGATCCCTAGATCTACCCTTTGATCTAGAACGCGATCTATGTCTATGCCGCCTCTCTCTGTCTCGGCCATAATCACGTTGCCTGCAAATAAACAACAATTCTCACCACCCTAGACAAAAATGATATTTCCCAGATAATCAGGAAATAAAGATAAAATAAGTGTCATCAAATCCAAAAAAACCATGAGGAATGGAAAAAGATTGTGCAGTACGAATAGCATAGTCTTATAATAAAGATAAGGAACTCTCCAAGAGAGAGGAAGACAAAAAGTCATCCAAAAGGAAAACTAAAGAACACATAAAAGGAGCAAAAGGAAGAAATTAAAGAATACGAAACACATAAATATCTGAAACATGGAGATAAGGAACTCACCCAGAGGGAAGATGAAAAATACTCCAAAAGAGAACTCAACATCACATAAAATGTCTTAGCAAAAAAAAAATGATAACACATAAAACAAGAAGAAAAGGAGGAAAACTGAATATTATATTGATCAAAAATGGCACAAGAATGGAATGAATATATTCAAAGCCAATGAGAAATTACGGTCAAAGCAAAGAATTCTTCTATATTATAACCTGCCATAATCATTATTCCTAAAACGGCCATGATCCTCATTTCTGTTCCATCCTCTACCACCTCTTGAATTCCTCTCCCTGAATTCCCTGTGATGGTGACTTCGGTCCTTGTCCCTATCAGGATCTTCCTCTCTACTCCTCAACCTCCCATGGTCTAATTCACGAGTTTTATGCTGAGATAATTTAGCATAGTCAGTCAACTAGCCTGCGTAAATGATCAAGGACTACAAACACGCTGATAGCATGAGAAACAGAGATACATGCTTCACATATGGAGACAATTAGCGACAATGAAAGATGATTAAAATTGAAAAATCCGTTATGTATGGGAAACATGATCGATTATTATTCATGCATATAGATAAGTTTCTATTTGTACATGTGTTAGGTGGTTGCAATATGTATTTTACACCCTCAAATGGTGATGCTTGCATTAGCCATGGAGATCTAATCTAACTAAGGAGAGAGATGAAGAGGGTCAGCTTGTGCAGGGGTTAACATATGTCAGTCTTTCTTAAGCAAAAATAAAAATGGGTATTTGATTTAATTCAGGGAAAAAATTACATTTAAATTATTCGAATGTGATATTATCAAATTCAGTCATTGATTGTGATGGTTGAAGTACAATGGATATTGTGGTAACCTGGTAAGCACCGACACTTCTAAGAAGGTAACGTGCCACGTCGTTTCCGACACTTCACGGACACTTTTCCTAGAGTGTCAACGTGCAAATTATTTAGGATTTTTTCGTGTCCTATCCGTGTAGTTTTTTCATTGTCCGTGTTCATAGGTTGTACCTATAAGATAACAAATTGAACCCTCATTTTCACATGCAGATATGCAATACTTGACTGCATTATGGCAACCCATTTTAACAGTTCCACTTTGTTTTAATAGCATCTACAAAAGAAAGAACTAAATTTGCATGACACTCTAAATAAATAATTACTTAGTTGCTTGTATGACAACTACTACTTTTGAATTTCATGGACTAATGTTTCTAGTATTTTGTCGATCCAAAATAGATTTGTAATTTCACATCACACACAAGTTTTGTAAGCACTAAACTAACAACACATTAACAACAGATAACAGTATGTCTAAATTGTCAGATTAAACAATAAATCATACTCAAAACTATAATACAGGCACCAAAAAAAAAAAAAAGAGTACCTTTTGATTATACGACTTTCGATCTTCACCATGATCGTCTCCTCTATCGGTGAATCTATGGTCATTGCCTTCGTATCGATTGTCGTGACCAGACATCGTAGATCCAGTTTCGAAATCCCTATTCTTTTTCGAAATCCCTATTCGTGTGCCCTAATTTGGTCCCTAGTTTTGTGTTTCGCAGAACAATGACTGTGGAACAATTTTGTGCCCTAGTTAGGCTATTTTTAATTCAACAATGAGAGGTATAGAAACCAAATGACACACCAAACCAAACGACACATTTTTAAATGCATGTAATTGTTTGAATTTTTTTATATTTTTTTTTACATCACTCACACAGCACAGAGTGCATACATTTAAAATTATATGTCGTTTAGTGTGTCCTTAGGTATCATTTTAGTTTTTAATTTGGAGAATTGTTATTTCCACTCCATCATTGAACCAATGCACTCCATGGTACCATTCTTAGAGCATGTGGTACCATGTATGTAATGCATGACATGCATGTACCACATGCTTTAAGAATGGTACCATGGAGTGCCTTAGTTCAATGATGGAGTGGAAATAGCATCACCCTTTAATTTGTTCGGACAATCATTTAAACAACTTTTTCTACACAATCTAATAGTGATACAAGAGAGAGATACACACATTCATTGGATTGTGTAGAAAAAGTTGTGTGCATGGTTATGTCCCAAATACTAGGGTGTGTTTGATAACCCAATTAAATGGTAAAAATAAATATTTTTAGTATTTAATTTTTTTCAGTGCGTTTGATTATGTACCACTTAATTGAAAAAGCAGTCAAAAATTCACTGAAAATGTTAAGTGAAAAATTTCTACTGAAAATAATCACTGAAAGCAATCTATTTAGTACTTGAAATGCTATTTTCAGTATTGCGAATACAAACCACTTAAAATTTTCAGTACTTAAATTTATCATTTAATTTTCAATACTTAATTTTTAGTTTTATCAAACACACACTTATTTCTCTCTTATTTTATGGGCCATGGGTGTATTTGTATTGGTTATGGCCCGAAAATTTCATATTTGGATTGGGCTTAAGAAAAACCCAATTCCTTTTTGTCAAGTGAAAAAGTCATTATGATAAGAATTTTTATTTTTGAGGACAATTATTATATGACCAAGGGTAAGGGTGTGTTTGATAAACTCATTAAGTGCTAAAAATTAAAAGATTCAGCACTTAATCTTTTTCAGTGTGTTTGATAACATACTACATAGTTGAAAAAGTAGATCCAAAACTACTGAAAACTTTAAGTGAAAATTTTCTACTGAAAATAATCACTGAATGCATTTTACTTCAATAGTTGAAACACCCCCATGACCTCGCCTGAAATCTGACGAATTCCTTCACATAAAATATTAAGTGAAATTTCACTCATATATTAAGTGAAACTTAAATCATATATTAAGTAATTTTCACTTAATATATGATTAAACTAATTAAAAATTCACTTAAGATAAAAAGAAGTTAATTGATATTTCACTATATCTATCAACTTAAGTTTACAGTTTCATTGGCTTAACAAAATTAGTGAATTCACTTCAACACTAAGGGCTCGCATGGTAACATTTCCTGTTTTGAGTTTTCAGTTTTTTAAAAACGAAAACCAGTTTTGGTTTTTTTTTTGTGAAAAAAAAACGAAAACTTGTTTGGTAACATTGTTGATTTTTTTTTTTAAAACAAAAACAGGAAACTCAAAACGACTTTTTGGTGTTTTCATTTTTTACCCAAAATTTGAAAACGTTTTTTAAAAACAAAAAACAAAAACGTTACCAAACGAGTTTTCAATTTTCGTTTTCTAAAAAATGAAAACAAAAACAGAAAACAGAAAACGACAACGTTACCAAACGAGCCCTAAAAAATTTCACTTCCCAAAAAATAGTAAAATTTCACTTATTGTAAATTTCAAGAAAAATGCACCCAAAATTGAAGACAGAGACTGAGACTCCACATATGAGATTTGGAAGACGAACACAAGAGCTCATATGACATTGAAGATGGAGACAAAGACTACATTTCCAAGATCGGAAGTCGATGACGACGAAGGTGAGAGGTTGTGGTTATGGTAGATAGAGGTCCCAGGAGTCGCGATGGTGGTGGTGGCGGCTCACCATGGCTCGTGGTTTGTGGTGGCGGTGGCTCACCGTGGTGGTGGTGACCATGGCAAAGGGAGGTGGTGGTGGCTATGACAGAGGTCGATAGTGTTGGTGGTGGCGGCGGCGACTGTGGTTATGGCAGATGGAGTTAGAGAGAGAAAGAATAGAGAGTGAGAGAACGATGTGAAGATAGATCGGAGAGAGAGAGTGTGTGTTTATGTGAGGTGGCTAGGGTTTGTGGGACATTTTGGGGGAAGAAAATGGGGTTTAAAATGTCTAGGAATGTAGCACACTTAAGGATTTGAATTTAGGGACTTTATAACAAACTAAGAACCCAATAGGACTTTAAACTCTTGGTAGTTGCTGCTATGGATTTTTCACTAATTATCCTTTCATCGGGGGTCGAAATCCATTTGATAAAAGTGACAATTAAGTACTGATTTTTTAATGTTAAAATTTTAAACTTTTGAATTTGCAATACTCAAAATAACATTTTTTAACTACTAAGATAGATTGGATTCGGTGATTTTCTTCAGTAGAATTTTGTAATTTAAAGTTTTCAGTAGATTTTTTACTATTTTTTCGGTTAAGTGGTATATTATTAAACGCATTGAAAATAAATAAGCGCTGAAAAAGTTCATTTTTAATACTTAATGGGGTTATAAACACAGCCGAATTGTTAGAAGCCCGGTAAATCAATCGGGTCCGAATTGAGTCCGATGGTTTGCATTTTTATAATAGTAACTTTAACTTGTACTTCTTAACTATAGATCTCATTTAACTTTTTATTTTTATTTTTTGCTGAAAAAAAGGCTGGAGAGGGACAACCGTAGGTGGCCTACCTCCCTAGGTGTGACCATGGGAGTCTCTTACCCGCAGAGCCAGGATTCCTTGACGGGACACTTCTCGTAAAAGGCGCACTAACCAAGAAGCCTGATTGGCCAAAACTGTCCCCCACACTCTACCGAAGCACCACAGTTGCAGTCTCTATTGCATAGGACCAACTCCGTAAGTAGAGTTCGATGACAACAAATGCACTGACTTGTGTCCCTCCAATTCGAACTTAAGATCTATTTATCCGCAAAAAGTGTCCAAGCTAATGGGCCACCCACCTCGGTGGTAGATCTCATTTAGCTTTGATTTGGAGTCATTTATTACGTCACATGCAGTCGTTGCTTTAGGGGAAGAGTAATACTTGGGGCACAACCAAAACTACAACTTTTTACTCACAACCTTCATTTTGTGTCTATCTCTCTCTTGATGGGTCTCACAGTGCCAGTGACCCCACAGTGCCCACTAGGAGAGAGAGACACAAAATAGAGATTGTGAGCAAAAGGTTGTAACTTTAGTTGTGCCCCAAGTATTACTCGGAGGGGAATGTTCTTGTGTTTTTATTGATACTCCAATATGCTATATTTTAGGTATCATGTTCATAAACTGCTTAACCTAACTCTCATATTTTATCCAATCTTGGGAGAGGGTGTGTAAAGGTAGGTAAAACAGTAAATACGTCATATACGGAGTTTTTCCTTATACTACGTAAGTGTTTTTCAAAAAGTAGGAAAAAACGGGAAAAAAAAAAGAAAAAAAAAGAGTGTATTCATGCTAATGTTAATATGCATAACACATGATACATGCATTTAAAGCATATGATGTGATTGGAGATATGAGTGTATCATTATTGAACATTTTATGCTTCATGAATATGGAACTTGTTTCAATTTAGTAGGATTTTCTCCTTTTAATTCCTTAATTTCTCAGCTTATTGGAGGCTGTATTCAATTAACTCCATTAATTTCGACAACTAATTGGCTATTTGGAGTTCAGTAAATCATGATTAATTACGTTCCAATTTGTTCTCATACTTCTCAATGAAAATCCCCAATTTTACTCAAGCCGACGTTCTGGCCGATGGGTGCTTTCCTCTAATAACCCTTTTGCACAAATGATAAACACGAGAAATCAGAAATGCTGCTAAATTTATAGTCCCTTATTACAGAGTAAATATTCAAAGCTACGGGATATCATGTCAGCAAAATAACATACTCACATACTTGAAATTTGTGATTATGTGGATAAGATTTTCCCTGAAAATAGGGAGTGTAAATGGATAAATAAGAGGTTCAGATTTGATTGTTATACCACATCAGCAAAATAACAGTTGCAATAAATATTTTCTCTTTATTGCATATGTGACTAGAGCGAAAAAATTATCACCTCTACGGAATTACATCCCGAGTTATTGCAAATAAATATTTAAAAAAAACTATAATATACAATGGAAATATGATTCTTCAACCTAGTACTTCTTCTAAAGCTAAAACATTCCTTCCATCCTTGAAGGCCCTCAAAACTTGGTTGTGCCATACAGAGCTATACAAGTCTCAACTCAAGGGACCCTCTCTTATTTGGAGGAGAAAACTTTAGGGGCAATGTGGAATTAAGGAAATAAGCATCTCCTCTCTCGTTATCATCATCTTCTAGTTCTTCAAATGGAGTAGCTAGAAGTGGAGTGTCAGGTCTTTAATTTCTCGGCCAGCAAGGAGCTCGGAGGCGATTATTTACTATCCATGGAATTCATCGGTGGAGCTCGGAGGCGATTATTTACTATCCATGGAATTCATCGGTGGCTTCAAGTGCTTGCGTTGCTGGTGGTTGGCATAAACCTAAAAGAGAGAATTCATACACGCAGTGACAAAAAAAAAATAGTGAAATCATAAGAAAATACTTGTTATGAATTCTAGAGACTTTACTTGCTAAGCAAGCTGGCAGCTTCAGGATTATACCCAAAAAAGGAAAACAATATTCTAATGGAACATTCTAAACAACTGAAAAGAAAATGGCTTGGTTTACCTATTTGAGGAAATTAAGGATTGACGACAGATATATGAATCGAAACAATGTTTGCCCAAATAGACATGCCGCTCCCAATAGGCAACAACTATACATGGGGCCGGTTTGGCCAGCTTCGGTGTTTGCAGTGCAATCGCAAGAAAGGATAGCGCTGCTTCTCTTGCCAATAGCATTAAAACTGTGTGTCGATGGAATCGTAGGTTGCCAAACGGTATTGGAACCCAAGTGAGATCAAAATAGTATTAAAATAAAGGTTCATGTCATTTCATTCATACCTATCAAGACTAGCACATTCAAACATGACCCAAGTGAGATCAAAATAGTATTAAAATAAAGGTTCATGTCATTTCATTCATACCTATCAAGACTAGCACATTCAAACATGACCCAAGTGAGACCATAATAGTACATGCAATAAAGCTTTCACATCTATGACATGCTATATCCCAACATTTTATCTTATTCCTCATTTTTTTTTTTCATTTTCCAAGTCACCAAGAAAAAATAACCTAGCCCGACTAATAGATTACATAAAAGAGGTGAGAGGAGCAACAAAGCAGTGTACCTTTTTGAATTGCCTCAGCTTTAAACACCAAATGATTAATAGTTTCGAAAATCGAGCTCGGATATGCAAGACGATAAGGCCTCTCTTACTTGGAGATTGTTCGAGTCCATATCAAGTGCATCTTCGTATAGCCTCCTTGCCTGCTGAAGTAACTTCACCTTCTCTTTACTATTTCTTGGCCGTAAGCGAGACCTTTGCTGCAATGCAACACCCCATCTGAAGAGAGCTGCAGTCCAAAATTACACTATTTTACATGAGATAAATGCATATGAATTTAGATCTCATCTCAAAAACAAGATTGTACAAAAAAATAAAAATAAGCTGGACCCACATAGCACATTGTCATACGCTTAACACTAAGAATTTCCAACCAAAAGAAAATTCCGCAGTCATACTACCGGAGTCTTTCAAATTATCATCTATTAGTGTTTCTAAGAGCGTGATCAATAAAAAGTAAAACAGAAACTGGTTTAGTGCATTTTACTATACTCGAGTAGGCAACATTGACAGCCAAATCCATTGGAACTTCATATAATAAATGCCTTCCGTTTTTCAGTTCATTTGTGGTATCAAAATCACATTTTCTATCAATGAGAAACTGGGTATATGTAGTTCATCTATAATCTATGAACTTTCTTTCATTTGTTCGGGATAAGTAAATAGTTGCAAGCCTAGCTTTATCTATACAACTTTTTCAAGCTAGCTTTCGATCAGTGAGAAAATCAATCCCATGCCACGTGGTAGTATAAGACAAGTTTTGATGGAAAACAAAACTTAGTAGTGTAAGAAGTAACCGAACATAATGCAAGGCATACACATCATGCATTTGCAAATTTAGGCTCTTTTGGTTTGTGATTTAGAGAAGAAAAAGGAAAGGAAAACTAATAACCTAGTGTTTTCCTTTCAAGGTTAAATAACATTAGCAACAGAAAATTGTCAAAATATTAGAGGAACTCAAGCACAAGGATGGGAAGTGATTCACTAGATTTAAAATTTATTTTTTCACTTTCTTTTCGGTACCTTCATATTTTACTTACCATTTCCTTATTAACTAAACAAATAAAAGTGTTTTCCTTCATATTTCTTTTCCACTCTCTCTCTAAATCCATGAACCAAACAGAGCCTTAACCAGAAAAGCCAGAAGTTAGTTTGAGGAAAGAAAAAAAAAAAAAGCAACTCTATATTGAAATAGAATCTTAGAGTTCTACAGAAAATTGGATTCATAATTAAGCACATTACGACCACTGAGTCTATCGTTTTCAGTTTGTTGTTGCCTGAGGCCACAAAATCTTCATTTACAAATGTTCGTATATCAACTAGTATCAGTATACCCACTTTATGACATCCCAGACAAAAAGCAAGCTATCATACCATTAGGTGCATGAACATTGCTCTTGGACATCATGGCATCAAATTTATCAATCGCAGCCAAGAACACCTTGTCAGCGTCAAAAGCTGCTTCCTGAAAATTATAGAGATATGTTCAACATTGGATGTCACAGGCACATAAGTCAAATAGAAATTGTCTAACAAAGCAATGTTAACTTCAGATAAACTTAGGGGCCGCTTGGGCAGATTCAGAACCGGTCCTATGGTTCACAAGTGAACTGGTTGTACGTGTTCCAACGTTGGGTGGAACCCCTCTTCTTTCATGGAAGCCTGTGCCAGATTTAAAATCACTCTTAAAATAGGTTCTTTGTCAAACCAACATGATACAGGTTTCCATAAGACCCGGATGAAAAATAAGAGTGGGACTGAACCCGACGATCCTGTTTCGTTCAATCCCAAACAGGCCCTTTATCTGACTAAACAGTGAGGCACAACTTTCAATACTGAAGTTGGAAATTTTCGTTCCTCTATTGATTTTGGAGTTTAACTTAGTTTATTTGAGTTCAATGTTGAAAAATAGTATTCAATAGCTAAAAGACAGAATAACCATGTCAAGGAAAAGGCTTACTGGTCCAATATCTGCAATCAACTGGGCACGGAAGGAGAGGGCAAGACCCCAGTTATAAAGGGCTCTCATGTCATTTCCATCAATCGACAAGGCCAACCTATACTTTCTTCCCGACTCAACAAGGAGTTCTTCACACTCTTCACAAACATTCACTAATGCAGCTGCAATTTTATCTTTGCTAGCAAAATGACAATCCAGGCCCTTAACTACTTTACTCCAATTCTCAACTGATATGGGATTTCTTCCTGCGAGCAGAGCTCTCAATTTGCGACTGATCTTTAACTTTAGTTCTCCGTGAAGAAGATACGTATTACCCAATTGCCCCACAGCCAATAAACTCACGGGCTTCATTTCTATGGCTTTGGAGAGTAACTTGGCAGACTTGCTTAATGCACTCTCTGCATGTTCTATATCATCTATATGCCTTGAGCACTCCCCGGCTTGTTTTAAAAGGATGTTAGCTTCCGTTAGATATGTATTGAAAACCATATCATCTGACACCTTTGAAGAAGGAGAGAAACCAAAACCAAAATCACCCTCACCCTCACCCTCACCCTCAGGAATTTTCCTCTGTTCTTCGACACAAGATAGGTAAATCTCCTTTTCGGTCTTTTCCCTTCTCTCAGAAGCCTCATATTTTCCATTGGACATCTTGAGCGTCCTCTCTTGTCCAAAAGTTTCTTCGGTTTCCATAAGCAGATTGGCAGTTAAATCCTCAGAATCAAGCAAATTACTACCAGATGCCCATGTTTCAACCTCATTACGATTATTAATTTTGGGAGAGATTTTGTGATTATTCGTGAATGGTACTCTATTGTTCCTGTAACTATAATCTTCACTGCCCAATACTCTTTTAGCACTACCATTTATCCTGACAGAGTTCTTTTTATCAGTTTGTTCATTTTCATCTATTCTTCCATCATTGTCAAAATTTTCTATTTCACCATAACCTGTATCAGGATGCTTAGAAGTTTCACCAGAAAAAACATACCCATTCCCTAAATTACCATTAGAGGCTGAATTTAAAACTCTTTCGCCAACTGGGGAAGCTAAAACATTTCCTCGACTTCGATCATCCACCTCTATATGCATTGAATCCCTCTTAATACCATTTGGCACTGAATTTACATTTCGTTCTTCACATTGGGGAGCTAAAACAATTCCACGACTTTGATCATTCACCTCTATACGTGCTAAATCCCTCTTCATACAATCTTTAGTTTTAGGCTTCGAGCCAACCAGATTTTCTCGAAACAAATTGCCAATAAATTGGAACAAGTCAAACCCAGTTGACTTTTCACCAACTTCTTTCCTTCTCTTACTTGACTTTTGATTCACAGTTCTTTCAGCTTCTTGGTTCTCAACTAACATATTGTCAATACAAGATTCAAGAACAGTACCAGCATTTTTAGCAGATAACCCAACTGATTCAATAATATTAACATACCTTTCCAAATCAACAACTGTAATTTGATTACACTCAATACCTTTATTTATATCTTTTGTTAGATTATGAACTTCACCATCAAAACCATCAAAGAAACCCACCAAACTCCTCAATTTCTCTACAGAAACCCTAATATTCTCGTCTTTTGCCCTTTTCTCAGTCCCAATCAAACTCAGCTCATTCATGTGTCCCCCATTAACAAACCCAACTGAAAACCCAACAGCAAAAACAATAGCACAAGCCGGAAACACAACAATTGAAGAAACCTTCACTCTAGAAATCGCCAAAGCACACACAAACCCTAATAGATACACAAATATATACTTTTTGTCATCAATTCCTAGAGAATTGAAAAAATTACGAAGCTGACATGACTCACCAGAATGAACCCAGTCATCATCGAGTCTCGGGTCGTCCCATCCGCCAAAACACAGTGAGTCAGACGCTGTGGCAGAGGAGAAAGTTGGGCTTTTGGGTCTGCAAAGCCATAGCCATTTGCTGTTTGGAAAGCTGGAAAAGTTACAATTTTTCCGAGAAAGTAATGAAAATTGGTAGGAAAAAATCCCAGGTGAAATTTTGGTGTTCAATCGGCAAATTATAGATTTGGAAATTAGGGCTTCCATTTTTAGCTGATTGCGATTGGAATGGATATTAAGTGTACGGACAGGCGGTGTTACTGGTACATGGAAACAAACTCAAATCACCAACCTGGCCTTTTGCTTTGCTCTGTATCTGAAATCAGAAGGGTAATTTGGTCCATAAGAAATTTGTGTGGACAGGACATATTGTGGGCCTAAAGTTTGGCCTAGTTTAGAGACCACCCAATTGGCCCATATGAGGGTCCACTTTGGCCCATTACTTGTTTGTGGATGGAGTCTCAACCAAACTTGGTCACATATGGGTCATGTTGGAATATCAACAAATTTGGACTTATAATACTCAAAAGAGTAATATTTGGGGCACAAACAACTTTCACAAACACTTACAAATATACTATATCTCTCTCATGGGTGGCACTGTGGGGTCCAGACAATTTCAATGGATCCCATAGTGCCACCCAGGAGAGAGATAGAGTGTGTTTGTAAGTATTTGTGAAACTTGTTTGTGCCCCTAGTATTGTTGTTCTCAGAATTAAGTCATTTTACCTAAAACCTAAATGTAATACTAGTGTAGATTGCTTTCATTTTGGTCCCAAGGGTAAGAATTGGAGTGCATTTTTGCTCATAGCAGCACGTTGTATTGGGTGAGCATGTGAGATCCACCACTTTTGAAGGACAAATTGGGAATAAACAAAAGTTAAAATGACGTGGGTCCCAAATGCTCACCCAATAGGATGCTTGGGTGAGCAAAAATGCACTCCAAGAATTGGCTATAGAGTGGTCTTCCTCTCCCTCCGCATAAGTCATAATTCCCCTCAAGTAAGATTGAGTTCAATCACAGGCTTTTGTAGGGGTGTAAAAAAACAAAAAAACTAGAACCAGAACCAACTGACCAAATCGAGCAAAACGAGTTTATTCGGCCAGCTTTAAAAAAATATATGCACAGAAGGAAACCGAACCAACCAACCGAAAGTGGCAAAAAATAAATCGACCGAACCGACTCATGCACACCCCTAAGTTTTTGGAACTGTGTGTTTAGGTAAAACAAGAATCGATTCTGAATAGTTTAGCGTTTCTGTAGCTACTCTTTAGGTACGTAAGAACCTATGCCTCATTTAAATTCTTTTTTAAATTAAGACAATATTGATTTCTATAATATAACTAAATCAAAATAAAATTAGGTCGAAATTTGATCGTATGTCAGATACATATCTTCGATAAACTTTAACACAATGTGCATACTTACAAACCCTAGGACATAGTTGCATCAGTGATGGTTCCAAAAACAAGAAATTATGTAACATTGATAAGGTGAGTAATGATATAGTTTCCATAGAGTAGTGATTTGCTGTTTAGATGGATTGTTGCTAAACTACTAATCCATGATGGCCTCAAAATAACAACTTTTTAAAAATAGAATAATGCTATGATTATCAAATTTAGGACAATTTAAGTGATGTGGTAGTAGGGTTAGCTCCATTAATATAATGATATCATTTGAATTTAATTGGAAATAATCATGAATAGTCCCTATCACTATCATTTGAGATTAAAATTCGGATTGAGAACTACTTTTAGGATCTTTGCATCATTTTAGATCAACTTACAAAAACACAGAGACTTGTACTAGTAATCTCAATGGACCAAAAAGTACACAAGCGAAAAGCTTTTAGCTTGCCTTTGATTCAAAATTTCCTTTTATCACAGTTTCTAGAGAAATTATTTTTGTGACCCAAGACTATAGTCACGTTGTGGTCCCGGCATTGTCATGTGGTCGGACTAATAGGATATAAAAATATGCACTTAGTCACATAGCAGTATTCTAGTGAGCAGAACCACCATGTGACCCATGATCCAAGAGAATACAATAACTTCTCACTTCTCTACCTCCCCTTATTTAGTACATATCTTTAATCCAAAAAATAAATAAATAAATAAATAAATAAAATAAAATGCATGTACAATTTCATCTACTTTATTTCCTGGTTGTGAGATAAAGCAAAGCTAAAAGAAGGCAAGGAATATAAGTTTTGTCTCCAGACATAACCAAAGAACAAAATACAATTTTGGCCCAAGTCATGCTGTACCACAGCCCTTATGTAGGTCTGGCCAAGCTACTGTTTACTTCTTGGGGACTGTTTGGCAACACTAAAAATGCAGGAAAATCTAACTAATTATCAGCTCCTGTCCATTAGGAATGAAAAGATCGCAAGTCATTTTCAACTCCCTGCATCTGTCATAATTGTGTACCAAACAAAATAGAGCTGGATAATGTTCAGCTGATCAATCATTGAAGTAATCCAAACAAAGCTTTTGGGACCCACCGGCAAAAATACCAATTCTCTCGCTATCAAAACATAAAAATAAAAAATACCAATTCTCCGCATTGGTACTGGTATATTCTGTAGATTACGTTTGGTAAAGCCGGCAATGTGAGTAAATATTCAATGCAACAGGGACACCACGCTAGTAAAATAATATATTTATAGATCTGAGATTTGTACTTGTGTAGATGAGATTTTTTCGTGAAAATAATGGGTGTAAATCGATAAATAAAGGGTTCAGACTTGATTGTTATATCACGTCAACAAAATAACTATTACAATGAATATTTTTTCTAAGAATGCGTACTGGGAGGGCTAAGTATACTAGTTTGGATCTACTAGGAACCAAGGCTCATGAGGGGTTCAGGGCAGCGTTCCCGAGAAAACAATTTTTTGGGTCCTTAACCAGGTAGGATTTGTGTTAGAACAATTACATAGTTATTCTATGAGATTTTTACCCATTTTAATAGTTAAGAGGTATGATGCTTGTAATGTTCATTGCTTGTAGTGGATTTTGATCTTCCTTATTGAAATCCATGACTATATTCATAGTTTAGAGTGGGATGGACTAGAATTAGTATATATACGTGCACAAACCATTTCGTAAAAGTTAAAAATTTAAAGAGGTGATATGTAAATTAATTTTATTTGGAGAGCCAATGTCTATCATATCTAAAAATTCATAGGTAAAATTCAAATTCCACAAAATTTAGGTGGGGACAGAGCCCACCTTGGCTTACATGTGACTCCGTCACTGGTAACAGGGATGAGAAAAATGTGACACTAAGAGAAGAAATGAAAATCCATCTTCTGTCTGTGGACATTTGTGGTACCTGTCTTGTTTGTCAGATTATTTCTTTTTCTTCTCTTCTACCAAAAAAAGAAGAGTAATATTTGGGACACAACCTTCATACAACTTTCATACAATCTCCCCAAAAGATGTGTCTATCTCTCTCCTGTGATGTCACTGATCCCCCAGTGACATCACATGAGAGAGATAGACACATCTTTTGGGGAGGTTGTATGAAAGTTGTATGAAGGTTGTGTCCCAAGTATTACCCAAAAAAGAAAGATAAAAGAGGTATTTTTAGATAAAAGACTCCTTTTATTTGGTTAAATAATTAAGAAGGAAATGATGATTGAAAGTAATGTCTAGTATCTATGTCACTATCTATCCAAATAATAATTAGCTCAGTTTGGGTCCCACTTTTTGTATGTAGAGTGCTAAAGATGGATGACTATGATTAGTTGTTCACTTTTATTAATGGCTAGAATTTCCAGGTTTTCAAAGATACCCCAAAAGTTTCCCCCTTTGCTCCTTTTCCATTCCACTGAAAGTCCACTCTCTTCACTGTCCATCTGCCACTTCTTATTTTATTTCGAAGGTGGATCAAATAAGAAATCCAATAACTAAAACAAGTATTTATTGACTTTATCTACTAAAATCTTAAAATCTTAATCTTAACTAGATAAGTCTTCTGTCTTCATTTGTTCCTACTTTTAGTGAGTCCAATTCATTGCACCAATTTTTTATTTCCTAATTTCCCTATTTCGAATTTACTCTCTCGTAAAAGTTTGGCAAACCTTTTTTTTTTAGGCAACTACTATTTTGCAAAACTTATTTTTTTTAATCCTTTTTCAAGAGCTTATTTTGTGTTGCTCCAAACATCAACTAATTCCTAACCCTAAGTCAAAATAATTTTGTAAAATTTATTTTTTTAATTGAGTAAAGGTATGCTTCTAAATATTTTTTTCTCCCAAAAGTGTTTTCTAACAAATGTGGCACTGGATCCTGTTGATTTTGATTGGTTGATGTTAAAGTGGTCCTACCATTATTGAAAATGGTCCTACTGTCACATATGTTGGGAAATACTCTTTGGTACAAAAAATTTGAGAAGCATAGCATTGCCCTATTTAATTTTTGTGAGAAAATTTATTTTTGACTTTTGGGTTTTTTTTCGCTTTACAATTGTATTACAAAAATGCTTTATCGCAATTTTCTGAAAGTGTCGAAAGCATGCAAAGTTATCAAGTGCCGAAAGTATGTTGAGTTAGTTACTGGCATAAGGTACAAATTAGGTAGCGCCTTTAGTACGGATGTAAAAAAAAAAAAAACCGGTCTGTCGGGAAGCCTAAAGTCTAGCTCAAAAAAAATGGGCCCTAAGCCCGGACCAAGCCCGAGGTAGGGCCGGCCCGACCCTTACATCCCCAGATAGGGCCTGGGCCTATCCCTTGAAGCCCGAGCCCAGTTCGAAGACCGACCCGAAGCCCAATCCGAGGCCCGACCCGATCAAGCCCAACTAGAAGACCGGCCCGATCAAGCCCAAAAGCTTTCAAACAATTATTTTTTTTTTGCCATTTCCATGAGTTTATAATAATCAAAATTGCAAGTGACAAAATTTATAGTATTGCCAGCTTGCGAGTAAATTGAGTAATGCTATGCTTTCTAAATTTTGTATCTCAAATGATTCCAAAAAATATGTGACAATGAGCCTACTTTGATTGGATGATGTTGAAGTGGTCCGACCATTATTGAAGGTGGGTTCGCTACCACATGTGTTTGAGAACCATTTAAGAAAAGAAGCATAGTATTACTTGAATAATTTAAAGATATAACACAATTATACATAGGAGTAATGCCAAATTTTGGGATCAATTCTTGCTTTGTTGGACGAGTTTGACAGTGCAAACCATAGTGATAATCCACAATATTTGATGAGTAGGGGGGAGCGATGTCAACAGTTGATATAGAGACCACCCCCTGTGGGTCTGTTTAAGCTAAATGTTGATGGTGCCACCTTTGCGGCTGACGGTGCGATTCGTGTCGGAGGTATTTTATGTGACCACCTTGGCCATTGTTTGTTCTCGTTTTCTGATTTTATTCAAGGGGGATTTGATGCTTTGACGGCGGAGAGCATGGCGCTTTGGAGAGCTGCATCGGTGGCCTATGAGGCGAGCTTCTGCAGATTCATTGTGGAATCAGACTCTCTGTCCCTTGTCCAGACCCTTAACTGCGATGAGGACTCCTTGGCTTTTCATGGACACATTCTAGCTGTGGCAAAGGCTTTACTGAATGCTTTAGATTGTCCCCATGTGCATGTTAAACGTGAAGGCAACTGTGTTGCACATGAACTTGCTAATTAAGTTTGCTTCGTTGGTCGTTCTTTCTTTGTATGGATGGAGGAGGTCCCCTCCAACATCCAACGTTTTTTGGATCTTGATATTTCTCGTTTTGTCAATTCTCAGTAAAATCTTTCTCTGTTAGGTGATTTAAAAAAAAAACGCTCTATTTATTTTAGTATTAAAAAGTCTCCATCAACCTCCAAAATTTAGGCCCTTTGGACAATATGTTAAAGGACAATGCTAGGGGCACTAACAAAATCCACTAACACTTACTAACACACTCTATCTCTCTTCTAGTGGTACTGCGGGGTCCACTGCGGATCCCACAATGCAACTAGAAAAGAGATAGAGTGTGTTAGTAAGTATTAGTGGATATTGTTAGTGCCTCAAATATAACTCTATGTTAAATGTGTGTGAGTTTTGACTTCCAGATCCAAGTGTGTTATTTTATTTTCATTTGATGAATAAATCCTAACCCACTCTAGAATTAGGTGGGTTGTCTCCTCATATATAATTAAAACTATTTATTTATGAAAGTCATACATTGTATCACTACTTATGAGTAGGCAACAGTATAATATTTGGATTTCAAAAATTCAGTGGATAATGTTAACCAGGAAATTCACGTAGACAAAAATATTTATATCCCTATCCCTATCCCTATCTCTCTCTCTCTCTCTCTCTCTCTCTCTCTCTCTCGATCTCGATATATATATATATATATATACACGTATAATACTAATTTCGTTTGTCACTTTGTCTAGTGCAGAAGTTGGAGAGGATAATGTTTATGTGACGTTGCTAGCTGAGGTGGACGGCACCCCATCTATCTCCCGTGGCCTTGTTCATATGATCTGTACTCATCTAGTTATCTTCATACCTAGTTAGTTTTTTTTTTTTTTTTTTTAAGTACTTTATAAATTTTTTTCCAGAAGAGAACAAAAACAAAATGTGGGACAGAACTGTGTTGTTGGCATGGCACCCCTCACATGCGTTAAATTATTTTTATTTTTATTTTATTTTTATAAATTTTATGGAAGTAAATTCATTTTACTAATAAACATGTATGTGTGTTATTTCTCCTATTTTGCTGTTTGTTGACACTCAAACAAAAAAATATGCTACTCCCTTAGTCACCTTAAATCATTTTATTGATTTCTATCAACTCTAAACTTCAACCACATGTGTTTGAGATCATT
Organism: Hydrangea macrophylla; assembly: GCA_033977485.1. Lineage (NCBI taxonomy): Eukaryota > Viridiplantae > Streptophyta > Magnoliopsida > Cornales > Hydrangeaceae > Hydrangea > Hydrangea macrophylla. The sequence continues at coordinate 94,904,927 of CM066988.1, read as the reverse complement.
TGAGGTACAAAGATTTGAGTAGAATGACATTACTTTGTACAATTAGACCACTCATTATGATAAATTCAAAATCTCCCCTCCAACAACTCTTAAATAGTACAAAATAGCCTCACATAGTAAATTTGTAGTCTTATTGATAAGAAAAAAAAAAAAAAAAAAGGTATACCCATGTATAAATAGAATTAAAAAAAATCACTTCAAGACCGCTGCCCCCGAACCCTCGTGTGTCATTGTTAGATAACTTACGTAGTAACTCAGCACCCCCAAAAACAAATAATTTAAATGCCGTTTATAACATTTTATATATTATATGATCACAAAGAAAATCTTTTACCTTCTTCAATTCAATTGCTGGCTCTCAGAATATCTATAGATTGAAAATCTTACTGTAAAGTTAAATGGCCTCCTTTTCTTCAATGTTTTTTTTGGTCTTTATAAGGTTCACTTGGTCTGTCGTAATTTCATTTCTTTGACATTATGATCAACTAGCTCTCGACCCGTGCAATGTACATGAGAAATGTTTAATCAAAATTTCTGGTGTTTGTATGATATTTTGATTTTTAAAAAATGTTAAAGAAAAATTCGATAAAGCACAGGTGGTAGAAAATCCTACCATGATCGCATAGTTTTGATGGTAGTATTTTTTATATCTAGGTGTGTTTGAAAATTACATTGATACAATTGGAAAACAAAAACAGATTCTAGATTACAAACTGGAAAAATAGAACTTGAACATAAATAGAATTACAATATGTAAACAGAAAGCAATAACTAGAAAACTACAACAAATAAGATCAAACCGAGGCCTGTGATATTTCACAGTTTTCTTAAAACAGATTCGCCGCCTCACCAGAAGTGCTTGAGGATATCTCCAGCGTCTGTCTCCCAGGATACATCGGTAATAACCAGCAGTAGACAAGCACGGTGTTCGACTGCTTCGGCGAACCAACTATGTTTGTAACTCTCTCAGGAATGAATATTGAAAGGAAGGAAATAACTCTTGTTTTTTCTGACTATGAATTTCTGAGGAGAAAGCTCAGAATATATAGGACCAAGGGGAGAGAGGAATATTCATTGGATGTACATAATGTATTTGTGGATTCATCCATGTATGTACATTATGAATCTATATATTCACCCATGTATATACATGATTCATCTATGAATGTGCATTATCCATGAATGCGAATAAATGCATTCATATATGTACATTTTCCATGCATGTACATTATAATAAATGCATTCATGTATGTACATTTTCCATGCATGTACATAATAATATGTATTCAATGGATTAATTTCTCATTCACTCAATAATAATTTTGGACATGTAAATATCCAAAGTTCATCTCCTCATGGAGGAGAACTCAAATCCATAAGGACCCCATTCAAACTCTAAATGGGTCCCACATTTATTTGACCTCAAACATGGCCAAAAAACATATATTTATCCAACAATCCCCCACATGAATGAAATTAATCGAAACGATGTGAGACAACGACTCGACAAGAGAGAGCACAACGGATCACTCCTGCAAAGGATAGGTAGCTTTTGGCTTTGAACCTTCCCTTGTGACAATCTATCATATTTACTGGCTGACCAATGAACGTGTAGTCTTGAACTGATTGCCATTAGTGTAAATAACAGACAAACCTTACACAGGAGCTTTCCAAACAAAGTTTAGTTCTTACACTTGTGTTCATTTTGGCCTTGAACACTCGCCTGGTTTAGTGAATGTTTATCAAAGAATTTGGCCTTTCTCAAATTCTTTTAAAAGCGACCCCACTTCACATTCACATAGGTGACTTATTTAGAGTATCCTGCTATACTCCGCTTGGTTAAACCAACACACATAGTCATTAAAAGCTAAGCTTATCCTCACACCATGCAGGTATCACTGTTGAATCATAGAAATGGGCAGAAGAACATATCTTCTCAGTGATTCTCTTAAGGTATATGAAATTAGGTTGTCCCTTTGAACCTAGATCTTGGGATCTCCAGTCAACTAGGTTGGGTTTCCATTCCAGTCCCTTGTAACGTCATAGGCTTTAGTCCCATTCCTCTAGATGATTTATCAACTAACTCTCGATTTAACCATTTGGTTAGCAGATCCGCAATATTGTCCTTTGACTTTACATAGTCAATCGAGACAATCCCACTTGAGAGTAGTTATTTAATGGTATTGTGTCTACAACGAATATGTCTAGACTTACCATTATACATATTACTTTATGCCCTTCCAATAGCAGATTGGCTATCGCAGTGTATGCAAATAGCTGGCACAGGTTTTGACCATCTTGGAATATCTTCTACAAAATGGCGAAGCCATTCAACCTCTTCAGATGCCTTGTCTAGCGCAATGAATTCAGATTCCATTGTCGATCTAGCAATACATGTTTGTTTTGAAGATTTCCATGACACAGCTGCACCACCAAGTGTGAAAATATATCCACTTGTAGATTTTGAATCTTTCATATCGGATATCCAGTTTGCATCGCTGTATCCTTCCAATACATCTGGATATCTCATGTAGTGCAGTCCCTGATCACGTGTATATCGTAAGTACCGCAGTACCCTTACTATCCCTTTCCAGTGTTCAGCACTAGGATTACTAGTGTATCTACTCAGTCTACTAACAGAATAAGCAATATCAGGCCTTATACAACTCATTAGGTACATCAAACTTCCTATCACTCGAGAATATTCTAGTTGAGAAACACTCTCACCAGTATTCTTAGATAGGTGTAGACTTAAGTCCATAGGCGTCCTGGCTATACAAGTATCAGACTTGTTGAACTTCTCTAGAATCTTGTCTACATAATGTGACTGTGACAGAACAAGTCCATTAGTATTTCTAGAGATTTTAATGCCTAATATAACATCAGCAAGTCCTATATCTTTCATGTCAAATTTAGAATTCAACATTTTCTTAGTAGATTTAATGATCTTATCATTACTACCCACTATGAGCATGTCATCAACATAAAGACATAAGATGACATAGCCTTCAATTGTGTCTTTGACATAAACACATTTATCACACTCATTGATTTTAAATCCACTAGAGAGTATAGCTTTGTCAAATTTTTCATGCCATTGTTTTGGAGCTTGCTTTAAGCCATACAATGATTTGACAAGCTTACACACTTTATTTTCTTGCCCTGGAGCAGAAAATCCTTCAAGTTGTTCCATGTAAATTTCTTCATTCAAATCTCCATTAAGGAAGGCAGTCTTAACATCCATTTGATGTATCTCGAGATTTCGCAATGCTACGATCGCAATAATCATACGAATGGATGTTATTCTCGTAACAGGAGAATACGTATCAAAGTAGTCTAGACCCTCCTTTTGTCTATACCCTTTGATGACAGGCCTTGCCTTATACTTATCAATAGTACCATCCGTCTTCATTTTCCTTTTAAAAATCCATTTGTAGCCCAACGACTTACAACCAGGAGGAAGATCTACCAGTTCCCAAGTATGATTTTGTAGGATAGAATCAATTTCACTCTTGATTGCCTCTTTCCACAATGGACCATCTGGTGATCTAATAACTTCATTCTAGCTTTGAGGCTCACTTTCTATAACATAAATTAGAAAGTTTGGACCAAAAGATTTTGAGGTTCTAGCTCGTTTCCCACGTCTAGGCTCAATATCAACATTTTCTTCTTGGGTTTTACTAGCTTCCCCAACAGTCTCAAATGTGCATTTTTTAGAACTATATTCCACTTTACAAGGAAATATATTCTCAAAGAAAGACGGATTTCTAGACTCCATGATCGTGTTCTTGTGTATATCTGGGTTTTCAGATTTATGTACAAGAAACCGACACGCACTACTATTATGTGCATAACCAATAAATAAACAATCAACAGTTTTTGGACCTATCCTTTCTTTCTTAGGAGTAGGTACAAGAACCTTTGCAAGAAACCCCCACATTTGTAAGAATTTATAGGATGGTTTCGACCATTCCACTGTTCATACGGAGTTTGATCAACTTTCTTTCGAGGTACCTTATTTAAAATATAATTTGCGGAGAGAATTGCCTCCACCCACAAGTTCTGTGGCAATCCAGAACTTATTAACATAGCATTCATCATTTCTTTTAAGGTACGATTTTTCCTTTCAGCAACTCCATTTGATGGAGGCGAATAAGGTGCAGTGGTTTGGTGAATAATTCCATTTTGTGCACAAAACTCACCATATGGCGCTACATATTCACCATCCCTATTACTTCTCAACACCTTAATCTTTTTACTTAGTTGATTCTCAACCTCTGTCTTGTATAGAATGAACTTATCCAAAGCTTCATCCTTACTTTTTAGCAAATACACATAACAGTATTTAGTGCAATCATCAACAAAAGTAATAAAATACTTATTACCACCTCTAGATTGAACCATTTTTAAATCACATACATCAGTGTGGACTAATTCCAGAGGTTCAGTGCTTCTTTCAATTGATTGAAATGAAGTCTTTGTTAACTTTGCTTCAACACAAGTTTCACATTTATAACTTGTATCAATATGAAAGTTTGGTATGTAGTCTAATTTAATTAATCTTCGCAAAGAATTAAAATTAACATGTCCTAGTCTACCATTGTCACGACCCATCCCACTACGCGTGGAAATAGGACACGTGGCACGCCACCAAGGCTCATCCAAACAATCATATAATATACGCAGCGGAAAGAACTTTAAAACAACCCTGGGTATTTAAAACTTAGGGAACATTACCCTATGAGTTTGTAAAATCCATTGAAATCAGAGTTAGAAAAAGTTTTGGTTAAACAAAAGTGTTCACAAGAATCCATTTCAAAATACAGAGGTTCAGTCGACTGCCCAGTCGACTGTACTAGGGTCCAGTCGACTGTGCCTGGCAGAAACTAAAACCCTAAATCCTCAACAGAGGTCCAGTCGACTGCCCAGTCGACTAGGTCAAGCAGAACACAAAAATGCAACTTATTCAAAGGGGTCCAGTCGACTGCTCAGAGAACTCAGTCGACTGCTTTTCTATATTTAGAAGCAGTGGCTAAAAATCTACAGTGTTCAGTCGACTGCTGAAGAGGACCAGTCGACTGCTTTTTTATCATTCACTTCCAGTGTCTCAAACACACGAGATCCAGTCGACTGCTCCCCTGCTGGGCAGCCCTATGTTGAAAATTAACAACTCATGCTTCTCCACACTAACCACAATCACAACCATAACTGATTTTCAACATTCAAAACATAACTACAGACGTTCAATTACAAGATTACGGTACTACGGAGCTAATCCATGATTTTATTACAACATATTACAAATCCCAATTATTACACAAGTTTTAGGATTTAAAACAAAAACATATACCACGGTGATTCCCCCGGCGTTCATCGGCCTCACTCATCACGCTTCTTCTTATCTTTCTTTTTACCTGCAATGGAGTACATCTCCACTGCTCAGCTATATGCTGAGCGTACAAGTCTAATATATGCAATATATGAAGAAACATGCTTTAATCTCATAAATCATACAATAGTCTCTAGGAAGAAAAATACGCATCCATCCGGTAGCGGCAAGTCCAAGCCTTAAACCGCGATACCAATGGCAAGTCCAAGTCTATCAACCATTGTATCCACAAGTGCCATGGCAAGTCCAAGTCTATCAACCATGCACAGTAGCCGTCGCTACTAAATTCTCAAACATCGAGAAGCTTACTCCGGCATGAATTTGTATAAGACTCCCCTTTGACCCACATAGACAACTTAACGTGCTCGCATAAATTTAGACATGCTTTTCACAATTTAGCGCGTGCATAATTAACGGGCCTACAATTAACACATGAATTTCGCCCGGATCACAATTTCGTCGTCGAAATATAAAACATGTATTTCCCTATATTTCACAAGCTAGAACTTCATACCTCGTGCGATTTCCCCCAAACTTTGAAGGATCGACTAGGAGGCTAAATAAACGTCGGATTTCGAATTTGAGACAATTCCTACAAGTTTATACCTGTTTTTCCCAAAAGTCTAAAATTAAGATCTTTACAAAACTTGGCCAAACACGGCCTAAGTGGTATCAAAACGTAGATCTTACCTCCACGAGTTCAAATCTGAAATTTGGAGAAAATCTGACAGACGAACGGTCGTCGATCGGCGTCGCAAAGCCCGTTGGCTCCAAATCTCCCTTCTCTCTAGATATTTTGAGTTTGGATGAGAATGAAATCTCATTCTCATCTATATATAGGCAAACTTCTCGGAAATTACGTTTACCTCCCCGCAAGTTTCTCAAAACTTCTAATTAACCCATGAAACTTCGCACACGTCCATTTTATAACTTTACGAGTGAAAACTATAAATTTCAAAAGTTTTCGACTAGGTTTCGTTTGGGTCCAAAATAACGTCCGAAAACTATATTCTGTGGAATCTCTACACAACCTACCTTTTCAATTAACGTATCACTCACGTTCTCACCACAGTTCTCAAAATATATACTAAAGTATCCAAATACCATAATTATAATACACAGGTATAATTACTATTCACAGGAATACCAGATAAAGTCAAATAGCATTTAAATCATATAAATGTCATTTACTCATGTCAACCCCTCGTTGATTATCAAATCTCTGTGTCCTCGATTGACACTCACAGTTGACCCACGTCAACCACATCCACAATTATTAATCAACATTAATAATTCACAATAAATAAATTTTGTATTTTAAAATAAATAGATTTCCCGGGACGGGTGTGACAACCATGCCACAAATTGGAAGACTCAAGCAAGTAAACAGAAGAGGTACTCATTTTATTAACTTTTGGGAATACAGTTGCTACATTAAGTTTGAACATCCCATTACACATATACCCCTTCCCCACATACATTCCTACTTTGGTCAACGCCACCTTGTCTGACTCAAAGACCATTCGGAAGCCATGCTTGCTTAGGAGAGATCCGGATACCAAATTCTTGTGAATTTTTGGTACATAAAGGACATTGTTGAGAGTTAGCTCCTTTCCTAAAGTCATTTTAAGAATTATTATTCCTTGGCCATCAACATCCGAGGAAGTAGAATTTCCCATATACATCTTCTCACCACTTGTAATTGGTTCGAAGGAAGTGAACATAGTTTTGTCGGAGCATATGTGGCGAGTAGCACCAGTGTCTATCCACCATTCCCTTGGGTTTGAATCCACCAAGTTCACTTCAGAGATCACAGCAGACAGATTAATGTCAAAGACATCCCTTGAGATAGAATCTAACTCCGTCATATTAGCTTGATTATTTTTTACTCACTTTTATGGCAGACGGCTTTCAGAAGCCCGGTGTCCAATTTTGCCACAGTTGTAGCACTTTCCTTTAAATTGAAATTTTGGCTTCTTGGCGACACCACCTTTTGGCCCCATCTTGTACTCTTTGCTAGAAGGAATTTTTTTCTTCCCACGAGAACTTTGACCATTGTCACACCCCAACCCACCCCCGATGGATTAGGACACGTGTAACAAGAGTAACCGCACCCAAAACACACACTAATTAGAAAGAAAATGTGAATAAACCACTTTAAAGAACTCTAGTGTGACAAAACAGCCCCAAGGGCAAAATGATCATTAAGGAAGTATGTAAAATATTTATACCAAAAGTTAGATTTTTGAGTCCCGGTTCCAACGCAACAAACGGCGCGCGAATCCGAGTTTTCTAGAAAAAGTTATGCACGTTTCCGTAAAAGCGGACGTGCTGTGAAAAATTACAAGCGGATCGATCCCTTCATAAAGGCCGGATCGATCCATTTATATGAGCCACAAGCAGAATGTCCCCGATAAAGGCCGGATCGATCCCTTCATAAATGCGGATCGATCCACGACCTTCAGAAGAGGCCCTGCTGCTAAATTTTTGTTGTCAAACAAGTTCCCAACTTACCAATTCATAACCAAAACCCATGGAAACCTTATAAAACCGTGGGAAAACATTTCCAACACTCTCCCAAACATTTTTAATCTCAAGTTAAGCATGAATCACACATTCACATTCATCATTTGATCAAATCCACCATGAACTCATTTCATTTGATCCAAAACAAACTTTTCAACTTTGAAACTCAATTCTCATCCAAAGTACTTGGAATTTATTGAGAATCAACTCAAACTACAACCAACACCATTTACACAACCAAACTTGTCCACGATGCTTGCGACACATCCGAACATGCCGAGATGGTCTTAATTACTAACTTGCACCATTTGAGCAAAACAAAAGAGATTATACATAGGTTCTACTTTTCACTTCCAAATACATAGTTATGATCCAAATTCATTTCCAACAACCCAAGTATGAACATTAACATAAAAGAAACCATAAATTTACATCATTTTACAAGTTCAAACGAAATTCACAAGTATCCATCTCTCCCATCCACAAGTCAAGACTTCAAGCCTCAAGTCGAGGACCTCAAGCCACTAGTTACACTGTAACATAAGTTTAAAACATATCTACAAGTTCCAAAACCCTTCTCCCCTTTTCCCCGAGGACGTCACTTTCTCTCCGGGTATTGCTCCGTACCTGCGGTGGTTATTATGTACCACAACAGAAATAGGAAAAACGGTTTTCTTAAGCAATTTGCTTAGTGAGCATTCTAACATGACTGAATGTTTAACACGTGCAATGCTATAATTAACACATAAAAACACAATCGTAGTCGCCGAGTCACCGGTTATATGGTTCATTCAGACCCGAAGACCTCCCTTGGTTCCGTGGCCACTTCTATTCCTTGGACTTCCGTATTTATCGAATTCTTCATCTTCACCACCCTTATTACTCCCAACAATGAACCATTTCCCCGGTGTTCATTGACTACCACATAGATATATAAGCACATATATATGTATCAACACATAATTCTCATAAAATTGATATAAAATTATCAATCCAACAATATAATAGCTTCTAAACAAGGATTAATATCTCTAACACCACTTGAAGCCTTGAACACATTAAACACAATCATTTTTAGGCAAGAAAACTCACCTTATTCACAGATTTTACCCAAATTCAAGCTAGAGGTGTGCTGAATTTCACCAATTTTAGCTCAATTCCTACACCACAATGAATCCTACAAGAATTCGGTAGACGACGTCTCACCGTTAAGTATGAACTACCAAAATCCAGCGAATTAAACATAAATTAAGGGTATGGAAATGTTCGTCTCACCTCCACGAGTCCGAAAGTGGTCTCGGATCGTAAATCCGACGAACGGTGGCGACGGAACGGCAAGATTTCAACGTCGGCGACGGTCCGTTTTCTCTCTCGGTGATTTCTCTTTTCTTTTCTTTTAATTTTCTGCAGAAATGAGAGGTTAACTCTCTTGACACACACATGCATTGCATGTTGTTGTGTTGTCAAACACACAAATTTCCTCATTTCTCGTTTACCTCCCCGGATTTTCTTAAGTTCTTATTATGAAATCCCCCAAACATTCCATTAACTACCCAATTATCTAATGAGTGTTTGTCTAAGTTCCGTATGGGTCCCAACGTGGGTCCCACATATTTTGTGAAATTTCTATCGCACCTACAAATTTTAAATTCGTTTCATTTATACCCTTGTTGTTAGGGATGTATACTAAAAGTCATGCTTTATGTAGTTAATTTATTATTTTAATGAAATCAGTTATTCCATTTTTATGAGAATCTGTGTGGGTAATATTTGTATTATATTATTTATTTAATATTATGCATGTGTGTCTCTCATTTTACATAGTAGGTGGTTTGGTATGTAGAGTTCGGCTTACACACGGAAGATCAGACCACCAGATATTGTAGAATGTAAGATTTTTGTTTACAGTCTTAGATGGGATTGGACACACTATCGGTAGGAATGCAGCATGGTGTTGTAGTAGGTTTGTCTTGACTGCGGGAAACGGTACAGTTTCAACTCATTATGCTGGTACACTTTGTGTATTAAACAGGACCAACTTGGGGTAATTATCTTTATACTGACTTATAAGATAATTAATACCTCATGGCTATTATGAGTGCCTATGCTCTAAATCCTAAGTTAGTTTATAGACACGTACATTTGATATTTATACTTTGATCCCCAAAAGGGTGAGATCCTTAAATGGGTCAATATCTCATTAGATTGGGTGACAATATTAATTGTGTGGTGGGTATTAATTAATGATGGAATCCATGTCTCAATTTTGGGATTGATGATATCCCCTTGAGAAAGCTTATAAGTTTTGATTATGTCAAACCCTGCAGGTGGATTTTGTATCCGACATATCAGATAAGTTAAGCAGAGGATCTCAAGGAATTTTAAGAGATTAATTAAATATGATTGTCAGTAATTATATTTAATTAATGGATATCTGTAATCTTAACATGGGGAGATAACAAGCATTTAATAACATGGAGCTCGAAATATATTTTTGAGATAAGGGTAGGAGTGCAATTATAATTCTTTAGTGGTATGAATTATAATTTATGAAAATAGGAATCTGAGTCAGTTCGAATTAGGGTTTCCTAATTCCATAAGGAAGCCTATTCCTTATTGACTTCTTATGGTCCCTATCGTAGCCTATACATATGTTGCCTTGGCTCTTCTCTCAGGTTGCATGATTTCACATTCTAAGCTTCCCTTGACCTCTTAGCTTTCTTCTAGAAGGGTTTCCACCAAACCCTAGTCTCTATAAGCATTCAAGAGACATAGGAGTGAAGATCGCTAGCGTCGGACAACGCTCACTTAAAGAACTTCGGACTGCTCGATACTGATCGAAAGTTGCTGAATTTTTTACACGACGTTCCTGACGTCGAGACGGAGCTGCTGTAAAAAATTCAAGTGAATCGGAGATCGTTTAGTCCTCCTGACGAACACATCTTTGTCGGATTAATGTGATCGGGATTGAATCGTCACAGCAATCAAAGAGAGTGTTATAACTGGGAATAGAAAATAGAACGTAAAGAGGGAAGAGCTGAAAACATAAAGGATTTCGAAAGAGCCCACACTCAGTTCAATATTCTGGCAGCAAAGGAATACGGTAGAAGATCGTGAGCTGTTATCGAGCCCGTGTCCTCGATTCGTCTACTACAGCAATCCGTTTTTGCAGTTCAAGGTAACCCTAGTTCCGCCCTTGTAGAGTTATTGTAGCGCTCACATAAATTTTTTGCAGTACCAACTTATACGCACTGTCAACGAATTCTGGGAACGCAGTTTCCTAACACTTAAAACACCAATACTACACATATATCAACATGTAATATGAAAGCATGTAAACACTTTTTTTTTTTCGGAAATAGGTTAATTCAATCCAAAAAAAGGGGCCATACCCCAGGATGTTACAATAGGATCAAAAACATGCTTCGAATGCAAAACACCAAGAATGGAAAATGGAAATCAAACACCATCAAACGAAGCTACCATTAGCCAAAAGGCTACCAACCATGCTCAAATCAAAGAAAACCTATTGTCGTCGACGACACTTATGGTGGCTTACTCTGAAATTCGCCTTTGCTGCTTTCTTCTTCTTTTTGGAAGACATGGAGCTTTCCGGATTGAAGGATGCATCTTCATAATTCGTATTAAACTCCTCCTCAAACTCATCCTCCTCAACGTCATCCTCCTCCACTTCCTGGAAGTAATTTCCAACCTCCCCAACTGGTTCATGCACAGCAGATGTGTGGCTAGAAGAATTAGCATCAGAACATGCAATCCTTGCAGAATGGAGGGTTACCACTTCATTCTTCTCTGACCTATGGACAACCTCTTCAGGTTCTCGGGACAGAACTGAGAACCTATTGCCTATCTCCTAGGGCACTGCGTGAGGGACCTTACCTTGGGGATTATGAGAGGACTCTACATTGATCCGTTCCCCTTTACCTGAGTTAGTGACCACTTTCCATACCCCCACCTCAGCTTTTGTCTTATTTCTGTTATGTGTCTGACTGAAGTTACTACGATATGGCTTTGAAATGGAGTGTTTAGGAACAAAAGTCGGCTTCGCAATATTAGAGCAATTGTGTCCAAATTTGGAGCACTTGGAACATCTTATGGGAGTCCAATGGTATTCCACTCTGATTTTAGTTTGAACTGAAACCCCATCATCATTTTCAGCTTCAATATCAAACTCCTTAATAAAGTCATGCTCAGGGCTAACTTCAACACACACCCTTGCATAAGAGATGCGTCTTCTGCTGGCAGTCATTCTGTCCACACGAATGGGTTTACCAAGGAAGCTAGAGATGAAACTAATGCCTTTAGGATTCCAACACTCCAGTGGTATCCTATAGAGGTTAACTCAAATGGGAACGGTCTGGACAACTTCCTTGTCCAAGGTAATATTAAGTGTCCATGGTCTCAAAAAAATAGGTTGTCCAGCAATGAACCATGGACCTCCCTCTAGGATAGCATCCCTTTTCTCGACCGAAGAGAAGGTAAAAAAATAAAGTCCAGAATCGGTGGCTAAGGTGTCACTAAGGCCATGCTCAGACCAAAACCCGTCAGTGGCTTTAGTAACCAATGAGTATGTGTCACGCTCCGCAGTAGCAAAAATAGAGAAAATTAATTCCTTTTTGGACCCGTAGGCCATGACAGTTGAAAGTCACCATATTGTCCATAACCAAAGTCAAACCATCAGAGTAATGATTCAAACCACACATTGGAAAGTTCTAGGGTTGATATATATATAATCAGAGTTCAATACTAACTATTACAAACCATAAGTATCGCAGAAGTACAAATAAAGTGTTACGGCAACATATGCCTATAATAAACGTAACTATTTCAAAAGTCTCTAAACATAAACACGAGCTAACTATGGCACAGCTTCCAGCCTTCAACTTGCGTAGTAGTCAGCACCAGCATAGCCTCCATCATCGTAGGCTCCTTCCTCGTGGTACCTATCCATGTATGCATCACCTGCATACTCAAGGCCCTGGCCAGCTGGACGTTGAATATCCAGCGGCATAAAACGCCGTCAGCTACGAAAGCCGAGTAAATGCAAATACTCACAGAGTATCCACAGATACGTAGCATATAATGACAACATCAATAAAAAGGATCATCTCATCGTTCGTATGCATGTATGCACCAACCCAATATCTAATAACGGACATCGTCCCAAACTCCTAATACATAACATAGACTCTTGGGTCCACATTAATCAGACACGTAGTCCCATACCTACGGTCTGTTCACTCTTGACACGCAATCTCACACATAACATAGACTCTTGGGTCCACATTAATCAGACACGTAGTCCCATACCTACGGTCTGTTCACTCTTGACACGCAGTCTCACACATAACATAGACTCTTGGGTCCACATTAATCAGACACGTAGTCCCATACCTACGGTCTGTTCACTCTTGACACGCAATCTCACACATAACATAGACTCTTGGGTCCACATTAATCAGACACGTAGTCCCATACCTACGGTCTGTTCACTCTTGACACGCAGTCCCATATAATCTAGCCAAACGCCCCGATATACTTTGGCCAACACGCCCAATATGTTACTCTGGCCAACTCGCCCATGTTACTCTGGCCAACTCGCCCAATATGTTACTCTGGCCAACTCGCCCAATATGTTACTCTGGCCAACTCGCCCATTTTGTTACACTGGCCAACTCGCCCATTTTGTTACACTGGCCAACTCGCCCATGATGTTACACTGGCCAACTCGCCCATTTTGTTACACTGGCCAACTCGCCCATTTTGTTACACTGGCCAACTCGCCCATGATGTTACACTGGCCAACTCGCCCATTTTGTTACACTGGCCAACTCGCCCATTTTGTTACACTGGCCAACTCGCCCATTTTGTTACACTGGCCAACTCGCCCATGATGTTATACTGGCCAACTCGCCCATGATGTTATACTGGCCAACTCGCCCATTTTGTTACACTGGCCAACTCGCCCATGATGTTATACTGGCCAACTCGCCCATGATGTTACACTGGCCAACTCGCCCATTTTGTTACACTGGCCAACTCGCCCATTTTGTTACACTGGCCAACTCGCCCATTTTGTTACACTGGCCAACTCGCCCATGATGTTACACTGGCCAACTCGCCCATTTTGTTACACTGGCCAACTCGCCCATTTTGTTACACTAGCCAACTCGCCCATGATGTTACACTGGCCAACTCGCCCATTTTGTTACACTGGCCAACTCGCCCATGATGTTACACTGGCCAACTCGCCCATTTTGTTACACTGGCCAACTCGCCCATTTTGTTACACTGGCCAACTCGCCCATGATGTTACACTGGCCAACTCGCCCATGATGTTACACTGGCCAACTCGCCCATGATGTTACACTGACCAACTCGCCCATTTTGTTACAGAACATTACGGCCCTATATCATACGATCTTCGTGACCGCATTTGTACGTACCAATCATAAATAGTATCGACCATTGTGGTCGACAGACCCACTACTATGCACGTCGGCCTTTCAATTTCATTATTATCTCAACATATATCAAAAGGATATAACAATACAAGGAAAATACAGGGTATTACATATAACAACATTCAAACCAAAACTAGAATGAAATATTAGACATCGTGTATGATTCTAGTAAAAATAAGGCACAGGGGTATTTCGGTCATTTTCCAGTTTTGTACGTCCATAACCGAATTTTATAAAAGTTCCGTGAGATTAAATAAATAAGTATTCATGTTGGAAGTTAAGAGTTTTTGATCCTCATTAAGAATCCATCTCGATTTCAGTCGTATTTGAAAATACCAGTTTATCGTATTTATACCGTATTTGAAAACCAGAATACCGTATTTATACTATATCATAATACTGTATTTATACCGTATTATACTATATCAGAATACCATATTTATACCGTATTATACTATATCAGAATACCATATTTATACCGTATTATACTATATCAGAATACCGTATTTATACGCACAAAAAATATAAATACGTAATATAATACGTATATACATCACATAATCATAATCATATGTTCATAACCAAGTGTAATGTAAATAGCTGAGTGAGTTGGAGACTCACCTAAACTCGCAGAATAATAATGCCGAGAAAACCCGAAGAATCTTCGAATATAAAATTCCGGCTTCAAATAGCGTTCTTGGTGTTCTTGGTGTTTGTGTGTGCGTTCTTGGTGTTCTTGGTGTTTGTGTGTGCGTTCTTGGTGTTCTTGGTGTACTAGGTGTGTTCTTGGTGTTCTTGGTGTTTGTGTGTGCGTTCTTGGTGTTCTTGGTGTTTGTGTGTGTGTTCTTGGTGTTCTTGGTGTTTGTGTGTGTGTTCTTGGTGTTTGTGTGTGTGTTCTTGGTGTTCTTGGTGTTTGTGTGTGTGTTCTTGGTGTTTGTGTGTGTGCATTAGGATGACTTCTCAACCTTATATGTCTAAGGATAAATGTAATGGAATGGTCCCATATATATAGGAACCAAGGAGGGACCTTACCTTGCAATTACCAAGAGTTAAAGGTTCGAAGGATAATTATTTCCTTAGGGCATGTTTGGTTGGAAAATCATAACTGGTCCAAATATACCAGATATTCACAAATCTGCTAAATTTCTGTTTCTAAAAATTCTGAAAATTTATAAACGAGTTCTATAAATACTGAATATTATAATAACAACATAAAAACACTATTGATCTTGGGAAATAAATATTTAAAAATAGCGGGTATTACAGTATGGCAATTTCCTGCCCAAAAAATGACCTACAAGAGTGGAACACCATTCCTTTTTTCCTTCATCAGTCAAAACTTTAGGAACTTTGAGAACCAATTCATCACAAGAACCATGATTAAAAAACTCCAAACCAAAATCACAAGGATCAAGGTCGACATAAGGGGGCATCAAAGATTCATCATGAAAAGAAAGTGGGTCCCTCAATCCAACCACGGGATCGGGAAGCTCAATATGACAATGTGTAGGAGGCATGCTTAGTACCATGGCATAAGAGGAGACATTGGGAGTCTTGCCAAGCGCAGGCGCATGGACAATATTTTGGGAATCTGAGAGAAAACCAAGAGACTTTCCATCTTGAGCAAAAGGAGCTGGACCCATAAAACCTGAATCTTGGACATTAAAACCTGATGGGCAAGAGGCAAAATGTTCAGGAGCATTAGTTGTAGCTATAGATGAGTCTTTAACAAAAGAAGGTGGTGGGATCAAGTCATTATGCTCAGAAGCATAAAGCAAAGCCTCAACATGCACAGGGTCACCATCTTGGGAACTTGGGGCTGGACAAAAGTCCTTGTCATTAGAGATCTCGACATCCGTTAGGCTAACAATGGGAGTTGAGGGTTTGTGGACGTTAAAATCAATTGAAAATCCTCCAGCAGCAGTTTGGTCCTCTAATATGGACAGCCGTGTTTTGAGAGCATCGATCTTCTTCGCACAATCCTTCATTTGTTCTTTCCAACAACCAAGCTCGAAATCAATGGGTAATTGTTCTTCTTGCTCCGTAGATTCCTCGATCGAAGAAATATTGGATTTACGCTTACAAAGTGTAGAGATATTCTGTTGACATTCATCCATCTGCTGCATCAAACCAGTAAGCTCAAGAGTGATCTGCTGGTTAGAATTATTGGCTTCAAGAGAAGCCCCATTTGTTTGTTCTTCTCCATCTCCATCTCCATCTCTATGTTTTCGTGACTTTTTGGGATCACTACGCATTTGTTTCCATTGATCCCCAATAAAATCATCTGCAAAAGAATCTTTAGGTGGTCCCCGTGGTCTTGAGGATCGTCTAAGAGCTCCCCGATCCATGGACTCAAGCACTTTCTGACATCAGAAGATCTGTTATGGAAGTAACATCCTGGGGTATGGCCCTTTTTTTTGGATTGAATTAACCTATTTCCGAAAAAAAGCATGTAAACACATATTCATATAAACACATAAAATGCATTTAATCATTTAAAATACAAATTACCATTTTACCCTTCGCTGGGTTCCATTTCAATACCTGTCCCACCTCACTGAGGACTTTTCCAACTAATGTCCCTCTCTGAACACTTTTTACATGGGCGAGTCCAAGCCTCCCCTTAATCCGTTTATACACTAATTATACTAATTAATGCATATTAACATAATAATTAACCCGTTCTCCGGGTACGGGTGTTACATTTATGCTCAATCATATTAGCCTTGGCTTCAAAATTCCCCAATTTCCTGTCAGCCCCTTTGTTGTCTTCTTCAATTCGAAGCCTGACGATGAGATCTTCAATCTTCATCTCCTTTCGCTTGTGCTTCAAATAGTTCTTGAAGTCCTTCCAAGCGGGGGCTAGCTTTTCAATTATAGCAGCAACTTGGAAAGTTTCGCTCAAGGTCATCCCTTCAGCATGGATTTCATGCAAGATTACTTGCAGCTCTTGAACTTGACTGATCACAGTCTTTGAATCCACCATCTTATAGTCGAGGAATCTCCCTACTACAAATTTCTTTGACCTGAAATCCTCGATTTTGTACTTTCTGTCTAAGGACTCTCACAGTTCTTTAGCAGTGGTCTTAACACTATATACATTATAGAGTGTATCGTGTATCGTGTAAGCCATTCAACACATAGTTTCGGCACAGAAAGTCCGAGTGCTTCCAAGCATCAATAGCTAGCACAACCTCTCGGTCTTGTTCATTTTCATTAGGCACAGGAGCCTCTTCCTTCAAGAACCTCGCAAGGTTCAAGGTGGTAAGGTAGAACATCATCTTTTGCTGCCACCTTTTGAAATCCACACCATTAAACTTCTCGGGTTTCTTCCCATGGTTCACAGGAACCGTTTGGATTGAGGGAACCTTCACAGTTATAGAGCCAATCACCACGGTGTTATCACCACGGTGTTGGGGTCTGTAGCACCGTCGGTTGCAACAGGTGGGTTTGCAGTAGTGTTCACATTCTGATTTTCCATTTCTGAAAATATTATCAAAGGAGAGAATAAATTAAATCTAATATTTTCTTTTATTTTTTTCTTTTATTTTTTTTCTCCTCTTAATTTTTAACAGTAGCAGAATTTTGTTTTCAAAAAATTATTAGGAAAACAAAGGAATTTTAAGATTCTGCTTCCTAAGTCTCAAGCAAAACACGATTCTGCACACTTTTCGTCTAATGCAATTTTCCCTGATTCTGCACCGTTTGGGTAGAAAACGAGAATTACTGTAGAAATATTTTGTAAAAATGTTTTTCAAAATAGTTTCTGTTTTCCCAAAATCGAATTTGTTTTTGTTTTGTAAAATATATAGAATCTGTTTTAAGATTGTTGGAAAATTACATTGATACAATTGGAAAACAGAAACAGATTCTGGATTACAAACTGGAAAAATAGAATTTGAACAGAAACAGAATTACAATATGTAAACAGAAAGCAATAACTAGAAAAACTACAACAAATAAGATCAAACCGAGGCCTGTGATATTTCACAGTTTCCTTAAAACAGATTCGCCGCCTCACCAGAAGTGCTTGAGGATATCTCCGGCGTCTGTCTCCCAGGATACAACGGTAATAACTAGCAGTAGACAAGCACGGTGTTCGACTGCTCCGGCGAACCAACTATGCTTGTAACTCTCTCAGGAATGAATATTGGATTGAAGGAAATAACTCTTGTTTTTTCCGACTATGAATTTCTGAGGAGAAAGCTCAAGATATATAGGACTAAGGGGAGAGAGGATTCATTGGATGTACATAATGTATTTGTGAATTCATCCATGTATGTACATTATGAATCTATAGATTCACCCATGTATATACATGATTCATCTATGAATGTGCATTATCCATGAATGAGAATAAATGCATTCATGTATGTACATTTTCCATGCATGTACATTATAATAAATGCATTCATGTATGTACATTTTCCATGCATGTACATAATAATATGTATTGAATGGATTAATTTCTCATTCACTCAATAATAATTTTGGACATGTAAATATCCAAAGTTCATCTCCTTATGGAGGAGAACTCAAATCCACAAGGACCCCATTCAAACTCTAAATGGGTCCCACATTTATTTGACCTCAAACATGGCCAAAAAACACATATTTATCCAACAAGGTGCATATATGTGTATATGTAATCAATGGTGTATTGGGTATTTATGTTAATAATGAGGTATTTGTAGTAATTTAATGAGCAAAATTTTAAAATTTTTGTAGCATTGCCTCACTTTGTGTCACGCCCCGGAGTAGCATAAATAGAGAAAAATAAATTTCCTTTATGGGTCCATAGGGAATGACAAGTGAAAGTCACCGATAATCCACACCACACAGTACTAGTCCAAACAGGAACAGTAAAACAACTGAAATATAAACACGGTTCTATCTATTACAAACATCAGAGTACGGTCCACAGGATCACAACAGGTCTGGAGACAACATATGCCCAAGTACCCGTTAACTACAAAGTACAACAGTAAAAAGAAAAGTAGTAATATAACTACTATCTATCTTCAGGTCTTCAGCTAGCGTACGGATAGGCGTCAGCATAACTGGCATCAGTGGGGCCATTCTCTACGTAACTCCCTTCAGGGTAATCGTTATCGCCATGAGTTCCGTCATCTGCATTGTAAAGGACAGGGTAGTCTGGACGGGGAATGTCCAGGCAATAAAGGCCGTCAGCTTGTTGAAAGCTGAGTGAGCACTAACTAACACAGTCTCATAGAAATGACATAATTACCATTATGAACAATGTATGACAGTGATACTAATTATATTCCTCACTCGTTTATTCAGACATATCATTAATCGATTATTATCGACTCCCATTCTAAGACTGATTCCACAATACCCAACTGACTATCTCGAACTGATTATATCAGCACAACATATCAGTGCTCTTGTTCACCGCTATACCGCTTTTAAGAACTCTTGCGAGCACCCATACATCGTTCTTATATAACGACTGGTCCATGGATATACCCATACTCTTGTTCACCGCTTTTAAGAACTCTTACTGTTCACCGCTTTTAAGAACGCTTGCGAGTACGATACATACACAGCTCTGGTAATTCAAATCATGGGCGTGCCACATCTACTCTTGTTCACCGCTTTTAAGAACTCTTACTGTTCACCGCTTTTAAGAACTCTTGCGAGTACTGTGCACCCATAATTCTCACGATCCTGATCAAATCCTTGACATACACTTATCGGATTCAACCTGAGCGAATCATCAGCTCGACTCACACAACCTTAAACATACAATTCCTCTTACTGACTCATTCCTCACTTATCCAATACTACCCAGTATTATCATCTCAAACTTTACTACGTTATCGCGTCGTACTATTACTAGCGTTCCGAACCCGATTACGTTACTCACCATGTTATCTCAATCTCATTATCGTATCCCATTACCTCCGTTATCCATAATATCGCATAATAGGAACATGAAACAACAATTAAACAACTACGCATTATGAATTATAAACTGAAAGGAATACATTCATGTTCTGCTAGGTTCGATCGATTGAGGTCATCTCGATCGCTCGAAGAAAGTGCTGTTCGATCGATTGAAGTCTTCTCGATCGATCGAAGTGAAGGTGATCTCGATCGATTGAAGTCATTTCGATCGATTGAGACTTAGTGATGTTCGATCGATTGAACTCAGTTCGATCGGTCGAACTTCGTCTTCCCCAGATTCTGCCAGTGAACGTGCAGAATATGTTAGGGGGTGTTTGGGTTATAATTAATACGCCCAGAATATGTAAAACATCATAACTAAGTTACCGAGTGAGTTTGGAACTCACTGAAAGTCGTTAAGGTGCGTTTGGGTAAGCTTTAGCTCCGAAGCTTTAATGGCGGCCACTCTCTCTCTCTTCTGTCTTGTCTCTGTCTCTCTCTGTCTCCTTCTTTCTTTCTCTCCTTCTTCTTCTTCTTCTCTTCTTCTTCTCTGCTGAGTATATATATATATAGATATGTGTGTGTATATATATAGATATATGGAGGTATGTGTATATATATGTATACCAACACACAAGCACACACTCTCAACTCTCTCTTCTCACAAGGTTCAGCAAACACACCACACACACGAATGCAGTGTATATATAGGAGAGGATGGGGTGCAGGTGGCAGCATTTGCGCAAAACTGGTATTATGATATTTCTATTCTCGATCGATCGAAGGATGCTCGATCGATCGAACTCAGATCGGTCAGTTAGATCGATTGAAAAAGAGTTTGATCGATTGAAGTGGGGACCACGTATTTAATTTATGTCGGTAGGGTTTTCGATCGCTCGAAAAGGGTTCGATCGCTTGAACTGAAGGGTCTCGATCGCTCGAACTAGCTTCGATCGATCGAATATTGAATTTCATGAATGGTCAAATGAAGTATATAGAATCTCTCTGCATTAAATATTTATTAAAAAAATACGGGGTATTACACTTTGTGCCATGCGGCACTTGAGGCTTCCATGTTATACTAATACTAGCTGTTAAACCCATGCAATGCACGAGAGTTTTGCTATAAGAGATACAATTTTAGTTATGACCTAATGGATTCTCGCCAGAAACCATGTCCCAAATTATGGTTTCTCACTTTTTACAAAAACCAAACAAACTTGAAGACAACATGCATGAGTTGTAAATAATTGGAAAAAAAACCAAACCTGTGGCCCAAATTATGCTTCCACACTTTATAAACAAACCAAACACTTCAAAAATAATCTTAAAGATAAGTTGTGCTCAAAATATAATGTGTTTACATAATCAAGTATCTACTTTGAAATCACAAATTTCGAAATTATCAATATCACTACTTAGAATTCATTCATCTCATCCTCAACATACGCGCACGAAATGCATTCTCTTGTACATATCACATTTAAGCTCCTGGCAGAAAACAACAATAAATATATACAAACAAATAGATCAAAATGTTGCAATTTCCTACCATAGCAATTAAAAGATGAAAGAATTGTAGTTTGTACTTACTATTTGATGCGCAATTTTCTATTCATTTCTTCATATTCAGTATCTTTGCTTGGTATGGCTGAACAATTGCTCTATCTAGAAGTCCAAACAACTGTATTGTTGCTACCACTTGAATAATTGCTTTTCCTTGACCTGCGAAGTGGAATCGGATTCTAAATTTAGTGAATGATTCACAGAAGCAAAGAAGTTGAACAATTACTTTTTACATTAACATTAACTTGTACAAAATGTATAAGATATAGAATAAGCGGATGATTAAGGAAAGAAACATAATTAAAAAATGAACTGAATAAAGTTTTATCCCTAGGGCATGAGTAGAATAGCCCCTAGTCACTGCCAACCAATAACGCTGAAGAAAAAAAATTAACTAAAAAATCACCATATTTCATGAATTAGAAATTAAAAGTTAAAAAGAAAACTTAACTCTACATTTAATTTTAAAGTGATTCCTTCCAAATTCTATGCACTCACCGTTTTTCGTTTGAAGAGAGGTTGCATTTAATTTTTTTTTTTTTAAAGTTCTCTGACATTTTTCTTGACACTAATTATTTTGTAATTCTGATTATTAAAAGTCACCACATCTCAGCAAGCTCTCCAAATATATATAGTATAAAGATACTCATGATAAATACACTAAGAAGGTCATATTCAAAAGAGAGATTATTCAAAGCCATTATTTAACCAATGCTCTTTTTGGTCAGAAGGCAAAAGGACCAAAAAATGAAAATAAACACAAAAATGGGGTTTTGTAAAGTGGCATACCATAGGATTCTATTTAAGCAGCTTTTTTTGGTATGTATCCACATAATATAAGGAAGTTCTTCAATTTTAACACCCCAAAGTGAATCCATACATAGACTTGTATTTCTATATACACACACGCATATATATATGGATATACATAATACATATATCAAGTATAATACCATGTGCTTGGTAGTTTGCTCTTCCACGTACTACGGTTAGAACTATGATTAAGTTTGCATTTCCACAAAAGGTTAATCAAAGGTGATAAAAGCCAACTTCTTTAAGTTTTCAATCCCAGGAGTAAGGTTGTCAAGCCATGCCTAAACATTATAATTTTCCAGTTCCTAGGCTTAAATAATTTCCTCCTTCGTCCTTTTCTTTTAAACAGATCAGACAATGTTGCCAAACAACTGATTATTTGTTCTCGATGTACAATTTTTAGTATACTTAGGTTTTTGTTCTCTAAAAAGTTTTTAATTTAAATTTTTTTAAATTTATTTTTTTTTCATTTAATTAATTACAAAAAAACAAAACTTTGATGTAAAAGATTGAGTATTATATAGTACGGCCAAGCATTTTGGTCCTATGATACGACCAAACCCTAGATACAATGTTTTTGTGACTTTACGTACAATATTTTGAGACCTACGCAGATCGAACACCTATGGACCACTATCATCTGGTAATTATTGTCATTTTGAGCACACCATGAATTATATGTACCTTGTTTAAAGCAATCAAAAAACTATAAGCTCCTATGTACCATTCAAGGAAGAAATGTTGTTGTGTAATATTAATCTCTCCAATTTCATGAACCAGTCATCCACACTCTCATCAATCACAGTTATATGAGAAAAGGAGTGGCATTTCCATTTGAAGTGAATAATACAAACTTCCCTTCGTTGAAGGGGAATTTTTTTTTAAAAAAATCAATCATACATTAATCCAATTATGGGATATATATGACAACAGATTGCGAAGAATGTAACAAATTTTATGACTTGTACACAATGAACCCTTCTGGGCATTGCCAACACATCAAACAATTCAAGAAAATAGGACCATTAATTGATCAACCGTTGTCCAACCTGCTGGTCCAAGAAGTGTCTGGCACCAAAATTGTACTTTTAATAAAAGTCTATCATCTACTAATTTGTTAGCGAGGGAACAGGGTAAAGGAAAAAAAAATCAAATTTATGCGCAATTTTGATTTGATTTTCATTAAATGAAATTCATAATAACTAAAAGTCAAATGGTTATCAGACAAAGTCAAGTGCAGGCTTTGTTGTCTCAGCCCTAAAATGGAATAACTTAAAATTTAATTTTAAAAAAAATCCAAGCAACGGAATCCTGATTCCCATATAATTTTCCAAAGTTTTCTCAGTAATCAAACAGTGAAATAGGGACTAAAAGTTCACAATCACCCAGAATACAAAAAACCAAAAAATCAACATATCCAGGAACAAATATCTGTATAACCAATGAGCCAAACCTCCACTCTCAATTCCAGTTCAAATCAAAAGACCCGATATATACAAATATATATTCAAATCAAAATTTCTGGTGTTTGTATGATATTTTGATTTTTAAAAAATGTAAAATAAAAATTCAATAAAGCACAGGTGGTAGAAAATCCTACCATGATCGCATAGTTTTGGTGGTAGTATTTTTTATATCTAGGTGCATATATGTGTGTATGTAATCAATGGTGTATTGGGTATTTATGTTAATAATGAGGTATTTGTAGTAATTTAATGAGCAAAATTTTAAAATTTTTCTAACATTGCCTCACGTTGTGCCATGTGGCACTTGAGGCTTCCATATTATACTAATATAATAAGATTTAACAAGCTATTTATTTGTATATGATGGTAATGTTACAATTCATCCTCATCTACGATACAAATCATGATAAAACCATATGGTTACTAGGTTCTATTTTGTGGTAATTTATTGCTATTTTATACGGAGTAGTAGTTTTTTAGGATGCTATTTTATAGTAACAAAGTGTTTTGTAGTGACAATTTTTCCAAATATCATTTAAAGTATAAAATAGTTTTTTTTTTTTTGATCTCGTACCTAGATATTATGGCTGCACATACACACACACACACCCCAATTCAACCCAACCTCAATACCCCATAATGGCCACAACAAATCCAACAAGGGTTACTAATTCTTACTGAAGAACAAACAGGGGGATTATGACTGGACACGCACACACAACCCCCCAACCCAACCCCAAAGGTCCACAATAGCCATCAACAAAGTCCAACAAAGAGCCACTAATATCTACTGAAAAACAAACAGAGGGCCAAGAAGTCCCCTTAAGGGGAGTCGAACCTTTCCTCTCTCCAGTGGAGAGAGGAAGCACTAGACCAAATGGTCATTACTCATTGGTAGTAATAAAAATAGTTAATTGGATAAAGAGTAATGCTATGCTTCCCAATTTCTATCTTAAAAGTGCTTTTCAAATGATGTGGCAGTAAGGCCAGGTAAATAACTTTCAGTCAAAATCCAACTAGTCCCACTGTATTAGACCTAATCTCACTGCTATATCATTTGAGAAGCACTTTTGGGATGAGAGAGATAGACACAAAGTTGTGGGCAGGTTGTGAGAAGGTTGTGAGCCAAGTATTACTTGCATAGCATTACTCTTGGATAATAACCAAATCCTATTTTATTATTAATATTATTGTTCTTACCTGGATTCGGACTCGATATGCACACACCACATACACACACTCGCTCCAACCCAACCTAACCCCAAGCCACTCAATGGCCCACAGCAAAGCCCAGCAAATGCCACTCATTCCTACTTACAAACACAATAAGGGATAAGAACAAAGAATTCCCCCAAGCGCTTGGCATAACCAAATCCTATTATATAGCAGCTTTTAGTATAGGAAAACTCTTGGGGCACATAAGAATCTCACATAAACAAGATACATAAATTTCATGTGTGTAATACCCGTACCCGGAGAAATGAGATTATGTCTACTTTGCATGCGTTGATTATTATAATTAATAGCATGTGATAATTTGGGTAAGTTCCAATTACCCCGACGTGATAAGTGCTTGATAAAAGGGCACAGTTGGATGAAGTGGAACCCACGGGAGGTCCGGATTAAATAAATAGCATTTAGTTGCATTTATATGATTAAATGAATATTTGTTTAATTGCTTCATATTTTTGTTGTTTAATTGAGATCTTTTATGGTGCCAGTTTGGGTACCCGGGTAAGAGTGAATTCGAACCAGATTCATAACTGGTAGGTTAACTAGCAACTTCACAAAATATGTGGGACCATGTTTGGGACCCACGCGAGACATAGACAAATACCCACATAGATATTGGGTAGTTAACATAATTGTTTAGGGGATTTCATAATAAAGCTTTAAGAAATATTGGGGGTGTAAGTACAATAAAACAAAAATGAGCTAGGAAGCTCAAGAGGTTGACACCTCTTGAGTGACTCAACTTCCTCTTCATTGCACTCACCATATAGAGAAAAGAGATACAAGAGAGAATTCGGCCATTGAAGAAAGCTTCGCCGTTTCTTCGCCGTCGGTATACCGTTTCGCAAACCAAAGCCGTATTTGGAATCGTGGAGGTCAGAGGATCATCTCTATACCTTTCTTTTTCAGTTTCGTTGAAGTTTATCCGTGACCCTCTTTGAGGTGACAATACATGTACGTGATATTTACATGTAGGAATATCACCGGAGATAACTAGGGCAAAAATTTACAAGAAATTTGGGGTTTCTAGGCTTTAATTGGAGCAATTTGTGAGGTGAGTACTCTAATCCCAAATTGGGTGCTAAATGATGCTTATGTGATATTGAGTATGATAGAATGCTTAGTTCTTGAATTAGTAGATAAAGCATATGTTAAGTAGAGCTTAACTTGTCTAATTTGCTGAAATTGCTATGTGATATGTTGACATGTTTATTTGTTTGTGTGGGTCAATGGATGTTAAGTAATGACCACCATTATTTAGCCCGTATTAATGGGACGATGTTTTCCTCAAGAAAAAGGGGACGGTGATGACAACCACAACGATTTGACTACGGTCACGTGAGAGTGTGTGCTTTCGCTATATGCGACGTTAAAGTGAGAAAAGACCCGTAATCTTGGGTCCGATGCGATGGTGATTAGTTACTTGACATACCGGCGACTAGTTTTGTTGTTGTGTTGCTGAATATTGCATATGCACATTTCATACTCCAATGGCACAGTTAAAGCATTCACTAAGTGTAAGCTTAAACAAAACTATTTTCTGTGTGGTTATTGAATAACCACCGCAGGTACAGATCGCGAAGGAGAAAGGAAGTGATCGGGAATCCGGGCGAAGGGTCATTTTGTTTATATGTTCATAGGCTTGTAAATATGTTAGCTTTGAAGGAGTTGAAACTTATGCTTGTAAAGTTTTGATTGTAAATGGTTTTGTTGGGAGAGCAAGTTATGTTTGGAGTTTGTATATTGGTTGTGGATAGTTGTTGAACCCAAGAATCTTGTTTAAAACTTGTTTCTCACCTTCTTTAACTACTATAAATGTTATGGGTATGATTGGTTTTCAAATGAATCTTCTATGGAAGGAGTTGGGGAGGTTTAGTCAAGTTTTGACAGATTTTTACTCAAGCTAAGCTTAATGTTAGGAAATGATGCATGTTTGTGTTCTTCTTTTGTGATTCATGGTTTCTCGTGGATTTGGGGATTGAGCACACTTGCAAGGGTTTAGAAATGAGTCCTATAGATTTATTTGATGTTGGTTAGATTTTGGTAGCAAAGCATATGTTTTGAGATTGTTTTAAAACTTGCAATAGATTTTTTTAGCAGTAGCAAAATACTTGCTGCAGAAAGTTGGATTGAGCGAACTCTAGTTAGCTTGAGCGAACTCTGGGCAGAATATTTTCTGCAGAAAGTTAGATTGAGCAAACTATATTCTGCAGAAAGTTGGATTGATCCAACTCTAGACATAATTCATTCTGGAGGAAGTTGGATCAAGCACAAAGAAAGTTGGATTCATCCAACTCTTGGCAGAATGTTTTTGTGCTCGAGTATAGTCAAATTCAAGATAAAAATGAACATAACTTGGCCCAGGAGGTTTGTATTCACGCGCCGTTTTCAACGTTGAGTTCCTTATTTAAAAAGCTACATTTTGAGATGGAAACTTGATAAAAAATTTTAAATGACCATTTTACCCTTGGAGTTGGTTACATGCTAATGAGTTTTATAACGAGTTAAAAAGATAGTTTAGACTTGATTTATGTTATATCCATTGGGGACGTGCTTCTATGGCATTGTTACACGTATCCTAATCCGCCCGTGGAGGATTGGGGTGTGACAATGTGTCTATCTCTCTCCTCTTTATGTGCCCCAAGAGTTATCCTTTAGTATATGTGTGATACAACCATACAATTAAGGGTGTGTTTGATAATCCAATTAAGTGCTGAAAATGAAAAATTTCAGCACTTATTTCTTTTCAGTGCGTTTGATAACATATCACTTAATTGAAAAAATAGCTAAAAATTCACTGAAAATATTAAGTGAAATTTTTTTTACTGAAAATAATCACTCAATGCATTCTATTGCATTACTTGAAACACTGTTTTCAGTACTGCAAATTCAATCACTTAAAATTTGCAATACTTAAAATTTAGTACTTAATTTTTAATACTTAAAGTTTTCAGTTTTATCAAGCACGCCCTAAATTACTAAAAAAACCATAACATTGATAAATGAGACTGACCAATGGGTGGTTGCCTGGTTGGAACGTACAAGTACACTGAATACAAATTGTACTCATACCAGTGATAAGAGTTGTTAATCCAAAGAGCTCTCCCCAAAGTCTTTGGTTATTAATGAAGTTCTAAGTTCACCAGACAATGCCTAAAAAAAGACCTAGCCTTTGGTTACTTGAGGATGATGGAATTTATGTTGTTTCATTTTATATGTAATAAAAAATAAAAATAAAAAAGAATAGAATAGAAGGGGGGAACTATACTTACAATTTTGATACATGTTTTACAATTTAAAAATGTAATTGATCAACATGTGATCCACATAGACAAATATATATAGGGATAAATCATATTTTAAAATAGCGTAAAATGTAAAGTTTTACCTGAAAGATAAAAGTTAAGTGACGTGAAGTGAGAAGAGGTGAAAGATGTATCCATGGAAAGAACGATATTATCTTTTCTTCTTTTATTTGGTTAAGCAAGAAAGAAACGATGGGAAAAAATTGTATGAATTATTGTATAATTTACTAGTGCAACCCCCAAAATTCAAAAGACAGACATTTTATGACTTTTTTTTCTTTCTAAAAGTTAACAATGTTTAGAAATAAAAAAACAAGAGAATAATTTTCTCTCTCAATCTGACCACTTCTAAATTAATAAGAAATTATAGACCTAAATGTATTCCTCTTCCCTCGTCTCTTCCATTCCTTCTCCTCTCTCTCTATACAAAATAAGAACTTTTTACTTCCCTCCTCTTTTCCCTTCCTCCCTCTCTCCTTCCTTCAACCATACATAGCATAAATCTTCTGATTCAGCAAAAAAACTAAAAACACAAAAATGTGGCAATTTTGCAATTTGAGAGATTCTAGGGACCGCATTCTTTGCAAAACAAAAAGAAAATGCGTACGTGTTAGCTTTGTTTGGCATTTGTTAATAAAGAACCGGCCCACTACTCAATTAAAAAAAAACATCACATTGTAAAATCATACTCCACCTACCCATATGACCCACCAACCCACCCACCTTTTTTTTTTTTTTGCTAAAAATGACCCACCCACCTGGTAGATCTTTTTTATCACTGGAGTCCTTATTCAGATTTCTAAACTTGAACTGTTTAATTTAAATGACTGTTTTGTCCTTCATAACACGAAATATCACAATTGGGGCTGTGGTTTTCTTTTCTTCTTCTTCTTCTTCTTCTTCTTCTTCTTCTTCTTCTTCTTCCATTATCAATCATGCTTTTATGAAATTGTAATTTTACCAAACCTGAGGTTTCTCATTCTTCTTCTTCCTCTTTTTTTGATTGCAACAAGGAGGAGATTTAATATGCGCCTAAGGCGTGAAGGGAGTTAGTGCTGACCAACTCGGATACAACTCCAATTATAAGGTTTTGGTATTTGCTATATAAAAGTAACAAAATTTAAAATATGGAGCCTTTTTTATTTGGGAGCATTGCCTAAGTGAAATAAGTTAAAATTATAACACCCACATGTGTGTTATTGCATTTCATTACATTGTCATGCATGATAATGTGATGTGTTGTGCATTTTGGCATATATTTGAGTGAGTTTTGACTCGCGAGTCGATTTGGGTGTCTGTATTAGAGAACCCTTTGAGACGGTGTTGATGAGTGTTATGATGTTGTGACGTCTTTCCGAGTGTGAGACGGTCATTATGGAATATTTAAATGTTTATTTGAAAATAAATGTTTACCTGTGTATTTCACTATCTATATTATTTTCTGGTTTAGAATATATTTTCTGTTGTTAGATTTAGTATCCTGGTGAGGACGAATTAACACACTATTAATTTGGTAGGCTAATTAGCAACTTCAGAAACGTCATGTAGAAATTCACGTATTAGCAACCAAACGGAACTTAGTCAGAAACTATTATAATTTTGAGGTTTCAGTTGTAAAGCTATGAATTGGTTATGTAGAAACTTTCAAAGACTACTTAGGAGTTTTGAAAACTTGCGGGCAGGTGTGGATACCGGGCTTCGGACCACTTCTCTCTTGTTTGAGATTGTTTTGAAATTGATTTGAATCAAGGAAAGAAAATGAAAGGTCTGTTGAAAACAGATACAGAGTCGCCACTTGGTTTTTAAGGAACCAAGAAACCTAATTTTGACTCACCCAAGCGGATAAGGGCACCGGCCCTTCATAACCAAAGAACTTGGTTCGGGGTTTTGGTACGAGAGAGGAAGGAGCCTTTGTCGCGACTAAAACACCCTCAACTCGCCCCGTCTTTCGACGGGCCTCAATTAGCATCCAAATAATCATCTTATACTATGTTTGGTTCGGCAATTAGTACTATTGTAGTATATTACATCACATAAGAAAACTTGAAATCGGAAGATCAAAAGATAAGATATCATTCATAAGATCTAAGCCAAATATCATGCAATGTAAAGTGAAAGATCACACAAATAAACCTAGGAAAGATCGTCTAATCATATATCAAATAATCAAGACTTCCTAATCTAAAGGGGGACATGAATTGTTATTGAAACAAATAAGCAAAGAAATCAAAATATGCTTAGCAAGGCTAGAATGATGCATGTTATTCTTTGATAAAAGAAGACCTCTCAATCCCCGGGACGGATGAGAAAGGATGAATAGATCAAGGGGAAGCATGAACGAGTGATCGAGTTCATTCCTTATAATCTCCTTAGATTAAGAGTTACAAAAACCCAAAATCTTGCATGAATGCAATGTATGTATCTAAAAATGTGCGAAGGTTGTAGTGTGTTTTGTGTACATGGATTTCTAGAATGGCTTAGAAGTCTAGAATGGGCAAGAATGAATGAATGAAATCAACATGGGATATATACAAATGTAGTATGAACCACTTCCTAAGATATGAACTAATTTGGAATGCATATAAGCCTCAAATTAAAGAATGAAAGTTAAAGTGTACTTGCTGTGAATAGTGGACAGAACAGTAGCATGATCTTTTGGAATTTGAAAAGAGGGATTAGGAATGTTTTCAATGCATGATTTTTTATGTAGATGTTCCTTATTGTGTCTAGAACACAACCCAAAAAGCCAATCTTGAATAACTATCACAGATTGAGAGAAATTACACAAACAATAGAGGTCACTCAGAAACAGAGTTCGTACTGTTGTCTGAAATGTTAGAAAATCTTAGAAAATGAAAAAGAATGATCTAGAGGCCCATTTTATACAGAAAGTTTCCTAAGACATTGAAGTTTAAGGAAAAAATAAGTTAGGACCACCCCTTTTGGAAAAGTTTTCTGGAAAAGAGGTCGTAAGTTGACCTAGCTGCTGTGACAGTAAAAACAGAATGTTTGGAAGGAATGTTGGGACCCAAATGGACCATTTCCAAGTACTTCCAAGTCAAACCAAAAATCATGGGTGTTCTCCAATGAGTTAGGAAGACTTTCCAAGTGGCCTTGTATTCATATGTTGAGTATTGTGTTCTAGAAAAATCTTTGAACTCAACTCACTCACTGTTTTGACTCATTGTTTTGAA
Source organism: Hydrangea macrophylla (assembly GCA_033977485.1). Taxonomy (NCBI): domain Eukaryota; kingdom Viridiplantae; phylum Streptophyta; class Magnoliopsida; order Cornales; family Hydrangeaceae; genus Hydrangea; species Hydrangea macrophylla. Next base: position 94,873,043 of record CM066988.1, on the reverse strand, counting down.
GATTTTGGAGAAAACAAAGTTTTGTTTCTTGAAACCAAATGAGAGGGATTGAGAGGGGTTTTGAAATAGGTGTTTTGAAAACATGTTTTCAACACTCAATAAGGATCATAGCCACTTAGAATACCTACATCAAACTCATCATTTAAGAACCTCCAAGATTGTTGGAGAGATTTATTTTGTTTTTGGACATAACTTCAATACATTCCAAGAATACCTTGGAAGTATTGAGGTTATGGTCATCATCTATCAAACATGTTTTTGAGGTCAAGAGCTACTATCCATGAGGATTCACTCACCCCAAACTTCATGTCATCACTTAGATGATGATGAACTAGTAAGTAAATAAAGAAAATAAAAAGAAATGGGATGAGAAGAGATGAACAATAAATAAGCAAGCAAGTAGATGATAATCAATAGATGATATTCATGAAGCATGAGACTTGTGGATTGGTGTATCACTCATATGTAATGACACTAGACATGGAAGATGCTTCCACACTCTTGAATGCTCACTAAAATGGTGGTTGGGGAGTATTGAATGTTGAAGTAAATGGAAGTAATGAAGTAAAAACAAAGTTAGAACTCACTTTTGTTTTGAAAAATCAAAGAAGGAAGCTTCTTTTCTCTCCACTCTAACCTTATCTCTACACTTTCTCTCCCAAACTTTCTCTAAACTTGTATTTGGCTCCCCCAAAATGAAGAGCAATGGGGGGTTTAAATAGGCCAATTTGGGGTGGTTTTGGGGTTTTAGAAGTACTCCCATTGGTCCCAAACAGCTGTGAACATAAAACTATGTCGTTTTGGCTTTCAATTAATCAAATTGGACCCCCAAAAAAATTACAAAAATGGACTCTGCGAGGTTTGAGTGCCGCGGCGGCACTGGGCTAGTGCCGCGGCGGCAGTGGGCCAGTGCCGCGGCGGCACTGCTCCTCAGAAGCCCAGAAAATTACGTTTAGGCCCCCAGAGGTTCCGGTATTCGCGAAAAGGCCCTATTTCGTCCGAAATTCACAGAAAATGCATACGAACTCCAAATTGAGGTTGTGATATACCGTTGGAAAGGTAATGGAGTCTAATTTACATAAAAAATAGTTCGGGGATAGGTCACTTTGAAAAGTTTTACGGTATTCGTGATAAAAGCCGATTTGATCGCCTTTTTCGCCTTTGGAAATTCATAATAAACTCGTTTTAAATCTGAAAATTATGTGCGATATACCGTCGAAAAGCTGTTGACCTCTATTATCCATGAAAAATATTTGAAAATTGTTTCGGTGCCCCGATTCCAAAGTCAAATCTTGGTCAAACTGGTCAAACCTGGGATTCCCGGGAAGTTTTGGGAACCTCCGGGAGCTCCCAGGAGCCGACGTTTTCGCTCGATTCTCTTTTAAAACTCATTTTAATACTTTTCTAATGATTTCGGTGAATTCGGACGATTTTGGTCAAACTTGGTCAAACTTGGTCAAACTCTGGTCAAACCTGGTCAAACCTTGGTCAAACCGGTCAACGGGGACTTTCGGGGAACTTCCGGGACTTCCGGGGATCTCTGGGAGCTGACGATTTCATCCAGTTTTACTTAAAAACTCATTTTATCATTTTTCTTACGACATAGCATGTTTTCAGAACTTCGGGACCAAATCTGGGAGTCTTCGGCCTTCAGGGGCATTTTGGTCAATCTGAGCATTCTGAGAGATAGAGCTGACTTCCAGGAGTCCTTTTGAGTCTTTTACGATCATTGTGAACCACCGAGCTATGGGTCTCCTAAATATGATAGCCGACAAAATGGGGTGTCTACAGCAGGTAAACACAATTTCCGGAAGTATTGCCTATATATAGATAGAGATGGCTTGAGATGTTTTCACAAAGCTTACAACCTAAGTTTCTAAGGAGGCCAAAAGAGGAGATTTAGTTGCTTAGAGCTTCTCGATACCAAACGACACCCGTTCGTCCGCTGGTTTTTCACCAAATTCCATATTTGAATTCCTCGAGGTAAGGCCGTCGTTTTGATACCTATTAGGCCTTGTTTGGCCAAGTTTTCCGAAAAGTCTTTTTCTAGAATTTTTCATAAAAGTCGATAATCGGACTTTTGATCCATATGAACTGTACTAGAAGGTTTTCTGCACGTTCTTTGTGCACGGGTTTTCCTTGGATCGTAGTTTAAGAGTGTTATTTAGAGGTGAGTGATTCAACTATGTTTTGGGAATGGTTTATTGACATGTATTCATGTTTTGTGTGAATATCATGTATTAATTCATAGACATATATTGTGTAGTTCATATTGGGCAATCATATTGTTAAGTAGGCCCAATAGCATGGTGACATGTTTTGTTTTTCGCGAGTATGGTGATATGTATTTGAGCATGTTGAGTTGCTTATTTGGGTCAAAGGAGCAAGCGGTTACTGAGCCATCCTGTGGAGCCGATATAGGCATTAAGGTCGCACGATTGAAGAGAAGAATCGTGGGTCTTACCCTTTCGCGTGGACTTATTGGTTAGGAGTCACGGATTGGGAGTATGGGACGTACACGTGAGGCTCCAGAGACTAGTATGAAATGTAGAGATGTGAATGCGAGCATGTTTATCATTCATGTGCATTCACTAAGTGTTAGCTTAAACAAATCGAATATGTGTGGTTATTCAAATAACCATTTCAGGTGCTAATGCCGCGCGAGAAATCGGGGAAGTGATCACGAAATGTCGGGAGTTCACTTAGAAGACGACTTGTCATGTTTATCCCGTAGTTTTGTAATTGAATCGTCTATTTCATTTGTTTTGTTAAAGAACTTGTAATAGAAATGGATATTAGTCTTGTGTATGTTTTATTTCGTTTCCAAACTTTATAAGGAATTCGAGTAAACTAAAACTACATTTTGTTTTGACTTGGAGAACATGGTTTGGGTTAGTTAAGTTATTATGAATCTGAACCTAGAGTTCACATTTTGAAATATTTTACTTGTCGACTTCATGTCTTGATTTAATGTTGAGGTAGTTAACGATCGCAAGGGTCGCTTGACCTTAGGCAATATCCTAGTGCAAGAAGGATTGCTGTCAGAGGGTCCTTCAACCGGTCAAAGGCGACAGTTCGGCCGGTGGAAGTGCCCTCTGTTGTGAGGGATTATTGCCGAGGGGTCATCCGACTGGTCGAACGAGGCAACTCTACCGGTCAAAATGACCCCTGCATGAAATTTTTTTTATACCCCTTCTGCAATTTATTTAAATGTTTTGATTGGTTCTTAGGGCACCTTTGGGACCCCTTTGAATATAAATCCATTTGTTTCAAAATATAATTACGGTTTCAAATTTATACGGATTTTACCAACTTCGATTGTGTTGTTTTAAAATAGCGACTAGTCATTGCTATCTTTAAAGTTGTGTTTTCGCTGCTATGATTTTAAATGAGTAGGAAGAGCCTCGATGGCGTGCCATGGGTTCCGGTTCTGCTATTGTGGGATCGGACTGTGACAACAATTTAAATTGATTTTTGTGTTTTTCTTAAGACAATATGCGGTTCTCTTAATCGCAATTATATATGGATTAATTACTTAGAAGTTGGTAAAAAAAAAAATCCCTCATTTTGGATTGATTGAGTTTAAAAGACAAATCATTTTTCATTTTGGTCAAAAGTACTGATTAGTAAAACTTAATCCAATCAATTCCTAACGTTAAAAAAAATACACACACACACACAAAACACACACACACACACACACACACACACACACACAACGGGTTGAACCTAACACCAAAAAGTCTATTTTAAAAAACTTTTGACTAAAGTTTCCTTAGGCTTTGTTTGGTTCATGGATTTCATGGATTCCATTTTATTTTCCTTTCCCCTCTCTTTTTTCGCAGAAATTCATAAAACCAAACAAAGTCTTAATTAAATCCTATGTCCAAGAGAATAAAACACAAGTAAGATATACTCGTTCTAGGAAGCATGGACTCTTCTGAAAGATAGCTGCACCCGCACTGGGTGTCGGACTACCGCACCCGTGCTTCCTAGTACTCGTTTATCCGTCCAATACGCTTGTTTGGCAACCAATTTTAGATATTGCGTTTGTGTTTGTCATGGCATCAGTCTAAATTTGCATCAACGGCACCTATAACAAGCAAATCCTATCTTGGTGAGTTTGGAATTTTTTTTGGCTTGTGGAGGATGGAACTCAAAGTGAAAACCCTTGTGGATTCCCAATAGAGGTTACAAAGATAGCCTTAAAACATCAACCAATTGAGTCTAGTGACAAATCATTTACATAGACTTGCTATCCTATTATATGAAGGTTAAAAAGATAGTATTTTGATCAATGTTAAAAAATAAAAAAATAAAAACAAACAAACAAAGAAATCATTGTCGCCTAGTTAAATGAGGGTCAAACATAATTGTGCAAAAAACATAAAAAAAATTTAAAAAAATTAAAATAAAAACTTAAGTTAAAGCATATATTAGGTAATAAGGCAAACAAAGACTAATCACAAGTTAAGCCCTACATGTACCCATGAATAGGAATATGAGCCAAACCTCCATTATTTCAGTAGTTGTTGAAGCTTTTTTTTTTTTGGTGAAAGGGTAGTTGCAAAGTCCAAATTTGAGAGTACCCATTAGATCGTATCTCTCTGTTAATTATATACTTTTAATAAGCTCAAAAGTCTCTGTCATGCATAAATGGGTGTGACCACAATGAATTTTACAGTCTCTCTTCTTTTTGCATTGGTCCACATTAGAGTGTGGATGAATAAGTGTGAGATTCGAGTGTGGGTCTAGCATTACCCTTCTACTAAAGCAGTAGTTATAACATGCAAGTTTGGAATTAATGTCCTTTTCTTTTTCTTTTTTTAAATGGCAATATGAAAATCCAAAATTTTATAATTCCTTTGTCTATTGACCTCGGAGTTCGATTATTGTATCTTCTTATTTGTGATTAATTATAGGCATCCATAACAAATTGCAAAAAATTCATTAAGCTACAAACTAATGAAACTTACAAATACCAGGCTGCACTCCATTTTTCCTCCCAACGAGCCAATTTTTCTCTTGATTTGAAGGAGGGGCTTTGTGTTCGGTTTATTCTACAACTAGGTGAATTCAAGAAAGAACTTTTCAACAAAAACAATATATCTAGGCTTAGTTTGGCCCCCATATGGTGCTTCTCCTTTTTTAAAGCACAATTTAATGTTAATTCATTTGGTAACTAGTTTATGAGCTTTGCAAAAATTGAACTTAGGACTTTTTTGGAGGAGCTTTTATTAGTTTTATGATGTCTTTTTAAAGAGTATTGTGTCACTTGTATAAAATCATCAAAGAACTTAATAATAAATTTCAAAAAGTCCTTTTAAAAAGCCGCATGGGGGCAAACTAAACCCTAGTTGGCTTTATTTTCTTTGCAAACAAGCAAAGAGGAAAGGGACGACAAAATCATGTTCCGCAACCCCGTCCTAATAAGAAGAATTAACAAAATAGAAAATACTACAATTAATTTCTCTAGAAATACTTCTTATTGTTCTATCTTGCTATTGGTCCACGTGTCACATTCTAACATGGACTAATCACAAAACACAAAAAAATTAAAATGTTCTTATATCCTAATAAAATACTATCCATCTATCGAAGTTACAAATTTTGACAAACCCTTTAGCGTTGAAATTGTGTGGCACTATGATTTATATATATAACCTTTAGGTTGTTCATTGATATTTTAATTGCCTGGTTGAGAAAGCTAGATTCTCTTTTAAATGTAGTTCATAAAAACTATTACGACATCGCATTTGACGAACAAGGGCTAATTGGGTCTCCTTGAATTGATATTTGGATGTACTTTTTATATAGCATATTCGTGTGGCTATCAATTATCTGTAACAGTTTTTTTTTTCTTCATAAAATCAATTTTTATTAGAAAATTGGGGCAATTAGGACTTAATCCAATTTAAGGAATTTATAGTGGTTTTGATATAACTAGCAAAAATATTTGAGATTAGGTCCACTCCTTTGTATTTTAACAAATCTATCCCTAATATTGGTCTACACCAAGTGTTTTACCCCTCTGCACCTCCGGCGACCTCGCCTGACCTCCGGCGAGTCGGCGACCACCACCATCACCTCGCCTGACCTTCAGTGACCTTGCCTGACCTCCGGCGACCTCGTCTAAACTCCGACGAGCACCATCACAACCTTCCTTGCCTCCACCGACCACCACCACCACCACTAGTAGCGATCACCACCACAACTTCCGACGACCACCATGACCTTACTTGATTGACCTCCTTCACAAGAATCACAACCAAAACATCAGATCAACATACAATGATCAGAAACATGTTTTCTTATATCATACCATCGAAAAGTTGTGAAATTTATCATAAAAATAGTTGAGAAATTTCTGAAAAAAATCCATAACCTTAACACGATTTTTCCAGTAGAATTTTTTTTTTTTTGAAAACTCAGATCAACTTAGCATTCACAACCTGGAAACAAACCAAATTAAAGCTACATTGATCCCAAATAAAAAAAAAGTTGTGAAAATTTTTCATGCAATGATCACAAAACAAATTTCTCAAACCACCGAAAAGTTGTGAAATTTCACAAAATTCGTGAAAATTCACAGAAAAGTGAAAATGCTTGCTGTGCACTGGCTTGTGGTGATGTGGTGGTCTTGAATCTGCTCGTGGAGGTCCCAGTGGTAGTAGATCTAGTCGCAGTGGTGGTGGATCTGAAATTGGTGGTGGTCGAAGGAGACATATCTCCAAGCTTTATCCAACACTTCAATCTCTCTCTCCATTGCCTCTACTACTTGTTTCTCAATTGTAACTCATTTCTGATCAGCCTCATTCTCAACATCACCTCCTCTAACCAAATCATCCTCTAATTCGACCATCATCAGGCCGGGTTATGGTGGTGACGACGGTGATAGTGGTCAGTGCTGAGAGAGAGAGAGAGAGAGAGAGAGAGAGAGAGAGGTGGTCGATGTGGTGGTGGCGACAGAGGTGATGGTGGTTGGTGGTCCACTGAGAGAGAGAGAGAGAGAGAGAGAGGTGGTTGGTGGTCCACTGAGATAGAGAGAGAAATGGAAGAGAGAGATAGAGAGAGAGAGAGAAAGAGAGAGAGAGAGGGATGAAAATGAAAATGCAAATGAGGGTAAAGTATGTCCAAAAAATATGTGGTCAACTGGTCAAAAGAGCTAATTCTAATACTCTTACTGAATTATGTCCTTATTACTAAAAAGGTTTCTCTTGTGTCTCATAACCAAATAATTCTCCTAATGTGTGATTTAATTCCAAATTTCTATAGAAAATTTGGCAAAAATTGATAAAATTATATTGATGACAAAGAATTTAGAAATGACCATATAGATGAAAATTTAAATTTTCTAGTTAAATGATCTCATTCAACATAATAGATTTTAACATCGAAATTCTGAGCAAAACATAAATGGGGCAATATTTGAAATTCACAAGCACACAAATATAAGTAATTCAATTATTATTATTATTATTATTATTATTATTATTATTATTATAATAATAAAGCTTTGGGCACAAAAATTTACAAACAAATTTCACTAACAAAATGGAATGTCTAACCCACAAACTAAAGATTAAAGTTGCTAGATCTCACCATCCCTACTAGATATGTCACCTTATTAGTAGAATTTGTTTATAAACTTTTGTGCCAAAAGCTCTATTATTTTTTTTTAGCTCTTGGTAATATTATCATATGTTCGTTGGTCTTATAAAGAATCTAAAGCTCTCACACAACAAAAAAAACAAAAACAAAAAACAAAAAAACAAAAAAAAAAAAAAAAGAAGAAGAAGAAACGTCAGTCATAATTTATAGAGGGCGTCCTCTCTTTATTAAAGAGAAGACATCTGTTTTGGCCGTCAGATCGTGTTTAAAAACTGTGAAATAACAACACTGCCCTTAATGAAACACGATCTGACGGCCAAAACAGATGCCCTCTCTTTAATAAAGAGAGGGCGCCCTCTTTAAAGAATTTTTGTATATTTATATATATAGTCAGGTTCTAGTCCGTACTGAGTAACTCAATAGGGGTGGACACGAACAAGGGCTCGAAGTTCGGCTCGATAAAGGTTAGGCTCAACTCGTTCATTTGAGCTCATGAACATGATCGATTAAGGCTCGCGAGCAAGCTCGTAAAAAGTTCATTAATAGGTTTAATAAAGAGTTTGTATAGTGACTTATATATATATACTTATTATAAAACTATATAATTTTAGAGAAAATATGACAAACCTCGTAAATAGGCTTGATAAATGATTGATTTATCATTAAATTATATAGTTTTAAAGGGCGCTCGAAAAGGTTCGTTACAAAGCTCGCGATCACTTGAAAGCTCGGCTCATTTGAGCTCGTGAGTAAGCTCGCGAGCTTGTGAAAAAGCTCGCGAGCAAGCTTGGCTCAGCCCTTGTCCACCCCTATGGGTAAGCGTACTACGCTTAAAAAGGCAGATGGGGTGGGTAAAGGGATGGCAAAAATTCCAGATCTGTCGGAACTCCACCCAGCCCTAAATCGAACGGGTTTGGAGGAGGTATTATAGGAGTATGAGCGGGTTTGTAAGTGAAAACAAAAACCCTAATGGAGTTGGGCGCGGAGGTGGTAATTCAAAATACCCCCAATTATTGTGTCTAATGTAGTAATATACCCTTATACTTTCCCTCTATTTGCTAAAATACCACGACTTATATATATATATATATATGTATATTACAGTCAGACCTAGCCTGCATTTTTTCCAAGTGAAAAATCCAATGTGCAAACCCAGTGCGCTTTAGAGCCTGGCTGTGTATATACATATACCTTATACCATGAGTCCATGACATATAAAAAAGAGAACAAAAATATTACATAGAGCAAAAACTGATAAGTTTGACTCATGAATTTAGTGAGCCTACCATGGTTACTTTCCAATTAATCATTTAATCCATTAATTTACTAAAATATAAGTTTTAAAATTTTATTTAAGTTACTCCGATGGTAAAACCATCACCGGCCCGATTAAAAACCGACCAAATCCGACTCCGCCACTAATAAGGTTGGGGCGAGTTTGATAAACAACTTTTTAATAGGAGTAGGAGTTAGGAAGAGTCTACTCCGTACCAAACTCGTCCCGTTGCTGTCCATAAATGGGACACCCCATACATGCGCGAGGCGGGTTCTTGGCTTTTTAAGCCTAGCTCGCTCAGTGCACTTACCCAGTATACACTAGAGCCTGATTGTATATAAATATATAACAGGTTAAAAGCTAGTTTGGGCAGCTTTTACTCAATTACAAACTACTTCGATTAGCTCATATTATTTTCGTAATTGTAGAATTTGGTTTGCTACTATTTTATTTTGGATTTTACAATGTCGTAATCATTTATAAACTCTAAAAACTATTGTCAAACTAGGTTTTAGCTAGTTAGATACACTCGAGCGTGAGCAATTTCTAGGGGTGTAAACGGTTCGGTTCGATTTGGTCTGATTTTTCAGTAGAACATATCGATTTTGGTTCGGTTCGGTTCTTACACTGCATGATTTTTTTTGAAAACGGACTGAACCGATTGATTTGGTTAGTCTGATCGATTTGCTTACACCCCTAGCAATTTCAATTATAATGGAAATCCGAAGGTTACTTAGTCTTGAAAAGGAAACTTAAAGCTCATCAATTTTTTTTTTTTTTGACAAAGCATGAACGTCTCATGGATGCATTTAGGACCCGTTCAGAATATCTTCTCCTTCTGTGATTCAATTGCGAAAAAAAGAAGAAAAAAAGAGTAAGAAGCTGTTTCAGGCCAAAAGCTATTTTCGGCAGCTTTTACTCAATCACAAATTTATGCAGTTGGCTCACATTCTTTTAGAATTGATGAATTGAAAAATCTGGTTTGCTAAACAAATTCATTTTAGTTTTTAAAATTTCAATTTCATAACGAATTTCAAAAACTATTTCCAAACGGCACCTCGCTTGAGCCCCCTTAGATTTTAGTAAAGGTGAGATATACCCTTAAACAATTAAAAAAAAATTTACACTTAATCTCCCTTCCCCCCCCCCCCCCAAAAAAAAAAAAAAAAAAAAATAGAAATCCCTTGTTTTATTAGTAATTGAATTTTTGTGTTGATTTTTATAGCACTAATTTGTTTCATCTACACAAGAATACATATAAATAGATCCAAAAAAATCGCCTCAAGACGCTGCCTCCAAACCCCCCTAAACTCGACCTCTCTAACATGCAATTTCTTGATTTCATCCATGCCAAGCCCCCCATTTTGAATTTTTGCATCCGCCCCTGAAAGTCATTCATGGCTTACCTCAACATTCAAAATCTTTGCATGACATAATGCCGATGAGGTTATCGGAGTAGCTAGAAAATAATTTGAATGATGACAGTTGTTAATTTAGTACCACAGAAAAAGGGAAAGTTCTATGATACATGCTTGTGGTTTTGGTCCTAAAATATTATATGAATAGTTAGTCCGCAAATATTGTAACTAGAATCCAAAATATTGTAATTTAAAATCCGCTTTACTTTTGAAAATCAAAGTGGTTTTCACAATTAGTAATGCCACATTCACACCAAACTCCACGTCTAATAATCCTGGCCTTTGATTCTAGTGGACTCCATGTGGGTCCCACGTGGGTCCTACACGACACTCACAAAAATCGATCAGGGGTTAGGATGTTTTGAGTGTGGAATTTGGTGTGGTGGTAGCATTTTTGTTTCACAATATTTTGAAACTTAATCACAATAGTTTAAGAACTAAATTATAACATTTTAGTACCTAATTAGGATGTATGACATATCCTAAATAACTAAAATGTATCATAGAAGATCTTTAACGAATTATATTTTTGCACATAAATGACAAAAAAAATACACCATTCGCATTATTTGGCCTTTACTATTAGGAAAACAATTTTCTCTACATAGAAGAAATAAAAACAAATTTTTTTTCCCCAAAAAATCAGTGGATTAACTGGACCTCACCTAAACTGTAGCCCCCACTTAGAAGAGTTACCCTTGGAAGCTACTGCTTTTGTTGCTATTGTTGCTAATGACATCGTAACTCCTCGAAATAAAAATGTTAGACACACAATACATTCTACCATAAGGCTTTAAATATAATGGGACAGTTAGAGATATATCCCTTGTCAGTTAAAAATTTAACAAAAGGTACCTTCAATATCTGCATTTAATCAAAAGTCCCGCTCTTTGACAAAAGGACAAAATTGACATGCACCCAAACATTTCCCACATTTCCCCACTTCCGCCCAACTTTTCACGCGCAATACTTTTGCAGCCGCTCATACGGTATGAGTATTATACTGTATGATATTCTAAAATTCAAAAAATATTTTGCAACTTTAAATCTCCATAACTTTTGATATAAAACTCCATTTTCCTCAAATTTTATACCGTTAGAATCGTGTCGACGATAGTTACAAACCTAGTACCATTGCTGATATATTTTGAGCAAAAAAAAAAATCAAAATCAAAATCTTACATTCCTTGTGTAACTGAAAATTTTACAAAACTACTTTTATGAAGTTTTACAAAACTACTTTTATGAAATTTTATAAAACTCTATTTTTTTCAAAAAATTTTCAAATTGAAAAAAAAAATGCTCAAAACATATCAACAATGGTACTAGTTTTGTAGCTCTCGTCAATACGATTACAGCAGTATAAAATTTGTAAAAAACGGAGCTGTAAATCAAAAGTTACGGAGGGTTAAAGTTTTCAAATATTTTTTTAATTGAGGAATGCTATTGTGCAGCCATTCACACGGTGTGAGTGGCTGGAATGTTTGGGGCAATGTTTGGTCACTTGCTTGTGAGAGGGACTTTTGACAAATTCTAAAAAAAAAACCGGCTCCTTTAAACTTTTGTTTGCTTAATTAAGGATTTGGTCATAATTTACCCTTAAATATATGTATCACGTACTGTGTAAGTAATACATAAAAAAAGTGTGAAAAAACCAAACAGCATAAGGTACAACACATTTAAAGATCTGTTGTGAAATGTGTGGTTAGCATTTTTGTTTACAAAATCCACTTAAAAAAAAAAGGGGGGGTGGAGGAGTTTAAAGAAAAAAGTGACCAACCCTGAGGGCAGAAGTGGAACAAGTTGAAATGCAAACATCAAGACTGCGTTGAGGGAAAGCTACCCGAAGAAGTGGCAGACAAAAAAATGGATAAGGCTTCCTCACTCACACTTCCAGACTCTTTCGGTTTCGGTTTATTCTTTTTCCATTTATGGGTTAAATCTCACATTTTGCCCTAAAATGTTCATGAATATTCATTTTAGCCCCCTCTAGGCTCTAGTAATCAAATTCCTCACCCTTTCCATTGAGTACAAATTTGTTCACCCAAACACTTTATTGGGTGAGTATGTGATACCTACCACTTTTTATGGGCAAATTAAGCACAAATAAAGGAAGCAAACTGGTGGGTCTAACATATTCATCCAAATAAGATGCTTGAATTATCAAATTTTGGGTTAGCAAATTTGTTCTCATTTCAATTTTTGAAAACATGCAAAAGTTATAGCATATGTATAACACCCACATTTGTGTTATTTCATTTGCATTACATTGTCATGCATGATAATGTGATGTGGCGTGTCTTATGACACATGGTTGAGTGAGTTTTGACTCACGAGTTGATTTGGGTGTCTGTATTGGAGAACCCTTTGAAACTGTTGTGATTGAAGATTTATTGTTTGTGAAGTCTCTCCGAGTATGAGACGGTCACTGTAGAACATTTTAAATGTTTATTTGAAAATAAATGTTTACCTGTGTATTTCAATATCTGTATTATTTTCTGTTTTAGAATTTATTTCTGTTGTTAGATTTAGTATCCTGGTGAGGACGAATGAACACGCTATTAATTTGGTAGGCTAATTAGCAACTTCGGAAACGTCATATAGAAATTCGCGTTTTAGCGACCAAACGAAACTTAGTCGAAAACTTTTATAATTTTGGGGTTTCACTTGTAAAGCTATGAATAAGCTGTATAGAAAGTTTCAGAGACTAATTAGGAGTTTTGAAAACTCGTGGGGAGGTAAACGTAATTCTTAATAGTTTTGCCTATATATAGATAGAGATGAGTTGAGATATTTCACAAAGTTTAACCTAAAGCTTATGAAAGGAGGCCAAAAGGGGGCTAGAGGGAGATTTTGTTGCTTCAAGCTTTGCGACGCCAAACGACGACCTTCCGTCAGTTTGTTTTCTCCCAGATTTCATATTCGAGCTCCTCGAGGTAAGAGCTTCGTTTTGATACCTATTAGGGTCTGTTTGGCTAAGTTTTTTGAAAAGTTGTTTTATAGAATTTTTCATAAAAGTTGATAAATGGAATTTTGATCCATAGGAATTGTACTAGACGGACTTCTACACGTTCTTTGTACACGGGTTTTCTTTGAATCGAAGTTTAAGAGCGTAAATCGGAGGTAAGTGATTCAACTATGTATTTGGAATGATTTCTTGACATGTATTCATGTTTTGTGTGAATAGCATGTATTAATTCTTAGAGATATATTGTGTAGTTCATATTGGACATTTATATTGATAAGTAGGCTCAATAGCACGGTGATATGTTTTGATTACCGCGAGCATGGTGATATGTATTTGAGCATGTTAAGTTGCTTATTTGGGTCAGAAGGAGCACGTGGTCACCGTGCCATTTTGTGGAGCCGATATAGGCATTAAGGTCGCACGATTGAAGAGAAGAATCGTGGGTCTTACCCTTTCGCGTGGACTTATTGGCGAGTAGTCGCGGATTGGGAGTATGGACGGGCACGTGAGTCTCCGGCGACTAGTATGAATTGTAGAGATGTGAATGCGGACATGTTTATCATTCATGTACATATGTTGATTTATTCACTAAGCTTTAGCTAAAAATCGAAATATGTGTGGTTATTCAAATAACCATTTCAGGTGTAAATGCTGGCGAGGAATCGCAGAAGTAAGCACGAGGGTTGGGAGTTCGCTTGGGAGGCAACTTAAATGTTAACTTTGTAGTTTTGGGACAATAGGATGTTGTAATAAGACTTTTTATTGTTCTAACTTATGTTTAACTTCGTATGATAGAATGGATTTTAAACCGTTGTAATAGTTAGTGACATGTTGTAATCCTGCTTTAGAAATGTTTTAATACAGCTAAGATTACTTTGGATTGAGTTTGAATTGAGTGGTTGATCACTGGTGAAAGTTAGAAAGCTTTTAAACTTGAAATTCTGCAGTTTGGGCTGCTGCCAGGGGAGCAGTCGACTGGTCCTGTGTTCAGTCGACTGAACCCCTGTATCTGTTAGCAACTGCTTCTTATTATAGCAAAAGCAGTCGACTGGGCCCCGTCTCAGTCGACTGGACCCCCAGCCTCAGTCGACTGGAATTGCTATTAAACATTGTGAAAACTCCCTGCCTTCTCCCGTCGACTAAGCAGTCGACCGAACCTCTGGTTTTAAAAATGTGTTTTGTTTTTCCGCTGCGTGTGTTCTTCAAACCTAATTTTGGGAACGTTAATGAATTGGTTTAGCCTCGGTGGCGTGCCACGGGCTCCGGTTCCGCTATTGTGGGACCGGGCTGTGACAATATGATTCATTATAGGGCTATTTGGCTACACTTGGGGAAAAAACAAACATCATGCAGTGTTTTAACAGGGTTTTAGGGCGTGTTTGAAAATATTAAAAATATAGGAGTATTTAGGACCAACTAAGGGTGTGTTTGATAACCCAATTAAGTGATGAAAATTAAAATTTCTAGCGCTTAATTTTTTTCAGTGCGTTTGATAATGTACCACTTAATTCAAAAAACTGTCAAAAATTCACAAAAAAAACGTTAAGTGAAAATTTTCTATTGAAAATAATCACTGAATGCAATTTGTTTTAGTTCTTGAAACACTGTTTTCAATATTGCAAATACACATCACTTAAAATTTTCAATACATAAATTCAGCACTTAATTTTTAGTAATTTTAATTTTCAATTTTATCAAACACACCCTAAGTTTTATTTTTATTAGTTACTTGTGAAAATAAGTTTTATGGTAGTTTAAAAAAACCAAAACTTGGATATTTTAAATGAGACAGATTTCTACGAACCTCAAAAGTAGGCACATAACACGAAATTATTTAAAGATTATTATTCTTTGAACTATAAAATCAATTCTTGCGTTACCCAAATAATTTCTTCAAAACTGCAATAATAGTTTTAAGTATCAGGACTATTAATTACATTTTGCAAGAGAATAGATCGGAGTGTTCGACACAATTTATTTATTTTTTTCTTCTATTGTTTGAATTTGATAAACAATGGGTGTATATAGTATAACACAGCAACAATAGACTATTTTCAAATGATATATATATCAAATTCTTCACATCAAATTTATACTTTGTTACATCAAAGTCAAATTTGATATATCAAAATTGATCACTACGACACATACATCTAATATTGTGTATATATATATATGTATAAATAAAGTGTATTTTTACCTTTTTCTTATTTTTGTATTCTACCAATGTTTGTATTCTACTCATAATTAAATAAAATTATATATAAATAATATTTTGTTGCATCTCTTGGGATGCAGTAAATTTGCCAGTCTTGAGAGGCAACATTACAGTAATCTTTTACTGCATTTCTTGGAGAGTTTTTTGCTGATGTGGTGCAACAAATTTGGTACGATTACAAATTTGATGCACTATTTAGGTTTAGCTTGGTCTTACATAACTTTTTAAAAGTAGTTTATAAAATTTATTGTATTAAGTTATTTGATAATTTTGTATAAGTAACACATTAATCTTCAAAAAAAATATCATGAAACTAAAAAATAACATTAAGTTTTTAAAAGCTCCACTCTAAAGCTTTTAAAATTATAAAATTAATATAAAATTATATTTTAAAAAAAGAAAACCACCAAAATAGAGGTCAAACTAAGCCTTAAAGATGGTCTTAGTTAACTATATTTGCAACATGTACTCTACGAGCATCTCTGACAAATTAGTTGAAACTATTTTTTTTTTTTCCCACAAAAAATAGAGCAAAATTGCTAAAACAAATATCTAACAGACTATCTAGTTGGCTCTATTTACATAAAATACTATCCAGAAGTCAACAACAGTGAATAAAATAACAATGTAGTAACATATCTCATCATCATCAGTATAGAAAACAGAGTTGACTCAGAAAAAGTGATTATCTATAGTGATATGAATAGAGTTTTTAGTTGAAACTGAGCTATAAATGAAAGAGATAATTTTTCTTATGTATTTTTAGTCTATTATTGTTAATTTAGATTTTTATTGAGTGACACATATTTTATTCTAATAATTATATTAATAATATAGAGAGATAAAATATGAATAAAATAAGGCACGTATCACCCTATAAATTCTGAATGAGCGACGGGACCAAAAATAGGGGAGCAAAATTCCTCTCATTAAAGAAAGGACTGACTGGTGGTCATGAGTGAGAAAAACGAAAGCTAGGCGGGTAAAAATGAATATACATAAAAAATTGAGGGAGTTTATGAAATTTCGACGACTCCGTGACTCCACCTCTTGTCCACGTGGCGTCGGGATAGACGCACTCTGAGTCGTCGTCTTCGCCTTGAAGAAGAGAAATAGAAAGCAGAAGAATTCAGTCCTTCTAGAGAGAGAAAGTAAAGTGTAAAGAGAGAGAGAGAGAGAGAGAGAGAGTATCTGTGAGTTTGAAGATAAATTGCTTCTAGGGTTTGGAGGGGTGTGTGTGTGTGTGTGTGAGAGAGAGAGAGAGAGAGAGAGGGTCAGGTCAGTCGATGCGGTGTGTTTGTTTCTGAGGAAAATTTCGTTTCGGAGAAGGATGTATGTTGCTTCTATGCGAAAGTCTTTCAAGGATTCTCTCAAAGTTCTTGAAGCCGATATTCAACATGCCAATACTCTGTAAGTGAACGATTTTCTCTTTATTCGTATGAATATATATATATATATATATATATGTGCATATATATATATATTTGAAACAGTTTTGCTTGAGATACGTGTGTATTTTATTATATTTGCTGTTTGATTCTGCTCGAATTAGGACTTAAATTCGAAGTATTGAAAATCTTATGGTCCTCGTACAATTTTTAGAATTTCTTTCCTAGTTTCTGAGAATGACGGTTTGATTTCTGCTATGTAACTGTTTTTATTAGAGTTTGTACTTTGAATGATTTTTGTATCATTTGATCTGAATGATGTTGTAAGGGGTTAGTTTCTAGTTAGTTTACTCATTAATAATCGAAGGAAAAGATAATCCCTTCAACTTATGTTGATAATCATTTTGTTTGACTCTTGTTTTATTTAATTTTTGGATACAAAAAGAAGGCCCTGAGGATTTGATTCGATTTTTCTGTTCATGACTTTTATTGGATCAGGGTCTTTCTATGATACAACCAATACATTAAAAGTTACTGCGCATTGGTGCTTGGTTACTATTCAATGTAACATAGTTAACTAGACGTGGCACAGCCGCACATGGAAAAAGTTACTATCAGAGGAGGCCTTGTTAGTATCAAATGGTACTTTAATCAAGAAAACTAAGAACACAATAGCACATTGTTATTATCCATTGGGACCTAGCAAATGGAAGTATAATACAACAGAAAGTACAAGGTTGTGTTGGAGAATTTTCCATTGGATTAATGCGTGAAGATAGGGGGATGGTGTTGGAAATCCAATCGGAATAATCTGTTGCCTAAATGAAATAAGTGTTAAGATTAGCAAGACAGCTAAGCGATGGCCCTGTAAATTCTGTTGCCCTTTACCTTCATTGAAGTGTACTTATATGTGTATGCTTAAAAGGTTATTCGGGAAATATGTGAAGTGAGTGTTTCGCATAGCTCGTATTAGTAGATTAGCGAGGCTGGATAGTCCTTGCCCGAGTTCACGTGGGCAATGCAGTTCTACTTGGTAGTTTATTTACAGTGCGTTTGGGCTTTCGAGTCTCGAAGCTCAACTCCAGCAATTCACAGCTTATTTTTGTTTCTTGTGCAGAGTGGGAGTAATAGTTTAGCTAGTTGGGACTTTTTAGTAACATGAACTGAAGAAATGTGGGCCCCCACGAGTGTTTTATTGGCGGGGCAGTAGGGTTTGAACTCGAAAAGTCGACGCAGGTTCAGTGTAGCAGCGTAAGGTTGGGAGTTTGACATAAAGTTATGTAGTTGGATTACTTTGTTACTAATTTAACACTGCATTTGTTGCTGACCCAATAGGAGCCCGCTTGGGATAGCTTTTTTAGGGCCAACAATCACTTATGACTTATGAGTGATTGATTAAGAAGCTACGGCCGTTTGGATTAGCTTTTTCACAGTCTTTTAAAAAGTATGATTCTTTTTTAAGCTAAGAAACAGCCTTGTATTAAGTTCCAACTTGTAGCATTTGGAAAAATTTCTTATTTTAAAAGCTAACCCAGGCGGTGACGGTCTCTGACAGTGATGCTAAGCAAATCTGACTTGAAAATAGATACTTGATTGGTAGCTCTAAGCATAGACTGCCTGCCAAGGCATTGTTGTCTTTCATATCTGGATTGTTCGGTATAAGACCATGGTAATTTATGACTGAATTTTTAAATAATTGATGCATCCAGGAATCTAGTTTTGGGGAGGGGGGATCATATGGGGGTTCGGTCCCAATATTTTTTTTTTGGCGTTTACTTGTACAGTTTTGATAATGAGATAACTATATAAGGAGAGAAAAATACAAACTATTTGAATCAACAAGGTATGGAGCAATTTGTAAACTAAATTCAGAATTTACATTTATAAATACACCAAACTTTTTCAAAAACTACATATACACCAGTTTTAAAAAAAATCTAAGGGGGGCGAGCCTAGTATAATTAAGTGTTTTTTTTTTTTTTTCCAAATCTAGGCTGCCGGCCCCCCACCCCCCCAAGAACTTTTTGACAATTGAGTTGTGGTAGATTTTTGGTGGGCAAAGACCGAAAGATGCAACATCTTAGAAAACAAAGGTGTTAACATACTAAAAGAGAAGACATTTTATGTAGAAAAAAGACGGTGAGTTATTTGACTCCCAACTACACTTTTGACCAAAAGTGTTGTAGTGGAGGAAATATTATTTTGGATACGAAGCAGGGTTGTTGACTGACATTAAACTTGCAAAACTAGTTTATCATCTCCTTGTCATGTTTCTATTTAAATTCTTATATTGTAATAAATATGTGTTGCAGGGCGTCCGATATTCCTAGGGAGTATGATGGTGCCTGCCTTCAGATGAGAATGTCTTACAGCCCAGCTGCACACTTGTTCCTTTTTTTGGTTCAATGGACAGATTGCAATCTTGCTGGTGCCCTTGGGCTGTTGAGAATCCTCATTTACAAGGTTGAAACTTTCTCGACAGCTATATATGCACATCTATTTGTATATTTTGATATATTTTGGAATATTTGTCAATGCATGACTCATAACCTTGCGTGTTCCATAGGTTTATGTTGATGGCACCACAACCATGTCAACCCACGAAAGGAAGGCAAGTATCAGAGAGTTTTATGGTAAGTTTTGTGCATTATGATTTTATTTGGATCTATCCTACCAACTTCTGCATATGCTGATATATGAACTTTTTGTGATCAGCTGTTATTTATCCCTCTTTACTGCAACTTGAAAAGGGGGTTACTGATACAGAAGATAAAAAACAGAAGGCAGTGTGCATGGAGAGGTACAGAAGGAGAGACGAGGAGGAGCATAGGCAATATTCAGATGTAGAGATTGAAAGAGAAGAGGAATGTGGAATTTGCATGGAGATGAACAGTAAGATCGTGTTGCCCAGCTGCAACCACGCCATGTGCTTGAAATGCTACCGCGAGTGGTATACTCTCTCTCTCTCTCTCTCTCTCTCTCTCTCTGACTACTAATATAATTGTTTGCGTGCGCTTGCAGTATGTGTGTCTGCTTATCTGTTTTATGTTACTATCCCTAGGCTGCTGTTCATTTTTAACCATTATTAAGGGTGTGATTGTGAACTTGGTGTGCACTTCCTGTTTTGATACCGGAAAATATTTCCATTGCAAGCAAACATATGGATTACTGAATATTATAAAAGCTATAAATAACTTGTTTTCTTTCTCTCTATCAACATATGTGTGAACATGTAGGGCTACACAGATGTCTTTGCCATTTTGTTTTAGTGTGTGTGGTTGTGGTTTGGGTTGGGGTGTTGAGATTGGATGCCATGCACATGGCGGCAGACCTATACGGGGGTTCGAGGCTGCAGGCCTAAGGCGAAATTTTTTGGGTCTAATTATTCGTATTACGGGCCTGATTTCCGATTTTCTGTATATCACTCTATATGTTGGCCTAAATTGAAAAGTGATAAGAAAATGTGATGAAGGTGGGCTGAATTATAACTGGACCAACATGTTATACAAATTTTTTATTTTCTGTTTTTCCAAAAGTGATTACACATCACATGAATATAAAAAAAAAAATTCCCATATATTTTTTTCCCAAAAAGTGTGTGTGTGTGTGTGTGCTTTTTTTTTTTTTTTTTTTTTTTTTTGGGGGGGGGGGGGGGGGGGGGGGGGGGGGGGGGTACCTACCTCTTATATAAGCTGGAACCGCAGGAGATGATACAAGAAGTAAGAATACTTGAACCTTTGACTTATGGCAGAAAGGGTCACCTCAAATAACTAGTAGAATCGGGGTTTTAGATTGGTTCTCCACATCTTCTCTTTTTCCTTTATTTTAGTTTTCGTTTCTCTTGTTATTTAATTCTTATGTTCCTTATCTAACTGCAAATTATGTATTCTAAAGTAGTCTTTATACATGTACTAACCTAAGGAACATATGTAAGCCCACTGCATTCTTAACTTGTAGGAATGTCTGGTAGTTTTTTGAAATGCTTTTGGAATCTCAAGTTAATAGTCTGCTCACCTCTTCTCACATAAGTAGTCCTTTGTCTGGTGCACAATTGCTGGTTGGACACTACATGCGTACATCATAGGAAAAGGCTAAGCAGGAAAAGGTTTACTGGGGTGGCAAACACTATCATAATTGATGATGTAACAATGTTGATGTTCATAATTGATGATGTAACAATGTTGATGTTTTTGACTTGTTGGTCTCTGAAAAGGCTTTTGTTGAAGAATAGAAAATTGAAAGTGAGCAAACAAAAGCGGTGATTTTGTTTTGGAGTGCGGAAGTTTGTAGATTCTGCAGAATGTAGTGCATTTTGGAGGTATTATAGTGATCGTTCCAATTATAGTAATCGTCATCTTTTCTTTTCTTTATTTTCTTTATTTTATCAAATACAAGGCAAGAGAAAGAAAAAGAAGTTGGCCACTGCTCTGGACTGGTGACTATTCTTGAGGATGGGGAACAATGTATTAGGACGAGGGATAAGATAATTCGATAATTTAAATGTTACTCGGTCAGAAGGGCAACCATGTCATAGCCCCTGCTTTAACAATCAGAGGAAAGCTTGTTGCTGGTGTTGTCGTGGTCGACTATCACGTGAAAGTATGAATTTTTTTCGAGCAGGTTTATAATTTTCCTGTATTTTGATTTTTAGAGTAATGCCAAAGACAACTATTGTCCTGCACTTTGTGGCGTCTCCCATTTTTCTCCCTTAGGAATTAAGTACTTGGGCTAATTCATTAGAGTCTTGGTTTTGTATTTTCTTTTTTCGTTTTAAAGAATACAAACTTTGAATGGAATTCTGAATTCTAGTGACTCTGAACACGCTAAGATGAACTAGTGAAATTATATAGAATGTTAATGTACTCACCACTTTCGATAAACGATAATTTTCAATCTGGGGAGAATGCAGTTTATGGTTCAAAAAGGACGAGCAATAACAAACCATTATCTAGAGCCATCTTTGCTTGTGATTCTACCATTTACTGCCTTTCCTCATTGTCTACTCTGACTTATGGACTCATATTTATCGCACCCTTGGGAAATAGTGTCTTCTGGTACAATAATTTAATGTAGTGCTTATTTCTTCATATTCATGACATGGCGACTGGTAGATAAAGAGTGAAATGTATCAAAAATTAACAAGCAGTCCTCTATGGATGATTGCGATTTACCAGAAGGTGCTGTATTTTTATTTGCTGCAACTCGCACGAAATTGGTCCAGTGTTTAGCAACTGTCACTTCATGTCTGAGATACTATTGACGATGTTTCTAGGGGCAAAGGCCTTGGATTACAAAAGGAGTTGGTGAGATGTACTGAAGGTAACATAGCTGCTAATGAGATGATCTTGATTAGTTCTCTAGCTCCCATATCTGCACAATGATATCTTTTAATTGTCATTTATAGTTCAGAAGTTGCTATTGATTAACCAATGATTTTGTGGATTGTATTCTGTGTGGTCTGTTTGCATGTACAAGACGTTTTTTGATACCCACAATAATCCACATGGTCAAGGGGGGAATGGTGGTTGGGTTCATTTGAGCCAATTGAAATTTTTTGGGCCAGAGCATGTATGCAAGGATTGCATTTGAGATTTTCTTAAACTTCTTTCCACGAGGAAGCGAAGTTCTGGATCCATTTCCTTACACTTCTGTGGAAGAAGAATGGATTTCCATTGTCACCAGTCTTTTAAATGCATTGTGTACTGCAATGGTTAAAGTGTGGAACAATCAAGCGTGATAGGACTGAGTCCCACATCAGCCACTAAGTGCAAAATATGTCAATGACTGCTTTTTATCATGCCTGAGTTTTTTTTCCCTTGATGTGAGAGGTAGCCCCCAGTTGGTGTAAACGCATAGTGGATTATAACTTTGCCAATTTTATTGAGAAATCAAGACATAAGCAAGCGATATTAGTCTTGATTTCCAATCTACATTTACATATAGAGTATGCAACATGCATCCTGCTGACTGGTTTAATTCATGGAGTTTGACTCTCTTCTTTTATGTTCTTGCAGTTTCTTATGTGTAGGCTTGGCCTTCTTAAAAATGATTTTCTTGTATTTTACAAGAAGCTATAGCTAGCCCACCAACAAGCTGTAGCTAAGTTGGATGTAGAGGATAGTATGTTGGATGTGGAGTGTTGGACAAAGAGATTAGAATTTCCAAGCTTACGGGGTTAATGAGGATTGAGTTTTTCCTTGAAAATCTAGATTTTCTGTGACCTTTGTGGTGTATTTGGATTGGCTTTATTTGTTATACAATTATGCTTTACACTTACACCTGGGCAAAATTTACAAATTGTTCTAATATGTTGCAGGCGTACGAGATCACAGTCGTGTCCCTTTTGCCGTGACAGTCTGAAAAGAGTGAATTCTGGGGATCTTTGGGTATTCATGGACAGCAGGGACATAGTAGACATGGCGACGCTAACAAGGGAGAATCTCAGAAGGCTTTTCATGTACATAGATAAGTTGCCTTTAATTGTTCCCGATAATCTTTTCGACCCTTACGATTCTCATCTAAAGTAGGCACCAAATGCATGAATCTCATTTGCCCTTTATATGTGCAGTGTATCCTCCTCTGCTTTTTCATTTACGTAACGACCGACATTTATATGGTCAATTTAGGTTAAGGAAAAAAAAAAAAAAAAATTGGATGCAATGTTTTGTACTGCTACTGATTAGAAAAACCCGGCCTGAGTTACTGTGAACAGGGGGGGGGGGGTCGAAGATGGGATTAGTTTAGCTGGAAGGGGTTTAATTGTATTTAGCTAAAATTGTACATGCTTGTATAGCCTGAACTTTGCTTACAGAAGTTTCCTGTTTCTGTTCCTCCTTTTGATGGGAAGATATATTATAATGTAAAGTTTGTCAATGGTAGCAAAAGCTTTCAAGTATGGTCTCCTTTTTTTTTTTCCTTCTCTTCTTCTTCTTCTTCTTCTTCTTTTCTTCTTCTTGTAAGACCTTGATAAATAGCTTCTGGTTGTGATCTTGTTGGCTTTGGTCATTACTTCAGTAAAGCTCTTTAGGAACATTTTCTATTGGTTCATATTAGCAAAGATGTCTATGTCGAGCAATCACAATGTGGAACCACGTGAAATGCCCGTAAAGAACTTTACTGGGAAAAGATGGTTGGAAAATTAATGCATTGTCTTGCGGCTCTTGCCATATTTGATTTTTTTTTTTTTCGATTTGTTCATGGAATGGTAGTTGTCCCAGAGCTAGACCTATTGTACTAAGACAGCCATATTTCATCTAAAAAAATGCTCTCAAAATGGTTAAGCCAAGTGCTCTATTCTTGTGTTTATGTATATTGGGCTTGTTTGCTTCAAGGACTAGGGCCCGAGGGCCGGGTAAGGTAGTAGGCTGTAGGGGGGTGCACTCATGCGGGTATGAGATGGGCCTGAAATGACCATAACTGGTCTTAATTTGCACAAGACAAAAAATAACCCACTTTCAATGAACCTGGCCCATATTCGTCATAGGACGCCTTGTGGTACAATCTGGGGCTTTTTGGCCTTTTTGACGAAATTAAGATTTTTAGTGCCTTCACTACACTGAAGCAGATAACATGTATTTATAATTTATGCACTGCAGGACTAACGCATTTAATAAGAAACGCTAATCCACCCAACTGGGATTTTTTGATTTTTTGGTATTGTGAGGTGGGCCATTGGCCAAGGTTCAAGGAGTAAATAAATATTCTCTCCGTCCTTTAAAAATAGTCCATTCTTGATAATTTAATTTTAAGAGGACAAAAAAAATTTTACACTTATTTTTCACAATTGCCCTTAATTATTACAGTTATTTTTTTAGTTTTATTTTATTGTAGATTTCAAAGAAGAGTAGTTTTAGAAAGTATGTAAAAATTATATGTTAATTTAAGAAAGTGGACAATAATTTTGGAACATTCCATAAAAGAAATGTGAACTATTTTTAAGGGACGGAGAGAGTACAAAGGAATCTCGGTGGAAATTATTGGCACTTGGCATGGATATGTCTAGAAATATTTTGTTTAGGGTAATGAATGATATGAGTAAAGATTGGGACACACCCAAATACATAACTTTTAGGACACAACTCAAAAGATGTCTATCTCTCTCTTATGATACCCAAAGACACAACTTTTGGAAACAATCCAAAAGATGTGTCTATATTTCTCATGTGATTTAACCGGATCCTATAGTGACACAGAGAGAGATAGACACATCTCTCGGGTTGTGTTTCAAAAGTTGTGCCTTTGGGTGTGTCCCAAGTATTACCATAATAATATTGTAAGAAGCTTTTTATACGAGAAAACACCTTATAACCCTTGAATGAGAAAACAACCACAAGAATCCTGAGGATCTCAAGATGCATTTATGACTACTTTCTCATCCAAGGATTATGAGGTGCTTTGTCATATAAGAAACTTTGGTTTAACTAGTGTCTGAGTCGGCTCCTAATTGAGCTTGTCTTGCCCTAAGCTCGGAACAATAATACTTTCGGCCTATGAACAAGTTCCAACTCAATTTTGGCCCCGTCTAAATCTAGGGCTCGTTTGAAAAGAAAAAAAAAAAAGCATTTTCAATTGCATTGCAGAAAATCAACGACTGCCATTTCAATCGGGGTTTAAACAAACGCGGTCTTAGTATTTTAATCTTGGCTTGAATTCTTTGTACCATAATCTTGACTCAATCAGGGATTAACCAAACAATCTTAGTACCATAATCTCTGCTCGTACTCTTAGAACCATAATCTTGACTTCGAGCTAACCCGGGGGTCTATTTGACTGTGTTGCCAGGTCATTTTAAGTTGGTTTAAAATGATGTTAGTTGACTGCAAATTCCAATGGATAGGCATCCGAGTTTCGACAAGGACGGGGGCGGTTCTAGAAAATCAATTTAAGGAGGGCTTGAATACGGCCTCTGGAAAAAAAACTTTTAGACTTATTTATGCATATTTTGGACATATTTATATATTTTTTGTGTATATTTTGGATCTATTTATATATATTTTGGACTTATTTAATACATTTTTTTTGTATATATTTTAGACCTATTTATACATATATTCTATATATATTTTTATAATTAACACAAAAGCATAAGAGAGGGGGCTAATTTTATAATGTTAGGGGGGCTTTTATAATTTTTAGGGGGGCTTTACTATAAAAAACTTTTTTTTAAGTGTAAATTTATAATTTTTCAAAAATCAGAGAGGTTTGAGCCCCTCTTTTACCCTCTTTGGACATAAGGAAAAAGGGAAAATAACATAAAGAGTAATGTTTTTGCTTATCAAAATTTTATAATAAAATGTATTCCAAATAATCTGCAATTTACAAAACAGTGTTTCAAGTCGAATTAGACTACATTCAGTGATTAAAATTTTTTTTTCTAGTAGATTTTTGGCTGCTTTTTTTAATGAATTGGTGGTTCATTATCAAACGCATTAGAAAAAATAGGTGCTGAAACTTTTCATTTTTAATTTCAACACGTTTGATAGAACTGAAAATTAAGTACTGAAAATTAAGTCCTGAATTTTAAGTACTGAAAATTTTAAGCGATTGAATTTGTATTACGGAAAATAGTTTTTTAACTACTAAAATAGACTGTATTCAGTAATTATTTTCAATAGAAACTTTTCACTTAAATTTTTTAATGGTTTTTGGTATGCCTTTTCAATTAAGTGGTACGTTATTAAACGCAGTGGAAAAAAAAATAAGTGCTAAATTTTTTTTTTTATTTTTACTACTTAATTGGGTTATCAAATACACCCTTAATTAACTTATCAAATACACTTTAATGTATGGAAAAACTATGTATATTTCACGGGCTGAGTGAGTGTCCCGTGATAAGCCCAAACCTTAGGGTAACAAAGTGGCTTAATTGAGCCTGTAGATGGGCTTTTTTTTGGTGTGTCGCGTAGGCACGTGCGCAGAGGACAGAAACGAAACGATCGGTGGGAGTCCATTACCCGCTCCAACACCGGACAAAGTGACTAACACAGAGACCACCGAGGTGGTAGTCAAGTTGGACGGGGCCAATATTTCTTACCCAAGGTCAGGAGCTCGAATTCGGTTCGTGAGTTTCTGTAGTCTGTAGATAAGCTTCTTCTGGTTCATTGGTCGCTTTGGTGGGGGGTGTGATGACGGACTCGCCTTTGTCTCAAACCGGACTTTTCACATGATTCTTGGAGCAAAGTAATTTACATGTATATTATGGAACGGACAGTTGGACCATTCAGTAGGATGAAGAGAAAGTTGTCAACAACGGCAAGTAAGAATTCCGAATAGGTGCTCCTAACTATTTTTCCTTCCTTCTCCTCTTTTTTTTTTCCAGGTTTAGCATTTGTTTGTAACATTCTTGAGGAATTACCATTATATGCTGTAGATTCCGATTGAAATGTGAGTTATTAATTCATTGATTATATGCAATTTCTTTATCATCTGATTCATGTTGCTGCAAATTGTGGAATGGAATGGAAGATTGTTTTTTGACCCATTATTTTTTAAGCTGTCCCTACTTATTAGGAAGTATATATATATATATATATATATATAGGTATAATGATTTTTCACTTCTGACCAACTTGGGATGGTCTTAAGTTTCTTAAAACTGCAGAAGTACACCAAGTGGTGGATAAAGAAAATAACCCAATTGTTTTTTAACACTACGTAAAGTTAAATTGTAAATTTAATAGTATAGATTTTTCTTGAAATTGTTCATCTATTCCTGTTTCTCTTTCCCAGATTTAATGTTCTTGACATTGTAGCTAAGGCTTGTCTTCGCCGTAAATACTTTGGCTTTTTCAGGAGAAATTATTCCATGTGACTGTCACGCCGTGTGATGATCACAAGAGAGAGTTTCTCCTTTTTCAGGGTCCGCAATCCAACTAATTTGAATTGTAACTGAACACGTAGTTTTGTTCTTGTAGGCTTTGTTTGGTTCATAGATTTCCATCTTTTTTTCCCTTTCCTTTATATTTTCTCTCATGAAATCCATGAACCAAATAGAGCCGTAAAGTTGGTCTCTAGCCATTTCAATGTCTTTCATGTTGCGGAAACTTGACATTGCTCAAGAATCCCAATCTGGCAGTGTAGACATGTTTATTTGTTTGTTTGTTTGTGCTTTTTTTTTTGGTCTTATGTATGAAGAGAACCCATGTATTGATTCTAGGGTAAATATCAGTGACCTCCCTTGAGGTTTGTCATAACATCAGAGACCTCCCTTATAAGGGAAACGTTGAATCAAAAACCTCCCCTCCTTTAATAGAACTTAATGGACGTGCATGGAAAATTGTGATGTCAGTCAAATTTTACATTAAAAGGACTAATTTGTCCTCATGTGCCAACTCTTTGGAGTAATTTAATACACATTCACCTCTGTAAATCGTGGAAAGAATTCAGTAGAAGGTTGCAAGTGGTGGAAATTAGCTTTAGATGCAATGAAAGATAGTTGTAATTTCATGTTTCATTATGTCTGTAGTGTCAATTTAGTAGCCTTGGGTGCTATGATTTTCAAATGAATTTGAGGCTTTAGTATTTTAACCTTAGTTGCTATATGATTTTCAAATGAATGCAAGGATTTTCAAATTTCCTGTTTCTTTGCCTTTTATTTATTGAGGTTTTTTTTTATTTTTCTTCTACATCTTCATGAATCATTCAACTTCACCAATCTAGTAGCAAAATGAACAACCAGTGAAGAGCAAATTGAACAACACAATTTACAAAATTGTAGCAAATTGAGAATTGCATTTACCAAAATAGTAGCAAAATGAACATTACAATTTACACTGATTGTTTCTGAAGTCTGATGCTCAGACAGATAATAAGTTCAAAATGGGCACACTGACTATATCCCCCACCATAACAACGAAATATTAAATTGTAATCACAATCCCACCAATATCAACTTGTATATCTCCCAATAACACAAAATACTACCCCAAAACATCAACAAAAACTCCACAAAATCCCAAATATAAACCAAAAAACTACACTTCAGAGCATTTGCCTTGTGGGTTTTCAAGAACTTCAGAGCATTGAATGTGAAACAATTTCTCATAACACGTTCTGCATCATGCTTGGCTAATAAGGCCATTTTTGTAATGTTACATGCCCATCTAACGGCGTTTAACCACCGTTACTCATAAGGGAAGTCCTTGATCAATATTATGCAAACCACAGGGAAGGTCACTGATATTTACCCTTGATTTTATCACTTAAATAGATAAACTATCAGGCCCCACGAGTTTATTGCGATCCTAATCTACCGGTGGCGTGAATTCGACCTGGCGAGCTCACGAGAGTTGCTGTGAGCCGTTCCCTAAAATTTTACCCAAGACTGAAATTTATAAATAATAATGATATAAGCAACAATCCATAATGCAAAGTCTTACAAACCAATTACTCATAGTAACAAATATTAACCACAATGTACTCTTCTGATCACACTAGCATTTGTTCAAGGAGTGGAATTCTACATCTAGGAAACTAAGCTCCATACCATGGTGAATGGTCATTTGAAACGACTGTCAGGCTCACGCGGGACTCACAGAATAGATGCATCACAAGTGGCGATTATTACCAAACGACTGTCATATGGGAATCTTTTTCGGCCTCTTTAAAGTATGGTTCACCAATAACATATGGAACTGGTTGGGCATGGTGTTTCAGAAGTGGAAGCCTTGGTTGAGCATAATCACCATCACTATCGTAATCGTCGGTTATCTTATGGTGCTTGATAGTTCTTAGAACTGTGGCCAACAAGATTGAACATCCCTGCATATATACATGGAAATTCAACCACAAGAAAGAAATTGATTCATCAGTTATTTCAGATAAAAGATCTTGAATCAAGGGCATGTTTGGATTGGTTGTGGCTTTTGAGAGAGGCAGAATCAAAATCATGAATCACTGGGGCATGGAGGGAAAAATCATTCAAACATGAATCTGCTTCCTGCATCACGTTTTGATCTGAAGCACCTCTAGACCTGTCTCAGCTAACTCGTGCTTTTGGAGCTCTAAATTGCTTGCAAAATTAGTTCAAACAGACTAATATATGTGTTTTTTCGGTTCCAAAACATAGGTTTTTGGAAGTGATTCAAAACAGAGTTGAAAAGGCAACTATAGCATGGGCATAAAAGGTACCTGTGCCAACACTATTCCCAGGCCTACCCATTGGAAAATTTCTTGGTTTGACCTCACAAAATTCTTTAAATCGTCCAATCTTCCGGATGGATCGTTAGGCAAGTCCTGATGAAAACCACAGCAGTTAACATAAATGTTCAATGCCCAATACAGAAATGGAGGTAGAACTTAAAATGCGACTTTTAGCTACGAAAATGCGACTTTTAGTGACGAAATTTTTGTCTCGAAAGAGTTGTGTATTTTTAGCGACGAAACTTTCATCGCTAAAAGTCGGTCTGTCGACGGACAGGTCCATTTTAGAGCCTGCCTTTATATATATATATATATATATATAGAGAGAGAGAGAGAGAGAGAGAGAGAGAGAGAGAGTGCTTACCTTCTGCCAGTCGGGATTTATGAAAACATCAGCTAATATTACAACCTCTGCCAGGAGAAGCAAAAACATGATAACCATATACTGTATTAAGTTAAGGCCAAGATTACCAGGTTTATTATGTGGCCATAAATTTCATGATAATCACAGTTGGAGGGACACTGACAAATAAGTAAGCAATAACTTAGTTTTTAAAAAAAAGGATACTAAAGAGAGGCAGCAAACATTTGCAGTAGCTGCAGCAATGTGACCAAGAAATGTAACTGCACACAATGTGATACCAATGGCAAGAAAAGCATGTATAATCCTGCAAAATTTTCCCGGAAAGTTTATTGGATAACAAACAACTGCAAGAAAAGAGTACATCATATATTTAAGGCTAAAAGAATCTTAGTACCGTGTAATTATGCTAAAGTATCACTTTGACCCTGGATTATTGAAACGCTTAAGGTCCTCGATTTGTAAATGCATGTCATTTATGGACAATTGTTAACGACGTCCAAAAAAAATGAGGGAACGAACATCATGGAGGGCACTTGCTCAAAAAAAAAAAATTAATAACTAAAAAAATTTGAGGCTTAAAAGCATTTTGGTATCCTCAAATGACACATGTTTTTAAATTGAGGCGTCTCAAAATGAAACTTCAGTATAATCACAGGGTACTAAAATGCTTATTAGAAACGCGCTGACTAACAAAAGATTTCCCAAATTGTTCTTCAATGACAGCATAATTGTGATAGCACACACACACACACACACACACACACACACACATGTGCACAAACAAGTATTTTCATGAAATTGTATCTTAGTTACCATGGAAAAGTAGGATCAAAATCAGTTGGATTTTCCTCAATATCTCTCTGCCAAGCTCTAACCATCCACAAACTATACATAATCGTTACAAACCCAAAAATTCCCGTAGTCAAGTTCGTGAGCTTTAATGAAAATTGGAGGCAACTTTTCACAATTCTGCCCATCTTAGTTAAGATAAACAATTGACGAACACTTCAAATTCTCAGTTACTTAAATGGCCAGGTGAAGAAGATGGGGCACATTAAAGCAAAGTAACTGTTGTGTCTATGATATGTTGGTGGTGCATTGATAAAACTTATAAGGTCCTTTGTAGGATTGCATAAAATAATATCAGGTACGGTTCTACACTCATTTCTATTTGCTTTTTATGAGAACCATCATGCTGGTGTGACAAAGTACTTATTTGAAGAGTGATTTTAGATGGAGCATGGACTCGTGTCTGTTGGGAAAGTCTAAAACTGGACCAGCTTTAGTCTAGGTCTCACTTTGGTTTTTGTGAGAACCAAGATAATATTGGTTTGTCAAGGGGCACAAACTCCTATGCAAAAAATTGGCACTCATCAGACAACTGAATTAATAGAACTGGTTCGTTCACTTATGTACCACATAACGTGTTCTTTGTTTCCTAAACAGCCTCTTACACAACAAAAGAGCATCTACAAAGACTCGAATGTATAAAACCGAGTCATTTATTAACCTTAGAAATACTAGTTCATAGCATTCCCAAACAGCCTCTTGAATATAAAACTCTCAATTAGTAAGAAATGAGTTGCTAATTTGCATTTCTCTATTCTCAAGTAATGAAATATCAAGAAGAAAATGAGTGAATGAGTGAGAAAAAGGAAGTTTCCAAGAAACTCGCTTTCTTTGTTTTTTTGGCTGAATATTGGAGTAGTACAATTCTAATTTCATGTGATGCTGCCAAGTAGGAATGTATGGAAAAGCATGGTGAGGGTCTTAAACCATTAAAGGCAATTTTGATTTTAGGTTACTATAAACTAATTTTTTTTTGGAATGTTATGCTAAGTTTTACACTTGTCTCAACCACTCACAGATTGGGAAAAAAAAAAACGGGTTTAAATTATGTCAATCTTTACGACATAAAGAGTAACGCCATGCTTTACAAATTTAAATTTCAAATGATTTGTCAGTTGCATCATATGTAGTAGCATGTTATACCACTGACAACTGTGTTATACCACCGACAACTGCTGCATTACGTGGTACAACTGTTAACCCAGTCTCAAGATTTTACTCCAGTGGGGCCCTGCTTAGGGGCTTTCCTCATCGTTTTTTTAACATTTGGATTTAAATTTGGAGAGCACGGCATTACTCCAACACAAAATGTACTCTTAAGATAACAATAATGCAATTCATTAGACAGATAGAACAATAGCTGAGAGTCAGGGGCGGAGGGAGGTGGGCCCACCAAGCTTTTAAAAGTTCACTTTTAGCATGTATAGTTGTTGAAATTTTCATTTTATTTAGATTGCAAAAATAGCATGATTGTTATACAACCCCAAAAAAATATTGGCTAGGCTCAAAATAAGAATTTAATATTTTGTATATGTTGGCCAAACGGTAATTGAATCACCCAAAATATATATATATATATATATATATGATATGTTATATTTGGCCCAATTGTAATCTTACACATCCTAATTCTTTACACTTAATATTTGAATTCAACCCAAATTATTTTACCATCATTGCAAATTTTACGAATCAGCACTTAATATCGAAAATTATGATAACTTTCTGCATGCAATGGTGGAATTACAAATAAACCTAAAAAATTTCTCTTTCGGGAGTGCTGCCCGAACCCTTGTGTGATTCTAAGTCCTCTATAGATAGGCCCTCTAAGCCGTTATTCTTGGCTCCACCCCTGCTTAGAGTGGTCCAAGTAAGTGAACAGTTCAGCTAAAATTGAGAAATATTTTAAACTTTATAAAGGAGTGACATCGACTGATGCTGTAGTGTAGTGGTTATCACGTTAGTCTTACACACTAAAGGTCTCCAGTTCGATCCTGGGCAGCATCATATATAATTCTTTTTACTTTTGAGGGATTTACTTTCAAGGACGGTAGAACATTCGTAATTACTCTTAAATCCAATTTTCAAAGTGATTTACTAGAAAGGATAAGATAAATTTGTTTCTTTTTACTTTTGAGGGATTTACTTTTAAGTACAGTAGAGCATTCATAATTACTCTTAAATTCAATTTTTAAAGTGACTTACTAGGAAGGACAAGATAAATTTGTGTCCTCACCACCTCCGGCGACCACCACCACTGCCTCACCTAATTTCCTGTGACCTCCACTCTTGCGAACTGCAGAAACCACTACCTCAACCACGTCCAACAACTACCTGAAACCTCGACGACCACCACACACGCTACCTCCGACGACTATCACCCATGACACCTCCGATGACCACCACTCGTGCCTCACCTATGGTTCGACGACCACCACTCCTCGCCAGAAATCTAGCAACTTCCCCCAATACATAGCTTGTGCAGTGAAATATTATGAAAAAATTCTCTTAATATTGATGAAAGTTAAGGGAAATTTCTCTTAAGTTTCATTGATAATAAGAGAAATTTATCTTAACTTTTGTTCTGTCTACCAAGCCCTAGGAGAACTCGTTGGACACTCACGGTGCTGGTGGCTCATGGAAACTCGTCGGAAATTTGTGATGGATGTGGAGGTGGATCAAGGTGGTGCTGGTGGTGGATCGAGGTGACTCGCGAGGGTGGTGGTGGATCAAGGTGACTCGCGAGGGTGGTGGTGGCGGCGGCACGTGGTAGCGTGCGAAGGTGGAGGTGGTGTTGATGGTGGCGAGCGAAGCTAGTACTAGTGGTGACTCGAGTGGTTTTGGTGTTGCTTGCAAATAACGATGAATGTGGTGGTGGTGGCTCACGGTGGTGCGTGATGGTGGTGGTGGTTCGCGGGTGATGACTCAGCAATCATAGAATGCATTGCACAGTTATTAAAAGTTGTGGACTTTTTAACAAATTAACATATCTTTTGAATTTTAAACTTTTGAGGGTTATTTGTAGGGATTTTTCAATAATTTTTTTTTTATTTTTTTTTTTTAATTTCGTGATAAATTTAATATGATTTGTTTTCTCGACTCTGTGCCTATGCTTTAATTTGTTGATTAGGTGTTACGGTGTCATCCAAGATGTGATTATTACTATGCCTATGGTTATATCATTGGACAAGCTATGGGATTGGGTTGGTCAATTTCAGCATGGGCTCCAGTGTTCTCTCATTTGAGCTACAAAATAATAATAATGATACACCTACATCTCCAATTGCACCTCCAACCACTTCTTTACTGTAAATACATGTA
The DNA here is from genome assembly GCA_033977485.1 of Hydrangea macrophylla. Taxonomy (NCBI): domain Eukaryota; kingdom Viridiplantae; phylum Streptophyta; class Magnoliopsida; order Cornales; family Hydrangeaceae; genus Hydrangea; species Hydrangea macrophylla. The sequence continues at coordinate 94,838,490 of CM066988.1, read as the reverse complement.
CTCTATGCTATGTTAGTGATGCACAGAAAAGTGTGAAAAAATTAAACAACACAGGGTACATGCATTTAAAGCATAGGATGTGGTTAGAGGTGTAGTTGGAGATGTGAGTATATCATTATTGAATAATAATAATACAAGCTAACATGTTGGAACTTACTTATATCAGTAATTTCAAAGTTACCAATATGTCAGGAACTTACTTATAACAGTAATTTCAAAGTTACCAATATGTCAGGAACTTACTTATAACATATTGGAACTAAATTACTAACATGTTGGCACGAGAATCACTAACGTTGTATTGTACAACTATTCCACTATGATTGTATCATAGAATTTTCCTTAAAATGGTTGTTTTGGTCTATGGATAATTTAGTACTCGTAGATGGGTCACGACATGGTCACGCAATGATCTCAACAAATAATAGGCTGTCATATTACCAATGAGCCAGCTAATAAAGGACACAAGTTCAGCATTTTACAATATGGTAGTCCCATGTTGATTATGGTCCGAGACCAAGCAATAATTTCTCATAGTATATGACACATGTCAGACCTCATAATAATTTCTTTGATTTACAAGTAAACCAGTTCCTGACAATCATTTCTCTGGTTTAAAAGTGAACCAAATATTTTGGCCTTTTGGGTACCAGGACTAACTAAGTAGAACACGAGAGTGGACTGAACTTCATCTATTTTGTAGACTCCCAAACAATCCCTAGATAAAAATGAAAGAAGGTAAACAAAAGCATGCTTTGAATCAAAACTACTGTCCGATTTTTTTTTTTTTTTTTTTTTTTTTATTATTTTAATACCAAATTCTTGCTATAAATCAGGCCCCTCAAACTGCACTCAGTGGTACCAATAACTATGTACAATCAAACATAGATGTAGAAGAACAGACAATAATACAAAGGTCAAAACCACAAGGACCAAATAAATACATGTATTAAGATTATATATTTCCTCGAATTATTATCATTTTATCTTTTCTAATAATCAATTCTTCCTTACAAATCACTTTAAATATCATTGCCTGAAAGACTATTGCTTTTGACGCTGCAAAAATTCTCGCATATGCACAAGTATATCTGCCTTCACTACCAAACGCATCTTCTTTGAATCTTCCCATAATAATCCGCTATATTCTCGTGCAAAGTCACAAGCAGCCTCAAAAACATCCTGCAAAATGGAGAAACAAACTCAAAAGACCGTACAAAAGCTATGAAACAACACAAAGTGAATCATCACAGTGGAGAAGTGCTTGATTGTTACCCTAGAGGGGAATTCATCGTACAGATGAGCTGGCGTCATCTCAACCCGGTTCAAATCTGATTCCCACAGCCTAATCTGTTATACAAAATCACATTTCCAACCATTATAGACTGCATTTTACAATACGAGTCAATTGGGCTAATTATCATTTGGGAATGGGATGTATGTAATTTTGAGAACTAGCGGACAACATCATTTAATTTTAATGATAGACAAAGCAATATTCAGATCAGCCTATATATTTCAAGGTTGAGGGGTAATAAAATGGAAACCTGATCAGTTACGTTTTCCGGCACAGAGGGTACTCTCTCTGCAACTCGAGGATGTGCATTCTGCTGGAGAAAAGAAATTATCTGCAAACCCGGAATTTCAAATTTTTAGGGCATAATGGCATATTAAGAAAAGGTCAACAAAAAAAAATTTTAATTTAATTTGTCAGACTTTAGAGGGCCTGTTTGTGTGCAAAAGCTGGTCTGCTTTTCAGAAATAGTGACTCGTAAGTCTTAACGACCATTAGCTATCATTAACCTATTTTAAGAGATGGTTCCAGCGCAATTCTTTATCTTAACATCCATTCTGAATGTATCCTTGTTGAGCCACCAATTCTCCAAAAACTCATGCCAGCCTCATATGCTGTTAGAGAATGGGTCCAACAATGTTTATCAAGCTCCAATACCCTTCCTAGAGTGCGACAATATCCACATGGAGAGGCAACAAATGGAAGAAACCAACAAATTCCATTATAATGGAGACCAATGAAAAAAGGGCAACATGCACACTAGAAAAGGGGCGGAGACTTGAACCCCAGACTACCCATAACCAAGACTCTACGCGTTACTCAAAAAACTTAAGTTAGAGAATCAGCCCTACAATGTTTATCAACAATTAACAATCCCCTTCTAAAGATCGGAAGATCAATAATAAAGTTTCATACTAATGAACAAACGTATCATTCAAAGATCATATTGATCTGTCTAAGCTACCTTTGGCAACATGCTATGTTTTTCGTGAAAAATATCAGAAGTTATGAATGTAGAAGCATGCATGGCAAACATGAGCATATGAATAACAACAAATAAAGGTCATGTTGGAACCTAACTCAATCTGAATAAAGACAATAAGAAGGCCAACACAACATTTACCATTAAGAAAAAACTGTGAACTCTAATAAACTATTTTTTGCAAAGAGAAATTTTACCACTAAGGTATAAAAGGTCGGGCAGTGAGGTAATGGATATACTTATAAGGCAAAAAGTGATATTTCCAAATAAATCTTATAATGTATAGAAAGAAAATATCAGATTAGAGACCAAGAGAAACTACTACTTGCCTGTTCACCCATAATGCCATTTTCAAAAGCATTATATAAGCTTTCTTTTGTAATAGCACCAACAATAAGGTTTGGAAGCTGATATTCTATCCTGCATTTTCAGCACAAAATTGTTCATTTCACAGATGGTTGACATCTATACGAATAACATTGAGAGGTGCCATGACTTCTTGAAGCCAAGAAGGTAAATGATAATTATTGTCTGTGAACACCCAATGATTAATCAAGTGGGTAAAGCTAAAAGAACCACAAGTCAGACTCAGATAGTTTCACTTCTTTCCAATATTATGTATTTGTCTCAGCTCCAAACTCCCGAAAATTATATCAAGAGGATAGGCTGAATTGAATTAAAGAAATCTCTCAATCCCTTTTACCAAGAATCCTTGAATCCCGACCACTACATGAACTCTCTAGTATTGGTGGTTCTATGAATGTTAAACGTAGGTTGAAAAGCAAGGAGAGAGGTTCCAAAATGCATCATTATTTGAATATTATTGGACGTCTTGCAAAGTTAAACTGGATAATCAAACTTTTGGTGAAGAATGCAATCTAGGGAAACTTTTGTCCACATGGATTTCCTTTCCTGTTTGGGAATGTTTAAAATAGGATCCGGTTCAGTCCCCGTTTCACTTTAAATCCATTTTTTTTTTTAATGAGAACCAAGGTTAAGTTGGCTAGACAAAGACATTAAGAGAAATGTTAGACTGGGCACGGACTCTTGTGCAACAAATGAATATTCACCAAACACTCAAATTTATAGAATTAGTTCACTAATGAACCACATAACCGCTTTTGCCTTCCAAACATTTCTTAATTGTAGTGTGCATTTCCTTCACTGATTTTTCTCAACACCGCTCCATCTTCAAGTTTATCTTGTACAGGAAATTTTCCATCATACCATGATAAAATAATCGAAGGGCGGCCAATAAGAAACACGTCATGTATTTTTGTATACTCTCATCGAAAAAGCGAAGTAGTCAATCCTAGTCATACTTCTTTAGAGGCGGAAGAGTACTTGTAATAGAAGTTAGAACAGAGCATGCAAAGGATTTATCTAGAAATTGGCGGGCAAACCTTGAGAAGAGGCGTAAAATCTCACAATGTAATTTAGATGTTGAGTATGCATACAACCTAAAGTTTGTTTCCACAACTACAAATCCCTGCACAGGGTAAAAAACCACCAGTATATACTGTCAGTACTCTATCAACAATTTTTATTTTTATTTTTTATTTTTTTTCTGAAAAAAAAATCAAGAAAATTTGATTTGAAACAAACTCAATGTGTAAGATACTAACGGAAAGACAAACTATGTTTAAAAGTCGAGTTATTACCCTGATTTCCATTTTTTTGGTTTCTAGAAAACCAAACTTTATTAGAAGAATAGAGAAAGGTACAGAAAGAAAGATGAAGATCCATCTGAAAACATCAACTTTAGAAAAATGTTAGCATATCAACCTCTTCAAACTAAACCCAGCACGCCTAGCATTTGAGTATTGTTCAGATTTATTTTTTATCCCATTCTGATATAACTAATGTCCTCAACCCTAAGCAAGTTTTTCATCATATATAATATGTAAAGAAGCAAACACCATGACTACTTCATTGTTCTACTACATTTATTTTAATAATTAACATTATAATTTAAGTAAAAGTTGCCGTTTAAGTATATATAATGCATGCAGTGTATACTATAGGATAAGTTCTATCAAGAAGAAGAAACCTGTTTCCTTGATGAGGAATCTGATAAGCTGACCGATAGATCTGTAGCTAATTTAGTAGGAATAAACCAACTGTCCTTCCTGCCCTAAACAAGTACAATACCATAGGAAATGTAATATATATATATAACAAGAAATAATTGAAAATTTCTATAGCCAGAATAGTAGAGGCAAACATTCACCTGCTGGAGCTTGACCAACCCCAAGTCTGCAAGATCCTTTAGTACATTTCCCTGAACTTCGGTCAACGATTTTAAGTTGTATGCCTATATAAGACGAGCCAATCAATGCCAAATCAATATGGAATAATTTCTAAATCTTCCTTGCAAACATTTGTATACACATATGCGTGCGTGTGTGTGTGTGCAGATCCCCATGAGAATGTGTAAGACATGCTGCAAAATTGTGTACATCAAATGGATGCTTCATTCATTAAAGAGAAGTATTATAAGCAAAAAAAACATGACCGCATACTTACTAGGAAGTTTTACAACACACTGAAAAACTTCAAAAATGTGCAAGCACTTTCGAAAAAAAATTGTCACGAATACACAATATGAATTCAATACCTCGCCAGTTACATGGAAACTGAGCTCAAGTAGAAATGATATCAGATCTGCCGAATCAACACCTCGTTCCTGTGCCCAAAATAGGGAAGTCCATGCAGATGATAAGTATCGGGAGATCAAGTACTAAATCAGACTTCACAATCCAGTAAAGTTCAGTGTACCACTTCAGAAACGTACAAGGAAAATTTTCTAGACCTGATATTGCTAAAAAAGAATTAAATAGACCATTGTCTTTAATCAAATTCTTTTGTTTTCCGCAATGGGAATCTCGGATCTCTTTTAGAAAATATAGGAAATTTCTGACGTCATAAAACAAGAACATTCTCCAGAATTCATACCTCAGAATTTGTAATGTATTCCCTTATGATGTACCATAGTTGGGCATTTGTATCCATCAGCTGTTATTTACGCAGATCAATATAACACCAAGATGAAAATTCAAAATAAAACCAATCAGGATGTGTTTAATGTAAATATACCAAGAACTGGAAACCACTCTCAGTTAATCTTGGAGCTTCTTTGTCTCTATGGAAAAGGCACATTACATGTACACACAGCAAAAAAACCAAATATGAGATAGTGTATGCTCATTCTCCGAGTGTTAAAATAAATAAATAAATAAATTTACGCTTATAACAAATATGTCTGGAGAAATATATTTAACAAATCATGAGCAGAATGTACCTTTGACTCAAAAGGCCTCGCTGAAAAATTTTCATCATAGAAGAGCTGAAGTTTGTTGTCTTCTCAGCTTGGGTGGAGCTTATAAGGTGCAGCAAGAAACACTGATTTACCACAATTGCAAGTCATAAAGAGGCCAAAATACATAAACTGCAAAATGACGGTCTGTAGAAACCAAATACATCATCTCAAAATATATACACGGGCAAGGCAAGTGACGACTAAAGGCCTGTTTGGTATTGCTGTGGCCTATGGGAATAATGGATTTTTTCTTTAATATATTTCTCGAAAAATCGGCAAATTGGTGCTCCTGATTTAAGCTGTTTTCAAGCTTTCAAGTGGATTCAATTTTTGAAAAAGTTGCGAAAAAAGTTAGGACAAACGGACTAAAATCTATAAATAGTCCCAAATAAGTGATCGTTGGTCCCACATAAGCTAATCCAAACGAGCTCGAACCGCCCAATCCATAAAACCCAGAGGTAGAGGCACAATCAAGACGAGCAATAATAAAGCATGTATAAAGTTCAAACCTCCCATTGTTCAACAGCATAGGCTTCTAGGTCCTCCAAGCTTGGGAGCCTCACGGTAATATTTGAAGGCATCGATTCCCTCGGTATAACTCCACTGCAGTATACAATCCAAAGGTCATCCTATATTTTTCAGTAAAACAGTACCTAAAAGGTTGAGAGCATTGAGATTTAAGAATAACATTGACTCAAACACTATAAGAGTCAGACATGGTATCAACTTTATTCATGTTAAAGATTACAAGATAAAATCCGCTGCTGCATTTGGCACAAAAGTGACTTTATTTTCTTCATGTATGTGTACCAATATTAACATATTTTACATATGCATAGAGAGAAGAAAAAAAAAACCAAAGGTGGGCAGGGGCGGAGGCTTAGAAGGGCCAGTGGGGGCACGTGCCCCCACTCACTTTTTGGCAATTAAAATTTTACCCTACATGTGTTATAGGTTTTACATTTAGGCCCCCCTCAACTTATGTTTAGGCCCCCCTCAACTTATTTTTAAGTCTCTCCAAGGGGTCTAAGGTCCAATTTAATGTCATCAACTATATGTATATTGATATACAGGTATATACAACTCAAAGGAAATGCGCCTAAAATTTTTAAAAATTACACTTTTAGTGTGATAATTTTATGCATTTTAGAAATAGACCCCCTTAAAACTTTGAAAGACACTACACAATATTTACGTGTCACCGAATAGACTTATATTATAAGCATATCCCCAAAAAATCACAATTATAGACAAGTAGACCCTAAAAAAATTATCAATTATGTATAAATAGACCCCAAAAAAATTTTTTCGGGGGCGCTGCCCCCGAACCCCCGCATAGCCTAGGCCCCCACTGGCCAAAATTCCTGGCTCCGCCCCTGAAGGTGGGGTATATGGAAATAGAAACATTACAGAGAAAGAGTTATTTACTTATTTGCTAAAGAAGTTGAGGAGCATGGCGTTCCGTCACCCTTCAGCTAATGTTCTCACCCAAAATGTGATACAAGTATATTGACAAGCCACATCTCACTAACTCAAACTGGTAAATATGTTTTGACAACTTCACCAAATAAATACAGAAATACAGTGACCAAAACTGGTCTTCAAACTGAAGTGATCACCAAGTGGTTTGAGCTGAGTACACAACCTCGAAGTCCACATTCCACAACCCAAACCCTCAACCATGTCAATCTTATGCCATGTAAGGGAAGGCAGATTTACCATACCCTCCAACCCAAAACAAAAAACAATACAAACCTACTAACCCACCAAAACCAATGCCTAAAAGAATTATATCTGAAGACTCGTGTGATTACAGAACACATGGGTGCAGTGCAGTTAACAGATAGCACCATGGAAGCGATACATGTATCTAAGACTTACCCATGTACTATATGCTTTTGGAGGTTAATCTGAAATGTGGGATTTAATTTGTAAGTGGTTTCCTTTTTCCTGCAATAATCAAAATGCAAAAAAGAATCAGCAACTAAGCAGGCAATGATGGCATAATTAAAATGGAATAGATTAATGGAAAAGACAGCAAAGTTTTCAAGCATCCGTGGTTAAATGCACTAAACAAAATAACAAGCTGTTACACTCCTTACAGTAGTTCCTTGACAATATGAATCTTGAGCAGATGTTAATTGGATTTCAAATATAAAATCGTGTATTCTAAAAATGTCTACGGAGTTTTTCAGGTAGAGATAGAATGAACAATGGCAAAAGACTTCTCATAAAGATACTACGTATCAAATCTATGGTTACAGCCTATGAAGCACGGACACGGACACGGACACACCGACACGAATACGACACGACACAGACACATCGACACGACAAAATCCTAAAAAATTGCACGCCAACACTCCAAGAAAAGTGTCCGCAAAGTGTCGTGTCCGTGTGTTGGATACAATAAGACATGCGACACATTACCTTCTTAGAAGGCTCGGTGCTTCCTAGGTTACAACATGCAACCCATAGCAAAATGAAATACTTGAAAAAAACAATTGACTAACCATCAGAACTTTTGATTTTTTTTTTTAGCAAGAAAGACTACAAAGATGCGCATGAAACCAATAAGATTGAACTCTAAGATCAGGAAACCTCCTAGTCCTTGCTAAGTCCCAGGCCCACTTGAGTCTAAAATATGTCTGCGCTTTTACAAAAAGACTCCACAAAATTTCAAATGTAAACAAAAAGTATGAAGAAGGACGGAAGGAGAAAGCAGAAATGGTTCCTCATTTTGAAGTACATGTGAATTACCCGACAATAACATGAAGCCCGTAAGTAAAATGGAAAAGTTTAAAAAAAAAATTAAAAAAATAAAATTGATTGACCAACCATTTTAGTACGTCCAGAAACAGGAAAATCCCAATGCATGTGCCCAAGTTCACTTGGGTGGTTTTCAAGGTCATAAAACAGAAAGTGGTGAAAGGTCTTTCGTTAAAAATAAAAACAGAAAATTGAAAATAGCGGAAAAGGTAAGGAACCCATAACAAAAGGTTTCTTCGATCTCTTATTTATTTGTAACTCCATATTTGACTGAACAAACACATATCACTGTTTTAAGAACAACTTAATAAAACCAAAGCCACATTGATAAATATGGAGTTATCAATCTATTAATACAGAAGAAAGAATAATGAGTAGTTGCGTACCTGTCAACAGTTTCAGCCAAGACTCTCAATTGAATCAATCTATCAATGGCTACTCTATGCTTTGAGAATCCATCTGCAAGCACCCACTCTTCCATCGACTTTGCAGATACTGGCACATCAATGTACAACATTTGCAAAACATACTTCTTCGCTAATGGCGGCAAAGACCTGAGTACAAAGAAATGCAAAAGACTAGTCTAATCGATAATCTCGAGTACCAATTCACAACCTACTTAACCTCCAACTTTGTTCAACTAAATTTAGAGGAAATCGGAATTGCAACAACGAAATTCAAGAGATCGAATACACGTACATCATGCCATCAGTCATGATTATCACAATTTAGCAAGCAAATAAGAAAAGTTTTTGTCACAATTGAAGTAGGGCGTTAGTAAAATTGCAGGTAAGTTGTTGACTGACTTCACCAGAAGGAAATGCTGGATTCACCTATGGTAAACAAAGCAAGGGATTTTTTTTTTTTGAATTTAATTTCCTCATTATTTAGGACCCAAAAACAGCAATAAAATCCACTAAGATGAGCCAAAATAAAACTAGCTTCATACTTTAGTTGGATAATTTATCTTAACAAACAGAAATCAGCAAATAAACAAATAGATAAAAACAATGCAAATTTCAATTCATTTTTTGGAGTTGTTCCACAAAATCGAACTATTCAATCTTAATGATGAAATTCAGGATAAATTTAAAACCCCTAAACTGAAAGCAACAAATTCAACATTAGAAACCTAGAGAGAGAGAGAGAGAGAGAGTAAAGGAACCTGAGAATAGCTTCACAAATGAATGCATTGTCGTAGAGCTTGTCGAGCTTCATCGCAGGCAGTGAAGCCACCATGTCCATGAAGTTCTTCGCGATGATCTTAACTTGAGGCATTCTCCTAAATTAGGGATCCCAAATTAATCTGTGTATATATATATATATATGGGTGTGTGTTTGTAAATATATATATATATATATGTATTGAATCTGAACCGTTTGCTGAGCTCTCAATCTAAGGTATAAGGGACTTGGGGTTTTGTGTTCTGTAAATATTGAATGTTGTGTTTTGGTCTGTGCGACTGCTCTGTTCAGTAATCAGACCCAGAGGGGAGCAAGAGGAGCACGGGCGTTGCAAATGACTTGAAAAGGCTCCGTTTGCATTGAAATTTTTTGATGCAAGGGCCAATTTGGGAATAGAAATATAAGATTTAGTCCCTGTTTTGGATCATTAATAGAAATTGATCATAGTCATATATAGTAATTAGTCTCTGATTTTGGAAGATAATCAATATTTAATCCCTTTTTTTCCAATTTGATAGAGATTTTATGGACCAATATGCCCTTTGTTACATACACACATATATATATATGAGAAAATAAATTTCTCACTTTTTACACGCTTCTCACTTTTTTGTGAAAAATTCTCACTTTTTACACAGTCCATTTTTTAAGGTCCCCTTAAAATCCGGACTATATATATATAGTAACAAAGACTTGAATTTAGGGGTTTCAAATTTAAACCCCAAACAACTATCTATCTATCTATATATAGAGAGAGAGAGAAGTGTCTGATAACTCCATAGATGTTATCTCTCCCTCTCTTTTCAATTCTCTCTCTCTCCCTCTCTCTGTAAAATACAATCACACAAAGGATTGTACTCATAATCATCATCATCATCATCATTGAGATTAAGTTTGGGAAGGAGTTTCCGATGCATATTGAAGCAGCCATACCAGATTGTAAGGATAAATTTCTCTGTTACAAACCATTGAAGAAGCTCCTCAACCAGTTTTCGATGGCCACTACCAATCAACCTTACCTTTTGATTGACGCTGATGCCGTCACTGGAGTTGACGATTTAGAGAGTTACAGGCCATCTTTGGAGGTCTGAGTTCTCGACACAGATGGATGAGAACGAGAAACTTGAGGGCCATAGTTCTCGACACAGATTGATGCAATAAAGAGAATCACATATCAGAAATTCGAGTGAAGCACATTCTGGACTTCTGGTATAGAGGGAGAAGTGAGAATTTCTCTTCGAAAAGTGAGAATTTTTCACCTAAAAGTGAGAAATTTGTATTAAAAAGTGAGAATTTTGTTTTTATTTTGTTAGAATTACTCGTCATATCAATTTAAAAGGTGTGAAATTTTTTTTTCTTTGAATTCTTCTCAAAAATTGCTAATTGTTGATAAATTTCTTATCAAATCCTCTCTATTTGTATGCTTATTTTTGTTTTAAAAATAAGGTTGTTCTACCCTTCTAGTATAAGTGAGAAAATTTTCATTTTTATACACATTGAAATATAAAATTCTCACTATTTTCAATACTTAGTTAATATATTGAGCAATTTCACACTATTTTAGTGCAATCTCATTATTGATAATTTTCTCAGTTTTTAAATATGAAGTTCTGAATACGTAATGCGAATTTATCAAGAGTTTGTGAGAAATTTCTTGGTGCTGGTGGACTTTATATGGAGATATTTTCTCAGTTTTCAACTATAAATGATAACTGATTTATCATATGTAAATCAGTTTATATATGTACATGTATGGATTGTGGAATAAATGATGATAAATCAATTACCATATATAGTTATACATATATATATACACATTTCTATAAAAGTGATATGGGGGTATTTTAGTCCTCAAATTAGGCAAGGGACTAATTTCTAGATTCGTTTTAAAAAAGGGCATATTTATAGTTAGATGCATATATTAGGACTATATATTAAGTTACCCATTTGGGAAACCCTAAAACATGAACTGTTCAGTCTTATGGTACTTGTGAGAATCTATTTTTGTGAGTTATGCATTTTTTACATATGAGTTCGTGTCCATTCAAATAAATTTCTTGAAACAGATTTTTTGTCAAACCAACTTATACATAATTCTTGTGATAACCAAAATCCTATTTGAATATTCCATCTATAGCCCCATTAGCACTCCTAGATACATGAAAATATACCTCTCCCTTTCACTAGTAGCGAATAGAAAATGAATATTAACCTATTTTTTTTAGTAGTTTTTCTGTGAGATTTTTACAAGAAAATCCCTCGTTTCTTAACTTTAATGGTAGAAGCTTCTACAAAATACATTCAAATTAATAAATCCCTCCTTGCAAAACTTTTTTTTTTTTTATCATTTGGTGTAATGGGCTGTTCACTGTTGTATCCTGCGGGGTTGAGCATCATACAGTGGGACCAGTTGAATATTGATTAAAAGTTATTTTCCTGACTCCACTACCACATTATTTGAAAAGCACTTTTAAGATAGAAATTTGGGAAGCATATCATTACTCTTAACAAAATAAACTTTGAACTCAATACTTTATAGGGATAAATACATTAATACCCCTTGAACTATGGCCCAGTTTTAACTCACACCCTTAAACTATTTTATCCGACTTAGTACACCCCTTAAGGTCTTAACTTGAAACACTTTGCACCACTCTGTTAGTCTACCTTTATAATTTTAAACGGAAAAGGATATCTGACATCTTTATGCCTTATTGTAAAAATCATATGGACATACTTGCCCTTAATTGACCGGTTGGAAAATTTTGAAGACAATCATAGCATTGGCCCCCTTCTTCTTCTTTTTCTCTCTCTCTCCCTTTGTTTTCCTCTTCCACCTATTTACTCTCTTTCTTTCTACTAATTCTGAAACTATCACCGAATCACCACTATACCAATATGATAGGAAGAATTATTCTCAAATCCAACCAAACCTCCACCATTTTTAACTTTTCCACAAAGTATAGATTAATATACACATCTGTGAGGTATGGGATCATTTTTGAATTTTGATATCCATACACACACACACACACATATATATATATATATATATATAATACACTGGCTCACAAATTGTAAAGGAAAATTTCTTCTGCGTATTACATTCCATGGATTTAATGGTAGATTGGGTTAGATTTTGTTAGATTGTGAGATTTTTTTCACTTGAAACCTACAACTTTCTGGTTAGGAACATATATGTAGTTACAAATTTGTGTGAGTTATTAATTTGTTTTGTCTCTTCTCCAATGAACTTTTAGAGAGAGAAAATTTGCAGAATCTTGAAAAGGCAAAAAAAATTTAGAAATTTGGTATTAAATACCAAATTAGGAGAATTATTTGATTATAAGACACAATGAAAAAATATTTGGGGACAAGGACATGTTTGGTGGAAGTTGTTAGGGATAAACTCAACTACTTCTAGTTGTGACCAAAATACCCATTTCATTCATTTTCAGTTAGAGAGAGAAAACACAATCAAAGTCAGAGAGAGAGAGAGAGAACACGATTAGAGAGAGAGAGAACACGATCTGATCGGACCACCAACCACCGCCGTCACTGACCACCGAGAACCAAAGGCGAGAGCACCGGTGACCACCATCATCTCCGGCAACTACGACCATCCTCTCCGGCGACTACCACCATTCTCTCTGTGCTCACCCAAAGAAAAGTCGTTGCCGGGTCTCCATCCACCGCCATCGCGGACAACCACCACCGACTTCGTCCATCACCAACGAGCACTAGCCACAACCACCACGAATTCCAGATCCGCCACCTCCGTGAGCAGATCCACCACCATCGTCATCTCTAAGGAATGGTGGTTTTTTTTTTTTTAACACCTTTTGTTGAGAAATTTATCAAAAAAAGTCTGTGAAGTTACTCAACATTTTTTTTCCGGATTTTGATATCAACTATGATACTTGTTTGATAGATATCGTTGAGTGAGTTGTAAAAATCTAGATTTTATGCAAAAAATAATTTGCAGATCGATATGAATGCTCGAATTTGTAAAAAGTTTTTGCAATGTTTGTTAGAACACTTTTTTTGTGAAATTTCACAAACTTTGTGAAATTTCACAACTTTTTTTTTGGAAAAGTTCACAACTTTTTCTGTATTGGTATGAGAAATTAAATTTCAAAAACTTGTTATGTGTTCATTTCATGTTGATGTGGTGGTTTGGTTTGAAGAGATCAATCAGGTGAGGTCGTGGTAGTGATCGGCAGACGTTTGGTGTGGCGGTGGTGGTTTCGCGGAATTTTCACGAACTCTGTGAAATTTCACAACTTTTTGTTGATAAATTTCACAATTTTTTTTTTAAAAATTTCACAAGTTTTTTCGGTGGTGTGAGAAATTTACTTTCAGGATCTTGTTTTATGATCACTTCAAGTTAATGTGGTGGTTTGATTGTGAAGAGATTGATAGAGGTCTGGTGTGGCGTTGGTGGTGAACGACAGAGTCTGGTGGTGGTCGCTAGGGGCTCTAGTGTGGTGGTGTTCGCCAGAGGTCAGACAAGCTCAGGCGAAGTCGCTGGAGTTCAAGGGAAGTCACCGGAGCTCAGGCGATGTCATGGGGGTGGTCGCCGGAGGTGATGGTGGTGTTGCTTATATTTTTGTCACTATAGTGCAAAATCTTAGGGGTATTTGTGTCAAAGTAGCAAGGTATAGACATAATACTACAACCTTTTTCTAACTGGACTAAAACCATAATATTTCTCTTAATTTGGTTTAATTGCTAATTGCCCCCAAAAAAATTTAATTGGAAAAAGACACATTATAAAATATTGAGGAGTGGGCAAGGGGTTGGATTGGGTATTAAATTAGTTACACAACTTACAAGTGTCATTTGTTGGGTAAATTGAAGACTCAAACCAAAGACACAAACGAGCAAAAACAAACAAAAAATAGTAGTCCCAAATAATACCAAAACAGTCCCAGAAAATAGTCCAAACAAGGCTTTAATTTCAACAACTTGTATTACACAAAATAGACCCAAAATGATACCAAAATTGAGCACAAAATTCAGTGATGAAATAACCCATAGAAATAAACAGCTATATTTCTTTCAATTTTAGCAAAAACCAGCAAAGAAAATACATCAAAAGCAAGAAAATAAAATCAATAAATAAAAACACAAAATACTACTCTAGAAACCCAATCAAAATATTCCAATCATCACCAGAACCTTGTATTTACCCACCTTCCCAATTCTAAAGACTTTAATAACAGAGAGTAGAGAAAATGTGGAGAAAAAGGAACAAAAAGAAAAGAGGTGGTGGAGGTGGATGTGCACTAGTATTGCAATGTATAGTGGAGGTAAAGGTGTGATGAACATGGAGTCTCTGTTTGTGCATCCTGCCCTATATATATATATATATATATATCTCCATGTATGTAAAAGTATATCTTCAAAAAGTAAATGAGATTATGAATAGAATAGGAATTTAGTAATTTGCATTAGGGTAAAAAAGTAAATTTATAATCAATGTTAATACTGTGAGACTGAGTTAAATTAAAGGGGCAACTCGTGGAGTTTTGAACTTTAGGGGTGTTATGTGTTTCTGGGTCATAGATGAGGGGGTGTAAGTTTAATTATCCCTACTTTAGAGCATGTTTGCACTTTTAAAAACTTGAATGAAAATGTTGTGAATATGCTTCCAAGGTTGTGATGAGTTGGCCCAAATTTTGTGCTATGTTGTTCCTAGTAACGTTATAAATATTTACTCCTAGCATTATAAAGAGTTGCTCTCAATGTTACGTAAAACTTTATACGGAGTAACTTTTAATTCTACAAAAAATTGATACAGTCTTTACTTAATTTCGAAATATTAGTAGACTGACTTTTAATTTTAAACAAATAAAACAACTGAAATGTAATTATCCCATGAATATTCTCTACCGGATTTCTAGGTGTTTCGCTAGTCATCTGCTGAGTGCTTCCACGTAAGATGGAGCGCCCCCTATTGGTTCTTACTCGAATAATAATAAGAGAGAGAGAGAGAGAGAGAGAGAGAGGAGGAGAGGGAGAGGGAGAGGGATGGAGTTTCTGAGATGGAGGCTTTTACCTTTGTTACCACTTCTTACTTCACTTTTGCTATTCTACATAAAGAGCTCTCCAAAGGTTAGGTTCTTATGCTCGCATAGTCGCATTTACTTCTCATTTTCTTCCTTTTCATTGGAATTTTTGTAGGAGAAGTTTAGTCACAGAGATAAAGCAAAAATCTTTTCAAATTTCAGTTTTTGAAACTCACCCAACAACCATCTCACTGTTATAAACTCCCATAAAACACACAAACAGTTAACGTATACAGAACATATGTATATATGGGGCAAATATATATATATATATATAGAGAGAGAGATATGACATATGTGATTCTTGTTTGGTTTCATCTGCTTCTACACTTGAAATCGTGGTAGGAGTGGTATGGACACTCACAAGAAATTAAAGGACTGAGCAAATACAGAGTTTTTCAATCCACAGTCCTCTAAATCAAACTCTATACTGGTTTGTTTCACCATTGTTCAGGGGCCAGGTGGGACCCACAAATGCCCAAATTTGTTCTGGAACTTTTGCCATGATGGGTTTAACTTATTTTGATCAGGTGTGCGAAAACCAGTAAAGATCAATCATTTTCAAACAAATGTATAATTGGTGTCTGGTTATGTAAGTAGAAGTATAAGTATTTAAACTTGGAATCATGTAACCACATTGACTACTTGTAAGAGAGAGATGGTGGGTCCTAATCTTTGTATATATATATATATATCTATATTTTGCTTCAGTCATGCTAATATGAAGATTATTTTTGTTTTCTTAGGTCTGCTGTTTGGATTGTGTAATTATTTAAGTGAATTTGCTTTATTTCTAGGCTTCTAGCAACAGAATGTAAACACAAGTCACTTTTTTATTTTTATTTTTTATACTTATAATGCCATGCTCTAACTGAGTCAGTACTTTATTATAGAAAATCACCTTTTGTGCATCAGAATTTGACTAATTTCACCAAATGTACACATTATTCTAAGAAACAATTGAATTTGTATGTCATTGACATTTCAGAGCGGGTGTAGTCTTCTTCCTTATAACCATTATTGGATAAGCAGCAAGCGCATTGTGACACCAGAAGGGATCATTTCTGGCGCAGGTCTGTTTAGGAATTAATTCCGCATTTCAAGTTCTTTAGGAAGACATGCAAAGTTTTTGGGACTAATCACCACAGATTATAATATTTTATCTCTACTTCAGTTTCTATTTCGGGATTATTAATTTGTATATTATATATTAAGTTATTAACGTTATGCTAAGAACTTCCTCGGGCAATGTTATTACTAGGTAGCACTGATCAATTGTTTTTACTAATGTGGAAATGGACAGTTGAGATAAAAGGAGGAAACATCGTATCTGTGGTTAAAGAAGTGGACCTGCAAGGGAATATCAAGAGTGGACAAGTCATCGACTATGGAGAGGCTGTTGTCATGCCTGGTTTGATTGACGTGTAAGATGTGACAACAATCTTCTAGTTTTTGTTCTTCTTCTTTTTTTTTTTTTCCTCTTTAGTTTTGAACTGAATTCGAATATGGGATAAGAACATCCATTTTTCTGAGGCCTTTGATAGCCTTTCAAGTCATTTCTTCGTGCATCGCCCATGATTATAGTTTCCGGAAAGCATGAGATAATATGATATGAACGTTTGGTGCAGTATGTGCGCTTATATTTGATGCATGGTTTTTTAGATCTTGATGACATTAACTCAGACAATTGGTTTACTTCTACATGATCTGAACTTCACACCTTTATACTCTATAAAGTATCCAACTACTTAAGCACTATTTGAAACAAGTTTTGTTTTAAACAGTTGAAAATTTGAGTTTCAGGGTAGTAGACTAGTCCTAGTATATTCAGAAAGGAAGATAACATGGAATTGGATGTGCTTGTGGGCCCAATTTTAACCTTGTACGGTTAGATTCATTAATCAAGTAGTTCTTAGAGTTAAATTCTTGTTTAGCCAAAAAATAAAATAAAAGTAGTTCTTAGAGTTGTAAATATGTGGTCAAGTAGTTCTTAGACTTGTAAATATATGTCTAAAGTTTAAATAACTAACATGTTACTGGTATGAAATGTCAGACATGCACATCTTGATGATCCTGGAAGAGATGAATGGGAAGGGTTTCCTTCAGGGACTAGAGCAGCTGCTGCTGGTATGTTGATCTTGGTACTTATGATCTACCTGTGCTTAGAGTGATTGTCATTATATTCTCTTTGTGATGACTATATATTGTAGAATTCTTTGTTTTGATTCTTCAAAAGAAAAAGCTAAAGATTTCTCAGAACCTACTGCCATCAACCATTCATGAATAACATTTCCTGATTCTATTGGGTTAATAGCACGTTATGTATCCATTTGTTTGATTGTCTTGCAGCTACGGGTTCTGGATTATTTGGATTCAGTATCTGACCACATGGCTTTGTGAAATAACTTCATGTTTAATGTTATAGATGCTGTTATGTAACTAAAAATTTGTTAATTACTTTTATACAGGTGGGGTAACGACATTGATAGACATGCCTCTCAATAGTTTCCCATCTACAGTTTCTGAAGAAACTCTTAAACTCAAGGTCTGGATAGTTAGTTCGTCATACCTTACCGTACAGACTATTAAGAACATGTTTCCACCTTTCTTGTTTACTCTGTGAGTTTTTCAAGAAAAATCATTCCAGTGAGCTTGCTATTTGCATCATAATTATAGTTGTACTTCTTGAGAAAGGGGAACTTTTGAAAATGTGAAATAGGTGAAGTTACAATCAGAAATCGACACATGTTCAAATGTAATGTACTCATAGTAGATTTGATAAGATTTGACTTTTAAGCGCCGTGTCTTATAATCTTTTGCAAATATGGATGACAGATCAAGGCTGCAGAACAGAGGATATATGTTGATGTTGGTATGGGCTCCGGTATTTACCTAAGCAAACTGATATTTAGTGTTTTGATGTTTCTTAATAAAACTTATGGCAGGTTTCTGGGGAGGTCTTGTCCCAGAAAATGCATTCAATGCAAGTGCTTTGGAGGGCTTATTAAATGCTGGTGTTCTTGGTTTGAAGGTATCTAACCAAGGGAGAATCTCAATTGTTTCTGTACCTCTTTAAGCTAAATATTTATTTATTGCACCGACTGTTAGAATGTGACTATAGGGAATTGTGGATCTGCAGTATATACTGATTCTGCTGTTTTACACTCGGAACTTTATGACCGAACCTTGGCTTCGATTTGTTTGTGGATTTAGAGAAGGAAAAGAAAACAAGAATAAAAACTATGTCAGCTTGTTTTCCCTAGTATATTCCTCCATGCTTAAGGAACATTAGAAATTAATTTTTTCCAAAATATAATGTGTGCTTATGTGTTTGTGATCTTCCACTTTCTCCCCAATTCTCCTAGGCATCATTACATTATGCACTCATTACAATCCAAACTAGCCTTTTTGATTGCTGTTTTCAAGTTACTACAGAGATCCGTGAATTGACACTTCTTGTTCTTTACTGTAGTCTTTCATGTGTCCTTCGGGCATCAACGACTTTCCCATGACAAATGCTAGCCATATCAAGGTGAGTTTGGTAATATTTCGTCTAGGTACTCTGTAATATATATATATATATATATGTATCACATGCATTTCCCAAGATTTGTTCCCACTACCAGTCTACCATCCTGTCGTCGTATTGATATTTTTTTTCGGTGAGTTAGCTTGTGAGTTGTGGCCATACTTTTCAATTCTGGTGCATGCCACTTCTTTGATCACACAGACAATTTTCACAATAGGATTGTGATGTTTATTTTACTTCACTAATCCTTTTTTTTCCCTTTCATTCATAGCTAAAAAAATTTGTTTATCTTGTAGGAGGGACTGTCTATA
Organism: Hydrangea macrophylla; assembly: GCA_033977485.1. Lineage (NCBI taxonomy): Eukaryota > Viridiplantae > Streptophyta > Magnoliopsida > Cornales > Hydrangeaceae > Hydrangea > Hydrangea macrophylla. The sequence continues at coordinate 94,819,030 of CM066988.1, read as the reverse complement.
CTGGCAAAGTACGGAAGACCGTTACTTGTACATGCAGAGATTGAACAAGAAGGTGAAGGTTACTTGGAACTGAAAGATGGTGATCATGATGCCCGGTCCTATTCAACTTACCTCAAGACTAGGCCTGCTTCATGGTATGATATTGCTTTCGCCTTCCATCCTCAAAATTTAAGCTGCGTTGTGACGCTAATATAAATCGCATGTCCAACTCTGCGTATTTATTTCTATATGGTCTGGTTAGTAAAAGGCCATTTCACGGTACTTGTCACACTAGCTTATACCATTGCATCAAGCTTGAAGCACGAGCTTATACCATTGCATCAAGCAGTGCCTCTATATGTCTGCTCGTGCCAGTTTGATTATTTTTGCTTCATTTGCTTTCATAACTTTTTTGAAGTCATTATGATGATCGATGTTTTAATAGGGTTATTTTGGTAATTTTTCACTTGCAGCATGCAGCCTATTTTTATGTTATTTAAGGGCGGCTATTGCTGTACTCTGTAATCTTCTCTTTTTGCCTTTGAGCATAGTAAAAATCTTAGCGGCTTCGTGGACGTAGCCCTAGTTTTGGGGTGAACCACGCAAATATGGTATTCTTTTCTGTGCCTTTCCGTTGCCGTTTGTGTCTCTCACAGATTCTGGATAGGTCTTAAACCTGACACTATAGTACGTTCTTGAGTTACTTGGAACTGCCTCCATTCGGAATTATCCTTAAACCAAATGTTTTCTAGGTAATTCTTACTAGTTTCTCTTCATACAGTTCCAAACAAAAGTGTTACCGGCAATATTCTATCTCAAAAGTGTCACTTTGTTCCCATGCCAGCGGTTTAAGCAATTTTACTCATATGATGATTGCCTCTTGCTTTCATTTACATTTAAGAAGTTTAAGACTTAACTTAGCTATGCTAACTAGTGGAGTAAATTGTAGTGCCCAGACCCACTGTGGCCGGAACGCGCCAAAAACCCAGCCAAACGCAACAAAAACAAAGACTACTAAACAAAGTCTATGCAAAGTTTAAGCCCAAGGGCAAAAAGGTCATTAAAATTTTTGCCCCAAATTTAATAACAAAAAGAAAATATTTGAAATACGGTTCCAATGGTTTGAGCGGTGTGCAATTTCGAGTTTTCTAGAGAAAATTGTGCCTATTTCCATAAAAGTCGACGTATCAATATTATTATTATTATTATTATTATTATTATTATTGTTTAAGCCACAAACTCCATTTTTAAGACCACCAACTTCCAACTCAAAAGGGATGTTTCAACCCACTTCAAACACATTATTTTTAGGCCTCTAATACACAACCAAACATCACCATAAGCATCATAAAGAAATTCCTATTTCTTAATCCAAAATTAAATCATGGATTTTCTCAAGAACGCAACATGTTTTACAAATCCGGAAACTCTAAAACAATCGCACGAATCCGTCAAACACATTGGTTCGTACAAAATGATGTCAAATTCAAAATATATACAAAATCAACCTCAAATATTTACATCATAAACATTACTCAAACCGTCAACTAAAGTACACTAGCGTAAATCCGATTACAACATAAGTTTAACACGAACATTTACAACTCCAACAAGTCAAACCGAAATAACGCACATACATCCTAAACGTATACAACAACTCGAGACTCACGGCAGTAGTGTCTACACCGTAGTACCTGCAAAAAGGCCTATGTGGGTGTGAGCAACCCTTAGATCACAGCTAGAAAAACCGAAATGAAGCAATATAAAACATACAAATCAACGCATAATCCGCATCCAAGTTAATTCAATTAACATATACGCTAATGCAATGCATTCCCATATATGAAATGACACACACACCCGGGCCCATTTCGCTCGGCTCTATTGGCTGTTTCCAAGTTTCGCTACTTGGATTTTTATCGCTTTCGCTATGCATGTGCATGACATAGAATATTCGTGCCATGCTCAATGTATGTAATTCATACAATTCGCTTATGAATTTAATTCAACAAAAAGTTAAACTCAACAAATAATGTTCATATTACATTATTACGGTTTCCAGAAAACCCACCTCAAGTCTTTATGATTATTAGTGCAATAATTTACTCCGCTCGCTCCGGCGGCTCTTTCGGTGCGCTCCCACTTGCCTCTGAACCTGAAATCTTAAATAATTAGGTTCTATCGCATTTATAAGCTAATAAGCATAATATACAAGCTAAATGAAATTTAAGAAATTGATTTCACAAGCCAATTCTAATTCTTTTTAAATCAGCTCCTGTTTTGTTCTTGTAATACCAAGGCCCAAAACAACCCATAATCATGAATTTCCAACCCACAATTCACTTCTAACATTCAAGAACCTATCCCAATATCATCATTCCAACTATCAAACTCAAATAAATACCCAATTCTAGACAAGTTCTCAGATTTTCAAACATACCCAAAAGTTCTTCTTTAAGCTCTTGATTCCTTGAAAGCTTCAAGAACACAACAATGGTGAAACCCCCATTTCACTACCAATCTTTACCAAGCTTGTAGCCAAGGATCCCAATGGCATGTAAAGCATATATACACACTCAAACAACTCCAAAACCCAACAAATTCATACACCCGAACTTTCAATTTCGGTTTTTTACAAACGCTACAAAAAAAAAAAAAAATCAAATTTTCAAACTTCCTAAAATCTCAAATTTAACATGTAGGATTCATACAACATCATATATATTACCCAAGAATCATCTTAGCCACCTCTAAACATGAATTTAAACATCAATTTTCAGATTACAAAAACTAAAATCTAAAAAAAAAAAAAACCCAATTACAAAGAACCCTAGAGTGAGAGACCTACCCACTTGTTCTTCTTCCCTTTGTAACTTGAAATTTGTAGCTCAATTAAAGTTTTGATTATAAAACTTCATTTCTTCAACTCTTTTGTTCTTCTTCTCTCTTTTCTCTCCTTTGTTTTCTTCTCTTGAAAACCCTCTCAAATATATAGAAGAAATGAGACAATGTGTGTCTCCCTAAAATTTGATTTTCAAATATATAGAAGAAATGAGACAATGTGTGTCTCCCTAAAATTTGATTTTTCAAGTTTTAAAAATTGTGTTCATTACCCCATCTTTATTTAAAACATGCACTTGAGTTTCCAAATTTTTCCATATCACACTAGGACCCCAAAATATCAATAATTAACAATATATACTCACATTTCACAAATATAAATGCCTATAAAAAAAAAAAAAAAAATTCGCATCGCATTCGCTTTACTAATTAATTTAAATCACCTTATTTGGTTCTAGGTCTTACATAAATATTGAACAGTAAAAAATGGGCTTAAAGAATGCTTATTTTCGATTATATCCAAGTGATCAAATTTCAAGGTCATATTCGCACCTGCCTACTCTTTCCCAGAAACCACAAAGCATAGTGATATAAAATGATATGCTTGATTCTTAAATAAACGTTAATATTCTCGATTTACTTATTTCTTCGTTGATTAGGGAAGAGGCAGCTATTAGAGAGCTATTGACTGTGACAAAAGACACAAGGACCGGTGGTCCTGCCGAAGGAGCTCATCTTCACATTGTTCATCTATCTGATTCAAGAACTTCCTTAGACCTGATTAAGGTACTTCATATTTCCCTCTGACATGCATTTATGGGTGAAATAATGCAACATAGGTATATGGACCGCCAATGTAGCTTCTACAATAGTTTATGGATACTTCCTATTCAATCTGGACAAAAGTCAAGCTAAACCTCTTTTCCCAAATGAACTCATGATAATTTACACAGGACAAAATATGTGAAATTTGTAAGCAACCGTGAAATTGAACCTCACACACCCAAGTTATAAACAGGAACATAGGATAGAACTTGGAGAAAAAAAAAACTTTAGTTGTGTAATTTCCTTTTTATTTATTTATTTTTTTTGATATTTAGTTGTGTATCTTCCATTTGACTATTTGTTAGGAATTTTCACCCTGATTTGAGAAAACTTGAAAATAGATTTGAACAGGGAATAAAATTTACCAAAGTCAATAGAAGATGGAAGAATGGTGTCACGCCCCGACGTATCATAATTCAGTAAAGCATTTAATTTCCTTTATGGACTCGTAGGTCGTGACAAGTGGGAGTGATCAATTGTCCTTGCAACAAATAACTTAAACAACATTTCTAAAGAAAAGGATACTAATAAACATAAGCTCCCAAATCAAAACTTACTAACTATTACATCAGTCATCAACTTAGGCGCAAACCGCCCTTATTCATAGTCTAATATCGAGTTTGTTACATCTCTGAAAGGTAAAACATAAGTAAAAGTACATCAGCTCTTCTGGAAATCCTCCGGTCTCTAACTAGTATAGTCAAAATATTCTGGTTGCTCCTGACCTGGAAAATCTGGACATAGAGTCCAGGACGTATTAATGCCATCAGCTTATGCAAGCTGATGAGTAAAATAAACATATGCTCGCAATGCATATATAAGCATATAAAACAACGTTACTGTTTAACCTTTAAAACAATAATTCAAGGTTCCAACTTCAAGATGTAACACGGGGAGATAATAAGCAATAAATATGCGACCGTGCATGAACAATGTATCATCTCATCTTGCCGACTCTTTTTCCTCGATAAACTCAATTCAATCTTACCATTACCTCAGATACCAGGAATAATATCCGCTTAGTAACCAGGTCGTACACCATACCATCGCTTCGGATACCAGGAATAATATCCGCTCAGTATCCGAAACGCGCACCTCAGATACCAGGAATAGTATCCGATCAATATCTGAGTCGTACACTACGCTATCGCCTCATATACCAGGAATAATATCCACTTAGTATCTGGGTCGATCACAACACCGTCGCCTCCGATACCAGGAATAATATCTGATCGATATCGGAGTCACACACAAGACCGCCACTTTCTAGTCTTTTCACGTTTTCTCACACCCCATGCATGCCAACTCAACCTCAACCCTATTATGCATATCAATGTCATGAATCGTAACATCATTTATTGAGTACAAATTAGAATGTCCGTACAGACATAAATCTCAGTCTTAATTGTTCTTATTAATCTAATCCTTAAACGTGGGAATTTAAAACAGTGCATCTTTCACAACAGTTCCTTAAACTTTCAAAACCTTTGCCAAACAGTCTCTTATACAGAAATGGACAGACTGCCAAAAATGCCCTGTCGCGCGATCGGGCCGACCAAGCGATCAGGCCGTTTTCACGAAATCCGTTAAAAATTCCTTTATGGTCTAAACTGCTCAGGTCGAGCGAGCGGGCAGTGCGAGTGGGTCGCGCGCGTGAGATGTTACAGAACCTCCTTCTTCGTTTTTTCCCCTTTTTTCGAATTTCAAAACTGATATAGACTCATTTCTAATTTTTGTTTCCAATATGTCATGTAATATATGGATCTCTTCGGTTTTCCGCGTAGATTAAGAATACGCGATTGGATTAAACTGATACGGATTATCTCTCGAAATTTGTGATTAAAGTAAAACTGACAAAATTTTAAAACAACGATACGTCGCTATACGGATGAATTAAGCCATAGTATTCGAACCACAACTTATTGGGATTAAGATCTTCCATTTCCAATTCACGGAATTGAATATGGTTAAGTTTCACAAAACTCCATTTTTCAAAGCTTATTTGGTGTATCTATATATACACATCTATACCTCCATATATACAGAAATATGCATATATGCACTTTGGGAGTGAGTTTATAATACTCACAGAGGATTGGACAACAATTTCGGTTCCGAGAATTCCGCCGTGAATTCCGTCGTCTAAGAATTCCTCCCCGGCCCCTCTCTTGATCTTAATATATATATATCTAACATTCTAACTATGAGTATACATATATATATATACATATAATTTGTGTGCATGTGTTTTCTTGAGAGAGGAAGAGAGCAATGAGAGAGTTTGGGAGAATTTGAGAGTTCGTAGAGAGAGAGAGATCAGTGAACTGTGAGAGATTGAGAGTATATGCGTATATATATATATATATACTACCCAAACAATTTGGGCTCCAAGCAATTGGCGGAAACTATACAGTGTGGTTGAGCTCACGTGCTCCCACACCCCCGTCGCGGTAAAGTCGCAGTTTAAAACATAACTGGTATTTTACTGTTGAAAATAAAAATACAGAAAACATATTAGTGTAGGAAATATATTCCGGTTTATACAAAAGTATAGATATCGTTTTTAAATCCATAGAAAGTATTTTCTATATTTATAAAAATTACGGTCTGACCCTAAAGAAATATTTATTAATAGAAAGTAAAATGAAATATTCATTTATTAATGAAAATAAAATACAGGTGTTACACTCTACCCACCTTAACAGAGATTTCGCCCCGAAATTTGAGCTAACTAATCCTGAAACAACTCGGGGTATCTATTCCTCATGTCTGACTCTAATTCCCACGTTGCTTCTCTCTCGTCATGATGCCTCCACTGAACCTTTATCAAAGGGACGTTGCTTCTCCTCAGCCTCTTGATACTCTAATCAAGAATCCTTACGGGTCTATCTTTGTAGATAACATTCTGACTCGTCTCAATATCATCAAAATTTACCACATGTGAAGGATCCCGTATGTATTTCCTTAACATACTGACATGGAATACTTTATGAACACCAGACCTCTTCGGTGGCAATGCGAGCCGATAAGCCACTTTCCCAACATGTTCCAGTATCTTAAACGGCCTGATGAAACGAGGTGCCAACTTCCCTCTTTTCTGACCAAAACGTACTACTCCCTGAACGGGTGAAACCTTAAGGAGTATGTGATCTCCGATACTGAACTCCAAATCCTTTCGACGCCGATCCACATAACTCTTATGTCTACTCTGTGCAGCTTTCATTCATTCCTTGACCAGTGAAATCTTCTCGTTGGTTTCCCTCACCAAATCTGGTCCCAACAATTCGGTGTCTCCCACTTCTGCCCAACACAACGGAGATCAACACGGCCGTCTATACAAGGCTTCAAATGGTGCCATTCCAATACTCGAGTGATAACTGTTATACGCACATTCGACCGACAACAAGTGCGTCTCCCAAGTTTCTTCGAAATCAATTGCACAAGCCCTGAGCATATCTTCCATAATCTGATTAACACGCTCGATCTGTCCATTGGTCTGAGGATGGAAAACAGTACTCATCTTGAGCGAAGTTCCCATAGTCTTTTGCAGACTTTCTCAAAATCGCGAGGTAAAGCGTGCATCGCGGTTCGATACAATAGACACAGGTGTACCGTGCAGTCGCACCATTTGTTGTAAGTACATTCGACTCATCCTCTCCACTGGGTAAGTCATACTATACACGATGAAATGTGCGGACTTCGTCAGACGATTCACAATTACCCAAATCGCGTTATGGTTTTGTTGTGATCGGGGCAGTCCAACTACGAAATCCATAGTTACGTGTTCCCACTTCCATCCTGGAACAGGTAAGGGTTGTAACAATCCCGAGGGTCTCTGATGTTCGGCCTACAGTTATTGACAAGTCAAACATTTAGACATGAACTCGGTTATTTCTCGTTTCATTCCCTCTCACTAGAAGTTTCTCTTCAAATCTTTATACATCTTTGTTCCTCCTGGGTGTACTGTCAGTCTCGATTTATGTGCTTCTTCAAGAATATCTTTTCTCAAGTCTCCTGAATCTGGTACACACAATCTGCTTCTACATCTGTATCCTCCATCGGTCCCAGCCTTCCATTCTGTCGGGTCCTTTTTTGACATCTTGACAAACCATACTTGGAATTTCTCATCTTCCTTTTGGGCCTCGATAATTTGACTCACAAGTGTTGGTTGTACCATGAGGCATCCAAAGTGTTGCCCATCACTACCCTCAGAAATCTGCGTATCAAATTCAATGATTGTCTCTAGGGCTTTCCATTCCCTTATCATTAATGAAGCAATCATTCATCGAGGTTTCCGACTTAGGGCGTCAGTGACTACATTTGCCTTACCAGGGTGGTACTCTAATGTAAAGTCATAGTCCTTAATCAGTTCCATCTATCGGCGTTGCCTCATGTTAAGCTCTTTATGAGTGAATAGATACTTAAGGCTCTTGTGGTATGAGAACAAATCAACTTCTCCCCATAGAGGTAGTGTCTCCAGATCTTAAGTGCGAACACTACGGCTGCCAGTTCCAAATCATGAGTTGGGTAATTCAATTCATTTTGGCTTCAACAGCCGTGAACCATAGGCTATAACCTTTCCGTCTTGCATAAGGACACATCCCAGCCCTTGGTAAGATGCATCACTAAAAATAGTGAACTTCTCATTACTCTTTGGTATCGCAAGCACTGGCGCTGTTGTTAGCCTTTCTTTCAATTCCAGAAAAGCACGTTCATGCTTATCAGTCCATTTAAACTTAAAATCTTTCTTAGTCAAACTAGTTAACGGGGCTGCTATCTTTGAGAATCCCTCTACAAATCTCCGATAGTAACCAGCTAGTCCCAAAAAACTTCCGACTTCTATAGCATTGGTCGGCCGAGTCCAATGCGCAACTGCATCGGTCTTTGAGGAGTCAACCGCAATTCCTTGTTATGAGATCACATGCCCGAGGACCTAAACTTCCTGAAGCCAGAATTCACACTTGCTGAATTTAGCATACAGACGGTGATCTTTGAGTGTTTGCATTGCAATCTGTAGATGTTGTTCATGCTCTTTCTGTGACTTGGAATAGATCAAAATGTCGTCGATGAAAACAATAACGAACTGATCTAAGTAGGGCTTGAATACTCTGTTCATCAAATCCATAAACACAGCAGGAGCATTCGTCATCCCAAACGACATCACTAAGAACTCTTAGTGCCCATACTTAGTCCTGAAAGTAGTCTTAGGTATGTCTTCTCTCCGTACCCTTAACTGGTGATACCCCGACCGTAGATCAATTTTGGAAAAGGTCGTGGCTCCTTGCAATTAATCGAACAGATCGTCTATCCGGGGTAACGGATACTTATTCTTGATAGTAACCTTATTCAGTTCCCGATAATCAAGACACAATCGCATGGTCCCATCATTCTTCTTCACAAATAACACTGGTTCTCCCCATGGTGATGTACTTGGACGAACAAAACCCAACTTCTCAAGTTCTTGGACTTGTTCCTTCAACTCCAGTAGCTCGGTAGGGGCCATCCTGTAGGGAACTTTGGTTATAGGTCGAGTGCCTGGCACCAGTTCCACACAAAATTCTATGTCCCTCTCAGGTGGTAATCCAGAAATATCTCGAAATACTTTCTCGAACTCTTTGATCACCGGTATTGATGATACTGTCACTTCTGTTCTGACAACTTCGATGTTAGCTAATGAGGAACATATCACCCGAAGGGTTACATTCTAGGTAGCATCGGTGCGGGTGCAGGGATTCGGGTACGGGGATGCGGGTGCGAGGGATTCGCCAATTTTCCAAAAAGTAAGGGTGCGGGTGTAGCAGGAGTACTTGGATAAAATATTAAAAAAATATTTTTAGATAGTATATACAAATTATTTTATAACTATTAGTGCATTAGTGTATACCCTAGATAATTGCTATTATTATTTTCTATTATTTATCTTCTAAACCCCTAAAGTTTTCAAAATTGTATGAAGAACTTGTGTTCTTTTTCAGAAGAACTTGTGTTCTTTTTCAAAAGAACGCTACAAAAAAGTCCCAGTCACACTCCAAAAGAACTCTAAGAATCCATGGAGCACCCAGTACGGTTGCGCACTTAGTGCGGGTGCGACAGTCTTTTCGAAGAGTCCATGTTTCATAGGTTACATTGGAAATCAAAGGGTTGATTCCCATTGTCTGCAAATGTGATCCTCTTCCTTACACAATCCAACTTCGCATGATTCTTTTCGAGCCAATCCATTCCCAAGATTATATCAAATTCCTTCATCGACAGAACCACCAATCTTGCCAAAAGTTCACGGTCTCCTAACCGTAGAGGACAATCCTTACATGTACTAACTTGACCGTGGTCCCTAGTGGTGAGATGGCACTCAAAGCTTCTGTAAAGTTGATGGGAATATAAACTCTTGTATATTCAACATAAAAAGAAATAAAGAGTACAAGCCTTTTAAATAGGCTAAGCCTAACCTATACATTTTACACACTAACCGATGTGGGACAACCACATAACTACACTTTTACATATTTACCCTTTAACACTCCCCCTCAAGCTGGAGCATACATATTATATGCACCCAGTTTGTTACAAATATATTTCACACGTGTCCCATCCAATGCTTTAGTAAACAAATCTGCTAACTGATCTGCAGATTTAACATGAACTGTATTAATTATTTTTTGTAGGAGCTTTTCACGAACAAAATGACAATCAACTTCAATGTGTTTCGTCCTCTCATGAAACACAGGATTAGAAGCAATATGAATCGGTGCCTGACTATCACAAAATAGGTTCATAGGTTCAGACTGAGTGAACCCAAGTTCCTTCAACAAACGCTTCATCCATACTAACTCACAAGTAGTATGCGTTATAGCCCTACATTTTGACTCAACACTACATCTAGCAACAACGGTTTGTTTCTTGCTTTTCCACGATACAAGATTTCCTCCAACAAGTACACAGTACCTTGTAGTAGACCTCCTATCACTAGGAGATTCGGCCCAGTCTGCATCTGTGTAGCTCTCAACTCGAATGTGACCATGATCCTTATACAACAAACCACGGCCCGGAGCCCCCTTGAGGTACCTCAAGATTCGAATCACTGCATCCCAATTTGTAGTTCGAGGGGATTCCATAAACTGACTAATTACACTAACTGTGAATGCAACATCAGGTCTTGTGACTGTTAGGTAATTGAGTTTCCCAACCAATCGTCTGTACTGTCCTGGATCATCAAGTAGCTTCCCCTGATCTGGCACTAATTTGGAATTGGGATCCATAGGAGTATCCAAAGGTTTTGATCCCAACATTCCTGTCTCTGTCAGCAAATCAAGAACATATTTCCTCTGAGATAAGCATATCCCTTCACTAGACCTGGCCACCTCAATGCCTAAGAAATACCTAAGCTGTCCCAAGTCTTTAGTCTGAAACTTGATTTTTAAGAAAAATTTCAACTCACGAATGCCCTTAGAGTCATCACCAGTAATGACGATATCATCAACACAAACAAGTAATAGGATCTTCCCTGCTACAATGTGTCTATAGAAAACAAAATGGTCAACATCACATCTCTGAAGACCAAACTCAGCAATTACATCACTGAACCTGCCAAACCAAGCACGAGGAGACTGCTTCAAACCATAAAGAGACTTTTTTAATTTGCAAACCAGACTAGACTCCCCCTGAGCAACAAATCTAGGTGGTTGCTCCATGTAAACCTCCTCAAGAAGGGTACCATTTAGAAACACATTCTTAACAGTTCAGGCCCGTGATAAGTAGTGGCCAGTGAGATGAAAAGGCGAACAAAAGCAATCTTGGCCACAGGAGAAAAAGTCTCTGAATAATCAAGTCCATAAACTTGAGTGTAGCCTTTGGCAACAAGGCGTGCCTTCAACCGATCCAGAGTGCCATCAGCATGGACCTTAACTGCATATACCCAACGGCAACCAACCACAGATTTCCCTGGCAGGAGAGGGACCAAGTCCCAAGTACCAGTTTCCTTAAGGGCACACATCTCATTCTGCATAGCTTGGTTCCAACCAGAATGGACAAGTGCCTCTGCAACATTCTTAGGAATAGATATGGTAGACACGGAAGCAACAAAGGAAGAAAATATAGGAGTCAAGTGATCATAAGAAATAAAGTTAGAAATAGGATGAGAAGTAGTACACGAACGCTTACCCTTTCTGAGAGCAATGAGAAGGTCTAAATCAGTCGGTTCTGGAGAAGCTGGCGGATCTGAGGACACGGTAGGCGGAGGCGGAGCAGTGGAGTCCACTGGAGTCTGTGAAGGTGGATGATGAGTATAAACTTGCAAATCAGGCCAAGACAATCGGGTGGAAGCATCAGGAGTAGGTGGTGCAGTAATCGGAATAGGGGAGACAGAAAGAGGAACAGGGAGCATAAAGTCCGGATCAGTAGCCGAGTGAGACTCTGAATAAAAGGGTTTAGACTCGAAGAATGTGACATCGGCAGAGACAAAGTATCGATGAATGGAAGGACTATAACAACGGTACCCTTTCTGAGTCCTAGAGTATCCCAAGAAAATACACCGAATGGCTCGTGGGTTTAATTTGTCAGTCTCGGGAGCCAGCTGATGAACGAAGCAAACACACCCAAAAACACGAGGAACGACTGAGAATGGTGACTCAACAGGGAACAAGCTTGAGTGTGGTGTGCGGCCATTGAGAATAGAAGATGACATACGTTTAATCAAATAACAAGCAGTGAGGACAACATCCCCCCAAAAAACTTTTGGAACACGCATTTCAAATAACATGGTGCTTGTGACTTCTAATAAGTGCCTGTTTTTTCTCTTGGCAACACCATTTTGTTGCAGTGTGTGTACACAAGAAGATTGATGAATCATGCCAGACTGTGTCATAAAAGTACTGAAAGGGTTAGAATAATATTCCTTTGCATTATCACTCCGAAGAACACGAATGGGCAGACCAAATTGAGTTTTAATTTCAGCACAAAAAGCACAAAAAATAGAAAACAACTCGGAACGATTTTTCATTAAATAAAGCCAAGTTACTGTTGAATAATCATCCACAAACGTAATAAAATACCGATACCCCTTTGTGGAGGTTATACAGTGTGGACCCCATACATCATAATGCACTAACTGAAAAGGACTAGATGCTCTTTTATTGACCCGGGGAGCAAATTAAACACGGTGATGCTTCCCCAACTGACACGACTCACACTCTAAAGACTGTAAAGACCTTAAACTAGGAACTAAAAGTTTCAAATTAGCTAATGAAGGATGACCAAGGCGGCAGTGGATCTGATGAGGTGAAATGGTAGCAGGACAGACTGTTGGTGAGGGAGCAGGGACAGGATCACCATCACAGTAATAGAGACCATTGGACTCATGCCCGACACCAATCGTCTTCCAAGTCTTCAAATCCTGAATAAGAACAGAATAAGGAGAAAAAGATACACAACAATTAAGATCCTTAGTGAACTGACCAACAGACATTAAATTAAAGGACGAACGAGGTATAAACAAAACAGAAGACAAGGATAAAGACGAAGAGGGTTGAGCCGTCCTGATTCCTTCCACAGGAGTCGAGGACCCATCCGCTAAAGTGACTGGGGGAACAGACGATGATAGCCGGTTAGATGTAAAAAGACTAGATATACCTGTCAAATGATTATTACCGCCAGAATCAATTACCCATGGGGAAGAACCTGAAGCAATGCAAGCAGTATGTGTACCTCCATGCTGAGCTAAGGAAGCAGATGAGGTAGATGCCTGGTGGGCTGCCTGATACTGAAGTAACTGAGAGTATTGCTCGCGAGGAACATAAACGGTATCCATAGGAGCAGTAGCAGGAGAGTACCCAGAGTCAGAGATGGCGGCATTCGCAACCTGGGAGGGACGACCATGGAGCTGCCAGCATGTGTCTCTGCTATGCCCATCTCGAAAACAATAAGTGCACTGAAGAGTCTGCCCTCTACCACGGCCATGACGACCACCCCGAAATCCCCCTCCGCGTCTTCCATGATTAGGGCCACCACCCTTACCAGGAGCTGGTGGTGTCTGAGTAATAAGAGCGAAGCGATCAATAAGCGAAGATGCGGGAGGTGGGTCCCGAAGGGTGCTCCGAAGAACACGCTGATATGTCTCGGCAAAAGTAGGAAGAGCATTACTATCAAGAATTTGAGACCGAATAGCCTCGTATTCAGGTTTAAGACCAGCAAGAAACTTCATGACCACCAACATCTTTACCCTCCGTTTCTGTTGTTCTTGAACACGGGTGGTAGGGGGCATAACAGTATTCAACTTTTCATGCAACCGCTTCATAGCAGCAAAATAATGTGCAACAGACAAATCATTCTGCTCGAGCTTGAAATATTGAGAGGACAAATCATACATCCGGGTTAAGTTGCTGGAGTAAAGAAGATAAAGATAATCCCAAATCGCCTTACAAGAGGCCAAGTGATTACAAAGATCGGCAACCTCGGGCTCCGTAGAGTTCCATAAAAGGGTCATGAGTTGATTATCCAACCGTTTTCCACGCCAGAATAGCCTTTTTATCAGTGGTGGGAGGAGACTCAGTAAGATGGGCATCATGGCCTAAGCCAGTAAGAGACATGGTAATAGCGTTGGACCATGGAAGAAAGTTGTTGCCATTCAATTTACGATTGGTGAGTTGGGTGATAGATTTAGACTTCATGATCAAAGAAGGACTCAACACCGAAGAATCGCCGGAGGTCTGTGAGGGTTGCCGGTGAGCAGCGAGGGTGGCCGGAGGGGGTGGGGGGGGGGGGGGGGGGGCTGCCGGAGGTGGTTGGGTGGTAAGGGGGGCTGTGGCTAGGGTTTTTGGGGGGGGGGGGGGGGGGGGTGGCTGGGGGCTACAGCTGCGACTGTTTTGGGGTTTTGTTTTTTGTAATGAACAGGACTGAAAGGAGGAAAAAAAAAATCTCAAAAGAGATTGGCTACCCGAACTTCTCGATCACGACGAAGACGGAAGAATTTTGAGCAATCCCAGATTCGGGAGGCTCTGATACCATGTAAAGTTAATGGGAATATAATCTCTTGTATATTCAACATAAAAAGAAATAAAGAGTATAAGCGTTTTGAATAGGTTAAGCCTAACCTATACATTTTACACACTAACCGATGTAGGACAACCACATAACTACACTTTTACATATTTACCCTTTAACAGCTTCATTTAAACGTTATACCCAACTTCCGCAAAATTTTACAGATATAAAGGAATGTTTAACATCCGTGTCAAATAAAACTTTAACATGAGAATTAAACAAGGTTAGAGTACCTTCCACTGTTCGTTGTTCGGGCAATCCCTCCTCATAAGTACCTTCTTCATAACCAGCAGTCTCGGGGATAACAGCATTCAGACGGGCCTGTCCTTGCTGACCATAATTACCCCTTCTAGGAGCCTTGCAGTCCGTACTTACGTTATCTGGCATGCCACAATTATAGCACACAACTCCCGTACGATCAGCTCGCCTAGGTACTCTGCAATCTTTAGTTCGGTGACCGGGAATACCACAATTAAAGCAATTATCATTGTTGTTCCCTCTTGTTACTCGAGGCGGGTACTGCTGTAATGCCTGTATTTGTTGAGGTTTTTTCCCTCCATCCCAAGTTCTTTTCTGCCCCTAAGGGTACACTGGTTTCTGTCCGGGATATCCTTTCTGCGGAGGTCGATTTCCAAATGGTTTCGAATTCTGACAACCATCATTCTCCAATCCTGTAGCCAATCTCACCAGAGCTTTAAATGACTGGTTCAAGTGCCCCATAGTCAGATGTCGGAGAGACAAGTTGAGACCCCGGTGATATTTCTTGATTTTCTTCTTGGTGTGTCCACCATATGTGGAGCAAAGCGGGACAACCGTTCAAACTGAGTAGTGTACTTTCGGACTGTCAGATTTCCTGTGCTAATTCCATGAATTCTCTCTCTCTTGTCATTTTCTTCTTCAGAGAAATACTTCTCGAGAAATCTTTCCTTGAACACCACCCACGGCATTCCCCTTGCGGCTTCTTCCCCAATAGTTGCCTTTTCGGCATCCCACCAATTAGCCGCTGCCAAGGATCAAAATTTCGTTTCGGTGTAGTGTTTTAGTGTTCCCGGAAACGGAAACTTTTCGGAAACATGTGGAAACACCGGAAAAATTTGGAAACATTAAGAAATTTGTGGAAACATAACTTCAAACTAAACTGTATGCACATATAAAGCTTATAATTGATTAATTGAACCTTTGAGAGGTCAATATATGTAGTTATAACTATAATATATAGTTTCAATTTGAAAATACATGATAATTTAGGCGTCAATTTACTGTCAAGCACTTCATAGAATACAGAAATCTATCTTCTTTAAATTTTTATAAGAATATTTATAAATTGAAATTAGTATACCACAATTATATGACTACTTACTAATTAGTATTAATTGCAATTAGTATACACTAATTATTAAATGAGTGCACTTTTTTTTTAATAATCAAAACAATAAGGCTAAATGAGTGCACTTTTGCTCACTCCAAAATTGCTCACCCAACTCTCCCATTGGCCAATGCAGTAGGACCCATGACTTTTTACCATTAATTAATTTTTATTTAATCTTGAGTCCCACTGTATTAGCCAATGGGAGTGTTGGGTGAGCAATGGGTGAAAAATTTTGGGGTGAGCAAAAATGTATTCGTATTAAATTTAGGAGTACAACTAATTTTTATATTTTTAAAAAATTAGTTTCAATGAGTATTATAAAAAATTATAATTTATAAAATTATAAATTATAAGTGATAAGTAATAAGGAATAAGTTTTAAGTTATTTTTATCAATAAATAAATAAATAAATAAGAGTTATAAATAAGTAATAAGTTATAAACTTATTTTCATCAAAAAGTAAATAAATAAATAAGAGTTATAAGTAAGTAATAAGTTATAAACTTATATAACTAATAGACTAAGTAGTAAAGTATTTGATATATATATGTAAGATATATACACAGAGTCCAAATTAGGGCTCCTGTCGATTAAATTCGAAATCGTCTCCAGCGGCAGCGAAAGAAGAAGAAGAAGAAGAAGAAAGAAGCAGAAGCGAGAAGAGGAAGAAGAAGAAGGAACCAGCGAAGCAGAAGAAGAGGAAACCAAAGAAGAAGAAGAAGAAGAAGAAGAAGAAAAGGAAGAAATAGAAGAAGAACTGACCTGAATCTTGACCAAGTAAGCTTTTATAAACAGATCTTTGCCCCAAATTTCTCTGCCTCACAGTCGAATCATGTAACTGTTTCGTTCGAAACAAACGTGTTTCGTTCGAAACAAAAATTTTGTTTCGCGGCCCGCTGCATATGACAACTGAAAGATAGCCAGACGCTTCTTTTCCGTATCAGTGCACTCTATGGTCTCAAAGATACGTTCCATCTGGCGTAGCCACTGTTCTGCTTGCCAGGGTTCATCGGTCCTAGCAAAATACTCAGGCCGCATGGCGCGAAATTCTTTGAGAAGCTTGTCCCCAGTCTGGTGGGCTCGCCTCTCATTCCCGTTATGATTCCCATTCCGGTTATTGTTCCCCGTGTTCTGATCGCTGACCCTCTCCAACCGTCTTACAAAAGCCTCAAACATACCGGTTGGATCTACTACCGGGGGTGTAGCTTCAATAGTAGCAGGACGAGGCCTGAGATTCCTTCTATCAGCTATACGTTCAAGAGAAAGGTAACTATTCATCAAACAACATAATTCGGTCAATCTCTAGAAAAGAAATTCCTCAACAATAGAAAGCAAGGAAACACGGAATGAAGTCGAACTATCTTATCTTAATACTATCTTAACGGAAGATCCTATGTGTTCTAGACAATTGATCGAGCCATAACCTGGCTCTAAAGCCTGTCACGCCCCAACGTAGCATAATTCAGAAAAGCATTTAATATCCTTTATGGACTCGTAGGTCGTGACAAGTGAGAGTGACCAATTGTCCCTGCAACAAATAACTTAAACAACATTTCTAAAGAAAAGGATACTAATAAATATAAGCTCCTAAATCAAGACTTGCTAACTATTACATCAGTCATCAACTTAGGCGCAAACCGTCCTTATTTATAATCTAATATCGAATTTATTACATCGTTGAAAGGTAAAACATAAGTAAAGGTAAATCTGCTCTTCTGGAAATCCTCCGGTCTCTAACTAGTATAATCAAAATACTGTGGTTGCTCCTGACCTGGAAAATCTGGACATAGAGTCCAGGACGCAGCAACGCCGTCAACTTATGCAAGGTGGTGAGTAAAATAAACATATGCTCGCAATGTATATATAAGCTTATAAAACAACGTTACTGTTTAACCTTTAAAACAATAATTCAAGGTTCCAACTTCAAGATATAACGCGGGGAGATAATAAGCAATAAATATGCGACCGTGCATGAACAATGTATCATCTCATCTTGTCGACTCTTTTCCTCGACAAACTCAATTCAATCCCATTACCTCAGATACCAGGAATAATATCCGCTCAGTATTCAGGTCGTACACCATACCATCGCTTCGGATATCAGGAATAATATCCGCTCAGTATCCGAAACGCGCGCCTTAGATAAAAGGAATAACATCCAATCAATATCTGAGTCGTACAACACAACATCGTTGCCTTGGATACCAGGAATAATATTCGATCGATATCCAAGTCGCACACTATACTGTCGCCTCAGATACCAGGAATAATATCCGATCGATATCTGAGTCGCACAACACATCGTCGCCTTAGATACTAGGAATAATATCTGATTAGTATCCAAGTCGCACACCATACCATCGCTTCGGATACCAGGAATAATATTCGCTCAGTATCTGAAACGCGTGCTTCAGATACTAGGAATAGTATCCGATCAATATCTGAGTCGTAAACTACGCTATCGCCTCATATACCAGGAATAATATCCGCTCAGTATCTGGGTCAATCACAACACCGTCGCCTTCGATACCTGGAATAATATCCGATCGATATCGGAGTCGCACACAAGGCCAACACTCTCTACTCTTTTCACGCTTTCTCACACCCCATCCCTATTATGCATGTCAATGTCATGAATCGTAACATCATTTATTGAGTACAAATTAGAATGTCTGTACAAACATAAATCTCAGACTTAATTGTTCTTATTAATCTAATCCTTAAACGTGGGAATTTAAAACAGTGCATCTTTCACAACAGTTCCTTAAACTTTCAAAACCTTTTCCAAACAGTCCCTTATACAAAAATGGACAGACTGCCAAAAATGCCCTGACGCGCGAGCGATCTAGCCGTTTTCACGAAATCTGTTAAAAATTCATTTCTCGTCCAAACTGCTCAGGCCGCGCGAGGCTCGGGTCGCGCACGCGAGATGTTACAGAACCTCCTTCTTCGTTTTCCCTTGTTTTCGATTTTCAAAACTAACATAGACCCATTTCTAAATTTTGTTGCATGGATCTCTTAGGTTTTTCACGTAGATTAAGAATACGCGATCGGATTAAACTGGTACGGATTATATTTGTCGAAATTTGTGATTAAAGTAAAAGTGACAAAACTTTAAATCAACAATGCGTGGCTAGACGGATGAATTAAGTCGTAGTATTCGAATCACAACTTATTGGGATTAAGATCTTCCATTTCGAATTCACGTAATTGAATATGGTTAAGTTTCATAAAACTCCATTTTTCAAAGCTTCCATGGTGTATCTATATATACACATATATATACCTCCATATATACAGAAATATACATATATACACGTTTGGGAGTAAGTTTATAATACTCACAGAGGGATTGAACACAATTTCGGTACCGAGAATTCCGCTGTGAATTCCGTCGTCTAAGAATTCCTCCCCGGCCTCTCTCTTGATCTTGATATATATATATATATATATATCTAACTATGAGTATACATATATATATATATACATAATCTGTGTGCATGTGTTTTTTTGAGAGAGGAAGAGAGCAATGAGAGAGTTTGGGAGAATTTGAGAGTTCGTAGAGAGAGAGATTAGTGAACTGTGAGAGATTGAGAGTATATGCGTATATATATACTACCCAAACAATTTGGGCTCCAAGCAATTGGCGGAAACTATACGGTGTGGTTGAGCTCACGTGCTCCCACACCCCCGTCGCGGTAAAGTCGCATTTTAAAACATAACTGGTATTTTACTGTTGAAAATAAAAATACAGAAAAACATATTAGTGTAGGAAATAAATTCCTGTTTGTACAACAGTATAGATATCGTTTTCAAATCCATAGAAAGTATTTTCTATATTTATAAAAATTACGATCTGACCCCAAACAAATATTTATTAATAGAAAGTAAAATGAAATATTCATTTATCAATGAAAATAAAATACATGGTGTTACAAATGGTAGCAACCATGATTGTCAAAGCTGGATTCATATTGTGAATCGAAATGGTACATGTGAATCGAATCGGGATTTGCGAATTATGAATTGTAAGATTCGGTATCAAATTGAAAAAACCTATAAACACATCCTTATTTTTTTCTTTCTAGGCTTGTATAAACATATCCGTTTTTTCTGGGCTTGTAGAAACACTTCTTTAAAAGAGGGTTGGCAATCATTAAAAAAAAAAAAAAATCAGTTGTGCCTGACAGTCACACTAGCGAATCTACGATTCGCCATCAATTCTTGCTATATGTTCAATTCGTATCGTTTTCATGGTGAATCGTATTGAATCGTACAACGATAACAGAGGTAGCAACATTTGGGGGATATCCCGATTACAGTCTGGATAAATATATTCAGCAGGGATAAATTACATCAAAAAATAACACGCTACCAGACCAAATAGAACTTCATCCTTCATTTCATGCAAATTTTAAAACGCTTCTATTTCGTATAAATCTCTGTCTTTGTT
The DNA here is from genome assembly GCA_033977485.1 of Hydrangea macrophylla. Classification (NCBI taxonomy): domain Eukaryota; kingdom Viridiplantae; phylum Streptophyta; class Magnoliopsida; order Cornales; family Hydrangeaceae; genus Hydrangea; species Hydrangea macrophylla. The sequence goes on along the minus strand of CM066988.1, from coordinate 94,798,529 downwards.
TTCAGTTCTCTTTCAATATAAAGCTTTATCAGCAAATTTCACTTTTATGTTTTCTCTAGGAAGCAAAAAGAAGTGGTGATAGCGTAACTGTTGAAACTTGTCCCCATTATTTAGCCTTTTCAGCTGAAGAGATTCAAGATGGAGATACTCGTTTTAAGTGTGCTCCACCGATCCGTGATGCAGCCAATAAAGAAAAACTATGGGAGGCATTGATGGTACTTGAACTTCCATGATACACATTTTATATTTCTCTTTATCTACCATCATTTTAGTTTGTCTTGATTCTCCATATATTTCAGGATGGGCACATTGACATGCTAAGCTCTGATCACTCACCCACAGTGCCAGAACTCAAACTCGTTGATGATGGTAATTTTTTGAAGGCATGGGGTGGTATATCTTCTCTGCAGGTTATTATTATTATAATTTTTTTTTAAAAGTTGGTAATATGACTACTTTGCTTACGGAGTTTCATATGGTATTAAGGAGGGTAGAGTTTGGTTTATGAATTTAGTGAAAAGAAAACAATAAGGGTCCGTTTAGTTTTAGGATTTAGTGAAGGAAAAGAAAAAAAAAAACACTAATGAGAACACTTTTCTTTGGCTAGTTATAAAGAAAACAGTTAGGAAAGTAATAAGAAGAAGAAATAGAGGAAAATACAAATTAAAATTTTTGAAATTTGATTCACTTCAAAATAGTTTTTTTGTGTTTTACTTTCCTTTTCCTATACTTTCTCTAAACCCGCAAACCAAGTGGGACCTAAGAAAAACAACTTCCTTTGTTTGATTAATCAGGAAAAAAAATGACGAAATAGGAAGTAAAAGATGGTAGGCTGATGAAAAATAAACTAAAATATCTAAATTCCGTGGGTCAGTCAGTTCCCTTACTTTTTCTCAAGTTCCTATTATGTTTGAAACTCTTTACTTAGAATGTTTTATGGATATACATGTATATATGTATTTCACTTTTTTTTTTTTTTTTTTTTTGTTGTTGTGGGGGAAGATGGATTGTTCGTTTCAATCATTTCCCTTCGAATTGTTTTCTTATTTTTTTTGTTCTACAAATTAATTGGTATTCCTTCTGCGGTTACCTGCAGTTTGTTCTTCCAGTGACATGGTCATATGGAAGTAAATATGGAATTAGTTTGGAACAACTAGCTTCATTGTGGAGTAAGAAACCTGCTGAACTTGCTGGCCTTAATTTCAAGGTAACATTCTAGGCCAATTCTTGCAGTGGTTTCATTCAACTTTATTTTTAAAATGATACAAAACCAGTCACATAAAAACATATCCAAATGGCATTTTCATTTTGAGTGCATTATTCCTAGCCACTAACCCATGACAGAAAATGCAGATGAGAGTTATAGAAGTCCTGTTTGCTCGTCAAACTTCTTGTTGATCACTTATCATCTTCAGTTGCATTATCAAATGAATTTATTAGCTTACAGCTGACTGATTGTGCCAATTTATCACCATATGAGATTATTTGTCTAGTTTATGATGGCTGCATTAACATTCATACATGATTCTATGTATCTATAGATATATATAACTGTTTAATGCCATAGCGTCTGATCGAATGCAGGGGGCCATTGCTGCTGGAATCCATGCTGATGTTGTCGTATGGGTACCAGAAGTGGAATTTGACCTCAATGATAACCATCCTACATACATCAAGCATCCCGTATGTGTCCTTTCTCTTTTTCTTTTTTCTTTTTCTCTTCGTGTCTTCTGATTTATAAACTTAGATGATTAGTAAATCATGGAATTAATTTCACTTGGTTTAATTACCCCCTCGGGCTAAAGAGAAAAAAAGAAGAAGTGGTTAGACAATAGACAAGGGTGGCGATTTTGACACTTAATGTATGCAAGTTAGATGTTCCACAATACCACCACACCCTCTGGTTTCTTTATATTTTTGTTTGGTTAGCAGATTTACACAAGGAAAAACTATTTCCATAGTGCTTTCCTTCATGCTTAAATAATATGAGTAGAACTTAATATAGTGGAAAATCAAGAAAAGAGGAGTGGAAGTGACTCGTAACTTTTATGATTGACAATATATTTTTCGTTCAATTTTCATATTCTTCTCATTGTTTTCATTGGTAACCAAACAAGTAAAAGTGCGTTCCTCGGTGTGTTTCTTCTCATTTCCATTATTAAATCTATGAATGAAATGAAGCCTAAAAGAAAAGGCTAAATGGGAGAAAAATCACTTGCGAGCCAAGAGAATTTTCCCTCATGATTGACATGCATTGTCTTGTTTGGGGAACAAAAAAGGTTAAAACCTTGGCTATGATTTGTTTTAAGGGACAGTTCTCCTTCCCGCTTTTCGTTGTCAGTTTTGCTTGGATTCCTATATCCACTCAAGTGTTACTTCGATATGGCATATATACACATATATAAGAGCCATCTGTATAGATATAATGATGTTATCTAAATTCCAACCATTCCTGAACTGAAATGTTTCTAACTCTGTCTATAGAGTATCTCGGCCTACATGGGATCAAGACTATCTGGAAAAGTTTTGGCAACTTTTGTGAGAGGAAACCTCATCTACAAAGAGGGCAACCTTGCTTCTGCTGCTTGTGGTGTCCCTATCCTTGCAAGTTAAAAAATCGATGAACTTGCATATTTCTCTCAAGGTCCTATTAACTTATCTTTTAAACTTGAAGTTATTATTCATTTTCTTCGATCATTTTTTGAAATGTTCTTTCGCTGCTGAATCAGATAATGGGTGGCTCACCAGTTGTTGGAATGCAATGCAAAAGAATAACGATCACTGTCCTCTATTGCTCGGACTTCCTATTGTAAACCAGTCTTGTTTGTTTCTTTCCCAAGTTGAGTTTAGGAAGGGGGGTTGTCGATTCCATTAAGAGCATGAAATCACCTTTGTAATTTTTTTCGGACTGGAAGGCATTTATGGACCAGATTGTACATAACCCATTGTGTAAACAAAAATTTAAATGCTGAAGTTTCCATTTCAAGTAGAAATAATAATAATGATAAAAAAAAAATCTGGCTTTTAAACTGTGAGCTCTTTATTTTTGGTTTTTGGAACTCTAATGTTGACTTTTGAATTTTTGTCTTCAGAAAATATAGAGGAAAAAATGTCTTGTTCATGCTTCTCAAAATGAATAAGAACAGTGTAATTTGATTACACAAACATGTTTAGTAGATGTGATATCTATTGTGAAGGAAGAGGAATATACTTTGAAAGCCTGTTTGCAAGTTCAAAACTTCCTTGCAATTTTATTACTCCCTCCGTCCCATTTTATGTGTCCCCCTTTCTATTTTGGTATGTCCCAAAATTGTTGTCCACTTTCTTAAATTAGTATGTAAATTTTACTTAGTTTCCCAAATTACCCTTCCTTACAACCAATACCAAAACAAAACAAAAAAGAAAGTGCAATGATTATGGGCAATTGTGGAAAGTAGGTGTAGATTCTTTTTGTCCCCTTAAATAGTTGGATTCCCAAAAAGGGACACATAAAATGGGACGGAGGGAGTATTATTATTATTATTATTATTATTATTATTATTATTACTCCGTATTTTTTATAAACCTTCTAAGTTCTAACAAACATATGATAAACTGCACAATAAGTGAATGTTTGGGAATCCATAAAGTGGGAACAGGCTCAGTCTCATTTTTTATATGATTTTATAGGAACCCTTATAATGTTGGTTGGCTACATAACATGAATAGAACAGTTAAGGCCAGTTTGGGAATCTGTAAATAGGACTAGTCTTAGTCTCATTCTCATTTTCATTTTCTATTTTATAGAAACCATATAAAGTTGGTTTGAGTCGTTTGACAAACAACAGATTGAATAGCGGTGTAGACATGATTTCTTATTATTTTCCAGTGAGTTCATTTGATAACTTATCACCATGTCTAAACATAATTTTACATATTAATAATATGTTACTAGCTTTATGTACTGTAATTGACACCATCTCTTATTCCCGTGAGTTCAATTTAGGGGAAAAATTTAATAATCTGTATTAACACTAAATACACTAGAAGTATGTTTTTATGGTCTTGAACCCACTGACTAATACCTTGCACAGCCAGTGAGTCTATGTAATGAACTGCATCTACTAAACACTTTAAATATATAAAACTTGTTCATTTTTATAAAATATGCAACTGGTTATTAACGTCCCAAAATAGTGCAAGTGTTAGATGGAGAAACTATTCAGCGAGCCTGTCACATTATATCATCATACACATATAGTGTGACACCACACTAAAATAGTTTCACGTAGCCCCCTTTATTCTATGGAGATAATGACAAATAGTTGCCCTTAATCCATAGTGGTTGTGACTTCACTACTTGTCATGTGCTTGCACATGGCTCAACATGAGTGAAGTATCACATCACGTCCGTAGGATGACATGGTGTGACAGTTTCATGAATAACTTCTCAAATGTTAGATTGCCAATTGCCACATGTCTTAGATCCCGTTTGGAAAATGCTTACAGCAGCCTAAATGCACGTTTAAGTGGCCAATCGCTATCCCTTTCTGCTTGAGAACACTGTGATTGCAATTGCAATAATAAAACGGCAATGCTAGGGGTACTAACAACTTCCACTAACACTTACTAACACACTCTATTTCTCTCCTAGTGGTGCTGCGGGGTCCACTGCGGACTCCACAGCACCACTTGGAGAGAGATAGAGTGTGTTAGTGGAAGTTGTTGGTGCCTCAAATATTACTCATAATAGAAATGTTACCAAACAGGGGGAATTTAATGAATTCCTTTATGGATTAGTATTTTAGTTATTGGGCTTAAATACAAAATATACTCTTGAAATTTGGTCTTTGTGTCATTTTAGTCCTTGTGCTTCAATTACATCAATTTGGTTAATGGAGTTATTAAATAGATGTCCCATTCTATTAGAAAAATTGGCGTATTCACTCACTGATATGCACAATTACACTGATAAGCAGGTGGGGGAGATTAGTCATGTTTCATTTGCCCCTAAAAATTGTGACAGTGCATAACATTTGAGTAAATTCTGTCAACTTTTCTCATAGAATTGGACATTTAAACCACATTGCTTAAAATTTAAAAATTCAAGGATCAAATTGATGTAATTGAAACTACATGGATTAAAATGAGACGGGGACCAAACTTCAAGGGCGTAATTTGTAATTAATTCTAGTTATTGTATCTCACTACAAATTAATTAGTTTTTGGCCACCCAAGTCTTTACTGAGTGATATGTGTACCACACCATTCCTATTTTACTCATATATTATCAACATATTTATTGAAATGGAACACATAACCCTGTGTGACAAAAAGTTGAGAAAAATGCTCCCTTTCATTTTCCCTCCATTTTCGGTGGATAAAGATAAGCTAAAAAAAAAAAAAAAAAAAAAAAAACTATAAGAACTACCATTCAAATTCTAACTCTGCTTCATCAATGGAGCTCTGTTCCACCTTTATCACCACCATCAAAACACCTCCAAATCACCACCCTACGCTCATTCACCGACCCACCAAGAAACCCACAATTTCTCTCTCCTCGAAGCCCGAGTCAACTCACCCAGTCACCCTCTCCGAGACCCTCCAAAACGAGACCTTCCAAACCCTAGAATGGCCCTCCGTGTGCAACCAAGTCTCCGCCTTCACTTCCACCACCATGGGCTTCGCCGCCGCCCATAGCGGCCGGCTTCCACTTGGGCGGACCCCGGAGGAGAGCCGTAATCTTCTGAACCAGACCGCCGCGGCATTGGCCGTTCCTCGGCCGTTGGATTTCTCCGGGATCGAGGACGTGTCGGAAATCGTGAGTTCCTCGGTTTCCGGTGAACTGGTCTCGATTGGTGAGCTTTGTGCGGTGAAGCGGACATTGAAGGCGACAAGGACTTTGTACGAACAGCTGAAGGACGTGTCGTCGGATGGTGATTCTTATGAACGGTATAAAAAACTTAGGGCTCGTTTGGTAACGTTGTCGTTTTCTGTTTTCTGTTTTTGTTTTCGTTTTTTAGAAAACGAAAATTGAAAACTCGTTTGGTAACGTTTTTGTTTTTTGTTTTTAAAAAACGTTTTCAAATTTTGGGTAAAAAATGAAAACACCAAAAAGTCGTTTTGAGTTTCCTGTTTTTGTTTTTACAAAAAAAAAAAAAAAAATCAACAATGTTACCAAACAAGTTTTCGTTTTTTTTTCAAAAAAAAAAAAACCAAAACTGGTTTTCGTTTTTAAAAAACTGAAAACTCAAAACAGGAAATGTTACCATGCGAGCCCTTAGCTTTTTCTTGCAATCTTTCATTCAAACGTTAGGCTTTGTTTGGTTGTTGGATTCAGTGAGGGGAAAGAACAGAAACCTATCGGAAAACATTTTCTTTTGTTTGGTTAATAAAGAAAATGACGAGAGACACAGGAAAGAAAAGAGAATAAGGCTGAGAAATAAATTAAATATTTTGAATGTTGTGAGTAGTTTTCTTTGTATTACGATTATAGTTTTGACATTTTTAATTTTTAATTTTTTTTTTTTTAATTTTTTTAATTTTATTATTATTATTATTTTTTTATGTTATTTAATGATGGAAGCAAAACATATGGAAAATAGGAGGAACTAGTTTTCCTTCTTGTTCTCCTTTCCCTTTTCTTTACCCTCACGAAATCCATGAACCAAATATAGTCTTAAAAAGTCGTGTCTCGATGAAAAATCCGATGGATGCTTAATTGAAATCATTCCCATGGTAGCCCTTTCCTCATTACCTGATAGAGACTCAGTGACCGGTGAGGACCCAAGGAATGCTGAAGTGTCAACTACAGGTCACATTGTGAAGCTACTGATCAGTGATGTATAAAACTGAATTTGATATAGTTAAAACCATAGGTTGACTTGTTATATGTTTGTTAGGAGTTTGTCGGGGATATGCAGAACTTGAATTTTTTCCTCCGTCAATTTTTTTAATCATTATATATTTTTTTTTTATTACAATGGTTATGTAGTTGACATGGTATCACAAGACAATAGATATTCGGTATTCCAACACCTGGCTATCCTAATGGAAAACAGTATTATACATGAGTACCACATCCACCTGTATGGCCGTATGTGAGTGGTGATACAGATGACGTGGCATCAGTGTTACATTGAATATTTTCTCACCAAATAGGTCTTTTTTTCCCTTGGAAGTTGACATATCTTGGGAGAAGTGTAAATTATTTGATAACAATGGATTCTCATGATTTCTCAACAATGATTTGCAGAGACGATTTGAATCTGCAGGCGTGCTGCTTTTGTGCAAATCCCACTTCTTTTTTTTTTTGTATACTGAAGAAGCTTCTGCCTGAAATTCCGTTGTAGTAATAGTAACTTAGTAAGTAGTTTCATTGACTTTGACCTATCTTACTGTACTTGAACAGGTACTCTCCACTGCTCGAAATCCTTCAAAGCTGCAATTTCCTGACAGAGTTGGAGCAAAAGATAGAATTCTGTATTGACTGTAATTTTTCGACAATCCTTGATAGAGCAAGTGAAGAATTGGAGATTATCAGGTCTGAAAGAAAGAGGAACATGGAAAACCTAGATTCTCTGTTGAAGAGAGTATCAGCTCAGATTTTTCAGGCAGGTGGCATCGACAGACCATTGATAACCAATCGTCGATCAAGAATGTGTGTTGGTATTAGGGCTTCCCACAGATATTTGCTTCCAAATGGTGTAGTTCTAAATGTTAGCAGCTCCGGAGCAACATACTTTATGGAACCAAAAGAAGCAGTGGAGCTGAACAACATGGAAGTGAGGCTTTCAAACTCTGAGAAGGCCGAGGAACGAGCCATTTTAACCGTGCTTACATATGAAATTGCAGAATCAGATATAGATGTATATTATCTCTTGGACAGAATTTTGGAAATTGACCTTGCTTTTGCAAGAGCTGGTCATGCTCAGTGGATGAACGGAGTCTGTCCAATTTTAAGTTCAGAGGTTTGTGAGAATAGTGAATTTAGTAAAACTCATTACTCCTTGTCAGCAGATATTGAAGGTATACAACATCCATTGCTCCTGGAGACCTCTCTGAGAAGTTTGAATGATCTTGGTGCATCGAAAAGTAAGAGTTCAGTTTCATTGGATGTGAAGAATTTTGATGTATATTCTGGTGAATCTGATTTTCCTGTGCCAATTGACATCAAAATTGGATGTCAAACCAGGGTAGTTGTGATCTCAGGACCTAATACTGGTGGCAAAACTGCTTCCATGAAAACTCTTGGCTTGGCATCCATTATGGCGAAGGCTGGCATCTATTTGCCTGCTAAAAACCAACCAAGGCTTCCTTGGTTTGATCTTGTTCTGGCAGATATTGGAGATCTCCAGGTAAGATCTGTGTGTGTGGGTGGGTGGGTGGGGTGGGTGTGTGTGTGTGTGTGTGTGTGTGTGTGTGTGTGTTTCTTTTCTTTTTAGGGCCTGTTTGGAATCACTTCTCCGATGTTTGTTTGCGCAAAGTGCATATGGGAACCATAGCACATATTTGCATAAAAAAAAAAGGGCAGCCCAGTGCACGAGGCTCCCGCCATTGCGGGGTCTGGGGAGGGTGAGATCTTAGAGCCCCAAAAGCACATTTTGGCTGAAAGCAGATCTAGAGGTGCTTCACCCCACATGTCATGCAGAAGCAGATTAGGGGTTTTAATGATTTTTTCTTAATTCCCACCTCGCTCTTGTGATTAGGGCTTCTGCTTCTACTTCTGCTCTGCCTAAACTAAAAACCCACAGCCAATTCAAATGGGCCTTAGTTCTCTCTGTTTTACTTTGGTATAAGTTACAGCTGTTCCAAATTATTAATAAGCTCTTTGTTTTCGATTGAAGTCTCTAGAACATAATCTCTCGACTTTTAGTGGGCACATATCACGGCTGTGTAAGATCTTGGAAGTGGCCTCAAAAGAATCACTTGTTCTCATCGATGAAATAGTGAGTGGGACCGATCCGTCAGAAGGTGTGGCTCTTTCAGCCAGCATCTTGCAGTACTTCAAAGATAGAATTGGACTAGCGGTGGTGACTACCCATTATGCTGATTTATCTCGTCTGAAAGAAAAATATACCGAGTTTGAGAATGCAGCAATGGAATTTTCTTTGGAGACTCTACAACCTACATATCGGATACTCTGGGGAAGGGTGGGTGATTCAAATGCCTTGAGTATTGCCAAATCAATTGGTTTTGATGAAAAGATAATTGAGCGTGCCGAAAAATGGGCCGAGAGGTTGATGCCAGAAAAGCAGCAGAAGCGCAAAGGCTTGCTATATCAGTCGTTAATGGAAGAGAGAAATAGATTAGAAACTCAGGCGAGGAGAGCTGCTTCCCTTCATTCAGATATTATGAATATTTATCATGAGGTACGATCTTGAAGATTTCCACTAGGCTTGAAGTGCTTGTAATGTTTAGTTGACACTTCTCTTTATCATTTTTTCCCATGGGTATTCATTTGACACTTATTTGTACAGTTGTACTTCATATGAACCGTAGTTTATAGCCAATCCAAGTAGTTGCTTTAAGTCTTACACGAGTCAAGTTGAACGTGATGTATACTCAGTTGCAGCCATATTCCTTAGTTCTGTGTCTGTAAGGATGTCCTTCACAAGGTGGTTACTGAAATGAGTTTCCTGTACTCTTATTGGTTGTCCTCTTCGTGGGCTTCACTCTTCTAACAATTTCTTAGGCATTAAGGGGCTGTTTGGGAACGCAACGAACTGGTTCTGTCGTTCATTGGTGAACAAGTTGTACAAATTCAAGTTTTGGTGAATGTCCATTTCTTGCACAGGAGGCCGTGCCCACTCTAATATCTTTATTAAAACGCGTTCGTTTCAAATCATTGAAACCAACATAACCTTGGTTCTTTAAAAAAACTAGATAGAAAGTGAAGTGAGACTAGGACTGAACCAGATCCTATTTTAAGGATTTCCAAACATGCCCTAAAGCTTGGAATAAAAACCAGAACATGAGCCCCACGACCATTGTTGTCAAAATCGTGAATCGAATTCTGAAACAATATCCAAAATTTTGAATCACCGAATTGTAAGGCTCACTTGTTAGAAAATAAATAATTATACATTTGCATATGCATATAAAATAATAAAACACATATACATACATATAATGATTTGTGTGCTTTTTTTTAGGATGTGAAGCCCAATTCTTCACATTCATACATGAATGTATGAATGTGTACAGGAAAAAGGAATAAACATAAGGATGATGCATGAACGGCATTGCTGCTGATTTCTTAATAAAAAGCTTGGCATTACCTGGCTAGTCACATACACAAGCGTAAACTTTATATGTACAGATTGTATCACAAATTAACATCCTGTAAACTAATACAAGTGAATAATAGAAGTGCATGTAACATAAAAAAATAGGACCACACTTTTTTTTTTCCTGACGAAACTCAAATTTTTTTATTTATTAATTTTTTTTTTTTATGAATCGTGTGATTCGAATCGTGAATCGTCCCTAAATCGGATGATTCACATTGATTCAATGTGATTTCTAATTCATAAGCATGATTCAAATCGTTCGGTACGAGAATCAAATCGGATCGTATGAATCGAATCGTGAATCATACGATTCTAACAACCATGCCCACGTATGTGTTCCTATTGCTATCCATGGTGGTAGTTCCTTGAAACCGGTCATTTGGTTGTGGCCTTGCTCATGGTTTTTTACAAATAGTCATAAGTAGGGTGTATGGAAATTCATTCAATTTGACAAAGGTAGGTCAGTAGGGAATTAGACCTTGTAGTGAAACCACTTGGATTGTTTGCATATGTATTCCCTGTAAATTAAGTTACTTTCAGTCGGAAGTTTAAATTCTTGTCAGAGTGGCTGCTCGATAGCAATATATAGTCCGTAATTGTCTCTACTTGATGAAATCTTCACCTTTTCACTTTTTTCAATTCTGCATAAAATGAAGATCCGAAATGAGGCAGAAGATCTTGATGGGCGTGAGGAAGCTCTCAAGGCTAAGGAAATTCAACAGGTTGAACGAGATCTAAAGACTGCAAAATCCGAGATAGAATCCGTTTTACTGGAGTTTGAGAATCAACTTAGAACTGCAAGGGCCGATCAGTTCAATTCACTTATCAAGAAATCTGAAGCTGCAATTGCATCCATTGTTGAAGCTCACTATCCTCGTGACGGATTCTCTGTCAAAGAAACAGAGGGCAGTTCTTATACACCACAACTTGGGGAGCAAGTTCTTGTGAAGGACTTAGGAAATAAGTTGGCTACCATAGTTGAAGCACCTGGTGATGAGGAAACTATCCTCGTCCAATATGGAAAAATCAGGGTCCGTGTGGATAAGGGCAACATTAGAGCTCTGCAAAGTAGAGGCACTAATGTTGCTACGAGATCTGTCCCACGCTTGAGAAAGCAGGTAGGTATTCAATTTTAATAGGCTATAGTGAGTTCATTGATTCATTGACAATTTTGACATATAATATACGTATTGCCTCTTCTTTTGTGCTTCATACTTTGGGAGGCCGTTTGGTATTGATGTGGAAATGAGAGATTTTTCTTTAATAGATTTTCAAAAAAGCAGTAACTTGCTACTTCTGATATAAGCTGTTTTTTTAGCTTTAAAGTGGATTCGGTTTTGGAAAAACTGTGAAAAAGTTTTTGCCAAATGGACTGAAATCTCTCAATATTCCCCAAATAAATGATTGTTGGTCTCAAATAAGGTAATCCAAACCAACTCTAAATGGGAGCAATGCTTATGGAGCGTAAATGAAATACATTCAGTGTTGCTTATTTGCTTATGTGAGAACTCACCCACAGCCAGACAGGAGAAGTTTTGTTACATGCGTGCAATAAAAATATTCATTTTCTGCTAAACTTGTACCTTGAGATATTTCCTTCACTTTCTCTAATTACTCATTTTCTTTATTCACCATGACCAGTACCATATACATGATTGCAGCTAGTTATAATTTCTGTTCCTGTTTGGATTTACTTGAAGCAGAGTACACATTTTTCAGTTGAAATGCATCTTTAAATAAAAGAAAACATACCTATCCAATTGTCTCAATATTTATGCACACTCTCTGATTGGGTTGTAACTTGTACACATTGCAATTTGCAACTGTTTCAATAGTTCTACTTTGAATGAAATACTGTAAAATTTGATCATATACTTATATATTGAATTTGGTGGGCCAGGGTAGCATAAGTTTGAGGAACTCCTCAAAGGCCAGCAATGGCGAGGAGATTTCATATGGACCTGCCGTGCAGACATCAAAAAACACTGTAGATTTACGTGGTATGCGAGTGGAGGAAGCTGCTCACCACCTCAATATGGCCATCTCTGCAAGAGGGTCTAATTCAGTTATTTATGTAATACATGGGATGGGCACCGGGGTTGTTAAGGAGTGTGCAATTGAAATATTGAGAAACCATCCACGGGTTGCCAAATTTGAACAGGAAAGTCCAATGAATTACGGTTGTACAGTTGCTTATATCAAGTAAATATATATCTTCTTTATCATTAAATAATTTTTGTTGATTCATATACAGTAGAACTGTAGAAGTTGTCCATGGGTTACTGTTTTGTCTCCTATTTTAAATGTGTTCCATTTCATGCTGCTTTTTATTTATTTGTTTACGGCTCTGTTCCAAATTTCCCTTGTTAATCTTGTATATAATGCCAAGTAGGCCTGTAAATGGATCAGATCCGGATCGGATTTGTGATATCCGAATCCGATTCAATAAAGAAATCCGTTAACTAAATCCGAATCCGGTTCAAAAAAAAATTCTGTTAACCAAAATCCGAATCCGAATTTGTTAGGATTCGGATGTCCGACGGATATCCGTTAAACACTAAGAAAAAACCTTAAGCAAATCAAGATTTTTTTTTTTATTTTTTATTAATTGGATATTCGTTAAGCACCAAAGGAAATTTTTAATCGGATATTCGTTAAGCACCAAAAAAATCTTTTTTTTTTTTTTTTTCTAATCGGATATCGTTAAGCACCAAAAGAATTTTATAGTGTAGGGTCATTATGTAATTTTCACAAAACAAGGGGAGCAAAACTGTAAATTAAATTCTATTATCGGATATTTTCTGGTGGATTCGGATCAGATATACCAAATCCGAATCCGATCCGTTTGCTAACAAAATATTCGGATTCGGGTTCAGATACAGATATTATTGCTAGATATTTTCGGGCGGATTCGGGTCGGATCGGATCCAAATCCAATCCGTTTACATGCCTCAGTGCCTCACTTGCCAAGGTAAGGACTTTAATAATTGCCTTCCAATCTTCCATGGCACTATGTAGAAAAAAGACAATTGTATGAGGTTACAACTGGGTTAATGGACCCAAGACTTTATATATGTATATACACTTGTATACACAATCTATACGCACCATAGACACCCTTTGGCGACTGTAAATTTCTCTTCCATTTCACTATTTCTGAAACAACCCACTCATGTCTATTTCTTGAATAGCTCAGAACTGACAGTCTGTTACAGATACCCATAACGTACCACAATTTTCTTGTCTCTATGCCTGCACTCAATGCCAACTCAACTCATCACACTTAGTACCCATCCAAACCATAGAGCTGCTACATGCACGAACACCATTTTAGTGCCACGTGTCTTAGCAGCCTCCATTTTCTCTCAGTTACAACAAATATAAAGATAAGCATGTAATAAACATCAATGCCAAGGTTTGCACACAAAACCAGTTTTAGTCTGTGCAGTGACTGGGAATTCTTCAAGTCTTGACGGAAAATGCTGGCGGTGTTTGAGAAAATGATTGGGAAACCGCCGGAGGGGCTGAGTATTCCTGCAGTTGGGTCAAAGAATTTTAAAACCCGGAAAGAGGTCACGGAGCTTTTCTGGTCATGGTGGCCTGACTCTACTTTGTACAACCTTGCAAATGGAAACTTCATGGCCTTGTCACATGCAGGTGAAAGTCCATCACAACCAAGGTATAAATTTTGGTTTTTCGCTAACTTGTTCTGATATTGGTGTTATTCTTGCGCATGCATACACAGATATGTCTGTTTCGAAGCTTGGTAAGTGATGTACAAGAAAATGTTCTTCCTTGCAAAGGTTATACTTGTTATTTCCATTCTCAAAATAGAGCTAGCATGTGCAACTTAATTTGAATCTCTGACACAATTGAATAGGACCTTGGTTTTTTGCATAGCATTTCCAGGTAAATTTTCAAACATCATTATAAACCTTGTACTTTTTGTGATGATGATTTCCGTGATTGTTGATGTTCTTTAACTTTGAATGTAACATGAAAAATCAATGAAGGCGCTCAATTCAACCAAACATCCAAAAGTGACTCAAAGTTGTAAATTGTAATCTTTGCAAGCAAAAATTTAACTTCATGTACTAAAAACTCTGTTAGGAGCAAATTAATCGTTGTAAATTGTTTTTGTTTGTGTGCAATAGGTCCATCGTTGTCATCGATGAGGTTTTTTGTCTTTTTGCTGGGACTGATAACACTTGTGACCTACGGCGATATTACGGCCTTTCACGGCAAGCGACAGAAGCCATGGTAATTTTTGAAGCTTATAAGGTGCTAAGAGATCGAGCGCCCTACCCTCCTGACCAAGTCATCAGAGACCTTCAGGGAAAATTTGCGTTTATTTTGTTTGATGCTAGAGCTGGTAATCTTTTTCTAACCAGGGTGAGTTTAACAAAACCTGATCAAAACTCAAAGTTGCACTAGACGATTGATATCTTAACATGCCTTTGTCAAGAAACGAAGCATAAATTTTCTTTAATTTTCCTTTTTGGGCTAATTGTAACAATATTAATTGATGTATATATGTCATATATAATCATATCCCTTACACACAGCAAGAAAGTTTGCCTTTCGTGGAAACTAGGGTTGTGACAATGCTAGTATCCGAGGATAATTTGCAAAGATTGACTACTGTTGATTTTTACGTTCTTGGTACAATTCTAGGACCGTGATGGATGTGTCCAACTTCGATGGGGAATGACCAGCGATGGGTCCTTACTATGTTCAGATGACCCGAAAATCATCACAGAGGCTTGTGGAAACTGCTATACACCTTTTCCTCCAGGTTTAATCTTCATAATCATTTTCCTCCCTTTTTTGGTTCGTAGATGGAGATGTTTTAGAACTACTATCAGTACTATGTATCTATCCATATATGGAAACTTAAGATTAGAATCGTATAGCTTCAATTCGAACTCCACATAGTTGTATGATTAAGCAGAACTTAACAATACTGCTAATCAAACGCGGTTTTTGACATGTTTATATAGGCTGTATCTTCATGAGCAGGAGTGGGCTGATTAGTTTTGATCATCCGCTTAACAAGGTAAGAGCAATTTCGAGAGAGGACGATAAAGGTAATATTTGTGCTGTTATTTTTCAAGTGGACTTGTACACAAGACTCCAAAGCATTCCACGCACTGGTAGTGCTGCGAACTGGGCAAATGTCACTGCTGTCGATGGAGAATAAAGAGGTGAGATTTTCGTAGCTGGTTGAGTAAATGTAGTCTCTGAGGTAATAATAAGAATTGTTCCAGATAAGTTGTCATGAAGATTTTGGTTCTTCTATGGTATGTGGTTCTTTCACTTTCTTTTTTCTCCACTTTTGAAAGTAACTTCTTTGATTGGGAAAAATTGACCTTATCATAATATTGGCTAGTTCATATTCACCCCCACACCACTCCCCCCCCCCCCCCCTCTCACACACACACACACACACTCTCTCTCTCTCTCACACACACACACACACACACAAAAGATATATATATAAACACACACACACACACACACAAAGATATATATATATATATATATAAACACACACACACAAAGATATATATATATATATATAGAGAGAGAGAGAGAGAGAGAGAGAGAGAGAGAGAGAGAGAGAGAGTACATGTGTATAGTAATGTAATACGGTAGCATTATGCTCGTTAAATGGGTTGTAGAGTTGTTACCACTTTCCAAATTGAGGATATATAATAAAGTAATTTTACGTGACTAATTAAACAATTTTACTTGAGGATTTTTGTGTAATTTACTTTATTGTCCTCATTTTAATGATGTATCACGGATTTTATTGTCCATTTTTAGAAAGGATAGTAAAGTTCTTAAAGAACATGTCCTAGTACTTTTTGAAATTGGTTTTACGTGTGCAAAGTCCGATCTTAATTTATGTGAACCACACATGGACAAGTCACAATGTGCTCTCTACACACACACACACAGGCACACACACACACACACACACACACACACACACTGTGTTATCATTTCAAAAGCAATTCCATTGAAATAGGATTTGAAGGGCTTATTGAGGTAGAAACAGAGCAGACAATGGTTACACCAAGAAAGCCTTGTTAATGTGCCGATGGGTGTAACCACTGGTCAAACCTAGTCCGAATCTGGTGCCATGCCACTGGCAATTGGCTCCGAGACGTGTTCACTTGCCACATTGTCACCATTGGCTCCATGGCTGGGCCATTTCATCTTTCTTGAACTCAAAGCTTTGCCGTAGATTTCACGGTTGTCTTTGTGATGAACATCATAGCCGTTGCTTCGATCATCTGCCGAGTTACCAGATACTGGTGTGTGGGGACCATGATCATCAATTGTACCGTAACCACCACCATCATAGTTACCACGGGCATCAGTTGTACCATAACCACCATTTCCATATTGATGGAAGCAACCTAGTGGTGGAATACAAAAAAGAGGCGCACCAAAAGATCCATTACCCAGTCCTGGTAGTGGTAAGAAGAATCCACCACTAATGCTACCACTACCACTACCACTGCCGCCAACACCACCACCTGGACCGTCTCCAGTACCACCACTACAACCACTACTGCTGCCAGTACTGGAGCCGCCTAGTCCACCATAATCAGGGCTACCTCTGCCACCACATCCACTGGCAGCACCGCCCCCAGCAAAGAAAGGGTTTCCACTACCATCATGAATTATACCCCACCCAAGTCCTGGAATATAACCACCAATTTGAAAACCACCACCACCCCACGCCAATTTTCCTCCTCTGTTAGGCTTGTCCGAGGTGTCAGAAGGGGCGGGTGGGGTTCTATTGGCAGAGCTGATTCCTAGGTGGCTTAGATGAATCATGAAGACCATGCAAGCCCATGTTAGTGCTGCCATTTTTAGCTTACTACACTGCTTCTTGTGACCCTGCCTC
The DNA here is from genome assembly GCA_033977485.1 of Hydrangea macrophylla. Taxonomy (NCBI): domain Eukaryota; kingdom Viridiplantae; phylum Streptophyta; class Magnoliopsida; order Cornales; family Hydrangeaceae; genus Hydrangea; species Hydrangea macrophylla. Next base: position 94,781,339 of record CM066988.1, on the reverse strand, counting down.
ATAACTCATAAGCCTTATATACTGAAGTTTGTTTGTTATTTTATTTTATTTTATTTTATTTTATTGAGAGAGAGAGAGAGAGAGAGAGAGAGAGAGAGAGAGAGAGAGAGAGAGAGAGAGAGAGAGAGTGTGTGTGTGTGTGTGTGTGTGTTGGTTGGGTAAGACTCTGCAGGCAACATAAACATGAAATGCAAATTCATCTTATAAACCGGCAAAATGAGGCTAGTGTGAGCACAAAAACATTCATATAAGGAAAATCAATGCTTTTGTTGCCTGATGATGTTTTGGCACCTCTAATTGCAACTCTCTGCCAATTCTCAAATGCATGGTTTCAATTTTCATTATAGAGCTTAAAATAAGGGTAAGTTACACAAACCTCTCCTGAGGTACGGTCAAAATACAGAAACCTCCATAATACTATGAAAAATTACAACAAAGACCTCTCTTGAGTTTTAGGACTGAGTAACAATTTTCCCGATCCGTTAGTCAATGGTTAGTTGACCGTTAATTCATTTGTTGAACCTTTTAATCATGACCATTTAACACTTACCAAGGTTAATACAGATATCATATAATAGTCTTTTTTTCTAACACGAAAATGAAAGTCTATTTTTTTTATCCTATTGCTAAATTTGTCCGTTAGTGATTTGTTAATTCTAAATTAATTAACTTTATATTTTTATTTGGGGGTACCGAGGCAATTTTGCATACCACCATAACTTTTTTAATCTATGACAGGAGAGGTTAGTATAATTATGAACACTACAAGGGAGGTCTCTATATTTTCACCTTCAATGTAGATCAATGTAATTTATCCTAAAACTAAAAGCAATTTTCATTTAACCCAAAAAAAGAATTTTTTTTATTTTTTATTTGGTTTAAAAAAGAAAGGCATTGTTGATTCAGTTACAACAATGGCTGTAGGATTCAAATTAAACCAAAGAATTATTTTTTAATATTACTATCTTTAATATTTACCAAAGTATGAGCGATGGACTCATGACTAGATTATTTAACGACAATTTTATTTGGAAAAATCCAAGAATCTTTCTTTTGGTAGGCTAGAATTCGATAATACACCAAATTGAAAATAGAAGTTTGGAAAAATAGAAGTTGCACCCATGAAGTTTCTGAAAATTGCAGATGGTACACCTCTTAATTTTGTATGACCTCTGCTAGTCTGCTACCATTATTAGTTGCAAAAAAGTACCCCTTATGTAAGTCAACAGTTAGAAAATGGTTAATCTTATCATTTCAACTTCTCAAAGGGAGAAATATACATTCTCTCATAAATCAAAACTTTTCACTAGCAAATACTCACTCAAATGTAAAGGGAAAGTTTGTAATTGCACAGATCACATCAAATGAAGTAAAATAAATAAAAAAGTAACCAATAATTATGAAGCAGTGTGAAGATTTTTTATGTAATAAGTAATGCCAACACAAACTAGCTTTTGTCAAATTAAGTATGTGTTTATTTATCCTTTCAATTGACAATGCAGGTTTAACTGCTCAATACATCACTTGATAAAGCAACTTATTTAAAATGCATTTCTTTCAAATTTGAGAGTGTCCAAACACTTCTTTGTTTCAAACAAAACAATTAGGCTGTGCTTGGATCATGGATTTCGTGAGGGAAAAGAAAAGTGAAGGGAAAAGAAAAGAAAAGCGGAAGGAAATGGAGGGATACAAAATCCTTTGATTGTGTGGGAAAGCAAAAGGAAATCTTTTCTTTTCCCCCTAAGAATCCACAGCAACCAAACAAGGAATACTGAATCCCTCACCGAATCTTTTCTTTTCCCTCACAAAATCCATAATCCAAACACAGCCTTAAGGAAATAGGGGACGAAAACAAAAAACTTTAATTTTTGGGTTAATTATAGATACACCTCTTGTACTTAGTGTTGGATTTAATTCATAATATTGGGTTTGGGTCATAAACGTTTTAAAATCTCTATTTTGGGCCATGTGCTTCTTATTTCAAAAACCCAAACTAAAGCCTTATAGTTTAATTGACTTGCATTCCACATTGATTAAACATAAGACATTTTTCTTCTTTATATATGATTTCACTTGTTAAGCTTAGTAAACTTATATAGTGGAAAGGCTCTCTCACGCGCACGCAGAGGGGGTGTAAATCTCAAATTTGGGTCTCCCGATTTGGCTTGAAAATCGATACTTGTGCGGGCATGCGGTGCGTATACGAATGTTGTCCACGTACGAGAGATTGGTCACTTCGTTGTTGTTGTTTTTGTTTTTTTTGTCACTTAAGTTGCGCGACTCATATATTCTTCCAATTCGAGTGCACGTTTGGAAGAAAATGGATGCTGAATCCTGAGGAGCATAGCGCCGAGACCTTGTGCATCGAGTCATTGACTCCGAGGGGCGAAATTGAATCAATATTATAGTTGTATCCTTCCTATAATTCCAACAATTAGCTCATTTTTCACTTTGCCCTCTATACTTCAAATCGTGTCACAAGGTCTAAATTATTGTGTAGTGGAGTATTTGCCACTTTGACCCCCTGTGGTGAGCATATTTTTCAATTTACCCCCTTGTACTTTTTTTTTTTTTTTTTTTTTTTTTTTATGGAAACAGAAACTCAACATTAAGAAACAACCAACAAGTTGTTACAATCATCATTCACAAAGGAAGCAACAACTGGAGGACAGTCTTTAAGACAAACGTGAAGACCACCAAGAACTTTAGCATGCCTTGCCAGGTGGTGGACAACCATGTTTGCATCTCTTTTAACATGCACACAAGATTTAACATTAGCTTGGGAGAACATGGATTTGGCAGCAAGAAGAATATTACCAAAAGTGGACTTGTCCAGATCCTGAGAGGTCAGAGACCCTTAACAATTGTGGTGGAATCAGACTCCACCACCAAGCCCCAAAGGCCAGCATCAATTGAAATTCTCAGAGCTTTCATGACCACCATGGCTTTCACCTTATCAACTCCAAACAAACCTGGGCTAAAATCAACAAAACAAAGCATGATCAGACCCCTTCGAATTTTGAATAACACCCCCAAAGCTAACAGATTCAATAGCCACAAAAATTGCTCCATCAACATTAAGCTTGAACAGACCCTGTGGTAGTGGATAGCATTTACAAGCCTCCATGGGCCCTTGCCCCGGATTGGTAACGAATTGATTATCAGCTTGCGAGAACTTAAGCAATTGATTAATAAACCCCAGGGACAGATCTGTTGCAATTCTTTTGCCCTCAAAAAGAAATTTATACCGATTCTTCCAAATCATCTAGGTGACAACGGCTACTCGTCTTACCGTTCCAAAATCCAATTTTTCAAGGATCAACCCAAACCAGTCCCTAAAACAGTAAAACCCAAACCAGTTCTCAGGCCCGCAATATTACCAAAACCCAACGCCTTCCATATTTCTTTTGCCCATCTACAGGATAGAAAAGCATGGGACATAGTTTCATCCTCAACACCACATAATGTACAAGTTCCATCACTCAAGATCTTTCGCCGCCGAAGGTTCGCAAAGCAAGGTAGAAACTCCATACAAGCACACCATCAAAACACCTTGATCTTAGACGGGAGCCGTAGGTTCCATAATTTATTCCAGGGAAAGCTCGAACCCGACGAGGAGCCAGAGTCAGTCCCATTAGTTTTTGTCTTCATGGTTCATGCAACATGAAAAGCAGATTTAACTGAGAATTGTCCCTTCCTATCCCAATGCCAAATAAGAGAATCGTCGGTCATGGGGCAGCAAATGGGAATGGAAAAAATAATGTTCGCCTCGTGAGGTAAGAAAAGTTGGTTGATTCGAGCATGGTTCCAAACTCCACGGTCTGCCAAGATCAATGAGGACACCGGTTGTTCCTTGGTAAGAGTGGAAAGCGGTGAGACAACCCTAAAAGAACTCGGCATAGGAAGCCAGGGGTCCAAGCCTAACCGAATGAGCTGACCATCGCCCACACGCCATCGCAGCCCCCTCTTAAGGGCCCCCAAGGCCTGCCAAATACTCCTCCAAGTGTAAGACGGATTGTGACCTAGCCTAGCTTCAAGGAGGTTTCCATTCGGAAAATATCTAGCCTTGTATACACGATGGAAAAGAGAACTCTGGTTTTGAAGAAGCCGCCACCCTTGCTTAGCAAGAAGTGCAAGATTGAAACATTCAAGATCCCGAAAACCCATGCCTCCCTCTTTTTTAGGAGCACACAAATCCTCCCACTTGGACCAGTGAACTTTGCACTTGTTCCCGGTTTGCCCCCACCAAAATCTTGCAAGAGCACCAGTCATAACTTGATAAAGAGCAATAGGAAGCTTAAAACAAGACATAACATATGTTGGATAGCTTGGCCAATTGACTTGATTAGGACTTCTCTTCTACCTCGCGACTGAAGTTTCTCCTTCCACCTGGCAGTCCGACGAAGAATGCGATCTTTCAAGAAGGAGAAAACTTTATTCTTAGACTTACCAATGAACGAAGGAAGCCCAAGGTACTTGTCGTGGGATGTGTGAGCTTGAGTCCCGAAAACATTCAAAATTTGAGCACGAGTAATTTCATATGTGTTCGGACTAAAGCAAATGCGTGATTTATCCACATTAATTTTTGGTCTGAAGCTTCCTCATACAAATGCAAGCAACCCATAAGGGCCCTATTATCACCCTCTATAGCACGGCTAAAAAGCAGGCTATTATCCGCAAAAAAACAAGTGGATAATTATTGGACCTTCTTTACTTGATTTTCACCCCTTGAAAAGCCCCATCTAACTGAGCTTTGTTCAGTAAAGCTGTGAGGGCCTCTGCAGGGGATAGGGGATCGCCTTGGTGAAGTCCCCTCGTGGGAGTAAAACTGTGGGAGATATGACCATTAACCACCACTGAGTAATTAACAGATTGGACACAATTCAAAACAAGCGTAACAAACTTTTCATCAAAACCCATTCTAAGAAGGATAGCCCGAAGGAAAGGCCATTCAACCCGGTCATAGGCTTTACCCATATCAAGTTTGAGAGCCATTGAAGATAACTTACCATGGAACTATGGAACTTTGATTTGATTTAGTGAATCATCTCAAAACCCACAAGGACATTCTTGGAGATCAGCCGGCCAGGGACAAAGCACTTTGATTTTTCAACACAATCAAGGGAAGAACATATTTGAGACGATTAGATAAGACCTTAGAAAGAATTTTATAAATGACATTACATAGACTAATAGGTCTATAGTCACAAAATTTCTTGGGATTTTTAACTTTCGAGATCAAAACAATTTGGGTACGTATGATTAATTGGGTAAGGGAGAATGCCTGTTCGAAAAAAGGAAGAGACCAAGGAAATAACATCATGCCCCACAATATGCCAATATTTTTGGAAGAATAAGGCTACCATGCCGTCCGGCCCTGAAGCCTTGGTTGGGTGCATATGAAAAAGGGCTTTCTTTACTTCTTGATCTATAACCTCCCGAAAAAGAAAAGAATTAGAGTGTGGCGGGACTCGTCTCTCAACATGTTCAACAATGTTAGGGATATTGGTAGGGTTTACCGAAGTGAAGATCTCATGAAAATAGTAGATAGCCAGATTGTTGATCACATCTATGTTAGTGCATCAAGATCCAATAGAGTCCTCTATACCGCTAATGATGTTTTGACGTCGTCTTTCTGAAGCTCTTTTGTGAAAAAAGGTTGTGTTCCTATCTCTATATTGTAACCAATGGACCCACGAATGTTGCTTCCACATAATTTCTTCGCGTTCAGAAAGGACATTGATGTCCTTGGATAGAGATTTAGCTTCTTGACAACACTGCGGCCCAGCAGGTTGTTCATTGATACGTTTCAGCTCTTCGGACTTCATTTTAAAAGTTTTTTGTACGTGCCCAAACGAGTTTCGATTCCATAGGCTGAGGGATTTTGTCACAGCCCGGTCCCACAATAACGGAACCGGAGCCCGTGGCACGCCATCGAGGCTAACCCAATCCATTAACGTTCCCAAAATTTAGTTTGAAGAACACACGCAGCGAAAAAACAAAACACATTTTCAAAACTAGGGATTCAGTCAACTGGGTCAGGACCTCAGTCGACCTCAGTCGACTGAAGAAAGCAGAGAGTTTTCAAAACAGTTTAACAGACCATTCAGTCGACTGAGACTGGGGTCCAGTCGACTGGGCCTCCAACTTTCAGTGGACTGAATCCCCCCCTTCGGTCGACTGAAGTAAGCAAAACCAAAATGAACACATAACCTTCAGAGGTCCAGTCAACTGAGGCAGGGCCAAGTCGACTGCTTTTGCCATAATAAGAAGCAGTAGCTAGCAGGCAAAGGGTTCAATCGATTGAACACTGGTTCAGTCGACTGCTCCCCTGACAGCAGCCCAAAATCTGCAGAAAACAAGTTTAAAAGCTTTTTAAATTCAAACGGGGATCAAACACACACTTCCAAAAGTACTCCAAAGCAATCCTAACTGTATTAACATATTACCGAAGCACAGTTACAACATGTTATTAACTATTACAACATTTTAGATTCGTTCTAATATACCAAGTTAAACATAACTAAAAACCATAAGAATTCTTATTACAACATTCCTATTGTCCCAAAACTACAAGATTAACATTCAAGTTGCCTTCTAAAAGAACTCCCAACCCACGTGCTCATTTCTGCGATTCCTCGCCAGCATTAACACCTGAAATGGTTATTTGAATAACCACACATATTCGATTTATTTAAGCTAACGCTTAGTGAATAAAACAACATATGCACATGAATGATAAACATGTTCGCATTCACATCTTTACAATTCATACTAGTCGCGGGAGACTCACGTGCCCGTCCATACTCCCAATCCGCGACTCCTCGCCGATAAGTCCACGCGAAAGGGTAAGACCCACGATTCTTCTATTCAATCGTGCGACCTTAATGCCTATATCGGCTCCACAAAATGGCACGGTGACCACGTGCTCCTTCTGACCCAAATAAGCAACTTAACATGCTCAAATACATATCACCATGCTCGCGGAAATCAAAACATTTCATCGTGCTATTGGGCCTACTTATCAATATAAATGCCCAATATGAACTACACAAGATATCTCTAAGTATTAATATATGCTATTCAAACATAACATGAATACATGTCAAGAAACCATTCCAAAAACATAGTTGAATCACTCACCTCTGATTTACGCTCTTAAACTTCGATTCAAAGAAAACCCGTGTACAAAGAACGTGTAGAAGTCCGTCTAGTACAATTCCTATGGATCAAAATTCTATTTATAAACTTTTATGAAAAATTCTAAAAAACAACTTTTTGGAAAACTTGGCCAAACAAGCCCTAACATATATCAAAACGAAGCTCTTACCTCGAAGAGCTCGAATACGGAATATGGGAGAAACAGATTGACGGAAGGTCGTTGTTTGACGTCGCAAAGCTCGAACCAACAAAATCTCCATTGGCCTCTTTTTTGGAAACTTAGGTTGTAAGCTTTGTAAAATATCTCACTCATCTCTATCTATATATAGGCAAAACTCTCGGGAATTACGTTTACCTGCCCACAGGTTTTCAAAACTCCTAATCAGTCTCTGAAACTTTCTACACAGCTTATTCACAGCTTTATAAGTGAAATCTCAAAATTATAAAAGTTTTCGACTAAGTTTCGTTTGGACGCTAAAACGCGAATTTCTACATGACGTTTCCGAAGTTGCTAATTAGCCTACCAAATTAATAGCGTGTTAATTCATTTTCACCAGGATACTAAAACTAACGACAGATATAAATTCTAAAACAGAAAATAATACAGATAATGAAATACACAGGTAAACATTTATTTTTCAGATAAACATTTAAAGTATTCCACAGTGACCGTCTCACATTCGGAGAGACGTCGCAACAACAAATCCTCAAACACTACAGTTTCAAAGGGTTCTCTAATACAGACACCCAAATCAACTCGTGAGTCAAAACTCACCCAAATATGTGTCATAAGACACGCCACATCACATTATCATGCATGACAATGTAATGCAATGCAATAACACAAATGCGGGTGTTATAATACTCTCCCCCTTAAAAGAAGTTTGTCCCCAAACTTGTACCTCTTGTCTCAAAAAGGTGCGGATACTGAGTACGCATCTCATCTTCTATTTCCCACGTCATCTCTTCCGTAGTTTGACTACGCCATAACACTTTCACTTTCGATATCGCCTTATTTCGCAAGACTTGGTCTTTTTGATCCAATATCTCTACCGGATACGCAACACACGTCAAATCACTCTGAATCTCATTCGGCGTCGGAGCCATCACTTGTTCCCTATCTTCCACTAAATGTTTACATAACAATGATACATGAAATACGTTATGCACTTGAGCATACTCACTCAGCAATTTCAAATGATAAGCTACGGGTCCAACTCTCTCAATAATTTCAAAAGGTCCTACATACCTCGGGTTGAGTTTCCCGTATCTACCAAATCTGGTTATTCCCTTTGAAGGTGACACCTTCAAATACACCAAGTCTCCTACATCGAATTCCAATGGCCGTTTGCGCTTGTCGGCATAACTCTTATACCTACTCTGGGCTGTCAGTAATCGTTGTCTAATTACCTTTATCTTATCCGTCGTTTCTTGTACAATTTTGGCCCTTCAATCATTCTTTCTCCCACCTCTGTCCAACTAATTGGTGAACGACATACACGACTATATAAAGCTTCATAAGGAGCCATTCCAATACTCGACTGAAAACTGTTGCTATATGCGAACTCAATTAACGGCAGGTGGTCTTTCCCATCACCCTGGAAATCAAGTACACATAACCGAAGCATGTCTTCCAAAATCTGGATTACTCTCTCTGATTGGCCATCAGTCTGAGGATGAAAAGCGGTACTAAAGTGCAATTTGGTACCCATTGCTTCTTGCAAGGCTCTCTAAAATTTCGATGTAAAACTACTATCCCTATCCGAAACGATAGAAATTGGGATACCATGTAGTCTCACAATTTCGCGAATATACAACTTAGCTAATGTCATTGGCTTAGTTGTTCGGATTGGTAGGAAATGCGACGACTTCGTCAAACGATCAACGATCACCCAAATAATAGTGTTCGATCTCTTTGATCTCGAAAACCCACTAACAAAATCCATTGTTATGTGCTCCTATTTCCACTTGGCTATCGGTAACGGTTGTAACAGTCCTGAGGGTACTTGGCGTTCGGCCTTTACTTGTTGACAACTAGTACAACCCGAAACATAACGTACTATTTCTCTCTTCATTCCTGGCCACCAATAAACATATCTTAAATCTCTATACATCTTGGTGCTTCCCGGATGAACGGTATACTTCGTATTATGTGCTTCCTTTAGGATGTTCCGTTTCAACTCTTTCTCGTTAGGCACACAAATTCTACCCCTCAATCTCAAAACATCATTCTCAAAAGTAAATCCCGGTTATTTGCCCATCAGAATCTTATCACAAATCTTCTTCAAAGCCACATCTTGAAGTTGTTTCTCTACGATCTCGTGAATCAATAGTGGTTGTGCCACAATCGTCGACATCAAGCCACTTTCAATCCTCGGTATCACTTCAAGCTCCAAATTCTCTATATCTCGTATCAGTTCTTTCTGAGAAGTCAAATCTGATGCGGTGTTGGTTGGTACTTTGTGACTAAGAGCATCGGCGACGACATTCGCCTTGCCCAGATGATACTGAATTGACAAGTCATAGTCCTTCATCAACTCTAACCATCTCCTTTGCCTCATGTTCAAATCTCGTTGTGTAAACAGGTACTTCAAACTCTTGTGATCCGTATAGATCTCACATTTCTCCCCGTATAGGTAATGACGCCAAGTCTTCAATGCGAAAATCACGGCGACCAATTCTAGATCATGTGTTGGATAATTCTTCTCGTGCGGTTTAAGTTATCTTGACGCATATGCAATGACTTTATCACCTTGCATAAGAACGCAACCTAAACCTCTATATGAAGCATCACTGTAAATAATAAATCCTTCGGTCCCTGACGGAACGGCTAAAATTGGTGCTTTTACTAGTCGGCTCTTTAACTCTTGGAAACTTTCTTCACATTCTGGACTCCAAACAAAAGCAATATCTTTCCAAAGACCCCCTGTTTTCTGAAACAGAGCAGTCTGAGGAAGAATACGAAGACACTGCATGAACTCGCGCGCGCGATCGCGCGAGCAGACCGCGCGCGCGATCCTTGCTTCCCTAGGCAGACAGAAGAGTTTATATTATAAAAAGGAAAAGAGGCAGATCGCGCGAGTGGACCGCGCGAGCGGCCTGCGCGCGCGATCCGTCAGTTTATGGTTTGTGTCTGTTTTGTATTTAGGGACTATTTGGTTCAACTTGTAAGGACTGTTGAGGTTCTGTTTGGGAATTCTATTAAATCAGAATGCTATTTGGTTATGATTGAACAGTTAAAATAATGTATTATGACTTATCAATCCCCCTGCGTACATTGTTCCCTTAATTCAGCGTTTTGCTTTGTGTTTAAGTTCATGTCATTCATATGGGGTCAGTGGTACATGCATGTGGGTGCCAGTCAGTGTGGAAAAGAGTAATGGTCAGTGTGGAAAGAGTTTGAGATTGAGATTGAGATTGTGGTTGTGGTTGTGGTTGTGGTTATGGTTGTGGTTGAGGTTACGGCGAGGGTATCTTTGAAATGCGTCGGTGGCAAATATGGACACTCCCTGACGCCCATGGAAGCATTAAAGTGTGTGACGCCGAACTTGGACACTCCCTGGCACCCATGGTAGTGCTAAAGTGTGGCCTACGGACACTCCCTGATACCCGAGTCTGGATACTGCGTGAGGTTGCTCCGGTATTTGCATGGCGGATTAGGTATTCAAAGTGTGAGGCAATGGACACTCCCTGGTACCCCGGACCAAAGTGTGAGGCAAACTGGACACTCCCTGGCGCCCCGTTGCTAAAGTGTGGCTATCTTAGTGTTTCAAAGATACTGGAGTGAGTTAGTGGGTTGTTGTGTCTGTCGAGAGAAAAGAGTCGGCAAGATGAGTGTGGTGCATTGTCTCATACACGAACATATGCTTTTATGAATGAACGACTTTTAAGATATCCCTCGTTGTTTTATAAAATGAATTCTTTCTGTGGTTAAACGATTGATTTTTACAAAATTGAAAATGGAAAAAGGTAAATGGGTATGTTTTACATTCAAAGTTATGTTTTTAATACTCACCAGCTTCTTGAAGCTGACAACGTTGATGCGTCCTGGACATTCGTGTTCAGGCTTTTCAGGTTACAATCAGGAGGAATCTTATGACTATGCTATTTGAGAACGGCTACTCTCAGATGAGAAAACTGTTTAATTATTATATGCTTTAAGCTTATATGTTTTAAGTTATGACTGATTTGTAATAAGGATTACTGTAATAGACTTTAAGTTATTGTTTTGTTTCAAGGCGGTCTGTGCCTTAGTTGACCCCGTATCATAAGATGTAATAAGTTAGAAAAATTTTATAAGCCTTGATTGCTCTGCTCTGATTATTATGTTTGTTGTTCGACGTTTGGGACGGAATCGATCCTTCAAACTGTCGCGACCTACAGGTCCATAAAGGAAATTAAACGCTTTCCATATTTATGCTACGTCGGGGCGTGACACCACCCACGCACTAATGCTGTATATCCACAATCTGTTTTCCCTTGTTTGTGGCACCTGTGTCCATGGTGTTAGTAGCCGCATCGAGCCCAAGCACCAATTTAGATGCCTCTTGTGACGTAAAATCAATCGTGTCAACTTCGTCTACAACCATCAACGAATCTCTTGGGGTAATCTTAGAGCAACCTTGAACTGCCCCCTCGTGAACCTCGCGGTTTAGATCAGCTTTCATAGGGAAACTCAACACCTTATTTCCATTTGGAACCCTAATAGACTGCTCTGGGAGCTTGTTGCCAGGACTTGGCTTACCAGCTTTCGGTTGTACCAATTTACCCATCGTTGAAACCCTAAGCCAAGCACCATATTGTGACGGTGAACCCTTATGACGGACTTCGTCTCCTAGACCCTCCTCACATTCATGTTCGGAATGACCAATTCGGCCACAACCGAAGCAAAAAATGGGTAATCGTTTATAGCGAAATGAGACCCATTTTTTTTTCTGAGCATGTACAATGATAATCGTCCCTCTGAGCAGTAGTTTCGAGATATCCAAACGAACCCTAACCCTGAGATTAGCCCCCCAGCCAAGCCCTGCATCATCTGTGTCCACGGCCAACACTTCTCCAAGTCATCCCCCTATACGTGATCCAACTTCCTTCGTCATACTACCCATCGACAAGTCATGTATATGGACCCAAATAGTCATGTATTGAAATTGAGTCTGATCGACTGAGGCATTAACATCTAAATCACGGAGGCACAACATATGGTTCTCAAAAGTCCAGGGCTCGGTATTCAGAACCCTAAACTTATCCCTAGAGTCTCTGAACTCAAACAAAAAGCGGTTCGATCCCAGCTCTGTGACATCACAACCTTTCCCTTTCCACAGGTTCAATAATGTCTTCTTCAAAGCTTCAAAGTTGACTTGTTTCGGTGTGCACAGATCTCCCAACAAGCATAGCTCTATTTTTTTCCTTAGCTTTTACAAGCAGATTGTCATTGATTTCAAGCTCCTCGCGTTCCTTTTCAGTCAAACTCAAACCCCCAATAAGGAGATTCAGATCACCTTCCATGATAAACCACAAGGATTGTAGCCGAACAAGAAAAAGAATCAAACAAACTCTTTTAACCCAAAGGCAAGAAGACAACACTTTGATTGAAAGTAGCTCACTGATACTCCTTATGGACCATTTCGTAGCTTTTTTTTTTCTTATACAATAAAATCACAAAAAATTATGATTGGTGTGAGGGTAGTTTTTGGCCCATTGCAATAATAGACTATTTTGCAAAATAACTTATTTTAGCTTTTGGAGTTCAAAATAATTGATAAACTTCAAAAGTTGTTGCCAAACATGCCTTACGCCTGTTAGTTTTAACGGAATTGCTAACTGTTTCACTTTAGTCCAAAGTACATGGGGTATTAGTGAATTGATTTGAAGTCTAGGGGGTAAAGTGAAAAATAAACTTAGTACAGGGAGTGTATCTGTAATTAAACCATGTATATTTTTATTTTTTGTTATATATATATATATATATATATTCCTTTCAAACTCTAATTTATTCATATATGTCAAGAAATACTTAAAACAGATGTAATAGAATGTGTCCAAATTACTTGGAAAGGGTAAGAATCCAAAATTGAACATGACATTCTAATCATGAAGTCCCTCTAATAAAAGTTGTTAAAAGTGATCACACGTGATTTTCCTATTATTGCGAGTTCATAAGCTAAGTTATTGCACAATATTTAACTAATATTGTGAATCTCGTAGGTCCCAAAAGAACTCTTACATGAGACTCATAACCAAAACCAGAATGCTTCACATGTGTCATAGTCACATGAAATAATTTTTTTTCTTGATAAACCCACTAATATTGAAATAATTTCTTCTTGATAAACCCACAAAGCAATTGTGGAACTCAGACTGGCCGTGATAATGACCTTGTGCGCACGTTGGTTCCTTTTATGGTTTTGCATTCAAGTAACCCTTTTGGTAAAACTATTATTGCAATTGCAATTACAATTACACAAACAGTCTTTCTATGATAAACTTAGTTGAATCGTGTATACACAAATAGTTACTAGTAATTGGCACTGATTAATATCATATGTAAAATTATCACTTATCAAGTGATTCCGGAGAAAATTATTATCAAATGACGCCCTAAAAAAAGTTAGTATATCAAATGGCATAAAAAATTATAGAAAAACATAATAGCACTAAATTACAATCCATAGAACCTAGGGTTGCAACTTTGCCGGGCTAACCCGAGCATGGCTTGAGTCCAACCCGTAATTTACTCGTGCTTGCACAACTTTTTTAGGTATCTTGGGTGGGCATAGACTAGAAAGGTCAGGCACTAATTTTTGGGTTGTAACCTGAGCCCGACTTACCACACACACACACACACACACACACATATATATATATATATATATATGTTTGTACAATCTAGCTCTAAATTGCACATGGTTTTTGCCTAAAAATAACCGCGGGGCAGCGGGGCGACGGGACGGACCCGGGTTAGCGGGGCGGACGCTTTTTTTTAGGCTCAAAATTTCAGTGCGCATATCTAGTGCGCTTTAAAGCCTGACTGCTTGTTTGTATATTTAATATGACTAATATTTAGATGACAAACACTTTTTTCAAATACTTACAAACACTCTATCTCTCTTCAAAGTATTGTGGGGTCCGGATAATTTCAGTGGACCCTACAGTACCACCCAAGAAATAGATAGAGTGTGCTTGTAAAAAGTATTGGTCACCCTAGCATTGTTGATTTAATATACTATATTTTATTTTTAAGCATGGAATTTTAGTATTTTGTGGATGACAAAAATGCATTTTTAGATATTATTCAATAACTAAATTGATAGATGAAAATGTTTTTTTTCCTCAATTCTAATCTAAACCAAAAAAATTAGATTTGATACTCTATTTTTTGTTGTCTATATACTCCAATTCGGTCTCGAGCTCGATTTCAATACTAAAAAACAAATCGAGATCAAGCTTGGGCATACTCCACTAAAATTAGGGTCAAATTTGGATAGACCTAAAATGAATCTCAGGCCGCCCCAATTGCAGCCTAATAAAACCAAACGAATAGATATTTCATAAGCAAAATGGCCATTGACAAGAAATAGGAAAAATGCTGCTTTTGGGTCGGTCACACTTTTTTGCAATTGCAATTGCGATTGCGATAATGCTTTTGCCAAAGAATACATTTTTACTTACTCTAAAATTGCTCACTCATTACTCACCCAACTCTCCTATTAGTTAATGCAGTGCCACTCAGAATTAAATAAGAATTGATTAATGGTAAAAAATCATGAATCCTACTGTATTAACCAATAAAAAAGTTTGATGAGCAATGGGTGAACAAAACTGCTTTCTGTCAAAAGGGTCCTTCCCCTTCTGTGCCAACCGAACGTTGCCTTAAATGACTGAATTGCCCCTTTTCACATGGCAAAATAGTACAGGAAAGAAGAAACTCCAAAGAACATTCCCAAACGTACTGAAGAAGAAAAACGCGTTTGTGCAAGCAGAATCAAATCTGACTCATCCGTCACCCCCAAAAAGCTTATTATAATTCCCAAACGCATCACTGTTTGTTTCACACACTATATATGTGAGTGTCATTCATTTCATTTTCATAATTTCATCCATTCAAAAAATTAAAAAAAAAAAAAAAATACCATTTTAACTTTTTATAACTTGTCGTTACCTTCCCAAAGCCTTTTGCTTGCTCAATACTCTCACATAAGTCAACAGTTGCTACCAATTTATCTATAGTTATATGTCTATTGTGCGTATAGAGAGAGAGAGAGAGAGAGAGCGAGAGAGAGTAAAGAGGAACTTTACACTTTGGTTGCTATTCTGAAACCCTTCACTGCAAGTAAGCTTCTGGTTTCCAATTTGCTGATTTCAATTGCTCAAATTTCAGCCTTTGAATTGCTTTGTATATGTAGCTTCAATTTGAAATATATAATCTGTTAATTGGCAACAACAACCCATGTTATTGATATTCATTAGATTGGGTTTTTGTTTTCACTTAATCCATTCTTAAATTTTTGCATTCCTTTCTTTTATTTTTGATAAATTTTAACCAAAAAAAAAATCCTGTGTTTGATTACTTGATCATTATATGTACTTATCTTTAACTAAAAGGGATAGAATGTGATGTTATTTCCTTTTATAGTTATTACTCCTTTTATATGACAATTGAATAGCCTAAGTTGCAGAAATTAATAATGCAATCTATTGTTTTGATTAAGCCCCTGTCCACATATTTTCTATGTACAATGTGTTTACAAGTTTCGAAATTTCACTTCAACATTTTTCAATCAAAATTAACTGGGTCTACCACCATATGTATGGAGAATCACATTAAGGTACAAATTTGAAAGAATAGCATTACTCAAACATGTTTTGCTCTGTTCCTAGTTTAAACAAATGCCACATCACCAACATCATCTTAATGTCTCAATGTCAATATTTTCCTTCATACATAGAGCATCCAGACAAGTATGAACAGACTTAGAAACTTTTTGGAGTTCAGTGGAATTTTCCAAAATATTGTGAATAATGTCTTATACTAGATTGTTCCATTTGAGGTTGTGAGCAATGAGGTTCTACGTACAATTTAGATATTTCTAGAAGATGAAATTTGGCTGTTGACACGTGTGTCAATCCTAGCCATACATTGTATTTATAATTGAGGTACCATTTGGTGAGGAGTGGGTTGTGGGTATTATATACATCTCAGAAGGCCATCTTTTTTCACCCTTTATTCCAAATTTTTAGCCTTGTTTGTTCCCGCTATTTTACTAAAGTCTTCTTAATTAGTTGCAATTTCTCGGGTTTGCCTTTTGTAGGGTTATCATTTTTTATTGTTATCTTTGTAAAATCATAAGAGAGGAGGAAGCAAAAATGTTAAAATGATCGGTGCAATCTCTTTTAAAAATATATGATAAGGATATGGTAATTATAAATAGCAAGAATCATAAGCACACAATGTATTACATAAAATTGTTGCTCTCAATAATTTTTATTACCTCTGTATTATTCGTATAACTATTGTTTATGTTATTATTAATGTTTAAGATTGTGCAATGTCTTACACATCATGCATTTTTTTTCCCTTAATTTGTCCATTCATTGACAAGGCTTAGATTTGTCCATTTTGTAAATTTTCTAAATAGCTATTCACATGTCCAATAACCTTAACTTTTTCACATTTATTAGTGACAAAAAATGTTTGGAAGTGTGACAAGCAGTCTAGCAGTAGTCAACATCTTTGTTCCATTTTATTTATAATAAGTTATGAATTTTGAAAATGATGCATTTTCTTTCCTTTTTTTTTTGCTCTTTTAATAAAAAACGTGTGAGGAAGTATTTCAAATAGTCTTTTGCGTTTAGGTTCATCTTAATTTAAATGAATCAGGTTGAATTATAACTTGTTGCATAACTTTCAACAAATATCACATCATTTTCCCCTTTTGTTGTTATTTGTAGAATTCTTGAAATGGAAGCATATGGTTCAAGTATGTTCAAAAACAACCATGAGATAAGAGCATTAGAAGGCTTGCTTGATTCGTTTGGTTCTTTGTTTTCACTTGAGCAAATAGCTTCTACTTACTGCAAGGCAGGACAAAATATTGATTTGGCGGAAGCAATACTTTTTGACCTACACAAACGTAGGTCCATCGCTAATAGTGAGTCGAAGAATGAAAATTCTTCAGTATCATTCAGCGTACATGCATCAAATGGTGAAGTGCCGAGTGAAAACAATTTGGAATCATCCAATGATGTTAATTTAGAGAAATTATCTTATGTAAATGGAAACTCCAAAACACCAAAACAAAGAAATCGGCCTATTTCAGTAGGCACCATATCGTCTGTTCTTGGTAAAAGTTATGTCAATTCGACATCATTGAGATATGAATCTTCCATGGCAACCAAACCACTGAAGCTAGACTCAAAAGATTTTCTGGTATCTGAATTTCGAAGTGAAGAATCTTCAAGTAGTTTGACTAAAGATGATAATTTGCATGAAGATATTGAAGACTTTCTATTTAAAATGCTTGGTGGTGGATTTCAACTTAATAAGGACATGGTGCGAGAAGTTCTTGGTAAACCATTCTTCTCAACGTTTTAAGGAAATTTATCCTATTACAAATAGATATAAATTCGCTTACTGTTTTTATTTTTATCTTTTAAGTTACGATATTTTATTTTATCTATAAATTTTTAATGATTCTAAGAGTAATGTTGAAGATTTTATGTAGTGTAAATATTTATTACGTATAAATACATATTTTTTATAACGTGTACACTCTATTGAAAGGCTGCAGAAATTTCAATTGGCTAAAAAGTTCTCATTTCCTTTTAATGCTTTTGTTCTTGGTATGAAGTGGACTTTATTTACATGCATATGCTTGGTCCTTGGTTTCAGTTTTGGATAATGTTCTCATGTTCATGTTATCAACCACAATTATATATTTGTTGCTTGCATGCAAAAGATGAATCCTCTCGTTCTGCATTACCATTGTAATTCTTTGATTAGGCATTACAATGATCGCTTTGTAAGTGATTTTGCTAGTCTTGATCATTTATTTGTGATCACTTACCACACGATTCATTGAATGTGCAGGTTGTTGTGGTTATAATATACGAAAGGTATGTGTGTTGTTCTATCTTTTCTTAAGTGTCTTTTATGTCAAAAGGCAATTGTCAAATATAGTTATGTTGATTTTCATTTTAATTTTGAAGGTTAATGTAATTTATCTTGTTGACACTTATGCTGCTTTAAAAGATACTATTAAGTTTCAGTTCTACACTGTAAATCTATAATATTCACTATTGTTTTTCCAAACCTTCAGAGCGTGGAGAAGCTAATTGATCTATCAGCTGTGACTTTAGACAAAAGGGATGATTTTGTCAACAAGTCCACTAAAAAGGTCTGTATGCTTGGCAAGTGGTCATTGGGATTTTGGAGTTTATGCTTTACATATGTAGACACATGCTACTTTAGGGATTACTATTCTGTTTAACTCTTCTTTGTGTCTTCCCTTATCCTTCAACATTGCAAATTGGGTCAAGTTATTCCTGAAAGATGTGTCTTCATCTTACTTGGTTAAGAGCCTAGTTGGGCTAGCCTTTAAAATAATCACTTTTTGGAATAATGGAGTTTTTAAAAGCTACAAATTCGAGCTTTTTGGAAATTTTGGGATAGTCTCACCTTTAATCCTGTGAATTTTCTTCAATGATTTGTTTTCAATTTTTCTCCTTCATTCTTGAAAGGAGTTATTGAGGACTTGAGGTTATTGCTTGTCTTAGTTGTTCTTTTTTCTCATTTGAGTTTGTTTTACAGTCTGCAGATAAAGATCTACGAGAATGGAGAGAAAGAAGTGATCTTCAGAAGGAAGTCTTAATTGCTTTGTTTCATGATTCTGAGAGATATGAAGAGTCTCCTAGAAGAACAATTATAGAGAATGAGGTGAAGATATCTAGAGCATCGGGGCAACTGGTAGTTGAACCTCTATCTGAGACTTGTGTGGAACACAAGTCTGTCTCCATAAACAATCAACGAGATACTGAGGACGATGGTATGCATGTTTTTACATATAGTAAAATATACCGATAATTTTGTACTGAGTGATACTAAATAATTGATGAAAATTTTAAAGATTCTTTTTCTTTTCTGGTTTTGCATGATCACTTGTTCATAGAAATAATTACATTGCTCCCTCAACATTTCTTATTGAAAATAACTAAGACTACGCTTAGTTGTTGATTTGGATGATATTATTTAAACATATTTGATTTAGATTTACTCGAAGCTAAAATGGGGTTAGTTCCTGTTTGCCATTAGAATTGCATGTGATTTTGTTTCTACCATTTGTCACATTCCCCCTCCCCCCCCCCCCCCCCCCCCCCCCCTTCTTTTCTTCTTCCTTATTTTTTTTTTTTTTGGTGTCTTACCGAATATGCTTTTATATTACACAGACGAGGATGACAGCTATCGTGTCCTCCGTGGAGCTGTTAAAGAGTATCGAGCTACAATGAAGGAATATTATAAAGCTGTGAGTCATTTGTTTTACAAAGGACTTTGCAAACATGTTGGGCTAGAAATGAAATATTATGCTGCAAACTCAGAGTGTTTATTAAAGTTACATAATTTCTCTTGCAGATTTTTAAAACTAGATAATTAGAAGTAGGTATTTACTATATAATTTTCTTTATCAGGCAGTTGAAGCTTTTGTTGGGGGTGATCGAGTGAAAGCTGGCAAACTATTAGAAGAGGTGCATTTTCAAATTTGTTTTGTAGTTACTTCACTGCTTTGTGGTGGTGTTTTTTTTACCATCAATAATTGAGGGAGATTGAGCATATAATATAAAGCTTCTATATTGGTTATTATTACTACACCACTTGTACCAATGTGTTGGTTCGAATTAATTCTTCAATTCCACTTTTGTTGGTTAAATCCAATCAGAAAAAACCTTGTAAAGATCCACTCGTGCTTTTAAGTTAGTGATAACTGACAGATTGGTGAACTGTCTGTGTTAGTAGTAGTATGTGCGAGTTATGTTGTCATCTACTGTGATATATGTTACTAATTTCAAGAAACCCCTAGCAAACTAAGGGAAGTCCGAAAGAAAGAGAAGGTGTACATTGCTCGACAAAAATCCTACGTCCACTGGAGACAACTAATGTATATTTTAATTATATTTGCTCAACCCAAATCATACAATGTTATTGCAAATATTTATAGGTGCAAATATTTTGAAAGATAGAGATAAGGCTGTTTCATTTCCATATATTCCAGTAACAAACTTAATTGCTTTGATATGATACATATGTTTTTAGCTCTAACAACATTGATATTTGCACTTAATATATGGTTAGAACAACTTCTCTCATAGTGTTGTTACAAATGGTAGAATACTCTTGCTGCATGATTCTAATTGGATTATCATGATTGACCTTGGTATGAGTAGGGACACTTTTTTCACAGAAAGGCTTGTGAAGCAGATGAAGAATCCGTTCAAAAAATTTTTGTAACTAGGTTAGTGCTTTTGGGTGTGTATGAATTGCATCTAATCTTATGTTTTCACGTCATTAATTGCATATGTTGTCTCTTTTAACAGAAAAGCAGAAGTTGAAGATGCAATATGTTTGGACTTGCATAACCACAAGGCCAAGGAGGCAATACGTCTTCTAAAGTGTCATCTCTCATCCCTTTGTGGCATACCATGTAAGCGATTATTCTCATACTTCTGCTTGGGTAATGAATAAATTGACAGAATATAAACATAAATTTGATCATCTTTCTCGTCAGCTATGAAATACCTCAAGGTTATCATGGAAACAAACAACGAGGATATCTCAAAAGGGGCTTGTAAGCGACTGGTAAGACCAATTAAAATCACTGCAATTTTTCTTTAAGTACTTTTCTTGAGCTGAAATCCTCCATTATTCACGTATGTATGGACAGATTATAAAGCTATTGGAGAAGGAGTCCATAAAGTGGATCGAGGAACGGAATGCGGGAACTATTTTGATTTGTTTGGATGAAATCAATCCTAAAAATTTGAGTTTTTCAAGGAAAAAATGAAGCATAATGAAACGACGAGTGTACTAATAATACTTTATATTAGTGCAACCCGATTTTCAGTATTGTGTAGCAGAAAGGTTTAATTGTAGCATTCTTGTTTTAGTCAAAAGAGTTGGGCAATCACACATGGCACTCATTAGATGTCCCCACTCATTTGATTCCTCACTAACATTCTTTATGGAAGAAGGAATTCAGATGTTATATCTATTCGACAAAGATGGTTTTGCTGGCCAAATCTCCTTTAATACTTAATAGTGTTTTTTCTCGAAAGCTATAGATTTTATAAAGTAAAGATCTAGTAATCAAAGGGAAGGAAACAACTTAGAAGAGCATAACCATATAAATTTGTCAAAGAAGGATGGTAGAATTGTCTAGAAACAGCCTCTCTGCTTGCAGGGGTAAGGCTACGTGCATCTCACCCTCTATAGACCCCCGCAATGACGGGAGCCTCGTACACTAATTTTTTTTTATTTTTTTTTAGGATGGTAGAATTGTCTTCAAGAAGATAACAATGCCTCTCTTTCCATGCTAAGCTTGCTGTCAATATTAAATGGGTGGAAAATACAATTCTTTATTTTCTCAAATTGTTTAGGTTTCAATTACTAATTATTTGTTTTACACAACATATCAACTAAATAAGAATATTTTATCAAAAATTTGTTTTTGCTTTACACGTTAGTTCCATTCGACTCATAGTATATTAGCGTGCACTTGCTCGATGGAAACTGCGTGTGATTAATTATTTATCTATAGATTACTGTGGGAACTAAATTGGGAACTTTCCAATTTTTTGACGCAGCTCGTTGGATTTCAGTATGGATCTATTACATTTCAACAAATGTCTCACGCACACAGTGAGAGAGAGAGAGAGAGAGAGAGAGAGAGAGAGAGAGAGAGAGAGAGAGAGATGTACACAACGGTGCTAAAAAATGAGGTCAACATGATTTCTACAATTGCCAAAATGTGGTAAGAAGTTTCCACCATCCTTACCAGACCAACAAAGAATAATATTATATCACACTTTTGCAAAAAGAAAAACAAACAAGAAATAAGAAAAGGCCAAAAAGAAAGAAATAAAAGGCTGAAATATGATACACACAGGATACAAATATTTTTCACATGTAAGAATAACAATTTGGCAAATGTGACAAGAAAATGCCAAAGTGCTAGTCCAAAAGTATCAATGGGTGAGTCTTTGCATCTCAGTTTGGTCATTTAGAGTTTCAATGAGAAGGGGAGGAGCATATTGGGCAGTCCCTTGATGCTCATCAGAATCTTGACAGAAGGAAAGGATTATAGTCTCTATTGACAGCTCCACCACACCAAAGAAAAGTGTCGCCACAACATAACCAAGGCCCCAACATACCTGCATGAATGTGACCATTACGTATGTAAATATTTCATTATTAGATGCCAGAAACACCAAAATAGTGTGTTAGGTACCCTTTGATGAATGATATGCCTTCTATTGATTGTCATAACATATAGGTGAAAGTTAATGCATTACAAAGACAAAACAGTTGTAATTAAAAAGCTAATGAAAACCAAATGGTAAGATTTTCATATATCTGGTGTTTCTAATACCCACACCCACTCCAAAGTGGCATAAAAAAAAATTTGAAGGACATAAAAGTAACCTTTGCCTTTATTTTTGCAGAAAGTAGCTTCTTTTAGACTGCAACCACTCTCAAGCTTGGAATCCCAGGCATTTGCCAACACAGCATTAAAAAGTTGTACTTGAAAACACTAAGCCTATTCTGAGCGAAAGGAAAAGTAAACACTGATGAAAACAATTTTACTTGTTTTGTCGATAAGGGAAATTGTGAGAAAAATATGAATGGATACATAGATATATTTCGAATTTTGAGTTACTTCCCTTCCCTTGAGAAATATAACAACTGATACTTTTTATGAATTTTGTGAGTTACTTCCCTTCATCTCTTTTTTTTTTTTTTTTTTTTTTTCTTGAGGTCCTATTACATTCTGGAATTTTAATTTCCACTTATGGGGGGCATACATGAGACACACCGATAGTAAGACTTGAATTCGTTTATCCTTATATGACGAAGTATTTCAAAAGTATCATTAATCTATAATACTAAGGGGAGGGGGTGAAAAAAAAAAGCTTCCACAAATCCATTTCTAAGGCTCTTATGCTTATCTTTTGGAAACATTTTCCTCAATATACTGGAACAACCCAAGTATTATATGCAACTGCTTTCATTATCTCATCCACAGTTGTATCAAATATCTTTGTAATTTAAAAATTGAACTACAGAAAACTTACTAGCACGGGAATCAATGGTGAGGAGACCTTGTTGTGGGCAGATTTGTACTTGTGAGTATCCAACATTAGGAATGCAAATAAGGCACTTGAGAGACTGACACATAACTTCCCAAGAAAAAGAATAACATCTCCAATCACATTCACCTTCCCCACCCTGAGAATGTTATTTCTGATCAAGTCTGTTGCAATTACAGAAGCAGTAAAGAAACTTTCACCTGTTATGGCAATCTGCAAGAAACACAAATATTTTCAGAGTAATTAACTACTGTGAAGATTTTGATTCAACTAGTTACTTCTGTTGTTGACAAATCGTCAATCAAACCGTTAATTTGTTTGCCAAGATCACAAATTTTGAATCGTAAGATTCAGTGTTTTTAGAAGATAAAAATAATCCACATATATATATATATATGTATATGTATATGCATAGTACACAAAAAAACACGTGTACAATGCTTAAAATGAACAAAATAACAATTTAACACAAGTTTCATGCAATATTAAGACTCAAAATGTGGAAAGTTTACCGCTTAAAGCTTAAAAACTTTAAAATTATTAATCGTGAATCGTTAAGGGTTGTATGAAACTCGAATTGACTCGTGAATATTAAGGCTCAAAATGTTAAAAGTTTTCTGCTTAAAGCTTAAAAACTTTAAAATTATTAATCGTGAATCGTTAAGTGTTGTATGAAACTCGAATCGACACGTGAATCGACCAATGCTAACAACCATGGTTAAATTAAAATTTTGATTCAAGTGGAAAATACCTGTTTGGTTATCATTATGCTTTAGATTGCAAGTCTATGATCAAAAACAGATTTCAAATCTAAATACGTAGCATTATATACCAGACAAACATTACTACAAGATAAATCACTTTCTTTTTCCTTCTTTTAATGAGTGAATATCATTACCAGATAAATGAAGTTACCATTATGTAGGCGTTGCGGTTCACAGAATTGGTTGTCCACTCAATACATGTAAGGATGACTCGCGAAGAATAAAATGCAACTTTCCCAAACCAGTTCTCGGGGATTGTATTAGCAACTTTGAGTTTTTGACGCATTGATTTGAGTATACAATATACTGGCTTGACAAATGAAACAATCAGAGAGCCAATAGCCACAGATCCAAGACTGTATCGCATGAGCCGCTTCATTGAGGAAAAGACAGGTAGGAAAGAAATTTCTTGCTGCATGCAGAATCTAAGAACTTTAGTCAGAGGGGTTGAAATTATGTAATTAATTTTGAGAGAGAGAGAGAGAGAGAGAGAGAGAGAGAGAGAGAGCTTAATAAGAGAGAGAAAGAGTGCTTAATAAGAGAGAGAGAGAGAGAGAGAGAGAGAGAGAGAGAGAGAGCTTAATAACTCTATTTTAATAACACTAGCTTGGTTGAACATGAGACAGTTACCATGTAATTAAAAGTTTCTCGAGGAGATAACTTAGCAAAAAAGAGCTTAAAGTGAATTCTATTTGAAAAGTAAAATAATGATTAGATAGGACTCAACTCATTTAAGTGGTGCTTTTAAAATAAAAATCTAAGTCATGGAACTAGGCCACAAAAACAATGGTACTTGTAAAGTGGGATAAAATACACAGATGGGACTTTATTGAATCCAACAAATATATATTAGATTGATTAATATGGGACATTTAATTGGATGGAATAAAAAAATTTACAAAAGAAAAAAGAAAAAAAAAAAAAGAATTAGATTTAACTCATGAGTGGTAATTGTAAAACACTTGAATTGAGAGTCATGGAACTAAAAAGTGCGCCCAAAAACTTACAGAAAATTAGATGAACTCATTAAATAGAGCTTAATTAGTATATCGAAAATACAAGAAGTGTAAAACACTTCAACGGATTGGTGCGTATATAATGTATAGATAACTTATTTAAATCATCAACTATATCTGGGGCCTCACACGTCAATACAAATCAGATTCATTGTTGGCAATCTTGAAGAGCAATGAGTTTTTGATGTACATATACACTGTTGAGTAACTTACCAGTTCATCACCACGAGCCCAATAATAGGAAGCAACGGACCCTGCAATAACACTAGAAGAACATGCAATAAAAAACTGTGTAACCCAATAGCACCCAAAGAGGTGGAATCCAATGGCGACCCCTATGTGAGGGGTGTAGTGGACCCTATAGCCACAGCAATTATCACAGCTCACCTGCTTAGCCCCAAGATTATAGGCACAACAGTTCGAATTACAGTTATTTTGGAGGACTTCACCGGAGCTGAAAAGATGGAGAGCAGCGGAAAACCAGATTATGTAAAATATTGCAAGGATGGTGTATGGTATTATAGGGAAAATAATGAGAGCTTGAACTTCTCCTATGACTTTGGCAGCAACCTGCAAACACACCAACACTTGGCACGATCAGAGCTTAAATCCAAACTTTAGAGCCTGTTTGGATCAGCTTCTTTGGGACCAACAATCACTTATTAGAGATTATTGAGAGATTTGAGTCTGTTTGGCAAAAACTTTTCTAAACCTTTTTCAAAAATTGAATCCACTTTGAAGGTGAATAAACAGCTTATATCAGAAGCACCGATTTGCTGTTTTTCCAAACATCTATTATCTCTTATTTACGCATCAATACCAAACGGGCTCTTAGCCGTTCAATTAAGAAAGACAGAATAGAAGGAAAAGTTAGCCTCTGAATATCTATTGACGAAGAAATTTAAGCACCTTGAAGACTGGCAACCACAGTATACCATTACAGGGGATAGAAGGCCGGACAAAATAGTTCACAAGGAAGCCAAATTTGGCACCTTCCAAACTCAAAAAAAAATGTTAAATCCAAAAAATGGTGGTAAAGCTTCTTTCTTTAAAAATGGAGAAAATAATAAATATAAAAAGGTCAACCACAGATGCAGTGGCTGTAAAGGCTCAAACACGACAGGTTCCTTAAACTCTAAAGAGTTTGTTACACAAACTGAAATTAACTACATTTTATTGCCGACACTCAGGAAAAGAAGAAAATCAAGACATTGGTTTGCAATCATTTCTGTTCTCGATTATCATAAGATTTTTCTCATACAATATGCACTGCAAGTTTGCAACAATGCTTCAATTATTTATCTTAGGCACCAACAAGTGGGGGATCCATCATCTTCCAATCTATATGAGTCATTAGATACCATCCTTAGTGTCTTTGGGACAAGAATAATAGAATTCTTAGCAAACCATTTTATCTTTATACTTGCCTTGAGGACAGATGTTGCCATAAGGATGCGCCGGATAATGGCAATAGATGAAAGAACGGCAACAACCATTATTATGGTCATTAGAGCTGAAACAGCACGGAGATGACTTCGCTCCTGAAGAAAAATAATAAATTTATAAACACATATATATATATATATGTATATAAGTATGTGTGAGCGTGTACGTATGAGTGTGCGCGCATGTGCGTATAAATCGATAGCTTTGAATAAATATGCTTTTTTGTTGATATGGCACCCACCCTCCCGGATAAATGATAGTAAGGATTATGTTGGCCAACTATTGGGGACACAGCATCATTCCCAATCCATCCAGCTACAAGCACGAAATAGGAAATGACATTCAGCTTTATATCCTTTGCGATCCCTAAAAGGTAAATAAACATAAACTTACCTTTTAAGTAGTATAACATAGTTACAGATATTATGAGAACATTAAACAGGAAGACTGTGATCCAAGCCATCCCAGAAACAAAATGTCGAATCATTAACAGCCAGATCAGAGACAAAAACAGGGGTACGATTCCTCCACAAACAATCAATACTGCCCATGATTTTCCAAGATCAGCAACATACCTCTGCATTCATGAATCCAAAAAATATAATAACTCAATACATGTTATGAATTGCATTGCCGGATGACAAGTTAAAGACAAGGAAAATCAGTGAAAATATGACATTTTCGTAAACAAACTGTCTTCTTCCAATTTGAATACATATAAAAGCACGTTTCTATATACATATTGGGCATTTAAAATTACTCTTAAGCTCTTTTATTTCTTGCTCTTTTTTTTTTTTCCCCTTTGTGTGTATGTGTGTGTGTTTAAAATTCCTGAAAAGTAATATTACTTTTTCTGATTGATATGAGTGATAAGAGAACACGTAATATTAAGTTTGCAGTAAATTCATCTTTGTACATGTTCCCACTCACTGACCTTCAAGACAGATGATCTAGAATTGATAGATTTGTGGATAGATTTATCCATAAAAATGTCTGTATTGATAGTCACTCCTCCTATCAGCTGCCAACGCTGCAGAGACACTTTTGACGCACGTGCAATAAATTGGCAACTCCAAAGAACTGTGAGGAAATAAAAGAAAATAATAAAATACGCATGAAGTACTTTCATATTCAAGAACATACATTAATAAGTGAAAATAACAAAAGAAAATTGATGAAGTGTAATAAAGAAATAAGGAGTATAAAAAGTTCCACCATTCAATCATATCATCTGCTACCATCTTCTTAAATGCTTAATAATATACGTGCATAAGAGTCGGGTGGGGTTATACCCCTTGAGCTTTTCCTCTAGGCTCTGTTTGGTCCATAAACTTATTGAGGGAAATGAAATGAAAACACTGAGGAAAACGCTTTTCTTTGTTTGGTTTGTTAGGAAAACAATGAAGAAAATTGGAAGGAAAATAAAATGGGGTGAAAAGTAAATCATAAATTTCAAATTTTGTTAGTCACTTCCCTTCCTCTTTTCCAAATTTTACTATTATAAATTCAAAATTTTGAATTCCTTATGTCATTTAAACATGGAGGAAAATCCTAGGGGAAACATAAGTGAATTAGTTTTCCTTTCCTTGTTCTTTTCCGTCTCTAAATCCGCAAACCAAACAAAGTTTTAAGGACCAAGTTGATACTTAATGTGTATCCACATAATAAACTTTGACACGCAATATGTAATGAGAACAGAAAAGGTTTCACCGTCACTTACCATTTACACTAGGAAAAAGGACAGGGTAACATGGACCTTGAAGCTGTAGGGAAGAGTTTCTCATGTCTGGCGTAAGGAAATCAAAATAGTCGTAATTCCTATGAACCCACTGATCTATTGACAGGCGAATATCTCCATCTGGGTAATCACATACCCATTTAAGAGAATCATCCGAAGCGCTTGGACAGTTCTTCAAACAGATGGTTTTAGAATCTTCTAGTCTGAAGTTGCTGTTCTTCAAGCCACTCAGGTACACCTGGTTGGGATTTACCCAGTATCTTAGTTCCAATCCACGAAGATCAGGATCTGCATTCCTATCACCACATATGTTGCCTTTGTAGTCTAGACCATATATTAACCTGGTGAAACACAAACACAATCGTTAAGATTTCAAGCTGAAAGAAGAAAACTAAAAAATACATGCATGTGCATGTCACTTTAGCATTGGGACATCAATTACGTGCAACACCTCGGAGCCTGTAGAAACAATTTAAATCTTCCCATTATCACTGCAATTGGTGACATTGGTGTTTAGAGACAAACTGTTCTTAGGCTTTGTTTGGTTTATGGATTTAGTGATGGAAAGAAAAGGAAAACAGTGAGAAAAACACTTTCTTTGTTGGCTTAATAAGGAAAATGGAAAGGAAAGAAAATGGTGTGAAAATATATTAGCATTGAAGAATTTTCTGAGTCACTTCCCTTCCTCTTTCTTCGGGTCACTATTTTAATACAAAGTTTATTAATTTCTGGTGGTATTTAGCATGGAGGAACACATTATGGAAATAGTGTTCCTTCTTGTTTTCCTTTCCTTTTCCTATTGCTTTTCTAAATACGCAAACCAAACATAGACTAAAAGTTTATCATTTGGCTGTGAATTTCTCGACCCCGTGAGGTCAGTAATTAATTCGAATTTGTATATATGTATGTTTGTGTGAGTGTGTTTTTGTGTGCGTAGTTTGTGTCTTACATGCATGGGTGTAGTCTGTACTTTCGCATGTTCAAAGAGGCGAGAACAAGAAAATTAGTAAATTCCCTTAATGCTATACTAGTTGTTTGAAGGGAGATAAATCATCCCATCTTGTCAAATGGAATTACCTATTTGACTCCATGGTCGTAACTCCATATTCAAGGTGTTTCAGCCACATTATCAATTTATCATTCATTGTGCCACTATGTAATACAACTACAAAATTATATATCCAGTTAAACATATAGATGTCGAAATGCATGTAATTGCAGTTGCACAATGAACTATGCTAAAAGTTCTATACGCATGATAACATTTTGGGACCTTCTTTAATACAACCAAGTAATTTGGTTGTATCGTACATACACCAATACTTACACCATTTTGGGATTTGGTTATTCTACAATAGGATTTTTGCAGGGGTGGCCTAGTGTAAGTATAAATAGAACATTCATATGTTCACAAATCATAGTTAATAATCTCCAATACACAATTAGGGCTACATATGAGCCGAGCTGCTCAACAGGCCCTTGCGAACATGTTCGACAAAGCCTCGACTCCTTTAAACAAGCCAAGTTTAACCCTAGATTTTAGGCTCGTTTAATAAACGAGCCAAGCTCAAAGACACATGAGCTCGGATCGATAGAGCTCGTTACACGCTTGAATAAGGTCGTTAGTAGGCTCGTGAAAAAGCTCATTAATAGGCTTGATCTCTCTCTCTCTTTATATATATATATATATATATTATATACGCCCTCCGTCCCATTTTATGTGTCCCTGTTTGGGAATCCAACTATTTAAGGGGACAAAAAGAATCTACACCTACTTTCCACAATTGCCCATAATCATTGCACTTTCTTTTTTTGTTTTGTTTTGGTGTTAAATGCAAGAAAGGGTAGTTTGGGAAACTAAGTAAAAATTTGCATACTAATTTAAGAAAGTGGACAACAATTTTGGGACAAACCAAAATAGAAAAGGGGACATATAAAATGGGATGGAGGGAAGTATAAAACTATATGATTTTAAAGGGACCGTGACAAAGCTTGTGAATAGGCTTGATCAAGGGCTTGTATGTTGACCTCTCTCTATATATATTTATTATAAAACTAGCTTTTCATGTGCAATGCACGAGAGACATTTTTTAAAGATGAATTGAAAATTGAATTGAGTGGTGTTATTATTGATAAGGAGAGAAAATGTGTAACGGGCCTAATTAACGGTGTAATTAAGAAGAGATAAAAGGTATAAAATAAATTTGTGAATCATCAATATAGATTTGCCTTTGTTGCCCATTGCACTTTGAGGCTTCCATATTATACTATAATAAGATAAAATACATAGTTTAGAGGGCTCGTGAAAAAAGCTCAAGCATGGATTTCAGGCTCTTTTAATAAACAAGCCAAGCCCAAACATGCATGAGCTCTACTCAGCTCGTATACACCCTATGCTCGATTAGGAATTTAGTAGAGAGAAAGAAAGGGGTTTTAAGGAAAAGTTAGAGGAGGAGAGAGAAAATTTAGGAGAAAACTTATTTTCACACTCCCAATTCAGAGTAAATACCGTATATCATGTAATTCAGGGGGTCCTAAATCTAGAAACTATAAAATACTACATGTGAAGTAATTTTCAAAAGTTCAGGGGGGCGCCCACCATGGAATATACTTCCGTCCGCTCCTGGACCAACTGTTACTACCAACTGACACCTTAAAACTTACCATCAGAGAACACATTGTTAATAAGTAGCATTTAAAATAAATACTATTGTGGCACTAAGTTACAATATAAATGGCACTTTGTTAGAGCATTCACAGTGGTGTTAAAAACACCACTGAACTTAGGTAAACTTAAGGTTTTTGCTCCATTTTGTTCCATAGTGGTGTAGATAAACTTAGTATACATTAGTTAAACTTAAGGAAACCTAACTATGTGGTACGCTTAAGTTCCACTAAGTTCAGCTAAACAACACAGTGTGTGCCGTCTACCATTTTATGACAAAACCTCACGGCACAGTGTGTGCCGGCCACCATCTCATGGCATACACTGTGCCTTCTACCTCTTTATATACAAAACTTCACGGCACAGTGTGTGTCGGCCACCATCCTCACAGCACACACTGTGCCGTCTACTATTCTCACGACTTTGTGAGTGCCGACCCCAGTTTACACCACTACAATGCGCACTAAACATGTACAATAACTTAGCTTAAGTTTATCTAAGTTTTTGAAACACGGATGCTCTTATTACAACAGACTGGAACTTAAAAGTAAATTACAAGGATGTATTGAAATTTTTTCCTAGCAGTTATAAGAGCTTCCACAGTGTTGTTGAAAAGGCACCTGAACTTGGTTAAACTTAGCTTAAACCGTCCATAGTAGTGCAGCTTGTAGTATAGCGTAAAACTTAAGGAAACTTAAGTTTGTGTTACGCTTAAGTTTAGATATTCTACAGGCAAACGACACTCACTGTGCCGTCTCACCACCACACGACATAGACTGTGCCTTCCACCACCACACGGCATAGACTGTGCCTTCCACCACCACACGGCACACAGTGTACATTCCCACGCCACACACCATGGCATTGTGTGTGCCGTCCCACACCTGACGGCACACACTGTGCCGTCCCCTAACTACACAACTGCAATGCGCCGTCCCCTAACTACACAACTGCAATGCGCAACGAATCTATATCACAACTAAGAAGCAAAGTTTAAGCTAAGTTTAGCTCCACAACTGTGGATGCTGTAAGAGATGGTAAAGAACTATCCATGTTCCAGATCTCGGGTCAAGTCCTTTAAAAAAACACCCTTCTAATAAAGGTTAATTTTCGCCTAAAGTTGCAATTATCCACTTACTAAGGGTGCGTTTGATAAAACTGAAAATTAAGTACTGAAAATTTTAAGTGATTTGTATTTGCAATCCTGAAAACAGTGTCTTAAGAACTAAAATAGACTGCATTCAGTGATTATTTTCAGTAGAAATTTTCACTTAACGTTTTCAGTGAATTTTTGGCTACTTTTTCAATTAAGTGGTGCATTATGAAATGTACTGGAAAAAATTAAGTGCTGAAAATTTTCATTTTCACTACTTAGGGTGTGTTTGATAACCCCGTTAAGTGCTGAAAATGAAAAGATTCATCACTTATTCTTTTTCAGTGCGTTTGATAACACACCACTTAATTGAAAAAGTAGCTTCAAAACCACTAAAAACTTTAAGTGAAAAATTTCTACTGAAAATAATC
This sequence comes from Hydrangea macrophylla, assembly GCA_033977485.1. Classification (NCBI taxonomy): domain Eukaryota; kingdom Viridiplantae; phylum Streptophyta; class Magnoliopsida; order Cornales; family Hydrangeaceae; genus Hydrangea; species Hydrangea macrophylla. Next base: position 94,748,669 of record CM066988.1, on the reverse strand, counting down.
ACTGAATGCACTTCAATAGTTGAAACACTGTTTTAAGGAACAAAACTTCAAGCGCTTAAAATTTTCAGTACTTAAAATTCAGCACTTAATATTCAGTACTTAATTTTCAGTTTTATCAAATGCACCCTTAATTGGGTTATCAAACACACCTATGATCAAACCCCGCAACCCCCCCCCCCCCCCCCCCCCCCTATTTAACAACACAGTAGGTAATTACAGTACTTCAAATGAAGATGCAGCAAAAACCACAATTGAACATTTCAAGAAACACAATCTTCATATTAAAGTTACAACTCCCTATTAAAGCGGAGAGTTGAAGTAGACATTTCCACAAACACTTCACAAACAGCAGAGAATGCACACAAAAAAGGGTAAATACTGTAATACATCACAATCTATGAAATACCTGTATACTCATTTTAGTGAATCAGACAATTAACTGATATATTCACACCCAACTTCATTTTTACAAGCAGAGATATAGTGTAAGAGATAAATTCTGCAGATTACCTTAATGGGTTACCTTTATTGAACCCAAAGCTAGAGTTAACAATCATAGCAACCCAAAAAGCAATGAAGAGGATGAGAAAAGCTACATCTCTGCATCTTCTGTTGTGCTTTATGATATCACGCATTTGGCCATCGCTTACATCGATTGAAGGGTACCTCCCTATCACCGGCCCCAATGGAGCGCTCATCACAAGTTAAAAAGAGTTTTAGATAAAAGAAAGTTACGGAAGAGCTATATATAGATGCATATACGAGTGTATGTATACTCAGTATAGGTTTGCACACAGAGAGAGAGAGAGACCGACAGAGAGAGAGAGCAGGAGAGAGAGCAGGTGCTATGGGAGGAATTTTTTTACCTGACCCATCTGTTTACCAAATCAAAGTCATTAACTTTTTTTAAAGTTGCATGTTCAAATTGCACTTCTGCCCTTTTTTTTTTTTTTTTGGGTTCTCATGTTCAAAATGTAACTTCAATTAAAAAATGGGTCAATTAGATTAAAGGATAATTTAATGTAAATATATTAATTTAAGAATATCATAAAAAAAATATGTTGATTTAAATTTTTAAATTTTTTATTGGACGAACATACCCTCAACCACACTAAATAATCTCTCTCTTTCCCTCAAAGTTGCCGATTCACGCGCGTGCCACACAAGAAACAGCCAATGACAGTTACTCACACGGTGTGAGTGACTGTAACATATCAAATCTAATTTCAAAAATGTTTCTTAAACTTTAAACCTCCATAACTTTTGATTTACAACTCCAATTTTTACAAATTTGATACCATTGGAATCGTGTCGACGAGATTTACAAAACTAGTACCATTGTTGATATATTTTGTTTGAGCAAATTTTTTTTTTTTTTTTTACATACCTCGACAATCTTTATTCTTAAAAAGTGGTAAAATTTCACCACTTTTGAACAGTATTCATGTTTTGTGTTATTCATGTTTTTTTTTTTTTTTTTTTCCATTACTACTAGTACCATTGTTGATATGTTTTGAGCAAAAAAAAAAAACATGCCTTGAGAGCCTTGTTCTTGAAAAGTATTGAAATTTCACCACTGTTTTTAGCACATTTAAAATTAGTGGTGAAATTTCACTACTTTTAGAGCAACCTAAATGCTACATGCCATTTTCATCATGCCAATTCTAATTTTGACATTGTTACAATATCAAATGCAATATTTTGATATATTTTTTTTAAAGATAGATGCCATTTTAAATGCTTTATGACCCCCAAAGAATTATCATAGTAATTTACTTCAAATTACCATAACAATTCTACAGTATATACCATGTGTGGCTAATACATTGAGGCCACCATGGTATATACTGTAGAATTATTATGGTAATTTGAAGTAAATTACTATGATAATTCTTTGGGGGTCATAAGATTCCGATAGTCGCAAACGCTTGGGCCGTTTTGCCAAGGAGTGGCTGTTTTGGCTATAGCAACTGTTGACTGGAACAGACTCTATAAGAAGGGTAATACTTGGGGCACAACCTTCATACAACTTTCATACAACCTCCCTAAAAGATGTGTTTATCTCTTTCCTGTGTCACTGTGGAGTCCAGTGACATCACAGGAGAGAGATAGACACATCTTTTGAGGAGGTTGTATGAAAGTTGTGTCCCAAATATTGCTCCTATAAGAATTCTCATAGAAATTTATGATAATAATCATAATATGAAAAATAGTATATACCAAGGTAACCTCATCTTGGTCATGTTCAAAAGAACAACCAAGACTGGACCTGGATCATCTTCAAGATCCAGATCCAATATTATTAATACAGAACTTGTTGCGTTTGACCAAACGGAACAACTTAACCAATGGACAATTCCGTCCATTTTCACTAAACAAATATATAAAAGTGGTACTTTCTCTTTTATATCTCAAGACCATGTTAAAACTGTTGAACATGACATTGTTCTTGAAAACAATGAACAAACTCTTAGACTACTATGTTTAAGAGATATTGGAAAAAAGCTTAGAAAAATATCATTACATCCATATATGATGTATTCAGATAGCATTTAAACCTTTAACTTTATTAGGATTAAATGCAACTATTTTAGCATACTTAAGAGATGCTAGATGTACAGATTTTGTACCATCTCTTATGAGAATTATACAAACAAGTTTGTGTCATGGCCCAGTTTATTTTGATATTTATCCAAACCTGACACTCTCTTTAAAAGATAAAAATCTGTTTGAAGCTACTACTCTAAAAATTCAAATAGATGGATATAATTACCTACCAGGTACAAGTACTGTAAATACAACATATAGGATATACTATAAAGTTATGAATACTTTATGTCCTAATGCTGTTTTAAAAAGTATTCCGGGAAAAACTGTAGCAATAGATAGTAACTGCCTTACTACTAATATTGCTACTCCCAGGTTAATAAAGTGGGATGAAATAAATTTCCCAACATAGTGGACTTTACCTAATGCTGTTCCACCAGCACCAGTCCCTTCTTCTCAATTAGACCAAATCACCCAATCTAAGGATGTTGATATTGAAATTTCATTTACTCCTGAAAAATTTAGTAAATTATCTTTGAGCAGGAGTAATTCTGTAAGAAGTTTTAGAACTGCTCACTCAAAACTTCCTTACACAATTTCTTATCCTTCTTCTTCAAGACAATCCATGTCTGATCAACCCAGGCCAAACATGGACCTTGAACATTTCCAGAATTTGGAAAGAGAAAATGTTTTAAAAGGTTTTATCCATTCAGGACAGCAAATTCCGCAAGGAATTTATGGTCCTGAGGAAACCCAAGAAAATAGAGAGAAAAGAGACCCATTTGATCCCTCTTATTCTCATGAAAATTCTTCTGTCTATGTCTAATGGATTTTAGTCCAAATTATTTTTTAAGACAAGTAATTAATAAAGATTTCATGTCGGAGAAAAACCTTGAGCTCCGACAAGAATATTTCAAAATTTTTAATAAAAAAGATCTAGATCTTATAAAAAATTTATATTAACAAGATTTAGAACAAAAACAAACTATAATATGGTTTTTTGATTGGTTTAACAAATGGTTCTCTACCCAAAAGGTATTGAATACCATTAGTTCAACCAAATGGAGACTACATGGGGATAAAGGTTTCTTTGAAAGCTTACATCCTCCTCCTTTACACTTAGACTTTAAGTCAAACGATAGAGAACTTGAAGCAGTTGCTTATATTGGTAAAACTGGAGCTAATGACTCAATTTTTAACAGTCATTTAGCATACCAAAATAATTGGACAAACCGTTCCATAGAATCTATGGAGGCCCAATTATTAAGAATTGAAAATAAAATAGACAGCCAAGAGAAATCATTAAAAGATTTGAAATCTCTTGAAAAAGGCGGAAGTAGCAATACTACTACCATACCTTTTGCCACACCTTTTGAGACAGCTACTTTTAAACCTCCTCTCAAGCCGAAAAATTTTCGGACTCAAAATAATAAAGAGGAAGAAGAGTTTATTGAACTCTCGACAAAAAAGATTCAAAATATTTCCTTAAAAGAGGAAGAGCCTACCCGTACTTCTGACACTTCTTTACATGTTCTAACAAAAGTTTCTTCTAACCCTCAAATTTCAAATGAAGAAGATATAGTTGAAGAGGAAGAAGAAACTATAGAAGAAAATAATTTCTTAGAAAGTTTTCAAAACATGGAAAGCAATTTCAAAGAAAACTCTCCTTTACAAGTCAATAAACTTGTTTATGAGCCAATATCTCATTATTACAGTAGACCCACTCCTCAGGATCTTCTTTTTGAAGAAAGTAATTGGAGGTATACAACCTCCTATACGGGTAAAGAGGTTGTGGAATGGAATATGGATGGTTTACTGAATATCAAATCTTTGAAACCATTCATAAAATGCTCATGTGGGCATCTATGAGTAAACATTGCGATAATTCCGAAAAAGATACCGTAATTATTATTACTAATGGTTTTCAGGAAGTCTTAAGGGATGGTGGGATAATCTTCTCACTCATCAGCAAAAAATTGAAATTTTAGACAAGGTAAAAGTAGAAACAGTCAATGGGCAGCCCCTTTGCTCCCAGATGTTGTTATTACTCTTATCCAAACTATCATTGATCACTTCATTGGTAGTAATTTACAAAGAAATGAAAGAAGTAGAGAACTCCTTATGAATCTTAGATGTCCTTCTCTTACGCACTACAGATGGTATAAGGACATATTCATACGCCGAGTTATGCAAAGAGTAGATGCAAATAATGAATTTTGGAAAGCTCGTTTTATTGACGGACTTCCATATTTATTTGCTGAAAAGGTTAGACAAAAACTTAGAGATCAAAATGATGGATATAATATCCCATATAATAATCTCAATTATGGGCAGATCCTAAGTGTTTGTACCCAAGTAGGGCTTGGTATATGTAATGACATGAAATTACAATACCAAATGAGAAAACAAAATCTCACTGGTAAACAAGAGCTAGGAGATTTTTGTAAACAATGGGGTTTTGATATGCCTGTCAATCCAGTAAAAAAGAAAAGAAGACAGAGCAATCAAAATAAAAGTATTACCAGGAGAAGGAACACTAACCCTAATCCAAGAAATACTACAACTAGACCACCTCCCAGGAAAAGCAACCCATCTAGGAAGAAACCTGTAAAAGGTTCTGTTCCAAAAGAGACCAGGGTCTGTTGGAAGTGTGTAAAAGTAGGACATTTAGCTAATAAATGTACTACTAAAAAGAAATTAACAGAATTACAAATTGATGAAGGCCTAAAGGCTCAACTTTGTAAGATTTTATTAAATTCTTCTCCAGAAATTTCTGAAGAAGAAGATGTTCAAGACTATGAAGATGATGGTATTTATTTAGAGGAAGAAGAAATAGAACCATCATCATGTGTTAATGGATGCCCAGATGCTGAATACTGGAAGTCCATTGCTACCATGAATGGTCTTACTTTAAATGTTCTTACTACAGAACAAAGTGAAATGATAAATATAATTGATAATATTACTGATCCTGAACTTAAGGTGAAAGTAATTCAATTATGTATAAGTCATAGTAAAAAGACTCCTGATAAAAAAAGATTATCAAATTAAACAATATAGTATTCCGGAAGTATTTAACAGAATGGAAAAAGTTGAAAAACCCATTACTGTTCAAGATCTTAAACATGAAATCAATTTGGTTAAGTCCGATATTAAGGCACTCCAAATTGCATTTTCCCAAATGGAAGAAAAAAATGGATAATATCAATATTAATACATCTTCCATTAGCATAGGTGATAATATTCCTGATATTGAGGATACACCACCTACTGATTTAACAGGAGAACAATATTTACATCTCCTAAACAAAATTACTTTTCAAAAATAGTATATAAAAATTAATTTAGTCATCCATGAAGAATATACCATTACTAATGCTATTGCATTAGTTGATAGTGGAGCAGATTTAAACTGCATACAAGAAGGCATAGTTCCTACAAAATATTTTGAAAAAACTATGCAATCTTTAACATCAGCTAGTGGAAGCAGAATGAAAATTCAATTCAAACTTTCTGATGTTTATGTTTGTAATGAAGGAGCCTGTATTCCATCTACTTTTTTACTTGTTAAAGATTTACAATAACAAGTGATTTTGGGAACTCCTTTCTTAAAACTTTTAATGCCAATAAAAGTTGATCAAACTGGCATTTATTCCTCCTTTGATAATATTGATCTGGTTTTTATCTTTCTTAAAGAGCCTGGAACCAGGATCATTAATGAATTAAATCTTCTTGATCTAAACATCTTGATTTCCTTCAAGAAGAAACTAGAATCATGCAAATAGAGCATCAATTAAAAATGCCTCATGTTTCTAGAAAAATAGATATTCTTAAACAGGAATTTCAAAATAAAGTTTGCAGTGAGATTCCTAGTGCTTTTTGGACAAGGAAAGAAACATATTGTTTCTCTCCCCTATAAGCTTGATTTTGATGAAAGATCCCAGATTCATACCAAGGCTAGACCTAGCCAAATGAATTCTGAATTTTCAGAACTTTGTAAAAAAGAAATACAAAGTCTTATTGATAAAAAGTTTATAAGGAAAAGTTATTCACCTTGGAGCTGTACAGCTTTTTATGTTAATAAAAATGCTGAAAAAGAACGAGGTTGACCCAGATTAGTGGTTAATTATAAGCCACTTAATGATGCCTTACAATGGATTAGATATCCAATACCCAATAAAAAGAATCTATTGGATAGACTTTATAATGCTTCTATTTTTTCAAAATTTGATCTAAAATCTGGATATTGGCAAATTCAGATTAAAGAAGAAGATAGATACAAGACAGCATTCACTGTTCCTTTTGGACACTATGAATGGAATGTCATGCCATTTGGATTAAAAAATGCTCCTTCAGAATTCCAAAATATTATGAATGAAATTTTTACTCCCTTTTCGGAATTCTGTTTGGTTTATATAGATGATATATTAGTTTTCTCATCATCTATAGACCAGCATTTTAAACATCTTAGAACTTTACAAGATATTATTATTCATAATGGTCTTGTTCTTTTAGCCCAAAAAATGGATCTTTTCAAAACTCAGATAAGATTCTTAGGATTTAATATTCATAAAGGGAAAATTATTCCCATTGATAGAAGTATAGAATTTGCTTCTAAATTTCCTGATGAAATTAGAGAAAAAACCCAATTACAAAGATTTTGGGGAAGCCTTAATTACATAGGCAGCCACTATGATAAATTAGCCCATGATTGTGCACTTCTGCACCAAAGGCTTCAAAAGAATCCTTTACCATGGACTTCTGAACATACTAAAGCAGTTCAGAAAATTAAGCTTAGAGTTAAAAAATTGCCATGTTTGGCATTAGCAAACCCACATTGGGATAAAGTTGTTGAGACTGATGCTTCAGACATGGGTTATGGAGGAATTCTTAAACAAAAGAATCCTAATACTAATAGAGAAGAACTTTTACGTTACACCTCTGGTGTTTGGAAAGGTCCTTCAAAAAATTATTCTACTATTAAAAAAGAAATGTTTTCTATTGTTAAATGTGTCAATAAATTCCAAGATGATCTACTTAACCAAACATTTCTTATAAGAATAGATTGCAGTGCTGTCATACATATCTTAAAACAGGATGTCAAAAACCTTGTTTCTAAGCAAATTTTTGCTAGATGGCAGTCTGATTTATCTGCTATTGATTTTCAAATTGAATTTATTAAAGGCGAGCAGAATTCTTTACCAGATTTTCTAACTAAAGAATTTTTGCAGGAAAAACAGGATGCAACCTCTGGATAAAGGAGGATTTCAATTTCCTCAAAGGCGTCCCAACAAAGGGAAGGGCCAACAACAGAACCTACCAAAGGGTTCCCAACCCAACAAAGGGTCCAATCAGCTAAATAACGCTGGTTCTCAGCAGAAACCCTCTGCCAAGGACATTCTAATCCAAGATCCAGTTTTCCACCAAAAACAATTTTTGGAAACCTTTCTTGTTTTAGATAATATGAAAAATAGTGAAAAAATTGAATTAGATGCTTGGGGTTTAAAGAGAGATTTCTCAACATGCACAATTTCATGACCCAAGAATCTAAACCTAGATTTGCTTACGAAGTAATGTTAATTGAGACAGGATCTGCTCAAATTGAGCATTTCCATGTTGTCCAAAATGACAGAAAGACTCCCATAACACATTCTAAGTGTTATATTATTAAAGTTCTTCATGCAAACCAGTGGGGTCTTAACCCTGCCCAGGCAAGAACTTTAAAAATTAATGGAGCTACATATAATTATTGGGATTATTTAGAAGCTTGGAATAAAGCTTTTCTTTACAACAATCCTACACGAAGACATACTTGGCTCTTCGTCATTAATGATCAAATTCTTAAAACAGGTCTTGGCTGTTTTCCTAATTGGTTTTACCACTGGTGGGAAAAAATGGGGTCTGAAATTGGTATTGTTCCTCGAGAAATTCTGGACTATTTTACAGTCTGGTTTGATCACCATCCTATTCTCAGAGGAAAGAGTTTAAACAATATTCCATTTGGAAGAAATATTTTATTTTTCTTTGCTGAATTCAGATTAGTCTGGATTTGGAAATGGGATATCATTCATACTGAGGACAATCTTAGAATTCTTATTCTCCAGAGAATATTCTGGGTGAAGTGGTGGCCTGGATTTGACATCCCCCACACTCTCTCAAAAATCCAGCCAGCAGTAAAAAATTATGTTCAAATTTTTGAGGAAGAAGAAAAGAAAAAAGCAGACCAGTTTATGGTCCAAGCCTCTCAACTCTCCTCACACTTAAATATGTTTGACCTCCTATTTACTTCCATTAGGGGGAAATTTCCACTTCTTTCTAGGGAAGAAATCCAAATTAAGGTAATGGAAGCTCTTAAGGAGCAATTCATTGCTTCTCAGAATTCCAAAGGAGGAAGCCAGGCTATTTCAAGCCAAAACAAGGATCAGGGTCAATCATCCCAAACAAACATTTTTGAATGTTTAGCCGGGGAAGCACAAGATCCTTATGAAGATGAAGAGGATATGGATACAGCATCCATATCCAGTCAGGTTCCTTTAATGGAAGATTTCTTCGATGCCATGATTGCCACGGTATCGCAGACCAGCAAGCCAAATAGTAAAACTGAATAATTTGGCTATGTGACGTTTGCTGTGAAGTCATACTCCCATGACGTATGCAGTGACGTCTTCACACCCACAGGTTTTACCCACAGTTTGGTATACTAGTGGTTTTGTTACAGGATCCAGATAAGAAGTAATCTGAACAACTCCAACATTTACAGGACACGTGTATTACTTTTTATCTTTTTACTATTCATCTACAGTACCCTGTCTAAGAACTGTAGACCTTTTTCTTCTTTTTTAAGATGACCTTCAGGATTGTTGAAAGGCATCTCGTTCTGGTTCTCTCTCTCTCTCTCTCTCTCATATTGTAATCTCTACTCTGCTCTGTAACTGTGGTTCACCATAAGTAAGTAATAAATTCTCTTTATTCTGTTTAGATCCTGTCTATATTTCAATATTTTGATATTTTTATTCTAAAGATAGATGCCATTTTAAATGCTATATTTTGGCTTAACTACCATTTTCTTTCAAAGTAGTCTTTTGTTAAGGGGTCCGTTAATAAATATATATTCTTCCCAAATGTTGCATTCCAAATACTTTTCAAATACATGTGGGTGTCAACACATGTGAAGTTTATGAAAGTATTCACCCCAATCATAATTTCATCTTTTTGAATCTTTGATAAACAAAATTTTCTCCACATTTAAAATAGTGGTGAAATTTCACCACTTTTCAGGAACAAAGCAACTAAGGCATGTAAAAAAAAAAAAAATTTTTTTGCTCAAAACATATCAACAATGATACTAGTTTTGTAGATCTCGTCGACACGATTCCAACGGTATAAAATTTATAAAAATTGGAGTTGTAGATCAAAAGTTATGGATGTTTAAAAGTTTAAAAACTTTTTTAAAATGGGTTTTGCTATGGTGTGCCTGCTCGCGCCGTACGAGTGCATCTTCACCATGTGGCATGGACATGTGTCAGCGTACTACTAGTTGTTGAATTTGACCATTTGTGATTTGGTGTAAGTGTGATATATGTCAGCATCTTTATTCTTCAACTTCACGTGAGGTGCGCGTGAACGAGGGCATCTTCGTCTTTTTTGAATTTTTTTTTTTATCCTTTTGTCTAAGATATTTGTTTAGTAAGGGATCTAAATCAAAATAAAAATAACTAGTTATCTTTAAATCACTATATTTCCCAAATTAGGGATTCACATATAATTTTCCCTTAAAAAAAAGAAAGAAAAAGTTCATTTCAACAAAAATAAATCGGAGTCAGAAATCACATGTTTAAAATGTGACTTCATTAAAAAAAAAAAAACATTTCATCAACCAAAAAAAAAATCGCAGAGTCAGAAGCCGCATGTTCATAATGGGACTTTAGCAAAAAAAAATTTGTGCTAGAAGTTGCATTTTGAACATATATGACTAACAAGTTGATGAATTTAGAAAACAAGTTGAAAAGTTGATGAGTGCGGGAAATAAGATCCCCCAATATGATAGGTTGGGTAAAAAATTCGCTTTGAGAGGTTGGGAGCTTAAAGTAAACAGCAGAGTGAACTGATATTAGAGAATAGAGGGTGTTTGTCATTAATTCCGACGCTAATATAGGCCATCTGGATTAATACAGTATACAAATGTCATTTTCTAACACAAATTAGTCAAATTGTGATTTTAAGTTCATTTTTCTCTTTAAAAAATAACCAAAAATTCCATGACATATCCTAATATTTTTCTAAGTATTGTAATCAGGTCAAAGTGCTGTAACTTTAAAATCACTTTTAATTTAAACAAAAATTACTTTAAAAGCAGTTCTTATTAACTTGAAAATTACAAAGAATGACTTTTAAAGTTGAAATAGTAAAAACAACTTATTTTGGATTTTTCCATAAGATATGAAGTGATCTCATGTGAAATACTAATTTAAAAGGGTTTTTTTTTTTTTGGTTATAAATCCCCAATCAATGTACATAATACATTTCTAGCCTGAAGTCCTTGTGAAATACTAATTTCATAAAAGGTCCCCCAACCTCTTTTTTTTTTTTTTTTTTTTTAAATACAAAAAATGCCCTATTGATTCACACGCAATGCTAAAGGTATCTTAAGTTTGAAATAGAAAGTTAGAGCAACTCCAGCGCTCAGTCAAATGCAATACTAAAGTCAAAAAATGAAAGTCCACCACTCCATTCCTCACTCCAAGTCTCCAACGTAATGCCATGCTTCCTCTCATAATATCACAAAACCAACTGTATTCTCAAATTTGAGAGAGGAAATGACTTTGCCAAATGAAGTCCACGTCAGAACTATAAGGGAAAAAAAAAGGTGTCAACTGCCATTTTTTTTTAATTTACTTTTATACCCTGCCAAATGTCTATAAATATAGAACTTAAACCCACTTCTACTGTGCTCTATTAAGTAATGCTAGAGTCACAAAAGAGTCGCAAAGAGATGTTTACAAAAGGATGTGACATCCCATGTGGCACCTATGTTGGCAGTAGGACCCACCACACTTAACTCTGCCACATGGGTGCCACATTGGATGTCTTGTGAGCATGACTCTTTTGTGACTCTAGCATTACTCATTGTCAAATTTGGCATTTTGGATGAAATGTACCTGATAAGCCCAAAAAATATCACCCCAATCATCCACCGACAAGTGGAGCCCAAGAATGGGTCAACCCCATGACCTTAGCCCATGACTAACCGTTAGTGATCATGGAGGGAAAAAATGATGTGCATAATCCCACAATTATAGCCCAAACAAGGGGTAGTCTAGCTCATGACTGCATAGTGGAGTAATGGGAGTAGTGCTCCTAGAAAGGCGTAGACAGTTAAGCCTCAAGCCCTGTATATGCACAGCTCAAGCTCATGAAAAATGTACACAATTCTTCCCTCTGATATTCCCTCAAACTAAAACTCCATCTAAGACTAACTTAGTCATCGGAGGAGGCTCAAGGGTCTAAACCCCCCTTTGTGGCCTTTTTTTTTTTTTTTGCCTTTTTGGAGGTTATCATTTAGAGGGATTCTCTCTGGTAGTCCAGTTCTTCCAGTCCCGGTAAAATTCAGATCAACCACTTTAGGCAACATCAGTATCATTGTGGTAGTATTGTCAAAATATAACATTTTGGTACTGTAGCAGTGTCAAATTATAACTTTGAGTTGAGATGAAAAAAAATGGCATATTGCATTGGAATTACTCCTACAATGTTTCAAATTTGCAAGCTGAAAATCCTCCACAAAATTAGGAAGACAAAATAGGAATCTTCCATCTAATCATTAAATCATTCTAACTCTCCGTTTTTGAACGGAACACACCAAAGAGTTTTGTTGAAACCTGACGCAGAGGAACCCATTCCAGTAGCCAAGCGAGTTTTTGTCCTTCAGATTAACAGTCTTCCACGATTTGGATAAAAGTGATAATGGGGGGGGGGGGGGGGGGGGGGGGGGGGAAGATGAATGATTTTTAAATTTTGACTTTTTGTTTGTTAGGGTTCTTGAAATCTAAAAGAAAAAAAACCTACCATGTTAAATGTTTTGTGAAAACAAAAATGCTAGAGTCACAAAGAGATGCTCACAAAAGGATGTGGCATCCCATGTGGTACAGTTAAGTGTGGTGGGTCCTACTACCACATTGGATGCCACATCGGATGCCACATCCTTTTGTGAGCATCTCTTTGTGACTTTTTTGTGACTCTAGCATTACTCTTGTGACAATCACAAAACATGCTAATAATGAGTACATCTTTTTGGGACAAAACTTATAGACCTTAATTTTGAATATTTTGTGAAACTAACAAAACAGAGAAGACTTTGAATATTTAGATTGTGAAATGGAATTTGATAATACATCTTTTAGTGCACTTTTTGTTGTAATTTGTAGTTCAAATTGGGTGTTTTTCAAAGCCAAACACTTTCTCTCTCTAGATCTCTCTAGTTGGAATGGCCTTGGGTAAAAGCATGATAGAGACCCTTGTCCCACATTGCTTAGAAAGAGGGAGTTGAGAGGCTTAATATAAGCTTTCACAATATAGGTTTAGTAATAAGTTGGAACATGTGGGTTCTCACGCGCACATGAGCCAAGCCTAAACTAAGCCCAAATCCAATAGAAATTTGGGTTAACTCAATCCTATAAACGTTACAGAGAAGTAGAGAGAGAAGTATTTTTGTTCATAGCAGAAATCACATGTTTTGCTTTCTTCGTGGGATTATGTTGGGTTTCTAAAGTTATATAAACGTGGGTCTCCTTCGTGAATAAACACAGTAATACAGTCTTCTCTCTCTGGTTCTTCTCTGTTCTTCTCTCTGGTTCGATCACTGATATACATACAAGGCTGTTCTGTGCCCCTTGTTCAACAAGTGCACATTAACAAGGACGAGGCTGCTTAATCCTGGAGGGTAAACCGCTGAGACCTTACTGTACTGAGGCAAGTACTCTGAGGGGCGAAAATTACTCTTAAGGACGGTGTCTTGAACATGACTCAGTCAGACTCTTCGACCTGATTGATAAGTATTTTTGTTCATAGCAGCATCTATTTATTATTATTTTCTAACAATCTTAAGAGTAATACTTCATGGATACTGCTATGCTAATAGCGACTAAAGCTATTCCCGATGTCACCAAAATTGAATCATTTATTGGGAATAACTTTAAGCGCTGGCAAACCAAATTGCTACTTGTTATTGACATTGCAAAAGTTGATTTCATTTTGACTAAACCAAAACCCATTGAAGGTTCTGAAAATTATGAAACCCAATTGCCTCTATGGGAAAATGCAAATAAGATTTGCAAAAGCATTATTTTGAACGCCCTATCAAATGAACTTTTTTGACATTTATTGTACCTTCAAATCGGCAATTGAAATTTGGGATGCTAAATACATTATCGAGGATGTTGGTATTAAAAAATATGCCATTGAAATTTTTATCAATTTTCAAATGACCGATGACATAGATGTTTTCACTCAAATTCACAATTTTCACCTTGTTGTTTCGGAACTTTGTAATGAAGGAATAAAATTGCATGAACCATTTGTAACTGGTTCGCTTATTGAAAAACTTCCGGAGTCTTGGAAAAATTATAAAAACATGATGAAACATAAGAGAAAAGGAATGACTCTGGAGGAAGTTATTGTTCATGTTCGTATTGAAGAAAATAATCGTCTGCTTGATCGGAATGAGAAAGCCAAAGCGATGACTTCTAAGGCTATCCTTGTTGAGGAAAAGCCTAACTGCACCCAAGGAAATTTTAAAAGGCAGAATAACAAACCCCATTTCAACAAAACCAATTTCAACAAAAATCTCAAACCCCAAAACCAGTTTGCTAAAAAGAAAAGGGAATGCTTTGTGTGTGGCAAACAGGGTCACCATGCTGTTCAATGCAGACACAGGAAGAAAAACGACCAACTTGCCCCTAGAGCTAATCTAGTTGAGGCGGATGTTATTGTGGCTATCGTTTCCCAAGTAAACTTAGTGACAGAGGAGAAAAATTGGGTGGTAGACTCTGGGGCTACTAGGCACATCTGTGGCAACAAGTACTTTTACCTCCTACACACCAGTAGGAGTAGGAGAGGAACAAGTATACATGGGGGATTTAAGGCCCTCAACTGTGATAAAAAAAGGGAAGGTACTACTCAAGCTAATTACTTCTGGAAAGATCCTCTCACTTATTGATGTTCTCCACGTGCCTGATATTCGTTGGAACCTTGTATCTATGTCATTGCTTGGGAAAGTGGGGGTGAAAGTTATTTTTGATTCAGACAAAGTTGTAATGACTAAAAATGGGGTGTTTGTGGGAAAAGGGTACTACAATAATGGTCTGTTTGTTTTGAATGTTCTTGATAATTTGAATGGAAATGCTAGTACTTCTTCTGTTTACTTGATTGATTTTCATGATTTATGGTATGCTAGATTAGGACATGTGAACTTTTCTTATATAAAGAAAATGAAAGAATTAGCCGTTCTTGAAAATGTTCGTATCACTAATAATGAGAAATGCCAAATTTGTAGTGAAGCAAAAGGTACTAAGAAACCTTGTAAACAAGTAATGCAAAGAGAACCTAATTTGCTCACTTTAATTCGCTCAGATTTAGGAGACATGAAATCAACTGAATCTAGAGGTGAAAAGAGTTATTATGTGACATTTATAGATGATCACTCGAGATATACTAGAGTATTTTTACTTAGAAATAAAGATGAAACAGAAGGAAACTTCATACAATATAAAGCTGAGGTTGAAAACAAGTTAGATAAAAAGATCAAAAGACTTACGTCTAATAGGGGAGACGAATATGAATCTGGCCCTTGAGGCTAATTCTGTGAACAACATGGTATAGTACATGAGGTAGCTCCACCCTATTCACCAGAATCTAATGGAGTAGCTGAACGAAAATATAGAACTTTAAAGGAAATGATGAACGCTATGTTAATTAGTTCTGAAGCACCTAATAATTTGTGGGGGAAAGCTATCCTCTCTGCGTGTCACATTCAAAATAGAATTATTTTTAAGAAAACAGGAAAGACACCTTTATGAGTTGTGGGAAATCATAGACCTAACTTGAAATACCTTAAGTATGGGGGTGCTTAGCTAAGGTTTTACTTTCAGAACCCAAGAAAAGAAAATTAGGATCAAAAACTGCAGATTGTTTATTTATAGGATATGATGAGTACATTGCTGCATATAGATTCTAAGTTCTTAAAAGCGAAGTGTTAGAGAAAAACACAATAATTGAATCGAAAAATGCAAATTTCTTTGAAAACATATTTCCCTTGAAAACAACCATTGAGAGACCAAGGATAGAACCTTCAGTTGAGCCCAACAAGTCTATAGAAATTGAATTAAAAAGAAGTAACGAGATAGGGGAGAAACAAACCTAGGAGATAGGTTCTTTACATTTTTAATGGATAATGATCCTTTGACTTATAGTGAAGCTATTTCATCTCCCGATGCCCCCTTTTGGAGAGAAGCAATTAATAGTGAGATAGAATCTATCATGGCAAATCATACTTGGGAATTGGTTGACTTACCTCCTGGTGCAAAACCTATAGGATGTAAATGGATATTAAAAAAGAAGTTAAAACCTGATGGATCTATCGATAAGTTTAAAGCTAGACTTGTAGCTAAGGGATACACTCAAAAGAAAGATGTTGATTATTTTGATACTTACTCTCTCGTGGCTAGAATATCATCTATTAAAATTGTAGTAGCTCTCGCTTCTTTGCATAAACTCATAATTCATCAAATGGATGTTAAGCTGCGTTTCTTAATGGAGAAATAGAAGATGAAATTTACATGAAACAACCTGAAGGTTTTGTATCTCCTGGAAACAAAAATAAAGTTTGCAAATTAGTTAAATCTTTGTATGGTTTAAAACAAGCACCAAAACAATGGCATGAGAAATTCGATAGTGTAATGACCTCTAATGGATACACTGTGAATGAAGCCGATAAATGTGTGTATCATAAATTTGATAATGATATTGGTGTAATTATTTGCTTGTATGTGGATGATATGCTTATTCTAGGCACTGATATAGTTGTGATTAATGAAGCAAAACATTTGTTATCATAAAGACCTAGGTGAAGCTAATGTTATACTTGGGATAAAATTGACAAAAACCAATGAGGGTTTTATGATGTCTCAAGAACACTTTGTAGAAAAGATC
This sequence comes from Hydrangea macrophylla, assembly GCA_033977485.1. NCBI lineage: Eukaryota > Viridiplantae > Streptophyta > Magnoliopsida > Cornales > Hydrangeaceae > Hydrangea > Hydrangea macrophylla. Next base: position 94,731,917 of record CM066988.1, on the reverse strand, counting down.
CTTAAAAAGTTTGGTTACTTTGACAACAAACCAGTCAGTACTCCTTATGATATGAGCATACAATTGAAGAAAAATAATGAAATTAGTGTATCACAATCTGAATATGCTCAAATAATTGGCAGTCTTACTTATCTTATGAATTATACCAGACCTGACATTGCTTATGCAGTTAATAGGTTGAGCAGATACACTCATAATCCTAATAAGGAACATTGGACTACTATATGTAGAGTACTAAAATATCTCAAAGGTACTATGGATTTTGGTTTGATATATTGTGGATTTCCTGCTGTACTGGAAGGGTACAGTGAAGCGTACTGGATCTCTGATTCAGATGAGACAAAATCCACAAGTGGGTATATATTTACCCTTGGAGGAGGTGCAGTCTCTTGGAAATCTTCCAAATAGACATGCACTGCTCAATCCACTATGGAATCTGAGTTTATCGCCTTAGAGAAGGCAGGTTCTGAGGCTCAGTGGCTGAGAAGCCTCTTGGCAGATATTCCTTTATGGATGAGACCAGTTCACTCTGTCTCGTTACATTGTGATTGCCAGGCTGCAATAGCCCGAGCAAGAAATAAGGTCTATAATGGAAAAAAGTAGGCATATTTGCCTAAGACATAACATTGTGAAACAACTGTTAAAAAATGGGATTATATCCCTAGACTTTGTGAGATCAGAGATGAATTTAACTGATCTTCTGACCAAACCATTAGCAAGAAAACTAGTGGCTAATACATCGAGGGGGATGGGACTTATGCCCATAACAGAGATCAATAGTAGTGGTAACCCAACCTATATGAGTGGAGATCCCACAAACTAGGTTCATATGGGTAATAACAAACTATTGGTTGACTTGGTGAGACACTATCAATTATATGTAATTAAAGTCCATCCCTATGGTATAGATAGTGTAGACTGCAACATGTGAGGTTGAGTCTTAACTCTTAATGAATTCATAGTCCTTATTGGGTGATGTGTATAGTTGTAGTACATACCTGATGGATTCACCTATGTGAGTGTGGAAATGGAGCCGCTTCCTATTAGAACATAGGTAGGTTCTCTAGAGCACTCATGAAATCCTGGTACGGCACATGGCCAAAACATGCCAAACTGCGTTAACAGCCTTGTTTATCAAAGTGTATTGTGGGTAATGAGTACTTTGATTCACACAAAGAAATAAGGTTTATATAAATTCAAATTTTACCAAATTTCTGTGAATCAATTGTTATTTCCCTAAGTGTTGGTTCATAGTCCAAAAGACACCATCACCGATGCAATATACTAAAGTGGTCGATCGTTACTTCTCAAAATTTGTCTTTGAAAAATATGGGGGATTGTTGTAATTTGTAGTTCAAATTGGGTGTTTTTCAAACCAAACACTTTCTCTCTCTATATCTCTCTAGTTGGAGTGGCCTTGGGTAAAAGCATGATAGAGACCCTTGTCCCACATTGCTTAGAAAGAGGGAGTTGAGAGGCTTAATATAAGCTTTTACAATATAGACTTAGTAATAAGTTGGAACATGTGGGCTCTCACGTGCACATGAGCCAAGCCTAAGCTAAGCCCAAATCCAATAGAAATTTGGGTTCCGATCCAGAAATCGTTTAACCGGGCGCGTCACGTCTTACTCGCGCTCGGGGGGGGTGCAAATCCTGGCATCCAAGACTCACGGGCTCACCCGGTTGGGCTTAGTTTTACAGTTTATTTTTCTTAAACTTTTCTTTTATTTTTTGTTGACTTACCAAATGCAATTTACCAAATCAACTCAATCATATAAACGTTATCGAGAAATTTTATCCTTAATTTGCTTTCTTCGTGGGATTATGTTGGGTTTCTAAAGGTATATAAACATGGGTCTCCTTCGTAAATAAACACAGCAATACAGTCTTCTCTCTTTGGTTCTTCTCTATTCTTCTCTCTGGTTCAATCAATGATATACATACAAGGCTGTTTTGTGCCCCTTGTTCAACAAGTGCACGTTAACAAGGACGAGGCTACTTAATCCTGGAGGATAAACCGCTGAGACCTTACTGTACCAAGGCAAGTACTCTGAGGGGCGGAAATTACTCTCAAGGACAGTGTCTTGAACACGACTCAGTCAGACTCGTCGACCTGATTGATAAGTATTTTTGTTTATAGCAGCTTCTATTTATTATTATTTTCTAACACTTTTGATTTTGAACTTAAACAAAAATTTCTTGAATATGGTTTTTGAAACTTCACTAAATATTACAACCGTTTCATTGTATGACTTTTAGATGTTGGGTACTCCTAGCTAGTTAGGCTTTTTAAAATTTATACTATTATAAAGGGAAATAGAGGGGTATCATAAGAAAATTTTCTACCATCAATAATTACAAAAAAAAATTTGAATTTTTTTCCATAATAAATATATGTAATGGACTAAAATGTCATAGAAATATCACACAGAAACTACTTTTAACTTTCCCTAAAATCTCTTTACTCACAAAGTGAGTAAGCTCCTGCTAGTCTTACAAAAACCTAATCGGGGTGAATGTTATGTGATTTCAAATGGCTAACCACTAATGCATATTTTGTGTGTTCCAAAATCCACAAAAAGAATATATGCTTTCAACTTTGAATGTTTTGTAAAATTAACTAAACTTTCGCTGAGTTTATTTTGCCCTATATCATTTTTACAAAATTTTCTTTATTAGAGTTTTTGGAGTTTCACTAACCATCATCGGCTCAATATTGTTTTGTGAAAATTAATCATTAAAAAAAAACCCCGATTACCTTGATTGTGTCGTGATCATGAGTCATATTACGGAGGCAATTTTCATGAATGAGCCCTTAGCAAAAGTGTGCGATGCCAAAATATGATGCGAGTGCATAAGATAAAACGTTTCTTGCAAACATCTGGAAGTCGTGAACATAAAAGTATCACAGGAAAATAGTCGATATGGCAAAGGAAATTTCCTCCAAAATAGAAGGCTAATCAAGACTTTATGTTTTTTTAATACTTGGGCGTTGGGGTAATTTTTTTCTTGATGAGAAAATGGTTGACGTACTTTTGTTATGACATGTTATTTTTTTGTTTTGTTTTTTTTTTTTTTTAATTCCACAAATCAGTCTATAGTGACTTTTACAAAAGCAACCTGCTATATCATCAGTACATCTTTTGGGAATTTGACAAATTGGTTTATTGTGTTCATTTTGTCACGGCTCATTCCGCTACGTGCGAAAATAGGACACGTGGCACGCCACCAAGGCTCATCCAATTCAATTACAACGTTCAAGCAGCGGAATAATATAATTACCATAGTGATAACTCAACTCCCAAGGATTCCATGGATTATGAAAATCGGAGTTATAAAAAGTTTTCCTTGGTTAAAACACTTATAGGAACAACCCCCTTTAAACTAGCAATCTAATCGACTGCACCGAGGCTCTAGTCGACTGATTTGGAAGTTACAGAGACTTAAAACCTCCGTAACTCAATCCATTCGACTGCCCCTTAGGTCCGGTCGACTGTGGGATCAAATCTCTAGTCGACCGAGAGAAGTCCGGTCGACTAGACTATGATCCAATAGAATACCATATTTCCACCCATTTTCCAGTTGACTATTTTATAAACTAGTCAACTAAGTTTCTAAAACTGAAAGAGATTTTCATTTTAAATAGTGGGTCTAGTCGACTGGTTTCCCAAAATACTGCCCATTCTGCAAAAATCTAACTCTAAGGTTATCCAACTCATCGGGAACCAACATATTGTCGACTATCAGATTTAGGAGACCCATAGCTTGGTGGTTCAAAATGATCGAAAAAGACTCAAAAAGGACTCCTGAAAGTTAGTTCTATCTCTCAAAATGCTCAGAATGACAAAAATGCCCCTGAAAGCCCATATTTGGACCGAAAGTTCTGGAAACATGCTGTGTCGTAAGGACAGTCATAAAATGAGTTTTTAAGCAAAATCAGATGAAATCGTCAGCTCCTAGAGACCACCGAAAGTCCCAAAAATTCTCAGAAAGTCTCCGTTGACTGGTTTGACCAAGGATTGACCAGCTTTGACCAAGGTTTGACCGAAATTCTCCAAATTTGTCAAAAATCTCACAGATCATTCTAGATCATGTAGAAAGTACTAAAACAAGTTTTAAAAGAAAATTAGACAAAAACGTCAGCCCCCAAGAGCTCCCAGAGATTCCCAGAACTTCTTAGAGGTCTCTAGTTTGACCGATTTGACCTAAAAGTGGACTTTGAAACCAGAGCACCGTATCATTTTTCAAACATTTTTCATGGATACTATAGGTCAATAGCTTTCCAATGGTATATTGCACATAATTCTTGGATTTAAAACGAATTTATTATAAATTTTTGAAGGTGAAAAAGGCGATCAAATCGACTTTTATCGCGAATACCGCAAAACTTTTCAAAGTGACCTATCTCTGAACTATTTTTTTTTTATGTAAATTAGACTCCATTACCTTTCCAAAGGTATATCACAACCTCAGTTTGGAATTCATACACATTTTTTTGTGAATTTTGGACGAAATAGGGCCTTTTTGCGAATACCGAAACCTCTAGGAGCCTAAACATAAATTTCTGGGTGTCTGAGGAGCAGTGCCACGGCGGCATTGGGCCACTGTCGCGGCGGCACATGGCTAGTGCCATGGCGGCACTCAACCCCCGTAGAGTCCATTTTTGTAATTTATTTTTGGGGTCCAAATTGAATAATTGAAGACCAAAACGATGTAGTTTTATGTTCACAGATGTTTGGGACCAATGTGAGCACTTTCTAAATCCCAAAACCACCCCAAATTGGCCTATATAAACCCCCCTCTGCTCTTCATTTTGGGGGATTCAAGTGCAAAGTTCATAGAAGTTGTAGAGAGAAAGAGAGATAGAGATAGGTTTAGAAGAAGGAAATGGAGCTTCTCCCACTGATTTTCTTTAAGAAAGTGAGTTTCAATCTTGTTTTCTTCCATTACCCCTCTTATATTTCACATTCAAGTCTTTCCCAACCACCATTTTTGAGCAATCTTGAGTTAGAAAGCTACTTCCATGTCCAAATGTCAATATCTATGAATGAAAAACCAAGCTACAAGTCCAAAATCACATTGATTATCATCTATTGATTGTTATTACTTGCTGTTTATATGAATGTTCATCTCTCTTCACCTCATTTCTTTTTTATTTTTCTTTGTTTACTTACTATTTTATCATCATCTAGATGATGACATGAAGTTTGAGATGAGTGAATCCTTATGGATAGTAGCTCTTGACCTCAAAAATATGTTTGATAGACGATGATTCCAACTTCAATACTTCTAAAGTATGCTTGAAGTTATACTCAAATGGAAACAATGCTCTCCAACAATCTTGGAGGTTCTTGACATGAGTTCAATATTGATATTTCAAGTGGTCATAATCTCCATTTAAGTGCTAAAAGTATACTCTCAAAACCTCTATTTCAAAACCCCTCTTAAACCCCTCATTTTGATTTCAAAGAATAAAATCATAGTTCTTCCCAAAACCTTCAAAACAGTGAACAATCTGAGTTCAAAGATTTCTCTAGGACTCAATACTCAAAGTATTAACATGAGACCACTTGGAAAGCCTTATTAACTCATTAGAGAACACCCATGATTTTTTTTTTGACTTGGAAACACTTGAAAGGGGTCCATTTGGACCCAAACATTCTTTCCAGACATTCTGTTTTTGCTGTCACAGTAGTTTGGTTGATTTCAACTTGTTTTCCAGAAAACTTTTCCAAAATAAATGGTCCTAACTCATTTTTCCCTTAAACTTCAGTGCCTTAGGGAACGTTCTGTATAATATGGGTCTCTAGATGTTTTATTTTCATTTTCTAAGGTTTTCCAACATTTCAGTCGACAGTACGGACTCTGTTTCTGAGTAACCTCTATTGTTTATATGATTTCTCTCAATCTGTAATAGTTATTGAGGATTGGCTTTTTGACATGTGTTCTAGACACATTAAGGATGATCTCCATGTAAAATCATATATTAAAAACATTTATAACAACACTTTCCAATTTCCACAAGATCAAGTCACTGTTCTGTCCACTATTCACAGCAAGTGTACTTTTACTTTCATTCTTTGGTTTAATGCTTACATACAATCTAAATTAGTTCATCTCTTAGGAAGTAATTCATACTACATTTTTACATATCCTATGATGATTCCCTTCATGCATTCATTCATATTGTAGACTTCTAAGTCACTTTAGAAAGTCCATGTACACAAACATGCTACAATCTTTGCACATTCTAGGATCATGCATTGCATTCATGCAAGATTTGGGGCTTTTGTGATCCCTAATCTAAGAACATTATAAGGAATGAACTTGATCACACGTCCACGCTTCCCCTCGATCTAATCATCCTTTCTCACCCGTCTCGGGGATTGAGAGGTCTTCTTTCCCCAAAGATTAACATGCATCATTCTAGCTTGCTAAGCATATTTTGATCTCTTTGATTATTTGTTTCCATGTCCCTTCCTAGATTAGGAAAACTTGATTACTTGATATGTGATTAAATGATTTTTCCTAGGTTTGTTTGTGTGATCTTTCACCTTTGCATTGTGTGATATTTGGCTTAGATCTTATGAATGATATCTGTAGGTAATGGATAACAGATCACGAAGTTTGACCAACACATGTTAACAACGACACCAAGTGTATTCAATATCGTCACCAAGTAATGGGCCCACTCAGAATAACTATCCAAAGCCCACTCCGCAACAAAACAGGGCCCCACCTCCGCAGAAGCCACTATGAAACTCCACGACTGAAAAAGGGCAGCCTCGAGCAGCTCACTCCAAAGCCCACCCAGAGCAGTCACCCGAAGCCTACTACGGCAGAGCCCACCCAAACAAAGAGAAGAAAATCAAAATGGGCCCAGTCCACCTACTGCCCTCTCCACTCGTTACACCACCACCCATTAGACACGTGGATGTGTAAATCCATCGATCGCTAGTCAAAGCCACGGCGTCGAATGACCATCCGTGTCATCAATTAAGCCATGGCGTCGAATGACCATCCATTAAGCCATGGCGTCGAATGATCACTCACCACAAATCAACCATTGCTCGTAGTCACCACTTGCTCTCAAGCCAGCTTACAAGGAATCTCTCCTCTGCACCTAATGAACACTTCATTACAACACAAACGCACATTCACAGGTGGATTTCTCACCCTTGGTCAGGAAGCAGTACCAAGGGTGGCTATGACCACTGGGAACTTGAGAGTTCATGGCTCGGTGGCTAGAACCAGGGGTAACTCCCTATCTCAACACATCACAGACTGAGTAGGGTTGGTCCCAAAGAGAAAGAGAGACACGTGACCACCAATCACGTGCCCTACCCCTTTTAACCTCCCAACCAATTAGAAAAGCCCATATCCTAGCAACCAACTGAAACCTTTGACTCTCACCCTGCCCAGTCACTCCAACCTCGCTGAGTATTCTGCGAACCAATAGCAGGGTCTCGATATCCTCTCTGCTTAAGGGTCTGCACCAATGGCTTTAGCTTCGGTATTCACCCTTGCTTAGCCCTCTCAGCAGTATGATCTCGAGAGCCTCCATGCTTAACCTTCTGTACCAATAAAACCATTTCGTTCCCAGTGACAATACATTTCGACGAGCCAATAAGAAAAGCCTTGACACCTTGCCCCTTCGCTGCATCTTTTGCACCTATAAAACTCCTTCACTTTGTCTCCCTCCCTTTGACCAACCAATGACATCGGCTCACCCTCACAACGACAATACGACAATACCTCATCTCACCTCCCCCAATACAGCGTCTCACCTCCCCCAATACATCGACTTGTCCGCATCCCCATTTAATAAGGCCAACTACCTTAAACATACGCATTTAAGTCCCTACCTACCTCAAACAGGGCAACCACTCCGAAGACGCCAACTCAGCCACCCCAGCTGTGACAAAAACCTCACAAACCCTGTATAAATACCAACCTCATTCAATACATCCAACAACCCGAGCTCAACCTAGAGTTTAAGCTTTAACCCAGTCTTAAGTTGCGATCCTAAGCACTTAGGACATTTATCATCTTCCCCAAAATCCCCGAAGATACAACTCTCAGCACTTACTCCACCCTCACCTACCTCTCCTTTAGCCTCACAGAACAACACTCTCCCATATACCAGTCTCCAACCGATAACCAATCCTCTACTGCTTTCTCTCTCTCTTATTTGGGATTACTCTGGTTCTCACTCGAGCCATACACTCTCCAAGTCCCGCCATCATTGGTTATTTACATATATTTATATTATTACCATTATTATTGTCTTACCAAACTCTCGCTCTTACTTTTCCACCGCACATCACTTGTTGCTCCACTTGGCACTAACCATCTTACGTGTTATACCATCCCTCATACACTATCCACTTCGGATAAAGAACTCACACAATATCTTATCTTTTGATCTTCCATTTCAAGATTCTTATGTGATGTAATATACTATCATAGTATTAATTGTCGAACCAAACATAGTAAAAGATGATTATTTGGATGCTAATTGAGGCCCGTCGAGAGACGGGACGAGTTGAGAGTGTTTTAGTCATGACAAAGGCTCCTTCCTTTCTCGTACCAAAACCCTGAGCCAAGTTCTTTGGTTATGAAAGGTCGGTGCCCTTTATCCGTTTGGGTGAGTCAAATTGGGTTTCTTGGTTCCCTAAAGACCAAGTGGCGACTCTGTATCTGTTTTCAAAGACTTTTTCTTTTCTTCCATTTTTTAAAACAATTTCAAAACAAAGGAAAATTAATTCCGAAACCCCGCCGGAAACAAGAAGCTGGGGGTGGGCTCACGGAGGCCGCGTGTCCACACATATCTACCCCCAAACGCATTCTGAAATAGCCTTAACTGTATTACAACCTTACCCCAAAAACAAAATTACAAGAGTTTTAACAAAATTACAACACTAGGGATCCATTCTGAGGTTCAAATTAATCATTATTCTAATTCTCCAAAACTCATATTACATATTGGGAATGAAAAACAAAACATAAACAAGAGACGTCCTTAGCATCTCCTCGGCCTCACTCTTCTCGCTTCTTCTTGCTTTTCTTCTTATCACCTGCAATGGAGCAAGTCTCCACTGCTCAGCTATATACTGAGTTTACAATTCTAAATAAATGTATATGAGGCAATTCATGCTTTAAACATCTAAAACACGTCAACTAGTCTCTAGGAAGAGAGATACACATTCATCCGGTATATCGGCAAGTCTTAAATCTTAAACCGCGATGGCAATGGCTAGCCAAGGTCACTCAACCATTGCATCCAACTGCTCGGACTGGGCCGGTTCCCAAACCAAGCAAGTAGTCATCACTACTATAACTCTTAAACATCAAGAGGCGTACCCCGGCATGAACTTATACCTAACTCCCCTTTAACCCACAAAGCCATTTAGCATACTCACATAGTCATACAAACATGCTTTTCATACGTACTTACTGGATTTAACGGGCCTAAATTAACACATGAGTTATGCCCAGATCATAATCCATACATAATATCCAAAGCATCCCAAATTCCTTATATCTCATAAGTTTAGAATTCATACCTTAAGTTACGGCTCTATAATTTCAGGGGAAGTACTAGAAGTCCGATTCTACTCCAGATCTCTAATTATAAACAATTCCTACAAGTATATACATGTTTTTTCCAAATTTTCAAAATTGGGATTTTTGTAAAAACTTAGTCAAACGTGGCCTACGAGGTATCAAAATGAAGCTCTTACCTCGAGGAGTCCGAATATGAAATTTGGAGAAAAATTGAAGATCGAAAGTTCGTTGTTTGGCATCGTGAAGCTTGAAGCTCGAAGGCCAAAATATCTCTCTTAGTTTGTGAGATATTTTGAAAATATCTCAACACATCTATGTTAGGAAACTGCGTTCCCAGAATCCGTTGACAGTGGGTATAAGTTGGTACTGCAAAAAATTTCATGAAATCTATAATAACCCTACAAGGGCGGAACTAGGGTTACCTTGAACTGCAAAATTGGATTGCTGTAGTAGATGAATCGAGAACACGGGCTCGATAACAGCTCACAATCTTCTACCGTATTCCTTTGCTGCCAGAATATCGAACTGAGTGTGGGCTCTTTCGAAATCCTTTTAGTTTTCTGCTCTTCCCTCTTTACGTTCTATTTTCTATTCCCAGTTATAACACTCTCTTTGATTGCTGTGACGATTCAATCCTGATCACATTGATCCGACAAAGATGTGTTCGTCAGGAGGATCAAACGATCTCCGATTTACTTGAATTTTTAAAAACAGCTCCGTCTCGACGTCAGGAACGTTGTGTAAAAAATTCAGCAACTTTCGATCAGTATCGAGCAGTCTGAAGCTCTTTTAGTGAGCATTGTCCGACGCTAGCGATCTACACTCCTATGTCTCTTGAATGCTCACAGAGACTAGGGTTTGGTGGAAACCCTTCTAGAAGAAAGCTAGGAGGTCAAGGAAAGCTTAGAATATGAAATCATGCAACCCGAGAGAAGAGCCAAGGCAGCATATATATAGGCTACGATAGGGACCATAAGAAGTCAATAAGGAATAGGCTTCCTTATGGAATTCGGAAACCCTAATTCGAACTGAATCAGATTCCTATTTCCATAAATTATAATTCATACCACTAAAGAATTATAATTGCACTCCTACCCTTATCTCAAAAATATATTTCGAGCTCCATGTTATTAAATGCTTATTATCTCCCCATGTTAAGATTACAGATATCCATTAATTAAATATAATTACTGACAATCATATTTAATTAATTTCTTAAAATTGCTTGAGATCCTCTGCTTAACTTATCTGATATATCGGATACAAAATCCACCTGCAGGGTTTGACATAATCAAAACTTATAAGCTTTCTCAAGGGATATCATCAATCCCAAAATTGAGACATGGATTCTATCATTAATTAATATCCACCACACAATTAATATTGCCACCCAATCCAATGAGATATTGACCCATTTAAGGATCTCACCCTTTTAGGGATCAAAGTATAAATATCAAATGTACGTGTCTATAAATTAAATTAGGATTTAGAGCATAAGCACTCATAATAGCCATGAGGTATTAATTATCTTATAAGTCAGTATAAAGATAATTACCCCAAGTCGGTCCTGTTTAATACAAAAAATGTACCAGCATGGTGAGTTGAAACTATACCGTTTCCCGCAGTCAAGACAAACCTACTACAACACCATGCTGCAGTCCTACCGATGGTGTGTCCAATCCCATCTAAGACTGTAAACCAAAATCTTACATTCTATAATATCTGATGGCCTGATCTTCCGTGTGTAAGCCGAACTCTACACACCAAACCACCTACTATATAGAATGAGAGACACACATTAAATAAATAATATAATACAAACATTGCCCACACAGATTCTCATAAAAAATGGATTAACTGATTTTATTAAATGAATAATAAATCAACTACATAAAGCATGGCTTTTAGTATATATCCCTAACAATCTATATAGGCACACCTTTCAAAAATTATGTTAACCTCCCCAGGAGTTCTCAAAACTTCCAATTATTCTCCGCAATGTCTTATATGTCTGATTCATTATTTCACAAGTGAAAAACTATAATTCATAGAAGTTTTCGGCTATGTTTCGTTTAGGTTCGTAATTATATTCCAAAAACTATTTTCGTGGAATCTCTAGATAACCTACCTTTTATGCAATGTATCACCTACGTTCTCACTATAAAATCATTATTCATAATTACCAGATAGTCAAATAACATTTTATCACATAGATGTCATTTAAATCATATCAATGTCTCATGGGGTATTGGATAACCGTGTCCTCACTTGACACCTTCCGTTGACCACTAGTCAACTCCATACACAATTATTAATCAGCATTAATAATTCTCAAAAACCATTTCGCATTTAAAATAAATAAATTTTCCAGGACGGGTGTGACAACTCTCCCCTCGAAAAAAAGAAGCTTGTCCCCACACTTATACCATCTCTTCACATCACACCGACTTCACACAATTACTTCCAACGTTTGTCCCCTCACAACCACACGTCTCGACTGAGATAATACAATCTCACAAGGAGAATAAATTCTCAAGCTCTGAAGGAAAATAAATCCTCAGAGCCCCCGTCTCAATCCGATTGAAGATTCAAACCGAACACTAGCAATGCAGCGAAACATCTCGACAAGTAAGGACATTAATACCTGAGTAGAACATACTTAATAGTCAAACCTAACATTAATCACATCACGATGTCACAATGTCAATCCACATATCCTTTCATTGTACTTGTCACATATCTTTTTCGAAACTCAAAAGTTTTATTACACTACTGAAAACAAAGGAAATAACTCATCTCACTTTCACCCATCTTTTTTTTCTACTAAAAATTGTTGACAACATGTCTCAATTGGGTAATCAATCATATACCATTCTTCCTCTCGAAGTGAACCAAAACTGAGTACTATCATACATGCATACCCCGTCGATAAGCCAATGCTTCAACCAACTGTTCCATATACAATAGATTCAATCCCTTATTCTTGTTAATCGCGAAATACTTATAGAACAACAACACGTTTTAACATTTCTCATTCCTGATCAAATTTTAAATCCTTCATTCCTAAGAAATCCATATAACAGCAACATCAGTCTGAATGTCTATCGCATAGTCGGTAGTGCATCACACTAGTACACTCTCTGTCTCTAATAATTCTTATCTTTCTGTCCCGATTAATCAACTTCATATTATACATCCCATCATACATGCCTCGTATGATACTATTCAGATTCTCAATTGAAAACTTCATATCTAGTTCTTCGAGACCACCCATGGCCCCAAATCACTCTTGGTGAGGTCAACACACTTGTCATTTATCACTTCAGAATTCTGTACTCGAACTACCATCGATTAACATAGAAGATTACATTTTACAATTTTGATTTAAAACTTTCAACAAGGACAAATACATTTTTTATTTATGTTTTAAAACAAATTATTTTAAAATTTCACATAATACTTTCACGACATAATTACCCCAATATCCATCGTAACCAATAACATTGTTAATTAAAATTGACTTAGTCAATCATACACCTACCACAGAGTTCACCAAAATGTATTCCCATGCTCAGAACATACCTTGTTCCTCTCTCAAACCTTTGACCATTCACAATCTGACATGTTCACATAGTGCGCACATACCCTGAGTCAATTACTTTTCTATTGAAGATCTCAACTGCAATGTAATCCATTCTCATCTCATATCCTATTCGTCTACCATCCTTTAGTCTATCTGTCCAGGTAGATCCACTATCATTTACGCGGTTATGTAACTTTATAAGTCTCGGGTGTTTCACCTTCACCTTTACATAAGCCCATATCAATCACACTCTTGTATTTCAACTCTTACTGATTTCCTGACACTTTACACTAAGTGTATATTCTTCGTAAAACAACTCAAGGGAACCATACCTTAGTCCACAGTTTCATATTTCATGACTCTAGTCAGTCTGACTTAATCCCAATTCAGATTCTATAATCCTTTATCTTGGCTATTCGTATCTCAAATCCATTGCTCTTGAATAACCTGTTGCTCAAGCATTCATACTATCCCCATAACTATCTGAAGATAATTTGGTAATTAAATATTCCCATAAAGTACTATAGTCTCATTGTGTTCGATAAATTCCTCATCAAGTACTCCCAATCCAGCTACCTTTCACGACTATACCCAAGGTCATCCTATTCTCACTCCGGTTACTAATGTCAACTGATTCATAATTGTTGTCTTTAAGAGCTTCACGCTTTATGGATCTCATCAAGTTCTTGATCGTTCAAAACTTTAAATCCTTCATAACCTCGGGTTATTCCAATACATAAACCCAGAATCAAGTTCTCGTTGAAACAATACTCAAGTTAACTCCTTTAATGGCACTATGTCCAACTTACTAAGTCCAGGTGTACAACATTTCACTAACCCCTTACTTTAGCATTTCCAAATTCACAATCTGCTCAAGAAGAACTCGTTCGTTCGACAAGCACCGTTGCGTCCCAGGCGCTAAGCATACCATATCATTCCACGATACCTGACTTTCAAAGTCCAATTTATACCTTATCCCAAGTATCCATTTCTATTTTTCTTATTCAAACAAAAGTTAAAATTTAAAACATTTTTTTAAACACTTTAAAAAAATTTCTTGGGATGAAATCCGACATTCTCAAAACCCTCTAACCTCGTTGGAATTTGAGACAACTGAGATAGCATTCCATTGTATCCACCATTGTCCTCTAACAGCTTTACATTCCTATTATCATATCCGATAATGTACTCACGTACTACCAAATCTTCATCCCACTCTTGCCATTCCTGTTCACTTACTCATCAAAGCTTTATCTTTCCAATTTATATTTTCATCTCTCTAATTTGACTTGCCCAAAATCTCTTTACTCCTCTATCCATTTCCACAACCGCTCTTGTTCAGTATCGTAATACTTATCATACTCTAACTTTTCGTTGACAAAAACTCACTTCAAACACTCAATGATGTTTTAAAAGTATTAAAATATTTTCATTTTATTTGAAATACACTAATTAGCAAGGAAAGCATGGATTAGACATCTTAAAAGAACTTTACCGTGACAAAATAGCCCAAGGAAAAAATGGTCATTTAGAAAATATGGTTAAATTTTATATCAAAAAATATCTCTTTGAGTCCCGGTTCCAACGCAAAAAAACGGCACGCAAATTTGAATTTTCTAGAAAGAGTTATGTCTATTTCCGTAAAAGTCGACGAAAAATGTTTTCGAAATCACTGTTTTGGGCAGAGGTGTGTTCGACGAGTCAAACTACCCTTTTGGACCAGTCCAAGTACCATTTGGACCATATTTTTCCCCATTTAACATCCTTAAAAGTCTCCAAACTCTCAAGCCATCTGGGGCTACTTTCCTACCATTTTAGAACCACCAAAAAGTGCTCGATAACATTGAAAATTCATCGAACCACGCAACCATTGGAATTCAGGTTCAAGGTTATCCGCACTACAACTCTCTGTAATAACAACCTTCTCTACAAGTTCCCTATCAAGATCCTCTTATATCTATGATATCCAAATATCAACTTGATCCCTCTGAATCTCTTATCGCGTTCAATCAATCACACTTACCTTTTGCTCCCAGTCTCCTATTCTTACTTCCTTTATTCTATTTCTTCTGACAGCCTTCAAAACACCAAGGAAAACTTATTACTATTCATTTTCGTCCATTTATCTTTCATCCAGAAATTCTACAATTTTTTCTCCGACCTATGTCATACTTCTATCCTTATTATTACATTCACGAGTGTATGACTAACCAGTCTAAACACTACTCCAGGATTTTACCATCAACTACGCTACTACCAATTGTAACTTCAAACTGTTCAAGCATACTCCCTCATTCCCATTCATATCTACTCATCCTAGGTCAGTCCTTAAATCCCAACATTTTCAATTACACAATCAATCCGGTAGCTTTCGTTACTAATCCTTATACTATGTCCACATCTACTATGGTACTACGACCATTCGAAATCAGGTTTAGTTGAGAGATTCCTCAACAACCACAACAAGTACTGTAAGATAGGTTAAGAGATTCCTCAACCATTCAACATCTCAAACACTGTACAATATGTTGGAAGATTCTTCAACAACCATAATACATACCATAAGATAGGTTGAGAGATTCCTCAACCTTCCAATCATCCCATATGTCGCACAATAAGTTAAGAGATTCTTCAACTACCCCACACACACCGTACGAGAAATTCATAAGTTAACCCGCGCGATCATATCATAGGTTAATACCGTAAGATAAGGTGAGACATTCCTCACCTATCCCATACACGAGCAATACATGCTACTGGACTATCTTTCTGTCATAAAACCCAACTGTTCATCTCTATTCTCTCACGTCATGACGTTTAACCCATGTCTAAAATAGAACTTTTATCAATCAATCCCAATCCCAAAACTTAAATACGAACAATCGCTTCATTCTCTATGTGAATTATAAAGAAATCTCCTCTAACGCCCACTACTCAAACTCCGTTCTTGGTTAGATCCTTCAAAGGACACTCGCCATTATTGTTTAAAACATTCACTGATTTGATCAAAATCATTTATTTTCATTAAAATCTAATTGTTCATCACTATCAAGATAACATCTCTCCCTCGTGTCACCACACAAGGTCTATGATAATGCTTGGTAAACCTCATCTCATCACACAACTCTAAATCCGTAAGATTCCACTGATTCACGAATGCATAAATACTATACATTATGACAATAACGTAATCATGTATGTATAACAATATACCATATGCATCAAATATCTCCACTATGTGTGGATGTATTCTAGAGTATACACCAATTAGCACAACACTCCACTCAACGTCGAACATTCTCGAAGTTTTATTACCTATAGCTTTGATACCAATAAATGTCACGACCCATCCCGCTATGCGTAAAAATATGACACATGGCACACCACCAAGGCTCATCTAATTCAATTAAACGTTAAAGCAGCGGAATACTATAACTACCATAGTGATAACTTAACTCCCAACGATTCCATGGATTATGAAAATCAGAGTTATAAAAAATTTTCCTCAGTTAAAACAAGTTTTCCTCAGTTTAAACACGTATAGGAACAACCCCCTTTAAACTAGCAATCCAGTCGACTGCACCGGGGACCCAGTCGACTGATCCCAGTCGACTAATTTGGAAGTTACAGAGACTTAGAAACTCCGTAACTTCCAAATCAGTCGACTGGGATCAGTCAACTGGGTCCCTGGTGCAGTCAACTGGACTATGATCCAGCAGAATGCCATATTTTAACCCATTTTCTAGTCAACTGTTTTACAAACCAATCGACTGGGTTTCTAAAACTAAAAGAGATTTTCATTTAAAACAGTGGGTCTAGTCAACTGTGGTCCCAGCCCAGTCGACTAGTTTCCCAAAATATTGCCCATTCTACAGAAATCCAACTTTAAGGTTATCCAACTCATCAGGAACCAACATATACACCCCGAAACGCATTCTGGAATAGCCTTAACTGTATTACAACCTAACCCCAAAACAAAATTACAAGAGTTTTAATGAAATTACAACACTGGGGATCTATTCCAAGGTTCAAGTTAATCATGATTCTAATTCTCCAAACCTCATATTACATCTTGGGAATGAAAAATAAAACATAAACAAAAGACGTCCCTAGCATTTCCTCGGCCTCACTCTTCTCGCAATTTTTTTATTTATTATCACCTACAATGGAGTAGGTCTCCATGCTCAGCTATATGCTGAGTGTACAATTCTAAACAAATGCATATGAGGCAACTCATGCGTTAAACATTTAAAACACGTCAACTAGTCTCTAGGGAGAGAGATACACATTCATCTAGTATATCGACAAGTCTTAATCTTAAACCACGATGCCAATAGCTAGCCAAGGTCACTCAACCATTGCATCCAACTGCTCTGGCTGGGCCGGTTCCCAAACCAAGCAAGTAGTTGTCACTACTATAACTCTCAAACATCGAAGGGCGTACCCCGACATGAACTTGTACCACACTCCCCTTTGACTCACATAGTTATACAAACATGTTTTTCATACGTACTCGCTGAATTTAACGGGCCTAAATTAACACACGAGTTTTGCCCGGATCACAATCCATACATAATATCTAAAGCATCCCAAATTCCTTATGTCTCGTAAGTTCAGAATTCATACCTTAAGCTACGACTCTATAATTTTAGGAGAAGTACTAGAAGTCCGATTCTATGCCGGGTCTCTGATTATAAGCGATTCCTACAAGTCTATACATGTTTTTCGCAAATTTCAAAACTTGGGATTTTTGTAAAAACTTAGTCAAACGTGGCCTAAGAGGTATCCAAATGAAGCTCTTACCCCGAGGAGTTCTGTCACACCCCAACCTGCCCCGGCGGATTAGGACACATGTAAGAAGGCCATAAGCAACCAAAAATACATTAATTAGAAGAAGAAAAAAATACATGAGTTAAACCACTTTAAAGAACTTTTTTGTGACAAAATATCCCCAAGGGTAAAATGGAATTAACTAAGTATATCAAATTTTCATACCAAAAGGTAGGTTTTTAAGTTCCGATTTCAATGCAAAAAAACGGCGCGCGAATCCGAGTTTTCTAGAGAGATATATGCATGTTTTCGTAAAAGCAAACAGCTGGGGAAAACAGGGGCGGATCGATCCACCCTTTATACCCAGATCGATCAGGGTTCGTGCAGAACAATTCCTGCTTCTAAATTTTGCTGCTACAAGTTTGAAAACACACCAAAACACATTCAAAACTTATGGAAACTTCATGAAACTTTTATGAAACATCTCAAACACATTTCTAAGCATCATTAGTCATATACCTAGCATATAGAACATGAATACAACCATAATTGGATCAAACTAGCCATAAACTCAACCCTCATTGAGCCTAATTACATTCTTGACTCCCATTTCCTATCAAACTAACATCAAAGGATACTTGTTGGAAGCGAGTTCAACATTTAAGCCAACATTTTAATTACACAAGGAGCTTGTCCAAAGTGCTAGCGACACGATCCAAACTTGCCAGATTGGCTCAACAAGACAACATTTGCTTAAATAACCAAAACATAGGAGTTACATAGAGTTTTCCAATTTCAATTCCAAAACTACCAATTTACAAGTTAAAGTTCTAAGTTTCATGGACACAACCAAAACACTAACTTTATCATATAAGACACTACAATTTACAACACTTTACATGTTAAAAAGGAAGTTCATAAGCACAAGTTTCAAATCTCCCCCATCTCTCCCAACTCTCCCATCCCCAAGCACGTTACTTCCTCTCTGGATATTGCTCGGTATCTGTGGTGGTTGTTATTTACCACAATAGAAACAGAAAATAGTTTTCTTAATCATTATGCTTAGTAAATAATCTAAACATGATTGAATGTTTAACACGTGCAATGCGACAAATAAGCACATATCTCACACTCGTAATCGCCGAATCACCGGTTCTATGGTTCATTCAGACCCGAAGACCTCCCTTGGTCCCGTGGTCACTTCTATTCCTTAAACTTCTGTATTTATCGGATTCTTCCTCTTCACCATCCTTGTTACTCTCAACAATGAACCATTTCCCCGGTACTCATTGATTACCACATAAGCATATAAGCACATAAGCACATAAGCATGGTAACTTTTCACATAATTAACATGAAAACTCACAATTTAATGACTTCATAGCTTCTAAGTATAATTTCAACAACTCAACATATATATATATATATAACATTGAACACCTTAAACCACAATCACTTTTTAGTAAGAAAACTCACCTTAGCAAGATTATACCTAAATTAAGCTAGAAAATGCTGAATTGCACCAAACCAAGCTCTATTTATACTCTAAAGTGAATCCTACAAGAATTCGGCAACCGCGGGTCCCTGAGTAACATGAGCTACCAAAATTACGACGATTAAAGCATAAATTACAGGTATAAAAATGATCGTCTCACCTCCACAAGTCCGAAAATGGCTTCGGTTCGCGAATTGGACGTTGGACGACGACGGAACGGCGAGAGGACGACGGAACGGCGAGAGTACGACGTCGGTGTCGGTTTCTCCAAGCTCTCCCTCTCTTTGATTTTAATTTTCTATAAATAAGAGTCTCCCTCTCTTTACCTTGACACATGCACACACCCATGCAACTTACATGAGGTGTCAAAGCCTCATTTTTCCCACTTTTTGTTTACACCCCCGGCATTTCCTATGTTCCCATTATGAAATCCCCCAAACATTCCATTAACTACCCAATTATCTAATGGGTATTTGTCGTTTCGTATGGGTCCCAATGTGGATCCCATATATCTTTTGAAATTACTATCATACCTACTAATTATAAATCTTTTTTAGTTATACCCTTATTTGGGTATCCAAACTAATACCAATTGTTAACACATATATTATCATATAATATGAAAGCATTTAAACAATTAGTCATTTAATCATATAAATTGCAAATTATTAGCCTTGAATTTATTTAAGGTAATATTTTTTTGTTTTATTTTGATGATGACAAATCTAGTGATAATTGCATACTTTTATTGGTTCTATTTCAATCAATTATCATGTCATTTTCGTTATGCTAACCTCTTGATTCATGTACTTAAATGTTCTAACTTTGTTTGAGATCATGAGATAGCATATGGTGAAGTCCAAGAGTGATGAAGCTCTACAAGGATCAAGCTTGAAGACTTGAAGAATTTTTATCCTTGGATGAAGAATAGGACTTGCTTGTAAGCATTTTGATCAATCACTCATAGGGGCTCAAGTTATTTTAATTATACTTTAGGATCCTTGATCTTACACTTTAAAATACTCTCAAGGACCTAAACATACTTAGACCACTCAATTAAATTCATTTCACAAAAGTTTTCAAGTGGCTAAGTCAAAAGAAAGACCTTTGCACAAATAGGTCAACTTTAAAGGAAAACCTGATCCAATTGGTAAGAAATTAGATGTTGAGTTTTATATGGTTGGAAAGGTATTTGAATCTAGTTCCGAATCTTCAAACAAATCTCAAAAATTCATTTTGTAGAGAGAGTTATGACCGTTTTAGTGAAAAGGTGTCAGTCTACCAAAAACCAGCAAAATCCAGTCGACTGAAAAATTAAGGATCCAGTCGACCGAAATGATGTCCAGTCGACTGGAGCACTGTTCAGTTGACCGAATTTCACAGAAGAATGTTTCTTCTCTGTTATACACTTTCCAGTCGACTGAACCTTCGATCCAGTCGACTGAAACACGCTGAAACACACTGACGACTAGTTTTTAAACTCTCCAAAAATTGTTTTTACTCCTCCCAACCACTCCTAACGGCTATAATCTTTGAAAAGCTATATATTAGGGAAGTTTTTAAGAGTGATAAACATGGAGGAACATTAAAAAAATCATTCAAACATCTTGTTTAATTATCATTCCCATTTGAGCCCTAGCTTGAGTGAAAAATCAATATGCTCTTAGATTTCAATTTTAATTTTTGAGAGAACAAATTGTAGTGAGCTTTCATTTGTATTATCTACTCACTAAGGAGTTCTTGTGTGAGCTTTAAATTATATTATCCACTCTAGAGAGAGAGAGAGTTCAATTTGTATTCAAACCATTTGTAAAGAGTGGGGGTTAGTAACCCTTGATTGCAAAGAAGAGGTTTTCTTCTTTAGGAGAGATTGGAGGCTCTTGTAATGGTTTGGTCTACACCCGTGAAGTAGATCGGAGTAAAGGAATCCTCAAGAGGTGTTCTTGAGGGGTGGACGTAGGCCGCGGTGTGCGGATTGCCGAACCACTTGAAAACTCGGTTTGCAAGTGTCTCTTCCCTTATCTCATTACTTTATTATTTGTGATTGTGTTTAACTTCCATTAAGTTTTTAAGAAGGTTAATTTCCGCTAAAACCTTATTCACCCCCCCTCTAAGGTTTCCATATTTGGGCCAACACAAATATTATTTCGGGCCCTTCATTGGGTCCCACTCCAGTACCTGTCCCACCTCACTGGGGACTTTTCCAACTGGTGTCCTTCTTTGAACACTTTTCCACGGGCGAGTCCAAGCCTCCCCTTAATCCATAATATACACTAATTATACTAATTAATGCACATTAACATGATAATTAACCCGGTATTACATTTCTTCCTCCCTAAAAGGAAGTTTGATCCCCAAACTTATTCTTACCTCAGGAATCAAATCGATGCGGGTACTTGGCTCGAATCTCATCCTCTCGTTCCCAAGTAGCTTCCTCAACTGAATGGCTTCGCCATTGAACCATAACAAGAGGAATCACCTTGGTTCTCAATACTTGATCCTTCTTATCAAGAATTTGCACTGGGTGTTCTACATAAGTCATATCCTCCCGAATCTCCAATGGCTCTGGAATGATGACATGTCTCGAATCAGATACATAACGTCGAAGCATCGACACGTGGAACACATTGCGAACATTCGCCAACTCTTGTGGTAATTCCAACCGATAAGCCAACGGTCCAACTCGATTAAGAATCAAATACGGTCCAACATATCTCAAACTGAGCTTACCTCGCTTACCAAAACGTGTTATACCTTTCGAAGGCGACACTTTAAAAAAGACATACTCACCCACATAGAACTCCAACGGTCTTCTACCCGTAGCTGCATAACTTTTATAACGACTCTAAGCTGTTTGCAGCCGCTGTTTTATCAATCAAATCTTATCGGTAGTAATTTGCACTATCTCTGGTCCCAAAAGCTATTTTTCACCAACTTCTATCCAATAAACAGGCGATCTACATTTTCTTCCATACAATGCCTCGTAAGGCGCCATTCCAATACTAGTTTGAAAACTATTATTATAAGAGAATTCGATTAAAGGCAAATGGGTCTCCCAATTAGCCTTGAAGTCCATCACATATACTCTTAACATGTCTTCTAGAATTTGAGTCACTCTCTCGGATTGACCATCGGTCTGGGGATGAAATGTAGTACTAAAATGTAAAGCTGTCCCCATAGCCCTCTGTAAACTCTCCTGACACGAATTGAGTATCACTGTCCGACACTATCAAAACCGGTGCCCCATGAAGCCGGATAATTTCTCGGATATATATATATATATATCTCTGCAAGTTTTGTTGGATCTTTGGTCTTTATAGGTAAGAAATGGGCTGACTTGGTTAACCGGTCTATAATAACCCAGATACTATCATTTGACTTTGTAGATTTTGGAAATCCCGATATGAAATCCATTGTAATTTGGTCCCACTTCCATTCTGGTATCTCTAAAGGGTGTAACTCTCCTCCGGGTCGTTGATGTTCCATTTTCACCTTTTGACAAGTCATGCATTTGGATACCAATTCTGCTACTTCTCACTTCATACCACTCCACCAATAAATTTCTCGCAAGTCTCGATACATTTTGGTATTGCCCGGATGTACTGAATATCTTGTACTATAAGCTTCTTCCATAACTCTATCTCTTAAATCTCCAACTTTGGGAACACATAACCGATTGATATACCTTAGTACACCATCTTGAAAACTAAATTTTGGCCTTTTACCTTCAGGTAGTTCATCTACAATCTTCTTGAAATCTGGATCTAGAAGCTGGTTAATCTTGATTTTACCAATTAAACTCGGTTGTGCCACAATTGCAGCCATTATACCACCTCTAATCTTGGGAATTACTTCAAGTTTTAATTGGTCAAATTCTTTTACCAACTTTTCTAGTCCAGTCAAAGCATAAGCCAACTTTTCTGACGACTTTCGACTCAAGGCATCGGCCACTACTATCACACCCCAACCCGCCCCGGTGGATTAGGACACATGTAAAAAGAATATACGCACCCAAAATACACTAATAAACATTAAACCTTGTTAGTTATTAAGAAAAACATGAATTTAACCATCAGGAAAGAGCTTACTATGATAAAAACAGACCCAATGGTAAAATGGTCATTAATAAGTTATATCAAATTTTATACCATAAGATAGATTTATGAGTCCTGGTTCGAACACAAAAAATGGCGCGCGAATCCGAATTTTCTAGAAAGAGTTATGCACGTTTCCGTAAAAGTGGACGTGCTGTGAAAAATACAAGCGGATCGATCCATTTAATTGATTCTTCCGCAGAATGTCCCTTTAAAAGGCTGGATTGATCCCTTCATTAACCCGAATCGATCTGGGTTCTACAGAACTTGTTTTTACTGCTAAAAACACTGCTTAAACATACCCAACTCATACCCAAACCAAACCAAACTTCTTGGGACTTCAAGAAAACATTTCAAACCCATTCATTAGCATGTTTAAGCATTACTCTAGCATCTAAATCATGAGCTCATATTCTTTTAAATCAAGTTAGGCACTTGAACTCAAGTTTTCACTTAACCCAAGCAAGCATTTACATAAAACCACCCTACGAGGATCTCAAACCACACTTAACATTTGTATACAACGCGGAACTTGTCCAAAACTTGCAACACATACATTCGGACTTGTCGAAACAACCAAGATGTGTACATAGTTAATACATAAGGAAAATACATGAAATCCACAAATAAAACTCCAACCTAGCAACTATACATAGCAATTTACATAAGCTTCTCCCAAGTTAACTTGAAACCTTCCAAATGACAAGTTCAAGATCCAAGTCTTATAATTACATCAAAAGTATTAACATTGTCATCATAAGAGCTATAATTTACAACATATCACAAGTTCAAGAGAGATAATATACAAAAGTCCCAAATCTCTCCCATCTCTCCCATCTCTCCCATCTCTCCCGTCCACAAGTCAAGACTTCAAGCCTCAAGTCAAGGACTTCAAGCCACTAGTCACACTATAATATAGGTTAAAAACATAACTACAAGTTCTAAAACCGTTTACCCCTCTTCCCGAGCACATACTTCCTCTCCGGATATTGCTCCGTACCTACGGTGGTTGTTATTTACCACAACAGAAATAGAAAACGATTTTCTTAAGCATTACGCATTACGCTTAGTGAGAATTCTAAACATGACTGAATGTTTTAACACATGCAATGCGACAAATAAGCACATATCTTATACTTGTAATCACCGAGTCACCGGTTCTATGGTTCATTTAGACCCGAAGACCTCCCTTGGTCCCATGGTCACTTCAATTCCTTGGACTTCCGTATTTATCAGATTCTTCCTCTTCACTACCCTTATTACTCCCAACAATGAACCATTTCCCCGGTACTCATTGATTACCACATAAGCATATAGGCATATAAGCACATAAGCATAACAATTTTCATATAATTGACATGCAATTCATAATTTAACAACTCTTATAGCCTCTAAGCATGTTTTCAACAACATAATATATATAAACATTGAACACCTTAAACCCCAATCATTTTTAGGCTAGAAAACTCACCTTATGCACGATTACATCCAAAATTACACCAAGAAATTGCTGAATTTCAATAAATTAGTGCTCAATTCCCACTCCAACAAGATTCCTATATGAATGGCTACCCAAAATCTAACGATTAAACGTAAATTGAAGGTATTGAAATGATCGTCTCACCTCCACAAGTTCAAAAATGGCTTCGGTTCACGATTTGGACGAACGGTGGCGACGGAACGGCGAAAAAATGACGTCGACGTCTCGTCTCCGTCTTCTCTCCCGAGCTCTCTCTTGTTTTGTTTTAATTTTTTGAAAATGGAGACTACTCCATCACTTGACATACACACATGCATTGAGCATGAGGTGTCTTCACCTCAATTTTCTTATTTTTCATTTATACCCCTATAATTTCTAAAGTTCTTATAATGAAATCCCCAAACATCCCATTAACTACCCAATTATCTAAATGAGTGTTTGTCTAAGTCTTGTATGGGTCCCACTGTGGGTCCCATATATTTTATGAAGTTGTTATCGTACCTACTAATTATGAATCTTTTCAATTATACCCTTATTTGGGTATCCAACATAAAACCAATTACTAACACATATATCAACATATAATATGGAAGCATTTTAAACAAATACTCATGTAATCATATAAATGCATTTAATCACGTAAAAGGCAAATTTTTTTATCCGGACCCTTCACTGGGTCCCATATCCAAACCAAACCTGTCCCTCCTCACTAGGGACTTTTTCACGGGTGAGTCCAAGCCTCCCCTTAACCATTATATACACTAATTACATGAATTAATGCATATTAAATGGCATTTAGCCCTTTTCTCGGGTACGGGTGTTACATTTCTCTCTCCCTAAAAGGGAGTTTGGTTCCCAAACTTATTCTTACCTCAGGAATCGAATAGATGTGGGTACTTGGCTCGAATCTCATCCTCTCGTTCCCAAGTTGCTTCCTCGACGGAATGGCTTCGCCATTGAACCATCACCAAGGGAATTACCTTAGTTCTCAAGACTTGATCTTTTCTATCAAGAATTTGCACCGGATGCTCTACATAAGTCAAATCTTCCTGAATTTCTAACGGCTCTGGAATTATAATATGTTTTGAATCCGCTACATAACGTCGAAGCATAGATACATGGAACACGTTATGAACATTTGCCAACTCTTGTGGCAATTCCAAGCGATAAGCTAACGGCCCACCTGGTTAAGAATCAAATACGGCCCAACATATCTCGGACTAAGTTTACCTCGCTTACCAAACCGTGCTATGCTTTTTAAAGGCGATATACCTTCAAAAACACATAATCACCCTCCTCAAACTCTAATGGTCTTCTACCCTTATCCGCATAACTTTTGTAACGACTTTGGGCCTTTTGTAATCGCTGCTTAATCAATGGAATCTTATCTGTAGTGATTTAAACTATCTCCGATCCCAAAAGTTGTTTCTCTCCAACTTCTGTCCAACACACCGGCGATCTACACTTTCTACCATATAGTGCCTCATAAGGCGCCATTCCAATGCTGGTTTGGAAGCTGTTGTTATAGGAAAACTCTATTAATAGCAAATGAGTCTCCTAATCGACCTTGAAATCCATAACACATACTCTCAACATGTCTTCCAGAATTTGAATCACTCTCTCGGATTGACCATCGGTCTGGGGATGAAATGCAGTACTAAAATGTAAAGCTGTCTCCATAGCCCTCTGTAAACTCTCCCAAAATCTTGACACGAACTGAGTGTCACGATATGACATTATCGACACCGGTGCTCCATGAAGTCTAATAATCTCTCTGATATAAATCTCTGCAAGTCCTGATGGATCTTTGGTCTTGATAAGTAGGAAATGGGCTAACTTAGTCAACCGATCGACAATAACCCAAATGCTATCATTCGACTTTTGAGATTTTGGAAACCTCGATACGAAATCCATCGTAATATACTCCCACTTCCACTCCGGTATCTTTAGTGGGTGTAGTTCTCCTCCGAGTCGTTGATGTTCCATTTTCACTTTTTGATAGGTCATATAATTAGACACAAATTCTGCTACCTCTCACTTCATACCACTCTACCAGTAAATTTCTCGCAAGTCTCGGTACATTTTGGTACTACCTGGATGTACTGAATATCTGGTGTTGTGAGCCTCTTACATAACTCTATTTCTCAAATCACCAACTTTAGGAACACATAATCGATTGATGTACTTTAGAACATCATCTTGGAAACTGAATTATGGCCTTCTTCCCTCAAGTAATTCATCCACAATCTTCTTGAATTCTGGATCTAAAAGTTGATTAGTCTTGATTTCACCAATTAAACTCGGCTGTGCCACAATCGCCGCCAGTAAACCACCTCCAATCCTAGGAATCACCTCAAGTTCTAATTATTCAAATTCCTTTATCAACTTTTCATGTCCAGTTAAGGCATAAGCTAAGTTTTCTGATGATTTTCGACTCAGGGCATCAGCAACTACATTGGCCTTTCCCGGGTGATACTGAATTTTTAAATCATAATCTTTCATAAGTTCCAACCACCTCCTTTGTCATATTTTAAGTTCCCTCTGAGTGAACAAGTACTTCAAACTTTTGTGGTCGGTAAAGATTTCACAAGTTTCCCCGTATAGATAATGTCTCCAAATCTTTAACGCAAAAATTACCGCCGCTAACTCCAAGTCATGGGTCAGGTAGTTCTTCCATGGGGTCTCAACTGTCTTGAAGCATAGGTTATTACCTTGTCATCTTGTGTTAGCACGTATCCAAAGCCTTGGTGAGAAGCATCACTATAAATTCTAAAGTTTCCGATACTTGTTGGAATTGCAAGTATCGGTGTCGTTGTTAACTTTTCCTTCAATGTTAGGAAGCAATCTTCACACTCTTTGTTCCATTTGAATGGTACATCTTTTCTCATCAGCTTTGCCATTGGAGTCGCAATTCTAGAAAAGCTTTTAACAAACCTTCTGTAATATCCAGCTAACCCCAAGAAACTTCGAATCTCTGACACATTTGTCGGTCTTGACCAATTCATAACAACTTTGATCTTTTGTGGATCCACGGAAATGCCCTCTTTAGAGATCACATGCCCTAAGAATGTGACACTTGTCAATCAAAACTCGCTTTTCTTCAACTTTCCAAACAATCATTTTTCTCGAAGTCATTGCAGAACTAATCTCAAGTGTCGCTCGTGCTCCTCCAGACTCTTAGAATAAATGAGAATATCATCAATGAAAACTATTACAAACTCGTCCAAATACAATTTGAACACCCGATTCATTAAATCCATGAAGGCTGCAGGTGCATTAGTAACTCCAAACGGCATCACTAGAAATTCATAGTGTCCGTATCGGGACCTAAAGGCTATCTTCTCTACATCTTCGGCTTTCACTTTCAGTTGATGATACCCAGATCTTAAATCAATTTTTGAGAATACCTAAGCCCCTTGAAGCTGATCAAATAGATCATCGATACGTGGCAACGGGTACTTGTTGTTGATTGTTACTTTGTTGATTTCCCGGTAATCAATGCACATCCGCATTTTACCATCCTTCTTCTTCACAAATAATACCAGTGCACCCCACAGAGACACACTTGGCCAAATAAAACCCTTGTCTAGTAATTTTTGCAATTGAATCTTTAACTCCTTCAACTCAACTGGCGCCATTCGATACGGTGCTCGTGAAATTGGTTGAGTTCCCGGCATAACATCAATACCAAACTTAATCTCTCGATCAATCAATACACTAGGTAACTCCTCTGGAAATACATTCAAAAATTCTCTAACAACTGGAATATCTTCAAGTTTTAAATCAGGACTTCTAGTATCAAGTATACTACATAGAAATCCCTGACAACCCTTCTTTAATAATCAACAAGCTTCAATAGCTGACACGATATACGACGGTGATACAACAACCTTACCTTGAAAATAAAACTCGTCTTGATTTGGAATACGGAACACTACCCCTTTATTGTTACAGTCAATATTCGTGTGATTAGCCGCTAACCAATCCATACCGAATATAACATCGAAATGTTGGATGACTAACGGTACCAAATCAATAGTTAACTCTTTACCATTCACATTAATCACACACTTTCTAAACACACCCGAACTAACCAACAGAGCCCCCAACGGTATCGCGACAGATAAATCATAGTATAAGAACTCTAATGGTTTATCTAGATGTTTAGCAAAGTGATGTGATATGAACGAATGTGTGGATCCCGAATCTATAAGTACATTTGCTAGGTGTGAGCAAATGGAAACCATACCTGAGACAACAGTGTCGGCAGAAGCTGTATCTCCCAGCTTGAGTTGAAATGATCTTGCCTCTCGCTGCTCCCTCCTCGGAGGTTGAGTAGTTCTCGGTATAATGGCACTAGCTGCGTATGAACCGAAACCAGAAGCTCCTTCACGTTTGGTAGGAAAATCTTTCGCTTAGTGCCCCAACTCCTTGCAAGTAAAGCATCGGCCCCTCATATCTAAATTCTGGTTCGAACAATTTCTTGCTATGTGCCCCGGTTGACGGCATATATTACAAGTGATCGGGTTTGGCAGTTGATTTCATCGTCCCTAATGAAATTTCTGACAAATATGACACCTCGGCTTGTTTCCACTAGAACCACTGCCACTACTGGCCGATGAACCTCTCAGACTCTGCCTCTTTGCACTACCTTGACCACTGAACTGACTTGATCCCAGTCATTTACTTTGTTGACTTGATGGTGGTGGCATGCATAATGTATACCCAAGATCTCTTTCAGCTATAGAGGCAATGTCCAGTGCCTTAGTAAAAGTCTCCGGTCGGAACACAGTCACTCATCCCTGGATGTCACTTCGAAGCCCTGCTACAAACTTTCTTGCTTTCACTTTTTCAGTTGTTATCATATCCCCCACAAACCTTCCCAAGCTTGTAAAATGTGTTGAATATTCGCGAACTAACTTTCCTCCTTGCACCAACTCCATAAACACCTGTGCTTTCTGATCTCCAAATGATTCTGGAAAGTATTGGTCATTGAAAATCTCAAGAAATTGATCCCAAGTAGTCGGTTGACTCGGGCCCAGCTTAGTTCACCACCAATATTGTGCTTCATCTTTTAATGTGTCAGCGGTAAATATAACTTTCTGCTCTTCCGTACATGATAATACCCTAAAGATCTACTCCATATCAGAAACCTAAAAGTTTGCCTTCATTGGGTCGGCTTCCCCACGAAATATTGTCGGCTTCTGCTTATGAAATTTAGAAATAGTGATAACTTCTTCCCTCGGATTTGTATTTGGTTGTACCAGTCTTTCTTTGACTACATGAGTTTTGGCAACTCGAACCAATCCTTCTATTGCCCTTTCAACTCGTTCCATTAGGTTTGAGGTGTCACCTCCAGACATAATGCCTGGCACCCACATATAGTACACACATGCACGTTACTTTTAAGAAACACATGGCATGCTAATCAACATTAAAAGCATGCTAAATAAACGTGTATACATGTTCATGCAGCTACATATCGTTGTGTGCACATTACGCGTCGTACGTCTCTCGTCCCCAAAGGCTCTAACCTAATGCTCTAATACCAAAAATTGTCACATCTCAACCCGCCCCGGTGTATTAGGACACATGTAAGAAGAATATATGCACCAAAAATACACTAATAAACATTAAACCTTGTTAGTTATTAAGGAAAACATGAATTTAACAATCAGAAAAGAGCTTGCTATGACAAAAATAGACCCAAGGGCAAAATAGTCATTAATAAGGTATATCAAAATTTATACCAAAAGATATATTTATGAATCCTGGTTCCAACACAAAAAATGACGCGCGAATCCGAATTTTCTAGAAAGAGTTATACACGTTTCCGTAAAAGTGGACGTGTTGTGAAAAATACAAGCGGATCAATCCGCTTAATTGATTCTTCCGCAGAATGTCCCTTTAAAAGGTCGGATCGATCCCTTCATTAACCCAGATCGATCTGGGTTCTACAGAACTTGTTTTTACTGCTTAAACATACCCAACTCATACCCAAACCAAACCAAACTTCTTGGGACTTCAAGAAAACATTTCAAACCCATTCATTAACATGATTAAGCATTACTCAAGCATCTAAATCATGAGCTCAAATTCTTTTAAATCAAGTTAGGCACTTGAACTCAAGTTTTCACTTAACCCAAGCAAGCATTTACATAAAACCACACTTAACATTTGTATACAACGCGGAACTTGTCCAAAACTTGCAACACATACATTCGGACTTGTCGAAACAACCAGATGGTATATAGTTCATACATAAGGAAAATACATGAAATTCACAAATAAAACTCCAACCTACCAACTATACATAGCAATTTACATAAGCTTCTCCCAAGTTAACTTGAAACCTTCCAAATGACAAGTTCAAGATCCAAGTCTTATAATTACATCAAAAGTATTAACATTGTCATCATAAGAGCTATAATTTACAACATATCACAAGTTCAAGAGAGATAATATACAAAAGTCCCAAATCTCCACCATCTCTCCCGTCTCTCCCATCTCTCCCGTCCACAAGTCAAGACTTCAAGCCTCAAGTCAAGGACTTCAAGCCACTAGTCACACTATAATATAGGTTAAAAACATAACTACAAGTTCTAAAACCGTTTCCCCCTCTTCCCGAGCACATACTTCCTCTCCGGATATTGCTCCGTACCTACGGTGGTTGTTATTTACCACAACAAAAATAGAAAACGATTTTCTTAAGCATTACGCATTACGCTTAGTGAGAATTCTAAACATGACTAAATGTTTAACACGTGCAATGCAACAAATAAGCACATATCTCATACTTGTAATCACCGAGTCACCGGTTCTATGGTTCATTCAGACCCGAAGACCTCCCTTGGTCCCGTGGTCACTTCTAGTCCTTGGACTTCCGTATTTATCAGATTCTTCCTCTTCACCACCTTTATTACTCCCAACAATGAACTATTTCCCCGGTACTCATTGATTACCACATAAGCATATAGGCATATAAGCACATAAGCATAACAATTTTCATATAATTGACATGCAATTCATAATTTAACAACTCTCATAGCCTCTAAGCATGTTTTCAATAACACCATATATATATATATATAAACATTAAACACCTTAAACCCCAATTATTTTTAGGCTAGAAAACTCACCTTAGGCACAATTATATCCAAAATTGCACCAAGAAGTTGCTGAATTTCAACAAATTAGAGCTCAATTCCTACTCCAATGAGATTCCTATATGAATTCGATAGACAACGTCTCACCGATTAGTACGGCTACCCAAAATCTAATGATTAAACATAAATTGAAGGTATAGAAATGAACGTCTCACCTCCACGAGTCCGAAAACGGCTTCGATTCGCAATTTGGACGAACGGCGGTGACAGAACGGCAGAAAAGCGACGTCGGTGTCTCGTCTCCGTCTTCTCTCCCGAGCTCTCTCTTGTTTTGTTTTAATTTTCTGAAAATGGAGATTACTTCATCACTTGACACACACACATGCATTAAGCATGAGGTGTCTTCACCTCAAATTTCTTCTTTATCATTTATACCCCTATAATTTCTAAAGTTCTTATTATGAAATCCCCCAAACATTCCATTGACTACCCAATTATCTAAATGAGTATTTGTCTAAGTCTTGTATGGGTCCCACCGTGGGTCCCACATATTTTATGAAGTTGCTATCGTACCTACTAATTATGAATCTTTTCAATTATACCCTTATTTGGGTATCCAACATAAAACCAATTGCTAACACATATATCAACATATAATATGGAAGCATTTTAAACAAATACTCATGTAATCATATAAATGCATTTAATCACGTAAAAGACAAATTTTTTTATTCGAACCCTTCACTGGGTCCCACATCCAAACCAAACCCGTCCCTCCTCACTGGGGACTTTTTCATGGGCGAGTCCAAGCCTCCCCTTAACCATTATATACACTAATTACATGAATTAATGCATATTAAATGATATTTTCGGGTATGGGTGTTACAACTACATTCGCTTTCCCTGGGTGATACTGAATTTTCAAGTCATAATCTTTCATAAGTTCCAACCACCTCCTTTGTCTCATATTAAGATCCCTCTAACTGAATAGACATTTCAGACTTTTGTGATCGGTGAGGATTTCACATATCTCCCTGTACAAATAATGTCTCCAAATTTTTAAGGCAAAGATTACCGCCGCTAACTCCAGATCATGAGTCGGATAATTCTTTTCATGAGGTCTCAATTGCCTTGAAGCATAGGCTATTACCTTGTCATCTTGTGTCCAAACACATCCAAAGCCTTGGTGAGAAGCATCACTGTAAATTCTAAAATTTCTGGTCCTTGTCGGAATTACAAGTATCAGTGTCGTGGTTTACTTCTTCTTCAATTCCAAGAAACATTCTTCACATTCCTTGTTCCATTTATACGGTACGTCTTTTCTCATCAACCTTGTCATTGGAGTCGTATTTCTAGAAAAGTCTTTAACAAACCTTCTATAATATCCAGCTAATTCCAAGAAACTTTGAATTTCTGACACATTAATCGGTCTCGACCAATTAATTACAGCTTCAATCTTCTGTGGGTCCACTGAAATGCCCTCTTTAGAAATCACGTGCCCTAAGAATGTGACACTTGTTAACCAAAACTCGCTTTTCTTTAGCTTTCCAAATAATTTTTTTTCCTAAAGTCGTGCAAAACTAATCTTAGGTGTTGTTCATGCTCCTCCAGACTCTTGGAAGAAATGAGAATATCATCGATGAAAGCGATCACAAACTCGTCCAAATATGATTTGAACACCCGATTCATTAAATCCATGAAGGCTGCAGGTGCATTAGTAACCCCAAACGGCATCACTAGAAATTCATAGTGACCGTAGCGAGTCCTAAAGGCGGTCTTTTCCACATCCTCAACTTTAACTTTCAATTGATGACCCTGACCTCAAGTATATCTTTGAAAATACATGAGCCCCTTGAAGTTGATAAAATAAATCGTCGATACATGGCAACAGGTACTTGTTCTTGATTGTTACTTTGTTGATTTCCTGGTAATCAATGCACATCCGCATTGTACCATCCTTCTTCTTTACAAATAACACCGGTGTACCCCACGAGGATACACTAGGTCGAATAAAACCCTTGTCTAGCACCTCTTGTAACTGAATTTTTAACTCTTTCAACTCAACCGGTGCCATTCGATATGGTGCTTGTGAAATAGGTTGCGTCCCCAGTATAACATCAATACCCAAATTAATTTCTCGCTCAATTAATACAATAGGCAACTCCTTTGGAAATACATCCGAAAAATCTCTAACAACTGGAATATCCTTAAGTTTAAAATCAGCACCTCTAGTATCAAGTATGCTACATAGAAATCCCAAACAACCCTTCTTTAATAGTCGACAATCCTCAATGGCTGACACGATAAACGGCGGCGATACAACACCCTTGCCATGAAAGTAAAACACATCTTGATTCGGAATACGGAATATTACCCCTTTATTATTACAATTAATATTTGCATGGTTAGCCGCTAACCAGTCCATACCCAGTATAACATCAAAATGTTGAACGATTAACGGTACTAAATCGACTGTTAAACTTTTACCACCTATATTTATCTCATATTTCCTAAACACCCCTGAGCTAATCAACGGAGCCCCCAATGGTATCGCAACCGATAGATCATAGTTTAGAAACTCTAATAGTTTATCTAAATACTTAGCAAAGTGAAGTGATACGAATGAGTGTGTGGATCCCAAGTCTATAAGTACATTTGCTAAGTGTGAGCAAATGGAAACTATACCTGAGACAATGGTATCAGAAGCGGTTTCTCCCAACTTGAGTTGACACGATCTTACCTCCCGTTGCTCCCTCCTCAGAGGTTGTTGAGTAGGTCTCGCTGTAATAGCACTCGCCGCATATGAACCAGACCTTGAAGCTCCCTGACACTTGGTAGGACAATTCTTAGCTTGATGCCCCAACTCCTTGCAAGTAAAACATCGGCCCCTCATATCCACATTCTAATTTGGACAATTTCTTGCCATGTGTCCCGGTTGTCGGCAAATGTTACAAGTCATCGGGTTTGGAAGTTGGTTGCATCATCCCCAATGGAATTTCTAACAAGTTGAACACCTTGGTTTGTTCCCACTAGAACCACTGCCACTACTGGCTGAAGAACCTCCCAGACTCTGCCTCTTTGCACTACCTTGACCACTAAACTGACTTGATCCCGGTCGTTTACTTTGTTCACTCGGTGGTGGTGGCATGCTCGATGTATACCCAAGATCTCTTTCAGCTATGGAGGCAATGTCAAGAGCCTTAGCAAACGTCTCAGGTCAGAACACAGTCACTCGTCCCCGGATATCACTTCGAAGCCCCGCAACAAATTTCCTTGCTTTCAATTTTTCAGTTGTTATCATATCCCCCGCAAACCTTCCCAAACTCGTGAATTGTGTTGAGTACTCTCAGACGGACTTTCTCCCTTGTACCAACTCCATAAACTCTTGACCTTTTTGATCACCGAATGATTCCGAAAAGTATTGCTTGTTAAATATCTAGAGGAATTGATCCCAAGTAGTTGGTTGACCCGGGCTCAGCTTAGTACGCCACCAAAATTGCGCCTCATCTTTTAACATGTCGGCGGTAAATAAAACTTTCTGTTCCTCTGTACACGGTAATACCCTGAAGATTTTCTCTATATCCAAGATCCAAAAGTTGGCCCTCATCGGGTCGACCTCCCTACGAAATATTGTTGGCTTCTACTTTTGAAATTTCGAGATGGTGACAACTTCCTCCCTCGGATTTGGATTCGGTTGTACCGGTCTTTCCTCATTCACGTGTGTCTCCACTACTCGGACTAATCCTTCAATAGCTCTCTCCACCCTTTCCATTCGATTTGGGATCTCACCTCCAGACATGTTGCTTGACACTCACATCATATTACACACACACACATTACTTTTAAGGAACACACATGGTATGCTAATCAACATTTTAATCATATTAAGTAAACGTGTATGCATGTTTATGTAACTACGTGTTGTTTTATGCACACTCTGTGTCGTACGTCTCTCATCCCCAAAGGCTCTACCCTACTGCTTTGATACCAAAAATTATCATACCCCAATCTGCCCCCGGCGGATTAGGACACGTGTAACAAGGCCATACACACCTAAAAATACATTAATTAGAAAGAAAAAAAATGAGTTAAGCCACTTTAAAGAACTTTTTTTGTGACAAAATAGCCCCAAGGGAAAAATGGACATTAACTAATTATATCAAATTTTCATACTAAAAGGTAGGTTTTTGAGTTTTGGTTTCAATACCAAAAAACGGAGCGCGAATTTGAGTTTTCTAGAGAGAGATGTGCACGTTTCTGTAAAAGTGAACAGTTGGGGGAACAGAGGCCGATCGATCCACCCTTTAGGGCCAGTTCGATCCTAACTGGTATTTTTCTAGCAGAATATCCCCAAAGAAGCTCGGATCGATCCACCATTTATACCCGGATCGATTTGGGTTCCTGCAGAACAGCTCCTGCTGCTAAATTTTGCTGCTACAAGTTTGAAAACACACTAAAACAAATACAACATTATGGAAACTTCATGAAACTTTTATGAAACATCTCAAACACATTTCTAAGCATCATTAGGCATATACCTAGCATATTAAACATAAATACAACCATAATTGGATCAAACTAGCCATGAACTCAACCCTCCTTGAGCCTAATTACATTCTTGACTCCCATTTCCTATCAAACCATCATCAAAGGATACTTGTTGGAAACGAGTTCAACATTTAAGCCAACATTTTAATTACACAAGGAGCTTGTCCAAAATGCTAGCGACACGATACAAACTTGTCGGATCGGCTCAACATGACAACATTCGCTTAAACAACCAAAACATAAGAGTTATATAGAGTTTCCAATTTCAATTCCAAAACTACCAATTTACAAGTTAAAGTTCTAAGTTTCATGGATACAACCAAAACACTAACTTTATCATGAAAGACATTAAAATTTACAACACTTTACATGTTAACAAGGAAGTTCATAAGCACAAGTCTCAAATCTCCCCCATCTCTGTCATCTCTCCCAACTCTCCCATCCCTGAGCATGTTACTTCCTCTATAGATATTGCTCCGTACCTGCGGTGGTTGTTATTTACCACAATAGAAATATAAAATGATTTTCTTAAGCATTACGTTTAGTGAATAATCTAAACATGATTGAATGTTTAACACGTGCAATATGACAAATAAACACATATCTCACACTCGTAATTGCCGAGTCACACTCGTAATCATATAAATTACAAATATTATTTCGAGCACTTCATTGGGTCCAACTCCAGTACCTGTCCTACCTCACTGGGGACTTTTCTAACTGATGTCCTTCACTGAACACTTTTCCACGGGCGAGTCCAAGCCTCCCCTTAATCCATAATATACACTAATTATACTAATTAATGCACATTAACATGATAATTAACCCGTTCTTCGGGTATAGGTGTTACAAGTTCGAAGTTGAAATTTGGATAAAAAGTGACGATCGAAAGTTAGTCATTTGGCGTCGTGAAGTTCGAAGCCCAAAATCTCTCTCTCTCTCTCTCTCTCTCTCTCTCTCTCTTGGTTTATGAGATATTTTGAAAATATCTCAACCACATATATATATATATATATATGAAAATTCTCCAAAGAGGGCGCCCTCTCTTTATTAAAGAGAGGACCTCTATTTTGACCGTCGGATCGTGTATAAAAATTGTGAAATGACAAGACTGCCACTAATGAAAACACGATCTGACGGCCAAAATAAAGAGAGTGCCCTCTTTGCTCTTTAATAAAGAGAGAGTGCCCTCTTTAGAGCTTGACTGTATATATATACACATATAGGCACGACTTTAAAAAATTATGTTTACCTCCCCACTGTAGACACCCCATTTTGTCGGCTATCAGATTTAGGAGACCCATAGCTTGGTGGTTCACAATGATCGAAAAATACTCAAAAGGACTCCTGGAAGTTAGCTATATTTCTCAAAATGCTCAGAATGACCAAAATGCCCCTGAAAGCCCGAAAACTCCCAGATTTGGTCCAAAAGTTCTGGAAACATGCTATGTCGTAAGAAAAGTAAAAAAATGAGTTTTTAAGTAAAATCAAATGAAATCGCCAGGTCCCAGAGACCCCCGAAAGTTCCCGAAAAGTCCTCGTTGACCGGTTTGACCAAGGTTTGACCAAGGTTTGACCAAGTTTGACCAAAATCGTTTGAATTTGCCAGAATCATTCTAGATCACAAGAAAAGTATTAAAATGAGTTCTAAAAGAAAATCGAGCGAAAACGTCAGCTCCTGGGAACTCCCGGAGATTTCCAGGACTTCCAGGGAATCCCAAGTTTGACCAATTTGACCAGAATTTGACTTTAAAGCCGGGGCACCGTAAAATTTTTTAAATATTTTTCATGGATACTAGAGGTCAATAGCTTTCCAACGGTATATCGCACATAATTTTTGGATTTAAAATGAGTCTATTATGAATTTCCAAAGGCGAAAAAGGCGATCAAATCAGCTTTTATAGCAAATACCGCAAAACTTTTCAAAGAGACCTATCTCCGAACTATTTTGTTATGTAAATTAGACTCCAATACCTTTCCAACGGTATATCACAACCTCAGTTTGGAGTTCATACGCATTTTCTCTGAATTTCGGACGAAATAGGGCCTTTTCGCGAATACCGGAACCTCAGGGGGCCTAAACAGCATTATCTGGACGAAGGAGGAGTAGTGCCGCCGCGGCACTGGCCCACTGCCGCCGCGGCACTGGCCCAGTGCCACTGCGGCACTCCCCTCCAGAATAGTGTATTTTTGTAATTTATTTTGGGGGTCCAATTTGATATATTAGAAATCAAAACGACGTAGTTTTGGTTCCCAGCTTATTTTGGACCAATGGGAGACCATTTTAAACTTTTTAAAAATCCATTTACCACCCCTCCTTTGCCTATAAAAGAAGCCATTTACTTCCATTTAGAGGAGAGACATGGAAGCTTAGAGAGAGCTTAGGAAGAAACTCTAGAAAAATATAGAGAGATAAAGAGAAGAAGTAGTCTTCTTCTTCCATTTTTTCTAATCAAAGTGAGTTCTAATCTTGTTTTCCACCACCATTCTTCTATATACTTCATCATCAATATACCCAATCACCATTCTTGAGCATTCTTGAGTTAGGAAGCTACTTCCATGTCCAAATGTCAAAATCTATGAGTAAAACACCAAGCTACAAGTCCAAAATCACATTGATTATCATCTATTGATTGTTATTTACTTGCTTGTTCATATTATGTTCATCTCTTCTTACCTCATTTCTTTTTGATTTTCTTTATTTACTTACTACTTCATCATCATCTAGATGATGACATGAAGTTTGAGGTGAGTGAATCCTTATGGATAGTAGCTCTTGACCTCAAAAACATGTTTGATAGATGATGATTATAACTTCAATACCTCCAAGGTATCCTTGAAGTTCTGTTCAAAATAAAAATGAATCTCTCCAATAATATTGGGAGTTCTTTGATGATTCAAGGTTGGATGAGGTTCTAAGTGGTCACATGGTCATCTCAAGAGTTTAATTTCATGCTTTGAACATCTATTTCAAAACCCCCAATCAAGAACTCAAACTCTATTTCAAAACCCAAATCCATTTTCTTCAAGAATGATCCAAAACAGTGAGCTGTTCAGATTCAAAGATTTGTTTTGAATTAAATACCTGAGTTATGATAATGAAACCACTTGGAAAATATTCCTAAGACATCATAGTTTGTCTCCAATTTTTCCCATCAATTATAGAGGTGTGAAAGTATTATTTTCGGATTTAAGAAGTTTATATTCATAATCTGCCTCTGTTCTCACAGAATGTTTACCTGACTTTTTGCACTTATTCTGGATGTTTTCGTCACTGTACATATAACTTTTCTATTTTTTTTATGAAATTTGGGGGTCTTAGGAAACTTTTGGTATATAATAGGTCATCATAAACCCTTTCTTTGATTTATGAAAAATCATACAAAATCAGTCAACAGTGCAGCTTTTGTTTCTGACATGTGTACATTCTGATTTATTTCTTTTAATCTGTGATAGCTATTGAGGTTTGGCCTTTTGAGTTATTTTCTTGACATAATAAGGATGATCTCTGATTTTTTCCACATTTTCCTAGGCATGTTTGACCTCCCATTATAATGTTACAAAGTAATGCATACAGTCTGTCCACTATTCACAGCATTTTCACTTTTTGACTTTCACACTTTGATGCAACACTCTCTTGTATCTAGATGAACCCATATCCCATGCACATGTTCTTTACCACTTTTAGCATGCTATATCATATCATGTACTCCCTCCGTCCCATTTTATGTGTCCCTTTTTGGGAATCCAACTATTTAAGGGGACAAAAGGAATCTACACATACTTTCCACAATTGCCCATAATAATTGCACTTTCTTTTTTGTTTTGTTTTGGTATTGGTTGTTAGGAAGGGCAATTTGGGAAACTAAGTAAAATTTATATACTAATTTAGGAAAGTGGACAACAATTTTGGGACATACCAAAATAGAAAGGGGGACACATAAAATGGGACGGAGGGAGTATCATCTATCCTCTCATGTATCATACTCCCATAGATTCTTGAGTTTGGTTTCCAAATATAACCATGTTTTGCAAATACTTGGGAAGTTTTTGAAATGAGTTAGGAATTGATATTCCAAGTGGTTAGAATATTCATCCAAGTTCTGAAAGTATACTTTCAAAACCCCCATTTCAAAACCCCCCTCTTAAACCCCTCATTTTGATTTCAACAAATAAACCTTGTTTTTCTCAAAACCCCCAAAACAGTGAACCATTTAACTTCAAGGAATTATTTTGAGTTCAATACTCAATGTATGAATGCAAGACCATTTGGAAAGTCTTTTTAACTCATTATAGAATATACATGATTTTTGGCTTAACTTGGAAATACTTGAAAATGGTCTATTTGAACCCAAACATTCCTTCCAAACATTCTGCCTTTGCTGTCACAGCAGCTTAGTTGACTTCTAACTTCTTTTTCAGAAACCTTTTCCAAAAGAGGTGGTCTTTACTTATTTTTCCATTAAACTTCAATGTCTTAGGGAACTCTCTGTATAAAATGGGCCTCTAAATCATTTGTTTTCATTTTCTAAGATTTTCTAACATTTCAGTCGACAGTAGGGACTCGGTTTCTGAGTGACCTCTATTGTTTATATGATTTCTCTCAATCTGTGATAGTTATGAAAGATTGGCTTTTTGGGTTGTGTTCTAGGAACAATAAGGAAGATCTCCATAAAAAATCATGCATTGAAAACATTTCTAACCCCTCTTTTCAATTTCCAAAAGATCATGTTACTGTTCTGTCCACTATTCACAGCAAGCACATTTTAACTTTCATTCTTTGATTTGATGCTTACATGCACTCCAAATTTGCTCATGTCTTAGGAAGTAGTTCATACTACATTTGCATATATCCCATATTGATTTCATTCATTTATTCATACACATTCTAGACTTCTAAGTCATTCTAGGAATCCATGAACACAAGGCACACTACAACCTTAGCACGTTCTAGATACATACATTGCATTCATGCAAGATTTGGGGTTTTTGCGAACCCTAAACTAAGAAGATTATAAGGAATGACCATGATCACACGTTCATGCTTCCCCCTCGATCTAATCTTCCTTTCTCATCCATCCCGGGGATTGAGAGGTCTTCTTTTCTCAAAGATTAACACGCATCATACTAGTTTGCTAAGCATATTTCGTTTTCTTTACTTATTTGTTTCAAGAACAATTCATGTCCCTTTTAGATTAGGAAAACTTGACTACTTAATATGTGATTAGACGATTTTTCCTAGGTTTATTTGTGTGATTTTCATTTTACATTGTATGATATTTGACTTAGATCTTATGAATGATAACTTATCTTTTGATTTTCAATTTCAAGATTCTTATGTGATGTAATATACTATCATAGTATTAATTGCCGAACCATACATAGTATAAGATGATTATTTGGATGCTAATTGAGGCCCGTCGAGAGGCGGGGCGAGTTGAGGGTGTTTTAGTCGTGAAAAAGGCTCCTTCCTCTCTCGTACCAAAACCCCGAGCCAAGTTCTTTGGTTATGAAGGGCCGGTGCCCTTTATCCGTTTGGGTGAGTCAAAATTAGGTTTCTTGGTTCCTTAAAGACCAAACGGTGACTATGTATCTGTTTTCGAAAGACCTTCTTTTCTTCGAAATCAACCTCTTGTTTTCTTTCAAATCAATTTCAAAACAAAGGAAAATCAATTCCGAAACCCCGGAAACAAACAGGAAAAACTGGGAGTGGACGACGGATTCCGCGTGTCCACACCCACGAGTTCTCAAAACTTCTAATTATTCTCTGAAACGTCTTACACATCTAATTCGTTGTTTCACGAGTGAAAAACTATAATTCATAGAAGTTTTCGTCTATGTTCCGTTTGGGTCCGTAATTACGTTCCAAAAACTATTTTCGTAGAATCTCTAGATAACCTATCTTTTACGCAACGTGTCACCTACGTTCTCACTATAACATTCCACGTGATCTAATAACAAGATCAAATTTATCAGAAAGTGCCCTACATAAGTAAAATCACAATTCATAATTACTAGATAGTCAAATAACATTTTGTCACATAAATGTCATTTAAATCTTATCAATGCCTTATGGAGTATTGGATTACTGTGTCCTCACTTAACACCTTTCGTTGACCACCAGTCAATTCCATACACAATTATTAATCAACATTAATTATTCTCAAAAATCATTCGCATTTTAAAATAAATAGAATTTCCGAGACGGGTGTGACACATTTGGTACAATTTGTGTGTGTGTGTGTGTGTGTGTGTGTGTATATATATATATATATATATATGGGGAATGCTAACTTACAACACGACGCCCCTTTAGCGACGAAAAATACACTTTTAGTGACGAAATTTTTCACCTTTAATGACAATTATTTTTTCATCTTTAGCGACTAGAAATTTTTAAAAAAATCTTCTCTAAAAGTCTTTTTTGGTCTTTAAAAGTGTTTTTGTTGGTCGCTAAAAGTTGATGTACAATTCTATCATACAACCTTCATGTTGTAGGTTAGCAGCCCTATATATATATATATATATATGTATATCCATATATATATATATACGAAAATTCTCTAGAGAGTGCGCCCTCTCTTTATTAAGGAGAGGGCCTCTGTTTTGATTGTCGGATCGTGTTTAAAAACTGGATTTGACGGCCAAAATAGAGGTCCTCTCTTTAATAAAGAGAGGGAGCCCTCTATAGAGCCTGACTGTATATATATATGTGTGTGTGTGTGTGTGTGTGAATTTTACAAAGTTATTTTGGGAGTGTTTCAGTTACTAGTTTCTACATCATCTTTCAGTTGTTATGAATTTTTGTTTTTTTTTTTTTTGTTTGTTTGTCAATTTCACAAAGTAGATTGGTTTTTGTTTCCAATAATGATTTTTCCATCAACACTTATCACTTATCAATTTAATTTTGTCGTGAAAAGAGCAGTGAATTATGTACAACTGTCATAATTATGTAAAGAAATTTGTGTAACTTCAGACAAGATAATGTAAAGAAGTTTGTGATTACAATAATGTGATAGAATTGTGTGAATAATTTGAACTACTATTTAGCAGACTTGTTTTGCTCTGCGAGTCATCTAACAACTTGGCAAGCAACCAATGAGTGTGATTATTTAGGCTAAAAGAATATTTTAGTACATTCTAATTTTAACAAAAATTTTACTTTGGGCCCTACATTTTCAATTATAAGACTTTGGTCCTTCAATTTTGAATGTCGTTTTAATGTGGGACTTGTTTCTAAATCCGTAAGTGAAAATTGACATGTGACTGTTAGGAGTGAGCATTCGGTTGATTCGGTCAAAAATCTCAAATTTTGATTCGACTCAGTATCGAAAACCGACTGCATAATATATCAGTTTTTCGGTTTAGTTAACTGAATTGTAGAATATGCTCTACTACCTTAAAGTGTATGTATATATATATACTAGTTTAAGGCAAATATATATATATATATATATACATACTAGTTTTATTCATCACATGCAACGCACATATATTTGCCTAGTTGCATGTGTGTAATAATATTAATTTTTAAGCATGTGTGTAAATTAAATTATAGGCATGTCTTTGTAATATCAAAATATAAAATTAAATTTATAGGCATTGTGTGTATAATATAAAAATATAAGTGTGTGTG
The DNA here is from genome assembly GCA_033977485.1 of Hydrangea macrophylla. NCBI lineage: Eukaryota > Viridiplantae > Streptophyta > Magnoliopsida > Cornales > Hydrangeaceae > Hydrangea > Hydrangea macrophylla. The sequence goes on along the minus strand of CM066988.1, from coordinate 94,687,638 downwards.
TGTAATATAAAAAATAAATTTGAAGGCATGGGTGTGTGTAAACTCTATTACTAAGTGTGTGTAATAAAATTAAATTACTAAGCATGTGTGTAAATTAAATTTATAGGCATGTGTGTGTAATATTAAAATATAAAATTAAATTTATATGTGTGTGTAAATGAAATTTATAGGCATGTGTATATAAAATAAAAATAAATTTCAAGGCATGGGTGTAATATCAACATATCAATATAAAATAAAATTCATAAATTAATATTGTAGATTGTGGGTAATTCCAAATATTAAATGCATTGTGTGTGTAATATAAAACTTTATCAATATTGTAGATTGTGGGTAATATCCAAATATAAAACTAAATTTATAGGCATTGTGTGTGTGTAATATCAAAATACAATAAAACTAAATTTATAGGCATTGTGTGTGTGTAATATTAAAATACAAAATTAAATTCTAGACATGTGCGTGTAATAAACATAAATTTCTAAGCATGTGTGTAAATTAAATTTATAGGCACATCTAAATAAATTTCAAGGCATGGGTGTGTGCAAATTATTAATAAGTGTGTAATAAAATTAAATTTCTAAACATGTGTGTAAATTAAATTTGTAGGCATGTGTTTTTGTGTGTCTAATATGAAATTTATAGGTATGGGTGTGTGTAAATTATATTTATAGGCAAGTGTGTGCATGTAATATCAACATATCAATACCAAATAAAATTGATTATATTAATATTAATAAGTATGTGGCACGTGTGTAAATTAAATTTATAGGCATGTGTGTAAATTAAATTTATATGCATAGTTAACCGAAATGTAATTATCCATAATATAGTTAATTGAATTCTCAATTTGATATTAAGAAGACTGGCCTAATTATAAAATGTTGACCGGTATGTAATTATTCATAGGGTAAATATCACCTAGACCCTCTGAGATTTGCTCTAATCACACTTAGACCCCCTCACATTTCAATAATATCACCTACACCCCTTGAGGTTTGAAGCGCGTATCACTTAGACCCCCTCCGTCAATTCACAGTTAAGAAAGTGACGGACTGACATAAATTAATACAAAAAACACCTCTGAAAGTTTGGTCCTTGTGTCATTTTAGTCCCTGTAATTGGGTCAATTTGGGCCCTAAAGTTTTAAATTAAAGCAATTTGATCCAAATATTCAATTCTGTGAAGAAGAAAAAAAAATGGCAGAATTATTCACATACTATGCATTGGCACATTTTTTAAGGACAAAAATGGAACACCACCAATCTCTCAACCTGCTTATAATTAGCATAATTGTGCAGAACAATGGGTAAATTCTATCAATGTATCTCACAGAATGGGGCATTTGGATCAAATTGCTTCAATTTAAAACAGTAGGGACCAAATTGTAACACATGTACCCGAAAAAAGGGTTAATTAACATGTTAATATGTATTAATTCATGTGATTAGTGAATATAAAAGATTAAGGAGAGGCTTTGGACTCGCCGGTGGAAAAGTCTCTAGTGAGGGGATACGGTCATTTCTATACCTTTTAGTTACGTTTTGATCGTTGGATTTTGGTAGCTCGTTCTAATCGGTGACACGCAGTTTGCCGAAAACTTGTAGGATTTACCCCAGAGTGAGGATTGAGCTTAGATTTGGTATAATTCTACTTTTCTTAGCTAAGTTGGTGGTAGAAATCATACAAGGTGAGTTTTCTAATTAAAAGTTTGGATGTGGTTCATGTTATATGCTTCAATTGCTAAACAGAAAGTGATGAATCTAGATTTGGTAGTAGAATTAGTGTTAGAGTTGAGAATTTTATGTTAGCTATGTGGGGATTATCATGCTTGTGTTAAGTGGTCAATGAATGATTGGGAGTAATGGTCTATTATAGTGAAATAAGGGAAGAGAAGAGGAAAAATTCGTTATAAAGAACAGAAGTTCAATGATTAGAAGTGACCGTGCGACCAAGGGAATGGCCTTTCGGCAAATCTGGATATGTGCCACAATTATTTTGGACAAGTTCTATGTATAACCGAGCTATATGCAAAGTTTTGGAATGCTTCTTGGTAAATTTCTTGTGATTATGAGGTTTTGGGCAAGAAATGAGTTTTATGGTTTGTTTAGCTAAAGAGAGAGTTTGTGTACGTGATTTTTATGCTTGGTAATGCTTACGAATGATTGGAAATGATTTTGAAAATGTTTTCTCAAAGTTTCCATGAGATGGTATGGTTTGGATATGATTTGGACATGTAAAAACAGAGTTTTTAGTAGCAAAAAACTATTCTGCAGAACCCGAATCGATCCGGGTTAAAGGGCGGATCGATCGGGGATTTTTGGGGGACATTCTATTAAAAAAATGTCAAATCGGATCAATCCGAGTACAAAGGGCGGATCGATCCGCCTATAGGATTTCCTGCCATCGACTTTTACGGAAACGTGCATAACTCTTTCTAGAAAACTCGGATTCGTGCACCGTTTTTTGGATCAGAACTACAACTCAAAGATCTATCTTTTAGTATAAAATTTTACTATCTGTTATGAATTAAAATTTTGCCCTTAGGTCTATTTTCTCACAACAAATCTCTTAAATGATGTTTATTTCATGTTTCTTTGCTATTTAGTGTTGTTTGGAGCGTGTATAGCCTTGTAACACGTGTCCTAATCTACCGGGGCGGTTTGAGGTGTGACAATTTTTGGTATCAGAGCAATAGGCTAGAGCCTTTGGGATGAGTGAAGTTTACGACGCGTAGTGTGCACACAATGATACGTAGTTATATGATCATGTATACACGTTTACTTAGCATGCTTTTAATGTTGATTAGCATGCCATGGGATTATTTAAAGTAACGCGCGTGTGTGTGTGTTATATGTGGGTGCCAGGAAACATGTCTGGAGGTGAGAAACCAAACCAAATAGAATGAGTTGAAAGGGTAATTGAAGGGTTAGTTCGTGTGGTTGAGACACGCGTAACTGAGGAAAGGCCGCTACAATTGATTCGTGTCCAATATTGCATTCTTAACTTCATGATTTTATTCTTATTGGATGGGAATAATCACCTACACCGGGAGATTTAATGGATAAATTGCACTTTTGTTTATTTTGTTATTGTTCACTTTTTGTTAATAAAAAGTCTCTTTCTTGAAGGTTTTGGCGACTTGTTCAAAGTGAGAATCAACCCTGTTTGGTTCTTATCTTGTAAAAAGGGGAATGAATCCATCCCAGCAAAGGAGGATCGATCCGGCCTTACAACGCAGATCGATCTGCGTCCTTTGAGGAAGCCACTACGTAAATTATTAAAATCGGATCAATCTGGCATCAAAGGGCGGATTGATCTGCGTTCCTGAACGAAGATTCTGCTGGCCTAGAGGAATATCGGATCAATCCAGCCCTAAGTCACGGATCAATCAGCCCCTGCTGTGTTTTCCCCTCTTTTTAATTACAAGTTTGCCATTTGTGTGGGGGGATATAAATAGAAAGAGATGATTTTTGTTAGGGTGTCTTGCATTTTATTTTGATCTTTCATTGTTCTTTGTTCTCATTTTGGAACCCCCTTGGGTTTCCTTCCATTTGTCTTCATTGTTGTAAACTTGAAGCTTGGATTGAAGTTTTAATGGCTAGGTACATCTTCTATCTCTTTTCCTTTGATAAAATTGCTATGTTTTTCATTATTACTTAGATTTACTTAGGTTGTGGATCATGAACTCTTGGATTTAATATTGTAGCATTTCTAGGGTTAATTTGTGTAGGATTCAAAACTAGGGGCTTTATTTTATTTGCCTTGCATCTTTGATTGTCAAAACTTAGATTTTGAATCCTACCTTATGTATTTCATATGAAATATTATGTAACCTTGTGTTTTGCACTCCATGTGTTTGATGAATGTCACACCCCAACCCACCTCGTGCGGATTAGGACACATGTAACAATGCTACAAGCCCCCAATTACATTAATTTGCAAAGAAACATGCGAATTACTAAGAATCACACGTATTTAACCACATTAAACAACTCTATTGTTACAAAATAGGCCCCAAGGGTAAAATGGTAATTAATAAGGTATAGCAAATTTTATTCCAAAAGATAGGTCTTTGAGTCCCGGTTCCAAC